>OX465177.1:6238332-7700832 GCA_949987655.1 Polymixis flavicincta | reverse complement strand
TGAGTGTTTTAATACGATTTTTGTTTAAAACAAAAGAATTTGTGAGGAACTGTCAAAATTTTAGCAGATTACCGCGTAAGTCAGTCATTCTTTTGTCATTAGGTACTGTGGGAGCTCTACTGAGCTCCCGAGGTACCGGTAGTTATGGTGTGTGAAGTAAAAAGAGTTGGTGGTCTTTTAACGGTGGAACTCCACCTTTAATCAAGAATTATCTCATGCGGACGTCGCGCCTGACAATCGAATTCTGAAGCTTCCGCAACAAAACCTAAGTAAAATAATTTGATAAAAACTTATCGATTATTCGAACATAGACACAGCCTAAATATTGGCTGCCAGGTCGCTCGTGAGGCGGACAACCTCTACAGTACGAAATTACCAATAAATGCCATTTCTTTCCATGGAGTGTCAGTGGCTGACCATTGGAAAGTCATAATGACGCCATTGTATTTGTAGATTACCAAACTATTCAAAATTAACAATTATGAAACCAATGATAGACCATTCTGACACTGTTGTAATAGCAGACTTGAGGCCTAGGTTACCTCACGATGTTTTCCTTCTATTTTGTGATAAAACCCAAAGCTCAAAAACAAGTCTGTTTCACGAATTTAACGAATGGTTGACCTTATTTCACCTAAAACAAGTTTAATACCCTAATGGATTCTGTTATATTGTTTGTATATACAAGTTTAACACTCACCAAGAGAAAATACAATAGTAATGTTTCTTAATAGCATTCGAATGATTTAAAACCACATCTACGCCCTAATCATCATTTAAAAATAATAGTAGCCTACTATCACAACTACTATTGCTGGCTAATAATTATGTATGCGATGCAGCAATTTTGTAACGTATACAAAAAATAATGGCATGGTTCAAACAGCTATGACTGCCGGTTTTCGAGAGCCTACTTATTTAAAAGTGCGACTTAAGAACAGGTGAACGAGGCACGTGCCTCGAGCCAGGTGGAACAGCATTTTTTTTTTAATGTGTGTATAATTAACCACGTCTATGCAGTTAAAAAAAAAGCCCATTATTTTGTCTATATTACTATAGTAATGTTTTGCATTTAGAACCAAATTAACGCTTTTAAACTTGATTGTTACTGTGTTGATTTTAAACCGATTGCAAAAGGGAGGAGGTTCTCAAATCGCCTGTATTTTGTTTTTGCATGTAGGTTCCGCGATATCTTTGGTAATTGTGGATAGTTTTGGTGTGGGCTTCGATAATACACTTTGACTTTGACTTCGATCCGGTCATTGTTGTTTCCATAGCAAGTAGTGGTACCCGAATTGGTGTGGGGTAGATACCATAACGAAAATGTGAAACAACCGTCTTAAAAAAACCCTACAAGTGAAAAATAACTTTAAATACATACTTCCGAAAGTTGGTGGCATATAAACTAAAATACAGATCCAAAAGACACCGACAACCGAAATTAAAGTTATTTTTCACCTTGTAACGGTTTCTTGGGAAGTCAGTTGTCATAATCTGTTTCGTTTTGAAACGGATTGTTAAACCATTGCCTCATATGTTCGAAAAATGTGTCTGCTCAACAACGTAAATAACGAAATGAATATTGTTCAACTGTCAAAACGAAAGCGATTATGATTAATCGTGAGTTACGCAATTAGGGTGCAGGTTCATTCAATTTGTATATTTAAATCGAGCTACCGTCTCCGAGATCTGGAGGAATTGTGTAGCTGCCGTGTGTACACAAGTTAACAAGCTCACGGGCGGGTCCCCGTTATCTAAATATGTTTATAGGCGATTCTGTCATTGCACAGATCCTACTATTTATTAACAGTTATATTTCCATGGCGTGCAATTATTTAATGCTTCTGATTCTGAGCATGAAATGTTGCATGCTCGATTTAACCTACTTGTAAGTTGTCACCAGTGCGTCTGTCACGATCATTTCATGTCACCTTGCTAACGATTTCCCATCCTATATAGAACATTTGGAATTGGTAAGGAGTTTGCATGGTACTTAATTTCTAGTTACCGGCTTTGCAGAGATTGCTAGTATTGTTTCTGATGCCATCCGTCGGTCAATTTTTTTAGATGACTTGTCGCTTTGTTGGTTTCTTTTAAGTTCAAAGATCATAGAACTTTCATTCTTGGAAGACAGCGTTCGTCTTTACTTTGTTTATCCACGTCCTGAATACTTTTATTTCGTATCTTTTGTGTCGTGATTATGTAACTATGGCTAAATGATTTAGGCTCGAGGCCATATCGTGATCATCTCGAGAGCTGTTCGTGTGACAAGTATGTCTCTGGCGGTGATCGTGATTGCTTTCATCGAGATATGGGCCACATCACGGCTGGCTAATCTCAGCCAATCTACCATTGAACGTAGATACTTGTAAACAATAGACCGCGGGAACTATGGTTTGTGAAACTGTGACAAACATATGCGAATATCAATGTTTGTACCGAGAAACAAGCTCTTGTTTACCTGACCGTATTTCAGTTATAACTTTGGTCCACCGTGTTATTCTCCACAGTTTTGCTCCAATAAAAAGGCAACAACAAGCGGTTAATAAAAAAGTCTATCTTTATTAGATAGAGTTTCAAAGTTATGGTAAAATGAATAGGTACATTGTATCAAATAATCGAGAGCACATTACAATTTTGTAATTTATGTAGTCATGTTTGGCTGATAGGAGCCATAATCGCCAATAATAGCGTGTGACATCATTTTACTGAAGCTTTAGTTACAATATTCACATGTGTTTATGAGAACATACGTGAATTTTAAGTAAATGAGATGCCGTAATGTGATAAACGAATGAATTCATTTGTAGTTTTCGCAGACTCTGAAACTGAGTCTTGCGTTTTGGTTTTCCGTTGAGATTCTCTTCAGTCCTGCTAGACAGACATAGACTCTAGGAATCTTGCTGTTCGCAGCATCATCGTTTGTCTCATAGACTTTGCCATCTGTTTTAACTGTCGGTCTATTGAGACCTTCTCATCCGCAAACTTGTGAGGGTCTCTTCTAGGATCAGAAAGTTGAATATGAGGAGCGTCAAACACGACAAAACAGAAGTGTCAGTGACTTATAATATATGTCTATACATATTTTTTTAAAATTGTGCCATCAGTGGTCTGGACATCAATTGAATCCTCTTTGTTGGCCTACACAGTGAGGAATGACAGTCATTAATGGTTAATGCCGCACGTTGACACTTCTCTTTTGAACGTGCTATAGGTATTTTATGCTTGCATACCGCCTTCATCTTCACGCCACTTAGATACGCTACTTCGACATTATATTATTCAATTTAATTTTGTGACTTTGTGCTCTGTGATCGTTGGTGGTCTAATGAAAGTTTTAACAAACGTACAATGCATTTCAAGTAATCTCGTTCTCATTGCCTTCCATCCATTAGTAGAGTTGGTTGTGGTACAACGATACCTTCTATTAACACAGGTGGAATTAGAAGTAGAATATTAAATACTCGAAGGCTCAAAATTATGCCCACAGGTGTTATTAGTGTCTGACCTTCTTTGTTTGGCAATTTGCTTGGTCCTTATGGCGAATCGATAAGTCTCTATAACTCTTAACTATCGTTAGTTATGTCCTCTTTTATTAATACATGTCATTGAATAAGTTATGGAACTCTGTCTTTATTAATCTAAAAAGCTGCAGCTATTTCAGTGATGATCGAGTCATTACCGTGTTGTTTACTGGCCTTCTGTTTTTTATTAGTTACGGAGCCAAATGTGTTGATCGTATAGGAGGAATAGTGTCATAAAATAATAATAGTAATATTATGCGCGACGCCACGTTTTGACTCGTGCCATCTCGCGGGTCGGCGACTCGACGCACGCGCAGCCTCCGCTCTTCCTCTTTTTGTAACATGTAATCAAGTTCGTGACGTTGGCATGTGTGCGTTCCTTTTAATGGTGTGCTGTGGCGCACGTGTGCTTGCCTGTAAGAAATCTTTGACCGTCTGTGCTTCAACATCAACGTGTAAACTTTGAACGGATTTCGTTTGTATTTCTTGTGTTGCGCACCGAATATTTTTATTTTTACTAATATAATATTTAATTACCTACCTGTCGAATTTAATTGCGTTCCTAGACATTCTAAAAATAAAAGGATTAATAAGCAGTTGTCTGTTGTTTTTTAAGTTCTAGTATTTAGGTAACTATTCGCTTCTTATCTTGTATGAGGTTTTTTCAGTCCGAGTAGGTAGTTAAGGATGATCCACTCAAAAAATAGCATTTACCGTCTGTACGTGTTACATAGTAAGTGTCAATGGAATCGTATTAAACATAGGTAGTGTTATCCTTTCCCAGTAGTTAGCTAGATACATTAATAAAATTGTCCGCATACAGCGAAGAACTGGACTCCGAGAGTGCCACCTAACCTCCAATACCCTCGGGGTTTAGGTCAAAGGTAGGCGCCCCACTTAAAACTAGTATCTAGCTATGTCATGGCTGAAGCGAATATAAAGAAACACAGTATATTATCTGTACCTACTATGTGTAGTGAGTGGAAGTAAAGACAAAAAATGTGGCACGTATTCTTTTAGTGTTATTTTCTTTTGGCTTGAGGCTTTATTCCGACCGCAATGGCAAGATAATTATCTCGTAGAATGAAGACAACTCTCGTTCTGATTGATATTTTTCCTTAGTATTTAACACATTAATTTTATAAAAGATTTAGCCATTCATTGTTACAATTAAGCGCTACATATTTTACATAAGCAGTTTCATAAATAAATTTTAATTTTGTCTGACGGTTGATGATTTTTTGAATTTACTCATCCAGGTTAAAGTACTTTTGATGTAGGGCATCAAAAGTACTTAAGAACACCGTTTTTTAATAGTAATCGAAGCATACATAGGTAACACACCATTAGTATTCAGTAAACTATTGATCAAACATGGGCTATAACATTTTTATGAGGGTACAAAGTTACGTGCGCCTAGTCTCGAGTTCGACATTCGACAAACTCTTTATAGGTGCTCGAGTCAAAGGGAATGCTTTTAAAGTTATCACTCAAAATTATTTATTACTAATGGAACACTTGAAACAATCCCTCGCTTTCTTAAGTTTTTGTACCAAGTTTAAGTTTTTTGTTCCCATGGTAATATGCAACCACTTGAGCGTTTTCTTATTTTTTCAGCAATGTGAGCGCCTTTGATGCCGAATCACACGCTAAGTTAACCGCTTGAGATTTGTTATCGAGATTAGAGTTGAGAATATTTTCTCAGAATAGCAATTTGACTTGTCACCTCGCTTTTGTACAATTGCCTGTGTGGAGTGGGATTTGAAATGTAATTTCCAGGAACAAATGAGACATGTTCATCCATTATTTTGTTTTATCAAATAAAACCTTCCTAACGTCCTTCATCATCATCTTCGCGTTATCCCCGTTACATCCTGTCGGAGCCCGCTATCCTACTTTAAACCCTCCACTTCGGACGGTCTTCTAGATCCCTTAACGTGAGTCCATTGGTACCCCTTTTGCCGGGGCCGAGCGGAGGTGGCATGACCAGACATTTATTCCCCACGTAGTTTGCCGATTTCCGTAAAACGAGCCCGTACCACTAAAAAAAACCTTCTAAAACCTTCCCGATGAAATATAGGTACAATTTCCAAGATTACAGTAAACAAACACTTATAGTAACGTCAGTTATTTATCAATTTCTTTGGATAGAACCAGTCATCTGATAAAAGGAGCGTGACTCGGCAATAAGCAACAATTGCTTGATTGCTGCCCAAACTAACATGTTATTAAGCTTTTAAAGAACGTTTAGTGACAAAACGCATCATCATACATGGAACATGATTGAAGTCTCATTTCTGTGTTTAGAGTGCTACGATTACAATTGAAAGTTTTAATTATGATTGCCCTGAATAAAAAGCGTATAAAAAATAATGGCTGCTATATTCTTGTTTATGAAATGCAGTGCTAGAAAGTAATAGTCTTAAGAGATAAGAAGTGAAATGTCCTCCAAAAAGAAATAAAAAAGTGAATCTTGAGCGTAACTAACGCAGGAATGCGACTGCGGTCGTCAGTCGGATCATTTCGGTGATTACAATCGTTGTTACTTATTACCCATGTGGTTCTTCAGTCCATTTCTAGCTCCTCGAAGTAAAAAATATAATAACTCATGATTTATTTCTTTATAATAATTAAATTACTGATGAGTCGGTTTTTATGGGCATGTGACATTTTGAAACACCTACCGTCGTCTGCTCTACTTCACTGACTATCAACCATTGAAAACTAAGAGTTGGTTGGGTCGGGTTGGTAGGTATATACCTACCTCTATTTATTTATATCTAAAGGATATAAAGGGCCATATTCATAAACGATGATTAAAGTTAAATGATGTTTAAACGTCAAAAATGGATGGTTAAACAGACGCTAATCACTATTTAACTTTAAGCAACCTTTATGAATAAGGGGGAAAATATTTAACCTTTAACCAATTATTACCAACCAAATGAATTCTTTATAAATCCTGTGGCAGTCATCGAACAGGCAGAATCAAGGAACTCTCTTTTTTAAGCTATTGCATGGCTTCTATAGCGGGCCTTGAGCGTGGAGACCGAACCCAGAAATTCCGTAACGAAAATCATGTCACACCTAGCAACAGGTCGGACTGTTGCATAGCAACGGAGGAATGACATGTTAAAATTGCAATTTTGACTGCATTATCTGAATTTTCATACACAACATCGTATATTTATGGATAGTTTATGAAATTTTCTTACCGTTTTAGCAGTATTTTAGCCATTTCATACTGGGGGTATAGTATCTGTTTATTACCTGATACTGTACTTACGCTTCTTTTTCATTCATCCACATCATCTTTATGTTTTAGTATCCTTTTACGACTTATCCTTTTACATTATTTATATTTCACACTTTGTTTTCTGTATTAGTACTCTGCGAATCGGTCTTAAACGATTCGTCTATTTAAAATCACCTGATTTTACATAGAATTTTCCATCTTTTTACCTAATAATATTATTGTTATGACATTTAAGTCAAACGTGTCAAACTGATGTCTACTTATTCTTTTAATTGTCTATGCAGTCTATTCAAGGCAAGGAAGGTTGCATTATGATTGTATTTACTGAAAATAATTTTATATCGTTTTGGATCTCTTCTACCTAATTACGTTGTCTACTAAATAACGGAATTCTAAATTATTATTATAAGATTCTTAAACGCACTCTCGGTTTTTATCAAGGAGGTGCATAAGTTGATAAAAAATGCTATGCAATAGCTTTACCGCGGCAGTCTCCGAGTGCCACACGTTTTTTTTTTTTTGTATGCTCATGTTGTTCAAGACCTTGATTGAAATCTTAATAAATACTGAAAAAAAGTGAACTGGTTTTGAAGCCTCATCCTGACACAATTGCCATCGAAAGCTAATGTAGAAGATAACACTAATTAGCAAGATCTTCGAATTAACTAAAGGACTTGGTACCTTTTATAACCAAGAATGGCTTCGAAACGAAGACGGTTGGAGCATAACACTTGAGATTAATTATTTTGGGTGCACGGATTATGCACGGTGTATCGGTACGGACGGTGTTATGGGGTTTTTAACCCTTTTACTTTTGTAATTTAATTGTTGGTTACGTTTAATTAAGCTTTTGGAAGATTAAAATGCATCCATGTTGAGTTTCTAATTGATTGGTTACTAAAATTATATGTTTAATTGGGTTTTAGGATATGTTCATTTATTAATAACATAGTTAAAAACGGTGGTGTTCCGTGTGGTGCCGGACGTAAAGATTAGCACCATTCCATTTCTTCCAGTGGGTGTCGTAGGAGGTGACTAAGGGACTTACTAGACTTTACTAGAGAATGGGCAGCAGCGTTCTCTATGCATTTTACCACCATACTGCGATCGCCAACCCGCCTGCCAAGTGTGGCGATTATGGTAAATGCCTCCAATTGGGGGAGGCCTATGTCCAGCAGTGGACGTCTTACGGCTGAAATAATGAGTTAAAAACGGTATGCATATAAGTAAAAGATCCTAAGCTTCAGAAGAAGCTTAATGTGAAAGAATGGAGAAAAGTTTCTTAATTCAATTATACACAATGTTTATTGCTATCGGACTGTTCTGCAGCTAGCTGTTTCAACTTACTACAAATATTTATGCTCTGGAATCCGTAATCACGATCTCAGTTACTTGTAACAGAATCTGTAAATAAAAACCGACCGGGAACGTGTCTTGTTGCGCAACAAGCAAATGATATCCAGGAATTAACCCCGTTTTTTGTTAAATTATCGATAGATCGGAAGTGTGGCCGCAAGATTCTGACTGAAATAGCTCAGCTTGCTTGCTTAGTATTTAGAAACAACATGTAAACTCCACACGTACGCTTGCATTTGCATTACAAAATATATTGGCGCCTTTAACGGAACCGATACCATTACGATTATTGGAATCCAAACAGAGATAGAGTGCATTCATGGTGATGAAGATTTGTGTTGTTAGATGCAAGAATTTATAGAGTCGGGTGGTGCATATTGAAACTTGGTGTTGTAGACAAAATAAACGTCTTGAAGGTAGATCAAAGCTCCAAGTTGTAACTTGAAACGTTTACTATTAATAACTTCCATTCAAGAATCCATAATCGCATTACGCAAGTAATGGAGTGTCAAAGGTAAAATTAGAAATTTGGTGGATTAATGAATCAGCTGATCGACGGGCGTTCCCATATAGGTATTCTTAATAAATCACGCAATTTGAAATAAACCGTTTTACTGCGTGTCGTTTCGCGGAAGCCCGCACATGTGCTTACGCATGCGACCGATGCACCGCGGGGCGCCGGCGCACGACTTGCAACACTAATTTGGACAAGTCGGCGGCATAACCCTGATTCTTTATTTCCATTGTATAAATTGAAAAGAACAAACGAGCGGCTAATAAATGGACAAAGTAATTGGGGCATTTAAATTAAGTGATGTTTTGTTTGGTTTCGTCGAAGTTTTTACAGTCGCGCATTTGCAGGCTTTTTTTTTTTGTTTTGTAACTTAGATTTAATAAAGCTGATATTACTGCAGAAATGCGGTTTCTATTTTATAGCTCTTTATCATTAGCATCAGGTATGCTCGTAACACTGTTAATTGCCATTTTTGCTCCTTACTTAGGATCTTGTAATGTCTTCCGGGCATGTTTTTTTAAAACAATTACCTTGTGTTCTTCTCTAGCTGCCAGATCGCGTCAAATTCCTTTGTTATTTTGTTTTGAAATTTACCTGTCTACCTGTCTACACACACTTACAAACACTTCACTCACGTATATACTTAGATCACTTACTAGTTTTACTAAAGGCAAAAATTATAATTTTAGTTAATGTAACACTTAAGCGAGCCATAAGATATCCAAAATTAATTAGTAGCACAATCAATCATATTTGCGTTGTTGGCATTTAATTGTTAAAATGTCGAGGGAAAAGGCACTGAAAACCGAAATACAGGCTTTGCCTAGTTCGGTTGCAGTGGCTACATCCATATATTGGAAATTAATACTGCCAAACCATGTTTCTGTAAAATATTACTAAGTTTTTGGAGAAATAAATTTACTTACTTACCTGCATTTTGCATACAACTCCATATTTTATTTAACTCCATATTTTATATTTATCAGCGGAACGAATTTTGAAAATCACCTGCTGAACCATGACGTCATCCCGTTCTAGGTAAGGATCTACCTATTGTTTCGTGTGGCAAAATCGACTTCTATTTTGCCAAAACAATTTTTCACGGTCTGTCACGAATAATCAAATCGATAATTAGCTAGCTTTGCAATTGCAACCGTTTGCCTGCACTCAACAAAGGTTGACAGGGAACGGACCAGCTCATTGTTATTGGTGGTAGCAGTCGCAGTAACAATGCTCGTGACTTGAGTAGTGAAAGGAATCAGCTAATGAATCATTGTGTAATTAAATATGAAAACTCGCCTTATTAACCCCAATGTAACAATTATATGAATGAGAAATCAGAACACGATAGTTGACTCCGCCCAGCGATTGTCTTGTCTAGGCTGTGTGAACGTTTCGTCAAATTATTGTACCATGCTGTCTACTTTAAACGGATATTCTCACTTCTCAGAGGCTTTTCGCGCAAATATCGATGTTGTTGATAGGCAAAACATTGTAAAGACCGTCATAGACCGTAAAAAAATCATAGGGACCCAAAATGGAGTCTTTGATAGAATGGAAAATGAAGAGTATTTAGTATATATATTTCTACCAAGTATATTTGCGCAGTTCCTGAATTCAGAATACATGAGACACATACTCGTAGGATATCCTGAACCCAGATTCATGTTTCTTTAAAACATACGTATAGTATGAAAGCTTTCAGAGATTTATTTAAATCTGAGCATAATCCAACATTCGTCGAGAAATCAGACTAGTTAACTAAATTGCAGATATTACAGTCCCCATTTTATTTTATCTTTTCAGATACCGAAATGTGGACAGTGGATAAATTACTTTAGTGTTCTGTTCATCAAAATGGCGGATTGGTGATAAAAATGGCGCCAACAATGGTGACTCCCGCGCACGATCGTTACGCGCGCGACGCTGAACTCCGACCTCAGCATTCGAGAGATGGATCTCGAGATTCTGGGATCTTTCACACCACTAAAGGATTGTGGAATGCTCCGGGACAGAACAACTGTTTTTTAAACAGTGCTGTACAGGTAAGTCATTTCTGTTCTATTTGGCGTCCTTTCTTTATCGGCCTTGGCAAGAGTCAAATGCGACAACGCGATGCGATCGCAGCTGTTCTTACTACCTACGTTTTGGCGAGTATAAGTACTTACATGAAAAAATGCGAATCAGTGCGAAATTGTTTATTACGAGACTTGGCTTTGATCATTCATTCTGTCATGTCGTGTCTTTTCCATCAGCGTCGCTTAGGTTGCATTTGTCTCTCGTTCTTGGCTAGCTTTAAACAAGATGCTTCTCCGAAATACATGTCCTAAGTAACATATCTGTGACCTGCCTGAGTTGCCTGACCTTCACTTATAGGATTGTTTAATAAGCCCGTGCAAAATTCCTCGAAGGTTGAAGGCAAACAAGTACTTAAATGGCTGTGTGTGAAGTTCAACGTGTCTGATTGTTTGACTATCGTGGGTGGTGTGTTGATGGTGTGTATACCTATGTGATAAATACACGTTCTTCGATTACTTTATATTCGTGGGATTTTAAGTATAATATTATTATGTCTTGTTTGTTTCTGGCCACGAAGAAATGTAAATATTTTTTGTTTTGGAAAGCTAAATGTCTTAATTGGAGTTTTTTGATACTTACGTTAAAAACGTTATTTCATGTTTCTTCTCTTTTTTAGAAACAGTTCATATATCACTCTCATTTAAAATGCAAACGAACTTATAACTCAATACATATTCATGTTTACTGTTGGCAACAATGATTAGAATCATTAACACTAACATTTGAAATGTATAACTTAACAGCCTTCGTTTGTGGACTTAAGAGATTTCATATTTTAAGTTGACGTAAATAATATTGAGTGATAAATTCGGAGATAAGCGAGAAGCATTAGTAGGCTGTCACTGGCACGCCTCCAAGCATTATTCAAATTTCATCGACTAAGCTGGGGGCTTAATCCTCTATCTCGAATATTTAACAAAGCATTATTCCTTATCACGTTCAGATATTAGAAGCGAAGGTTGGAAATCTTAAGATAATTTATATTGGTGGGCGTTCTTACGGGCACGCTGCTTGAAAGCTCTCCTTTCTTGGTTCATTAGATACGTTATTAATTATAGTTAATCGTTTGTTTATGTTCTGCCACCTTTGTATTGTTTTTATCCTTATACAATAGCAATAATTGTGCTGTCGTGTCTGCTTATAATTTCAACTCCAAGTAAAATTGGGAATAGAACAAGGGGCTGTCATAATATTAGCCCCTTCTTCTTTTCCCAATTTGATTTGGGTGACGCAGCATAATCTTCTTTATCTCTATTTGACGTGCATCTATTCATCCTCGTAAAGTCGTAACCATCTTTCACACAATCCATGCGTAGCTTCTTTGGCCATCTCCTACTTTAATTTTTAAAGTAGGTATGCAATCTTCACATGGAGTTCGCGACGGTAAGTTTTAGGGTGGTTCGATCATTTTTGCACTTCACCTCGAATAGTATTGGTTTTATTTTGTCGATGCATAGATACAGAAAGAGGACTAATTGTGTCGATTAAGTATAGTCGATTAGATTTTCGGAAATAGGAGCTGGATACTTTGTTGACTAATGCACAAAAGCTTTAGAATCTAGAGATTCCAAATTGCAAGAGCGCAGTAAGCTGGAAAATTTGAGTATCTCGCGTCGAATAGGCAGAGTTCTCTATTATTCTAATAGGCATTTTTTTTTTATTCGGAATATTTTTACATCTATATTTTATTATGAACCTAGGGAGGTGCAAGTGCACCCTCTGGCAACCCGCTCTCGGCGCTGATGAATGTTCATCACGTTCGTCTTCATTCACATTGTCAAAAGCTCAAAAACAGACCCGTCATTTCATATAAAATACTGCTACTTCAAGATTTTATGGTCAAAGGTAAACACACTCAAATTATAAGCAGACAATATGGTTTGGTGACACACGATATAAGTAACGGCGTGTACTCATTTACACCGGTTCTCTAAATTAATGTCAAAACAAAAAGGAATCTTAACCAACTGAAATTAAAGTTGAATTTTGTGCGATGTTATGTGATGATGATGACACTGTTGGCTATTTCCATTAGGGGTCGTTTGTTGATGTGACTGCTATACTAATAATGTTAGAACCTGTTTAAAGGCTTCTAGTGTAGTAGCGTCAATATTTTGAAGTAGCTGGTGGGCTCCGAAAATATCATAAATATCAATATAAATTACGGTTGATATAATTTGAACCGAGGAGTTTGTAAATCATTTCTCTACCTGATACTAATTTGGGTCACCATCAGAAAATAAATGTTTGAGGGATAGGATAGAACTAACTTACTGATAATTAAATTCTGAATGGTAATAGAATCCCATTTGCTTTCTGTAAATTGGCCAAGTGCATGTCGAACCACGTACAATAAACAGTTCGGTAGTTGGGATAAATCTGTTGATGTTATCCCAAGAACAAACTTTGCATTGTAGTGGAAAAACATATTCTCGTATAGGTACCTATTTCATAACTGCAAATGTAAGTTTGTAGGTACGCACAATGTTGATAGATTTACTATGTTATTTTGTGAAACATAGGATATAGATTACACGAAAACCTTTAACATTCTTAAAAGTTTTCGTGTAATTTATAAGTAAGCATAGAATATTATCTATATAGGGTGACTGGTAATTAGTGACCGACATTTAAACACATGATTGTGGGTACTCATCATTATGAACAACTTTTACTATGGGACCAAACCCGCAATCGCGAAAAAAAAAATCATCTGTTCCCTACATTTTGTCGAGTTATGCGAACATAAATGTAGGGAACAGCTGATTTTTTTTTCGCGATTTCAGGTTTGGTCCCATAGTAAAAGTTGTTCATAATGATGAGTACAATCACGTGTTTAAATGTCGGTCACTAATTGCCAGTCAACCTATTTAAGTATGTACATATATATTCTGTTTTTTTTTCCAATTTTAGGCGTAGTAGTTTCGGAGAAGGTGGTGGTCAATTTTCTTCTATTTTCATAAATAACTTTCAAATTATTCATCAAAAAAAAAGAGACCCTCACAGTAAGTCCTTTCATTTGATAGACACGGTGAAGTTTACGAAACTTTTTTTTATTCCATAATTAAAATATTTACGTTACACGTTTGTGTTTGGGTCATAGAAAATCATGGGTTCCAAATTCCAAAACAGTTTTTTTTTTTTTTATTATTCGGACGTACAGAACAGTCACATGCCAGAACCTTTTAAACGAAAAATTTCTTGGGATAAACCAAGGTGTATTTTTTGGAGAGCTAATTAAGCTATTGTATTCACCCTTTTACAACATCACATTATTTTAATCACCAGTTTTATGTTTTGGCGCGTGTCATATCTATGTGAAGAGAAAAACTTCGATGAAGCTATAACTTTTCATACAATAACCACTTATGTAGTGTTACATTTCCCACATCGGCTTCGTCTCATCAACAGTCTGGCTTGAGATAGGCAACGAAAATGTTACGTCGTACCCGTAATAGGTTTAGCGCTATCGTGAGAACAACATGCTTGTTTTAATTAGTAAAACATCAAATTACTGTTGTCTGCGATTGATTCTATTGATGAGATAAGAGGCCTTTTTCGTTTTGTTGCGAAATTCGTCATTAAACTGCGAAATTCAGAGAGACTTTAAAGTATCGAGGAGGTGTCAAAAAATGTGTCAAGAATTTCGTCTTTGTCTAAGTACGGAGCAGTGGTGGCCCAGTGGTAAATTCCCCGACTTGCGAATTGCTCTAAAAACGTTGAAGGAAACATCGTGAGGAAACCGACATGTCCAAGAACCAATTTTTTTTTAAAGAAAGTCCCTCTCGAAGTGAAGAGGCTCCCAGGTTTCCCAGCTGAGGGAACATTAAAGCCTATGATAATGATTATGAACACGCTAAGACATAATAGTTAATAGTACCATACAATCAGAAGAAAACCTTTTCTGAAATGAGTTTCTTACTTATGAAACCTGTCCTAAGCTATCTGGTTTACTTCACGTTTTCTATTACAGTTAACATTCAAAACTAATCGTCAGCAACCAAACTATGTATTCCGGTTCTAAACACATGCATAACTGACGTTCCATCGCTCGTACGCACATGATAAATCTGATCCAATTTACATAGACGTAATTACCACACGGAAAAGACGCGAGAGCATACAAAAAACTTACAACCATCAGTTCTGGGCGTAATGACGTGTGTGTAGGTAGGTAGGTAGGTAGGTAGGTACCATGGGTGCCGCATCAAACTCCCATTAAAATGCCAGCCTATACATCGCGTGAAGATTCCACGAAATGAGACAAATGATGTCATAGCTCCAAGGTATAAGTTTGTGATCTTATTTAGGACCAAGTTTAGCAATTATTAGAACGTCTTTTCGAGATATTTGTGTCAGTCAATGTATGAAGTCATGTAGGTGAGTAAGCCAATGGTAGACCTAAGTAGTACCCTGACCTTCTACGCTTTTGCATCGAGTCGCTACCGCTTCTGTCAACGCTGTCGCTGTCGGCACCTAACGCCCTCCTGCTCCACCCAGAGCGGGAGAAGTTATTTGATGATTTCCCACCCAAAAAAAAAAAAAAAAAAGCCAGCCACTTTGTATATGATGCAGAAAGAAAACTGATTCAAAAGGAAATGGAATGTTAACAGACCTTACTTGTTAGTAGCAATGAAAACAATTTTTTAGAGGACAGCAATTCCTTTACGCAGATTTGCGAATCTCAGTTTTTAGTTCCATTCAAACAGTCGTAGAAACATTTTATTATCATGTAACATTCCAGCGGCTTTAAAAGCGTAACTAAAGAAATATACCATGAATAGTTGGCACGAGCCAGGAATGTAAGAAAAACTGAAGTGTTGAAGGCGACATAGGATTTACGCGTCAAAGTAACGTAACGCGCTAAGATTGCGTCGTCTGGCTTATGATGGATGACGCCTCGCAACTTGTTATGTCTCAGAAAATAAAACGCGACTCGAGATGAACCTGGGCAATTTGTTATCATGTGAAAATTATTTATAATCCATTTCCTCAATTAATTTTTATGATCGATCATTATTTGTGGTGAGATACTATAGTTTCTGTTCGCTTTGTTTAATCGTTCTATCTTTGCTTAAATCAACTCCTAGGACAAACGATATAGATCTCTTTTCTCGTAGAAACAATCAGTGTATGTACATATACTGGCTAACGATTTAAAAATACCACTAACTTGTATCGCTGAGTAGACTGATATTAATGCGAAGAGTATTAATAAAACGAAACAAAGATCGTGTGAACTTAGCCTGAAGAGGGGATATTCTTACGGGGTTTCTAATAGCCGTCGCGTTCCCATAAAGGTAGGTTTAATTGGAGCACGCGATAGCCCTATCAATCTTTCTCAGTAATAGAATCAAAAATTACTTCATTGTCTTGAAACTAATACTACTAAATGAGAGATCTTTCTAGATTGAATCAGGTTCTAGGTTATATGGTCGACGAACTTCCGCTTTGTAATTAAGTCCAGAGATTAACGTAGCACCCAGATGGAAACGGAAACCGAATCTTCTGTTATCTTCAAAAAGGCTCAAGCTGTCAACATGTTTGGTCAAAACTTAATTAGTCAAGTGTCAACAAGTCACAAAACCAGTGTCTTTAACATCGTTTTTTCTAATAAAACTGACGGCGAACTAAGTAGATTCGAATTAGTTACGTGGGAAATTATATGAATAGAAGGTATAACAACATTAAAATGATAGTTGTTAGATTCTGACAACGTTCTTGCGGTAAAATAAAAACTGTTTTGATGTGTAGACAGACTGTGTGACAGACTCTTTGACATAGATGCGAAGACCAGCAAGAATTAGCAGTTAATTTTTAATTATTTTCATGGATTTAGTGGGTGCAGAGCTCTCAAAGTCTCAAGCTCCAGTGTTTGAGTGTTTTAGCCACACAGAGAACCATAAAATGAGTTCGTTATACTTTTGCACCTGTTCGTGGAAGCGTTAAGCAGATAAGCCCATGCTAGCCTTTACACCATTCTTTACTCTTCTTATCTCTTCCGTAATGTATTGACCCAAAAATGTACGACGTTGCCGGTACTTAGTGGTATAAACTTGTCGCTTAGTTAGTTTTAAGTTGCATACTTGTGCAATAACAACGTACAAGTTTAATGGCTAGGTCTTACGGTACTGTAGGTGTTGATTATAAACTTAACGATTGTGTTCTAATCAGAACCTTTACATACAATATCAACTAGTTAATTTACTCACTCACTACGTTGCGAAGTAAACAAACTATTGATTTCATTGTAAAGGAAATATAAGTATCGTTTATGTAAGGAGTCGTTATCGACGTCCCATTTCCTACGCTTTTTAACAATGGTTTTGCTATTGGCGGAAAAGCACTAGTCTGAAATTGTAGATTAGTTACGCAGTGAAGTCACTATTTTATTGTTTCTATCAATATTCTGTATCGTTTGTGTGCGATTGAGTCATTGCCAGTTTCTAGCGTTTATTTGGAGCACTAGGTATCTAGAATTCTTCAGACTTTTAAATCATATACTCGTACGTCTGTATTTTGAATTCAAAATGTTTAAATCATTATGTCTGATGCACAATAATACAAATCGTATGTGCGGCCACGAAGCTGATTCATACTTCTTTGAACTGATTTCTGTCTGATGCTTCAATCAAAGTTGTTCTACTTTCATGTTGACATACTTCCTGTGCCGTGCCGCCATGTTTTGTTAATTAATATTGAATTTTGTGTTCTCCTTTAATTAGTACATTTAGTTAAATTGTTTGTCTTGCCCACAACCACCAACCTATTATTATGGACTACTTACCAGTTTTAGTGACATTTCTAACCTGAAGCTTGCACCTGGATTTGGAGTACCTATTCGCTTTTGCCTTCGAAAACTTGGAATTTGTTAGCCCGCACGTTGAAATTTTCATCATAAGGGTTCTTGTTGCAAAATAGGGGACATTTATAGCTCTTAACTACAATGCTAACTTTTCTTTAAATTACCAGATGATGCTATCGAAGTTTAATAGTCCTTATTTATTGAAAACGCTTACTGTAACCACCTGGAGACTATTTGCTGTCATTATAAAGGTGGTCGCCTATTTTAACTTAACATTAATTTCTTTAAGCTTTATCATTACACAGTTGAGTTTCGAAACAAGATTTAAACACCCGTCACCTTCTCTAAAGCACGACTCTATTATTAAAAAGAAATGGTAATCAAACTGCATCAATTGTTTTCTTTTTCTCTCACTTCAGTGATTTTGGTGTAAGTGCGAGTGAGAAAGCATGCTATAGGTAGATACTCCAGTGTTATGGAATAAAGCGGGAACGTTCGTGCTGCCAGTTTTCTAAACAATTCTCTTTGAACAGGTGCATGTGTGCTTACACAAGTTATTTTACTAACTATCGAATATTCCACTCACGTCTCGGACTCAGTTGTTTACTTATGGCGCGGCGCCTTCTCCAACCTTAAATGTTTTTTTTGTCATAAAGTTACGTAATGGTCTTTATCTTTAATTGCTTTATAGTTAGTATCTGTGTTAGATGTTGCAATTAGGTATCATTATTTGGACGGATTTTAACAGAATTATCATGAGGAATTTGTAGTATCGTTTCAGAAGCAAGTAAATCAGTTGTGTAGGCTTTCAGAAGCTTCCGTTCAATCACCTCTGCGATAATAACTCAACTTGGGTATTTTGATAGGCTGGTCAGAATATCAATAACCATTAGTGCATTCAAACTATTATTGCATGGAGGACTGGGCTCTGGAAGCAGACCTGGTCGTCCTAAACCGGGGTTCTGTCGCCACGTGTGTGCGGATGCGGGGTGAGTCGGTGGTGGACATTTCGTTCGCCAGCCCCGCTCTGTCGCCGCGTGTCATTGACTGGCGCGTCATGGAGGGGGTGGAGACGTATTCCGACCACCGGTACATCCGGTTTGACGTCTCCGCCCAGACCTCGAGCGCGCCGGTCCGACAGGCCCCGTGTGGTCCGCGGTGGGCGTTGAAGCAGCTGGACCGGGAGCTTCTCCTGGAAGCCTCGATCGTGCAGGCCTGGGTGTCATCACCGGACAGGCCTGCCGACATCAACGACGAGGCCGAGTGGTTCCGGGAGACCATGTCCGAGGTATGTGACGTGGCAATGCCCCGGGTCCAGCCAGGTCGTGCTTCACGCCAGGTGTACTGGTGGTCGCCGCAGTTGACAACACTGCGCGAGGCGTGTGTTGCTGCGCGACACCTTTACTCCAGGCACCGCAGGCTCCGTATCCGCCCTCCGGATACGGAAGCCATTGAGGCGGAGCTGTACGAGGGGTACAGAGTGGCGAAGACCGCCCTCCGGGATGAGATCCTGCGGGCCAGAGTTGTGGCCCGCGAGGAGTCGCTGGAGACTCTGAACAGAGACCCGTGGGGACGCCCCTACAAAACGGTGCGTGATAAAATCCGCCCGTGGGCTCCCCCGCTGACGCAGAGTCTCCGGCCTCATCTCGTGCAGGACGTGGTGAGCGCTCTGTTCCCCTCACGAGGGGAGCACGCTCCCCCGCCTATGGCTCCGCCTCCTGCGGTGCCCGATGCGGACCACACCGACGACGACGACGACTCTCCAGAGGTGACCGAGGTAGACCTGA
Organism: Polymixis flavicincta; assembly: GCA_949987655.1. Lineage (NCBI taxonomy): Eukaryota > Metazoa > Arthropoda > Insecta > Lepidoptera > Noctuidae > Polymixis > Polymixis flavicincta. The sequence continues at coordinate 7,681,511 of OX465177.1, read as the reverse complement.
GAGTGGCGGTACGTAGGCTGAATGCCAAGAATACCGCCCCAGGACCCGACGGCTTGCCCGGCAAAGCCTGGGTCCTGGCCTTGCAGGCTCTCGGGCCTCGACTAAGAGGGCTCCTAAGCGCATGCTTGGAGGAGGGCCAGTTCCCACTTCGCTGGAAGACGGGGAAACTGGTCCTCATCAAGAAGCCGGGGCGCCCAGCGGACTCTCCGTCCGCTTACCGGCCCATTGTGCTGCTCGACGAGGTGGGCAAGCTCTTTGAGAGAGTAATTGCAGACCGCCTCGTCGGGCGGGTGGGGCCGGATTTGGCGGAGAGCCAGTTTGGTTTCCGCAGGGGGCGCTCCACGGTGGACGCCATCATGCGCGTGCGAGCCCTCACGACGGGGGATGCTGTGGCCCGGGGTGGGGTCGTCTTGGCGGTGTCATTAGACATCGCCAATGCCTTCAACACCCTGCCCTGGAGTTGCATAAGGGAGGCACTCCGGTATCACCGGATGCCGACCTACCTCTGTCGTGTGGTCGAGGCCTATTTGACGGACAGGGCCGTCATCTACCCCGGTCACCTCGGAGAGTGGAACCGGCGAGAGATGTCGTGCGGTGTCCCACAGGGATCGGTCCTGGGGCCGTATCTGTGGGACATCGGGTACGACTGGGTGCTGCGCGCCGACCTCCCTAGCGGCGTCAGTGTAGTCTGCTACGCTGACGACACGCTGGTCCTGGCGCAAGGGAGGTCGTACCAGGCGGCGGCCGACTTAGCGACACAAGGGGTTGCGACAATCGTGGATAGGATCCGGCAACTGGGACTCGAGGTGGCATTGCACAAGTCCGAGGCCATGTGGTTTCATGGTCCTCGGAATGCGCCACCGACGGGTTCCCAGATAACGGTGGGAGGGGTTCACATCGGCGTCGAGTCGACGATGAAGTACCTGGGACTCGTCCTCGACAGCCGGTGGAACTTCGCGGAGCATTTCCGCCGTTTGGCTCCCAGACTGGAGCGGGCCGGGGCTGCGTTGAAGCGGCTCTTGCCCAATCTAGGGGGGCCAAACGCCTCCTGCCGGAGGCTCTACGCGGGGATCGTGCGGTCCATGGCCCTATACGGGGCGCTGGTGTGGGCGCCTACATTGAGGCGCCAACCAGCTCGCAAGCTGAGGGCGTCCCATAGGGTCATGGCGATCAGGATGATCCGAGGATATCGCACGACCTCCGGCGAGGCGGCGGGCCTCCTCGCCGGATTACCGCCATGGGATCTGGAGGCAAAGGTCCTCGCGCAGATATGGGAGTGGCGCGAGGAGGCCAAACGCCGGGGCGTAACTCCGCTGCCGCGGGAAATCGCGGCACAGCGGACAGAGCTCCGGCGGGATCTCATGGTGACATGGAGAGAGCGATTGTCGCAACCCAGTGCTGGGCACGCCACGATTGCGGCGGTAAGTCCCCTCTTTGAGGAGTGGTTTGAGAGGCGGCATGGCGTCCTCACCTTCCGCCTGACGCAGGTCCTCACCGGACACGGTTGTTTCGGGAGGTTCCTGTTTCGGATAGGGCGGGAGGAAACGCCCGGGTGTTTCCACTGCGAAGATCGCCCTGAGGACACGGTGGAGCACACGGTGGCGGTCTGCCCTGCTTGGGCGGAGCACCGCCGTGTCCTCGTGGAGGCGATCGGCGGCGGCGATCTCTCGCGTCCGGCCCTGGTCCAAGCCATGGTACGGAGCGAGAGGGCATGGGGAGCCGTCACCTCCTTCAGCGAAGCAGTAATGCTCGCGAAGAGGGAGGCGGCGCACGTGAGGGAGAGGCAGCATATGCGCCCTCGCGACCCCAGCCGCCGCAGGATACGGAGACGCCCTGGGCGTCGGGAATCCCAGGCCGATTTCCGGCCACCGTAGGCATGGGCTTGCGGACGGCGAGTAATGGGTAGCTCGCTGTCCGGTAAGGACCAAGCCCAAGTCGACGGCGCGTTGTGTTCCACGCGCGCCTCAAAGAGATGTCAGCACAAAAAGTGATGGGACCCGCAAGGGTCGATGCCTGCCAGGGGTGCGGGTTTGTTCGAAAGAGACACCACAGCCCCTGGCTTAAGGGCTACTGAAGGAACACGGGTGGGTTTTAGTCAGTAAAAGTCTGACACGCCCTCCTGCTCCACCCAGAGCGGGAGAAGTTATTTGATGATTTCCCACCCAAAAAAAAAAAAAAAAAAAAAAAAAAAAAAAACTATTATTGCATTAATTTCTTAAGGGGGAAGCGCCAGGCTAGCCCGCGAAATTCAAATTTTTTAACGTTTTTTGCAATTTGCAGGTAAAAAATAAGGCTTTTATACATAAGAAAATTATAATTTCGTCGCCGATTCCTATAATTTACGGACAGTTTTAGGTTAAAATGAAGACTCTTGTATCTTAACCTAAAATGAAGCAGACTTTCGCATAGTAGACCTTCGCATAGGAGAGAGTATTTTGAAGAATGTATTTGCCGAGTTTGGAAATAAAAATACAAGCCAAGCATTTATTTCAAATAAACCAATTACAGGCACTTTTGAATTGTCAAGGTCGGTTCGAGGTAGACCTGAGAGTGGCGGTACGTAGGCTGAATGCCAAGAATACCGCCCCAGGACCCGACGGCTTGCCCGGCAAAGCCTGGGTTCTGGCCTTGCAGGCTCTCGGGCCTCGACTAAGAGGGCTCCTAAGCGCATGCTTGGAGGAGGGCCAGTTCCCACTTCGCTGGAAGACGGGGAAACTGGTCCTCATTAAGAAGCCGGGGCGCCCAGCGGACTCTCCGTACGCTTACCGGTGGGCAAGCTCTTTGAGAGAGTAATTGCAGACCGCCTCGCCGGGCGGCTGGTGCGGGTGGGGCCGGATTTGGCGGAGAGCCAGTTTGGTTTCCGCAGGGGGCGCTCCACGGTGGATGCCATCATGCGCGTGCGAGCTCTCACGACGGGGGATCCTGTCTGGATCCCCCGTCTCGAAAAGAATGCTCGTTAGTTTGATTGGTTGAACGTGTTCGAAAATTCCACTTCGCGATATTAATAATGTTCAAATCGACCTCCCGAGCAAAAGGCTTTGTTTTATTCTTTTATTATTGCCGACTAATCTGGTTTTATGACCTGGATATACTTATTTTACGCCAGTTATCATAATGGTAGGAAAATGTTTATAGATATCGCGTTGAAACCAAACATGAATACCATTATTGGAACACCCACCGACACAAACTTCCGAGGAATGTATTTTAGCATGTTTAAGTGCCTATTTCAAAGTCATTGTTTACGATTCTCAAAAATAAGTTATGCCGTAGTGCAGAAATACTACGCCTATTTTAGTTCAATTCTAATTTTGACCACGTCAAGTTGTCGTACGTATAAACGCTGTGAGGAGAAGTTGCCAACAATGAATATGAAATGAGGATGTGTGCACATGTGGAACATAATAAACAGCGTGATTTATTTATGTTGATTCCATTGGTGGGAATGTAGGAAAAATGTATACGACTAAGACATGTGTAAAATTATTTCGAGTTAATTACACTAACGTTCGTATGTATAATGTTTTCTGGAACACCTCCCTTGCAGCTAGCTTGCAGCAAGATTGATCGATTAATGCATTGTTAGACTGAATTTGTGCTCAAGATAACTTTCTTTGACATTTATTAGTAGATACTGTACAGATATGAAGTAAATAGTAGCTAGCTGTACAGATATAATGAAAATAGTGGGAAAGTGTTAAAAAAATAATGTGTCCAATAACAAAGTGTGCAACTCTTGCAGTTTGTTTTTCAAAGGTAAAAAATGATTATATAACGATAAAAAAAAACAAATCAGATTTTAATTTTTTATTAGGTAGGTACAGGTACACACGGGTACACATCAAGCTATACATTTCCAGTATAAGCTGATCTCGCATTGTATAGGATTTCCGTACAGTGCGAGATCAGCGTATACTGGAAATGTATAGCTTGATGTGTAGCTGTGTCTACAATAAATTATATACTTAAATTTAACCATGCAATTCAGTGTCAGTGTGACACATTTTCATACGCATTTAACATAGTGTTATAACTCAGCTTAAGACAGTACATCCTCAATGATAGCTTATTTCAAAGCTAGTCTTAAATTAGAAAAAAAAAAACATAATTATTCGTCATTAAAACACTGAAACACTGAAACACCTGTTTCTATCATCCACCTGTCGATCTCCATACAATAATTCACAAAAGTTGTTCACGTTGCGCGTGGACACAGGAATTATATTGTAATTAAATGTCAGCGTTGTAATTAAAATTTATAATGCGGTGCATAGACCAAAGGTGTTTTCTCATATTATTATGTAAAGATGAAGTGTTATGGGACTTATGAACTTTCCATAAAGACTATCAATATGTTAATAAAGAATATCTATGTGTTTTTCTAACGATGAAGTATATGTTCTCAGTGTTTTCCGATTCTTGACGTATGTGGTGTCCAGTTAAAATTGTGCCCTATACATATTTGAAAATGTAGTCTATTTATTGTAAACATCCCAATCATTACAACATATTAAAAGATTTCAAGCTCACACAATGGACCTTGGACATACTTTAGGGTCACCTTAATGGTTTTTTCTTTGACGCAGCTGCAGCGCTTGCGCCGACATTCCGTCGTGTGCCAAGACTCCCGGCGCTTCAGACATTTCCGTCACACCGTCCACTTTTTCATCGTTCCACTAACAATTAATATTGATGAAGGATCATACTATACTTAACCCGTTATTTGCTTTACTGTTATTTTTAATTTTCTGTCTCATTTTTGTCTCTTCAGAGCTTTGCAATCTGAATTGCGGAAAAATGCAACGTAGGTACCCATAGCTGTACCAGGATCGTGGCTCGTTACCAAAATCGAAACTAATGACGGACTTGTTTTTCATGGCATTTGACAAAAAAAAAACACAAATGTTTACCAACATCCCCTGTGAATGTCAATTGAGCGCCAAAAGATCCTGGTAGCCCTGTGCTTAGTTTGTTCCAAAAAATTAACGTTACATTAGACACTTAAATTATTTCTCATTCGCCCAGATCGAGGTCCGTAACATAATTTGTACATTAGAAAATTGGCCCTTGTCGTTTTTAAGAGGTTCAGTAACTAGCGGTGAAACAATGAGAGGCGCGATGTGGGCGCCAAGACGGTAGCGTCACGGGTCGCCGCTTCCGGAAGGAACCGAGTCGTGGGAACCGAGTACAACACTACGGTCTACGATATACTCCCTTATTATTCACCTGCATAATGATTTGATAATTAGAGCACACCCATTACGTGAGGTTCTGACGTGTTAAAACAATTATATCATATTACGTTTGATGCTATGATTTGGTGAGAGATTTTGAAGAATTATGAAGAAAATGATCTTGTTGATAACTTCCAAGTTTTTATTTTAAAACAATTTTTGTGTTTATTTTTGAAGTAATTGAGTGTCATGCTCATGTCATAAAATTATAAAATTGTGAGCTAGCTGTAACAAAACCTAAATTTACTTTATCTTTTCTTGTAGAGATATCGACCTCGCCCGGTAACTTAAAACAAGTCCTATTGAAGCTATCATGGCTCCAGTATAAAATACATATACAACACCTAGATAATGATTGATAATACCGCCGATGATCGGCGCCAGAATACCAGATACGGAACTGACACTGTTAAACGCTCCTATGAGGGTACCACGGTTGCTAGTCACACTTCTATTCGACACTACTACCAAAGCAACTACTCTTGCAAGTGCAAAACACACAGCCGTAGGAATCAATAGCGCAATGTAAAATGGTATACCAGGAACAATCGCTAACCCTATCAAAGACAATACCATGAACAGGAATATGTGAAATATGCGTTGAGTATAATCTCTATCGTTAACATATATTTTGTTTATAGACGAAACCTTCTCATTTGTAATTGAAGAAACGATTCCTTGAATAGTTGTAATGTAACCTAGAACGGAGGGCGATACATCGTGTTCAGTATTCAAAAATAAACGGAAATTATTAAAGTATAGTCCCATAGACATTGACATGAGAAATTTGAATAAAAATATGTCCCAGTATATGTTCCAGTCTAGAGTGTAGAAGTTGTTAACAGTTTGATTAAACGTACTAACGATGGGATCAAATAATTTCGTTGCTTTAAGGACTGTTTCTGAGTTGACTTTTTTCTCTTTTGGGATGTCTGGCAAGGAATTGATCAAACCTGTAACAGAGAGAGAAGAGTCTTATACCTTGGGTATACGTACAGGCGTGACAGTACCAAAACAGTGGACTCGGCCGAAAGCATCGTTTCTTCTGCCTTGGCCTTTTAAAAACAAATAAAATGTTTCATACCTGCATTGAGTATAAAAATCGCCGAAAGAATTACACACATGATGGTAAAACCTCTTTCCGGGAACGCTTCCATGACGTACCCGCTAAGGACGGGGCCTAGAGCTAACCCGAGACCTCCTAATGATGTTAGCTTTCCATACAATGCCGTAACGTCGTTTTGATCGTCTATGTAGTCTAGTGCTAAGGCCCTTGTTAATGTCTGAGTGTGCTTAAATGTTCCTGAAACAAATCGTATAAGGGGTAAAAGTTACGAGCAAATTTTTGTTTGACATTTGGCCCTGGACGACACGATTATTCATGAATTACCTAATGTGAAAGATGTTTGACCATATGTTCTTACTTTTACTGTTTTTGCAAAGGCAATCTGCATGGTGTTTTGCACTCTTTTTCTCAAGGCTTCTATCAAATATTTTTCAGTTAGATATCAGGAGAAAATATTCCACTATATCATACCTTTTCTCACAAAAACGGATAATTTTGCTTACCTATAGTAGCTCGTATACCTAAGAAAACAAGAAGAGATGATGTCAATCCTAACCAGAAGTAAGCAAACGAGCAGATAATCAAACATAACAAAAATATTGGTCTTCTGCCCATTACGTCACTCAAGCTTCCCTGAAAATAAAACAAAAGACCATTATTTTACTGATTCTATTAGTTATTTATCCATTTATAACAATAGAGTTTATTTTATGCTTAACTTACCACAATGGGTGATGATATCATCTGGCATCCTGGAAATATGGCTCCAATAATTCCAATCTGAATATGATTGAATCCCAACTCTTTCGCTTGTATATCGAGATGTGGCAATATAAAGAATACTGACATCAAATCCTGAAACAAGAGAAATACTATAATGCTAATGATACTCGATTACGTAGGCCAAACCATCTTGTTTTTATTATGAAATTCAGAACTTTTCTTAGCAAAACCCATGAAGCGATTTTATGAGCGAAATATAACTATTAGGGTTCAAAATTTATTTTTATAAAGTAGCTTCTGGCTGACCCGACGGACGTTGTCCTCTCCAAACAATAGTTAATACAAAAATACTATAGGAAACAAGGATGTTCAGTATTTTCCGGGAAACTTTTCCAATTTTTCTTTCCACAAAAACCTAATTAGGGCTACTACAAAAATTTTTAAACAAAAAAAATCAGTCAGACAGATGCGTTTACCAACTAACAGCATTTCATTTTTATTTCTACAGATTTTATGAAATAAAGTAGTTTGGTTAGTATTTAATTATATTGAAAAAATACTTTTAGGATCTCACTTTTCTACACAGTATATAATAATTATAGTGCGAAGTTAATCTATAAACTAAAATATATGACTTTATGCGAGGTTTTTTGAGGAATTAAGGAATGTTTTGAATACTCCTGAATTATTTTCTTGTGTAAAGTGTCATTAAAACTTGTTGAATCTACTCTGATTTAATGTTTAGGTTAGTTTTTGTTTACATTTAACAAAAATGATTAAAAAAAATTAAACCTTACCAAAAATCCGACGAGTAGAAATGTCCTATATGGCGAAACCATTGTTTTTGTTTGTGCACTATCTCTGGATATTCAACATAACCAACCATAAAATTAAAATACACTAAAAATAACTCTTATTTCAGAACACTTCATCCATAGTCGAAACGCGATTCCGTATTGATTACACACGTTTTCGATATCTGTAGTAGGCACAAGTCATGATAACTCATATCTTTAACACATTATGGTGCTAGTCATCAAAATGTGTTTCATTAACTACGTTACATACTATTCAACACTGATTTAGGCCGTGTTCAGACCTAGACAAACCTGTCTTAGTCAGATACTCGCTCCATGAAAACATTGTTGGTGGTGTGATGTGATTTGAACACAATAACGAAATACTCTTAGGGTTATGAGATACTGAAAAATCTTGATTTTAGTCTCGATGCAGGTACTGAAAAATCATGAGAACGCAATGATAGAAAACGCGTTTTATTTATTGCACAGTGTCGATGCGTAAACTATTCTGCTTGAATGGTGATAGTAGCTAATGTTTCATCTAAGCGCTGCAAATCATCATTCTGACTTGTCCTGGTAATGCCATGGATTTTTATGACGTGTTACACACATGGACATTTTATTAAAAGCAATGTGCACGTCACAAATTATCCTAATGTCGTTGCACACATTTTGGTGAACAAAATTGAGATACATTTTTAAATCTTATTAACTCTGCAAAGCAACAATGCCTTTTAGCAGGCCTTATATTTTAAACAAATTCTGTAAGCCTATATGCAGCCTGCTGATCGAGTTCGATACTTTTTATTTAAATCAATGTGCGGCTTCAGATAGATCCCAAGGTTTTTTTTTTTTTTTTTTTGGGTGGGAAATCATCAAATAACTTCTCCCGCTCTGGGTGGAGCAGGAGGGCGTGTCAGACTTTTACTGACTAAAACCCACCCGTGTTCCTCCAGTAGCCCTTAAGCCAGGGGCTGTGGTGTCTCTTTCGAACAAACCCGCACCCCTGGCAGGCATCGACCCTTGCGGGTCCCATCACTTTTTGTGCTGACATCTCTTTGAGGCGCGCGTGGAACACAACGCGCCGTCGACTTGGGCTTGGTCCTTACCGGACAGCGAGCTACCCATTACTCGCCGTCCGCAAGCCCCATGCCTACGGTGGCCGGAAATCGGCCTGGGATTCCCGACGCCCAGGGCGTCTCCGTATCCTGCGGCGGCTGGGGTCGCGAGGGCGCATATGCTGCCTCTCCCTCACGTGCGCCGCCTCCCTCTTCGCGAGCATTACTGCTTCGCTGAAGGAGGTGACGGCTCCCCATGCCCTCTCGCTCCGTACCATGGCTTGGACCAGGGCCGGACGCGAGAGATTGCCGCCGCCGATCGCCTCCACGAGGACACGGCGGTGCTCCGCCCAAGCTGGGCAGACCGCCACCGTGTGCTCCACCGTGTCCTCAGGGCGATCTTCGCAGTGGAAACACCCGGGCGTTTCCTCCCGCCCTATCCGAAACAGGAACCTCCCGAAACAACCGTGTCCGGTGAGGACCTGCGTCAGGCGGAAGGTGAGGACGCCATGCCGCCTCTCAAACCACTCCTCAAAGAGGGGACTTACCGCCGCAATCGTGGCGTGCCCAGCACTGGGTTGCGACAATCGCTCTCTCCATGTCACCATGAGATCCCGCCGGAGCTCTGTCCGCTGTGCCGCGATTTCCCGCGGCAGCGGAGTTACGCCCCGGCGTTTGGCCTCCTCGCGCCACTCCCATATTTGCGCGAGGACCTTTGCCTCCAGATCCCATGGCGGTAATCCGGCAATAGATCCCACGGTTGGGTATTTGAATGGCTCTCATATTGTGGGTCATTTTATTGCATTTGTAATAAGCTGTTACGAGTGCAACCGTCACGGTTCACGATTTAATTGTTTTTGTAACATTGTCTTCACCTGTGGTTGATTTTTTTTTTTTAATACAGACACTCAGGTGGTAACTGTTTTCAGATCTTGCAGAATGCATTGTATTTTATGTAAGTTCTAAGTGAGGCTTTAATAGGTATTGCGCCACTGTTTGTTACTTTTTCCGATTTAATATCTTCAAATGCATGACTCACACATGCACTAAAGATATTTTAGAAACAGTTCTTACTCAATTATGTTATAACTTTAATAAAATAAAATAACGTCATGAAGTCCAATTTACGTCAATTTTGGTCAAAAACTATCGTCGTGTGTGTCCGGAAATGGTATCAGAACTTAAGTCTGTAATGTTCGACTTCCGATCATTTTGGACGCCCCATCTTTTAGAAATAAAACAAAAATAAATCTAATCTGAAAATAATTAGAAAATGATGCAACATCAGAACTTTTGTTATTACTCTTGGTAATGAAATGTGAGAAAGATTTGTGTCAAAAATAAAATTGGTATCGTTATCTGCATTTGTTTATAGATATGAATCCCTTTCAGCTGTTTGATAGGAAATAACGAAATTATGATGTAACTGATATAATTTATTCATCACACTTACTAGGTTACCTATCCTGAAAGATAAGATAAATGACAAGTCGAATCAAAATCAAGTAGAACACTTCAAAAATTAACAATAAAGGTCTATAGTTTTCCTGAAGATTTTGGAAATCGTAAAGTGACACCTAACTGAAATATATAAAAAAACGCTGTAGTTGTAGGGTAACGTAGGATAATTTGTTAACGCCGGATCGACCTCATGGTTGGCCCCTGGTTAATGCGCATTACTCGGTCTGTTAATCATTTAGACACACTTGCATCTCAATAGAGTTTGTCGTACGACACCATGCTTGATTGCCTCCAGTTTTGCCATTGTCAGTTTAGTTACCATCATTACCTATGTAGTTGTAGAAATATGTACCTACTAGGTAGACAAAGTCTGTTTATAATAGGTCTTTACCTATGAAATTGCCGTTTTGTATGAAAAAATTTAAACGAATTTTTTTCATGAATTTTTTATTTGTATTAATCGAAGTAATCACCCATGCAATCAATGCATCTTTGCCATCGCAGTGGCAGTTTATTGATGCCCTTCTTAAAGAAATCAGCTGGACGGGAGGCAACAAATTCTTCAAAGGCATTTTGTACTGCCTCTCGGGTATTAAATTTTTTTCCCGCCAAGAAGTTATCCAAATTCTGGAAAAAGTAGTAGTCTGTAGGCGCAAGGTCTGGTGAGTAGGGCGGATGACGGAGAGCTTCCAACCCCAGTTCTTGCAACTTGGAGACCGTCTGCTGTGCAGTATGAGGTCGCGCGTTGTCGTGCAGGAGCAGCGGAGACGAGCGATTGACCAATGCTGGTTGGAGATGCGCCAGCTTCTCCATCATTGTGTTCAGTTCTTCACAGTACACATCTGCAGTAATGCTTACCCCGTTTGGTAAGAAGCTGTGATGAATCACACCGGCGCTAGACCACCAAACAGTGACCATCACTTTTGTAGGGGTAAGTTTTCGTTTAGGGCATTGTTTAGGTGCTGAACCAGGATCCAACCAACTTGCTGAGTGCTTACGGTTATCAAACAGAATCCATTTTTCATCGCAGGTAACAATGCGGTTCAAAATTCCTTCATTTGTGTGTCTGTTGAGCAGTGCAAGGCACGTCTCGACGCGTACTTCGCGCTGGCGATCATTGAGTTCGTGGGGCACCCATTTGTCAAGCTTTTTTACCTTGCCAATTTGACGCAAATGGACCAATATTGTTTTGACGCTAACGTCGAAAGCTGCTGCTAATTCAGCCGTAGATTGTGTATCATCAGCTTCCACAATCGCCTTTAATTCGTCATTTTCGACCAAAGTCTTCGGACGACCGCGAGGTTCATTTTTCAGGTCGAAATTTCCAGAACGGAAGCGAGCAAACCAATAACAGGTGGTGCGTTGGTTTGTAGTGTTAGCTCCGTAAACGTCGTTGATGTTGCGTGCCGCTTGTGCCGCGTTGCTGCCACGACGGTACTCATATTCCATAATTACTCGAATTTTTAACGTATCCATGATGACGAAAAATATTGAAATGCGATGAAAATGTAACACTAATCAATAAAGAAATGACTACTTTTAGAAAAAAAAATCCATGTTTTTAAAATAAAATTAATTTGAAATTAGAATTCTTAGCCAAACAAAAATTATTTTGATTTGAAATGGCCAGTACTGCAGAACGGCAATTTCATAGGTAAAGACCTAATATTAATGACGAGCCTATTACCTAGCTTATAGACACAGACTATTTATATCAATAAAGAGCTGATGGAAGATGTCATATAAATCGTAGAATCTTTAAGTCAGTTCAATTTAAAAGTCCAGAAGTCCTCTTGATGATAAATGATTGATCAATTTACCTAACAGTTTTTCAGAAATCCCTAAAAGCCGGTCCTTTGTATTCTCAAATTCGTGACAAAGCGAGTACGCTATATAACAGCTTAAAATGACGTAACTGCGCTAGCGCAGTATATAACATTGGCACAGTTCGGTTGTGAGCACTAGACCGCGACCCCCGACCTGCGACTTTTGATGACTCACCCTTCCTGACCGTCTTCAAGGATATGACTCCTGTGACTAATTCTTGGTAAAAAAAAAGCCTCCATTGTTCGAATATAGTCCATTGAAACGCAATGCCGTAACTCGTTCAGCGTTTCACCTCTGCCGTGACGTTTACGACTGCCGAAAATTTAAGGGACCCTTCGATTTAAGGCAGCTTTGTGACGTTTAGAACAGATGTAAATTTTAAACATTTATTAGTAAGTGTCGACTAATCTTTAACTTGTATAATAAACAGCAGGTGTGCCATCGTCAAACTGGCTTTGAGTTCTTACTAAAACCTAAATGTGTTAAATATCCAATGCCGTTACGTATAACTCATAAATCAACTCACATCAGCAGGTTATCAGCTAACACATGTAGGAAAAATACTTGTTCCATTCTTCCATCATTTATCCGTTATCAACCGAAGAAAATTATGCCATTAACGTAAAACAGTCCCAAGTAGTCGCGTATCGGTATATCTGGAAGCGCGGGTTAATCTCATCATCAGAATAGCAAGGGTCTGCCTCAGCCAAGCCAAGACGTGTGGGAAACCCAGCCAAGCTTGACCGACGGGCCATGCTTCGGGTAACGACCTAATTACAACACTTGACAGGCCCGGTCAAAGGTTGAACACATACACAGGACCTTGAATTAAAGACAATTTCTTGTACTGCACTGCAATAAGGAAGCGATAGAACCCGTGTTGATAGGAAGTCTATAATAGGATGTGACTGGAAAGGACATGGACTCTGCAATTTTATTGTTCCACAAGCTAGAAATGGCCTGTTGTGTGAGAATTAGAAGGTACTTCCTGAGGTTTAAATAGAAAAGGAGTAATAGGGATTACTTTTGTTCTCACAATGTGCCTGGAAACTTTCAATTTTGCGTGCAAATTAATTAATAAACATAATAACATTATTATCAAAACCAAATGTCTTGTCTTGTGCCCACATACAATCTAAGTACGATCAGAATTCTGTTTTCGTCGCTACTGCCTTCCATGAGAACTTAGTCTTGGAAAAAGCAATTCATGCAAACTTAATTCAATAAATAAGATGTTCCGTCCTTTGTTCTATCCAGACTTAAATGGTAAAGTAGCAATTTATTTCCAATATACTCAGTTTGAAATTGAAAGTCTCGTGAAACAATTGTATCAATTTATGGTAGTAGGATAACTGTGGGACCGCGGTTGATTCAAGATTCCCGCTTGTTCTGAAAATAATTTCCAATGTTGTGGTTTCAATACTCACTTACAATGTTTACAAACATTTGTCTGAATTAAATTACCACATGACTTAAGAGACATGACATTTCTTCCCGTGGGTGTCGTAGAAGGCGACTGAGAGACTTAATAGAGAATGGGCCGCAGCGTTCTCTATACATTTTATCCCAATACTGCGATCGCCAAACCACCTGCCAAGCGTGGCGATTATGTCAAAACCCCCCTTTTGAGGGAGGCCTATGTCCTGCAGTGGACGTCTTTCGGCTGAAATGAGAATGATGATGATGACTTAGAGAATCGGATAAATGAAATCATAGACATTTTTTTGAGTTGAAAATTAAATTCGTATCAATTTTGTTCAGTCAAAAACCAACCAATCTTTAATAATGCTTGCTTAAGGTGTCAACGGTTCTTTTAAAATAATGAGTTTTATTGCTTCAACAACCTTACTATTTCCAGAGGTTTCTAGTGATTGAACTTCGTCGCCACCATATCGGTAACAGTTTCCTAATACGTAGCCTTACGTAGTATCGGTTGGATCATTCGGACTCCCACGGGTAGGCGCCTGCGCAGCCACGCGCTGAATACGATGCGTGATCGCCGTGAGAAATTATATGCTAGTCGCGGTTCGTGGATTTCTTATTTATATTCTTATTACCACATAAATATAAAAAGAGCATATTGGTAAACGCTTTGACGGTTGAATAATATACTGCACCATCATTAATTTAGAAGAATATCCGAAAGTACTGTGTTAGTTAGCCTATCAGTGTTAAATTGTGTTTCATATAGAATGTACCTACTACACCATTTTATCCATATTCTGATAATCTATCCAACAAATGGCTTTAGTTTTTCGGTTTGGTTGGTCTTGTTAATCCAATAAGCTGATTAAAATTTAATTAGCAAGAGATCACTAAGATGGACATTAGCGGCCTCCTACATTTCGATTTCATCACTTTTCGATCATCGATCCTCCCACAAAACGTGCAGATTATTGCTATATGGGCCTTCTCCTTAGAGAATCTACATTTGTTTATCTATCTATCTGTTTGTTGACAGAGATCGTTTGCCCAAGGAGAGAGCCTACGTGAAGATGTGCCGTTGTTATGCTAATTCTTTTAAATGACCGTTCGCATAAGTAATTTATTCTGGCGAGAATTGATAGACCTGTAAAGACGGACTGTTAGGGCCTGAATACAGTTAGTTCACCTTGAATATCTAACAATCCTTTTTTCTTTCTCTTTCAGTTAGGTGACAGCTAACAGTGATGAAGCAGCAATAAATCTTGAATTCAAATCTTGTGGTTCCAATTTAGTACCTCGAGACAATAGTACCGTAACTTTAAATAAAACAATCATTTAAGCATAGGCTGGTATTAAAATGCAAATGAGCTGTTTCAAAGACTATCATTTGGACGTTAACCTGTTCTCGCTTGGCTATAAAACTTTAGATTGGAAACTATAAAAGTCGCTGAAGTTCGGAGAGCCATTTGTAAACCTCGGCTTGAGTGGTCATATAAAATTGCCGGTTTTCGAGCTAGAGTGGGCCATGTCTGTGGGTCGGTTACATTTTAAAATTTAGGGAAACATCCATAAGACACCTTGAGGAAACCGGTCGTAGATGAGAGAAACCTCGTGCGATATTTTAGACGATCCAGTTTCGTGTTCATCTCGTATGTAAATTGATACGACGGAGATAGGCGGCAATTTATGTGTCTGCTACGAACAACGAGCTTTTACTCGTGGCCTTTGTAGAGCATATCTGAATTTATGCATGTATATTTTTTCCGGCCATATTATCGTGACTAGCATGTTTGTCATGCAGATATTGTAATTATCAGACCTCCTACATGGATTAAAAAAATAATCCTCACGAGGCACGACACTGCCAAAAATATTTGAAGGCACTTAAATCCTTTCTAAATTCGTCGTACGTTGTAAATTGGTGGATTAGTCGAACGAAAGGGTCACACTAATTTACAGTACAATTTGCGATATTGTTAAATTGTTTCCAAAATGTTGAATAATAATTCTATTATCAAAATGAATGTCACATACATATGCATGAAGGAAAGCAAAGAATTTGAGTCAATGTCGAGAAAGTTCTCTCTGTTATCACGACTACGAAAAATGGACAGGTTTTTTGGTATTTTTGCAATATTTTTCATGTTACGACACATATACGGCTAGCTGTAAATGATATGACACCACTGACTTCAAAAAATCCTACACTGCATTGGTTTTTTTTTTGGGTCGGAAATCATCAAATAACTTCTCCCGCTCTGGGTGGAGCAGGAGGGCGAGTCAGACTTTTACTGACTAAAACCCACCCATGTTCCCTCAGTAGCCTGGCTACTGAACATGGGTGGGTTTTTGGGCTGCGGTATCTCTGTCGATGCAATGTACCTATATGTATCTTACCTGCAGCTTCCCGACTGAAACCGTTGGGCCTAGTAACTCATTTGAAAATTTCACTCGTTTGGCTAGAGGATCCTTGAATTATACCTCATTTTCACTACAATTCAAAGACAACATTACCAAGTTAAACCGTTCGTAACACCCGTCTGAGTAGGTACTTAACTACTCTGCAAGTGTTGCGGGTTTCGTGAATGGCGGTGTCGTGGGAATTGCGTGCAGTTTCAAACATAGTAGCACCCGCACGTATCAATCTAGTGCTAGTGCTTGAAACGCTTCTTGAAAGTCTAATCTGGGAATTGTCAGAACAATGGCGAGGGCAAAGACTGTTTATTAGAAACTGATTGTCAACATCGTAATTATGATCCATTGTGTTAGTGTCATATTATGAGCTATAGCATGGTATCTAATGTTTTACTAATTTCAACAGCGATCTGCACCAACTAATGCTACATTCGTAGAAAGCGCCTGTACAAAGTAGAATACTACATCGCTGCTATACAAACGATAGCTCTTTGATTTGACTAGGCGCTTGGTCAGTCAGCATGCTCTTGCGCAATTTAAATAAATGCTTTGACTTTTGATGAATGTTATGTTGTTCTATGGTCATATTTGGTAGTTGAACCTTAATTTTCTATTTATTTAGGATGAATCAAAAACTTTACCGCTGTTTCAAATAAATATCAGAAACGGTATTATTTGTCTTTCGATTGTACAGCAGTTTTCCTTCGTGTACCTTTTCATGATGTTCCTGTTATAGTAGAATAGAGGACACAATATATCTAATATGTATGTCCTACTATATTTGGACGTTTCTTTAACGGTAAACATCTTTTTGAGCGAAGTGGTAATTTCCTCTTAGCACCAAACTCGTTTCGTCTTACTACGACCTACTACAAAATCAACAGTCGACGGGCTACGAAGGTCGTAGCATAGGATTTTAAAGCTTTTCTTCTTTGTGTTAGAGGCTAGTTTTCTTTGTGGAAAAAAAGTTTCCATGTGAGTAAAAGAGACAGGTATATGTTTGTGTAGTACTACTACGAGATTAAAACCGGTTAGGGTGTTGTAATTTTACTATATGGATATTAATAAACACACAAACATAATTATGTATAGTACGTTTCTTATTTTAATCGAAAAGCTAGTTTGAAAAAGAAACAAATTGAAATCAAGCTGCAGCAATAAGGTGACAGGTAGAAACGACCATATAGGTATTTTCACACCACATAGTACAGGTATATTCTCGGTAGAAGACCATTAAGATTTGGAAATAGAAATATGTTAAGAAAAAATGATAATGCCTACGTTTGACTTTAACCATTAATTCCATCTTTATCTACAATATTGAACTGCAAATCGATTACTCCTGCAGACAGACGCGACACGACGCGACGTGAATCTGGTAGAAATATTTACATAAAGTTTTCAGAGAAATTGTTCTACTAGTATTTTATTTTCTCTTTATTTGTTTAGGGGTTTTATCTAAACAGAAGGACTACCCTCTATGTCCGTCAACGAAGATACGGGTCCGTCCGAAAGTAGTTGAACCGACAAAACAAATGACAAATTAAATTTTTCGAATGAGAAAAAACACCGAGATTAGGGAGAACTATCAAATCAGGTTTTCATCCATTCCTAGATCTTATGTCTACAGGTGATATGGAGTTGGAAAAGCCCGTAATATCGTGCGAAATTACGATTTTCGTGCTTAAAGAGTAGACAATCAGGAGGCCTAGACAAAACACATTTCTGTTAGCGTTCACGCCAAACGCTACGCCAAAATGCATGGGAATGACATTACCTGCGGAAAGGTTACGTCGTGTCCTTTCCGCAGGTAATGTCATTCCCATACATTTTGGCGTAGCGTTTGGCGTGAACGCTAACAGAAATGTATTTTGTCTAGACCCGCAGATACGCCAACCCCATATAATATTTAAACAAATCTGTGTTTATCATACAGAAATTAAAGTGGTACCTACCTAAGCAAATGTGTACACATTATTACGTTCATATTTGTCCGTGAGCTCAATCTATTCCTGCGGTTGACAATCGACTGCCTACTGTCAATACAATTTGTAAGTAAGTAAATTGTGGATTCTATAGGTACCATACAGCTCTGAGCTCAATGATAGTGGCGCAACAACACCTCTGTACTAACTATGTACTTAGTAGTTAGGTACTACGGCGCTATGTCTCTTGTTCTACCAAGCACAAAGGTTTCAAGTTCCCTTTGTCTTTGCGCACGTGCGGACACAGTTACTTATGCACGGGTCCATATTATAATCTAAACAGCCTCAATTACAATAACAAAACATTCTACCAAATAAACAGACTCAAATTGTAAAAAAGGCACCCACACTTTAATAAATAATCCTTATATAGGACACAACTCGATGGTAATATTCGAACCAAAAGTACTCCTCCTTTTATATCAGTAATCTTATTATCTTACCTTAAGAAGGTAATCGATGAAAATAAAATAAAAAAAGCAGTAGAAGCATTTAAAGAGATTGCTCCACTACCCAAACGGTAAGCGGCCCGACTGGTCTAAGCCACGGGTATTACTTATTCCATTCCGTAGTAATTGCGAAGTGGGCAGTTTGGCCCAATTATACACTCCCGTCTAGTTAGGTGAGAAATATAATATTGCCGGCCATGACGACGGATCAAACTATTATTTTTACTCACAGAATTGTCGGTGTAATAGTACGTTCAGTTACGAAATTACGGCGATGAGAAGTGTTTATTGGTTGCCGCTTAGAGTTCCCATTAGAATGATGAGACGTCTCGGGAAGGATTGGGAAATAAACTTTTTACTTTCCGTTCCAATGCTGGCTATTAATCCAATGGGATTTGGATAATCAATGGCGTGGGTGGACAATAAATTATAGGACTGAGGATATGGCTACCATAACATAACATTACGCCTTGTTTCCTCGAAGGGAAGGGCAGAGGCGTACCTATAGGACACCCAAATTTTCCTAGTTATGTTTACGGTCCATGAAATAGGGGTCTAGCCTATTGTCATCAACCGGGAATCAATTCAGACTCCGGGTTGCTACTGAAAAATTCTAAATTGAAAACCCAATGCCACAGCCCGACATGGGAATCGAACCTGGGACCTCATATTCAGGAGTACCGATTGCGACCACTAGATCACCGAGACAATCAAGTCTGGCCACCATATCAAGGAGACAACTTATACTCCACACAACAAAGGTACCCAATAGGGTATTTTCCAATATATTAAAAACTATTTTAATTTGAAGATTGGGACGAAATGTGTGACAGAAAATAAAAATAAATTGATTAATATCCATTTTCTCACTTAAAAATGACTACAATCAAATTTATTTTTCGTTTTGAATTTACCGCCAAAACGCTCCTTACGATGACTTTTATATCACGTGACATCCTGACGTCAGCTTTGTGGAAACGACATCGGTACAAATCCTTAGTATAGCGCAGTTTTAGAAGTATTTGTGCACACAGGCACTGCACATCAGTAATATCATGGTCTCTCCATTAAAAATCCTGTATTTAAACTACTTACTTTAGTTTACACAAAGTTGACGTCACGTGATAAAGTCATCGTAAGGAGCGTTTTGGCGGTAAATTCAAAACAACGAGATGTAAGTTTGATTTTAATCAATTTTAACTGATCAATTTATTTTTATGTTTCTGTCACATATTTCGTCCCAATCTTCAAATAAAAACAGTTTTTAATAAATTGGAAAAATATCCTATTAACATGTTCTGCAAGAGTATGGCAATTCGCAACTGTACCTACTGCTATCCCATACCTATATCCCTGCTCAGACCTTAGAAGCCCTACGTTTATTAAACCATAATAGTGCCCATGACGCACACATTCCTCGCACCAAAGAACGCAGAAGGGATTGCGTTAATAAGAAATCCTTACCTTCCAGATGATGACATGGAGGCAATTAACTAACCTCCTCCGACTCTGTAATTAGCTGTGGTAATGACTGCAACAGATGGCTGCAATTTGTCTCTTCTAAGTATAAAATCTGTACGATTTTCATTTAAAGCTTAGTGATTAGAACGGGATTATGATTGATAGCCAAGATTTGTGTTTGATACCTTTGACTGTGAATTTTTCAGTTCTTCAGGACTTTGATACTGCATGTAGAAAAGAGAGTCATTATTTTATTTTTAATTGTAAGAAAGAAAGAAAGAAGAAGCGTTTATTGCCATTATATCAGTAATAAAAACCTTAAATAAAAAAAAAACAGATAACAATGACCTCAACAATGATAATAATGCCAAAAGGGCTTCAGCTCAGCATATTGTCAGATGGCAACACAGTATGCACCACCTGACGCTGATTTTCAGCTGAAACCCACGAGTACCATACTCTGGAATAATAAAATAAACACATAGTGAAGTGTGTGTCCGTAAAGTAAAATAAAATGTTATGGCATACATGTGCGTGAATGTGTTTTTTTATGTATCTGCGTATTATCTACATTAAATACGAAATCTTTAAGTAGAAACTTAGAAAGCACCTACCTAGCTATTTGGGAAAAAAACGTTTGACTTGTATCTGATTCAAATCTATTCAAAAGTTTTTGGAGAAGGACAGTTGGATAGTTTTTTTTTTTACTTTTAATGAAATTGAAGCTTTCATAGATTTCAGGTGACATGAAAAATATGTATATTCTGCGTAATAATAATTAATTTCCTATGGTAGTAGATCGTCAGTTTTCTTCCGGGCAATAATGTAATCATCAAGTAAGTAAGTAACATTAGTATCTCCCGAAACAAAAGACAACTGCATTTATGTTCTTATGTTGCTTGCACACAGGGATAGTACATCGAATTGGTAAACATTGCACTACATTTAAATACCTCCATAATAGGAAAACGTTAACAACTCCAGTCCCGTTTTTTACTTTAAAATTAACAACAAAAGCCCACAATACACTAAGCATAAAATAATTTTAGAATTCCTCTTCTCAACCCTTTATAACAAAAAGCAATCTTAATCTTATTTAAGAGCAACACGACAAACTTAATGGAAATTGGAAGCACGAGAGGTTATTAAAAAAATGGAGATTAAGATCGAATCCTTTGTAAGCTTCTTTGTAATTAGCTAGACTGCTTTTTAATCATAGTTCGGTAGACCATAAAATATATCGTGATAAACGGTGGTAGGTAGGAACAATTAGTAGTAGGATATTTTTTTAGTACCTAGGTATTTCCAAAAAAATCACGAAAGCTCCTGAAAAAAGGCGCGACGCCTTAAAAGCACGATGGGGTTGGCGTATCTGCGGGTCTAGACAAAATACATTTCTGTTAGCGTTCACGCCAAACGCTACGCCAAAATGCATGGGAATGACATTACCTGCGGAAAGGTTACGTCGTGTCCTTTCCGCAGGTAATGTCATTCCCATACATTTTGGCGTAGCGTTTGGCGTGAACGCTAACAGAAATGTATTTTGTCTAGACCCGCAAATACCTAGGTACTAAAAAAATATCCTACTACTAATTGTTCCTACCTACCACCGTTTATCACGATATATTTTATGGTCTACCGAACTATGATTAAAAAGCAGTCTAGCTAATTACAAAGAAGCTTACAAAGGATTCGATCTTAATCTCCATTTTTTTAATAACCTCTCGTGCTTCCAATTTCCATTAAGTTTGTCGTGTTGCTCTTAAATAAGATTAAGATTGCTTTTTGTTATAAAGGGTTGAGAAGAGGAATTCTAAAATTATTTTATGCTTAGTGTATTGTGGGCTTTTGTTGTTAATTTTAAAGTAAAAAACGGGACTGGAGTTGTTAACGTTTTCCTATTATGGAGGTATTTAAATGTAGTGCAATGTTTACCAATTCGATGTACTATCCCTGTGTGCAAGCAACATAAGAACATAAATGCAGTTGTCTTTTGTTTCGGGAGATACTAATGTTACTTACTTACTTGATGATTACATTATTGCCCGGAAGAAAACTGACGATCTACTACCATAGGAAATTAATTATTATTACGCAGAATATACATATTTTTCATGTCACCTGAAATCTATGAAAGCTTCAATTTCATTAAAAGTAAAAAAAAAAACTATCCAACTGTCCTTCTCCAAAAACTTTTGAATAGATTTGAATCAGATACAAGTCAAACGTTTTTTTCCCAAATAGCTAGGTAGGTGCTTTCTAAGTTTCTACTTAAAGATTTCGTATTTAATGTAGATAATACGCAGATACATAAAAAAACACATTCACGCACATGTATGCCATAACATTTTATTTTACTTTACGGACACACACTTCACTATGTGTTTATTTTATTATTCCAGAGTATGGTACTCGTGGGTTTCAGCTGAAAATCAGCGTCAGGTGGTGCATACTGTGTTGCCATCTGACAATATGCTGAGCTGAAGCCCTTTTGGCATTATTATCATTGTTGAGGTCATTGTTATCTGTTTTTTTTTTTATTTAAGGTTTTTATTACTGATATAATGGCAATAAACGCTTCTTCTTTCTTTCTTTCTTACAATTAAAAATAAAATAATGACTCTCTTTTCTACATGCAGTATCAAAGTCCTGAAGAACTGAAAAATTCACAGTCAAAGGTATCAAACACAAATCTTGGCTATCAATCATAATCCCGTTCTAATCACTAAGCTTTAAATGAAAATCGTACAGATTTTATACTTAGAAGAGACAAATTGCAGCCATCTGTTGCAGTCATTACCACAGCTAATTACAGAGTCGGAGGAGGTTAGTTAATTGCCTCCATGTCATCATCTGGAAGGTAAGGATTTCTTATTAACGCAATCCCTTCTGCGTTCTTTGGTGCGAGGAATGTGTGCGTCATGGGCACTATTATGGTTTAATAAACGTAGGGCTTCTAAGGTCTGAGCAGGGATATAGGTATGGGATAGCAGTAGGTACAGTTGCGAATTGCCATACTCTTGCAGAACATGTTAATAGGATATTTTTCCAATTTATTAAAAACTGTTTTTATTTGAAGATTGGGACGAAATATGTGACAGAAACATAAAAATAAATTGATCAGTTAAAATTGATTAAAATCAAACTTACATCTCGTTGTTTTGAATTTACCGCCAAAACGCTCCTTACGATGACTTTATCACGTGACGTCAACTTTGTGTAAACTAAAGTAAGTAGTTTAAATACAGGATTTTTAATGGAGAGACCATGATATTACTGATGTGCAGTGCCTGTGTGCACAAATACTTCTAAAACTGCGCTATACTAAGGATTTGTACCGATGTCGTTTCCACAAAGCTGACGTCAGGATGTCACGTGATATAAAAGTCATCGTAAGGAGCGTTTTGGCGGTAAATTCAAAACGAAAAATAAATTTGATTGTAGTCATTTTTAAGTGAGAAAATGGATATTAATCAATTTATTTTTATTTTCTGTCACACATTTCGTCCCAATCTTCAAATTAAAATAGTTTTTAATATATTGGAAAATACCCTATTGGGTACCTTTGTTGTGTGGAGTATAAGTTGTCTCCTTGATATGGTGGCCAGACTTGATTGTCTCGGTGATCTAGTGGTCGCAATCGGTACTCCTAAATATGAGGTCCCAGGTTCGATTCCCATGTCGGGCTGTGGCATTGGGTTTTCAATTTAGAATTTTTCAGTAGCAACCCGGAGTCTGAATTGATTCCCGGTTGATGACAATAGGCTAGACCCCTATTTCATGGACCGTAAACATAACTAGGAAAATTTGGGTGTCCTATAGGTACGCCTCTGCCCTTCCCTTCGAGGAAACAAGGCGTAATGTTATGTTATGGTAGCCATATCCTCAGTCCTATAATTTATTGTCCACCCACGCCATTGATTATCCAAATCCCATTGGATTAATAGCCAGCATTGGAACGGAAAGTAAAAAGTTTATTTCCCAATCCTTCCCGAGACGTCTCATCATTCTAATGGGAACTCTAAGCGGCAACCAATAAACACTTCTCATCGCCGTAATTTCGTAACTGAACGTACTATTACACCGACAATTCTGTGAGTAAAAATAATAGTTTGATCCGTCGTCATGGCCGGCAATATTATATTTCTCACCTAACTAGACGGGAGTGTATAATTGGGCCAAACTGCCCACTTCGCAATTACTACGGAATGGAATAAGTAATACCCGTGGCTTAGACCAGTCGGGCCGCTTACCGTTTGGGTAGTGGAGCAATCTCTTTAAATGCTTCTACTGCTTTTTTTATTTTATTTTCATCGATTACCTTCTTAAGGTAAGATAATAAGATTACTGATATAAAAGGAGGAGTACTTTTGGTTCGAATATTACCATCGAGTTGTGTCCTATATAAGGATTATTTATTAAAGTGTGGGTGCCTTTTTTACAATTTGAGTCTGTTTATTTGGTAGAATGTTTTGTTATTGTAATTGAGGCTGTTTAGATTATAATATGGACCCGTGCATAAGTAACTGTGTCCGCACGTGCGCAAAGACAAAGGGAACTTGAAACCTTTGTGCTTGGTAGAACAAGAGACATAGCGCCGTAGTACCTAACTACTAAGTACATAGTTAGTACAGAGGTGTTGTTGCGCCACTATCATTGAGCTCAGAGCTGTATGGTACCTATAGAATCCACAATTTACTTACTTACAAATTGTATTGACAGTAGGCAGTCGATTGTCAACCGCAGGAATAGATTGAGCTCACGGACAAATATGAACGTAATAATGTGTACACATTTGCTTAGGTAGGTACCACTTTAATTTCTGTATGATAAACACAGATTTGTTTAAATATTATAACCAGATAAAAAGTTAATAATTATGAATTTGTGTTTGGCTTGCCTGCACAGTGTCCGTTTCAATGGTGCGGCCACGGCGAGAATACAAAAAAAAAAAAATTCCAAGATTTTGTAAAAAGTTATAATGTCGTTGTAATGGTGCGGCCTTTGAAACGGACACGTCTGTACATATGCAGTCTTGAAGACTGTCAAAAACCGAATTTCTAAAGTACATGCTCTACTGCTTTTACAATTTTAAGAAACTGAACATTACGGGCTATGCATGATTGTAAATGGAATCCTAATGACTGTTTTTTTTTTGTGTGGGATATCATCAAATAACTTCTCCCGCTCTAGGTGGAGCAGGAGGGCGTGTCAGACTTTTACTGACTAAAACCCACCCGTGTTCCCTCAGTAGCCCGTATGCCAGGGGCTGTGGTATCTCTTTCGAACAAACCCGCACCCTTGACAAGCATCGGCCCTTGCGGGCCCCATCATTTTTTGTGCTGACATCTCTTTGAGGCGCGCGTGGAACACAACGCGCCGTCGACTTGGGCTTGGTTCTTACCGGACAGCGAGCTACCCATTACTCGCCGTCCGCAAGCCCATGCCTACGGTGGCCGGAAATCGGCCTGGGATTCCCGACGCCCAGGGCGTCTCCGTATCCTGCGGCGGCTAGGGTCGCGAGGGCGCATAGACTGCCTCTACCTCACGTGCGCCGCCTCCCTCTTCGCGAGCATCACTGCTTCACTGAAGGAGGTGACGGCTACCCATTCCTACTCGCACCGTACCATGCCCAGGGCCGGCCGCCGCCGATCGCCTCCACGAGGACACGGCGGTGCTCCACCCAAGCCGGGCAGACCACTACCGTGTGCTCCACCGTGTCCTCAGGGCGATCTTCGCAGTGGAAACACCCGGTCGTTTCCTCCCGCCCAATCCGAAACAGGAACCTCCCGAAACAACCGTGTCCGGTGAGGACCTGCGTCAGGCGGAAGGTGAGGACGCCATGCCGCCTCTCAAGCCACTCCTCAAAGAGGGGACTTACCGCCGCAATCGTGGCGTGCCCATCCTAATGACCGTAGAGTAGATAACTAAAATAAAACAGTTTTACTTTCACACTTTACAAACACAATCAGTTGCGTCATTCATTACCTACTATACTATTTCTGCTATAATAGACAAAGTTCTTACAGAATTTTTATGCGTAGATTATTACATTTGTCACGCACGCAATCAATAGACAATAGCTAGGAAACCTATTAGAAATGTTTTCGGGAATTGATAAGGTGTTACGAGCGATTACATATTGTACTAGGCGAGGTGTTAAGTGTTAGCGATGAACATTTTTTGGGCCTTTTTAATCTCTCATCCCGCTGTGCAGTCGAAAAGAGCTCCCTCGCACGTTCAGAACTTTTTTCTTCCGACCACCTGCTCTAAAGCGAATAAAAAAACATAAGACAGAGCAGGTAATTTTTATTATTATTTTTGAACTCAACACTGCCTGGCACGTTTTATTATTTTTGATATTGTGCTTTCGGACATTGTTTTCGAGATAAATAAAATGTAGGTTACGTTTTGTAAGGATAATTTTTCCCAGTTTTCCTAACCAAAACATTGCAGTAACTTTACTGATCATACAAATTCCATACGATTAACAGAACCTCTAATGAACACTGTAATAACAATAATTTATAAGGAATGTCACATTTTCTCAGATAGAACGTATTCCTTGACGTGTTTATAATAACAACAATTATTGCTCATGTCATATTCTCGAGATCCCGCGGGCATTGCGCGGCTTGGTTTTATAAAACAAAATGGCCGCGTCGAAGCCTCAAAATCCTGGGTCGCAGGCCTGTTTCCCGCCGTAGCCGCGCGCGGCGCTTTTCGTTTAGTTCAGGTACTATACCGCTGCGAGCGATGGCGGCGCTGGCGTCACGGGCGGCGTACCCGCAACAACTGTACTGTCTACACTCCCACGTACGGTCTCTCATTGTAAACAGTCGCGATCGCCGCGTGCTAAGTTTTCGTATCCCTGTGGACTAAAAACGATTGTAAACATGAAAGTTTGTTTGGAAGTGTTGTTATGAACTGTGCTGTATGTGACTTTTGGAAGGATTGCAAGGATTTACGATGACTAAAGCCAAGATAACACGAACCAGTGCACTGTACCACAGCGCGAAGGTGAGCCCTTCTACTTTAATTTGTTATTATTTTGTATTTTTATCAATTAAAGTGCTGTTCTTTTTGCTTTCTATACTGTATAAAGTGTATCACCGAAAAGTGTATGAAAGGGGTATTTTTGAAACTATCAGTCAGCGTGTTATTTATGTAAATAAATTAACAATAATTCTGACTTGCAAATACGACACTTCCTCATTTGTAATACCTATTATTTCGTCGAAAATGTTAATTCATTCGAGTCCGGTTCTCTGGACGTTCGTCGTGAATCTTGATCCCTCCTCTCCCGCGCATGCCCTTCAAAGCCTCCGTACTTCCAATTTAAAATAAGCGATCGCATCGCACAGTATACACAAAAATACAAGAACCTTTTCAGAATTTCGTTTTTCTTATGTAAGAGTTGACTTAGCAAGTCAATATAGAAAGCTGCTTCCTCGTACCATGGAGGTACCTAAATAAACAGTGCTAAAATAAGCCGATTGATTGAAGAAGTTGGTTTAGAAAGTTCTTCAAACCTTCCAATTTTCTTTGATAATTTTTTTAAGCGGGAAAAGGATTGTTTTGATGTTCTATGTCTTTTAATAAACATACACACATTCACGCGCACATTTTACGCGCCTTATTCATTGATTTACATATTGAAACATTTCCATAAAAAACTTAACGATTTCACAAACTCTAACCGTAAACAAAAAAAAGGTTTCTGATTTTTTCCTGTATACTATGGCCCTACGGGGCCTACGCTTGGAGTAAAAGACATCAACGCACACGAACAGGCGAGACAGCAATACCTTAAAGGTGTTTTTGTGTTTGTGCAAGCGAGACCGATGTCGCCTGTAGCTGGGCTTATACTTATTTATTTGTATATAATTAAGGACTGGGATTTTGTATACAGGTACGTTTATAGGTACAGGTAGTGGCCGTTGCACGGATGGCCGATCTCCCCATTTTTAAAAGGGATGCTCTATAATGGTCATGGGGCAGATTTTGACCGTATGTAATGTGCTGGCATTTAAACTTTGGGGTCTTTCGTTTCGGACAGTGAGTGCTAATGATGCGTGAATGGAACAATCCTTTTACTTATTCTTCGTTAGATTTTGGAATCGAGGTTTTCATTTGCATGGTATTTAAGTCTCCGATTTGATGTTGAAACTTTGCTTTTATGTAGTTTCAGCCACCACGCGTGGTATATAAAGTTTTTCAGTTAGTTTCCTACTAAAAAGTCAGAGCCCTCAAAAACTCTAATCCAACGGGATACTTACATATGAAAACCTAATTTGTATTTAATGAGCACTTAACCCACGAATTCTGGCGATCTAAAAAGTAAATTGGTCGAGATGTGGTTGGTTCTCGGAAATTGGGCACACGCTCCTCTCAATTCGCCGACCGGTTCCGGCTGGGTTGGATTTACACCATATCACTTTGATTTTTTTACTGCTCAATCATCTCGCTATATTAATAGCAATACCCTGGCAATCATCGACAGTAAATTATAGAAGTACCGCAAATCAAACCACACTAAATAACAAGATAGATAAAGTAGTACTTTAATAGCATCCTGTCGGGTTTCTGATCTTTTAACACCAGTTGCTTGTCTGAAACTAGTGAGAATAGTTCTGACGTAAAACAATTATTAGCTAAGTACTTACTTTATGTGTTTGCCAACAATCATAGAAATTAAATCTCTCTTTGTCTTATATTATTATGAGCGTTAATTCAACATTTATATTTAAATTG
The DNA here is from genome assembly GCA_949987655.1 of Polymixis flavicincta. Classification (NCBI taxonomy): domain Eukaryota; kingdom Metazoa; phylum Arthropoda; class Insecta; order Lepidoptera; family Noctuidae; genus Polymixis; species Polymixis flavicincta. The sequence goes on along the minus strand of OX465177.1, from coordinate 7,652,853 downwards.
GACAGCACAAACTTTAAAAGAAAGTTTTAAATATTTTACTATCGGTGTCCAAATATATTTCCGTAGGCCTAAAGACGGTTGTCATATTCAGTTGTGGCTAGCAGACTTGTGGTTGTAGAATGATATTTAAGAAGACAATAATTTATATTTATAAAACACGTTTTACGTTTTCCAAATAGTGCTATCGTGGTATGGTACCTATGTCCTGCCTAAAGTGAAGGTCTCAAAGAAATACCTAAAACTTCATAAACAGAATGCTGTGGAGATGGTTGACTCTGGACACTTAACATGATATAAAAATGCAGTAAATTTGCGAAAATTATACGCAATGTAAAGTGGGCTGCATCAATTAGGTACCCCAGTTGTATATTTTTTTAATACAACTGGGGTACCCAATTGATGCTGCCCACCGTACATTCGGAAAAACAAAAAGAGAGAGCTACTGTAGCTAATTCTTAGCCGAAAGCAAAGGGCAAAAATAATTTATAAAACATATCGTACCTATTAGTCACAGAGGACACACACCCTACATTTTATAAACATCGATTGCGAAAGCATCACATTCGTTACGAGCATCGATCCATACTGATTGAATGACTCGAATCTTGTTACAGAATTCCAAGTCATCAATTCCAACAAGATCACGTTCGCATTAATTATTATGCTAAGTTATAACATACCTGTTCAATGGCGCTATGTTATCACAATATCACAAAGTGACAGTCCGTGAGTCAGCTAGAATGTCACGGTATATTCACTTGAATCACCGCCTAGACGTGTTTGTCACATACGTGATTGTTGTTTCACTCAATAGCTTCTTAATTAGACCGTAACATGTTAATTTGTAGTTCACTTGCCAGAATAAGGTAGACTAGAGACCCGGTTTAACATTGCTATTGCCTATTAGTATTGCTTTGCATAATTGTATGAACAAGTACAGGCATTAGCTAAATAACTGTCGTGGTTTTTACTTATAGATTACTAGCGTTTTGCCAGCGGTTTCGCCCGCGTAGAGGTAGGAACATATCCCATGGGAACATACTAGCGGGATAAAAAATCCTATGTATTAATCCAGGTTATAAACTACCTGTATGCTAAATTTCATCAAAATCCGTTCAGTCCTTTTTGCGTGATTGAGTAATAAACATCCACGTTACACTTTCACATTTATACGTAACTAATGAATAACACTTGCAATCATTATAGATACTGGTACTTTATGTGGTAGTAATTTACTAATTTCTGTTAGAATTAAATGAAAAAATCATGACTAATGAAGTAACATTACCTGATGGATGATGACTAATCTTGCTAACATCAAGAAATTAAATCGTGTGTATAAGGTGTAACAGTTCTCTGACTTTAGTTCAAATCCCAGGTAGTGGAAGGTAAAGTTACATATCTATTTGTTGGTACCTACCTACCTAACTATGTTGTATGTTATTGAAGTCTAGACCTTGATCAGTATAACATCAAGAAATTAAATCGTGTGTATATAAGGTGTAACAGTTCTCTGACTTTAGTTCAAATCCCAGGTAGTGGAAGGTAAAGTTATATATCTATTTGTTGGTACCTACCTACCTAACTATGTTGTATGTTATTGAAGTCTAGACCTTGATCAGTAATTTCAAACAATATTTACTGTATAACTAATTCCTACAGCTAGTCATTACCTACGTCTCGGTTAGATGATGTAAATGTTTATTATTTTATCATGTGTAATGATACCTAATCAATGCCTTCATCACGTTGATGCCTGAGGGAACCAATGAACGTGATGTGCTTAGACTGAGGACAATCATTAGGAAAAAATTACACGCAAAAATTTTTCTAACACTATTTTTATTCAATAGATTAAAATAACCTTTGTGAAGACCATACATGCCGTGCACATTTGATGACCCATCATAATTACATATTGATTTTTTTGCAGATGTACACAGTTATCACAAAAATAACTCGTCAAATTCATTGGTTGAAATTATTAATACGTTCAAGTGTAGGTGAGGCGCGAGCGCTTCCGTAGGGGAAGTGCACCGGCCATATTTTAATTCAAATACTACTTCCGCTTACCGATACCAATTCGCTGATAAGTTCCACTTGATGTTCAATGTGCATGTAGAAGATAAAAAGTACAATTAGTATTTTACAAATAAAAAGCATTATTATGGCTTGTGGGGTACTCAATAGATTAATTATACACAGCAAACGCATACTCAACCCATAATGTTCCCACTCCTGGGACACAGGCCTGTTCTATTCGAGTTATGAAATTATTTACCGAATGTAAATCGATTGCCTGGGTTTGAACCCACAACTCGGTAAGTCAGGCCCGACACCACTGGGCTACCACTGCTAGATTAATTAATTAAAGCAATGACCAATCGAACTTCAATTCTAATACACGCAAATTAAACTAGGACTTCCAAACACGCTTATGAGATAAATAAACCTAGATAAAACGGACAGTTGGATAAGAGATTATAAGTCGTTTAACAGTAGGAGTTAAATGGTGCGAGCTGTCGCTTCCCACGCGACCCACAGGGCGTCAAATCGTGGTTTTTCCTCGTATATATTATTCAATACATGTACAACGCATCACTGCGCCCCCTCTCCATATAAAAACGTGTACTAATTGACCCTCTCCCTTTCACATTTCTTAAAAAACTATCCTTAGCACGTAAAAGGAAAAAAAGTGCACTTAAATCATTGCAGTGGTGTAATTAGATGTTGTGTCAATTAACATCTAATTACATCATGTTGTTTCAATTAAGAAGCGATTAAAACGTAAACTTGCGATATATTTATTAATTTTTTTAACTAGATTTAGTTCGCTTTTTCGCCCGCGTGCTATTCGAAAATTATTCCACGAGATCACACTACCGGGGTAAAAAGTATTCTATGTACTAACCCAGCACCCTAATTGCGTAACTCACGATTAATCATAATCGGTTTCAATTTTACAGTTCAACAGTATTCATTGCGATATTTACGTTTTTGAACAGACACATTTTTCGAACATATGAAGCAATGGTTTAACAATCCGTTTCCAAACGAAACAGATTATGATGAATCGTGAGTTACGCAATTAGGGTGCAGGTTATGGATTACCTGAGTGTCAAATGTAATCGAAATCCATTTAGCCGTTATGGCGTGAAAAGGAGTCAGAAGTTCGTTTCGAATTTATTACACTACCAGACCTGACAGAAGTTGGTTTGCTTGCTATTCGGGTTCAGCAAACAAACCATTTCGAAAAGTCGATCGCAGGACCTTCCGGGTCAAATTATAAATCTAAACCATCCAGGACCCACTCTAACACATACAAAAACGTTCTTCAAAATCGATCCAGCTGTTGCAACAGTGCAGTAACATACACACACACACACACAGAAGAATCATATACTTATTATAAATAGTATGGATGCAATGCAGCGTTAAAACAACAAATTCTCAGTACAGTATTAAAAATAATCAGGTCAATCTGCTGCGGTAATACACACGCGCCAAACTGTATATAAACATAAACAAGTATAAATAACACAGTGATAAAATATGTGTACATAAACAGATTATATTGTGATCATTACTACATTCTCAGGTCAACGCCTCCTTACATTTACCATTCGTTTGTAAAATTCAGCAGAAGCTATTAATAACACTTGTATACAAATAATCACTTTTGTTCTGTTTTCTAACAAATTGTTTATCTATACTACAAATATAATACGCTGAAAGTTTGTATGTTTATTTGAACGCGGGAATCTCTATAACCACCAGTCAGATTTGAAAAAAATATTTTACATTTGATGGCCCAATTTTGGAGATAAAAGTTATTTAACATGAGATCGAGTCCAGCAACAAGAAAAAAGTAGGAACTAACTCGAGTGGGCGATGCAATGCGATCATGATCATCATCACGATCAGCCCATATCCCACTGCTGGGACACAAGCCTTCTCTCTGTGATAGAAAGTGGGCCGTAATCCACCACGCTTGTCCAGTGGGGGTTGATGCGATGCGATATCACCAATCTAAAGGAGTCAAAATCGGCTGTTATTATAGTAGATATATTCTGGTGTATTCCAACTTCCACGCGAAAGATGTCGAGGGCAGAAGTTAGTGTACTTATACCTGTGTCAAATTACGAATAACACGGTTGATAGTTGTAGTATCAAAATACAAACAGTCGTATCATTTTTATTTTGCTTTGGAAAACGTTTCAGGTATCATTTCACGGTTCACTGCATATTGATAAATGCTATCGGAAATCGGAATAGAGGTGGACACAGACTAGCGAAATCAAGTGAGCCAATGTGAATAAGTATTCTTTTAGAATTTTCATGTAGGTATTTCCTTATGTCTGAGGTCTTTACAGTAGAATATAGTTTTTCCTGGAGACTTGACGGTTGTTTCAAAATTGGTTTAAATATATTTATACGAATTTAAATGATCGGGTCGTCAGAAGCCCTGTCTGTCTGTATGTTACGCTTTCACGCCTAAACCGCTGAACCAATCGTCATGAAATTTGGCAGAGATATAGCCTGGGATATGGAGAAGGACATATACTACTTTTAACCGATATCCACGCGGGCGGAGCCGCGGGCAAAGCTAGTAATAAATAACTCCCACCCACTTTTAACAGCATTAGTCCTTTGAACCCATAACGTACAAACGCTACGTCCCGTTATTGGCCTTCGTATGTAACTCGTTAAGACCTCTTAGAGTAAATAATGCGATACTCTACTCTGTGTATGTCTCCGTCTTTAAACAGATATTGAACCTTATTTGCAAGACATAAAGTTAAAATGGAATTGTACTCATTTTAGATGACGGTTTTGATGTTAAGTTTTCTGAATATTGGCTTCTTAATACAAATAGATAAAGTTCTGATAATCACAAGAACAGTTTTTTAAATGTAAGTAGGTACTAACTTACTAGACTAACTACGTAAGTAGGTCGCTGATTTGCGTTGCTAAAATCAAAACTTCGGCTTTTACAAAAGACCCTGCACGAAATGTTAGGAAAAACCGTTGGCTGAAATTTTGGTATAAAGCCTGTAATATGTTGACAAATCTACAAGAGCGCAAAAACAAGTTAAGTTCAAAGGAGAGTAGTTTTTTTTTGTTTTTTTTTTTAAACGTTGTCCCACACTAGGAATTTCTCCTGTATTGTGGGTGCGTTTACAAACATTTAAACTCACATACACAAACGGCCAGACCCGTAACAACTACTTGTAGGTCATACAAATATTTGTTCCGTGCGGGAATCGAACCCGCGACACGCAGCGCAGCAGTCAATCGCTTAACCACTGCGCCAACCGTGCCGTTAACAGTGCAGTGTGCAGTGGGCTGTGGTGGCCCAGTGGTAACGGCCGCGACTTACGAGTTGTAAGTCGTGCGTTCGAACCCAGCCAAGCGCATTACTTTGTGTAAATAATTTCATCACCACTGCTCTCAAAACGGTGAAGGAAAACATCGTGAGGAAACCGGCATGTCCTAGAACCAAAAATTCGAAGACATGTGACATCTACCAACCCGCACTGGGCCCGCATGGTGGATTACGGCCCACTCCCTCTCACGGAGAGGAGGCCCGTGGCCCAGCTGTGGGAACGTTATAGGCTGATTATGTATGTATGTATATATGCAAAAAACAAAATGCCCAGTTTTAGATATGCAGTTATTTTTATTGTTGATCATTTTTCGAACTCTAAAAGCAAAGCGGGACTTCATTCTACAGCTCTATCTCCTTCTTTCTCTGCTTACCTTTCAAGGAATATTTTATCACATATTTTTATACCCAAAAACAACTTTAGTCTTATCAGTGTAAACATTGACAAGAATCGTTGTTCCCGAAACCGTCTTGTTTCGAAATCGTTATCTGGCGACAGTACGTCCCCGTTTCCATTAGCGAGAAATTTTATCTGTTTGTCACGAGCTCCTCAAAATGTAGGCTTGATACACACAGGCTCTGTCGATCACTTAACATAGACCACAGAATCTATCGTTATTGTAGGCCTGTGGGGCAGTGTGAACGCAACCTTAGTGGCTTGTTTGTTAAAGGACAGTGCCTTTATTGCGTATGTTTGAGATGCTTTTATAGAAATACAACGAAATCTTCATGTTCGTCATAATTCGTTGTGCAAACAGACACTTTTTCGTGACGTTTTGGTATAGTGAAACTTTAAATAAGTTATATAAATAAGATAAAAGTTCACGTAGAACCCATTAAATAGATCTAGAGCACATTTTATGTATTCGTAGCAAATATTTCTGCTCATTTGAAATCAAGATGTGGAAAGTATTTATCATTCATTTTATATTCAGCCTCTATACGACTACTCACTAGAAACTAGTTCTAATGTAGTAGGTCTACTTATGTAAGCTATAAACGCTGCAAATGTCGCCAGTAACAGTACCTTAGTTACGTGACTGAGAAAAATCAGCATTAATCTGCCGCTAGCCGCGCACTAAGCTCAATTCGCGGAACATTAGGCTACCGGTGCGCAAGCGCATCAACGCATGCGCCACTTGTCCGGAGCGCACCTGTCATCCTTCCTCCTCAATTTGTTTCGCCTTCCTGTACATTGCCCTGCAATAAACACCACACGTTCCAAGGCATGGGTTTTAAACCATAAAATGAAAGTTTAAAATATTACGAAATCAAAGCACGTGCAGTAGATAAGATAAGAATATGGTAAAGTGTTTGTATACCACTTATGAGCCAAGTGCAGCGTTAATACGAATATAAATAACACACGAAATTGGCTCACGGACGATTCTGAGATACAAAATAAAACAGAAGTGTATTATAAGAGCATTCGACATCTGCTCGGGACGAGTTAGCGTCCACCTGCTCGCTAGGCCCGAAAACAATCGCGAAAAACCTTCCACAGCCAAGCTCGTATCGTTCTCATTACAATAACAGGTGAGGGATGGTGTTATGGCGAAGCTAGGGAGTCTGCTAACTGTATAAACACGATAATTGCCAACCTACAACGATAACTATAAATTCAGCAGTAAACAATTTTCTTATCGAGCGTGCATGTAATTGGAATAATGAGACTTTTTGCATGGTTGGATATTTTTAAGTGCGCAAGGTGGTCGTAGACATTCGTAGATGGAAGTCTGCAATTTGTATCTTTATATTTTTGATGCATCGGTGGGCGGAAGGTGTTGAGTTAACCATAAAATTAAAGTGCAAAATTCAAATTTGTACATTACAATGCTGTAAAATACTCCTGACGCAAAAATAGACATTCAGTATTTATTTTATAACGCAGTGGTACTATTCAAAGTGACATTTAATACTTTAAAACTGGACTGAAATGTTAATTTGTGCCTGTTCAACTTGATATTTGGCATCTTTACAAAAAATAAGGTAGCAATCGATGACATGTGTAGATATTTATGTTTTAATATTATGTGATGTGGGCGGCAGGAAGTGTGTTGGCGTTGTGACTATTATAATGTAACTGATACGTGCTCGGGTTTTATCTTAAATATCTATGACGTTGTAATAGTTAATGAAATGGCAGATTCAGTTACTACCGTTTCAGACATCGAACACACCACACATTTCCCGTTTCCATAGTTCCTCATTATCATAATTAGCCTATGGTGTTCCCACTGGTGGGATACAGGCCTCCTCTCTGTGAGAGGGGTGGGCAATAATCCATGACGCGGGCTCAGTGTGGGTTGGTAGATGTCACATGTTCTTGGACATGCCAGTTTCCTTCATCGTTTTGAGAGCAGTGGTGATGAAATAATTTACACAAAATAAAGCCCACTTCTACTCGGGCACGCCCACTGGGCCACCACTATAGTTCCTACCTGCCCGAATTTAGTGGAGCCGAAATTTCATAAGGGGACACTTTTCGCGGGCTCGAACTCACTGGTGGGCCTGGCTAAAAATCACGCTGTCTCACCAGGCTTCGTATCCGACAGAGATAGTATCAGTGATGAGCAGTTAGACGCTAATCTACACGCACAACATTATTGAGTGAGATACATTCATAGCAAAACATTTGCGAAAAAATTAAGAAAAGTCCTTCGGAAGATCGGGTGTTATGAAAAAACCACGGCATAAATCAATGACCAATAAAGTTTATTGCACTTATCGATAATTGAACTTTGTCGGTACCGACTTGGTTTTGGAGATTTTACACGTCTTTTATTACTTAAATACGCCCAAAGTTAGGTTAAATTAGCAAGAAAAACGAATCTTTGTTGGCTCATAACTTTTTAATGGTTTTTTATTTTAGTATTCTGTTTCCGTACCGACAATATTAATAATGAGACAAAACCATACCATGTTAAATTTTTGATGTACACTGTCAAACAGTGGAGTAAAACCCTCCCGAAGTTTGTATGGGAAAAATGTGGACTTGTTTCACCTTAAAGACCAGAATTAAAAAAAGTATAAAATTCTAGTTAGTATTTATAAAATCTGCTCTTTTAATAACAGCCAGCAAAGCCAGGTGCACCAATTAGAAATGCTCTAAAACGGTTTTCTTCACACATTATAGCTCGTTGACACGATAATCACGATATATTTGATGGATAAACCCAATGCTCCATAAATAAACCGTTGATATTTTCCAAAGCTGCCTATAATCGCGCCGTTTGGCGACACATGTCGCTTGCACCTGACGCTGCCACGTGCACCTAACTTTAAACGTTTCTTTATTAGCAATATTAGCATGTGGTTCGTAACTTACTGAAGATGATCGGGCTTTCAATTTAAACCGTCATTCATTTTTTTGATAGTGTTGTTTTGTAGATCTAAGGGGCAATTCTCGTAATTTTAAGAACGTTCACAGTCTGATCTCAGTGTCAATCTGTCAAAAATACCTCGAGTTTTCATAAATTTTTGACAGGTTTTTGACATTTGCTTGTCGCCGAGATGACACTGCGACTACCTACATTTAATTACAAGAATTGGCCACCTGATATTAGGCTACAAGTTACTTGTCGTACCTAGGGGGAAAACAACTACATTCAGTTTTATTTCATACTAGCAGCGCTCCGCGGTTTCACCCGCGTAGTTCCCGTTCCCGTGGGAATACGGGGATAAAATATAGCCTATGTCACCCGAGGATAGTGCAACCTCCCAACAATGAAACAATTTTTCAAATCGGTTCAGTAGTTTTGGAGCTTATTCAATGCAAACAAACAAACAATCAAATCTCTCCTCGTTATATATTAGTATACATTCTTATCTATTTTTTGTATGTATATCAATATTTGTTTGCATATCTACTATAATTTTTCAAGTTCTTGCAATAGCTGAAAGCTAGGGTACAATTACGGACCCTGTAGGGCACAGCAAAAAGTATGAACATTATTATAAAAATTAAAAAATTATAAAAAATAAGAAACAAATTACAACCAACAATTTTTAAAATACTAATTATAACTTCAACATTAATTAGGTAACTAAATATTTTATTTTATTGAGAGCAGTAATTTTTTTGGAACATCTTTAAAATCATAGAAAACCAAAGATTTTAGTCGTGATTGTGCCAAATATTGTACCAACGATTCGAATGTCAATTTACAATGACTTGCTCAGCTACTGTATTTAGTTCACACCTTTATCATGATAAAAATAAAATACCTAGGTGTAATAATAAGTGATCTAAACCAAGACAGTGCAAGAAAATTTTAATATCTAGTAGTTAACTTAGCGCACCTGCTAAGCGCATGTGCCCAAGTTAACTATGAATTAATGTGAAGAATTTTAATGAAATTGGTGCAACTATAGGTTGTGCTACTGTTAGAACAGATGCTAAATAAAGTAATTGAAAAGTAAATGTTCACTGTTTCATTAGCTGGTGTAATTATGAATAATAATGTAACAAATAAATTGTTTTACGGTGTAGATTGTAAAAGTTTTTACCAATGTCATGGCGGTGGTTAATACGAGTGAAAGACGATCGTTCTCGCAAGTTAAACAGTTTAATACATACACAAGTGATACACAACTTGTTACAACGATATCAGCAACACGTATAGAATAGGTAACATATAGTTTCACAATTTTTGGCGGGAGCGAACGAGAGCCGCGGAAGGACGTAACGTGCGCGCGTTGGAGCGGGCGTCATACGACTTGTGCGCGCGGGAGGGACGCCGCAGGCGGCGCGCGGGCTGTCAGCGCATGCGCGCGGCTCTCGGCCGACGCGACATCACGTTAACCCTGCGGCAGCGCACCATACCGCGTTTCAACCCTCAAATGCGTGTGATAGTCTCCCCCTCTAACCCGAACGAACGCCCTCGTGTTTGGGTTAGTTTCTACGAGGCCTCCCTCTTTTACGTTTCTCCTGTACTGGAGCTTGGATGCGACCAACGAAGGGAGTCAGTACAGAAGCATGGTACTTCCCTAACACCGTGCCGTCACTGAGGCGCTCGAGGATGTATGTAGTGGGGCTGACTACAGCCTGGATCTTATATGGTCCGTCACGGCGAGGGATAAACTTTGACGTCTGCCCTCTGCCGGTGTCATTAGCCCCTTGGGTTTTCAATAGCACTAGATCACCAACCTTATAATCCGGAGCTGGTCGACGATGTTCATCGGTGTACTTCTTATGTGCCGCCTGGGCACTCTCATAGACGTCACGAGCATCTAAGAGTACCGATGAAATCTTAAGATAATTAGTTATGTCACCTACATAATTATCGTTCTCGATAATGGTGCGCATCTCTGACATGACATCTGCTGGCGCGCGCATGTCTCTCGCGAAGTTCAGATAGGCGGGCGAGTAGCCTGTTCCTGATGTGACTGCTGAGTTCATGGCGAAGCGGACTGCAGGTAAGTGGATATCCCACGTATCATGGTCTTTACCTACCAAAATTGCCAGCTGTGGCTTAAGGTCCCGGTTTTTACGTTCCACCGGGTTCGCCTCGGGGTGGTAAAATGAGGTAAGTGATTGCGTAATTCCCATTGCGTGGCAGGTCTGCTGCATTACCTCACTGATAAATTGGACACCGTTGTCACTAACAAGGCGCCTGGGAACTCCGAACCGTAAGTATACCTCTGATACAAGTACCTTTGCGCATTCCTCACTGGTAGCTGAAGCAAGAGCAAACAGCTCCACCCAGCGCGTGCAGGTGTCCTCAACTATCAGGATCCATTTGCTTCCTTTCGCTGTTTCAGGTAGAGGGCCGAACAGGTCCACGGCTAACACCTCAAACCGGCGTGTAGCAGCGGGCGTTTGTAACAACCCAGCTGGTTTCCTAGTGTCTGCTTTATAACGCTGACAAGGTACACAATTTTTAACGTACTGCGTAACGTAGGAACGCATTCCCGGCCAGTAGTACTTACCGACTAAGCGTTGCAGCGTACGTTCCGCGCCCATGTGACCAGCGGTGGGTGCATCATGGTATTCGGCCAGTACTTTGGCGCGTTCTTGTTCGGGGACCACCAGACTAGCGTCGTCGTGTTCCTCGTTCTCAGGGCAATATCTATACAACACACCTTCGGCGAGTACATACCCTTTGTTTGCCCATACCCTCCCCCTGGAGGAGAACCGCCCCGAGAGCATACCCACTGCTATCGGTTCTGAGGACGAAGGGTAACGTCGCATCAGCCTGACGCAGGATCGGCGCCGATACTAGCAGCTGCTTAATCTTTTCGAAAGCTGCCTGCTGCTCCGGGCCCCATTTCCATATATTTACCTTTTTTAGTAGCGTTGTCAACGGTTTGGCAACCTCTGCGTAGTCAGGGATAAAGCGCCTGAACCAGCTGGAGGTCTGCAGGAAACATTTTAGATGTTTTACGTTCCGAGGTGTCGGCATGTCCACGATTGCTGCAGTCTTTCCTGGATCGACGTGAATACCACCTGGTAAGATAATGTGCCCTAAGAACTTTACCGAATTCCTCGCGAAATGACTCTTCTCGCGGTTTACTCGCAGGTTGAACAAGGCGAGTCGATCAAACACGCAGGTTAAGTCGGCGAGGTGCTTTTCGAAGGTTTCATCGGACAATATCAACAAGTCATCTAAATACGCTAGAAGAGTGGTACCTGGCAAGTTCGACTTGAATCTGTCAATCAGCCTCTGGAACGTAGCGCCTGAGTTGCGCAAACCCATTGGCATGCGTTTAAATCTATAAGTGCCGAGCGGTGTCGTGAAAGCTGTCTTGTCCCTGTCATTAGGATCGACGTTCACTTGAAAGTAGCCAGCTCGGAGGTCAAGGGTAGTCATGTACTTAGCAGTTTTTGCGTCGTGAAGAATGTCCTCGATCCTTGGGAGAGGGTACCGGTCAGGTTCGGTGACAGCATTGAGCTTGCGGTAGTCAATACACAGTCTGAAGCTGCCGTCCTTCTTCTTGACAAGCACGACATTCGATGCCCACGGTGACTCGCATTCCTCAATGACGTCAGCGTTGACAAGTTTGTGCAGCTCCTTCTCAAGTGCCTCTCTCTTAGGCGGCGACAATCTATAGGGCGGAGAAGCCAAAGGTTCCTGTGTCTCGCTTACCTTAATCTTATGAACAGCGAAGTCTGTAGGAGGTCCAGCCGAAGCGAACTGAGCGACTCTGCCTTGCAAGAACTCGTTGAGTGCGGCCCTGTGCTCCGGTGACAAGCTCGTACCTTCATCTTGGCGCAGTGATACGTCGCAGATCTCTGCTTGCATCACAGCCGCGCTGTTCAGTACATAAGACTGCAAAAACGGGAACCGGTCTCCTGGACTATCTGCAAAATGCCATGACTCCTGCGCTATGTCTAAAACAATAGCCGCGTTAGCGATAAAATCACGACCTAAAAGTGTTCTGGTGTCATCACCAGGGAATACCATAAACTCGGTATCGATTCTTCGACTATCTAGGGTGACAGCTACGGTAGCGGTCTTCACCATTTTCCTATGACACGAGCCATCGGCGAGCCCGATATAACGCTCGGTTTCTTGGAATTCAACGCCGTTATTCACTAACAACGAATACAATAATGGGCTAGCAACACTGTGCGTAGCCCCGGTATCGACGATCGCGACCCCTTCCTTACCGACTACGCTTATAGTTATCAAAGGATGTGACGTCGATGTCGCATAGAAGTCACCTCTTACGACATTAAAATCGGACGGTTTGGCGGGCGCGGGTTTAATCGAACAAGTTTCACACTTTGACTTGACTACCCCTGGTTGGCCGCATCCATAACAACGTATCGGATTACCTTTACTATCACTAGTACCTACTTTATTAGTTTTATTGTCACTATCGACTTTAGTAGCCTTACGACATTCGTTAGCCGCGTGACCGAACGCTTTGCAAAACGAACATCTAATGCGAATACGTTTCGAGCTTTCGTTCGAGTTAGAGGTGAGTTTGGAACCTGTGGTTGCGCTCGGACTCGTAGTACCGCGGTCGGGAGCGGTAGGTATATTCGGGTTATTCGCGGAAACGATCGAGTTTTTTAATTCCGTTATCGAATCTTCCACGAGTCTCGCTCTCTCTAACAAATGATCAATATCGCTAATGGTGTCTCGCGACAACCGTTTACGTATTCGACGATGTAATAAGCCGTACACAATATCCACTATCATCGCACTTGGTACTACATAGGGTAATTGAACTAATAAAGATCGTACCTTTGATATAAAAACTTCGGCGCGTTCACACTCACTTTGTTCACATGTGAATACCTCGCGCAGTATCCTATACGCAGGCTTGTGCACGCCGTAGGTAGCGCGCAGGCGCGCGAGTGCGTCCGGCCACGAGCCGACGCAGGCCCGGGCGCCGCGCCACCACACCGCCGCGTCGCCGCTCAGCAACATGGAGAGGCCGCGTAGCGCGTGGTCGTCGGTCACATCGGCGCACTCCTTGTATACCTCCACTGCATCGATGAACGCCTCCAGTACCTCGGGATCGCGTGACTGCCCGTCGAACCTCGCGGTGCACTTTGAAAAGTTACCGCCAGAGGTCGCAGGCGCGTTCGCCGTGGGCGATGCCGCCGATGTCGACGCAACTGGATTCTGCTGGTTGCTATGATGTAGGGATCGTAGGGTTTCCACTAGCGTGCGGTTAGTCTCAGCCTGCATCTTGGCGAAGGACTCCATCGCAGTGGACAGCAGCCGCTCGGTGTTGAGCGCTGCGGCGGGTGCGCCGGTGAGGGCCCCGCCGAGCGCGTGCTCGAGGGCGGCGCCCCCCTGGGCGCGCATCTCCTCGGCCGCATCAGTTGAATCACGTGCATGGGTGGTAGCGGCGCCGGCACTGGCGCGCGGCTCCACCACTGAGTCGCAGACGTCGCAGTCCGCGTCTGAGTAACCGTCGCTTCCTTGCTCCTCCGCCTTGCGATCGGTCGCTGCTCGGGTTGCTCGCGTCGTTCGTGGCATGATAATGTCTTTGTAGTCACTGAATATGTAATAACCACACTTCACTGGGTTCGTTTAGCCGCTGTTAAAATGGCCGCGAGTTGGGCGTCACTCTCATGGCGGTGGTTAATACGAGTGAAAGACGATCGTTCTCGCAAGTTAAACAGTTTAATACATACACAAGTGATACACAACTTGTTACAACGATATCAGCAACACGTATAGAATAGGTAACATATAGTTTCACAATTTTTGGCGGGAGCGAACGAGAGCCGCGGAAGGACGTAACGTGCGCGCGTTGGAGCGGGCGTCATACGACTTGTGCGCGCGGGAGGGACGCCGCAGGCGGCGCGCGGGCTGTCAGCGCATGCGCGCGGCTCTCGGCCGACGCGACATCACGTTAACCCTGCGGCAGCGCACCATACCGCGTTTCAACCCTCAAATGCGTGTGATACCAATGTTTTAATAATAAATAAAAAGTAAGTTCAAAACTTGTAGCTCGTCAAAGGTATCATTCCGGTTGTCAGTTGTCACTTATAAACTGTATGACATGAAGTAGTGTAATATATTTTAATGTGTTTGTCCTTTTGTTGTACAGGTGCTATGGCATCTGGATATATTCCGGCGCAGCTTCCGCGAGCTTACTGGCCACGCTTGCCTTGGACCGTCCTGTATTTTTTGCGCCCTAAAGGTAAGATAATTACTCCACTATTTAGCAAGTAAGCATCTGCCTGTACTACTGCAAAAATTGAGAAATTATTTTCGTCGCAAAATGACAAACAAAAACGGGAATGGATATAAGAATACTAAGCTAACATGTACCGTAAAACGGGGTAAAAAGGGATGCAGGGGTGAATACAGACGAAACTTTAAAAGGGCTTTAACTTTTAAACTTTACATTGAATTAATATACATATTTATGTAGTTTGTTACCAAATACGACTCGTAATGTTTTTACTGTACTATAAACGATTTACACATCCTTGTTTCATCCTTGATTACATGTCCTTGTTGTCAAGAAACTATATTATTTCAACGTTAAAATCCATTTTAAAATTTCGTCCCGATTCGCCCTTGCATCCCTATTCATCCCGTTTTACTGTACAACCAAAGCTTTCGATTAGAGCATTTCCTGCATAGTGTACCTTTTGTTCCGCTACTACAATGTACTTTAAAATTCTCCGCACTTGCACAATTTGCTACACACGCAATACATATCGAGTCACAGAAAGTGCAAAAGCCTTTCTCGTTCTCAGATTTTAAACGGCTTGTTTTAGTTGCACAACGACTACACCAACTTAAAACAACTAGAAACATGATTCTTTGACCATTTGAAACGACACAAAGTACTTTTAACAAAGCGAAAGAACTGGTGTGACCTCGGCCGGTGCCCGGCAGACAAACGTGACCTTTTGTGAACAATAGAATCTGTTCATAGCCTTATTCAAAACGAAATCTCCGAGCTTTCAACGCGTTCATATTGTAGAGAAACATGGCGATTTTATAACGAAGCCTCTCTCTCTCTGCATTACTTTTTACATAGGTACACATAATGATGTGTGCGAATAATGTATGCAAACAAATTAATCCCAGTATTTGAGAATGTATGAACACGAGGTTTTTCATGTTTAACTGCAATTACTGGCAGCAAGTTTCAGTCTTAAAATAGCTTCTGCTGTAATACTCGAAGTGAGACGAGATTCAAGGGCATGGAGGGGTAATCTAGTAGAGTTAGACTGGCCCGACTGGTTTCGCAGAATGGCCCGCGCAGCCTCCAGGCTCGTTGTGTTTTAGCTACCCGCCTTATATTTGTTAACTGCAGATTGGCCCTGAGCCCTGGGATAGTTTTATAGCCCTTTGTCTTCCCTTCCAGCCTATTTACTGTTCTGTCAACGTCAAAAAATGCTGCAAGGAGAGTTGCGACGTTATACTGAATGATGTGTTTTAGTTTTTATGATATTAATTTGTAGGTGTTGACAAGATATAAATGGGATTATTATGCAAGTGTTGCATGTCGAGGGTCGATAAGCATAAGCAAACTGTCGTTCTAAATCGTTAGTAATTTTTATTACCATTCAGCGTTTTCCGGCTGAAAATATAGTAGGTACATAATTACTGAGCATTTAGAAGAACATTTGGCTTTTGCGTAAAAGTAATATTTACAATCGTAAATAATACTTTTGAAATTCAAGTACGTATATTTTGTGACTATAATTAAAAATACAATCGAGAATCTTCTCGTTGTTTGTTATCACAATACGAGTACAACTTTCTATTTCGTATACGTATGTATTTGGTACCGGCAAAGCCAGCGCGTGCGCACACGCCGTTACATTTCCATTTTCAAACTCGTTTGAAGTTGGCGCCCTTTTCGACCAATGAGCTGTGCGCATAGGTTCGTAGAACTTTTAGCCGCAGCCGTGATTGGACGGCGAGTTTTGTGGCGCCAAGTAGGTACATTCACTCCTTTCTTTTTATCAATACGACAAAATGCTAATGAGAATACAACCTTCATGATTGGATCCTTGTGGTTTCTTAGAATAGAAACAATAAAAATTATGACTATGTTTAGCAGCAGGAAAATTATAAAGATGCAGCTTTTATAATTACAAAAACAAGCCTTCAATTTGCAATTTTAAACTAACAACAATATAAAAAAAAAACAATTATCATCCACAGTAAATTGAACGATTTTGATAGGATCATAGAAAAATTGGAATTATTTAATTAACCTAGTACAATAATTTTAACGTCTTCTAACAACTGTTAATTAAAATGATTTCTACGCGCTACCTTTAACGCCTACGGCACTTTTAAACTGGTGTCGTGGGTGAAAATGAATATACTCCGGATAATCATTTAAAACTTGCACAGTGAGTTTGTTATGCGTTTGCTATGAGAATAAAAAGATTATTATATTCTGTCGATATTTTTAGATAGTGGGATGATAGAAAATCAATTGACGTCAGTCATCGGTAGCGATCGATGTTTTGTACATTACCTAATTAAAAAAGGTGGTGAGAAGGTTGTGCTATTTAGAAAGACTACAAAAATATGTTCAAGCTTGAAATGCTTGAAATGTTTAAATCAAGTCAGGGCCTGCTCTCTAAATCCTTCAACGAAGATTCGGGCCAGTCCGAAAGTATTTCTATACTTCGGAGTAAACACTACCCTCGAATAATACATTTTTTGGACGTGGTATCACTCATTCCTAGGTCCGGCCCCAAATTAATCTTATGTCCTTCGGTGATACGGAGTAGGATTCACCCGTCAAAAATACGGATTTTGTGCTTAGAGGTATCGTCAATATTCAAGTTCAAATGGCAAATTCTCTTTCACAAGGTTCTATAGTAAATGTAACAATATTCTGAATATTTCAGTCATGTAATAGACAGTTCTACACCATAAAGAATAACCCAATAACCACCTTCATCACATAACTAACAGTAACTAGTACCTATTGGGTGCAATCTCACCCGTTCCAAATTGAATTTGTTTTACGGAACCACGAACGCGAATCCAACCTTAACGTTCTCTATTCATAAGCAACCAGATTGTATAGACCCTTGAATTGAGAATAATTGTAGGCATTTCTTAGAAAATTTTGTAGTGAAAGGTGGCGTTGAGGTTCTAGTGATTTTAGCTCAAACATAGATATAGTTCCGGAAGATTGAAGCACAAATTGACTGCTCTATTATGAAGATAGTTTGAGGAAATCAATCAACTGCTTAATGATTATATGATTTTTATGTTACTTTTAAACGGTTGGGAGAATCTTGAGGGTGTATTGGGAATAGTTCGATCTTTTCCAACCGATAACTCAGACTTCAGGAATCCAGGTGGAGACGAAGATAAATTTCCAGTTTTCATACGAAAATTCAATCAATCAAATATATCCAATAGTTTAGTTACTATAGCTAGTCGGCTGATCGGCAACATCCATAGTCGGCCAATCGCTAGTAATATTATGTTTCTTTGATAAAATTACTTTTTTAATTTCGATGTATAGATAAATAGCACCCGTCTCTTCACTAATCCAATGCCTACTCGAGGATGCATATCCAGTACGGAACACAATCCTTCCGTATCCTAAGGGCATGTCTTCCCTACCATTACGGTGCCCTAGCTCAATTTTTTGATACGCAATTGTCGCTGCAGTACCATGAAACATGAGGCTTCAAGGGATAGTGCAAATCTTGGGGTAGATTTGCACTGTCCCTTGAAACCTCATGTTTCATTCGTTTCATCGAGTCTGGTCAAACCACGTTGTGGTTGTTGCATTTCATAAATTCATTCATTCATAGGTATTATTCGATAGTTTTAAATACTCTCATGCATTCGAATTACCAGTTTTTTCTTTGTATATAAATTCATCCAGGTTTAGCTTTAATTTTGTTGTACCAAAGTCGTTTTTATTTATTAAAAAACAAGTGTCGTGAGAGCTGTGAATCAGAACACTTGGTAATGGATATAACAGACAATGATCAAGCATACTCTTAGCCTTATCTGCTAATCATTTCGCAATTAAAACTTTTACTTCGCCTTTCTTCTAACGGCACGACGCCGGTAGTTCACAGCGATAAATTCTGCCTAGTAGCTGTTACACTTGAGCAATTAGCTATCGACATTACACTACCAAAGACAGTGCATGATCTGACCATATTTAAATTACAAGAAGCCATTTTTGGAAGCCAATTTAGATACAGAATATAAAAGTACAGCAAAAACTTTAATAGGGGTCTCAAACACTACTGTATCTAATCAGTTACATTTAGCTACGGTTTCTCTTAATAGGCACATGTAGGTATCTATTATGGCCATTTTATTTGCAATTTATGTAGGCAATGATGATGATGTAATTCGTCTATGAAACGTCTTAAAATTAAACAAGATACGTTAAATGAGTAGTACCCAAAAGGGTTGTGGAAGGGTTGCGGTTGCGGTAGCCTATCTGTTTTGAACGTTGTGTGTCTCTATCAGGGTAAACCCAGGTATTCAAAATAATCCATTTCAACTAGGTAAGGCTTTCTGTTAGGTAAGGCCTTGAGTTCCATCCTACAACATTTAAAATTGTTTGTGAATAGAGTCTGAACTGGACAAACAAACAGAGCGAGAACAGCATAACATCAAAGGTTCGTTCCGCTTTAGAATTAAACCCAAAAGAGTATTCTATTCCAAAGTAAACTCAACTTAATGTAACTTAAGTAGACCATGATTTAAATATAAATTTCCCCTGATCTAACTACATAATAAGTGAAACATTAAGCCAAATATTAGTGTGGTACGTGACAACAACGCTAGACCATGATCTAGGCACGTTCCATAGAATCGGGCCGTGGTAGTACGTGCCCCGAGCTGGACACAAACTGGGGCAGCCAATCACTCAGATAATATTACATCACTATGTAAAAATTGTTTTGATATTTGTGTGTTTTATTCCATTTTTAAAGCATTAAATTACCCCCAGTTTGAAAATAAAACTCAATAGTCAGAATTTGGATGCGCTAGATTTTTTCAGGACCAATTCTATACGATTCGGAGTTTCGGAAAACATGGTGCAGCCGAATTTACATGGTAGACAACGCTGTATTTCGTAAGATTCTAACATCTATTTAAATTAAAAGTTAGCTAAAATTGGAACATTAAAATAAGAACAACCGTCGTAAATCTAAAACCAGATTTGGAAATCCAATCTTCATTTAGCTCTCAAACATAAAATATGGAATAAGATAGAGTTATCGTAGGTGGGGTCAATATGTCAACATTAGTGGGATTTAATAAGTTCGTTGCATCAGTAGCCATACCCATTATCATCAGCTTTTTCCGCCCACTGCGGGTTACAGGCTCTTCCCCGCTCATTTCTTGTGATATGATATTATACCTACCCACACAATTCTTCAACAGTATTGTTAAGTTGTAATAACAATAATGATAGTCGCTTTAAGCCTGGCATGTAGAAATATTATGACTTGTGTCTCGTTCAGATCTGCAATTCAATGACTTTGTTGCGTTAAAGTAAACATTTATCATTATGGCGAACCGTACCTTTTGTGGAGTTATTACTTATATTTCTATCGTATTTGTCTTGTCAGCAAAAAACATAGCTCTAAGAATTATCTTATAATTTTCAGTACCTAGGCATTGACGTAATACATCTATGGCGCCACATTCTACAAGCACCAACGTATATGCTTCTTACCTTTATGAATGATTTCATCACGATTGATTTATAACATCAGGTTCGTTTTCAAGAAGTAAAGAGGGTTCCCTCCAATGATTGAAGGATCCTAACACTTGTTTCGCATATTCGCTACTGCCATAACATTATCCAACACGCAATAACAGAAGTAATATTTGCCAGAAATAACATCTCAATTAATATTAATACCATCACCACGTGTCAAAATCGTGCATTTAAATTCGTTCTCGGAATAGAAGGTCGTGAAAACCTTAAGATTGATAATGTAGTTCATGGGGGTAGATCACGCAAGAGCGTGCCGTGGCGACCACGGATGCCGAGTCCATGTCACTAAATATTATAGATACAGAAGGCCGGCTCTATTCAATGAGCGAAAACAGGCATACGCACACGTAGATGCGAGTGTACGGCGATCTCCAACGAAAGGCAGTCGCGAGAGCGCTTATACTCGCTGTTGATAGACGTGTATCGATGTTTACATGTGTTTAAGCTCGTTGTACGGAATGGAACTTCTGAACCTATGAATTTTGTGGCATGGTCCATGGTCCATGCCATGGTACCCGTAATATAATAGATCTACATTACACCATGTATCTATAGGAGCGTCGCACGCGCAGCTGCAGGACCGGTTTTGGCTTCTCGTTTACTCCAAGTTCTGCCATGTCATACTTTACGATAAATGTTTATAGCTATACAGTTAAGTGTTGGGATGGACGTAAAAGCCGTCTTAGTAGTAAGATCCGGATGCTGTGGTGTGTTGAGGGATTGATTTGATTGAATGATGTTCATTATGATTTAAACGTAGGTAAAGGTTTACATACACAGGATGGCAGGGGACAGAAACGAGCAAACTGTAACCATGAATTCAGCATATGATATGTCTAATATCTTTGAAACTTTGGTTAGTTAACAAAAAAAGATTAGCTATTCCATAAATCAGTCAGCCTCAAATTTGCCTACGAGCTTGGCACTTTCAGTAGCGTCCATCAACTCTTGAATTTTGCACACAACAGGACACGATACTAAACGCCCTATTGTTTGTGGGAGAGCACCCCATATTATGGACATTAGTGGAGAAAAATGTTTACCAGAATTTACAATATTGGGGAACAGCACCCTAATTGCGTAACTCACGATTGATCATAATTGGTTTCGTCTTCACAGTTAAACAATATTCATTGCGTTATTTATGTTGTCGAACAGACACATTTGTCGAACATATGAAGCAATGGTTTAACAATCCGTTTCAAAACGATACAGATTATGATGAATCGTGAGTTACGCAATTAGGGTGCTGTTTCGAGTGGAAGTAAAGATATCTAATATGTCAAGAAAAACAGCTCAGTGGGGGAGCCAAGCAATCTGAAGTGGAACTAACTCACCATGTTATTGTAGTTAAAGCAAGAGACGCGAAATGATTTTTTTTGCAACAATTCATACATACTTAACAATCTCGCGAATGAAGTAGGTACTTCATTGGCGAGATTGTTAAGTACCTACTTACTGAAGCAAAAAGCTAAAGGCAACCATAATTTAAACGAAGAGTCTTTTTTATAAATTCTCATGCAAAAAGTCATCTTCTTAATATGGCAAAAACTAGCAATAATAACTAATAGTGTTAAACGTTTTTCGTAATCTTTTTGTCCTTGTCTAAATGTCTAGGTCAGTTTACCTAACTAGTTTCTATTTCTGAACCTAATTGACAGCAGATCCTGATCAGAATTCAGGTATTCTCTGATTGGCGATTCCTATAATTTACGGACAGTAGTAGGTTAAAATTGAGACTCTTGGATCTTTACCAATAATGAAGCAAAGACCTCATAACTTCGCATTTTAGACCCTCCTATTTAGAAGTAGCTATCACAGCTAAAATTTGCCAACTAAACTACATATTTAAACTGCCTTCAAAACCTGTCGGTGTCAAAAATTTGCAACAGTGACATTAACAGTAATTTCCTCTAGTTTTCATCTCTACGCAGATGACTTGCAGCTTTACCGGCATTTTACTGTAGATGACGCGGGCTCTGCACTTGCTGCAATGAATCGTGACCTGGCTTCCATCAGCGTCTGGGCTAAGTCATTTGGTTTGCAAATTAACCCAGCTAAATCCCAGGCCATGATCATAGGCAGCAGATTCGTTCGTAATGCGTCTGTTGTTGCATCTCTGATGCCTTTATATCTCGATGGTGTTCTCATTGACTATTCCGAAACTGCTAAAGATCTGGGTGTAATTATCGATTCCAATCTTTCGTGGCGTGCTCAGGTCAATGAGGTCAGTCGAAAGGTACATTACTCATTTCATTCGTTGAAAAGCCTTCAAAGTCTCCTGCCTTTGAAGACTAAAATTTCTTTGGCCCAAACACTCATTCAGCCGATTATAGATTATGCCGACGCCTGCTACTTGGATGCTACTGAGGAGTTATTAAACAAGCTTGAGCGCCTGCAAAACCTGTGCATTCGCTTTGTTTTCGGTCTTCGAAAGTATGACCACGTTTCTCACCTTCGCAAGGAACTCAAGTGGCTCCCAATCCGCCTTCGCAGGAACACTCGGATTTTATGTCTCCTTTTCAACATCTTACACAACCCTTCTAATCCTTCCTACCTGCGTGAGCGTTTTTCTTACGCTCGTCCTAGCGACGCACCATGTAGATCACACCTCAGATTCCTCCTTAAATCACATCCCCATAAAACTAGTTATTATTCTTATTCCTTCTCTGTCCATGCTGTAAGATTGTGGAACTCACTTCCGCCTAGCATTCGTGACTTGAAAACTATCTCCTTATTCAAATGTCGAGTAAAAGAGCATTACCTTTCCTCTTAATTGTGTTTTTATATATATATATATATTTATATCTGTTTATATATTTTATCATTAAATATGTATTTATATAAGTATATGTAAATATGTGTAAGTATATTTTAGTTTAAGACGTCACATATTCTTATTTCCTTATCTTGTTCTCACACACTATTGTCTACATTTCTTTTTCATTTCTCCTTTCGCAGGTCTGCTGGAAGAAATTTCTAAAGAAATAAGCAGTGCCTTTGTACTCACTTGTTATTATGCCATATCTCCTATGTATTTTACTGTGTGTACATAAATAATAAAATAAATAAATAAAATAAATAAATAAATAACATTCGATGTTCCTAAAAAACAGTTTGTGATATCCGTGAACAAAGCACAATTTCTGGATGCTTCTCTCTCAAAGCTGTCTAAACATGCGTAAAACGTCCCGTACAACAACAACTAATATCTTTATTTACTATTAAAAGCGTCTATTGTGTGCTATTGCGAAAAAACAGTACCTTTACCTGCTCCACGAGGTCTGTATCCTGTGCATTGTCAGTTACAACAATAGACGTACCATTTGTACTACACCAGCTCGGCGGTTCCAAGAAACGGAATCATATTATACCTCTTTGGTGCACGACTTGTTATAATTCATTGCACGCGGGTTTTCTTAGCCAACTTCGAGAGCTTTGAAAACAATCTGAGGGATTAGCCAGGATCACGAAATTCTTAGAATTCATTTTTCATCACCATCATCAGCCTACAGCAGTCCACTGCTGGACATAGGCCTCTCCAATTGCACGCCATTCAGATCGATTTTCGGTAACTCTCATCCAGCTGCTACCAGTCACCCGGCGAAGATCGTCGCTCCACCTAGCCTGAACCTTACGTTTGCCGATTCGCGGTCTCCACTCAAGAACACGTCTACCCCAACGGTCATCGATTTTACGGCTAATGTGGCCGGCCCATTGCCACTTCAGCTTGCTCATTCTGTGAGCTATGTCGAGAACTTTGGTTCTCTGCCGGATCACCTCATTCCGGATTCTGTCCCTCAGAGATACTCCGAGCATAGCTCGTTCCATAGCTCGCTAAGCGACCTTGAATTTATGGTCCAGCCGTACCGTGAGTGTCCACGTTTCGGCTCCGTAAGGCCTTTTTTCATTGCCATTATTCATTGTCCGGGAATTATGTATCGGCTAAAATACTTCCTCCGCCGTATATTTAATATCATCAGAACATAGATTCTAAGTAAGTAAAATATGAATTCCATGAAATACAATGCAGTGTACTCAGATTAAGCCCTACCATACCGAGAAAATTAATAAGTGACGTAAAATAAAACAAGCTTTATTTATTAAAATTTAAGCTTCACTGATACTCCCGTGGAAGTTAGCGACCAAGGCTCTCGCCCACTAGTTGGTGACGACTTGATTACTATCTTATCTCAAAAAGCTAGTTGACTAAGAACCTTATTTTGGATTGAACTAGTTTCATACTGCTTCAATGCGTTTTTAGTTCAGATTTTATCAGGTTATCTTTTTTTTTCACTCTCCTCTTTCATCTATATCGACAGGTTTCTATTCTCTGAACCAGTCAAGAAACACGTCTAAAATAAACCGTGAAAAATCATCACAAGGAGTGTCTGGGAAACCTAGCCGTTACTAACTTATGGCTAACTGGAAAGTGGTGAAAACAGGCCTTTTAGGGTCTGGCCGAGTCGCCACGTGCGCCAACGACCGGTCACGAAAGATACCGACTTGACGGCGCCCGTGCAATCTCCCTCCCTAACTACACCACTCTACAAATCACTACGGATTACATCGTACACTACATTTTATTTGATATATGATATAATTAAGCTTGTCGGGCTGTCCTGTCAGAGTTCATGGTCTTGGGACGGTCGTGGGAGGTCGATTTATAATTTTAATAGATAGGAAAAGTTTTACTGTATTTGTTTAATAGGGTTAAGGTGAACACCGGAATGGGGAACAACATTATATTTACGTTGTTAACTGCAAGATTCTCAATTAAAATAAACTGCATGTTACTTTGTACCTTTAGTATGAGTAAGGTTGAAAAAACTCATGTCACTGTCAAACGTAATCATCAACCGCAAAATGCCAATAGCATCTATTGTGTGGTATTCATAATGACAAGTCCAGCACCTCGTCTTCGTTCCATTGTGTCCTCTATTACTTTTCACCTAAGAACCAAAATTGTACAATATGAAATGAATTCGTAATGTACGTACGCGCTTGTCAATCATCGTACGCACATGTCCATGGCCAACTGTCATGCGTGTGTGGATACGATAACCGACCGTTGTCAACATAAAGTATTGTTTAAAGACACGAATATGGCGTTGCATTTTTCATTTGAATTCCTGTCATTAACAAGTGTCCTCCCATCCACTTGAAATCTTCGTGATATTTAAGTACAGTTAAGCGTTGGAGGTTTTGTTCCAACATACTCAATTAATTCCTGTAGTTTTGGAGATATTGCAAAAATCATAAACAAAGAAAAAATTTGTCTTTTGACTGGGCAAGCAAGGCTACGATTGCAAATAAGTACCAGAGGCTCTACCTTCAACCTTCAACCGGCTTAGAGAGGCTATATGCACAACTAAGTAAGGAATGCGCAATCGTTGTCTATTATCTTAGCTAGGTGTTATCTACTGTAATTACTAATAGACTCGGTTGTTGCGAATTCCATCTAAGATTGGATTGGATTATTTTAGGTATTTTCATCTTGTTCAGTTGCTTTGATAAAGCTTGATAATGACTTATGAAAATCCGACCTAATCGAAAATTTCAAATCCTTCTCTTCTTTTTCTTATATTTTCTGTGTCACGATCTGTGCCCAATACACATTTTCTTTCAAACAATTTTCCTTTCGATTGGGATTTTATAAGTCAGATTTGATTCCTATCACTACAATATTGGTATACTTACTCGTACTTCCGAGATTGAATACAGCTCGTTTTGAATTTTCTCCAGTTACTTAATATGGGCAATATATGATATATAACGGACACACGATTACGCTTATCATCATTGAGTTACACTAGTGACTTCAATCATCTCCGCAATTTCTTGGCGGCACACTAAATTACTTGCGATTACTTAGCAACTATTACTGACCGCTAAGTATTAATTTGAACGCCTAATTTGGCTTTTTTTTTGGGTGGGAAATCATCAAATGACTTCTGCTGAGTAGAGCAGGAGGGCGTGTCAGACTTTTACTGACTAAAACCCATCCGTGTTCCCTCAGTAGCCCGTATGCCAGGGGCTGTGGTATCTCTTTCGAACAAACCCGCACCCCTGGCAGGCATCGGCCCTTGCGGACCCCACCAGTGGTTGCTGACATCTTTGACGGCGCGCGTGTGGAACACAACGCGCCGTCCCGTCTACCACTTTTCGGCCGCAGGGTATAGGGAGAGCGGCCGACGCTATACCGACACTCCTCTTCCCCTGCGGCCCCACCGTGTCCGCCATCAAACGGTGGCGGCCCCGTCCAGGCCACGGAAGGGAAGAGCGCTGCTCAGAAGCACCGGCACTCCTCCTCTACCGCAGCCCGTAACCCTCAGCCACGATGCCTCCCATTCGACATCGCGGCCCACCTCAGTTGCGGTGCACCTCACCGCAACCTACTTTTTGGCCGCTACGTCAATGGCTTGAAGGCAAAAGCCCTGACGAGCGGCCCCTCCTTTGGGTTCCTCTTGGTTTCACCGTGGCCGGAATCCACGGTTACTGAGCCCCCCCGCAACGACAATGCGGGAACCCACTCGGGGGGGACGCCTAATTTGGCTTACAATGTTTATGTGAAGTATCAAAATCACTTGAAATTCATAACGGAAATGGTACAATTATCAGCCGAAATTGACACAAAAGCAGTAATTAAAATATTAAATCATTAAGGTTAAGCAGAGGGGGACATGTTTGGGCGTTAAACTGGTTGCAAGTGAAATGAACAAGTGGACAGAAACTAGGACAATGACACACATTATGAATATAGTGAGAGTGGGCATCACTCGAGCGTACAAAACTTTTCTGACGAAATTACTCACAGAGAGGTCTTCAAAAGATAAAGAGAGTATTAAAGACTTCGGAAATGCAAGATTATTGGTAATCAGTTGGATCTTCCGAACCAGCGGAAAAAGCTTTCAAATTCTCGTTTCAGACCAACGAAAACTTGTCTACCCTCTTTTAAAACGGTAAAGTTAATTATATCTGTGTATATAAGTGTTTTAATTTAAACAGCGGGTAGGACAATTTCTGTTAAAACGGTATTCTTCAAACTGAATTGACCAGAATCGGTATTTAACTCATATTTTATTGCCGTGTGAACTTCTTCTGATGCAGGTGGCTCTATTGTTCGGGTTAATGCTCTTTTATTATAAAACTTATGTTCGTCGCGACGAATAAAATTTTTAGCTCAGCGAACTGAGCACAAACGTCCATTTTGTACGCACGTATTCGGACCCCGATTCATTTCATTTCAGATGCATGCTGTGCAGTTTCGGAATACTTCCTTGTTCCCTTTTTTTGTTCTACCTTTTGTTTGTATTTTGTTAATTACAACGACTCACTTTTAACCCAGAACTTACTTGGTCTACTCAGTCGTGACACTTAAATAATTGTTACATTGTTAGTTGTAGTTAAAACAAAGTACTAAACGAGAAAACTGTTTTAGACAAAAATATTGCTATTGTTCATTCACACGGTGTAGATAAAGACGCGTAAAACTTACATTTTGAATTCCAATAGTATGACGTGACTCAAGCGTGTACGGTAGTTAAAAACGGCCATGTTAAATTTTATTCTGCTGTTGCTAACAATTGCTGAATTGTTTGGAGGAGTACCTTCTGTAAGTTTGGTGCAATGTTCGATTTGTTATTACAATAACTGTAGACTTCATGATCTGTGTCTAAAGAAGCATTCTTATTATTGTTTTCTGATTTCATCGATAGTGAGTCATCAATTTCGGATCGGTATTCTCGTGTTTTACTTTTTAAATGGAGTCGAAAAAAACTGTTGTGGGTAAGCTTTCATGCTGTTTCTTTCCATGCAGCATTTCCTCGTAGGCACGCTTTGCTTCACGTCCTATTCGACTTCCTAGAACTTCATTCTTATCCCTATTAAACGTAGGCTATAAGATTAATTAATGATATGTTAATGAATTACATTCGAGTTAACGCTAATGTTCATATTCACGGTCACGGAAACCCGTTGTTGCGAGATTACATTTCAATAGACTTTAATGTTACTTGCAACTAAACTTTTGACATTTACAATCGATTGCGCCGCCCTGCTGATATAACGAACCTCTTGTGTCTGATAAAGACCAATTTAAGAGTTCAATGAAATGATTGTGTGTTGTAAAAAAGTCTGATTTAAAAGATGATAGCCCCCATATGATTCGGTCTGTGTGTGTGCTTACGCAAGTCAGTAAGTTTACTTTGAGATTTTTTTATTTTTATCATAGCCTGTCTCATTAAGCGTAGCCAGACAGGAACAAAAACTTAAAAAACGATCATCTTCTTCATTTGTTTATCGCCTGGGTTCGTTGCACCAGTAGTCTCATCAGGAGCCACGATAAGAAAGGCATCACCTTACGTGGGCTCGTCAAGTACCAACGTTATCATTAGTAGTATACGTATACATACAACGAGGTGTCGTTACTTCGTCGTATCATGTTACTGAAACCGGTACTAGCAACCGCGGCTTGACCCCGCACTCACCAGATTTGTTTTGCATAAGCATGATATACTATATCTTAGAGATCACGCAGATATTGTCCTATTACTGGATGTGAACGGACACTAGTAATGAGCTTGCGAAACTTGGGGCAATATCCTGACAGAATCCTTTGTTGTGGCGGTACCATATTCGATATACATACCTAGAAACAGCAGATCTTTCATCTAATAACTGATAATTGCAATATCTTGAAGTCTATACTGTCAAAATTAGAATGTGGTCTGTGCAATTCTTTACAAACAGTGAAGGGTGAGACACACGCGGTCGATGATCTAAGCAAGATAATGATACAGACTAGAGCAGTGTTTAACTCTGCGCACTGGATTAATTACGAAGTCACGAAGAACCGTTCCGTGGTCGAGACGGTGACGTCACTACTTTGTACCATTTCTTGATTACAAAGACAATAGGTAATGCACGTAAAGTTTTGGTTGACGTTTCTTTGAATATAATTTGCTGGAGGTTGCAAAAGTGGGACACGAGACTGACTTAAAAGTTTAGCAATACCTACCTAAATAAGATATCAATTACTTTATGAACTAACTAGATTTTTCGCAACTTCAATCATATTATTGATTTTATTATTTGAACGCAGTTTTGTTAATTTATTGTTCGTACCCATTTCGTAGCGCTTGACAGAAAAGCTTCGTTTTGAGCTTTCCAATACACAGTTAAATCATAAGCACATATTTCGTAATTCCAAACATCGAATTCAATAATACATTTTTGAGTTTTCCTTAAATCATACAAATCCTTATTCATTCGATGAAAACAACACACAGAACTACTTTAGCTATATGTGTTATTATTTTCTAAAACAAGTCGGTCTTCTAAATTAACTGCTCGCAGTCATTCCTTTTATATAAACTTTATGATTTTATACGATTACATGTGACATATTACTGTTTATGTGGAATTTTAATTATAATTGCAATGTAAATTGTAGTTTCCACATACTTTTAATCTCCTTGCTACGAGTACAACAAGTAAGATACATAACCGGACTCCCGCGCAAGCCTCTCGTCTGTCTCGCTCGCACACTGGCAAGCACAGACTTGGCGCCAAAGCCTTCATTTGTTATCTTTGTCGCTCGCGTGCGCCGGCGCAGCCTGTCACTGCGCGGTTACTCCACGTACAGTCGTACATGACGCCTCTCTACCGGAGCGCACGTCGCGTGTTTATTTTGTATTTAATCGAACTAAAACGCTTTTAACACACGTGAAACACAACAACAATCCTGGATTATAACGTGATATCGCCATATATATTGACACAAATATAACAAAGTGAAAGTGCAGTACCCAAATGAAATGTGTTTGTGTTAAAGGTCATTATCATATTAAATCGTGTCCTAATCAAGTGAACGGTATTGTATCTATATTAGATGTGATTTTATACAGTGAATTGGTTACTTGTTAGCCTTGTAAACGACAGCTCTTCGACGACTGCAAACTAAATATACAAGTGTTAATTTATTTAAATGTGAGGAGACAACCCTGTGCGGCGATAAGTAAATGCGAATTCAGGGTCGCGTTTTATTCGTTTATCGAAACGAGAAATTAACGAAGCAATCGTTCGGTTCGTTAAATTCGATGTATTGCCCCACACAGTGCGTAAACTTGCGCCATCATAGAACTAGCTGTAATGCGTCTGTTCGTGTCTAATCTATCTATTTCTAGGTCTAGGTACAAATATATTTTCTGAGAAAGTTAATAGAAAAACAGTTGACTAATGAATGTGTCTAAATGTACACCTTCCATAACATAACACACGAAATTGGTTAATAAATTCTTTAAGTGGAATCATCTTGAACGCCTTGAACTTTTAACTCGGACGAAACCAAGGTAGAGTTTCCAGTTTTCCGAGTAATAACGAATATCTCAACCAGAAAACTTCCTACTCAGGTACCGAATTGAACAGTTGTTATAAAGTCCTACGTCAGTAATTACAACCATTATAATGTCGCCCATTGTCTTTTCACCCACACCGTGTGACAAATTCGTACACTTGCATCGGTACAGACATATTTGCCAAACAAGACGCCTGCGCATGCAAACTTTGTCATAAATGTTCTCGATGTCCTTGTTATTAATTGCACATTACTCCCACAGAGAGACTCCTTTTGTCCTTTACGCAATTTACCTTTGGTATCTCTTAAATGGGAAATACTACCCGCATTTGTGTATCTTGGTAAAGGTGAAATCATCAAAATTTGCATAGAGGTGCTCACGCGACCGATGTTGGTAGTTTTATTAATAGGCAGTTATCAGTTCCATGAGAAGCTTCTGAGGAATTTAATGGACTTGATGACCATTCCTTACAGGAATATCCCCTTACAAGATTTTGGCATGAAATCATTCTTCTAAAGTAGTCCATTGCGCAAGCAGTCTACTTAGGCTACGCGATATTTTGTGCTACGACTTCTGCATCCAGTCTATCCCAGTTACCGTTTCCAGGGGCCTAAGTCTACTAATTTATAAACGTTACAATGGTCTCTCAATGGTGTGTTTTTGACAGTTTTTGTATGGCAAATCTGTCAAAAACTTACCATTGAGAGACCATTGTGACGTTTATAAATTAGTAGACTTAGGCCCCAGGTGTTCTGTTCTGAATAGATCAACCGAATTTGGAACTGACCTCAAAAACCTCTGATGTAATTTTTGGTTACCTCTAAAAAGAGAGAAATCGATTAGTGACAGTAAGTGAGTGGTCAATGTGCAACATATTTGCAATGTACTTAAATACTTCACTGCCACACAAGCTATGAATAATGGTTGACTTTAAACGTTAATCCATATAAATTCGTTTACCCTGTTTCTACACTGCCTTCATTAATCATCTTTGCAAACATGATGCTATAAGGGCTCCGGTTGTGTATCCATAAATCACACATCCAAGTTTATCGCAGAGCTCACTTGCACAATGGTTTATTGCAGTAGTAATTGAATTAGATGTTACGAGTTGAACGAATCGATTGTGGCGCCGATAACTGCACCGAGTAATCGAATAGAACGTTAGAGTTCATCACACTTTCGTTATGATAACGATTGATCTCATTTCTTTAACTTGACTACCCTCCTTAGTGACAGTTATCTCATTATAGACCTCTTGTATTCAACGCGCAACATTAATCTCGTTTTAAAAATCTTCAGTTTCTAAAATGATTTGTTGACTTGGGAATCCTTGAATTATCCCAAAACTACTTGAGCTATAATTTCAAATGAATGTATGAATTAAATTAGCAATTGAATTGCCCCATCCAACCAAATCCTATTTGCAAGTTAAACAATGATAACAACTACATACACGCATATATTTTGCGAGATAATCTCATACACCGTATGATAGATGTATCTCCTTGTAACAATTTCGAAGAAGAGTTAGGATTGCATTACAATAGGTAATTGATACAATGATGGATTCTACAGAATTAAGGGTTCCGCTTAGTGTTGCAATGTCGATTGTTTGCGGCTTTACACCTTGGCAACCGTAATTACAAATGAATTAGGTCGTATGCACACCATATGGGTGATAGCGGCAACAATTACAATTAAGTTACATCCAAAATATGTTTTGGTCACGTAGAAATAGACCAATAAGGGGTAATCATTAATCAATTCTGTTTTCAACTGGGTTTGTTTTTAATCATAATCTACCGTACCTACTCATGAATCTTAGTCACGAACTTGTAAGTAGTGAGTCGCGAGGCCTAGACCCAGAACATGCGCAAATCGCATGTAGGTAATTCAAAATATTGATGTTCTGGCTAAGAAAAATATTATGGAAATCATTGACTCTATTTCAAAACAAAGTCGGGAAATTATTCATCCGAATAAATGGTTATTAGGAAATACGCTGCGTTTCCGGATACCAATACGAATAGTAAAATTCATTCGCATCCAACAGAACAACATTTAGCACTTTCGTATCAAAAATTCTGCTACACAGATCTCTAGTCGTATTTCAAGGAAAGTATAGCACAAATTGTCAAGGTCCCTGTCGCAAGACTGTGAGACTGTGAGCAACCGATGGTGTGATACGCCAAAGAGATCCGCCTCTTGAATAGTCTTATT
The DNA here is from genome assembly GCA_949987655.1 of Polymixis flavicincta. Classification (NCBI taxonomy): domain Eukaryota; kingdom Metazoa; phylum Arthropoda; class Insecta; order Lepidoptera; family Noctuidae; genus Polymixis; species Polymixis flavicincta. The sequence continues at coordinate 7,619,724 of OX465177.1, read as the reverse complement.
CGGAGAAACCGTGGCGAAACACGGCGCTGACATGACGACTATGACGAACGCACTTACTCCAGCTTTATAACAATACCATGTAATGACTTCTTAACATCACGTTTCATAATATGTAGCTGTATGTTAAGAGAATAGCGCAACTATTGTATAAATTCATTTTTCAAATTGTATTAAAGTTTTTTAAGCATTTTTAAAGATATCATAGATCTCATGAGCTCTTAATGCAGCCACTTGCTATTCATAGCATAATATTTTTTTTTTAATAAAATGTCAACGTCGACAAGATTATAGTGTGATCGCAAATCGGGGATATTAATTAAGCGGGAAGTAGTTAATTGATAAAAAGATTAGTTTCTCACAGTCCGCTACACGAGCAGTTCTGTGGGTAGTTGTAACTGGATCGCTACCTCACATGTGAGAACCTCTCACGGTTCATGAACACCGAGTTATTGAAGCCACATGTATTATTAAATATACACTTTTCCTATTCAAAACTTTTTTTTTTGTAAACTGAGTTTTCTCTACAAGAAATTTTTCATGGAAATTTATCTTCTTCATTCTGAAGGTGCTTATTAGTTTTCGCAATTAGAATCTCTCTGCATACATAACTATTAAAAACAAAATTTGAAGATAGTAATGATTTTTCTTTTCTTAAACTAATAATTGTTGTCGCTAAAGGCCATTAGAGACCATAAGAGGTAACAAAGAAGGTAATCTTGTCTGTGAATAAAATTATTATTAAATGTATTTATTTACCTTGATTGGAAATACCCCTTTAAGTCACTGGTAAAAAAATTATTACAAAAAACTAGATTTATAAAAAATACTCGTCATTTAAGCTTCCTCCTTTTTTGTCGTCGGTTAATAAAAATACAAGACCAAATTAGTACGCAGCTTAATCTATATCTGTGCTGTCATAGAATATAACATTAAATGTTGCCTTAATAATAGCAACGTTTATAAATGCCATTAATTTATTAGTAAAGTTCAACTCATTCACACGTCACTAATGGTAAATCTAGAATACAGCCAAAATTCGCTTGCGTGGGCACAACTTTTCGGTTTTCCTTATGAGGCGACCTCAACTCAGTTCTCAGAACTCGAAGCTATGAACTTTTATAGTATTCGTTTTTTTAACAATACGTAACATGAATGAATCACGTGGCCCTCGGAAGTGCAAGTAATTTAGAAGTAATAAAATTAGCATATATTAGTATATGTTCTGATTTAGAAATCGAAACACAAGTTACTTAAAAAGGGAAGCGGATGACATTATTTTTGTTTACGAGCCTACAACCTGTTATGAAAACCAATGTTCTAATAAACGAAGTTTGTATGTGTCGTCAAAATTGCTTTCATAGGAGATGGCTATTTACACCGTTCAAGTATTTTATGGGTTGTTTTACGAAGTGCCCTGCTGACGTATCGGCCGTCCGTCGAGGAAACTTGACCACATATTTTACAACTTCGGCATACTTACACACTGACTCACGCGGCGTGAAAGTTCACTCATATTACGCATATAAATTTTCAATAACAGGTATATGATGAACTACTTACATAAGAACATATGTATATAACAAAAAATATGTTTATTTCTAACTATTAATTTGGGCGTCAAGGGTCGTTTATCAATAGGATCAGTAGACCCTTAGAATTTTTTAGGTATGAATCATTGAAACGGATTTTTTGGGAGTGAGAACGAAAATGTTCTTGTTGAAATGCTGATTAATGATCTGAGTTTTAAAAGTAAGTGGGTATACGGGGAAGACGCAGGACGCGTATTAAATGAAATTGCTTTAAGGTAGCCTTGTATTGAAGCTCACTTTTATAAGCACGTGTGATTTTCCCTAAAACATTCCTACAAAACTGTAAATAATTTTAAGTACACTAGGAATTACAGGGATATTTATTACCTACTTGTATACATGTGCTCAGCACGTGTACACCAAATAAGGCATTTTCTTAAAATTTTGTAACTTTATGAGCTTTCGCGCTTATCACCATAGAAATATAAACAAAGCTTCGCGTCGTCATAAACGACTGAGACGGGCTTACAGAAACTCTTAATAGAGAGACAGAGACAAAGCAGGGCCCACGTGAGTTACGTTAACAATAGATTAGAAAAAAACGTGGTACCTGGAAGGTATAGGCGCCCGGGGCCCGCCCCCGCACACCTCCACAGCTTGTCTCAACTCAGTCTGCACGAAAGCCTTCGTAGAGTCGAGCGTTTGTTCCTATTTTAAGTCATTGACGATTTTGAAACCAGTAATTAAAGAATCGTGGAACATAATTAATAACGACTTGTATCTGTGAGTTTCTGAGTGCCTTCGTTAGCTGAGTGTTGCAACGCGACAGTTGGGCTTAATAACTTTTGTGGCCACCTGCTGCTCAAGACATCTGACGTTTTCGCGCCGAAATCTTAAGGTTTCGTACCACAGTTGTTATTGTCAACCACTAGTTTCAATATAATAGTGAAATAGAATATCGTGGATAGGCATATCTCAGCGTATTTCACGTGCGGAGTGGAATTCAAATGAAAAGTTTCTCGACCCTACGTGTTTCGGTTACTTATTGCCGTATAGAGTTGTTTGCGGACTCGAGGAACAAATGTATATTTAGTTTGCGGCCATTGTGTTTGCGATAGGTATGGAGATTGAATCCAAATGAGGAACTGAATTGTGATTCTGTTCGGTTAATTGTGTGATTGGAGTGAGCGATGCGGACTACAGTGAGACGATGATCAAGTTTCGGTACAAGCGTAAGGAGTCGAGCGATGGCGGGAAAAATGGGACGACAGCGACGATACAGAAGACGAAGATCGAGGGTCTTCGGGACCGGGAGCTGCTGCCTCCTAAGGACTTGCTGCTGACTGGCTCGCTGGCCGGAGTGAGGAACAATACTCTCCCGCGCTCGCGACCCTCCTCAGCAGCGAGACGAGAGTCTCCTGAGTCTCCGCTCAGTCAAACTACTATTTTGCTGTTCAGAGTAAGTTTGGTTTTCTGCATCTACATTGTTTTGTAAGAATTTCACATGATGAAATCCAATGCTTTGTGTTTATATATTTTTTATATCATTATTGCCAACCACTTAAGTATACCTACATAATTATATGAAAAACCATGAATTGTGGTTATTTAAATTACAAATCCAACCTCAGAATCCAACTACCTCGCCGTGGCCGGTCTACAGCGAACAAAAGACATCAACGATTTAGTTACAATTAATGTAATCTTGTCGTTACCTCATTGGTTGCTAATTGCACATGTAATTATTTATTTAAACACAACCCGTGGTGTTTGTGGAATCGATACGGTTCATGTATATTAATGTTAAATTAAATCCTATTTAAATATGCAATCAAAATATCGGAATTGCAGATTGAATGGTTACTGGATTCGATTTAATGATTTCAATACGATTTGCCTGGATTATTCATGTAAATAAATCTAGATAATAGGTCTTTACCTATGAAATTGCCGTTTTGTATGAAAAAATTTAAACGAATTTTTTTCATGAATTTTTTATTTGTATTAATCGAAGTAATCACCCATGCAATCAATGCATCTTTGCCATCGCAGTGGCAGTTTATTGATGCCCTTCTTAAAGAAATCAGCTGGACGGGAGGCAACAAATTCTTCAAAGGCATTTTGTACTGCCTCTCGGGTATTAAATTTTTTTCCCGCCAAGAAGTTATCCAAATTCTGGAAAAAGTAGTAGTCTGTAGGCGCAAGGTCTGGTGAGTAGGGCGGATGACGGAGAGCTTCCAACCCCAGTTCTTGCAACTTGGAGACCGTCTGCTGTGCAGTATGAGGTCGCGCGTTGTCGTGCAGGAGCAGCGGAGACGAGCGATTGACCAATGCTGGTTGGAGATGCGCCAGCTTCTCCATCATTGTGTTCAGTTCTTCACAGTACACATCTGCAGTAATGCTCACCCCGTTTGGTAAGAAGCTGTGATGAATCACACCGGCGCTAGACCACCAAACAGTGACCATCACTTTTCTAGGGGTAAGTTTTCGTTTAGGGCATTGTTTAGGTGCTGAACCAGGATCCAACCAACTTGCTGAGCGCTTACGGTTATCAAACAGAATCCATTTTTCATCGCAGGTAACAATGCGGTTCAAAATTCCTTCATTTGTGTGTCTGTTGAGCAGTGCAAGGCACGTCTCGACGCGTACTTCGCGCTGGCGATCATTGAGTTCGTGGGGCACCCATTTGTCAAGCTTTTTTACCTTGCCAATTTGACGCAAATGGACCAATATTGTTTTGACGCTAACGTCGAAAGCTGCTGCTAATTCAGCCGTAGATTGTGTATCATCAGCTTCCACAATCGCCTTTAATTCGTCATTGTCGACCAAAGTCTTCGGACGACCGCGAGGTTCATTTTTCAGGTCGAAATTTCCAGAACGGAAGCGAGCAAACCAATAACAGGTGGTGCGTTGGTTTGTAGTGTTAGCTCCGTAAACGTCGTTGATGTTGCGTGCCGCTTGTGCCGCGTTGCTGCCACGATGGTACTCATATTCCATAATTACTCGAATTTTTAACGTATCCATGATGACGAAAAAGATTGAAATGCGATGAAAATGTAACACTAATCAATAAAGAAATGACTACTTTTAGAAAAAAAAATCCATGTTTTTAAAATAAAATTAATTTGAAATTAGAATTCTTAGCCAAACAAAAATTATTTTGATTTGAAATGGCCAGTACTGCAGAACGGCAATTTCATAGGTAAAGACCTAATATAATGTCGAGTCCATGACCATTAAAACGTTGAAAACCTGCTTTAACTATAAACTATAGATTAACGAGTTAAGACGGAAATGTTATAGAAGTTAATACGCAAAGTTCAGCGCGACATACATTGCAAATATTACCTACATAGATTTCAGTTTCACGAGCCCTTTCAGTCATAATGAAGATGTATATGAGCTTTTGTTGGCGGTTTGACAATATGCATATTACTGTCAAGTACAATACAGTTACTTAATAAACTGACAGAGAATAAGTTGTCGATGCGTTGCTCGTTGCTGACTCCCCAAAGGCTATTGTGTCGATGCCTCCAAAGGCAATTTGTCTCGGGAATACATAAAATGCCCACTTAAGTATGTATGCGCAACCGTCGCCGTCCTCCGACGTAACTCGCGCCTTGAATTGACGATTGTCTCTTCGTGACATAGGTACAGTCGGAGGCAAAAATATGTATAAGGGCTCCCGAGACCGACGCAACGTGAATCTGGTAGAACAATTTCTATGAAAACTTCATGGAAATTGTTCGCCATCGCGTCGTGCCTATATCTTGGAGCATAATTTTACACTAAGCAAAATTCAAACGATTCACGTGCTGCGTAGACCCAAATGATTGGAATACGGGCAGTCAGATGTTAGCAAAGTTAAAAAGCGAAAAGTGACATTTCACAAAAATGTAGGTTAGTTTGTGGCGAAGATGACAAATGCACAATACCTCATAATATTAGCAAATACAATAGGAAAAGAATCGTATGTGTATATCCATTATATTTTTTCTTGACTGTACTTGAATATTATATTGGAACTTGTTCTTTATTATTCATATTTTAAACACGCGCAGGTACTTCACACTGAGGTACATATTAATATTCATCAGATAGATAAAGCCAGGCTTTATATCGTCTTTGTGTTCAGAAAATTAACTTATTTGGAACCATCGAACTTTGGTGTGAATAAAATATTAAAGTTTTAACTTTAGTTATGAAGGTAATATCAATTAGGGATCTATGTTACCGTCCATTAAAAGGTATTCGTTCAAGAATAAGTGCTTTTAATGGGAATGCCTAATGTGATATGTAGATAAAAATAGTTTTTTTTATGGAGTGCACCATTTTGAGTCATTTTCTATTCCAGTCTTATGATTAAATAATATTAACTAAAACAGAGTCGAATCTTATACATTTTAAAATGACATCGTTTATTTATGTACAAACGTGGATAATAGCGGTGGATCACTTTTCACCCTTATACCTTAAACCATATGGTTGAAAAATGGTCGAACGCCAGTGTCTGCGATGGTACATGTGTGTGGTGACGTATTTTCTCTTTATCTAACAAATTGCGACCATGCTTCAAGAGACTCATAAAAAATGTTCCTACCCTTTCCGCATTTTACGTATTAATACTCACAAATGAGTAAAAAGTAAACGTCCCACGCTAAGACATATATGGCACAATTTTCCTAGTTTTCTCGCCTCATTTAGAAACATTGTGTACCAGGCGATCATGAGACACAAGAAGCAGGGTCAGGGCTGGGTTCACCGCATCATTCACACGTAACAAAGGCTTGCTTACTTCAGCTTGCTCACTGTAACCGCGTTCTCACCCATAGCGCTGCTGTGCCACTAATGTCATATGTATGATGCATTAGTTCCGGGTTTGTTCATTAAAACTGCCGAGATTTACAAGATAGGGACTTTACTTAATCAACGCGTTTGTATTCCTTTACGACGTCTAGTGTCCTCGAGAACCATGTATGGCGATTTGCCATTGCAGCTCTCTCGAGAATCTTTATTTACTTAACTGTTTTATACATATTTATAATTTTGAACTAAGAAACTACCAACATGTCTGCCTTGGATTCAGTTCATGATTCTGAATCTTACTGCGTTGATATTTATAATCGACTAGCTTTTGCCAGCGGTTTCGCCTGCGTGGAGATCGAAAATTATCCCACGGGAACGTATGTACAGACGCCAGCACATCAAGCTACACCAAACTGTCAAATTTTTCTAGAACATGAACCTTATGTTAATGTGATAAAGTTGAAAATCTATTAAAGAACTTTGGCAGTTTGGGGTAGCTTGATGTGCTGGCGTCTGTACTACCGGGATAAAAGTGTCCTTTATATTTATCCAGGTTTTAAACTATATGTGTGCCAAATTTCACCCAAATCCGGTAAGCCGTTTTTGCGTGATGGAGTAACAAACATCCAAATATACAAACTTTCACGTTTATAACATTAAGTAGGATTATTAAAATAAAATTTGCTGTCCCAAACATTATTACCACGTAATTTTCTTTTTGAAAATGTCTACCTGTCTATGAAATTTCTTACTAGAGAATGGGCAGCAGCGTTCTCTATGTATTTTACCACCATACTGCGATCGCCAATCGCCTGCAAAGCGTGGCGATTATGGAAAACCTCCCCAAATTGGGAGAGGCCTATGTCCAGCAGTGGACGTCTTTCGGCTGAAATGATGATGATGGTGATGAAATTTCTATGAAACAGCTAATTATATCTTTGATAACCGACAAAAAAAAATCTACACAGGGGATCTAGAATCAAGTGCTATCGCGTCGAAGTCCCTGCCACCCTTATTTGAAATTTCTATCAGCCGTCAATATGCATTAAAAGCTTCTGTGACGAAAGGTTTTTTTATACAATACGAGTAGGTACAGTGAACGATTACCGGCACAAATTATGTCAGACTACTTAACAAGCTAAATGGTCTGAAATTAGGTAACCAAAAAACTACATTTTTTTTCTATCAAATTCGTTTCACGTCTTATTTAGCTACCAACATAGAAACATCAATTAACTGCTATTTAACGCTCCGAAGTACCGAAAAATATACGTACGTTAAAAAAGTCTATGGCAAGACCAAGACGCAAACTCTTTGTTAATAATACAAATTGCAAGAAATAAGCACTAACAATAGTTGTATGCATTTTTCGTTATCATAATTAGTTTTCAATTAGCATGTCTGTGTATGCTACTATCGCACAATGTAAAAGTTCCCTGTGCAACTCTATGCAAGGAAATATAAGTATTTGCAGTTTTTTTTGTTTAGTCCCAAAGGCGTTGACCTGCAAACTGGTCTGGCTATCTAACCACGTTCTAGACTTTTGAAGCCGTGGGTAAGTGTTATAAAATTATGATTTAATCGTTTATACCTCGTGAGACTCGTGACACCATGTCCTGTTTCATCAAATTAAAAAAAATTGGGAACACCGAAAGACAATTACGTTATTTATTCAACTAGAAATGTTTTTACCTATTGTCGTTTCAGAATTTTGTTCGTAAGAATTTATCCACAGTAATAAAATAATATAAAAAGGTAAAGTTTGTGAGTTTGTTTGTTGGAAGTAATCTCTGGAATTACCAGGCGGATTTGCAAAAATCTTTTACATTTTATAGCCCAATTCTTGAGGAGGGTAATAGGATATTTAATATTACGATACAATCCTTAGGTCAGCAAAATGAAAAAAAAAAAAAAATCGGAGAGCACGCTAAGTGTGAACGAAAAAATAGCCTAGGGATGGGATACGATGCAACGGGTCGGGGGAAAAAAATTCACGCAAACGAAATATCGGGCAGAAGCAAGGCGTATGATATTTACCAATTTAACTTATTTTTCAACAATTATAAAAGGTCAAAGCGACCACACATGGAAACAAGCTCTTTTGTGAATTAAAAAATAAACACGACCGCAGTATTTAGGTTTTTTTTAAATTAAACAGCCAGGTAACATTGTATCTGGTTTTTAGCCATGTTTATAAAACCGTCTAACGGAAGGCGCGGGCGCAAGCTGCGTCCGCTGTGCACCGGATAATACGCCATTTAATTGTGCACTCATCTTTATCAAGTTAAATAAACATGTTTGCGATCAACTTGCTTTTTCACCCGAATCAAATTAACATTACTTGTAATCCTTTCTTATATAATTATGTATAGGTTACATATCAAAGAATCTTCTGGGTATGCACATTCCATCATAGATTTCATCAATCGTTTTCCATCAGGCGTGATCGAGGTCAAGAGCAAGCTAATTCTGCAATAAAAAATGTAGATTTTTGTAGAACATAAAGGTGAAATACAAATCTCTCAACAACAGCTGTGTTTACGAGCTTAAAATGCATTAAACTTTAACATCGATGCAGCCATCTAACGATGGATCTAAAAGTTGAATAACTTTTAGTATTCTAACTGTTACGAAATCGTAAAACAGCGAGATATATCTACGTTTGTACGTCAAATCACCTCGGCCGGGTCACGCCATGTTTGTGACCTATACCTTAACTCGTATTCGTGCCATACTGGTTCTGTCCCAGTCTCGTATTAATGCTGCTACCGCTGTATTCAATCTTATTGTATGGACATTAAAACCTAAATTTACATAGCGGACAGTCGGTCACAACTTTCTTTATGCGGAGCCTGTAGTGGCCCCGTGTATTTTTTTACGAGAAATCGTTCACTGGTTCTAAATATAAAGATTTGTGTCAATTATTGTTGGTTTATACTTAAAGGTCTTCTGTATTAAATAATTTAGGTACACTAATTACCTAATGGTACCTGCCTGTTTTTTAGCGCTACTTTTTGGACTAATGCACCATTAACTACAAACAAAACCTACAAAAGGAGTAGGCGGGCCCCTTATACATGGGACTTAAACATAACAGACAAAATGTGGTTGGGAGATCTATAGGTACGCACGGTGACATAACAACAATAACATTTCTAGTATAAGCTGACTTCTAATTGTACGAAAAGCCTGTGCAATGCGAGGTCAGCTAAAACTTGATGTGTACACCACTGGCCAACCCTTCGGGGAAACAAGGCGTGATGTTGTGTCATGAAAACCTTCAAAACCTACCTATAATTTTTGTACGATTGTGTGTTTAGTTTTTTAGTATGTGATCTCCCTGTGCGAGTCACAATAAATACTTTTTCTTTCTTTCTTTCTTCCAAAGCTAAATGTACTAATCTAACTTTAACCCTTACTTGTTCACAGGAACTGTTCACGCAACTACAATGGTCGGCAGAACGCGCCCCAGCCGCGGACGGCCTCCGCCGTGCTCTGGGAGGCGGCGGGGCCCGTTTTCAGCTCGGTTGCATGGCCGACGCCAGCGAGTGCTTCGAGCACCTGCTCCTCCGAGTGCATGCCCACGTGGCCGCCGGCTCCGACCGCCGGGATGACGACGCCTGCCGTGCACCGCACTGCGTACCCCACCGAAAGTTCGCCATGATGCTCGTCGAACAATCTGTATGCAGCGCCTGCCAAGCTACGTCCGAGCCCCTGCCGTTTACTCAGGTGAGTTAATAACCTAGTTCATAGAGGTTTCTTCTTTTGCAACTAGGTATTACCTCCTTATGTAGGTAGGACAAAAAATAAATAGCTTCTATTTCCTGAACTTTCCTTTCCCTTTTACATTAAAAATATGTATGGAAAAAGCTTTTTTAAATTTCTGATTTTCCTAGCACTGAAACCTAAGTTGGGATAGAGTTATTTAATCCTTTTAAGGAATAGGATCGATTGCCATCTATAAAAGTTTTTGTGAATATCGCCTATTTTCTTGCTGACTGTACCATTTTGTCAAATTCTGTGAATGCATATCAAAATATCTCAAAAAGTCAGGGACAGTCTCCTAAGACCATTTTCCTATAGCTACAACGATTAAAGTACCTGCCCTTAATGCCCATCTCAAAAATCCACCCTGCATACTCAAATAGTTAAAGCTCCATTTGGGTATGGGCCTCCTCGAAATTTTTCCGGGTGTTTCTGTCCTTCGCTTTCTTTGTCCAGTCCTTTCCGGCAATTAGTTTTATTACATGTACCCAACGTTGTCTGGGTCGTTCTCTGGCTCTCTTGCCGCTTGGGCAAGCTTTACTGTTACCACTCATAAAATCTTAGGCTTACTCACAGCTGAAAATACATTACTTAAAATGTCACAACATAGATGTCTACTTTACTAACGTCGGTGACGTCAATATTCTCACGAAGAATGGTAACTGAGTATGTTTTCGATCTTTCCAGATGGTTCATTACGTATCAGCGACGGCTCTAACAGCTCAAGCTGCTTTGGGTGAACACGGTGACAGCTTTGGACTTCTACTGAGGAAAGCAGGAGGAATGGGCGACATCAGAGACTGTCCGGTAAGTAGTCAATTATTTATTCCAAAACTTTTCAAAGATAGTTGGAAGATGGCACTTTTTTTTTGTGTTTTTATTTAATTTATAAATGCCCTTTTCTGTTTATTTGCAGAATGCATGTGGTGCGAAAATCCAAATATGCAGAACGTTGATGAATCGTCCAGAGGTGGTATCAATCGGCATGGTTTGGGACTCCGAGAGGCCCGCAGCCGAACACGTAGCCGCCGTGTACGCTGCCCTCGGCATTGAGCTCCGGCCGACCGACGCCTTCCACGCGTGCGTGGACCGCGCCTGGGCCGCGCGCGCTACCCATCGCCTCGTCGGCCTCGTCACCTACTACGGCAAGCACTACTCCACCTTCTTCTTCCACAGCAAACTCCGCCTATGGATATACTTCGATGATGCGGATGTCAAAGAAATAGGACCGGAGTGGTCACACGTCGTCGAAAAATGTCAAAGAGGACGATTCCAACCGCTTCTTCTTTTATACGCTGCGGTCGATGGAACGCCGTGTGACACTCGTCATGCTCCTAAAGATGTTGTTCCATTCCCGGCGCCCGAACCTCGCCGAGCGGTCACGCCGGCGCCCGAACGTCCGGCGAACGGATTCGCTCGGCGAGCCGTCACTCCAGGGCCGGATAATGAAAGTGACTACGTTAGCAGAAAAGCCGTAGAGAATATGCTGGAAGTACAAGCCAGCCGACGAGCTCAGCTTAATCGTAGTTTGAGCACCGGCTCCGGGTCAGACACGCAGGAGAGACCGCGAGCTCGACGAGACTCGGGCAACTGGAGCGGAGACCGCAACAGTGCGTCATCTGCGTCGTCTTCCACAGCCGAGAGCCCGTACATGTACCAGCGCGGGCGCGGCGCGGGCAGCGTGCCGGGCAGCCCCACGCGCAAGGGAGAACTGTCAAGCGGCGGCTCTTGCGACGCCGGGTACGACTCGTATTCCCTGTCCTCTACAGATAGCCTACCTCTGCAACAAGGGCTGCGTCACAACTTACAGCTGGCACAGATACCAGAAATCACCACACGAGGTGAATGTGAGGCTCTCTGCTTAGAAGCTGACAGGCTACTTGAAAAGTCTCGTAACGCAGAGGACTCCGCTGATTACGAAACAGCCTTAGTACTGTGCGACGCCGCCGCGTCCAAAGCACGAGTAGCAATGGATGCTCCCTACAACAACCGTCATATGGTAACATTCGCTCGCATGAAACACAACACATGCGTTATGCGTGCACGCAGTCTCCAGAGGAGAATGGCTGGAATGACCAGAGTGACAGAAATCCCTCAGGCTGCCCCAATCAGGAATACCAAAGGTGGTCTTGAAGCATCACCCATGACTATCGAGATCTACGCCACTTTACCTAAAAAGAAGGGCTCTTCAAAGAAATCTCCAAAATGTATTGATGATGATATCGATACTGTAACACGCGAGCGCCCTCCAAGACATAAATCTAGGGACGATGACAAAGTAAGAGAAAAGCGATCGAGAAGTGAAGACCGAAGCCGCGCTCGGAAAGAAACTCCTGTTGTAAAAGCTGCAGAGAAAAAAGAGGAATCAGCTGAAGACAAGAAAGCTAATAAGAAACAACATAAAATCCGTAGAAAGTTGTTGATGGGCGGACTGATACGAAGAAAAAACAGATCGATGCCAGACTTGACGGAAGGTGCGGATGGAAACAACGACACGGCTAACAAAGAGAAGCGTGTCTCGTCCGTCGACGATACTGACGTCGGCCGGACGATTGATGATAAAACAAATCTTAGCGGGTACTTATCGGAAGGGCACTTGGAATACTCTGTTGCTAGTGGCACCAATCCGAACCTCGAGAGAAGCAAACTGATGAGAAAGAGCTTCCACGGTAGCGCTGGTAAGATGCTGACAGCCGCGAAAGTTCCCCCTCCACCACCGCTCCGAACTACTTCACAGCTCACCGGCTCCAAGTACGCTTACTCCGAACATGGTAAAGAAACATATCCGCCGGAAATCGAGGAAGATGGAGGTTTCTCGGAGCAGTATGGTGACGAGCCCCACTCACTGCCGTTCCTACATCCATACGATGACAAATCTAGCTGTCACTACGACCGGCTAGACACCTCACCGGCTCAGAACTTCCACACGGTAGTGACGAAAGCTATGATCCACCAGGAACAAAGTCCCGTGAAAAGAGACACGATGCCACCGATACTGCCGTCTCACAGCACGATACAGAACCTGACACACACTTTCGACAACGGAGTGGATGTGGTGGACTGCGCGCCCCCACGCAGGTCCCCCACAATGTTCGAGCTGCCCCCCTACCCCAGCCCCATGAACTCCGTGAACCACTCGCGGCAACCCAGTGAAGAGTTCCCCCCACCTCCTCCACCCATCGATTTAACACCACTCCACGATGAACTCGAAAAGATCCAGAGTATTAATGAAATATCCATGGCTAATGATATGGACGTAGCCAAAGGCAGCTTACTGGCAAGCCTTCAGGAGAAAAGGAATCAAATCTTAAGAAACGCGCAAATGACTCAGATTGAAAAGTTAAACGTACATCCGTCATTATTGAAGGAGCTGCAAGCCAAACAGGCGACATTCAAATTGAAAAGGTCCGGTTCTTTGGAGGGGCAGCTGTCCAGCCCTATGGATGGTCACAACATGTATGAAAGCAGCAATACTGTTAGAAATATTGCGTCCAGATTCGAAAACAACACTCAAAATACATCACAAGATGGTGATAGAACGCATATCGGTTTTGTAGGCATGAGTGGCAATAGAGACGTGATCAACTGCTCCGACCAATCTAACGCAGGACTTAACCGCCGTGCTTCAGCATCATCAATAGATCCCAAACAAATTGAAGAGGAACAATGTGACCAGAAAGCCCTTAACAACGCATACGGCGACCGATCCAAGCCTAAAAAGAAATCGGTTTCGTTCTGTGATCAAGTGATCCTAGTTTCTACGGCCGAGGACCAAGAAGACGACAGTTACATTCCAAACCCTATATTGGAGAGAGTTTTGAAATCGGCTATGAATAAGCCTGAGTTGACGACGATGCCTCTTCAATCAGATAAACCGTCACTTCAGAGACAGGACTCGTTTGACAGTCAGTCGTCTCGTTCGACAATATCTTCGCTATCTCAGAACTCATTCGTCCCCAATGAGAATACACACGCCGAGTACGTCCGATTGCAAAACAATTATCCAGCGTACCAGATGCCGCCGAACCGTTTACAACCACAATACAACGCACAAAAGAATAATAGTGTTTACGGAACGAACTCGCCGGTGCAAACTACGCAAAATCAAAGCGCAGTAAACAGTAACCAGATATACCAAACGCTTCCGACTAACGCGCCACAGAACACCACCAGCCCGATACCATACAACCAGCCACCGTCAGTGTATTCCAACCACAGCAACGCTAGCCCACCGAACTTTAGCCAAACGCCTGCGAACAGACTGACGCCCACGCACAACCCCGCCTACATGGCCAAGCTGCCCGCCAGCCTGGCGCGCCCCGCGCCGGCCCTGGGCCAGGCCATCAACAACGCCTACTACCACAGAGTGCCGCCGACATCGTGCCCCACGACCATGCCCAGCAGCAACTACTCCACCAACCGCCAGTATGCACACAATATGCCAAACATTAGTCATTCGCCTTATCAAAGCGTGCCCACCAATTCGCCGGCTTACCAGAGCTACCACAACCCACCGACAAGCTATGCGAGCTCCGAATATTCTAGTCGATACCCCCAGGCGAATAGTACAAACCACTACACCCAGTCGCCGTACCAGAGGGTCCCGCCGCCACACGGTGACGTGCCCGTCGAAAACTACAATACTTTTCCTCAAAAAATGTCTAACAATTATTACGCTGACAACCCATCCGGTCCGCCGCGTGTCCAGGACACGAGGCACTACGCTAACACGCAGCATCAGCGCTCAATGTATAGCCAAAACGTTAACGTAGATAGTAACGTTAACACCGAGCAAGTGGGGCAATACCAATATGCTCAGAACGGTTACAATCCGTATCAGCTCATACCGCCGCCGAAACAGCTGCAAAAGAAGTCGGTGTCGTTCGAGCCGGGCACGAAGGGCGGCACGGACTCGCCCATTCCGCCGCAAATGAACGGCAACCTCGCGTACACGCCAGGCGATGCGCAAGCGCTACAAAAGACCGTGTGCAACCTGTGTCGCAAGAAGTCTATCAACCCACCGGCGATGTATTGTCCCGATTGTGATTTTTATATGTCTCGGTTCAAACCCCGCTCATAGCAATAATTTGATATTGCAAAAAGTGACAAAGTATACTCAATAGTGTAACTATTACAATTAATTTTGTATTTTCGATTCAACCCATATGGGATGTTAGTTATTACATGTATGTACCTATGTATTAATATTGTTAAGTAATGAAACAGATTATAAAATAGATTATTGTATTAAGGCTTGACTGATCTCATGTGGGAAAATATTTTTATAAACATTGCAGAATTATAATTGTAAGTTTTTTATGAATTTTAATCTATTTCTTTAAAGTGCCTTAAAGTGAAGATGAATAAATTATTTCCAATTAAATATTTCTGAGTTTTATTATACATACACATATTACAATAGAACATATTTATTATTAGGAACTATAAAGCCTGCTTGCAAGCTAATTGCCTGTGGCAAACTATAAAATTAAAGCAACAAATGACTTGCACCTTCTAAACTGTGTATACGATGCCATTTTTATTGTTGCTTAAACTTATTGCATGCCACATGCCAATAAAAAACACTGTTTGTTTTTTTTTTGGTGGGAAATCATCAAATAACTTCTCCCGCTCTGGGTGGAGCTGGAGGGCGTGTCAGACTTTTACTGACTAAAACCCACCCGTGTTCCCTCAGTAGCTTGTATGCCAGGGGTTGCGGTAAAAGCATTGTGTTACTTACACATACATTTCACAATAAGGCTGAAAATACTCGTTGGTAATCATCATCTCATCTGCCGAGCCTTCTCCCAACTATGTTGAGGTCGGCTTCCAGGCTTACCGGATGCAGCTGAATATTAGTATTTTACATGAAGCAACTGTCTATCTGACCCCCACAACTCAGTTACTGGGTAATACGATACCCCTTATGTGGTGTAAGGGGGCACACTCACCATCTCAGTGCCCCAAGTCAACCTCACCTGCTCGCGGTGCACCCTGCTAAATGACAAACGAGGCTCTGGCAACCAACAAATGGCGGGAAAACCATTTAATTCATAATAACATTTCGCAGCTAAATAGCGCAGACTAGTGAGGGGCAGCAGCGTCACCTGTGCGCGAAGCTTCGACCTGCGATAGCCAACCCGCGTGTACGTTACCCTAGCAAGAAAGTGTCTCCTAGAGTTATATGAGTAGAACGTATAATGTGTGCCTTATCTGGTGTAAATGTGCCCCCACATAAAAAATGTGTGCCCCCTGTCGTTTTGGAGAAAAACGGAAAAAACGATTCTTGCTAGGGTAACGTTTTTCTAGCAGGAAAATTCTAAACGAATGATCGGAGAGAGAAAAATTGTGCATGGCCAGAGAGCTTATATGTGTGCCAAAATGTGCCCCCAAAAATTAAATCTGTGCCCCTTCAGGTTTTCGAGATATTGCATTTCCTGCTGGAGTAACGTTTTGATGAATCGTATATCTCTAAAACTATTGCATGTGCCCCTGTAGAATAAACATACACGAGTAGCTCTTAAGGGGCACACCTTAGTGCCCTAATTAGATTTTAGAAAATATTGATAGTTTTCAAGTTATCGCGGTTTTATGAAAACCCGAATAAACATCGCAGCGCCTAAATGAGACAAGGCACAAGTTCGCTGAAAACTGTATTCGGTCCTTCTTGACGCTATTAATAACCATACAAATTTTCAAAACTGTTCATGCATGCGTTTTTGAATAATCTTGCTAAAAGTCAAAACTATGGTGTCTTAACTTTGACGGCAAAATACAAGGAACCGGCTCAATCCCAGATGTGTAGGTGTGAACCAAAATTGTGTGCCTTTAGTCAAAAATATATGGTGAAAATATTCAGCTTGGAATGTTTCGCATTAAGTTAATATTAACAAAAAACCAAAATATGTAAACAACGGCTGGTTATCCGACCAAATTCCAATGACTACTAAAAGCGACTGATTCATACATATCGATGACCTTCTTTATTTGACGTATTATACCTAAGCTGTTGTCCGTACAGTCGCGTTCAAAAGATTTGGGGGCTAATTAAAAATATATATTAAATGCACCTTGTGACTATTAAATGAAACAGCTTGTTGATGTGGAAATTATTATTTTCATTCCCTTAATTTTAGTTCTTAATTCTTAAAGTAAGTATTGCATCAAATCACTGATTAAATTTCCTAAAAAAAAAAAAATTGGTAAAGTAATGAAAAAAATCCAAGTACTTGATAAGTGTACAAGTATTTTTTAAATAAGTCAAAACAATGCCATTAAATACTTACCACTGCAGATCGTGCCATAAAATTCACCACCCCTACAACCACATAATTGTTATAAAATGCTTAATACGCCACTTTCAACCAACTTAAAAAAAAAGTAAACAAACAGTATCAGTGCAACTGCGTGACTCAACGTAAGTGTCCTTGACGTCATAACATAACTGCAGCTGTTTACCAATACCAAGTAATAATCCAAACGGACTGCCTAGTCAATAAACACTTCGTACCTATTATTCATATTAGAGCGACGTTACACGTAACTGTCTCTGTCACACTAACACCGTACGCGTACTAGCTATCTCACTTTCTCCAAATTAGACAAAGCGACTCCTTGCGACACGACATCAGCGGATGCCGCGGGGCCAGAGATATCTGCAGCGGTGTGAGGAGGCGAAAAAAAGGAATCTTCTATTAAGGTGAATGCTCCAACCATCCCGCGAAATTCAAATTTTCTTACGTTTTTTTTGAATTTGCAGGCCAGTGCTAGGTTGTATGTTGATTAAAATATTATTCACGATTGTAAGACATATGTAGTTACAGAATTATAATTATCAAAATCATCAATACTACGCTCTAAGTTCACAAAGCTATAGGAATGACTTTTTTTTTTCCTATGCCTCATGAACTTGAAGGGTTGTATTGCTGATTTTGATGCTTATAATTCTGTAACTACATACGTCTTACAGCCGCGAATAATATTTTAATCAACATACAACCTAGCACTGGCCTGCAAATTGCAAAAAACGCAAGAAACTTTGAATTTCGCGGGCTGGTTGGAGCGTTCCCCTTACTGATGAAAAACTTACTGTTAATTTATCTAACCTACGGCTTATCAATAAATATAATAGAAACAGCTAGTAGAATACAATCCAATAACAACTTTATTTTATTACTTATTACTTTTCTACTTCAGTGTACTCAGGCACAACTGGTTAGTGAGTAAAGTAAAGAAGGTTATCGATATGTATGAATCCATCGCTTTTTAGTAGTCATTCAAATTTGGTCGGATAACCAGCCGTTGCTTACATATTTTGGTTTTTTGTTAATATTAACTTAATGCGAAACATTCCAAGCTGAATATTTTCACCATATATTTTTGACTAAAGGCACACAATTTTGGTTCACACCTACACATCTGGGATTGAGCCGGTTCCTTGTATTTTGCCGTCAAAGTTAAGACACCATAGTTTTAACTTTTAGCAAGATTATTCAAAAACGCATGCATGAACAGTTTTGAAACTTTGTATGGTTATTAATAGCGTCAAGAAGGACCGAATACAGTTTTCAGCGAACTTGTGCCTTGTCTCATTTAGGCGCTGCGATGTTTTTTCGGGTTTTCATAAAACCGCGATAACTTGAAAACTATCAATATTTTCTAAAATCTAATTAGGGCACTAAGGTGTGCCCCTTAAGAGCTACTCGTGTATGTTTATTCTACAGGGGCACATGCAATAGTTTTAGAGATATACGATTCATCAAAACGTTACTCCAGCAGGAAATGCAATATCTCGAAAACCTGAAGGGGCACAGATTTAATTTTTGGGGGCACATTTTGGCACACATATAAGCTCTCTGGCCATGCACAATTTTTCTCTCTCCGATCATTCGTTTAGAATTTTCCTGCTAGAAAAACGTTACCCTAGCAAGAATCGTTTTTTCCGTTTTTCTCCAAAACGACAGGGGGCACACATTTTTTATGTGGGGGCACATTTACACCAGATAAGGCACACATTATACGTTCTACTCATATAACTCTAGGAGACACTTTCTTGCTAGGGTAACGTACACCCAACCCGCATGCCCAGCGTGGCGATTCTGGGCAAATCCTCCAATGGAAAGCCAGAATCAACCACGGCCCTCAGTCCCCGGCCGCCTTGCTATTCTTGATTTTGGTGGCGGTCACGATAATGACAAGCTAGGGGGTGTGAAGAATCATCAGGCTACAAATGGCTGCCGGATCCAACTAACCTTGGCAACGTATAACGAACGCACGTTACGGCTTGACAAACACCTAGCACAGCTAGAATAAAAGCTCGAATAAATAAGGTGGCACAATCTTGGGTTGTGTGAAGTCCGAAGAGAGGGGGAGGACACAATAACCCTTGAA
This sequence comes from Polymixis flavicincta, assembly GCA_949987655.1. Lineage (NCBI taxonomy): Eukaryota > Metazoa > Arthropoda > Insecta > Lepidoptera > Noctuidae > Polymixis > Polymixis flavicincta. The sequence continues at coordinate 7,600,234 of OX465177.1, read as the reverse complement.
TCGGGCCACCTTTTGTATTTTCGAGAGGGCGACCAGCTATCCCAGGGCGGGGTCGGGTTCCTGGTAAACAAATCCCTTTGTGATAACGTTGTGGAAGTGTCAGTGTCTCGAACAGGGTAGTGTAGGTACTTCATATTAAACCTAACCGAGAGATATAGCCTCAAGGTTAAGTATTCACGTCTACGCACCGACCTCGGCACACTCGGGTGAAGATGTGGAGGAAATCTTCGAGGCCATCGCCAAAGCCTTGCATGCCACCACAAAGGCCCACTACAACGTTCTCTTGGGGGATTTTAACGTTAAAGTGGGAGTACAGAATTGCAGCGAATCGGTAGTAGGATCCTACAGGTTTGGCAGCAGAAATCATAGGGGACAAAAGCTCGTCAATTTCCTTGAGAAGAAGGGGCTTTTCTTGATGAATTCCTTCCATAAGAAATGGCCCCAAAGGAAGTGGACGTGGCGTTGCCCCGACACTATGACTAAAAATGAGATAGACTTCATCATAACGGATAAAAGCATATATTCAGGGATGTCTTGGTGTTCAACACGTTTAATACCGGCAGTTCAAGCTCGAGCGAACTCTTTTGATGAAGTCCAGGCTCCGTCCAAATATGCTCCAAACTATGTTGGGATCCGCCTTCCAGTCACACCTGGAGCACCGATTCGCTGCCGTGGAAACCACAAATGACGTCGACCAGGCGCTCGATCAAATGGTGGAAATCGTCAGGGAGGATGCTTTGCACCCAATGCTTCAGGTAATGTCGAGAAAACTTTTTTGATGTTCTTTCTTCTCAACATTTTACGAGTAATAATGCCATCTATTGTTCATCTTCAGAAACTACTACAGCGTGATAAATGCTTACATATTATCCAACGCTAGCGGTAGGTGTCACTAGTGGATAGTTGGCTTGGGGAGGTTCTATTATAATATAACTGAACAAACATTAGTTAGTAGGTAGTTATTTTAACATAGTTAAAAAATAAAGAGCCTATTTGAATGAACAACAGCTATATCGTTTGTATAGTCGAACACACGTCAGTGGTAACAAATCCCGTTTACGCAGGCCTTATAATCTCTTGAAACTCCGAACTACGCTGGAACCACCGACCGACATGCGGGGGCACAGAACACTTATACTCAAGAGTGCGGGGGACTGTACAGAGGCCAGCACATCAAGCTACCCCAATCTGTCAAATTTCTTTTATAGATTTTCAACTTTATTCCTTACGCACAAGGTTCATGTTCAATTGGGAAAATTTGACAGTTAGGGATAGCTTGACCTGCTGGCGACTGTACCTACCATCAGTTATTCCATAGTTTAGGTCTGTGGTTTAGGTACTACCTTTATACATAGACACGCTAGTTATATTTGCTAACGATTTATTTACGAAGTATTTAATAGAGGACATAAACTCTGACAATTGTGAATTGGATACACTAAGTCATAATATTTTCAGTACATAAGGTAATGGAACCAGTCTTGGACAGTGCACCAATAATGGACATATTCAAACCCAGACGCTTAAAATAAGCAAACCCTAACTTCTATTTTACCATGGCAACATTTTTTATAAACTTTGTGTATATCCGAACCAGATTTTTTCATTTTGACATTTGGCGGCAATTTTGTTCCGATATTATCTACGGTCATGTGAGTGCAACTGGAACCAGTTAAAAAAAATCCGTTTTTTTTAGAAGAATCGTAACACAGGTGGCTTACTTATATTGAAATTTTCAAAACTTTACATTATATTATGAATGTTTGTTGATTTATTTATTGATTCATCATTAATCTGAGGAGCTTGTTTGCATAAAACCTCATCGTTAGTTCTCAAATAAGTTTTTTTTTTTTTGAAGTGTTTGTGACTGGAAACTTAAATGTGTCTTTACCCAATCATGGACCTGTCCAACATTGGATTTTTGTGTTTCTGACAATTTTTAGTTTTTATCTGGTTGTGTAAAGGGAGACTAGTCTTTTTATCTTAATAATTTCTAATTATTACATTCATTTCCTTAGATATTAAATACGTAGAAAAAAAAGAAAAAGAAAGGAAACAAAAGATAGAAGAAAAAGAAAAACGTGCAAAAGAAAGAAAAGAAAAACAGTTATTACGAGAAAAACTAGAACAAGAAAAGAAAATAAATAAGGAAAGTAAGAGAGGCAAAGCGAAGACCAAAACAGCAAAGTTATCAAAGAGGAAACAAATATCAAGTTCATCATCGGAGGAAAATAACACTGAAGTTGAATATCAAGATAGTGAATATGATTTAGAAGACCTGTCTGAATCTGGATTTGAAGAAGATAAGATATCTTTGAATACATTAGCACTATCACAGAAGAGGGAAAGGAAAAGCAAATACCATTTTTCTTTCTTTCTGGCTCAATGTATTTCTGTTCACTAATCCTAAACTCCCTAAGTCTCTGAATTAGATCTCCTCGACCTACAGCTGTAAGCCAGTTGTGTCGCCTGAAAGTAAACACGAAATCAAAATATGTTATAGTGATAACATAATCAACCCACGCGGGCGAAGCCGCTGGCAAATGCAGCTTAATTTCTTAAATTAATTTTCTTAATTGAAATAAAAATCGATGAAATAATTCTGTAATAAATGCGTCGGGGACTTGGAATTCATTCCGGCTACAAAATCGTCTGTCTGATACCTCATTTACACTCTCGTGCGAGCGGCGAGACGAGCCGCGAGTCGAACCATGAGACGCGTGTGTAATCGGTGCGCTCGTGGCTCGCCTCGCAGCTCGTCTCACCGCTCGCAGCGCTCGCGTCGGAAGCGGTTTTTTGGGCACGAGTCAAAGGGGCTCGCGGTGGAAGCTCGCGTGGTGTAAACACTCGCGTTCGGTCTTTATTCGGTTACAAACAATTCGCCGTGCCGGTTGTGTAGATGCAATAGATTGGTCTCGAGAAGACACGTTACGGTTCCTAAAAGTAATTTAAAAGGAGCGGATAGTTTGGGATCTTATGTACAAATATCATAAAAATTATCAAAAGTCAATGACGCTTGTTTGTGTTTGCAAATTAGTTGAGTAGTATTAGAAGCTCAGTAAAGAAAGAGTTGATCTCGCTAATACTTCGACGTCCTCCATCTATCTAAATAATTAAAATGAAAAGTCCTGACTGACTGACTGACTCATCAATGCCCAGACCAAATCAATCCAACCTAGAAACCTGAAAATTTGCACATAGGTTCCCTTTATAATGTAGACAAGGATTAAGGTAGGATTTTTTTTAATTCAACCCCTAAGGGAGTTAAATAGGGGATGAAAGATTCGCGCGGGCGAAGTCGCTGGCAAAAGCTAGTAGTCGTTAGTTCGAAAACAACTGAACGCGCCGCGAGAGTGTAAACATACATTGACTATCTCGACCTGTGGCCGAGACACGAGACGAGCCTCGAGACAAGCCGCGAGACGAGCCGCGAGGCGAGAGTGTGTAAACGAGCCATTACTCTCGCGTTCGGTCTTTATTCGGTTACAAACATTTTGCCGTGCCGGTTGTGTGGATGCAATGGATTGATCTCGAGAAGACACGTTACGGTTCATATAAGTATTTTAAATGGAGCGAATAGTTTGGGATCCTATGAACAAATATCATAAAAATCATCAAAAGTCAATGATGATTGTTTGTTTGTAAATTAGTTGAGTAGTATTAGAAGCTCAGTAAAGAAAGAGTTGATCCCGCTACTACTTCGACACTTCGACATCCTCCATCTATCTTTATAAATTAAATGAAAAGTCCTGACTGTCTGACTGACTAATCAAATCAAAATATTTTTATTTCAAATAAACCTGCATGGGCACTTATGAAACGTCAGAAGCTAGGTGCACGGTTCCAAATTTATTGTTGTTTCCCATGGAGAAGAGCCGGCAAGAAACTCCACGGTTACTCTTTTAAAAATAATTGGTTTTACCAATGTTTTCAAATTACAAAGATAAAATGTATGGGAGGACCATGGGAGGACAGTGCAGGCCTGTCAATAAGTACCAGGTACTTAGACGAATACAGAGAAAATCGTCTACAAATCTACAGTCTGTAAGGCCTACAACGTTCTCTCATTCACAATAATAATATGTAAAATAATCTACATTAATAAAAAGAACCTAATTAAACATAGTGATATGATTTCCATGACAATCACTAAAAATAGTCGATATTAAAATTGATATATAATGTCAAATAATGACAAGAATATGTCAGCATAGTAAAAATAAAAACAAAATTGTATTTGAGAGCATCGAGCAATTAATAGACTTTCACATAGTTATGTTGTTAATGAGGTATCAGGGAAGCCACATGTGCAGAAGGAATTAATGCCCAACTTCCCTGTCTTCAACGTAGTCTTTTATCTTTTATCATGCTTTTTTGATAAGGACACGTTTGATGTGCGTTTTAAACTTTCCATCGCTAAGTTCTGTAGCTGACTTTGGCAACTTGTTATAGAAGCGGATACTGTATATTAGAAATGATTTGCTAGTTTTAGTCAATCTAAATTTTGGAATCACAATTTCATCTTCACTACGTATATTCAAATTATGGAAATAGCATCGTTTTTTGAAAAAGCCTAAGTTTTTGCGAACATCCAAGATATTTTCTAGGATATAATGAGAAGGCAGGGTTAGTATATCAATTTCGCTGAATTTGTTTCTAAGAGAATCGCGAGGCCCCATTTTATAGATTGCGCGGATTGCCTTCTTTTGTAAAATGATAATTGAATCTACGTCAGCTGCCGATCCCCACAGCAGAACGCCATAAGACATAATACTGTGAAAATAAGCAAAGTAAACTAACCTAGCTGTGGCGACATCAGTCAACTGCCTTATTTTTCTTACGGCGTAAGCAGCTGAGTTTAATCTACTTGAAAGAGCTCTAATGTGAGCACCCCATTGCAATTTTGAATCTAAAGTAATTCCCAAAAATACAGTTTCCGAAATAGCATCTAGTGTCTTGACATCAAGTTTTAAGTTTAGACCTACTTGGGGTACATTTGGTAACGAGAACTTAAGACATTTAGTTTTGTTCGCATTGAGTAAAAGATTATTAGCAGCGAACCATTTCGAAAGAACAGCTAGACTGTCATTGACTTGTAAGACATCCGTATCTTTTCTATCTATTCTAAAAATAAGAGAAGTGTCATCAGCGAATAAAATTATATGCGAGAAGTTAGCCATCAAGTAAGGAAGGTCATTAATATAAACTAGAAATAAGTAAAAAGGGCCAAGAATTGAACCTTGAGGCACGCCCATCTTAACTAGAGCCCCGAGGACGTCGCCCCATTAATGTTTACTTTTTGCTGCCTGTTTGATAAATAGGAAAGTACAAGACCACCAGCTTGTCCACGAATTCCGTAGTGGTGTAATTTACAGATCAGTATATTGTGGTCAACGCCAATCGCGTCCTGGGAATTCTCCCAGGATTCTAAAATGTGACTGATGAGTTTCACTCCTGCGTCAGTCGTCGACCTACCTTTCGTGAAACCAAACTGACGACTATGTAAAATCCCATTCGAGTTAAAGTATGACAACATCTAGTCTAGCATGATTTTTTCATAAATTTTGCTCATAAAGTCTATAATTAGAGGGATTCATCTTACCACCCGATTTGAAAATTAGTACCTACTACTTTACTATGTTTCATTTAAGTCAGGAAACGTACCGCTGCCGCTGTCTAAACATTGATTAAAAATAACATCTGTTTTCGAATCACCACAGTCACACAGCATTACTCGATAAGTCTTGATTGTATGTATAATTGCTTGTGATTTTCTTAATCAAATATATCTGAAAAGCATAAATTAAAACAGACTCTGTGGGACCATCCAAAGCAAAGTTAAAAAAAAAATCTACAGCCCGCACAATAGGGTATTTTCCAATTTCATAAAAACTATTTTAATTTGAAGATTGGGACGATATATTTAACAGAAAAATAAAAATAAATTTATTCATACACATTTTCCCAATTAAAAACGATTAAATCGAATTTATTTGTCGTTGTTTTGAATTTACCGCCAAAACGCTCCTTACCATAGAAATATAAAAAGCAGCTCCTTACGATGACTTTTTATCACGTGGCATGTGACGTCAACTTTGTCTATACGGCAAATACTTCGTTTGGTGCCGTTTTAGAAGTATTTGTGCACAGAGGCACCGCACACCAGTAATATCACTTTATATCCATTAATTTTTTTGTTAATTAAACACTCGAAATTCACTTATTTACTTACTAACTTCTTTAGTTTACACAAAGTTGACGTCACGAGATAAAAAGTCATCGTAAGAAGCGTTTTGGCGGTAAATTCAAAACAACGAAAAATAAATTTGGTTTAAATCGTTTTTAATATTGAGAAAATAGATAGAAATCAATTTATTATTATTTTTCTGTTAAATATCACGTTCCAATCTTCAAATTAGAATAGTTTTTGGAAAATTGGAAAATACCCTATTGTAATTTTAAACGAGTGCCTGTTGTTAATGTTATCATTTAGTTAAACTGGGACGTTGCGTGGTACTGTAGATAACGTATTAGTCTTGAAATGGGGACAGTTTTTTTTGCGTAGCCGGTCAACAGTGTAATCACTACTATACAATATTTTCCGCTTACGGAAGCCGATGATTGTCTTATTATTATTATTTTTGATAAAAGGATGTCATGTAAAGATGTAGTAAAAAGTTACAAGAAAAATCCTCGAAATAAGCCTACTGTTCCGTGAGAGTTAACCTATTGATTTCATTTGAATAAAAAAATGGTTTACCTATAATAGGTTTATGAGATAAAATTTACAAGATCTACTTGTCTTCTCAAAAACAAAACAATTTGGTTACACGTACGAATTAGAAATGGCATGGCACTCATGACAGCACAAATCGACACGAGAGCCACGGTGTGGTCAAAAAAGCAACTATTGAGAGCAGTCATCGTGTTGCCGCTTATGTTTATGATTTTTAACGTTTGCAATGATTAAATTATAAAATATGGGTCCGGCTGATTAATAATGATCGTCAACGTGGTCAAAATATGTTGTCTGTGATCCGGCTCGAAGGACCAGACAGTCGGTCTCCTGCTCCTGAAGAATAAAGAACAATAAGAAGAAAGAAGTTTTTTTCAAGAACCCTCAACATACAGTCCACCTCAGTCTAGAGGCCAAAAACTCTTCGAGTCCGGGCATGTCTTAGATGTAGAAGAAACATTTTTGAATCCTGAAAATGTAGTAATAGCTGGTAAAATTGTAGCTCAAACGACGATTTATAACGTTTATGATGTCAAGATTACTGTAAAGTATTTTCTGAATTCATTTCTCTCGTTAAAATTCAGTCTATATTATTATTTTTGTTCATGTCGCCTTCTTTTCAGCTTGATTGCAATAGTAATATTAGAAAAGCAATTTGCAAATGTAAGGCAGGCCTATCTGAAAAATGTAAACACATCTGTGCTGTGCTTTAATTTACTTAAAATCTCCAGATTGTGCTATAAAGAAAACTAAAATTATTTGAGGTTATGTTTACTCAGAGATTTGTTTGTATTGAACAAAACTCAGGTTTTTTCTCAGGTATTTTTGGTAATAACATTATTGTAATTTAGTAATTTCTAAATGTTTTGAAACTCATACTTACGTTATTTTTTTTACTGTATTTATCGACTTTTGTCGTCTAACACGTAACCAAGGAAAGTAAGTTATTTCCGTGGGAAAGTAATATAATTTCACACCATTTGAGTTATTGTGAGTTCTCTTTGAAGTGTTCGAGCATCCAGACACAACAATACATTTTCACTTCTTTTACGTGATTATTTTATTACGTGAAGTGTTTCAAGTAATGATTCTGAGTAAACTTCGGATTTGCGCCACCAGATGGCAGACTTTTCGTCGTGCACGTTCCCTATATCTTTTTCCAGAAACCATGGAATCAAGTAGGGAGAAGTTGAAGCGAGAATCTACTACAAATAAAAGCGTGTTAGAAATAAGAAACATCTTGTTTTTTCTTTCGAATTATAAATGTTGTGGTAGATTTATGTGTTAAGAGATGGCATCCCAGCACTAATTTAATGTTACCACATTCTTTCTGAACTCCCCTCGATTGAGGAGTTGCTAGTTATTTGTTACACAAGTGGCGGATTAAACTAAAGCAGCATACCAAACTAGCAGTTTACCAAAGTGAACCTTTTACGATATAAAGGTTTCAATTGATTTAATGTTGTTTATGAAACTGTTGCATTATTATTAAGTAAAATAATTGAAAACTTTCATATTGTAGGATTTTAATGTATTTTCATATCCCGTGCAGATTCTCTATTTCCTTTGTATTTGAATTCCAGTCTTTACATTACATGTGAGTCATACATAAGTCAGTGCAATATTCTTTGCCTCCTACTTGTTTTCAACCGGGAGGGAGTATTTTTGTTATAGCTGGTAACACTTGTTGTATCAACTTCAACTTCTTCAAGTTGGCAGTTCTTTAATGGCGACCACGGGTGACGGGTCGTTTGTCTGGAAACTGTCACTATTTATTATTTTAGATTTTTAAGCGTAGGTTCCGTGTTTACGTAAACATGACGGGCATTTTACCTACATACCAGCGTTTTGTAAATGGAGTTCCTGTACCGTCCATTTCTCGGCGTTCCTTTCGCCTACGGGAAAAATATTTGATTGTTTCTGTACTTTTGACATTCGGGATCGTGTGGTTAGGGGCACTGTTCTACTTGCCAGAGTTTAAAAGTTCCAATAGTATGAACGATAGTGTTTACAATGTTTACAAACGAATTCAGAAGGCTGGCCCTGAGTTGCTCATGCCGCCTCCGCTCGCACAAAACGACGTCGGAGACTTTCCCGTTGTGGGGATCGTTCACCACGGTGAAGAGGGTGATGATCCTCATATAGTGGAGGACAGGAACCGCCTGCGAGCTAAGATAGAGGAGGATATGGGAATGAAAGTGTTAGAGAGGCCGCAGTATGATGTAGCACCTTCTGTGTCGTCTTCGCGGGGGCCTAGCAAACCGCCAGTAGATGCGATCGAGGAGCCCGCGGCAGGGAACAATGCAGCAAGCAAGAACGTGTCGCCGTCGGGGCCGAAGGCGGAGAGTTCTGATAAGTTCGTGGCTGTGGCACTGGCACCAGGAGCTGACCCTGATCTCAAACACAAACTGGAAACTGTCAAAAAGGTGAGTCACCTTGTACATAAAGACATAGAAAGTAAATGTGTTTATCAACAAATTAACCAGTAAATTTCACTTTCTAATGATTTTAGTTGAGGCAGATATTGTAATTTTAAGGTAAAAGTGTTAGAAACCACGCAGCATGAATGAAGTAAGAAAATGTGAATTGTGAATTAACACAGCATGACAAAACAAAGTAATGCTTGCATAATAAGTACAATCACATAACAGTAAAATTGTTAATTACTCTATGATATAAATTTAAATACCTGTTAGAATGAGAGTTTTTATGAAGAAATTTAACAGAATCTGATCTATGGATAGGGTTCTATGTAATCAGATGAAACTGAATACTAATTTTTGGTTCTTTTTAAGTTAAAGATGATGAATCAGAAGACATTTTGATCAAGTTTGGTGATCAATGCTCGTCCCATGTCAGTATGAGAACAGGTCTTTGCCCTACAGTAGGACAAAAGAGGTTGTTATTTTCAAGTACTTTTATATTCACGCAACCAAACTGACAATAGTCCAGAAAATACTGATAACAGTAATAAAAAAAAAAAATGTTCAAGTACTTACTATTTTACAAATTTTCTCATAGAAAATTAGTTCACTTTTTTTTGTAAAAGTGTAGTGTAAAGTAAATAGATGTCATGTCAAGTTCCCTTATCAGTAATTGTATTGGCCGTTAATATGTTTTATCAGTTTAAATATTGGGCATGGATAAATATTATAATCTAATGTTGACTACTGATTGATAACAACAGATTTGTAGTGTTGAAGTAATCCTATTTAATCTTTTACGATATTTCTCAAATGAAAGCATACATTTATTGTTATGAGTTATCATTGGGGATTCGTATCTTTAACTCTTGCATTCATTTGATTTTTTATGATAATGATATATTTATAATATACATATAATAAATATGTATAATTTTATGAAAGCACTCTAAAGTTTTTAAAGTCAAAGCTTACAAGCACTCTTGAAATGTCCAAAAGGCGGTCATAGTTACTTAAACCTGTTCTTATTAAAAACTAGAAGCAACCTCGTGCATTTAACAAAATTAATTATATGATATGCATAAGCGTAATCAGCCTATAATGCTCAGTAAGAGTGAATGGACCGTAGCCCACCACACAGGCCCAGTGCGGGTTATTAGATGTCACATGTCTTTGAACATGTTGCTTCTAAAAATGAATTTTTCCTCACAATGTTTTAAGAGCAGTGATGATAATGAAATAATTTACTCTAAGTGTCAGTCTGGGTTCAAACCTACAGCTTATAATTTTTTTTAGTCATGGACGATAGCATTGAGCCACCACTGCTATAATTGATATGGAAATACTCGTACTAAACTTTAATACATAAAGCCGGGCACACAAGGTAATTTTTCAAATCAATCACAAATTTTTATTTAAAAAAAAGATTTGTTACTAAAAAGAAAAAAAAAACAATCCAAAAAATAGTTGACTCGAAGCTTAAAATCTTTCAGCTTTTTTTCAGCAAACAGATTGCACACAGCATTAAAAATGAAACAGTGTTATCTTGATTGTACATGTAACACCGATTGAACCGAGATAACTTGTTCATGTTTTATTTAAAAGTTTGATTAAAACAAATATGAAGCATTTGCCCATGGCTACAACCAGCGTGGATATCGGAAAATATTGCACAGGAATGTACTACTGGAATTAAAAGTATCCTTAGTGTCAATCCAGGGTATAAAGTATCAGTGTACTGAATTTCATTCAAATCCATTCAAACGTTTTTGCGTGATAGATAAAACTTACTAGTTTGGCCTCACGGCTTCGCGTGGGAAATAATCCCAAGGGAACATACTTCTGTGACAAAAAGTACCCTATTATATTATTATTTATATATACTTTATTGTACACCACAAAAAAAATCATTACAAAAAGAAACAAGGTACACTACAAAATATACAATGGTCCTTCCCCAGGATGCCATCTATCTTCTTGCCCTATTTGATCGAAATCTGTTCAGTGGTTTAGGCGTGAAATGGTAACACACAGACAGTGTTACTTTCGAAGTTATAATATTACGTAGTAGCTTCTGCTCGCGGCTTCCTCTTGGATGTCGGTTATCGCGTAAAAAAGTGACCTATGTCCTTCTCCATATCCCAAACGATATCTCTGCCAAATTTCATGACCATCGGTTCACCGATATAGGCGTGAAAGCGTAATAGATAGACAGCTACTTTCGCCTTTGTAATAAGTAGGGATTAAGTAGGATAGTACGATATAGATATTATTAGGGTTCTCAACACTGAATACTATCAATAATTGAGACTATTATTGACTACCCTAGTTAAATGCTAGCCTTGACTCCAAAGAAGCTCTACAAGTTAGAAAGTGTGATCAATACTGGTTATCTACTTCTTGTACTTGTTAGATAAAATCTGATGCCATTCATAACAATAAAAGTTGCTCTATATTTTTATCTAAATAATGTGTGGGTGAAGTAACTAAATTGTTAAACAATTTTTCAATCCCGAAATTTTTGGTCCCTGTTTTTTAACTGGGATTTTAAGATAATTTCTATTAAAAGCAGAACATAACGGAAAAGTTGTTTCGCTTTGATTATAAAAGATTACCGAATCATTGATGATATTAATCTTTTTTTCATGTAGTGACACCTACAGGCGGCCATGGGCCCATTACTGTACTCTTCCCATCCCTATCTTGTTTATCCAATACTTCACATCACATTCGGCTCTAGTCGTTAAATAAACAAATCTAATGGAAGGTAATAAACAAGTTTCACTTCTTTGGCGCCACACACTATAAAATAAAAAACTTTATCCATTACATGGATTATTGCGTACCTACCTATTATGCAGAATACGCACATCCACGCCAAATAGAACGATTTACGGACATAATCTCCTTCTTAATTATTTTAGTTATCAGGACGCCAACAATCCGCCACGACGATTGCCCGTGATTGATAACGGCTGGCGGATAAATCTGAACAGCGGAACACATGTACCTTATACATAGGTATCTACGATCATTATATATCCTGGTACCTTTCATCTACATTGGTTTCAGAGGATTACTGGCTGGTAATCTCAGCTTAATATCCGTGGCCTAATTAATTGTGATATATTGGGTCTTGGGCTGCCACAGGCTTTTGTCCTTCCGTTTTCCCATTGTGCCTACTCCATAACTGTAGGTTTCGCAGCTTTTCGCATGTAATATTACTTGAAAGGATTATTATTTCCAAAGGAACAAAAAAAATAGGTATAGGTATCTGTAAACAATAATTTACGCGCAAGGCCACAATTAGTGTGTCTATTGCAGAAAAATAGTAATCAACGATCTTATAAAATAGTATTTAATGCTATGTAACACAGAGCTCAGGGTCGTATGATAATTTGCCGTACCTAATCACACAGTCGGCGACGCTCGTACATGTTAATCAAGTGCCGTGGACCATGACGATATCAAACCAAATGATTTGAAAGTTGATTCGCGTGTACCAGTCACCATGCCAAACATTCATTGACTCCACGTGTTATCGTGGTTTACCCTAATTCCTACTACGCGAATCTGCCTGTTTGGCTTTTCCCAATCAAGATGATTCTTGACTCTGAAATTCTTATCTTGGACCACTTTACGTCAATGTACGGGTGAGGCCATTCGGTTTTAGTTTTGGCAACCGGTCTGAGATGTCGCAATTTGTCATATTCTAGTCTAACAGCTGCGGTGTGCGGAGATTTTAAGAACTATCCAGAAATAAAAATGGAAAAATAACCTATGAGTGGGTCCCACTGAACGCTGTGCGAATCTGTGGCATCCGAATCTGCGGCTGACCAAGGCGTAGAATAAGGGACGACAGCTTGATAGCTATAGAAAGATGGAACCTTGCCTGCATTAGCAGTGAGCATATTATAAGTGTTCCACACACTTGGAGATACATTTCCTTTAACAAATCCACATCATCTTCTTGATAGATAGCTTGGAGTTTGACTAAGGATCGTAGTTCCTTTCATACAAACTGAATTGTTTTGGCAGAAACATTTGAGTTCCGCGACAAAACCTCCAGGGGCCTAAGTCTACTAATTTATAAACGTCACAATGGTCTCTCAATGGTAAGTTTTTGACAGATTTGCCATACAAAAACTGTCAAAAACACACCATTGAGAGACCATTGTAACGTTTATAAATTAGTAGACTTAGGCCCCTGATCGCTGTCGTCATGCTCATCATCCAGTTTGTCTTCACCCATTGCTAGGCATGGGCCTCTCTTTTCTTCTGAAAAAAAAAAAAAAAAAACCCTGTACCAACCTCATCCAAGTTTTGCCCGCGATGGCAACAATGTCGTACGCCCATCTCGCCGCCGGACGACCTACATCTTGTCTCCCAGTCCTTGGGCACCACTTTGTCACAGCTTTACTTCACCTGTTATCACTGCGTTTTGCCAGGTGGCCTGTCTAACTCCATTTGAGTTTCATAAAATTACGCTTTCCGATATCGAAGACTTTAATACGTCTACCTATCTCTACGTTTGGAATTCCGTCTATTAGCCTGATGCCAAGCATAGTACTCTCCATGGGTTTCTCTGCAACTCAGCCTGTGCACAGCCACCTGCGTGAGCCACCACTTTTCAGCACCGTACATCATGGTGGGCAGTATACACCTGGTTATATGTATAGGCGGGACTTCAACCATAGTGGAATTTGGGCTAATCTCAAAATGGCGTCCATTTTTTTTTTTTCAATTCATCTAAATGGTTCAGGCCATGCATGATCACGCCCCCAATTTTCCACAATAGTCGCTCAATATCGCGGTCTATTACGAGGCCATTGTTTACTTGAAGACTTTCAAGGAATTATAATGAAGAGTGGCTTGATATTGTCTTAATCGTGTGAGCGGAATGCAATCACCATTTCAAGTGTTGGCAACATCTAACTTCATGAACTTTCGTTCCCCACTGTATATAATCTGCAGCAAATAGGTACTTAAATGATAATCGAATTTTAATTACAGGTCTTTAAAACACTTTTTGCTGCACAAATAGTAAAATATAAACGGCTAGGTTATCGAACGATTGAAGCAATTCGTTTATCTAATCGCTCACTTTCACTACTGTAACGAAAACTCGTTAATCTACGGTAAAGTTGTATAAGTAATAGGAGTAATGTATTGACAATATGACTTACTTTTTATCGCTCCAATGCTCCGAAGCTGTATAATTAGTTGATAAGAAAAGTAAAAAGAGTAAGAGGATACAAATAATTAATCCTCACGATTGTGATTAAAAAATAATGTAAATAAGATTTAGTATTGAATTACTTGAAGATAAAAGTTCCGCTTAAAGAATTTAATATGTGATTGTAATGCACGCTTTTACGACACCATCCAGGATCGAGCTGCAAAAACGATAAAACGAAAATCAATTTCTGGTCCGATCTTTGAAAATGATATATTGTTTGTCCTAAAATCGTCTTGCATAATCCCGCATGACCTATTGAAGTAGGCGTAAAAGTTATTTTTTGTGTAAAACGGCTGCTTTTCAATATTTTCATTCATTTGCAAAATAGTGCAGCTGCTGCAGATTATTAAAAGTGCAGATTATTAAACTTCATCAAACCCGTAGTTAAACACGAAATAAGTTCCGTACCTTTTTTGCCTGTCGGACGGGGACCGAAAAAGAGACGAATGAAGGTTCTTAAAGTCAGCTTATAAAATGCATAGTCCCATGAAGCGTTAGCACAGACTTACGCAATGGTTTAACCTAGTAATTTCTTAATACTTGTGCGCTAGTTATTACAATCTGCAAATCCAACGCATTGCGATTGCAGGTGTTAAGTACCTATCACGCGACACCAATGTACATAGTGTTGATAACACACGGAGTTGTACCCACTCATGTTCTTGATATACCATGATGACTGATGTAAACGGCTAGTATTACATCAAATTAATTACTTGTCAAAGAACAATAGCCAAGTATCCGCAAGTACGTTCAAGTAGAGGTCTAGGCTTTCTCGCTAACTTTCATGGTGGGCCGTTTGGCACTATTTCGTTTCAATTGGTCGATGACCGGAGGCGCCGGCGGCGGCTGCGCAACGTGCCTCGAGGCACCATGCGCGCACGCATGCATTGCAAGTGAAATCATTTGTTTATACTCGCATGACTTACTCGTTCTACTCATCTGTCTTGAGTTACTACGACAGAATGCGAATACGATGCTCATTGAAACGCAGTCTTACTTCATAAAAATAATTCCTTCATAGTGAATTATTCAATAAAATTCAAAATTATGGAAATCACGAAAA
Source organism: Polymixis flavicincta (assembly GCA_949987655.1). Taxonomy (NCBI): domain Eukaryota; kingdom Metazoa; phylum Arthropoda; class Insecta; order Lepidoptera; family Noctuidae; genus Polymixis; species Polymixis flavicincta. The sequence continues at coordinate 7,584,770 of OX465177.1, read as the reverse complement.
GAAGATTGGCATTGCTTGTTAATCGATTAAATAATATAGTGGATACTTGTTTTTTTTTCACACGGTTATTGGCTTCGTAGAGAACCAGCCGGTTTGAGTCGTGCCAGGTTTCTGGTTCCGCAAATATTATCTCTGCCATCAACGCTCAGTTAAGGCCACAAAAATTCCCACACCTTATTCGGCTATCTGTTTGATTGGATCACTCGAATGAAAGTTTATTTTCATGATTGTACCTACCTGCTGGCTTTGTGCAAAACCACAAACGTCCAATCAGTATTATATCAGCTAGCGTCGCTGTTGTGATTGTGATAATATTTGAACAGCTACGGAGTCAACTAAAACAAAGTTAATTCTGTTCATTTCAGTGCTTTATTCCTTGATAACGTATTGTGTACGGGCCACGTCACATTGCCAATAAAATTAACGACGTATTTTATCGATGTAAATTTCATGGTGGTGAATGCCTAGTTACGAAAAACTGTTTGTGCGAGACCCTGGATTATAATGGCTACACAAACGTATTGAACATTAGAAGGAATTCGATGTTACGAAAAGTGCGCCTATACTTATGTATCACAGTACCTTTAGCATCAAGTAGTACTAACCCTAACCATACGTTCACGACACTGCCAAAGGGAAAGTCAAACTCCTCATAATAACAGCATTAGAATGCTGCAAACAACTTACTCCTCGTACGTGCTGCTATCATAACTACTTAAATGCCAAGTTCTTAAAGAAGTCGTCGAACTAGATTAGAAATTCAACTAATATGCTTTTTGATATAAAATGACGGAGTCACAAAAAATAAATTTCCATATAGACAAAACGTATTCTAGAAATAAATTCGGTTGCATAGCCTAACCCACAAAATTGTATTTATAGCTATGTAGGACGTACACGAGTAGCGCACGGAATGACACGCGGACTGTGCTGTGATCTAAAAAGCACATTCCGCAAATGCCGTGCAGACCCAGTTTACTTGTATCGGCGTCGGAGTGCCGTGTTAAGTACGTAAGGTAACGGCACACCGAATCGGCCGCGACGAGACGTCGCCGGTGACCCCACGACACACATTTCCCACAAAACAGTAAGACATCACCGTTCACTGCACGCTAAACTAACGACACTTTCTCGCAAATATACGTCCACTCCACCGTATCGCTGCGGAATGCGTTTTAAAAATATTCGTTTCCACGCTGACTCAAATATTCGGGTTAGTCCATTGTACACTCGTAATGTCTATAGAAATTGCTGGGAGAGAATTGCCCCGGAGATGCAAATTCCACATAAATTACTACAGATTGCGTCATTATAGCATCATTTTGACCCGTCCGACCTACCTACCGTACTTCCGGGGACTAAATAGTATACTATTGAAGACTGATTCAGCGCATGTCGCACCAAGTTGATTTTTTATAGAGACTGACTTTTTAAACTGGTTTCCTTGTACGTTTCTAGTTTTTGCGACCCATGCTACAAAAGAACACCATACATTTGGCAAGTTAAGGACCTGAAAATGATCAACAGAGAAGATTCTATACTAGTTTATTTCTGTCCGCTCAAAGAGTACAATATCGACGTCATCGGCCTGGGCCAGCATACAAAACACAAAAACAAAACCATATAACATAACTGCTACAAAGAAATAATCCAGCAATTGGCTGTAAACATTGTTTTAATTCGGATGATAATCCGGGTGACGTCGGCGTCGGCAAAGCGTCGATAAGTTAGCGACAAAACAAACAAAACCTTGTTGACGACGGAGTTAGGCTTGTTGAGAGCAAACCGGGGCAATTAGCCGGCTCTCAGTATCGCGTCGAGGGATGTGATAAAAAAAACTCGGTCAAGAGTGAAACTCTCCCTGCTGATTTAGGGTCCTGTGTGTTTAGGGTGACGCTGAAACTCCAAAATGTGTCCTGGCGTCCGGTGGAACAAATAGAGAGATTGAAACACCGTAGACCCTCTGCTCTGGGCTTCTGAATGACGGATATGTCGTGAGTAAAGTTTCAAGATTTGGATGGTCTTAAGAGTAAGGGACCAAAGATACGATGGAGTATACCACTCCATCGTTTCTTTGGCCCCTTACTCTGAAAAGAACCCTGCAGAACATCTTTCTCCTTGGTGAAAGATGTTCTCCAGGGTTAGCACGAGCATCGATTTGTCGACGGAAGAAATGACATGACTATTAACTAAGTGATGTTGAGCTATGTTTTTCTATTAATTGTCACAATTATGCGTTCCAAACCGTGCCCATGCAGGTTTACATGAAATAAATAATAATTTTGATTTGATTTGAATCATAATTTTGTAGATAATCTTATATACTTTGTGGCCGTCGAGTAGAAAGTTTGTTATCAGTGTGATTTTGACAGTTTGGGAAGAAATATTCTTCTGAAATAGTCTACATTTATAAGGACCTAGACAAACATGCTTAGAAACGAAAGACTAAATGACAGATTGTAGAAGGTCGTCTACGGTGCTATGTAAAAATGGAGAAACGAAATGTCACTTTGTATTGAAAAAGCACAGTCTATTCTTCGTAGAAACAGAAAGCGTCATGCTAAGCCTGCTGGGTAGGAAATGGGGCGATCACTGAGTAGACCGTTGATGAAGATGTATAGAAGAAGACAACTGTTGCGCACATGCGCATACTCGAGCAAGATATGATAGTAAGTATTGTGGGCACTAAGTAAAGTCGCCATTAATTTAAGGTTTCAGTTTAAGTTCATTAAAAAAATGGAATGAATGTCGTTTCCATTATGCATTATGGTTGCATTATGATCTGAGTATCAGCTGCTACTCATTGTCATATGAGAAAAGACCACCATTCTATTGCCTTACCCATTCGGAATGACAATCCGTTTTAAATGACAATTCAATAATAGGTATCCATTCCGTTATTATTTTATTATTGTTGTGGAGCCGACGAGTTTTCAAACATATCAAGCAATGGATTCTGTTTTATTGTCAAACGAATGAATTGTCCAGTTCATACGCAATTAGGGCGTTGTTTACAAATAAAACGTAAAACAGTTATTGTAATTGAACACCTATTAAATGCCATTCATGCACATGCAATCGGATCTGTAATGGAAACAATATGAAATAACATTTCTTGCTATCGATCTTCTTCGTCGTGTCGATGACTCCAATTGTCGGTTTTTAAACAAGCTTCGACCAGAATTCTGCCACTTGACAGCATCGTTGATCTCGCAAAGGTCTTCCATAGTGCAGGTGTAATTGCAAAGAGAAGACGACAAGAGGTGGGGCATAGTTTGTGATGTGGCTCCACAGTCGCACTGCATCTCATCAGAGTGCCCCCACCTGACCAAGTTGAATCGGCGGGAGATTTCCAGTTGGTTGGTTGATCGATGACGCGGCTAAGGTCATCTATACAATCAAAAACATTATCTTCTTGCAATAAACATGAAATGTTACGGACTGGGCCAATCGCAGCGGTGTCATAAAAGAGTCCCGGTTTAGTATTTTTGTAAAGGAATCATTGTATTTTCGGCTTATCTGACAGCTTACCATGGGTTTATCATAACTTGAAACATTGTAATTGCAACGACGGTATCTTTGTTATCTTAATAACGAATTGTCAAACGTTGCATGTGATTCCGTTATAGCGATTGTGCTCTTAATTTAGGGACTACCTTTTGCACGTGGCTTCGTCTGCGTTAAAAATCTTGCTGCCCCACCTACCCCGTCGCATTGCATCACCTGCTCGGGCTATCACTTCGTTTTCGCTTAGATTTTTTTCTTACTTTTTCTGTGCGCTTAATTTAGGAACTACCTTTTGCACGTGGCTTCGTCTGCGTTAAAAATCTTGTTGCCCCACCTACCCCGTCGCATTGCATCACCTGCTCGGGCTATCACTTCGTTTTCGCTTAGATTTTTTTCTTACTTTTTCTGTGCGCTTAATTTAGGAACTACCTTTTGCACGTGGCTTCGTCTGCGTTAAAAATCTTGTTGCCCCACCTACCCCGTCGCATTGCATCACCTGCTCGGGCTATCACTTCGTTTTCGCTTAGAGTTTTTTCTTACTTTTTCTTTTTACTCGGTTCCTCGGTTCTTAGGGTCGTAGCGTGTTTATTAAATAGCCCTTCTTAAGGTGAAACAAGTCCACATTTTTTCTATACAAACTTCGGGAGGGTTTTACTCCACTGTTTGACAGTGTACACCAAAACTTAAACATGGTATGGTTTTGTCTCATTAGTAATATTGTCGGTACGGAAGCAAAATACTAAAATAAAAAGTCATTAAAAAGTTATGAGCCAACAAAGATTCGTTTTTCTTGCTAAGTTAACCTAACTTTGGGCGTGTTTAAGTACTAAAAGAAGTGTAAAATCTCCAAAACCAAGTCGGTACCGACAAAGTTCAATTATCGATAAGTGCAATAAACTTTATTGGTCATTGATTTATGCAGTGTTTTTTTCATAAAACCCAATCTTCCGAAGGACTTTTCTTAATTTTTTCGCGAATGTTTTGCTATAAATGCTCCTGTATCTCACTCAATAACGTTGTGGGTGTAGACTAGCGTCTAACTGCTCATCACTGATACTATCTCTGTCGGATACGAAGTCTGGTGAGACAGCGTGATTTTTCGCTAGGCCCACCAGTGAGTCCGCGTCCGTGAAAAGTGTCCCCCTAACGATTGGGCTATTAGGTGGGTCCAGAGAGTACTGTGTTCAAAGTTCAAAACAAACTCTTGAGCATAGAGGATTATTATCAGTATAAAGATAATATAGATGTAACGAACTTATCGTGGACGTCACTTCACGGGATTATCATAAAGGCTCCTGCAGACAGACGCGACGTTTTCATAGAAATTGTTTTAGAGTCGCTTCGCGGCTGTTTGCGGGAGCCCGAACACAGTGAAGTAAAATATAAAGACACTTTTAAATATTCGTTCACGATAACGTAATAAAGTGCACGGATTGTCATACATATTATGGACATGGACGTGTACCTCCAAGATAAATACCGTCACGTTAGGTTATAAAAGCACGCATTCGGTCTTTCCTCTTTTGTTTAACATCTGGGTTAATTCTCTGGTAGTTTTTAGATTTTATCGCGGTTTTTCCTTGCAGGAAAACTCTAAGCGTTACTTTTCTTCGTCTAACAAAACAACAGCCGGTTACACACAAGCTAGAAATGATGCCAATATAAAACAAAAACCACCAACATTTTGGGAAGATCAGACGTCTTTTCACCTGTCGGCTGTTGCCCTTATTATGACGGTGCAACAGAGAAATTAGATTCTATGGTCATTGTTAATGTTACTATTAAAATTCACTTTGACGAAGACTAAAATGTAGTTCTTGGTGCAACTCACTCTGAGTTGGTACTTTATTAAAACTCACGTTGACGCGCGAATGTTTTTTTTTGTACTTTTTATAGTTGAACTATAAAAGAAATATTATGTAGCGTTATTTTGTTGAATTATTAAAAAAAGTGCTACCGTTAGGTAACCTGTATCAAAGATCTTTAGACTAAGCCATCAATTTGATTGAGTCGCTATGTGATCTTTATGTATTTTGCTCTTGACCGAGAGATTCAACAAAAAAACTTGAAGACTAGGTATAAGCAAATTTTTACAAGCGTTTAAAAATCTAATGCATTATCAAGTTTAATGCCATAACAACACTTTGACCCCAACTATGTTGGAGTCGGCTTCCAGTTTAACCGAATGCAGCTGAATACCAGTATTTTATATAGAGCGGCTGCCTATCTGACCTCCACAATCCAGAATCTGGGTAATAATAGGTCTTTACCTATGAAATTGCCGTTTTGTATGAAAAAATTTAAACGATTTTTTTTCATGAATTTTTTATTTGTATTAATCGAAGTAATCACCCATGCAATCAATGCATCTTTGCCATCGCAGTGGCAGTTTATTGATGCCCTTCTTAAAGAAATCAGCTGGACGGGAGGCAACAAATTCTTCAAAGGCATTTTGTACTGCCTCTCGGGTATTAAATTTTTTTCCCGCCAAGAAGTCATCCAAATTCTGGAAAAAATAGTAGTCTGTAGGCGCAAGGTCTGGTGAGTAGGGCGGATGACGGAGAGCTTCCAACCCCAGTTCTTGCAACTTGGAGACCGTCTGCTGTGCAGTATGAGGTCGCGCGTTGTCGTGCAGGAGCAGCGGAGACGAGCGATTGACCAATGCTGGTTGGAGATGCGCCAGCTTCTCCATCATTGTGTTCAGTTCTTCACAGTACACATCTGCAGTAATGCTCACCCCGTTTGGTAAGAAGCTGTGATGAATCACACCGGCGCTAGACCACCAAACAGTGACCATCACTTTTCTAGGGGTAAGTTTTCGTTTAGGGCATTGTTTAGGTGCTGAACCAGGATCCAACCAACTTGCTGAGCGCTTACGGTTATCAAACAGAATCCATTTTTCATCGCAGGTAACAATGCGGTTCAAAATTCCTTCATTTGTGTGTCTGTTGAGCAGTGCAAGGCACGTCTCGACGCGTACTTCGCGCTGGCGATCATTGAGTTCGTGGGGCACCCATTTGTCAAGCTTTTTTACCTTGCCAATTTGACGCAAATGGACCAATATTGTTTTGACGCTAACGTCGAAAGCTGCTGCTAATTCAGCCGTAGATTGTGTATCATCAGCTTCCACAATCGCCTTTAATTCGTCATTGTCGACCAAAGTCTTCGGACGACCGCGAGGTTCATTTTTCAGGTCGAAATTTCCAGAACGGAAGCGAGCAAACCAATAACAGGTGGTGCGTTGGTTTGTAGTGTTAGCTCCGTAAACGTCGTTGATGTTGCGTGCCGCTTGTGCCGCGTTGCTGCCACGACGGTACTCATATTCCATAATTACTCGAATTTTTTACGTATCCATGATGACGAAATAGATTGAAATGCGATGAAAATGTAACACTAATCAATAAAGAAATGACTACTTTTAGAAAAAAAAATCCATGTTTTTAAAATAAAATTAATTTGAAATTAGAATTCTTAGCCAAACAAAAATTATTTTGATTTGAAATGGCCAGTACTGCAGAACGGCAATTTCATAGGTAAAGACCTAATACTATACCCCTTGGTAAGACTGGTTGTCAGTCTTTCGGGCTTCTGACGATCCCTAATTGACTGTCACAGACCCACGAATGACAGCCGGTACCAACGGCTCAGCGTGCTTCTCGAGGCACGGACGGGTCTTGGTATGTAAAGATGGTCACCCATCCACGGACCAACCGCTGCTAGCGTAGCTTAACTTGATTGATCGACTCGTCTGGCTGTTATTACTAAGCTACAATCCCTCACTGTGTTCAAACAATGGTTCGGCTAAATAATTTCGCAGACCTTAAGCTTTATTATCTTCTTTTGATAATAAATTACACATACTGATGATGTCATACTGTTTCCGGTGGCTTAAATCATGTGACCGTTTAAATTAGTTGCAACTAATCGTATGAAAGGCGCCGGTCCGGCCTAATGCGAGCCGCAATTAGCGCACAGGACGTTCCGGAGAACTTTTATTACGTTGTATGTCTGCCCAAACATGCGCGACGAGACCTCATCACACTACGCAGTACTACGAACCCGATATTGCCTCATAAAAATGTTAATTAGATGCCAAGTGACACAGCTCTCTTTTCGACACACAATATTACTCAGCCGCAGCATTGTCATTGTAAGAGCCTCCGCGCACTGCCGTTTTTGTGTGCTGTCTGTTGAGTATGATGTACGTTTACATAACGTCGGCGCATCGCATCCACTGTAGCACGATTGTACTTTTTTGTGTGTTGCCGATTATGAACGTGGGTTGGACTTGGAAATCGACAGGAGAAAAAGTCTAACATGTAGGCGCCCACATTACTACATGTACGCTACCGAAATGCTTAACCAAATCGACAGACTGCATTGTGATAAGAATGTTTTCTCAAGATTCCTGACGAGACTGGCATTTCTTATTAATTTTTTCAGCTTTAATATCTTTAGAAGGTCCCAGCGTTGCTCTACTGCCTATAGTGCAAACTCTGGGTCCTATTTGTTTAATTCAACGGTCACAGATCCAATATCTAAAGTGGTTACTTAGCAGTGGCCGGTAGGATATATCGTAATGAGTATCTTCCGTTCCTAACCACAACAACTTGGACCGTTGTCCTTTGTCCATTGGCTTGCTCGTTCTTCATTCGTGTCAATGAACTGCAACAAGATTGTGCGAAAGCGAAAAACCCCTGTTAGCTAGATTAGCTTTTATCTAGATAAATATTCGTGGATGTTTCAGATAAAAGTGCTGAGTCGATTGATTAAATTGTGTTACTCAAATGAATTTGCATAAATATCAATGATGTCTGTCCTTTAGCGTGTGCTATGTAAATAATTTGAGCGAACTTGCTAAACAAGTTTTCCGTAATGCCCGAACATATACGTTAGGTACGTATGATTTGACTCATTCAATACATATTCCCCGTCCGGCTTAGTGTAGTTGATCTCGAAACTTATCGACCGATTGTGGTTGAGTCCCAAAAATATCCGAGTACAAGATTTGAACGCTTTTATGTCCCATTACAGTTTTTCTGCAACTGTAACGACAACGTTCATTGATGTTCGTGAAGAAAGAGCGTCGACTAATGGACTGTGAAAAGAAACCGGACACTTCCGTTTTTCTTACTTTCTTAGTTGGCCCTCTGGGAATACTATTCGTTACATAATAAATCCAAACGAGTATATTTAGCGTACGTTATTTTGTGCTAGAAACAATAGGCGTTGAATGCTACTTTCTTTTTTGAAGAGTTGAGTCATGTTGTGTTTATTTGTGCTTGTTTGTTTATCATGTATAAACAAACAAATATATAGTATGGAACAATGGACAGCCATGAAGAATCGGAACAGTATTTTAGTCAATAACTAGGGCAGCAAAACGAGGTAGAGTTTGAACTGGTTTGACCTGAGAAGCATCAAAGGTGCATATTGAAAAAGCTTATATACGTATCAAGCCTTATTTGTTAAGAAAGCCCTCGGGGTTTATAAACAGAAGTTTTGATGATGACTGCTGAGTCCATTTCTCAGAAGTTACTCCAGAAACACCATAAAGCTCAGTAGCACAGAAAACGGCGTTTTTAACAACACAGTTAACACCATCTTGGATACCGCAGCTAAATGTCTCTAACATAAGCTTAATATGTTTCCTCCATAATACGCTTGTTGTTCCCGCTTGATGTTTGGTTAATGTGCGAAAATAGGGGGTAACGAGTCTCAATCACTCGCCTGACACGACCACCCGCCTGATTATACTGCTTATGAAATCATTAGACTTCATTACTATTGTATATGGCGTTCTACCGAACATGACACCTCATTTTCTTAATGGCATACCTATTAGGTATTTAGCTTGATAGTCAGGGCTTACTTTACATCATTCGGATTTTGTGTCAAGGTTAAGTAGGTAATGGCAACTACAATGGCCCTCGAACTTCTCGGCCTTATCGTAGGCCAGATTTTCACGCAAACTTGATCTTTTTCAGGCATAAGTATTTGATAAGGTGTTCGAGTTTTTGTTTAGTTGCAACTCTAGTTTTTGGTCATGGAAATTCTATTCACAGCTTCTGGATATTTTCCTTAAGATATCGTAGACGACACTTTGCCGATGTCGCTATTTGCGTTATTTTGCAGACGCTATTACAGTTAAAAACTGCATTTCCACAAATGTTCAACACAGTCACAGATTTGAGGTCGATTAATCAATTTAAATTATTATAATAAAAAAGTATCTCATAAATTAGATCATTATCGAAATGATCTTTCATGTTTTGCATTTAAACTACCAGTATTTTACCTGTAAAATATCCTCTTGAATACGTCTCTGCCAGTTGCTCTCTATGCTAGCTGCAAAGAGTTTTCGTCGATTTTTTTTTTTTACTGCCAGAACTTATGCGCCATTTTTTGTCTTTTGGGATGCTGCTTAAGTTCGGTATTCCTCTGTAAGAAGAGCGAGCCGAATGGACTGTGGTGTCCTACTAGAGCAGTATATTTAACAGTCTTATGCAAGTGTTAATATAAAGATCCTTCATCTAAGGACATTGTATTATGCATCATTGTGTGTTATTTCACATTCTGAAATGTTAAGAGATTCTTATTGAACTAAGGATTTCCAAAACGTAATCTTTAAATATTTGGCAAATTCTTATGTCAGAGAGCCTTTAGGCAGATATCTGTCTGAATAAATATTAAGTTGGTAAATGAAGTCCCCATCTTCAACTTCCTAAAATATCGGCGGGAGCTTTGAAGTATGACTATTGGCATTGATTTAATATTTGGGATTATATTATATTGCTATTCGATGAAAAGGTTTATTTGCTGTGTCCATACGATTACTTGAAGGTAATCAAACAATCTGTAGATAAAGCAGAGAGTGATTTTGTAATCTAGTTATGTGATAGCGTTCAATGTTGACCCACAATCGTAACTACTTGAAACATTCTGTATGTTGCAGTTATCGTTATCATAATATGTTTTGTTAGATAGCGTGTGAAATCATCTAGATTTATTTTGCTTTTATTTGCTATCTGATCTAGTACTTCATCAAAATGACTTACCTACCGTGTTGCTATGTTGTGTCTTGGAATGAACCAATAATTATTTATATACGCATAACACGTACGGCTACCTCACCATGCCAAGCCAAAAATTTACTCGTATCTCGGTTCAAAGAACTAGAAAGGTCGTGAACTCTCACATTTAATGCAAGATAGCATATTTCTTTTTAAACTTACCAAGTGGGAATTCGTGGGAGACGATTGAACTAGACGTATCAAATGAAAATGGATTAAAGCTAAATACCTATGTTTATCATCAAACTAGTTTAGGATTGAACTGCTGCCACAAATAATCCTGTAATTTTATTTCCATAAATAAATCATTCATTACATCCCTTTTATGTTTCTACCAAGTATACCACTGCCTTTAAAAATGGTATAACGATATTCAAAAATTCAGATCCAATATCTACGTGGATGTAAAACGCGAGCGATGCTTAGCGAGCACGGTGCCTTATCTGGCTCGTTTGTCCTCCGGGAAGCTCTTTAGCCCGATACGGTTACTTCTAGCCCTCAACGGCTCAGCCACGAAACGCCAAGTTTATGCGAAAATCATGCTTCGCATATCATAAACTCTAGCGAAGAAATTTTAAGGCCAAACACTCATATTTCACACGTCTTTAGATACTAAGAAGGATCAACGTACCTGAGTTCGTTGTACTGCAATGTTTTGTTTTGTAATACGTTGTTTCTGTTTACATTGTGTTTCATATTTACACTTTCTGTTATTATCACAAGTATAAAGCGTACGAAATTAGTCTGCAATTTGTTCCAGCGCTTCACGGTCTCTTTATGAGCGTAGTTTCCGTACATCTCGAGTCGTGAGTAATCTTCAAGCGAGTCTGCTCTAAATGATATCAAGTGTTTTTACTGAGTTACTTTATAGGACTACTTACTTCATGCATTTTAGAAGATCCAACTGCTGAAGGAAACTATTTCCTATATTTTTAACTTAAATATTTTGCCCAACTGTTATATTTTTCGTATGTTTACGAATAACTCTGTCAGACCGTTTCAATACTACAATAAGCAATTATTTATTCAAAAAATTTCTCATTATTTTTTTAATAACGAGTTCCTTTAGCTATTGCAATAAAAATAACATTAAAATGTAGCTCGTTAATGTAAATTGGTCCCATATCGTTTTATACACACGAAAGAAAACAGTTAAGATGACTATCGTTGAATAGTACTCCTGTGTTATTTAGGTGCAGAATTTCACACGTTAACTATTCCTAGAACCTGATACCAATGGTAGTGGACAGTTGTGTGGCTAATTGGTTCGTTATACACCCAGTCGAACCATTTTAGTGAAAATTATAAGTACAAATATAGGATGCTCCCTATTATGCCTCGTATCTGACCAACAGCGTCTACTTTTGAAACAGTTATAAATTATAATGAAGAAAATATATTGTTATCATAATATTTAAGTGTGATAGATAATATATTTTAGTAACTAACTAATAAAAATCTTTGTTGTTTCAGGTAATTCATGAAACACAAAACGGCTTCAAATCTCTCAAGAAGAACATTTGAAAGAGCTTACTGCGCAGTTAATTCATTTTTATATTTCCCCTCTCACAACTGCATTATTGTGGCAATTCCCGATTTCCGTTGTTCGGGCAATATTTTCGTGTGTTCCTTTTTACGAGGAACATAAAAAACGGCTCAGGGTTCGCTTGTACTTGTGTTCTCGGTATGGCCCAGACAGAGAGGCGAAGGGTGCGCGCAGGCCTCTCTGTGAAATATGAAACTGAGATGCCTAATTCCTTCGGCTATTTTCCGAATGGAAAAATTCACTCAGCCAGCAGCCGCAAGCGATTATTCCTCTTTAGGAAGGGATACGCTGAGGGTGGCGGTGCGGCAGTGGCGGCGACGGCTCCACAGCCTGTCCACATAAATAATCGAGAGCTTACGAACGAATTCACCCGCCCCAGCTTCACTCCGCAATATCATGGAAACTTTCAACCAAATTGATCGCCAAACGTAACTCTCTAATGGCGTGTAGAACCGATTATAATGGACAGTTTTAATGCCACCCACCAATTTCAAGGGGATCCTTTAGTATTTAAGGAAGTTTTAAATTAATTTGGTCGTTACATTATCGTAAGGGGCCGACGGGAAGGATAATTATACCTAATAACAGTCTCCATTTGAACAATTGCGAATACCTACTTAATTGTTCAAATGGAGACTGTTATTAGGCATCATAATTCAGTGCGGGGTTGATGTAAACGCTACGTGCAAGTTCGCAATTGATTTGGAAAACTAACCGGGCGGACTGGGCCTCGTAAATTGGGCAGTGCGGATCCCTGAAGCATAAATCGACAATTGTCCTGTCAACGTGTGGGCGCCGCCACCGCCGGCCGCCGGCACCTCGCCTCATATACAATGTCCACTACATATCAGTCGGTGCAATCTCTCTTTCACGATCACTGCATGAATTAAGCATTTAAATGCTGATGAAGTTACTTATAAATTCTTTTGAAGCTCAAGGGGATTTATTGCCCGTTTATACATTATGCTAGCTGTTTCCTGGCGTATAGAGTATAGTCACTAATCTGAAGAGAAGCTATTTAATCCATAAGTGAGCACGAGGCCGTACCTACATAAAATCTACATTCTTTAGCAAGTCGAAGTGAACATTACGAGGAAATCTTTATTTCTGGCAAAACGACATCAAAAAGCCGCTAACTTATTCCATGATTAAAATATTGTGGTCGAGTCGCACGCCATCGCTCAATAAACTCATTGTCTATAGGCACACGACAAAAGTCTATACCTACGATGTTCTTCGGGGTTGTATTTGCTTTCAGGAATTGTAAATAAGAATGTGCGGGAGCAAACAAGTGCCGGCCGACTGCCAGCCAAGCAAACACAACATCCTTCCTAGCAGACTTTTATCATACAACTCGACTAAGTTATTACATTGGATATACATTTTAATCTCACTAGTAGGGATATACGTATTGTAAGGCCCTACTCTATTGAAGGAAACACAATGAATTAATAATCTTGTGTATAATAATCCATTTTGCTACGTAATCTTGGAAGGAATTAATTGAGATTCCTTTCTAGTTGTGTGCAGATAGTATTGTTTAATTCTTCTCGTACAATTCGGCGAGGCTGTCTCGTGTTCACATTTCATTCGCGTCGTGAAGGTCAGGACACATTCGCATTAAGTTTCATATTCATGCTTCGTGCCCGTAACCGTATCACTTCATCGTCCTTACCAAGTTTTGTCGGAAGATCGATTGTTCGTACTTCGCCAGTTTTTAAAACATTTACATGTTTTTGTGACCCTCTTTATCATTACTCTATCCCAATCTTCATACATCCTCAAACTTTCATTTGGGCTCGTAAATGATGTAGCGAAAATCGTGATAAGGAGTACGAGCGCATACGTCGGTGGTAACGATTCGAGCATTCAACGTAACGTTCTGAGAAATCCCGATCTCGTTACGATAGTTGGTGCTCAGCACCCTGGGGCCGGTCCGAAACTTATCGTGGGAGATACCGGGACCATGCTGCCGCCGCCGTGCGATGAATTAATTTGCCTCTCGCTATTATATAAACTACCTAGATTGCAATAAAGATACCTTTGGGTTCTGCTTCTCACTGTAACGTCACGTTATTATCTTGTTCCCGAAAATGTACGCTAATTTACTGTACATTTATTATTATTCAATAACGCCGCGTTAACGTGAAAGGCAGTTTGTATAAGCGTTTCAATATGGCCAGTAATGATAGCTATGATTAATGCTTTCTGTCTCTGATTTACATGAAATGTAGTGCTATTCCCTAAATTTATGACGACATAATAACAAAGAGAAACTCGGCTGGGATTCAATAGACGATAGCGATATCAGCTACGCTATTATTCCTGTACATTTGAATTGAATTCCATGTCCCTTTAATGTTTGCAACCTCCTTTTAAATACGTTAACTCACTAAAAAGGTAAAACACAAATTTTCGGTACCGGTGAAATTGAAAAGACATGTAAATCTGAAAATTGTTGTTGAAACATCTAAGGAAAGTTCTCAAAAGTGGGAAATTTATGTAAATAGGAAAGTATGCGGGTAATGCGAAGTGAAAGTTTGCGGTAATGACTCAACCCATACGTTATTGTAACTAATCCTTGTGTAGTGTGTAGCAGCAATGCTGCTTGAAGTGTTTAGCGGTGTAGCGGCAACTGTTACATCATGTTCTGTGGTTTACTGTTCAGTAATTTAGGTCGCTTTTAATTTTACGACTGTTACCTATTATGTTAGTTAATATAGCGTATTGTTTGTGTGTGTGTGGCTTGTAAGTTGAGAAAGAGTGCTCCTACATTACCCCGGTGGGTCCAGTCAGCGGTGATGGATGCGGCGCGCTAGCTGCGATCCGTCATCGAAGCGGATGCTGCCTCCGACGGATGCTTCCCGAGCTTTTTGCGGACGCCAAGCTGTACATTAGACGGGCGGAGGATATAAATCCACGCGCACTCGACAACATATTTAGATGAACACAAAAAGACAGAAAAAGTTTTATTCCTCTGAATATGCCAGCCCAAACATGCCTTTTTGTTGTTACAATATAATCAGCATGTATAAAAACGGACAAGTTGCATAATTATTATAAAAATGTATTGTGGGCTACTGCCACATTTGTGTGCTGGGTTGGCGGGGAATGAAACCACTGGAGACTTCTTGCTTCTATATTTGGAGTACTTTCTTATAGGTAGCTCGCCTGCTGAATGTGTCGAATTACAAAAATGTTCCTACTTTTATACAATTTTCGATAAGGTTTCGAAATTGATTTGACCAATCACAATAATCAAAAAGCGCGGGAAAATCGTCAGCTATACATAAAAAAAAAGGAAAAACATCATAAAAAAATGCGCGAAAACTGTTGGCCAATCAGAGCGAAGCTCATTTATAGTACATTTTTTCCTAAATGCCTCCAATCTTTACCGTAATGAGGACCGCGCTACATTATTCGCGTTTTTCACTATTTTTATTACATTTACATAGGTAAAACTATATATATTTCGACTCTATGTAATAAGGACTATCTAAGAAAAATATAAAATCAAAGAAAACAATATAAAATATAGCATAAACACTTAATTACTGCTTACCCCTAGTACTAAGTTTACGATGTACACAACTATGAACGAATTGTTAAAACTATAGCACTTATTTACTGTCTTATGAGTGTCTATGTATCACTTTATATACACTATTCTGTTATATACACTGTTCTATCACTTGTCCCGCACATCACTCCCGCCGTGCGACCGCGTCGTATCAACTTCCGGTGCGGGCTCGTTGCTCGAAGACAGGGGCAGGATTACCAGTTTCCTCACTGGCCGGCGCAGCACACCTCCCTTTGTCAGCACGTCCACCGTTCGCACGACGTTGTCGGGACCTGGATACGTAGCGACGACTCTTCCACGGATCCACACGTTGCGGGGCAGGTTTGGATCGACGATTTGTACGAGATCGTTAACTTGCGCTGCTTGACCTCGTCCATGGGGCTCCCGCCGGTGTTGGAGCTCAGGGAGGTACTCCTTCACCCAGCGTAGCCAGAAGACGTCTGCTAGTCTTTGTGCGGCTCGCCAACTGGACCGTGAAATGGTGTCTTGCTCGGCGAAAGTGCCTGGTTGCGGCACGCGCCCCGGCCCTCCCAACAAGAAGTGGTTAGGAGTGAGGGCTTCTGGATCTTCTGGGTTGACTGAGACGTGAGTCAGCGGACGACTGTTGACGGTGTACTCTACTTCTGCTAGTAGAGTCGTGAGGACCTCTTCTGTCGGGTGACGTTCATGTAACGTCGCGGTGAGGGCCGTTTTGACGGAGCGAACCATTCGCTCCCACGCTCCGCCCATAAATGGAGCTCCAGGCGGTATGTAGCGCCAGGAGATGGTCCTCTTCGCCGCTTCTTCTGCAGTCGCTGCGTCGATTGCCTGTCGTAGTTCTTTGTCGGCGGCCTTCAGGTTGGTGCCGTTATCCGACCATATTTCAGTCGGGCAGCCTCTTCTGGCGATCATTCTTCTTACTGCCATCACCGCGGAGTCGGCGCTAAGCGAGCCGGCGACTTCTAGATGTATTGCTCGCATTGTGAGACATGTGAAGATGGCCACATATCTCTTCTGTCGAGTTCGTCCGACGGTCACTGAGAGAGGTCCGAAGTAGTCGACCCCAGTGAAGGTGAAGGGTCGCTTGTGGTGAGCTAAGCGACACGCTGGCAGGTCCCCGGTTCTTGGATGCGGAGGTACTTGTGTCTTCATTCTGCAGAATAGGCACTGTCGTAGTATTGTGCGTGTAATAGGGCGCAATCTTATTACCCAATATTGTTGCCTGCACTCGTTGACGGTGGCTTCTACACCGGCGTGATGAAGTTGTCGATGTACAGCCTGTACCCAGAGCTTGACCGTAGGATGATCACCGTCGATTACCAGCGGGTTTTTTAGCTCTTCCTTCACGTCCTGGACCGCTTGAATACGGCTTCTGAGTCTCAGTGCACCGTTTATTGACTCGATGCTGATTTGGTGAAGGCGGCTTTCTTTATTTATCGGCTTCCCATTGTTCAGACTATCTATTTCCTCCGCGAAGGACTCTTCTTGAGAGGACCGCATCAGGAGTTCTTCAGCTGCCTTGAGCAGCTCGGCTGTGACTGGTAGCCGCTTCTTCTCTTCTTGTGATGACTTCTTTGTCATCGTGGGTGCCTGCTTCTTCACTGTAGCCTTGTTCTTATTCCATGTGGGATCTGCTTCTTTATTCTTCTTCGTTCTTCTGTAATTGACTCTCTGTTTGGTTGCTCTGCAGAGTTGAATAAACTGCAGAACACGGGCTGTTGAGTATCGGAGTCGGTCCCAGTTGGAGAACGTAGCTGGATCAGGCAGACCCTCTGCAAGCTTCAGTCTTCTCTTGTTGCTCACGTGATGCGTCTTCTCTTCATCAGAAGTTTCTTCTGGTGTTGTCCTCGCGGTCTCCGTCGGCCAGGAGTCTTCTGTTTGGTATAAGAAGTCTGGCCCCTTGAACCATCGATGATGTCTGTCGAATGTTGATGGTACGTCTCGTGTGGCGTCGTCCGCCACGTTCAGCTTCGTTGGAATCCAGCGCCAGTCGTTGACCTTGGAACTCTCTTCTATTGCTGCCAGACGATGAGCCACGTAGGGTTTGTATGAACGTGATCCTGTTCTTATCCAGGTTAGTACTGTCTTGCTGTCTGTCCAGAACACTTTGCGATCTGGCTTCCTCTCGTGCTCTTCGACCACTGTCTCTGCGAGTCTGGTGCCCATGACGGCTGCCTGTAGCTCCAGTCTTGGGATCGACGTCAACTTCAACGGCGCCACTTTCGCTTTGGCTATGATGAGGGATAGGCTGACCTCACCGTCCGTTGTCACTGCTCTCCAGAAGAGGACCGCAGCGTAGGCTGATTCGCTGGCGTCGCTGAAGACGTGAAGTTCTAAGGAGGCGGCGTCGCTGTAGTGGAGATACTGCCGCGGGATAGCTACTTCGTGGAGGCTCTTCAGATGCCCCATCCACATTTCCCACTGCTCTGCCAGATCCTCGTCGATCTTGTCATCCCACTCTGTTCCTCTGCGCCAGACTTCCTGAAGGAGTTGCTTCGCCCTGATTGTGACAGGCGAAGCGAACCCGAGTGGGTCGAAAAGTGACATCACTATTCTTAACGCTTCCCTTTTTGTCGGCTGTTTACCTTCTATGAGTGTGGAAGGTATTCTGGCTAAGTTGAGGTTGAAGGTGAGCTCGTCTGAGTTGATTTTCCAGATGACACCCAAGACTCTTTCTGTCTTTTCTTCTGTTCTGTAGAGTTCCATGTCTTCTGTCTGGTTGTCTTCTCCAAGTGATTCTAGGAGTGACGCTGAGTTCGATTTCCATTGTTTTAACTCGAAGCTGGCCTTCATGTGTACTTCTCGCACACTCTTCGTGATACGTTTGGCATCTTCTAGGCTTCTGAAGCTGTCTAAATAGTCATCGACGTAATGCTTCTGTACGATGGCAGCTGCGGCTTCTGGGTGAGTTTCCTCGTGCTGTTTGGCGTTTAGGTTCTTGACATAGATTGCTGTCGAAGGCGAACTCGATGCTCCGAAGATTAACGACGTCATTCTATACTCTTCTGGAGGTTTGTCGTCTCGACGATCCCCGCGCCATAAGTACCGCAGTGCATCTCTATCTTCTGTTCGCAGCTTGACTTGCATGAACATCTCCTTGATGTCCGCTGTAACTGCGACCATGTGTTGTCGGAATCGCATGACGACGCCTGGTAGCGACTGTAGTAGATCAGGCCCTTTGAGCAGCATGTCATTGAGTGCCACCCCTTTGGTCTTGGCCGCGGCGTCGTGGACTACACGAAGTTTTTCTGGCTTCATCGGGTTGACTACCGCAAAGTGTGGTAGGTACCAAGTCTTGTCAGCTGTCTTCTGTCTCGGGGCAGGCTCAGCGTACCCCTTCGCGATGAGAGCTTCCATCTGTTCGACGTACTTCTTCTTCAATGCGGGTTCACGATCAATCTTCTTCTCTATATTGAAGAGCCTCTTCAGTGAGTTTTCATAGTTGTCTGGGAGCTTGACATCTTCTTTGCGCCAGAGAAGACCGGTCTGGAATCTTCCTTCTTCTATCTTCGTGGTGGTCTTCTCTAGAACACGAAGTGCTCGTTCTTCTGGATCAGTCTTCGGTCTCTTGGGGTTTATGCAGAGCGCGTCCATCTCGAAGTATTGCTTCACGAGGTCTTCTAAGTTCTCTTCTGGATCTTCTGTGATATGTGACACGAAATCGATCTGCTTTCCGAAGGTTCGTGTCTGGCTGCCGTGGAGTACCCACCCTAGTGGCGTGAGAGATGCCACTGGGTGATTCTTGTCTCCTCTTCTTACTTCTGACGTCAGCAGAAGATGCCAGTTGTCTTGACCGATGAGAACTCGTGGCTTCGCATTGGCATATGTGAGATGTCCTCGGATGTCAGATAGGTGTTGACATCCTTCCACTATTTCTTGTGGAACCCGTTGAGATGAAACTTGCAGATTCTTCACTGTGCGTGCTTGTATTTGCTCTTCGTGATCGTTGAGCCCCTTCAGCTTGATGGTGACTCTTCTGGATGCTGACTCTGATGTCTTCATGTCATTGATGGTTTCAATTTTCAGTGGATCTATGGGTCCTGTTGCTCCGACGCTTGTTACCACGCTGTCGTCGATTAGCGTGACTGTTGACCCGTCGTCCATCAATGCGAAGGTGTTGACATCTCCTTTCGGTCCCTTCACCTGGATCGGAAGGATCTTCAAGAACGATTGCTTCTTGACTGTCCAAGTTGAGTTGATGACTTCTGTTGGCTCTTCTTTTGCTTCTGCCTTCTTCTCATAGTGCAGCATCTTATTATGAGAGTACTTGCACCCGTTGACACCACACGACTTGGGTTTGCAATTGTGTGTCTTGTTTCTGTAGCGAAGACATCTGAAGCAGAGACGTTTGGATTTGGCCATGTCCCATCTTGCGTTTGCATCTAACTTCTTGAACTCTTCACATTCTGTTGCATTGGTGTGCCCCGTATCTTCACATATGAAACACTTCGTTGTTTGCGTCTTCTCAGTCACGTTGTTGACCCTTTGTGTCTTCTTTTGTGAGGCGGCTGTAGCAGGTGCTGCCATCTGTTCAGGCAACGCGTAAGGTCCGCATAACTCCGCTTCCCTTTTGAAGAACTTTTCTATCTTGATGAGGCAAGGATCTTCTCGTGGCTGTGTGGCTGAGAAATCGTAGTATCTATAACGTAGAGTCGGCGTCAGCTTGTCTACTATATTCTTCGCGAGTTCAGGGTTGTACATATAGTTGAAACAACCCATAGTCTTCAATGTTGCTACGACGTTGGAGACCTTTGTGGCGAATATGCAAATGTCCCTTGGCGACTCAGTAAGGCGTGGCAGACCTCGAAGCGTCTCCATCTCCAGCATGGCTATTGCTTCTGGTCTTCCGAATCTTGACTCCAAAGTCTTCATCACTTCGGCTGGGTGCGCGTTGGTTATCAGTAGACCTTCAACCGCTTCTTTGGCCTTCCCCTTCAAGTTTCTTCTGAGTCGATTCGTATTTTCAACTGCGCTGAACATTGCTTCTGTCTCGTAGTAGGCGGCACGGAAAGGTAGCCACTCCTGATGAGACCCACTGAAGATCGGTAACTCGACGAACTTGGGTCGTTGCGCGGCGCTGACAGCCCGGGTGATGGCTTCAGCTAGGAGGGCTAGGTCGGTTTGACCTCCCGCCGGTGACTGACGTGTTTCTTCATGCTTCGCTGGCATTGGTTCTTCTGTGCGGACGACGGTTGGTTCTTCTGGGCGGCTGTGTGGCTCGTTGGTGATCGCTAACACCGGACGATTCACTTGATTCTCCAACCAGTTGTCCACTCTTGCGTTAACTTCTGACTTCGAGTAGAGGGAGACGTCATCTTCTTCCTCTTCTGAGTCTTCTTTCTCCAATGTAGCTAGGCGTGCTGCGGCTAGTTTCACTTGAAGGCGTAGTAAATCTTCTCTCGCCTTCGCAAGCTTTAGTTGCTTTGTTCTGCTGTGGGTGGATCCCCCCCCTCCCCCCTTGCTGCTAGGAGGGCGGAGTTCCTGTGGTCCGGTTGGTTTCGATGGACCGGCGGTGCTCTTCATAAATCGCTTCACTGTCGAATTTTCTGTTTCTTGGCGAGCTTCACTATTGATGACAGTAGCGGGCGGCTTCATCAGCTGTTTGTCCTTCACACCTGCAGTTATCGTCGTCGCAGCGGACGGGGTTACGGAGGCAGCGGCGACGCTGGCGGGGTGCGAGGCGGTTGCGGCTGGGGCGGAGGCGGCTGCGGTCGAGGAGGTTGCTGCTGTCGCGGAAGTCACGGTGGTTGGATCAGTTGCCGCGGAGGTGTCTGTCTGTTCCGAAGTCTCCGTGGCGGTCGTCCCTGTAACTGTCGATTCCGTGCTGGCTTCCGCGCTGGTGCCGTTCGCCGAGGTATTGGTCTCTGACGACGGCGGCTTCTGTTCTCCCGACGCCTTGCGGCCCCTACCCGTAGAGCGCGTAACGGGCATGCTGTCAGCTGATTTTCTTCAAATCTTGAAAGTACTCTTCTATTTTCTTGAGAAATCTTCTCTATAACGCTGTAGTAATCTTCAGGTAATTCTTCCCCGCAGTATCCGGCGCTCGAAGGACCATTAAATGTGGGCTACTGCCACATTTGTGTGCTGGGTTGGCGGGGAATGAAACCACTGGAGACTTCTTGCTTCTATATTTGGAGTACTTTCTTATAGGTAGCTCGCCTGCTGAATGTGTCGAATTACAAAAATGTTCCTACTTTTATACAATTTTCGATAAGGTTTCGAAATTGATTTGACCAATCACAATAATCAAAAAGCGCGGGAAAATCGTCAGCTATACATAAAAAAAAAGGAAAAACATCATAAAAAAATGCGCGAAAACTGTTGGCCAATCAGAGCGAAGCTCATTTATAGTACATTTTTTCCTAAATGCCTCCAATCTTTACCGTAATGAGGACCGCGCTACATTATTCGCGTTTTTCACTATTTTTATTACATTTACATAGGTAAAACTATATATATTTCGACTCTATGTAATAAGGACTATCTAAGAAAAATATAAAATCAAAGAAAACAATATAAAATATAGCATAAACACTTAATTACTGCTTACCCCTAGTACTAAGTTTACGATGTACACAACTATGAACGAATTGTTAAAACTATAGCACTTATTTACTGTCTTATGAGTGTCTATGTATCACTTTATATACACTATTCTGTTATATACACTGTTCTATCACTTGTCCCGCACATGTATTCTTTCTTATCGTTCGTTAGATTAACTCCCGTTTATGTATGAAAATTGATAAATTCATCAGTTCCCCGACTGTCATCCGCTACACTCCGTCGATAAGGAAATCTCACATTGTAATGCGCTACTTGTTGCGGTCTTACATAAAACATTAACCCCCCGCGGTGATCTGTCCTGGTTCGTTTATCATATTATCTTCTTTATCGAGCAAACCTTCGACTCGGCATTTCTAATTTTACCTTTATCTCTTCGGTATTCATTGTATTAAAAGGGGTTCCATCGCTCTCGTAATGGTTTGCGCGGATTAAAGTCGTCGGGAGTTTTTGTCCTGGTTTTTAAACGGTACGAGTTTTCGTCGCGTCGTTAAATAAATCAAATTTGAGGGTCCGTGGAGCATTAATCATATTGTATGTTGTCAGTGGAGTCCGTCGTGTTTGATAATTCTGTCGGTGCCCATCGGAGATGAAGGGCGTGCGTGAGTGCCAGTCCGCTGCGACGTTTTTGCCGTCCGTCGGACGTCTCGTCTCATTGTCTCACCAGGCGGCATATTGGATCTTGTCATTCTACACACGATGTAATACAATAATTAAAGCTTAATTTGGACTTGTAAAATTATGTGCTTAAAAAAGCCAACCCAATCAATAAATGTAGCTTGTAGTGTAGCAGACAATTCTGTTTTGGGGAAAACGATGAAATGATCGAATATTTTCTAAAGATTCAATGGATATCATCTTGGTTTGATGAATATTCAAAGAAGTATATCATTGAAAGCCCATTCAACATGCACACAACAGACATGACTGCCCAAACGCCTGTATGTAAATACTACAGGTGATATTCGATAGAGATTACTTCACCAACCTGTAACGAAATAGCGCCATTGAGTCATTGACTGTGATTCTTTAAAGCAGGCCATGACATAATGTGTTTTTTTTTTTGTGTTGTCTTTGTTTATATGTTAGTATTAGCCTTGGTAGGTATAATAATAGGTTATAGGCTATTTTCTATAACGCTGCGACAGAACTAAGGAGCCGAGTAAAAGTCAGAAATAACGTTAAGACTAAATGAAATAAAATCGCAGCCGGGCGATTCGATGCGATCTATTTTATGCTAAAACATGAAAAGCTAAATAGATAATGCTCTCAAAGCACGTTTTTCTCGGTTAGTTCGCAATTCTGATTGATTACTCCAAGTACTCGCAAGCATTCAGAGGTGATGCTCGTAAAGGAGCGGTCGTTACGTCACAGGTACCAGGTATCCTAGAAAATTGGATTTTACATTGTTTCAGTGACACCGGAGATTTTTGCTAGTCACAAAATTTTTATTCCGCCGCCCGCAGACATTTACGGATCGTCGTAAAACTGATGTACCGAAACACTGAAGGTAGAAATAAGTCAGTTTTATATGATTCCTTTCTTTACTGACGTTATTTATGTAATAAGACAGTTTGTATTTTTAAGAGCATTTTTAGTCTCTGTTTTGCTTAAAACTTGCTATCTTACCAACTATTAATCTTTATTTATCGCAACATTATAGTACAGGCACTGATTAATAGAATGCGCAATCTTAAATAAAGAAAGGTGTCTGAGATAGGAGGATGCTGAGTTACAGATCACCCGGCTCTTATAGATAGGATAAATTTTTGTACAAAACGGTTAGTCAAGAAATTGTATACTAAAAGTTTAAAGCTGCAACTAAGTAATTAAGTATAGGCAGAACCTACAAAATTAAGAGAAAAATTACAAATAGTTTTTGATGTTCATAAAAATGGGGAAACTTCCAAATTATATTGGCTGATATCTAATTCGACGGCTACATAATTATCAGTTTAAAAACATTTACTAACAGTTACTACAAATTTACAAAATTCAGAGCATTAAAAAAATACAATCCTACTTAAATCATATTTTACAGTATCACAATGTTGAATCAGTCTCGACCCCGAAATCCCGACCCAAGTCCAAGCAATGAGCGCTCAAGACCACTCTGTACAACCAAGCATGCATCGCATTGTTTCAATCAAAAACCACTTACAGTGGTAGATACTCGTATGTTGGTATCTCAGTTAATGAACGGGTGGCGCCGTCAACCCCCGGGATGAGTGCATATTGCCTGCCTGCCTGCTTGCCCCGCTCCACACAGCTTTCCCGATTGAATTCTTGGCAAACAGACCCACAGCCTCCACTGAACCCAACGCCGAGCAATTTTAACTATAAACGTGAACATTAATCGTTCCTTTATCCTCTACGTCTTCTAAGCACCTTTCAACTTTTGAAGATTAATATTAAAAGTTTTTTTTTGTAAGATTTTCATGAGATAAACTGTTGCGGAAGTTCCGCTTCATTGTTGTGAGAGTCGGCCAGACGCGGCGGCAGCTAAGTTTATTGACCATCGCCAAGTTAGCCTCCACCAAAGTACGCCACTTTGAGTAACTTTAACTCGGTAAAAGCTATGGCCCGGAAAGCCCCTTTTTCTCCTTTTATTGCTAAAGTTCTTTCATACGTGTCTTTAGAACTTGAAAATTCTCTTTTTAATGTTTACTTAGCGCCTCTGTGTGGGGTCACTACAGTTTTCCAATTCTATAGCGCCTGGATCCGCATTTTAAGTATATGTGCTTTAAAGCACTTAAATGTTCCCGGTTGGGTCTGCATTCGTTGGCAGAGTGCCTGTTTTCACGAATTGTTGCTCTTAGAGCGACCTCGGGCCTGTGACAGCATTTGTACCCACCTCGGCATTTCGCTGCGCCTGTCCTGTGCACCAACTGGGGATTATTTATCTAAATTTAGAACAGTTAACGTCACGAGCAAACGCTACTTATTCACATGCTCTACCTTTTGTGCCGTTTTTTCTATTGTTTTAATTCTTGGAACCTACTTTGATTGCTCCTCTGCTTTATGGCATAGTATTGTGCAATCTCTTATACCCATCAAAAAACAATATTCATATTATTATTGTCACTTTGCTTGCTCACCTGGTTCATGCTATTGTATAATAATATTAATAATAAAGTTTTAAATAGTCTTTTATCAGGCGGAAATAAGGTGCGCGCGTTCAACGGTTGGGTCATGCCGGTTTTGTTGTACTCTTTCGGCATACTCAAATGGACTCAGACGGAACTCGACGCCCTGGATAGGAGGGTCCGCACACTACTTACCACAAATCGGATGCATCATCCACGGTCATCGGTGATGAGACTGTATATCCCGCGAAAATGTGGAGGTCGAGGCTTCTTAAACGCTCAGACCCTCCACAATCACGAGATATGCAGTCTCAGGGAATATTTCTTAGAAGCCGACGTGGGGATGCACCGAGATGTGGTCTCAGTGGATAAGGGACTCACCCCGCTCTCCTTGGCTAACGAGAACTGGCGCAAACCTAAAGTATTAGATACTAATGACCGCAGGGAGGTATGGCAGGGCAAAAAGCTTCACGGGCGCTTTTGTCGGGTCCTACATGGACCAGATGTAGACTTCTTAGCGTCCGTATCCTGGTTACGATTCGGTGATCTCTTTGGAGAAACCGAAGGTTTTGTCTTTGCAATTATGGACAAAGTTATGATGACGAACAACTACCGGAAATATATTGTGAAGGATGGCACGGTTGACAGATGTCAACCGTGCCATCCGGTGGCATGCCCGACAGATGTCGGGCATGCCACCGTCCGGGGGAATCAATCCGACACATTATTTCTGGCTGTTCTCGTCTGGCTAACGGAGACTACTTGCATAGGCACAACCTTGTAGCCAGGATTATCCACCAGCAACTTGCTCTGAAATACAGTCTTGTGGATTCAGAAGTACCGTACTATAGGTATGTGCCCGACCCAGTTCTCGAAAATGGCACTATCACATTGTATTGGGATCGATCTATCATCACTGACCGGACTATTGTTGCCAATAAGCCGGACATAGTGGTGATAGATCGACTAGAGCGTCGCACAATGATTATTGATATAGCAGTCCCACATGACGAGAACCTCGTGAAAGCTGAGCAAGATAAAAAAATCAAGTATCTTGACCTGGCACGCGAGGTTGTCGACATGTGGGATGTGGATACAGCAGTCATTGTGCCGATAGTCGTTACGGCCAATGGCATTATAGCCAAGAGCCTCGACCAACACCTCAGAAGGCTCTCGTTAGGCAGCTGGATCAAGGGCTTGATCCAGAAAGCAGTTATACTGGACACGGCACGTATAGTGAGGAGGTTCCTCTCTCAGTAGCCCTGACCACCGGTAGCTTGGACCCTGTTCCCGATACTGGTGGGCTACTATTTTTTATATTTTTAAATGTTTTTTTTTTTTAAATCATTTTTGTAAAAATATTTAAAAATATATTGAATATGTATTAAAGAAAATAAAAGAATTAATAATACAATCACTTATGCAGTAAACATAATGAAACAAGCATTCTAACTGTCACTGTGGTTAAGTAGACTTTCACCATTCATCAAGAAACCAATATACTGTTACCAGCTAGCTAGATGGTCCGATTTATTTAACTATCTAAATTTAATACGCCTGAATTTGCCAACTGCAACAAACATTTCATCGTACACGCTGCTTCTTCTGTAGATGAAGATGTAATAATAATATTGAACATAGAAAGCTTACAATTTAATTAATAGAAATGAATTCATAAATATATTGCCCCAATATAACGATAGCTGTTAGTATCGTCCTTTACTTGGCCGAAAATACTCTAGCTTTTGCCGTACCAACTCTGAACACTGCCTCGCAAATATCGATTTCGTCTACATGGTTTCTATTGCGTATTAAATTTAAATGAGAGAGGACCACGAGACGGCGCAGTTTGGTATGCACTTGCGCCTCTCGATCACGACTTACTTGCATTCACAAACTTTAACATTGGTATTCCTTCTTAAGTTCTTCCCAACGCCTGACTTTTCACCACCGTTTAAAACATTCGCTCTCGGCTTTAAATTAATTCTTTTGTCTCACTTAAAGTCCAGTTTAAAGACAGGATTCCGTGTCATAAAAATACCACTTGCGCTGTTATTAAAATTGTGATTGTAGCAACATGCGGCCCCCGTTATTTCATGACGATCTAGATTCTTGACTTACGGTATCAAATTGTGAATTTGTTTCCCTCATACCGGACGACGCGTCTTGTCTGATGAGCATCTATGTATATTACTTCTGAGCAAAGTTAGTATGATGACTTCGTGCATTTGTCGAATGCAATTTGGTTTGCAATGTCAGTCATTATCATTTGTTACTTGACCACTCATTGCGGCTTGGTCCGACATACAATTTATATCTGCATCGTGTACCTCGAATTATCCTCTATTTATACTGACATTGTTAAGTAGTAAGTTGGGGCAGCGCTGCAAAAACAAAACTGACAGAACTTCAAATTACCCAAAATAAACTCATAAAAATATTGTTCAACTATCCGTACTTAACATGAACCAAAAAAATTTACAGAGATACAAAAATAATGAATATCAAGCAACTATACATTTACAATACGTGTATTATCATCAGAAAAATTCTCACTAAGAGTATTCACACGAACATAACACTCACTCAATACAAACATGTCAGTCAACGTAGCACACGGCGAGCTAGCTTGCTAGTTTTACCAAAAACTAGAACAAACTATGGCAAGAAAATGCTTACTTTTGAAGGAGCACAACTTTATAATAGAATACCGTCTAGTATAAGAAATCTACACTCTTTCAATGTATTCAAACTAAACTTAGTGAGTATATAATCGCGGATCAATCACTTCTGGAGAAATGAAGGCATTGAATTGCATAACTGATGAAACATTAGCGGGTATATTCATAAACGACGATTAAAGTTAAGAGGTGTTTAAACGTCAAAAATGTATGGTTAATCAGTCGCTAATCATTACTTAACTTTAGGCGGCGTTAATGAATAAGGGGTTAAATGACGAGTTTTGTGTAATATGTGTATGTTTTAGTATTGTGTAATTGGTGACGACGAACTTTGTGTAATTTATGTTTATATGTTTTAGTATTGTTCTCAAGTGAGTGACATGTATGTCTTTATTGAGAATAAAGTTTCTTTAAACCTAACCTAAGTAGGAACAAGTCTCTTGAAAACAACTTAAAGTACTAACTTTAGGATTTAGGACTTTATCCTGTTATTGAAAATGGTATCAATAGCGAGTTTGTAGTTTTATTTTAAATAGGGTACTCTTTGACATCATTCATAATATCAAGGTTCTGGGATTATCGCACTTTCTACTCAATAATTAAATAATCTTTGTTCTCTACTAATATATCTTTGTTGTCAATTATTGTAAGAGCATATATCATCGCAATGGTAGCCGGTAGTAGGTAATACCAACATCTTATCTTGCAAAAGCATAGGTTTTCCTACGACTGCAAATACTGCAATCTATAGTTGCGCATTATTTTTTTTATGCCTATTTCGTATCGATGGAAAATATTAATAATATTTTGTAATAGAGTTGAATAATTATGCAATTTCAAATAATAGTAAATGCTGTTTTCATTTAATTATTTATTGTAACTTGAATATGTAACCAGTATTTAGTAGTGCCAGTTTTAAACACGTTGAACTTACCTACGTTTATGCATCTGAAAACGAAATATACGGCATACGTTTTAAAGGCAATAGGCTTAATACGTTTTCTCTACCTCGAAGTTTGAAACTGGTGCGTCGTGTGCCCGGTAACTTTAAAGATATTCAGTGAATGTCGCAGTCCTGAGTCCTGGGGGAGTAGTTACGTGCCCGTATGCAACGCTCGAGGCCTAATGTGCGCGTTTCACAAACACCGCTCCGCCCGTTTAAGGCATAAACTCGTGAGTCCTCCACTACCAACTTGTTATGTGGATCATTATACTCCGATTAAATTTTATCTGTCGAATTTTCTATTAATGATCCACTTAGGTACAATAACCTTTGAGCTAAAAACCCACGTCGCTAATTGGCCACAAAAAACATGGCTTGCAATCACGTCTTCAATTATATCAAACTCACATTTGTCAATAAAATGTGATCAATTAAAGTCCTTGAAATCTCGGCGACATGCGCTCCTTTTCTGCAAGCACGCAAACGCTGCACTTTAAAGTGACAGCAGAGTGAATTCTTATTCAATTTGCATTTTCGCTGCAAACTGCTGAAAGGCGAAAATCTATGAAAAAGAAGGCATCATTCTCAGTACATCAAGGGAACGCTGACAACGACACGTTCTAATAGAAAATTTTCATATTCATAAGGACGTAGAAAATTTGCATATAAAACGAGCAACTTCGCCTCCCCCGACCCGCGGCGCAGGGTCGAGCACCCTGTTTTCCATTCTCTCTCCTTGTAAGAAGTCAGGAAGATTTTAGTTTACATTTAACAACTCTCCAAGAGTTTCTATTATGTAAGCTCGAATTTACACACGATTTGTTCAAGTGGAACTGCTTGTTATAGTTTCTGTAAAATACTTGGAAAAATCTTTGAAAAAAGAACCACGCAATTTTACCTGATGTTTCAGTCGAGCTAGCCCCACTAAGTAATAACAGCTGCACAGGTCGATCAGGTTAAGCTGCGCTTGCCGCGGTTGGTCTGTGGATAGGAGACCATCTTTATATACCAAGACCCTTCCGTGCCTTGGAAAGCACGTTAAGCCGTGGTCTCGGCTGTCATTCGTGGATATTAGACGGTCTTGTGGAGGTCAGATAGGCAGTCGCTCCACATAAAATTCTGATATTCAGCTGCATCCGGTGAGACTGAAATCCGACCCCAACATAGGCGGGAAAAGGCTAGGTAAAAAAAAAAAACAAACTCAACGACTATACAACAAAAACCGCAGTAATCTAAAAAAAAAATCACTGCTAAATGAAAACGTAAAAAATTGCGTATCGGTCATGCGCAACACATAAATCCTTCCATAGTGATTTGTGATTTGCCTGATGTAGACTTCTGATAACATTTTTGAATGAATGTATTTACCGAGTTTGGACTACAATCCATCCGAAGTCGGTTTATCCATATATTTTTCCAAATATTTTACGACCGTGGTGAGCAAACTTTGATTGCTTAATTCAAACTTTGGATCAAAGGAAGCCATCACTTAAAAAAAGTACTTATCTCAGAAAATAAAATAAGCGCTTTTCCAATTTGATTCAGAAAAATACAAATGTACTCAAGGATTTTTTTTAGTTCTGCAACAGAAACATGCACTACTTCATCATGTATAGTTACGTTGATCGACGAAAATTCCCTCAACCTTCATTACTACTAGTCATTACTAAAATTACAATTTCAGCAGTTCAGCAATTTTTCTGAAGTTCGATACCATCACATGAATTTGAAGATGTAAAATTATTTTATGATCGCTGTAATCAATGCAAATAGTTAACCGATATCTTTCGAAACAAGGGTAAAATGTTTGATTTCATTGGACGGGATTTCAATTATGGCGTCGACAATTTTGAAGGTGTCATATTGTAGGAACAGTTTACACAGATGAAATGGTGAGCAGTGACCACGGACAGTGGCTCTGGCACACTTGGAATGAAATTGAAATGAATTGTTTGCGGAGTCAACTCCGCAACTGGATTATATGCGGTTTGCTCCCGCCCCGGCGTAAATTGGATCTCGAATAAGATGTCTTTTTCCGAATCGACTGCAATACTTGTTCGTTTTTAACAGACTGTGACGAACCAATGAATCGAGGCCTTTGAATACCGATTGCTTTATGTAGTACCTTCCATAAAGCAATCACTGTTTAAGTTTCCAAATTAACTGTTATTGTGGTCTTTAGACTATAGGTATACTTTTTCAAAGCTTATTAACAGAACTAATAACAGGACTTTCTGCTGTGGAGCATTTTGCATCCGTCATAAAGATCATAAAACTTGAATTTCCTGAAGCTATTTTTTTTTGCGTTTACATAATATTGGATATGTTATCGTCTGATATTCAATTAAATTTAAGGGCAGAGAGATATTGGCCAGATAGCCGCCATAACTTAGAGATCATGACTTTCATATCCTCCATCAAGATGAAATTATTGAAATATACGAACATTATTTGTGATATTGGTAGCGAGGCGAGCACGCGCGAGGGTCGTGTGAAAACCTTATTGCCCAACAACAATGCGCCTCGTGACTGCCAATGCGATTTTGTCTTCAGATTAAACGCTGACATAAATTCCCTTGTATTTATTATATCGATACGAAAGTGGAATCTAGCTGCTGAACCGTAATTTATGTAAGTTGAACCAAGAAATACAATGTTTGATTATCTCCAAGTTGGGAATCAAACATTGTGTTTACGGCATCTTCCGTAATAATTGATCTGTTTTGTTCTTTGTTGTAGTTACGAACGTTGCTTTTATAGCTTCTGTTTGCAAATTAAGCAATTAGTGACTCTTAGTAAGTAAACAAAGCGGGCTTTATTTTAATTGCATTCACAGAGGAATTCCAGCGACTACTTGTCGTTGAATGGCGCCCACTCGAGCGCGCCGTCCTTCCTCATCGTCGCTCAATGGATAATGTACGTGCCAAACGCTAACTTAGCCAATCGCTGTCGACTAATTTGTGGCTCATCATTAGCTAGCTTTCTGCGACATGCGAATGAAATAATGATCAAATATGACATTGATGTCAAACTGGCTCACCTGTACCGATTGAGACATAAAAACTCGATGTCCATGAAGCTGGCTGCAATGCCGTATATTTGATCTGTATCGATCTTGTTGGTAGTTGTTATGGAAACATTAAAATATTCCAAATGTTCTCTGGTAAAAACCATCTGTTCAAGTAAAAAATTCACCTGGACATTATGTCTGTTAACAATGCGAATCTGACGTGCCGGACGGAACCTTTGCTGCATTCTGAACGTACAATTAGTTTTTTATGCAAGCACCTCAAAAAGAATTGAGGAATCATGTCTCACTGGATTCTGTATCACGTCTTGGTAAAAGAGGAACTCTGTCATTCGTTGAATTTTTTTAAATTGTTGTCTAAATAAATGAACGTGTACAGTAGCATGATCGTGTCAAAGGAAAGAGCCTCTACATGACTTAAATCAGCAATTTCGTTGAGTATCGCACAGCCGGCGTTAACTTAGCTCCACCGACTTTGAAATTACATTTCGTCTGGAGAAAAGCTTGTAACTTTGTGGTCTTTTTCTCTTAAGGCTTTGTCTCAGAGAAACATTAATACAAGATTCAAAAGCTCTGCTTTTAACCAGATTTGATAGGTTTCTTTATGTGGTTTTTATAACATATAGCATTCTACTTCAGCATTAGGTTTTAGTGAAACTACATTTGCTGTTTCTATTTAATTTGGTTGCTCAGATGACTGATTAAGAGGGTAGTAATTGTGTCCACCACCGAAGTTGTACAAACAGTAGCGTTTTATCTTGGCCCGCATGATGTTGCTCTCTCAACTTTCTGCTTACACTCTCTATTTACTTTTGTAATGTGTATTGTTTCGGTTTATACGCTATTAACGGTTGTATTGTTTAATGTTTTTGTAATCCACGAGTCCACTTGTGTAAACATTACCCGTTGTATTATTGTGTATCTTATTAAATATGTTAAACTATTCAAATTGCTAGGTGAGCAATTTGACTTAGCAAATATGGATTATAAACAAAATAATATGAGTTATACGGATTTTAAATATTCACATATCGCCCTGGACTGTAAACTTGGCAAGCGTTTAGAAACTTGGTGGAGGCGTCGCTTAGTATTGGAATGAAGAGATTTCTTTAAAGTTGCTCGATTCAGAGCACGGGTGGTGGCGGGTGGTAGTGTGGTGGTGTGCACCGCAGCCCGCCATCACAGGGAATATTAAGGAGAGACGTGCTAGTCGGCGGACTGTTCACCGTTTCCTTTCATGCATCGTTGACTTATCTCGTCGCATTTCGATACAGTCTCAATTGCTACACACGTGATTTGAAAACGTTTTGGCTTTAACGTTTTGCTACTCGCAAAAGTTATCGTAAGATAAACAGTAACTATAAGACTAGATAAGGAATCTTTTAGACCCAAGTGGGTAACTGATTTTGCATCTTGATAATCATGAAGTCAAGGTCGAATACAAAAAACTGTTTGGAGGGAATAACAGAATAAATTCGCACTGAGGCTCCCACAGACAGCGTCTCGCGACTCTAATAGAACGATTTTAATGAAACTTATGCAAATTGATCTACTAGTGTCGCGTCGCGCCTGTCTGTGGGAGCCTTCATGCTGGGTGCTTTTAAATAAACATCTAACCATCACGGGCTTGTGTTTGCTGCGAGGTTTTCATGGACCTGTTGTAGAAACCCCATCACTAGTAAAGGATCCTCCTCATCATGTGAGTAGCTTATTTCCAACTATATTCGGGTTGGCTGCAATTGAATACCAGTATTTACATTAAACGGCTGCCAATCAGTGGGTAACTGGGTAAACACAATCCCTCAAGACTGGTTGTCAGCTTACTTTGATTACCCCGTAACGACTGTCAAAGACCTACTGTCATTCGTAGATCTGTCATAGGCGGGACCACGTGCGTTTCGGCTCCCAGGCACGGAACGGTTCTTACTTCTTGGTATTTAATAAAATTGGTCACCCATACACTGACCGATTTCGGAAACCGTAGCTTAACCTTGATCGACCCGTGTGACTGTTATCACTTAGCCACGAGCCCCACAATAAAGAACGATGCCATCTTCCGTTAAATTGTTTTACTTATCTTCACGCGGGTGTGTTATGAGAAGCGACAGTGACATTGAATCAAGTGCGTGACTGTCCATTCAATCTTTGTTCTGCTGTGTACATTATGTTTTGATAAATGTGCAATGCTATACAAACAGAATTTAGCGGAACGTCGCTTTACCATGACATACATATATGTATTGAGGAATAGCAGGCTTAGCACGAGCACTGATTTGTCGACGGAAGAATAGACATGACTATTAACTAAATGATGTAAGTACAATAGGAGAAGATAACTATGTTTTTCTATT
Source organism: Polymixis flavicincta (assembly GCA_949987655.1). Classification (NCBI taxonomy): domain Eukaryota; kingdom Metazoa; phylum Arthropoda; class Insecta; order Lepidoptera; family Noctuidae; genus Polymixis; species Polymixis flavicincta. Next base: position 7,550,432 of record OX465177.1, on the reverse strand, counting down.
AATTATCACAATTATCTAAACGAATCATGATTTTGTAGATAATCGTATATACTTTGTGGCCGTCGAGTAGAAAGTTTGTTGTCAGTGTGATTTTGACAGTTTGGGAACAAATAATCTTCTGAAATAGTCTACATTTATAAGGACCTAGAAAAATATTGTTAGAAAAGAAATACAAAATGACAGATTGTAGAAGAATATCTACGGTGCGATGTGAAAAATGGAGAAACGGAATGTCACTTTGTATTGAAAAAGCACTGTCTGTTCAGCGTAGAAATAGAAAACGTCAGGCTAAGCCTACTGAGGGGTAATTGCGTAATCAGTAAATCGGGCACTATCAGTAGGAATCGCTTTATTTTTGACAGTACCACGACATTCATTGCGCTATTTACGTTGCTAAGCAGACAATTAATGTAGGTGTAATGTGCATGAGAGCAAATAAATAAAAATAAATATTTTTTTTCGATGATATGAAGGAATGGATTTCAGATTCTGATTAATCTTGTGTTACGCAATTAGGGTACTGGTTTGATTTGGCCCCGTTACCAAAAGAGATAAGTTACCAGGGTCCGGATCAGAATTTTTAATTATTTATTTATTTATAGCCTTTTCCAGACATAAGCATACATTTTTTCTTTTATATTTGTCTTTTTCTAAATATAAGTTTTTTTTTTGTTTGGGAAATCATCAAATGACTTCTCCTGCTGGGTAGAGCAGGAGGGCGTGTCAGACTTTTACTGACTAAAACCCACCCGTGTTCCCTCATTTGCCCGTGTGCCAGGGGCGGCGGTATCTCTTTCGAAAAACCCGCACCCCTGGCAGGCATCGGCCTTTGCGGACCCCTCGGTCACCCTGCGACGGGTCAACACAGTGGCCCCGCCCCCGCCGCCTACCACTTTTCGGCCGCAGGGGATAGGGAGAGCGGCCAACGCTATACCGGCACTACTCTTCCCCTGCGGCCCCAACGCGTCCGCCATCAAACGGTGGCGGCCCCGTCCAGGCCACGGAAGGGAAGAGCGCTACTCAAAAGTACCGGCACTCCTGCTCCGCCGCAGCCCGTAACCCTCAGCCGCGATGCCTCCCGTTCACTACTAAGCAGAATCTGATTCATTTTGTAGATTATTGCTAATCCAATGCTTTATATGTTGTAAAAATGTGTCTGCTCAACAACGTAAACAACGCAATGGATGTTGTTAAATCATCAAAATGAAAGCCATTCCTACGGTTTATGAGTCGTAATTATTCCCCAAAGTCGTCGGATATAGTTGAAATTTAGTAAGAAACCGATGAATGTTTTCGAATGACAATTAATTTGATAAATAAAACATTCAATATTTGTTCTTAAACATTAGAGATGGGCCGACTATGACTTTGGCCGACTAGTCGGCTGCAAAATGGTCGATTAGTCGGCCAAGCCGATCATTGATTTCGGTTGATGTTCAAAATGGCAAACCTACTTATTGCAATTGTTTGCTATAGAGTTTCTTCTTTTTTGTTAGAAGTATTAATTAATTTTACTTTCGGTATTTAATTTCCATCTAAGTCCAATTAATTAATAGACCAAACGAAGGGTTCCTATTCCTTACTATCCTGATTTCCTGACTGCGCTGAAAGTAAACTGTAAAACTGATTCTATAATAAAAAAAATATAATAGTAAAGATTTCAATTTAATTTCAATCACCGTTTTTAAATTTTTAAGCAATACGAGTAAAAAATGGGCCGACTAGTCGGTGGTTTTAGCCGACTAGTCCCGAATACAAATGGTAGATTTTCCCCGACTAGTCGGTACTTCACTATTAAACATCCAACATTTTTTTACTAAACTTTCAACTGATATATCCCACGATCCTGGTTACGTAGATCTTTTGGTGACCGTATATGAATTGAAAAACACATGTTACGCTAATTATTTTCAATTCATCAATAGAGGCAATCAATGATTGCATCAAATCAAACTGAGACAAAATATTGTAATTTTTAATAATTACGGTCGAAATTAGAATAGATGCAGATAAGTATGATTGTTTATCATTAGGATAAATGCTGGTCGTATGACGCAACTAAATTTGTCATTCAGGAAGTATTTACATGGAGTCTGGGGTTATATAAACAATGGTTTCCTGTGAATGTTCGAACTTGTCACAAACGACACGGGGATTTTGCAGCTGAATAGGTACCAGTTTTTTTACATGGACCAACTGTCTATCTGACCTCTACAACCCAGTTACTGGGTAACACTGGTGAGGCTGGTTGTCAGACCTTGGGCTTCTGACTGCTCGTTACGACTGTCAAAAACCTATGAATGCTTTCCGACCCTAGCCGCCGCAGGCTACAGAGATGCCCTGGGCGTCGGGAATCAAAGGCCGATTTCCGGCCACCGTAGGCATGAGCTTGCGGACGGCGAGTAATGGGTAGCTCGCTGTCCGGTAAGGACCAAGCCCAAGTCGACGGCGCGTTGTGTTCCACGTGCGCCTCAAAGAGATGTCAGCACAAACGTGATGGGGCCCGCAAGGGCCGATGCCTGCCAGGGGTGCGGGTTTGTTAGAAAGAGATACCACAGCCCCTGGCATACGGGCTACTGAAGGAACACGGGTGGGTTTTAGTCAGTAAAAGTCTGACACGCCCTCCTGCTCCACCCAGAGCGGGAGAAGTTATTTGATGATTGCCCACCCAAAAAAAAAACCCATGCGGTTGTCATCATTGCGTTCCATATTGTATAAAAGATATTACAAAGGGCGTAAAGCTAGGTACAGAAAAATGGACCCTGTAGCAAAATGATAAAATTAAGATTAACTTCTAAGAATAAAATTAAAGCTACTACTTAAATGTATAAAAAACATAAATCTAGGTATTTATAATTAAGAAATAAAATAAGAACATAAATTGCAAACTTTTCCTTTAATGCATAATTATGTGTATTGCTAATTTGTTTGCTACCACAATGCCAACATTTCAAACAGATTTTTACCCAAATACTCCTTAGCTCTTCCGTATCATGCGATAAACAGCAAATAACTTCGACAGTTTCTTTTTTCACCACAGATACATGGCGTTATAATATGTGGTTTAGAGATAACTATACGTTTAATAGCATTTAATGCTATCAAACACGGTACATGAGCAAAAAGGGAAGATTTTGCGTCCACACTCGGTTCCATCCCATCCCGCCTTTTCCATGTCGCCCTGGTATTGCGCCAGTCGTTGCACAGGGGACCGCTCGTTAAAGACTGTCCACTAGGATAAATCGAGTTTTCTCTATCGCCTACTGTAACTGCCGTTCGGTTTAACTCAGCCACGTACTACGTAATAATATCCTTTTATACGTTTACTGCGTTAGCTGCAATAAAGGTTTTCCAATGTTTCGTTCTTGTGGTTTCTGTAAAACATAACGTCTTCTACTTCAGGTTCTCTTAATAATCCATCATTTTTTTTGCTTGGGTTAAGAATCTGCAATGGACCTGTTTAATCCTTCAATCAGGTTCTTGGAACTCTGAATGTCGAATCTCCTTACAATTCTCAGGGACACAATGATCTAGTGCATTCTTTTCGCCCCCCGTTTTGGAAGCAAGTGGCGATATCTCAACAGCATACGACACGGTACGAACGGGAAGCCATTAAATAACCATGCTTAAATAATCGAGTAGATTACAATACAACACGTGCCAATATTACCTAGGTAATAGATTGACTGATTGAAAACGTAACATGCGCGAGAATTTGAATTTGATTCTTTATTATCTTAAAAGTAATGTAAAATATTGTAATTTAAAGATTCGCTATGTTCATAAGTATCGAAGGGGGACTGACGCATGACGTGACAACGTGCCATAAGGTGTACCGTGGTCCCTATTGCCGGCCAACGTACTCTCTTCACTTACCAATTGCAGTAAAATGGCAATAACAATAAAACAGTAAGATAAAACTGTTGGTATAGAGTAGCGATCGTGAAAGCCGAACCATGCTCGAGCCCTCGAAACTTTGCCAATATCTAGTGTTTCAGTCTATCCGTGATTTCGCTCCAACCCAACGGATACGTATCAGGACATTCGTACTTTATCTTTCCTTCGATGGCTATGGGCGGGTGTTTGTCGCGTTATGACTGGGATTTTTGAGATGTTATGTGTGATTCGCAGAATTTTAGTTTTTCGTCTATATTACAGTTCCCATCTTTCGTAACGTTTCTGCAGTATGGTTCATATTTAAGTTGATGATGGCATTTTTTAGAATACGGCTTTCGGCTAAGTTGTTGGTGGTGGTTGATCCAACATTTAAAAAGAGTAACGGTGGAGTTTCTTGCCCATTCTTCTCCATACGAAACTACATTTTGGAAGGGGCGACTAGAATCAATTCTATTTTAATGTAAATGTTGACGTTCAAAAGTGCCTTTTAAGTGCCTATTTGAAATAAATGCTTTGACGTTGCCTTTGACCGTGGATGGGAGACCATCTTTACATACCAAGTGCCCTCCGTGCCTCGGAAAGGACGTTAAGCCCGCCCAAGTCCCGGTTGACATTCGTGGATCTTTCACAGTCATTACGAGTCGTCAGAACCCTGGAAGTCTGAAAATCAGTCTCACAAGAGGTATCGTATAACAAAGTTGGAAAATGGCTAAGCGGATAAGTCATATTATGATGAGACTAAAAATGTATGTTTTGGCATTGTGACAACTGTCCTTTATTTTATTTTGAAGCAATACTACTGCCTTGCTTGTTCTTCTCCCCTTCACATAAAAAATGTATTGTAGTGTTCCTATTCCATAACTACTCTTTCCTTTTTCCCGAAGTACAACCAAATCAAAACAAACTTCAGATTCGCAATTTTAATTTACATCAACTTCATTCATTTGTTGCACAGTAGTGCACAATCGTGTACGCCTTGCCGTAGGCTGCCTTAATTAGTACGCAGTCTACAAAAACAATACAAATAACTCATTACATTTTTGACTCGGCCGGGATTAAAGTTGTGAGTGGGAGCGTGTGTGCGAGGAGTATGCAAATATTCTGTGCAGCACCGAGGCATACCGCACGGGCGGCGCTGTCAGCACTCGTAAATTCGGAGATTACCCGCAGAGTGTGTTCCCGCTGTATTTTAATGCATCCCACAATAAAAACGTTGTCGTAAACAGTTTAATTGAAAACGCAAATTATTGTTACGTACCCGAGTTGCATTGTGTTCTGCTTTCTTGTTTGTGGGGCTCAAAGAGCTTTGAATGGGATAATGCTATGCTAATGCAAATCAATAATTCTGTTTCTTACAACCTAAGCGAGGGTTGTAAGAAGATGAGATTTGTTTGTATAAACAGAATTTATACGGTCACTAGCAGAAAATTTATCAGGGAATTGAACGGTGAAATATTTGAAATGAAAGTGCTTTTATGAAAAACGTTATTTCAAACGAAACTTAGCTGAACGGAACCTTTCATAAAGCCATAAAGCTAAAGTATCAAAGCCAGTTATTTCCTACTTTAATTTCTTAGAAGAAAATGTGCAACTGTGCAGTATAAAGATTTCTTAAAGCGCATTCTTCGGAAACGCGCAGCTACCTTACAGTTTAAGGCTTAAAACTGGGCAGCTTAGCGGCGCCGAATGAAAGTTTACACAAGAGATAAACTCGCCTCCACTTCGACGCCAACTACTTCACAGATTAGCTTTTCTATTTCACGCTGTGTAACACCCTGATATTTCGTCACGAGGAATTTTGGAGCTACGTAAGCTGCGTTTAAAGCACGCCCAAAGTAATATCTTCCGTCTAAAAATAATCTTGAAAGATGCACTCTATTTTGTTTACAGTTTACTTTTAAAGCATATGCCGTGTTTGTAACCACTCAACAACATAATAATTCGATGTCAAAAATGTTATTACGTTAATAACAAAACATGTTTCCTTAAGTTTGTTTTGCACAGCAATAGCGTTTTCCATATATGTATATTAAATTACTTGAATGGCCTCAAGCATCTCAATAAAATAATAAATACCATAGAAATATAACACAGAATGTTATCCTGGGTCTAATAAGCTGTTTCGTCATCCAAAATAAGTGACGTTGAGGAAAATGTTGCAAAAATCAATAAACAGACGCGGCTGTATAATCTTATTTGTGTATGGATAAATTGAGATAGAAATTAAATAAGGGATTTGGATCGCGCCAAACGTTTGACGGATTATAAGCCGAAATGTCTTCCTTCTTTTTTAGCATTTTCGCTTTCTTTTTCATGTAATCTGAATCGCTATTTATTCTTATAAACGCAACAATAACACCAACATGAAATTGAGCATGTATAGGGTCTTTAGTATTTTTCCGCCACAATATCTTTTTCGTCATTATTTTGTTAATTCGCTAAGATGATCTATATTCTTATTTGTCGGTATGTCGCTGACCTATTAAATAATAAAATATCATTTTGAAACTATTACACAAGACCTCGATGTTCAAGAGATATTAATTATTTTGACAGACGTGTGGATAAAAGTTACGTGATGGGTCACCGCGCCTTTGCTTCGCCTACTAAATCATGAACTTGCAAGTTGGATACACATATACGCAATCCTCTATACATATAGTTGCGTCGCCTAATAGAAATGAAATCCAATTTACTAATGGAAGATTATGATGAGAAATTGAATGACGAAATAATCTAAAAAAGCGCTAATGCCCTAGAAGATGAATTAACGCTACGAATGTAATTGACTCAACTCTATTTCTTCACTTCGCAAACACTTATCTTTAACAGAGAAAGGGAAATTAGTAGATGGTAATTTCTGCTTTAATGTTTTAAAGAAGGTTCATATTTCAATTTAACGGCTGTTAGTATATTATATGTCGCAGCCAGCTGGTTCAATTAGCCAGCTAATTGGCCTGCCTAGGCCGTTCATTAAATGCCGGCATCCAATTAAATTGCTGGAGGACAACTAGCCAAGTCATTGAGCGCAACGTTTAACCAGATGGCTAAATGTCGTGTAGTGGTTTAGTTAAAGTGGATATTGATGAATTTGTGATGTTTGGTCAGGATGACGACGAGTTCACTAATTATTTACGACTACTTTTTACTAATACCTACCACTCAGTAACTAGTAATAGTGAAATGTTTAAAATTAATTAATTAATAATTTCACTTAAAATTTTACACAAGAACGAAAAATAACATTGACGGTTTGCGCTATTGACGCCATGTTTGTTTTGGGGACTAATAGCGCCGCAGTGAAAAAAAAAACTAAATGTGGCTCATTTGGCCGAGTCTTGGTCAGTCATCTTCAAAGGGCTGACTTTCAATAGGCCAAGTTGTTAAACGTTGAATGATACTAGTTCGATTAACTATCGGTCTAGGCATCAAATTGGATGCCGGCGTTTAATGAACGGCCTAGGCGTCCAATTAGCTGGCTAATTTAACCAGATAGCTGCGACATATAATATATTGTAATGACTTCACAGTTTAGTGCAGCCCATTTGAAAGTCGTAAATCTTTAAACTTTACGCGTTTAGTCAAATAAGATATTCTGAAGTATTTTACTAAATAACCATTTGTAAAGGTTTTATTACGTGTTTCTTTATTCCGGTAGTTCAGCAATAAAGCCTAGGTTAAGGATTTCTGCTGTAATTTACGGACTGCGCAGGTGTTGCAGTAAAAATAACAGCTTGGAGGAACTGTGCGCCTTCGACCCGATTGTTCGTAATAGGACACTCGTAACTTTCCTTATACCATGGAAATATCGTAGGTCTGTGAATAGCAGCGTTTTATTGAATTGAGTGGAAATGATCGTTTAAAAAGACAAACTTTGCTATCAACCTATTTAGTAAGGTAATAAACGAAACTTGTTTCTTTGACGAAAATGTTTGGCCATGAACTGCCATGATCGATGCTTTATCGAGGCATCGAGTTACGTACTATCTAAAGTGTGGGAGGATTGTATTCTGAATTGAAGTAAAGCCAGTATTGCTTTATTGAACCAGTGCACCGCAAAAGCGGAAACGGGCCGGTGTTTGCGATCCGCTCCTACACGAACTTCCGTCTACGCTGTCCTGAACAAATAGAGCGATACTATTGCAGCCCTGCGAATGGGCGTTTCATTGGCCGCGCTTACATGCAACCATTTATAAATTCAAATGAACACGTCGTTGTCCGCCGAGCACAATATACGCAAGTGTGCGTATAGGTCTCGCCGGTCGATATTTGATTACTACTAACCCAATAAAAGCACGTGTTAGATTTCCGTTTTGTTGTTCCCAATTTAGAATCGACACTTTCCACGATACCTTTACGATTCTAGTAAAATTAACACTAATTTTTTCATCTTCTTCTACGTTATAAAACATACTTCGTTTTATTAAAAAATCGTTGATTGATTTGTATAACAGAATCTCCATTATTAAAATCAAAAGCTTACATAACGATGCTTTATTTTACAAAAATGTGGAAGGAAGAACCTTATTAAAAGTAAATTCACGGACGGAGTATTACCAGATCCTAGTAAATTCATTTTGTTTATCTGATGTTGATTTAGCTTCGACAGAAGTTGATAAACGATGTCAAGTTCTTCTATTTATCCTAAAGGATTCAGCGTTTCTAGTTCTTTTGTCTTTTATTTATGTGTAGCCTTTTTCTGCCGAACCGTGTCGGATGAACTAAGAGCAGTGTGAAAATATTTCAACCCACACCTGTCGGCTCACACGTTAACTACTCACGTATATAAATGCCCTCCAGTTACATTTTCTTTTTCTCCAAACCTGAAACATTTTCTTTGTATTGTTCTTTTATTTTCCTTCTGCTTACATATTCATTTACTTAAATAAATATAGCTCCTTTTTTACTAAGTATTAAGCTCTAGCGAAGCAACATTAGGATTATCACAAAACGTGTCCTGCACAATGGACACCGTTTTATAGCTTATTAAAGATTTAAGTAGTAGTTAATACACCATGATTGGTCAACAGTTAAGTGTTACGTTGCGTGAAGGACGTCGCGTAATAATTTGTCATTACTTGATGTTGTTCTCTGAAGTCTCCGTGGGAACTATACGTACGTTTGTACAGCTAGGTGAAATATGATTCCAACTTGCAACTTTTATGATTTAGTAGGCACAGCAAAGGTGCGGGGTGACCTGCCACGTCGACGACGTGATAATGATAAATGTGGGCCTCAGCTAACCCCTATCAAAAATATTTTCCGATTCCGACCCTTCCCCGCTGGTGAATCTAAATAAAAAAAGGATTTTATTGTTTTAGTAATAATACAAATCCGCTATATGATCCCAACATTTTTCAGGAATTCTTTAAGCGGCGTCAGCGCCTCGCTTACAATAATTAATTGCTTGTGCTTCGTCATATTTTTTAATATTTCTGTCTGGCTGATGATTTATTTGGGCGCTGTCAGTCACGGGTCGGGGTGAAGCTTGCAAATCTTTCGGTTGGCGTGCCCTTATAATGGACATAAAACACGAGTGAGCTCAAGGGCCCGGCATTATTGGATATCGCTTACAAGGGTTCCCATGTTTGTCGGTGAGACAGGCGCCGTCGATCGCTCGTTTTATCCTCGTGAAAGGCAGTTAAGTCACAAAGGCGGCCCACTTACAAGTTCACTTTCCAAAAGGAGATCTACAAATACTGTCGTCTTCCGTCGGCGAGTAAATAGCAGTGGTCCATTAAAGGAGGCGCGGGTGACGGCGCGCGCGCCTCCCCGATAACGTGTTCCGTGCAAATCGAATCACGGGGAAGCGAGCCATTATGCAGATTTTCCATTAGAGAAAAACTCAAACAGTGGCTCCGTCCTTCAGTTACGTCATCCTGCGCGTTATCGTGACGAAGAGCATTCAATCCATCTTTCTGGGCGGCCTGTGGAAGTCGCTTACGCACCAGGTGCTAATTTCAAAGAATGTTTTACGAGTATTTTCATGTTCTCCTTCGTCAGTCAACAACCACTAGGCGGAAACAAAAAACGAAACGCTTATGTGTAACTATTCTCGCTCTATACGTCATTTTTTTTTTTTTTTGTTTGGGTGGGAAATCATCAAATAACTTCTCCCGCTCTGGGTGGAGCAGGAGGGCGTGTCAGACTTTTACCCACCCGTGTTCCTTCAGTAGCCCTTAAGCCAGGGGCTGTGGTGTCTCTTTCGAACAAACCCGCACCCCTGGCAGGCATCGACCCTTGCGGGTCCCATCACTAGGTATTTGTGCTGACATCTCTTTGAGGCGCGCGTGGAACACAACGCGCCGTCGACTTGGGCTTGGTCCTTACCGGACAGCGAGCTACCCATTACTCGCCGTCCGCAAGCCCATGCCTACGGTGGCCGGAAATCGGCCTGGGATTCCCGACGCCCAGGGCGTCTCCGTATCCTGCGGCGGCTGGGGTCGCGAGGGCGCATATGCTGTCTCTCCCTCACGTGCGCCGCCTCCCTCTTCGCGAGCATCACTGCTTCGCTGAAGGAGGTGACGGCTCCCCATGCCCTCTCGCTCCGTACCATGGCCTGGACCAGGGCCGGACGCGAGAGATCGCCGCCGCCGATCGCCTCCACGAGGACACGGCGGTGCTCCGCCCAAGCAGGGCAGACCGCCACCGTGTGCTCCACCGTGTCCTCAGGGCGATCTTCGCAGTGGAAACACCCGGGCGTTTCCTCCCGCCCTATCCGAAACAGGAACCTCCCGAAACAACCGTGTCCGGTGAGGACCTGCGTCAGGCGGAAGGTGAGGACGCCATGCCGCCTCTCAAACCACTCCTCAAAGAGGGGACTTACCGCCGCAATCGTGGCGTGCCCACTCTATACGTCATCTGTCTTTATTTTAGAGTAAGTTAGGAGAATCTCAATTTTTCTGGGTAGCATTTGTTAGGTTTTAAATGTGACTAATCCCCAACTTTTTACCGTTTTTCATAAGTGAAAACAGTGATAGGAATAAGGACAATAGGTTCAACATTATCTTAACCCCTCAACAAATTAAACCGTTTACGATTTTAATTTTACGGGTTGCTGGCTCACGGTTTGTGCCTGTCAACGTCACGTTAACAGGCAGTATATATGTGTTTGTTGGTGACTGAAAGCGAAATAGACAAACGTGTTTTGGGACAAGACAATCGATCAATGACAGGGCGTCAATTTGACACCTCAAACAGAGGCGAGGGTCGTGAGGCGTCTCGTTAAACACGCGTAGTACGCTATTTTAGTCGAATTTAACAGGATCAAGCAACCCGAATATGATGCGTCATCTTTATGTGATTTTTTAAAGCTTATTTAATTGATTGGTTTGTCTTTACTAAATTAAGTTTGGGTATTGACGATGTCGAGTTTCTATGCTAGAACTTTCATAATATTATTTTTCTGTTACATATTTCGTCCAAATCTGTAAATTAGAATAGTTTTTAATAAATTGGAAAATACCCTATTGAGGTGGAAAAATTGAAGAGTTCATCATAGTCCAGTGTTGGACTGTTTTGAGTTGCTCAATACAAATTATACCTTATTGTTTAATTCTCAATGGTCCAAAGAACTGATTTTCTAAAGTCTCTTTATAGAAACTTCGTCACCTAATCGGAGACAGCTGTAAATCAAAACCTTTCTCTTCGGGAATCGGAAGGGACAATGCAATGTTGACACAATATACGACATTGTTTTTAATGCTTTTATCATTAAATCGCTTGTTTTTGCGGCAGTTTCTAATAATGCTGTTCCATTTCACTGGCAATTGTCGAGATAACTTTCCTTTTCAATTCTTTCCTGTTTTTGTTTGTATTCGTTGTTTTTGTTTACTTAATGCCTTGTTTTCTTAGCAACGAAACGAAAGACGTCATGAACAGACCTGGCCTAATTTAATGAATTATAAAAAATGTTTATTTAGCTTTACTTGTTAATGTATGTTAAGATAGATTCTTGCAAGATATCTATTTTCTGACTTCCTCAAAGGCGTTGCTGAATAAATTTGGCCAAAAAAAAATCCGGTCCATGGTATAGTGCCACATCTAAATATCATTTATACATTGAGTTAAGATGGGAATACGAATCCCAAAATAAAGGTCAAAGCATCAAATCAGCAATTCAGTGTAAAACGCGACAACTATACGTATAATAAAATCTCTTTGATAACTGGTACGAAAGAGCCTCTTGTCCGTCAACAATATGTAAATCAGTTCTCAACAAAATACATTTTGTAAGCAGAACAGTTTTATAACAGTAGTGTAAAAGCAACATAGATTCATCCAGGCCTTTTTAACATGCTTTTGTTAGCTTCACCTGTATGTTTGTTTGTAACAGACTCCTTTGGACTGGATTTTGACACACTTCAAACGAGGTATTCCGTGAAGCACACCCAAACGAAGCACATCTAAAGTATTCCACTTAGCACACCCGTAGGTGGGCTTCAAATAAAAACTTAAAATAATTAATTTCCTATTTCACGAAGCACACCTACGAATATCACTCGCATAGTGCGGGGACTAGGAAATAAAAATGTCGAAAGAAGAAAATATTTGTTATTTAAAAGACTAACTTTAATTTCTAACATCATTCAGTTTCATTATAATAATGTGACCCAATATTTGTCATTTTTGTAATCTTACTATTTAAAATCATAGATTGTTTCATAATTACAATAAAAACTTTGTGATTTCATTTAAACTTTGTGGATTTATCGCGGTCCGATGACAGTTAAATAATTTAAAAAAAACTCGGTTTTGTAGTTAGAGCAGAACTAAAAAATAGAAAATAAAAAACACGCTTTAAAAATCAAACTAAAAAGGTAGAAAATAATTTAATTATATTCAAAAGCGTGGAGTGCTTTTTGAGGTATTTTTATAATCAATTAATATCAGCACCCACGCTTTTTGATATAATTAAATTATTCGGTTTTTAAAGCGTTTTTTTTTTAGTTTTTAAACAATTTTTTATTCCCATTGTGGTAACCAGAAACTACAGAACGCCACCTGAAAAATATATAAACGGTTTTGTAGTTAGAGCAGAACTAAAAAATATAAAATTAAAAACACGCTTTAAAAATCAAACTAAAAAGGTAGAAAATAATTTAATTACGAGTATATTAAAAAGCGTGGAGTGCTTTTTGAGGTATTTTTATAATCAATTAATATCAGCACCCACGCTTTTTGATATAAGTAAATTATTCGGTTTTTAAAGCGTGTTTTTTAGTTTTTTAAACAATTTTTTATTCCCATTGTGGTAACCAGAAACTACAGAACGGCTTAGCATAACGCTTTCTATTTCTACTCTACTGTACAATAGAAATCGCTTGTCTACGTTTCTCGGTACAACACTGTCAACTGTCTCCACGTATACATTATTTTTGTCTACTCTTCCGTCAATAAAACGCTTCTCTACGGTTCTCGGGCTAAGCCTGCTGCTACGATTCTTTACATAGTCCTTTTGCTCCGTTTACGTTCATACATCTGAGGCCTTAGTGCGAGTTTCGTCGATCAAACGCATCGAGTGCGTTTGGCGCTTTGATTGGCCCTGAATTGGTGACGGACCAATCCAATCGGAGCGCCGAACGCGCTCGAAGCGTTTAATCGAGATGGTTAAAAGAAACTCACACTGCCCTAGTGTGAGTTTTATTTAACCATCTCGATCAAACGCATCGAGCGCGTTCGGCGCTCCCATTAGCCCTGGATTGGTGAGGGACCAATCTGAGTGCTAAATGCGCTCGACGCGTTTGATCGAGATGGTTAAATGAAATTCAGACTAGGACCACTGGTCATACACGCTCGCTGGTTGCGAGTATGCATCTGACCATTCTGAAGAACATTATCGTAAGATTACTATATGCTCGGCGTTTTCACTCACATCTGCCTTGTAAATGCGTTTTGTACCTCTCTACATGACCAAACCATCTAAGCATAGAGTTTCAATTTTTGTCACTACATCGTCTTTTAAACCACACCGTTGTCTTATCACATAATTCCCGAGCCTGTCATTCATAGTGACACCACCACACATGCTTCGCAAGGATTGCAAATCCACAAACATTTATTCTTTCATGCTTACCTCATTTCCAAGTAAAGACTAAAGAGAACTACTTATAAACCGTCAGAATATATCTAGCTATCTACCTGCCTCATTCGCAAAACTAATCTCTTCAAGAGTGCGAAATATGTCGTGCCAATAACATTTCTTTGCCATAAAAACAGTAAAGGTACAAAGTATTGACAAATAAACTGAGCTGCGTAGTGGATTTCTGGGGATAAAGGTTTAGTGGCGGCGCGGTCGGCAGTTAAAGTGATAGTTCGGAGAGCCGCACGGGCAATAAGTCAGTGTGAAGACGTGTGCGGAGGAAGAGGTCTTATGGTGTCTGCGCGGGCTATAACAGTAAATCTGGAGGAGGCTCGGATTTACGGACCGCAGTGCACTGGAGGCCACACTTAATTACCACCCGCCGAGATTAGTTCCCTAGCGGTGGCATCGGCATACATATATGCCCCGCGAGCCCCGCCTCCTGCCTCCCGACTACTTTTCAACACCATCCTCTGTTCACCCCGATCCTCAATGTTACCGATTAAAGCTGTTTTTGTATCTAGCTGAACGGATCCGTTTTCCGCCTCACTGTAGCATCTTTAAAAAAATACACTACAAACTGATAAATAACTGCAATTTCGGAATTCGGTGTCTTTGGTTTTTTGTTTTTTGCCACCGACTTCCGAAATTACAGTTATTTTTCACATGGTAGTGGTTGTTATTGTTCACTTCACACAAATTCGTATAGGGACCTTTACAGCCATTATTTATCAGTGACAGGAAGTTATTATTATTTTAAGAATATCATCAACATAATCATACAAAGTAAGAAAATACGTGTCTATATATATTTAAAAAAAAAAAAAAAACGTTGCCCCACACTAGGAATTGAAGCTAACTCAAAAGACACTCGATAAATATATCGTTTCGAACTAAAGAAGATTTTTTTAAATCGGCTTATGAATGACGAAGTTCTGATGTAACATACGTTTGAGAAAGTCCTCTTTTTTGAAGTCTTTAAAAAAACCACCTTTGATGCGTTAGTTACTTTGGTTGCGACGAAAGTAGGCGTAAATAAACGTTCAATTTAAAGTGTCTAGATTTGTAAAAGAAAATTAAAATTACTCATGGGCACCGACGTAGGCATTATTAAGAACGCTGTAATTAAGCAAATACATAATGATGAAAGATTTCTTACTTCGATCTATATAATGTAATATATAATGTATAATGTAATCTTCGCGCAAGTCTTTTGTCACAATCATTTCTTATTGCGCTGACACAAAATGTATTCGGCATCATTAATATCTCTCTTTATCTCGGCCGCCTCTTAAAGCTGTACGTCTTTCTCTAATCTGACGATGTTAAATTATTTATTCCTGCTTTACTTACAAACGGTCCCCCTGAATTTTTATATCTATTTGTGCCGTTATGTGTAAAACAGTTTCAGAAATTGCTGCTGTGCTAAATCATATCAGATCATTAGGTTAATAATCAGCTTAAAATGTTCCCAAACGCTGGAACACAGGCCTCTTTGACAGAGAGTGTGTCGTAATCCACCACGCGAGCCCAGTGTGGATTGGCGGCGGATATCACATGTCTTCGAATTTCTGGTTAAAGACCATGCGGGTTTCCTCACGATGTTTTCCTTCACCGTTTTAAGAGCAGTGGTGAAGAAATAATTTGCACAAAATAAAGTGCCTACTTGAGTTGGGACCCACGAGCTACAACGCGTAAGTCATGGCCGTCTACACTCTGCAAGTCATATCGGAGGCTTTGTCGTAAAGAAAGACATTGTTTGGCTAAAATTATTATCAGCTACTAACTCAAAAAATCCGGTAACCTTAGGTTATCGTGTCGTTAAATAAATTATTTGAAAACGAAAACATGTAAATACGATATTTCATTAGGTACTTTATACGATTGCTAGGAAATTCCAATTGTACCATATTTTTATATAGATAAGTACCCGTATTTTGGCTAAAAAATCATAAATTTATTTCTGACAATTCCCCGCAACTTCGTCCCAGTGAAAGTCATATACCTACTCTTTCACGCAAAAACGACTGAATAGGTTTGGATGAAATTTGGCACACAGATAGATTATAACCTAGATTAGCACATAGGTTACTTTTTGTCCGGGTGGTACATTCCCGCGGGATAATTTCCGACTTCCACGTGGGCGAAGCCGCGGTACCATTTTTTTTTTTAAATTGGATATGTTGGTTCGGATATTAGTCCTTATACACAAATTCCCAAACTCACAAATTTTACCCCTTTATAAATGGAATAGATAAGTAAGATAAGACCCGCGTAACAATAGAAAATAAATTGGCTCAACAGAAATCATCAGAAAAAAAATTTAAAACCATAGTACCATAATATCTTTGAATTCCTGATAGATTTGCATGTCCTTTTTTAATTAATACTAGCTGACCCGACAGACTTTGTCCTATCCGTCCAATAGTCATTCATACAAAATCCCTACCCTACCTATCCTACCTACCCTACCTACCCTACCCTACCCTACCTACTTTATGCCTTCAAAGTACCAGGTTGTCATAACTCGGTAGGAATTAATAAAATTATTGCTACTTTGATTTTCCATGCAATTTTTCCATAATTTCTCACCGTTTAAACCTTCCCTGGACTGCCACAACTATTTCAAAACCAAAATTAGCCAAATCGGTTCAGCAGTTCTCGAGTTTTAGAGAGACTAACGAACAGCAATTTTATTCATTTTTATATACATAGATAACAGCTCTGAAGTATATTTTGAGATAATAGATGCTACTCACAAAATATGTCCGAGGCAAGAAGGAAAAAGGATAAAATCAGGCACATGTTTATTTTTTTATTATAGAGAAATCTTTTCTGTTTCGCCTATTACAGGGAGACTTGTAATTTGAGTATTCTTGACGTGATAGTGTGACCTATTTGCAAGAATAAATTAAGCACCTCATAAAGCTTAGGCAAACATTCATGGAATTCGAGAAAACCCAGTCATTTTTAATATATTATTATCTAGTATCATCAACTAGTCTTTTTCCAAATATGTTGTGGTCGGCTTCCAGTCTAACTGGAAGCACTTGAATACCAATATTTTTAATGGAGCGACTGCCTATCTGACCTCCACAACCCAGTCACCGGGTAATACGATACCCCTTGGTAAGACTAGTTGTCAGACTTTCGGGCTTCTGACGTAGTATATTTAAGATGTGGGAGTTAGACTTTCACATTCTTATAGTTTCGATTAATATAATAAAATAGGGATGTCCGTTTTTAAGACATTTTTCATATTTTGCGCTCCGCTCATGTCATTCTTATCGTGGTAAGTTTTAAACTATTCGGCCCAATTACTTAGTGTAAAAGACAAAGTTTATCTACCTGAAATAGCGAAACCGGTAAAGATATACTTTTTTATAAGAATTAAAAATACTCTGAAATGTATATTTAAAAAAAAAAGACAAATTATGGGTCAATATTTTGGTCATAATGGCTTGAGGCTTCCACCTACAAGGTATATGCTGTCGCGGACTTTTCTTTAGAACTGTTAAAGACGGACAATCCCACGATACTTTACCTTCAGTGCACGCCAAGACAGCTCTCACACAGCAGGATTTTTCTGACTTGTTACTGGTCGTTATATTATGGCCAAATCACCCAAAATCTAATAGATTATATCCCTGTGTTTTTCTAATGTCTAAGCTTTAACGAATTTTGGTGAAACTTTACAGTTATATAATTATCACTGTAAAGTTTCAACAAAATTCGTTTAGTTTTTGCGTGAAAGAGTAACAAACATCCGTCTACCCGTCCTTATTTCCTCATAAACATTCACATTTATAATATTTAATAAGAATTAATAATAATATGTGGAAGGAAAGAAGTAGGATAGTAGGCTTCGAAACATTGAACAAGCGTCCCTCACAATTGCAAAAATGTCGGTTAAAATATTAAACTTCTTCTTATTGTGGAGAATGTTTTATAGCTTTGACATTTTTATTTCTACTTACTAATTAATTCTAAGTATTTTGCATGCAATTGATACACGATGTTGTATAGCTAAACATGTGGACTATATTATATTACCAAACTGTAACACCTTTTATACCATGTTTAAGGCAAATAAAGACTTACTTACTTACTTAAATTAAGTGCAAAATATTGAACGGTCGTGGACTCCTCTCACCCCTCTCTCTTCACAAAAACAAAAAATAATAAGAGTCTTCTAGACCCTTTTTGAGGCAGTTGGGGTTTTCCCAAAACTCTGAAAACACGGGTGCCATACAAAATATTCAACAACACACAATCGATCATGCGATATGAGAAATTATTTGTAAAACGGTGGTATTTGTTACTATAACAATTTGTGTTGGTGTACATAGTCTTATTGACATCTGAGAGATGTCTAAACATCAACATCGTGATTGAGAGTGAGAGATGGCACATCATCAATATATCGCGCGGCGCCGGCGTACGCGCATGTGTATACACACTCTGTTCACGTAATTTGCTAACATTCATAATTCTGTGGATCATACTTAACGCGTGTCACGGGTTCACGACATACTTAGCCGCTTCGATATCAAATAAATAATTGATAAAGAAAAAAATACATTAAATACCTAATGAATAGTTACAGCGATACTATTTGTGGAATTTAGACGGTTTGAATAAGTTAGCACTTGTGTAGAAATTCAGTCTTGTATGGCAACTGGTGACAATGCGTACATTTTTGCGTTTGGTGTTGCTTGGGACAACGTTTACTGTTGCAATGATACTGTTGGTCATCATGTCGGATCTCGATTCAAGAGCGTCGAGGCACCCAAGAGGCAGACGGGGTCGAACGTCACGAGGTGTGGCTGAAGAAATTAAACTAGACAGCATTACGGGACCCGACGACGAGGACACTGTAACTCAAAAACGGCAATATGTTATACAGGTGTGAGTTATTGCTTTCTAATTTACTGTCAAAGGACAATCGACCTTTTGACGGTACACCAGGTACACGTCATCTTTAATTATGGGCTGTTTTCCTCAATTTATTAACTGTTTACGAACGAATGTTTTATCGGCATTTCGTAAACACGTACATAAATTAATACCTAGAGTTTCGTTGAGAACTTATATTTATTTAAATCTGGTGCATTGTCTTAGTACAATTTTATTATTCGTGTCCAGCAGTAGAGGTCGAGACCTGTCTTTACCAAGAATTTATTTTCTTAAATCTCACTATGCTCAATTTAAAGTGTAATTGGTTAAGTCTCTCAGTTTTTCCAAGTCACTGGGGACTCCGAAGTTTCCCGGTACCTAATAATAATTAATGGCCCCGACGTAAGTCCGATATCCTTTCATTAGTGTCCCGTCTCCGCACGGAGCGGTCGAGATTAAAACTTGTTCAGAATAAGAGCTTTGCGAGCTCACTTTTTGAAAAGACCTCGTTCACGGCACGCCTTTGAAATGTGGTCGTACTTTATGAAAAAATATTTGTTCACATGATCTGGAAAACATTTTGAATTTCCTTTGGCTGCCGTGGTGGCGTACGTCTCGCTAACGTTTTTAATCTTGCAAGTCTTGCAACTGAGATTCGAGTTCCGACGAAGTTGCGTTGAGAAATCAAAAACGAAAAAACGTCAGTTCTTTTAGCAACCTCAGCAACCAACGACGATGCGCTGGTGAATGACGATGTCGAAAAATACCTCTATATTATATGACAACCTATTGTAGGCAGATAGACGCGTTACGGGGTTGCTTATCAAATGTCTATTTAAAATTATTTTTTTAAGCTTTCCCACTCTTGTGCCCCCCTCCACTCCTTTCATATTTCGCGAGCACGCGCGTCCGTCTTCCAACTTTGACGGACCCTATCCAGCTCGACCCACCATCTCTTAGTGGTCTTCTGCGACCCCGCCTCAGTCACAGGGCTCCAGTTCTGTGCTAATATGTCGATGTATAATATATCTGTTTACTACGTCGGCTGACAAATTTTTGAATCCGATATTAACAATGACCTTTCTTCCTCAGATGATGCTGCACGCGTGGAACAACTACAAGCTGTACGCTTGGGGCAAGAACGAGCTTAAGCCGATGTCGAAGCGAGCTCACCTGTCGAGCGTGTTCGGCGCGGGCGAGCTAGGAGCCACCATCGTCGATGGACTCGACACCCTCTACCTCATGGGACTCAACGACGAGTTCCGGGAGGGACGGGACTGGGTCGCTGATCACTTGCATATTAATGAAGTCGTAAGTCAAACAAAGCCTGTCACTTGCAAATACTTAGGGAGCCAGGCTCACTGAAGTATTCATGGAATTAGCAAAGATTTTAATTTACGTCACTTCGTCTGTACTTGGGGACGTTGCATTGTTCTTGTGGGAATATTTAGTAGGGATATTGTGTACGTATACCGATGTAACCAGCGGGGTACTTGCGTAAAACAGTTACAGTAGGAAGGGATTTAATTTTGACGGCCAAACAACATTAATTGCGTTAAGAGCAGACAAATTGTTCTAACATATGAAACAATGTTTTAGCAATATTCTTCAAAATGATTCAGATTTGTATCGTGTTACACAATTGGGGTGCTGGATAAAATATCAGAATAACAACTTACTATAAGCGGTATAATTATTATTTCTTACTCAAAGTAAACATCAAGCAGGATGCTGTTCATTTTAATAAATAGGCGTCAAAATTTTCCTTAACGGCAAGGCAATAATTAAATAACAGCCATAATTTTATCCTAACTAATATTAACATTGCGAAAGTAAGTTTTTTTTTTTTTACGAGACCGGAAACTGAATGATTGGATTCGAAGTAAGACCAAAGTTAGACATTATGGTTGTAGTAGCGCAAAGAAAGTGGACATGGGCGGGGCACATTGCGAGAATGGCCAAGAGCCGCTGGACAAGATGAGTCCTAGAATGGAGACCCAGAGCGGACACCCGAGGGCGCGGAAGACCACCACAGCGCTGGGTGGATGACATCCGACGACACGGAGGTCGAGACTGGATGAGTCGGGCACAAGATCGACAGGAATGGAAGAAGAGGGAAGAGGCCTACATCCAAGATTGGATAACCAAGAGGCCACCATGATGATGATGATGATGATGATGATGATTCACGCCTTAATGGCTGCAGGGATTTGGATACAATTTGGCACACGGGTAGACCATGACCCGACATACGTTACTACTATTACATACGATAGTACTATTGGACATACGATATTTTTTATTTTGGTATTACGTTCTGTGGGGACAAAAAGCTTAACAAAAAAAAAAATGTAGGCAGTATAAAGGCTCCCGCGGACAGGCACGACGCACCAACGCGACGCGACTCTGTAGAAGAGTAGAATGCGGAATTTCGACGCACAAAATATCGATAAATGCTAATACGATGCAACAAAATTGCGATGTACGCGCGAAGATCTATCGCGGTAACGTGCATCGAAGTGTAGTGGTTTCGCAGAGACGGTCTTTCGCAGTAACGTGCATCGCAATTTTATAACATCGTATTAGCATTTATCTATACTTTGTGCGTACACGATACTTGTAGAACAATTTCCATAAAGTTTTCATAGAAATTATTCTACGAGTGTCGCGTCGCGCCTGTTTGAAGTAGCCTTAATTTTCCAAATTCTAATTAAAAATAGTATTCAACACCAATCCCGTTCCTAAAACAGAAAAGAATAACTAAAATAGTTTTATCTTTGATATTTATAAATTGGCTAGTTTCAGTCAAGTAGATGAAATGCTAAATTAGCCGTAGTGCTGGATAACGAGTCTATTAATGGACTACTCACATGCTGCTTCTATGAACTGAGACTTGCGCATGTCGAGATAACAAAGGCCAAGGGAGCTAGATTGCCACATTTCATTTAAATGTAGGGCACATAATTTAGGTATCCGTGTCAATGAGGAAATTATATATAAGTATTTGATTACTTAGCAGTTCCACAGAAAACATACTAGTGCAAGTACAGTATGTAGGTACTCTACAAACAATAAACATCAAGCAACGTCGAGAGTGATTCAGATGCGCGGGCGTTTGGGTTGAGTCAGGCTTGTCTTGCAAAAACTTATTGATGTTTTGCAGTGTTAAATTATAGTTTAGTTAACAGTTTTCGATGTTAGTAAGAAGAAACTGCATGAGACTAAAACTTATAGGTAATAATAACAATTGCGTAACACTACACTCTGTCAATCAGAATCGGAATCAGTTTGAAAGTTATTGCTAATCCATTAACATTTGGCTTCTCCAGTAACGTTTATAAAGCAATTAATGTTGTTGAACTGTCAAAATAAAAGCCAATTCCACTGTTTGCGTGTTACGCAATAAAAAAATAGTGATTAAATAGACATGTTCCGGTCGAAACGATTCGGCACAGGCGTTCCGAAAAACCTATTTGTTAATCCTGTGTTAAAAAAAACAGGTTCTTATCTAAAAATTACTCACTATCTAGCCTATATGACAAATAAGCAGTTTTAATCTGAGTTTTTTTGTTTTTACGTGATGGTTTAAAAAAAATTAGAATAGTGTTGATAGTAACATAACAATCCCCCTTATTTATAAACGCTGCTTAAAGTAAAATGATGATTAGCGACTAATTAACCATACATATTTGACGTTTAAACATCTCGTAACTTTAATCATCGTTTATGAATACACCCCAGTTTATATCCGTTCCACTTAGAGAGTGAGTTTTTTTTTTTTAAGATGCCGCTCGGCTGTGTAGAATAATCTACTCGTGTGTAGTGCGCCTCACACGTATTTAAGAGTCCATAGTAATTAACAATACCTACCTATTTTACGATCAGGCTTTGACAATAACCTATTGAACAAAATGTTATGCCCGATGCTGACGTTTCATTTTGATTGCACGACTTTATTTTACGAAAATTACGCAGACGCAGGAATATGAAATTTGGCACAGTTAAAGCTTATGGAGGAGGAGTGCAGAAAGCTAATATTTTTTATAGAACAATTCATTATAAATTAATTTAAAACAATTTCTACCGCTAGGCGACCACTGGTTATTATTATTTTATGGTCATAGAAGATCTAAATACAAGTTGTTTAAAATTTAGTTTCAAAATTAATTGAACTGCCCAAACACCCTATTAAAACTTGACTGTGGCGAAAACAGCTTCCGCTTGACAACCAAACTTTTTCCTTAAATCGAACTTAACGACACCCATGGGTATCAAGGGTCTTATTTGTGATCGAAACTCAATCACGAAAGTTGTAATAAGACAGATTGTAATATAATTATGTTTTTTTTTTTGCCAGGATTCCGACCTGTCAGTATTCGAGACGACGATTCGGTTCGTTGGAGGACTTCTGTCATGTTATGCTCTGACCGGAGACAGCATGTTCAGAGACAAGGCTGTGGAGGTCGCGGATGCTTTGCTGCCGGCCTTCGACACGCCTACTGGACTGCCGTATGCACTCATCAACCCGTCCACGAAGGTAATGTAGGAAGAACAACAAGCTTCGGTTTAGATTACTGTCCGAAAATTAGGTTCTGCTGTTCAAATGAGACTTGACGACGACATACATAATATGTCAAAATGAGCGATACCTGTAAAAAAACGCAATTTGTAGCTAATCCCTAAAGGGGAACAACCAGGGTGTAGCCCACGAAATTCAAATTATCTTTTTTTTTCCAATTTGCAGGTTAGTGTTTGTGTGCGACTTTTTCATGAAATAGTAATTTAATGGGATTCAATCTGCCACGGGTGCGGATTGTTCGAAAGAGATACCGTGGCCCTTCCTGAAGAAACACGGGGGTTGGGTTTTAGTCAGTAAAAGTCTGACACGCCCTCAGAAGTTTTTTGATGATATACCATGCTTAAAAAAAAATGGGTTTAAATGAGCTTATAGGGTTGCTATAATTATGATCTATTAATGATTATAATTCTGGAAGTACACAAGTGTCCCTAACACTTGTGTATTCATATTTTAATCAACATACAACCTGCAAAATGCAACAAAAAAAAACGGAAGAAAATTTGAATTTTGGGGGCTTCCTTAGGGCATCGTCTTTAATAGCCTTTCACATTCTAGGGAGAATAGGAAGTAGTGTCTTATGTAAAAAGCAGGTAAGTTAATTGAGCTACCATCTGGACCAACGCGAAATTTCCACATCTAACTCGGCATAAGCGCAAACATCCCGTGCCTCGATCACATTGATGTTCATTTGTCATGTCAAATTAATTTATTATTGTGCATTATTCAAACTCATTATTAAAATCCGACACGTACTTAAATGACTAGCAATTAAAGATACCTTTATCGTTAATTAGACACATTTATGATTAATAGTGTCGTGCAATCTTAATAGCGATTCAAACTGACACACTTATGCGTGGAATAAATGTCTATAACATAATTATCGTAGGGCCGGCCGTCCTTCGTGGAACCTGCTAATTTATGGATTGTATTCATATTTTGTCTACCCACTGTCACATTAAACAGAGATTGACTACGATAATGTGATTAAATTTCCACGAGGCTAGATTTCGCCCGAAATATTCCGCACATTATTTCCGGTCAGCTAAAATACAGGGTGGTAAGGACATGGACGTGCAAACTGTTACAATGGATTCAGTAAGTACATAATTTTGAAATTGGTATACGTTGACGTTTTTGGCGGCTATTTAAAAGAAAAATGTTCCACACATTTTGACTGCGAAGGTATTGCACCTTTGTACGAAGCAGCAGATTTTTTTTATAACCGACGAAACGTTTCTACCCTAGGGGTCTAGAATAATGTGCTGAATTTCTGGTTTGCGTGTCAATGTCCCTAGCGCCATGTATGTGTCCAAAAAGTTTGGTATAATAAATTTGGGAGATCGTTGTAATATTAAGGAAATAAGCCTTGCTTATAAGGAAATAAACACGGTGTAACAGAATAAACTCAAGTCCTGTAAGTAGTTTGTTCATAATTGACTACTGAAACGATTTCAATAAATTTTAAAAAATACGGATTTTGCCTTACCTACTGATTTATTAAAGGCGATAAGACTCTATTTTAACTGCAACGCTATTTTCAAAATAAAAAAAGATTAAAAAAAAAAAACGTTTTGGTCATTGCATTATGCTTTTAAGAAAATACTCTGATTGGGGTGTATGAGGTCTTGCGTTAATTATGTTACACATTGTATACAGGATACGTTTTAACCAGTGCGTAAACTGTAACCATGAATTCAACATATCATTCTAGAACCCCCAGCGCAGGAATTTTTCGCCGGTTATACAAAAAAAAATCAGCTGTTCCATACATTTTGACCGTGTAGGTATTGCAATTTTCTATGAAACAGCTGAGTTTTTCTGCGCTGAGTTTTTAAATTTCTACGCTAGATTTTTAGATTTGAAATTTCTAGAATGATGTGCTGAATTCATGGTTACAGTTTGCGCACTGGTAAAAAAGTGTATTCTGTGTACTCATTATTACCTGAGAAAATTGCTAGGTAATCGAGCTATTTTTAATCAATGATCCAATTTCCGCTGCACGTTTAAAAGCGATGGTGACATTAAATGCAATATCCTGAAAACCTAGTTGAAAGGTTCCGGTTATTAGCCGGTTCTGCGATAAATTTATTTATGCTTTCAAGAAATACCTGAATATGCAACTATATTTTATATTGAACTACCGTTTTTTGTTCCACATATCAAGCGAATAAAACATTAAATACATATTTTTGAGGTGGATTCGACACAAAGCTAAATTCAATAGGATTTGGACACGCGATATTATTTTTCATATTCCTATGAAATTAAAAATATAAACATCTAGCTTATATATCTTTAAATTTATGTATGGATGCCTCGTTGGTCTAGTGGTCGCCAACGCCACTGTTGAGCATGAGGTCCTGGGTTCGATTCCCGGTTCGGGCAAAGTGTAATTGGATTTTTCTATCTGGAATTTCTCAGTAGCAGTCCGGAGTATGAATATGTGTCCGGTTGATGGCAATAGGCTCGCTCCATATTACATGGGACTTAAACATAACTGGCGAAATGTGGGCAGAACCCTTCGGGGAAGCTGGCGTGATGTTATTACGGATATTAAAATATTACATTTTTATCTCAAACGACAGATTAATTTGTACACACGGCTTCACATCAAGCTATACAGTAATATATAGTAATTGATGCAATATTTGTTTTCAATCTAGTTAATAATACTACTAACTCAAACATATTCTTTAACTAAGCGCTAAAACTATTTTCCGTACCTAAATATTATGTACATGTTTAAGTCCTTATTAGTTATTAAGTAAATTCTAACATAATAAATTAACCAATTAGGTCACTATTCATAAAACTTCAGTTAAATATTGTTAAGAAATCAGTTGTCCTAATATAAATAGTAAGAACTCATGCCGCCTGTGATACAGGTTTATCTTAGTACAGGAATCATACTTTGTACTACCTATATTATTTCTAAGATTTATACTGTTTTTACCAATTTTAATTTTTTAATAAAATTTATATTATTAAATTTATATACATTTCCTGTTTACGCTGGTCTCGCACTAGTACACGGAAATCCTAAACAATGCGAGATCAGCTTATACTGGAAATGTATAGCTTGATATGTAGCCGTGTGTACATTTAAAATGCAGCCTGTATAATGCTATAAGAGCATTAACAGATAATATATTTTAAATTAATTAATCACTAAATAAACGGTGTACAGATTTCTACAATGACATAATTATCATGCACACTTCTATCACCGTAACTTCTAATACCTCAACACCTTTATGTAATGTTCGTTACAATTTACAGGCAAGTCGTCAATACCACTGGGCGGGACCGAACAGCATCCTCTCCGAACTGGGGACTCTCCATCTAGAGTTCACGTACCTCAGTGACGTCACGGGCCGTGATAGTAAGCACATTTGTCATACTCCAATATTATTAACAGCCATTCATCATTCCCTCTTCAAGCGGCCGCCGCGCGACGCTCTTTGCACTTTAGTCTGTTCTTTTGTTCGAGATATTTTTAAAAGATAATCTGGAGCTTGGTCGTGATTTTGAAACCGATAATGTGTACTTGAGGTAGGTATATAGTAAATGATTATTATGGTTTGTATTGAAAATTTATGTATGGTCACCAAGAGACAAGTACCCGGGGTCGTCCTGTATAGTTGAAATTGAGTAAGAAAACGATTTTTTCCAATAAAATTGCTACCAGCTGGTTACCAGTATTTTACATGCATGGAGCGACTATCGCCTTTCTGACCACCACAGCAACCAGTTACTGGGTAAGAATCGTTTGTCACAATTTCGGGCTTCTAAAGACCCGTCACGAGTGTCAGCAGCCGGGACGAGCGGTTTAACGTGCTTTCCGAGACACGGAGTAATATTGGTGTGTAAACATGGTCACCCATCCACGGGCTAACGGCAGCAAGCGTGGCTTTACCTGAAGGGAAATTCATGTAAATTTAAGAACGTACACAGTCTGATCTCAGTCTCAAACTGTCAAAATTACCTCGAGTTTCCATACATTTTTGAAAAAAAATTGACATTTTATCGTCGCCGAGGTGAGACTGCGACTAGATTTTGAACGTTTTGAATTACGATAATTGGCCGACCCGTGCGGCTGTTAGCCACAAGGTCTTCAGCCCTTCAGCCGTTCCTTTCTTTTTCAAATACCATCGGATTTTACTCTTTTAAATAAAATATTAAAGATTGCTTTGCTTCCAGTCTACAGACAGAAGGTGAGCCGTATCCGAGAGGTGTTGAACAACATCGACAAGCCAGGCGATCTGTACCCGAACTTCATCAACCCGCGCACTGGACAGTGGGGACAAAGTGAGTCCTTTACTGTTCTTAATATCTATTTTGAGAGAGAGAAAAAAACATATAGAGAGAAAAACGATTTCTTTTTCTCTCTTTTTTTGTTTTTCTCATCTTTTTTTGTTTTTGTATGTACAGTCGCCAGCAGGTCAAGCTATCCCAAACTGTCAAATTTTCCCAATTGAACATAAACCTTATTCCTTTGTAATAAAGTTGAAAAACTATCAAAGAAATTTGACAGATTGGGGTAGCTTGATGTGCTGGCCTCTGTACAAACACTTTTACACATCAATCGTATTTTTAAAACTAGATGTTGCCGGGTTTTCCTATCTGACTACTCTGAGAAGAAAGGCCGAAACAAACTCTGAGGTCACAGTCTCCTTTAAAGTCCAGACATAATCTTGGTCAGATCATGTGGATTGGTGTTTGAAATGGTCTTAGTATACACGCGTGTTTTTTAAACAAACAAATAAAAACTAAGCTGCGTGTACTAAAACGTTAAAAACCGCGGCCCCGTCCGTCGGTCGCGTGGCAGTATGAACTATGCCTAATACACGCATGATTTGGCTGGCTCGGTGGATAACACCAATTGTTATCTTGTCGTCACAAACAACAAAACAGTAGGTACCTACTAAACCGTTTCAACGGTTTAAATTTACAAAGATTAACATAAAACACGTGTTGATTATGTTATCAGTGCACTTGAAACTATTAATAAGGACGTCATTGTTATTCTGAAACTATGTAAAAATGGAAGTGAAGCAGGAAAATCTAAATAAACTAGCTTCTACCTTCGGCTTCGCACGTGTGGATATCGAAAATTATCTCACGGGAATCTGCCGAGACAAAGAGTAGTCAATGTCAGTCCTCAGGATTGTTACAAAGAAATCTCGTTGTTTTTTCAAGTCCTAAAAACCGTACGAAGCAGGGACACGTCGCTAGTCCTACTATATATATCCTACTAATATTATAAATGTGGAAGTTTGTATATTTGTTACTAAATCACGCAAAAACGGCTGAACGAGGATAATTTTTATCCCGGTGCCAATGCCAAATTAACCCACGGGAACGTAGTTCCCGTGGGTTCATTTGACAAATTCGCTGCCATAAGTTTATACCATAAAATATGTAAATTTCGTCTAAATAAAATTAACACAACGTTAAATCATTAAATCAACCGGGAATTAAAACGTAACGTTCAGGAAACGTTTAATAGGTCCAATGCAGTATTATACAGCTGTAACGCCGATGACGTCACGGAAATGCCGCAATGAATACGGAACTTTGAGTATTTTCCAACACATGTAGAATAGTAGATCGTCACTTTGAAAACCACTTAAATGTAGGATGGACGTTCCTGATAGAATTTGGGCAGCCATAATCTAGTTTGTCGTCTTGTCCCGTTGGCGAAACCAATAAATTGATTACATTAGACCTATGAATGTAATTGATCAACGGTTAATGTGTACGCTATCTGAATAGCATCAAAGTCGAATAGATTTTACAAGATCTATTGATTCGTGAACTCGGCTCAATTCATTAGACCCTTTGCCCTCTTTATGGGTTATTTGTATGAATCAAGAAGTATTTACTTACAGGAGCTACCAGTTCAGTCCATATTTTACCTGTTTTTTTTTTTTTTTTTTTTGGGTGGGAAATCATCAAATGACTTCTCCTGCTGAGTAGAGCAGGAGGGCGTGTCAGACTTTTACTGACTAAAACCCACCCGTGTTCCCTCAGTAGCCCGTATGCCAGGGGCCGTGGTATCTCTTTCGAACAAACCCGCACCCCTGGCAGGCATCGGTCCTTGCGGACCCCACCAGTGGTTGCTGACATCTTTGACGGCGCGCGTGAGGAACACAACGCGCCGTCCCGTCTACCACTTTTCGGCCGCAGGGGATAGGGAGAGCGGCTGACGCTATACCGACACTCCTCTTCCCCTGCGGCCCCACCGCGTCCGCCATCAAACGGTGGCGGCCCCGTCCAGGCCACGGAAGGGAAGAGCGCTGCTCAGAAGCACCGGCACTCCTCCTCTACCGCAGCCTGTAACCCTCAGCCGCGATGCCTCCCATTCGACATCGCGGCCCACCTCAGTTGCGGTGCACCTCACCGCAACCTACTTTTTGGCCGCTACGTCAATGGCTTGAAGGCAAAAGCCCTGACGAGCGGCCCCACCGTTGGGTTCCTCTTGGCTTCACCGTGGATGGGAGACCACGGTTACTAAGCCCCCCCGCAACGACAATGCGGGAACCCACTCGGGGGGGATATTTTACCTGTTAAGGGCAAACAAATTAATTTTACATGAATTATACTTAACTTTTAGTTGTAAAATAAACGAATACTAGCTTTTGCCAGCGGCTTCGGCCGCTTGGAGGTCGAAAATTATCCTACGGGCACTTACTAATGGGGTAAAGAGCTGAAAAATCTAAGGTATAATCTTCTGTGTGCCAAATTTCATCCAAATCCGTTCAGCCTTTTTTGCGTGATTGAGTAACAAACATTCAAACTTTCATATATAATAGGTAGGTACATATTAGTAGGATGTTCTAATATAAATTTTAAATTAAATATACACACTACAGAAATAAAGGTACATTTTTTTATGCTGCTTAATTCCTTGTTATTAATAAAAACATAGTTCTATGCTGTGCGCTTGAGTAAGGTAAGCAATGGATTTATCAGAAATTTTGTTGAAACAAACAAACAACAACAAATAAGTATTTAAAACTTTTAGTTGGATATAGAGTAGGTTGTTTCTTAGCGTAGTACCGGTAGTACTACGCGGCCTCCAACCCATCGAATTAATTAATAGACCAGTAACAAGGCTATTTAAAAACAGTTCTGTTGAAATAAGTTACATTAGACTACCAATGATTCATTGGTCTAGTGCCAAGTGGGTAGCGCAACTGTTGAGTTTGAGGTTCAATCACTGGATGGGGCAGAGTTATGGGTTTACTATTATCATTTTTTGAGTAGTTCCGGGTTCCTGTTTTGTGCTGTACCAAAATATCATTTGCAACCGTAACAATGTATTATAGAATTATAATATTTTATATTATTGACTATTTTATGAGAAACTCATTCAATGGGATTAAATGAACTTGTATTGATGAGTTTAATGATCATAATACTGGAAATACATATTTGTAACGGTCGCGAATAATTTTCTAGGCAACATACAGCCTGACACCGACCTGCGAATCGGGAAAAAAAAAACGTAAGAAAATTTGAATTTCGTGGACTACCTTAGCGCATCCACATTAACGGCATAATGCTATTGTGTTGTTGTGTATATAGGGTGACTGGTAATTAGTGACCGACATTTAAACACATGATTGTACTCATCATTATGAACCACTTTCACTATGGGACCAAACCCGAAATCGCGAAAAAAAAATCAGCTGTTCCCTACATTTATGTTCGCATAACTCGTCAAAATGTAGGTACCAGATTTTCTTTTCGCGATTTCGGGTTTGGTCCCATAGTAAAAGTTGTTCATAATGATGAGTACAATCATGTGTTTAAATGTCGGTCACTAATTACCAGTCACCCTATATATATAATACATGGGACCTATAACATAACTGGTGAAATGCGGTTGACCAAAGTGATCACACACCGCGCCTTTCGGGAAATACAGGCGGGATATTGATGATGATGATAATGATGGGACTCCCTTTTCCGCACGTAGACTCCCATTCGGTCCGTTGTGCGTGGGGATTCTGGCTAACAGCCAGCCAGCCTAGCTCCGCCCAAAAGCACAGAAGCTTCCTGGGAGCTTCACAGGCTTCGCGGAGCGACCTCACTGTTCCGAGGATTTCTTCACGTTGTGAAGCCACGGCCTCGCATTCCAGGATGACGTGGGCTACAGGGACGTGGATATTGTAATGATATATGACCGTTTGTTGGCTTTTACCAAAATTCCGCTTTTTTCATCAAATCCTGTAAAATAATTTAAAACATCAGCTACGTACCAGTGAAAGTCCCGTCGTAATCGGTCCAGTCATTTTGGAGATTAGCCAGAACAAACTGACGACAGTAGTACAATTTTTTTTTTTTTTTGTTATTAAAGCCGTATTTGTTAATTTATTTAGTAAAAAGATGTTATTTTGACATTACTAAAAGACACTTCAATTTTATTTATTTGTGTAGATGAATGATAACGTTGAGTATGCAAGAAGAGTTTAAGGGTCGTAGCTGTCCGCGTTCTATGGTTTCTAACTAGCCCCATGCAAAAAGCCGTGAGTTTATCTTACTAATATTATAAAGAGGAAAGATTCGATTGTTTGCTTTGAGGCTCCGAAACTACTGAACCGATTTGAAAAATTCTTTCACTGTTGGGAAGCTTCACTATCCCCGGGTGACATAAGCTATATTTTATCCCCGTATTCCCACGGGAACGGGAACTACGCGGATGAAACCGCGGAGCGCTGCTAGTGTATTTATAAAATGATAAATGTTTACATTTTCCCCGTTCTTCAGGGCACATGTCTCTGGGCGCTCTGGGCGACTCTTTCTACGAGTACCTTCTGAAGGCGTGGATAGCGTCTGGCGGGACCGACGAGCAGGCTCGTATCATGTTCGACACGGCGATGCAAGCTGCGCTGGACAAAATGCTGCGCGTCTCACCTTCTGGACTCGCTTATTTGGCTGAACTGAAATACGGCAGGATTATTGAGGAGAAGATGGACCATCTGTCTTGTTTTGCTGGTGAGTAGTTATTTTTTTTATGATAATTGGGCAACCTGGTGAAGGCTGCAGGAATCCAGTGGATGCGAGAACCGGTCGAAGTGGTGGTGATTGAGGGAGGCCTATGTCCAGCAGTATAAGTCTTTCGGCTGAACTTCGGACGATGATGATAAACTGCTAAATATCTAGACACGCGGTAGCCTGTCAATCCAAGCTCAAAGAAAAAAGAACTGGCGACACGCACGCAGCAGCCGTGTGTTATATAATATACAGGATAACCAATTGACCGCGTAGGTATTGCATTTTTCTATGAAACAGCTGATGTTTTTTTTTTTGTATAACTGCCAAAAAAAATCTGTGCTGGGGGTTCTAGAATGATACGCTGAATTCATGGTTACAGTTTGCGCACTGGGTAAAAACTTATCCTGTATATTATTTTTTTTAAACATGCCCCACACTAGGAATTTCTCCTGTATTGTGGGTGGGCTTTTTTTTTTTTTTTGGGTGGGAAATCATCAAATGACTTCTCCTGCTGAGTAGAGCAGGAGGGCGTGTCAGACTTTTACTGACTAAAACCCACCCGTGTTCCCTCAGTAGCCCGTATGCCAGGGGCTGTGGTATCTCTTTCGAACAAACCCGCACCCCTGGCAGGCATCGGCCCTTGCGGACCCCACCTGTGGTTGCTGACATCTTTGACGGCGCGCGTGTGGAACACAACACGCCGTCCCGTCTACCACTTTTCGGCCGCAGGGGATAGGGAGAGCGGCTGACGCTATACCGACACTCCTCTTCCCCTGCGGCCCCACCGCGTCCGCCATCAAACGGTGGCGGCCCCGTCCAGGCCACGGAAGGGAAGAGCGCTGCTCAGAAGCACCGGCACTCCTCCTCCGCAGCCCGTTACCCTCAGCCGCGATGCCTCCCATTCGACATCGCGGCCCACCTCAGTTGCGGTGCACCTCACCGCAACCTACTTTTTGGCCGCTACGTCGTCGGCTTTGAGGCAAAAGCCCTGACGAGCGGCCCCACTCTTTGCTTCACCGTGGCCGGAATCCATGGTTACTGAGCCCCCCCGCAACGACAATGCGGGAACCC
The DNA here is from genome assembly GCA_949987655.1 of Polymixis flavicincta. NCBI lineage: Eukaryota > Metazoa > Arthropoda > Insecta > Lepidoptera > Noctuidae > Polymixis > Polymixis flavicincta. The sequence continues at coordinate 7,516,902 of OX465177.1, read as the reverse complement.
ACTCGGGGGGGTATTGTGGGTGGGCTTACAAACATTTAAACTCACATACACAAACAACCAGACCCGGAACAACTACTTGTAGTTCATACAAATATTTGTTCCGTGCGGGAATCGAACCCGCGACACGCAGCGCAGCAGTCAATCGCTTAACCACTGCGCCAACTTGATGACTAAATATTGATGTCGCCGGATAGAATTGATCAAGTATAGTCTTCTCCAAAGGATCACGATGTGTTTTTTTTTTTTTTTTTTTTCGATTATCAGAACATGCTATAAATAAACGTGTGTATTTGCATTGTTGTTGCTTCATAAATAAAGCAGCAAGAATAATACAGCATATAATTTTATAGGCTGAATATTATTACCGTAGATGGCCTGTACATCATACATTTATTGGACCAGGGCATTCGGCGTTGCACCCTTAGAGGCCATCCATAAATTACGTCACACAAATTTCATGGTTTTTCGATCCCCCCCCCCCCGTCCTTGTCACAGGTGGTCACACTTGTGAAACCCCATCCCCCTTGTGTGACGTCATATATTTTTCAATTTCATAGTTAGAAGTACATATTTAAATGAAAACAGCAGTTTTTCCAATTTTCTTTTACTTAAATTAATAAAAAAATCTTTTATAAAATTAATACAAGTCAAATATTTTAGATAGTGGTGATTTTAACGTGTGACGGTACAAAATATCCAAAGACCCCCTGTCCCTTGTCACACAATGTCATATTTCGTTGACACCCTACCCTTCCTTGAGGTGTGACGTAATTTATGGATGGTCCCTAATGTAGTCGGTTTTGCCAAGCAGTACTGTCCTAAAGCTGGGAAAACTTCTCTCTTAGTCTACGTCCACACCCAAGTAATAAAATCGCGGAGGGATTTAATCGCACACTGGATTTTCAACTCTTTGCGTTGAACCAAGCATTGAAAATCCAACAGAGTGCAGCGCGAGTGAGCCTCAGCGGGTCGAAAAAATATAGTGGATTCGATCTTAAACTCTCGGCGTTAACCAGTGCGTTCTTCTTCTTCTTCTTAGCGTGTCAAGTGCGTTGAAAATTCAGTACGTGAAAACATCCGGTCGCGATTTTATTACGACCGTGTGATTTTGGCCTGTCCCGTAAGTGTCGCCGGGCGTAAAAGAATAGCACCATCCCATTTCTTCCAGTGGGTGTCGTAGAAGGCGACTAAGGGACTTACTAGAGAATGGGCAGCAGCGTTCTCTATGCATTTTACCACCATACTGCGATCGCCAACCCGCCTGCCAAGCGTGGCGATTATGGCAAAACCCCCCTTCTGGGGGAGGCCCATGTCCAGCAGTGGACGTATTTCGGTTAAAATGATGATGATGAACTTGGCCTGATAAACCTAAGTTTTACTTTACCTTTAACTTGAAAAGGTGTCACTGTACTCATCGTATCAACAACTTTTACTCAAGAGATCAACCCAGAAATCACCAAAAAAAAAAAAATGAGCAGCTGTACATGCATATGTGTTCTCATAAATCTACAAAATGTATAGAGGAGGTGATTTTTAACAAAAATAAAGAAGTTTTATAATAATAACCGCGCTTTATCTTTCCAGGCGGTATGTTCGCGCTGGCTTCGACTTCCCTAGACAACTCGATGTCGGAGCGATACATGGACGTGGCGCACAAACTGACGAACACCTGCCACGAGAGCTACGCGCGGTCGGAGACCAAGCTCGGACCTGAGGCCTTCAGGTATTGTACTCATTATACCTCTAATTCGTGGTTCCTTATAGATAACTAGCATTCGGAAATGATCCCACGGGAACTTACTGCCGAGGAAAAAAGTATCCTATGTGTTAATCCAAATTATAAACGATATGTTTGCCAAAGCCGTCCAGCCCTTGTTGCGTGATTGAGTAACAAACATCCATCCTCACCAACTTTCACATTTATAATATTATACAGGGTTATTGGAAAAACACCAACAATCTCTTAAAGGTAATTGTTAACATCATTATGAACAACTTTTACTATGGGACCAAACGAGAAATGTAAGAAAAGCAGTTTTTTTTTTGCGATTTCAGCATTTGTCCCATAGTAAAAGTTGTTCATAATGATGAGTACAATGACCTCTTAAGAGGTTGTTTGTGTTTTTCCAATAACCCCGTATACATAATATTATAGTAGGATGAGACAGCCTTGTAGGAGAGATTTTCTCGATTTTCTGTGTTTTGACGATTAATAAGACCCGCCACCTTCTTACAGATTTCCTCGATTTTATCGAGGCTCACTACCGACTCTTAACGATCAGTAAGTATCAAGGTTAAAATCGAGGCACGTAAATATCACTTGTTGATATATAAAACGACAAAAACGATCCACAGTGTCGATCGATCGATGACGATCGTCTGTTGTTTAGACATCTACTTATTTGATTCTAGATGATGTATGGATTCGATCGTCAAAAATCGTGAAACTCTAAAGGCACCTAAAAAGAAACGAAGTCATGGTCGTTAGAAGTTATTCCATAATAACGCATTCCTCTGATTTCTCCCTAGTCAATAAATGGATGACGACAGACAGACAGAGTTGCTTTAGCTTTAATAATATTAGTAGGGATGTGAAAGTTTTTAACCGACTTCAAAAAAAAAAGGAGCTTACCAATTCGTATTTTTTTTTTTAATGTATTTGTATTTATTTGGCATAACTCCGTCAAATATAGACGAATTTGCAAAAACATTTCTTGTTCGAAAGGAGTTTATTCCGAAATGGTGCCATTAAAATTTCATCTAGATCTGATGATGCGTTTCGGAGACAGACAACGGAAAATCGGAACTCTTCAAAAAATGACAGCAAATCAACCACGATTGCTGCTACCGCATAAATATGCATTGTTTTGACACCAAGGATGACGAAATGTTCTACTATAACTAAAAACTGAAAAATTAAACAACCGGCTTCAAAAAACACTACAAAGTGAAAAATAACTTTGGAAATGTATTTTAATTTTTTGTCACTGCCTTCCGAAATTAAAGTTATTTTTCACTTTGTAGTGTTTTTGGAAATCGGTAGTTTTTTTTTTTGGAAAATGTTTTTTTTATGTTGAGATGTTTGTTACTCCATCACTCAAAAACGACTGAACTGGACATGGATGAAATTTGGCACACAGATAGTTTATAACCTGGATTATCACATAGGATACTTTTTATCCCGGTAATACGTTCCCGTGAGATCATTAACGACCTCCACGCGGGTGAAGAGGCTGGCAAAAGTTAGTCTAAAGTATAGCGTTAAAAAATATTTGGACTAGTATCATAAACCTGGAAGAAAACAAAGTAATTGTTAAGTGCGGAATGAACGCTGACGACCACGTGACGACGTTTCCTCTTAAACACCGTTAGTTTATAATCTACCTCGCAAGATTATAAACTGTCGATAAATTGTGAACTGCACCATACTGCTTACCGACCGAATAGGTTAGGATAGAACTGCGACCAACCGCGTGCGAGCCGAGCGAGCGGTGCCGTGGGAGCGCCCGGCGAGCGCTACTTCCAAGTTAGTGGCAGTTACTTGACCATTTAGTAATAGCGCAAGGTACTATCCGTCGTGATACCAGTTCACAATTTGACGGACAGATTATAAACTATCGAAAAATGGTGCGTTAAATTGTTAATGGTTTATGCAGTTCACAATTTATCGACTAACGGTGTTCACAATGTTACGGTACATATCCATTGCTTCATAAGTTCGAAAAATTGGTCTGCTCAATAAATAACGCAATGAATGTTGTTGAACTGTCAAAATTAAAGCCATTCCTAGTGTTAGTGTGTTAAGCAGTTCAACCCCTAAGAGAGTTAAATAGGGGATCAAAGTTCCGCGTGGGCGAAGCCGCTGGCAAAAGCTAGTTAACAATATAAATTAATATTGTTATGTGAACCAGGACGTAGGTGTATGTACTTATATTTAATTTATTATATTGCGTAAGAAAACGCGCGAAGTAGTCGACATACCATAAATAATTCCAACACAATTGCGCAAAACTAATAAAATTATACTGAAGAATGCATTGCATACTTATTTATTACTTTCTCGGTAAACTGGAACTGATGAATATTTATGTGTGACTATAGTAAAGAATATACATTACATAATATTAAAGTAATTTTTATTATTTCAATAAAAATTACTTTGGTTAAGAAAAAATGAAAGTACATACAAAGTTGTTCAGTTGATTCGTTTATTCAGCGGTATGACGTAATAACATGGCGGTTACTTCATGCTGTTCAAAAACAGATTAAAAAACTGGAAATCTTTGAATTGAATTTTTAAAATGTATTTTGTTATTTCATGAACTAAAACAAACATTTTCCGACTGTTTTTTGCCTGAGCTATCTAAATAATATATATTTTGATTTTTTCTCATATAGTTATAATTTTCTTAGAAGATTGAAGGCGTATTGTAAAATTTCATACACACTAGCAATAGCCTTCACATTATCCTCAAAAGAAAAAACTACGTAGTTTTTAACCACGAGACTAATCAATCTATATCCATGCGTATATTAATATTTATATAACTAAGTCACTTTTCCTGTTTATTTCGTGATCGCTTACATCTTTCAAATGGATTTTGATACTGTGTTTTTTTTTTTTTTTAAATACGTATCCAAAGTCACCGACTTCCGAAATTAAAGTTATTTTTCATTTTATAGTGTTTTTCCGGAAGATTATTCTTTTTTTTTTTGCATTTAAGTTTTTTTCGCAATACTTTCTGAGTGGCCTGGTATATCTGTGGTGTTCATATTACCCATACTCCATTATTTTTTTTACTTTCGTTTGGTCGGTTCTCTAAATCTCCTGCTGCTATAAGTACAGTCACCAAAACAGATAAGTAACCAGGGTCGTCGCATATAGTTGTAGTTTAGTAAGAAACTGATGGTTGTTTTCGAATGAAATTTAATTTGATAAATTAACTGTTTGTTTCTCCAATTTTTTTTTTTTTAGGTTCTTCCATTCATCGGTTCCTTAGTAAACTTCAACTATATCTGAACCCTGGTTTCTTATCTCTTCTGGTGACCTTACATGTGACAGTTTGATCAACACACGTAACTATTCCGATTTGTAGCAATTCTTACGTGTCAAATGTTCTTAGTGTAAAAATAAACTTTTGGAGTCATCATGTATATACCAGTACTTTTTTGAACACCATAAGTGCAACAACTGAAGCCGCTTTTGTGCAGTTTTTTACTCATGCTTAAAACATAACAATAAATAATCGTCCTTTTCAGATTCTCCGGCGCGGTAGAGGCGCGGGCACAGAAGAGCAACGAGAAGGTATACCTACTGCGACCAGAGACGTTCGAGAGCTACTTCATCATGTGGAGACTCACCAAGCAGCAGCGGTACCGCGACTGGGGATGGGAAGGTGTCCAGGTATGCATCAACGAAAGCCTTATAAAATAAAGAAGTAAAGAAAATTGGAACCGTGCACCTAGCTTCTGACGTTTCATAAGTGCCCATGCAACCTGCATGGGCACTTATGAAAAAATCAAAATTATTTTATTTCACGTACGTTTCATAAGTGCCCATGCAGGTTGCATGGGCACTTATGAAACGTACGTGAAATAAAATAATTTTGATTTTTTGAAAGAAAGAAAAATCAAGAGAAAGAAAATATATCAAGAAAAGACAGAATTTTTTGAGTATTAACATACTCAAAAAATTCTGTCTTTTCTTGTCACAGAAACACGTGAAAACAAAACAGATTTATACTTACGAACACAGGACATAAATAGTCGTTAGCTACACGTCGTGGCTGCGACAAGAAGGCTTCCACTCAGCGTGATGCTGTGATATGGGACCCACAGCACAGCGCTGATTTTCAGTGGTCACCCAAAAATTACGTACGAAAATCATGTCAGGATTTTTACTGATTAGACAAAGTAATAAAGTAAAATAAAATAAACAGTACTTACAATCGATAAAAGAAACGTGAAACCAATAAGAAAACAAAAAAACATTGTAAGAACACTCTTCTCAACACGAACCGGCCAAATAGCATGTCAAAAATACCTCGAGTTTATTTTTGACAATTTATAATCGCCGAGATGAGACTGCGACTAGTTTGACTTTTTCTTCAAACCACTTTATTTTTTACAGGCATTGGAGAAGCATTGTCGCGTGGAAGGCGGATACACAGGACTTGTCAACGTGTACCATCAGAACCCGCAGGGTGACGACGTACAGCAGAGTTTCTTCCTTGCTGAGACACTTAAGGTATGCCGAAACTAGATCATTTTGCAGTAATATTTATGGATTAAAACAGAGAGAGAACTCAAGAAAAGGTTATTCCTTCGATTTAGCCTGTCAAAATTTCTTAACTAAGACTATTTCGTGATAATATAACGATATGCAGTTAGATATGATTTAAATGATCAATAATTTAGTAATTATTACATCATGTATGTCGTGAATTGAATTTTGGTCAATATACAACGTAAAACAGACCAACAATTTGCAGACACACAAAAAATCATTGAATTTCGCGGACAACATTGACGAAAAAAAGGCCCTTTAAATTAGAGTTGAAATTGAGACTCTATTAGGTTTTGATGAGAGTCGAAAATCGATTATTCAAAAATGAAGCGTCTCAACCAAGACAAGAATAGGAAACCAACAGATATCAAGAATGCACGAACGTTTCAAAACAAACCATCCAATGTATTAGAATGACCTAGTAAAATATATTATTAAACGTTTCTATAAATACTGTTCCCTCCATAGCCTCGCTCCATTTCCTGGGTCAGTAATTTAGTTCCAGTCCATCAATTGTCCTGACCCTAATAAAGTTTCTGGGTCAATCCACTGCCCACTGTGCCACAAATGTACATGCAAAACAATACATAGATAAAATACAATCCTGCAGATTTGTGTAATGTAATGAGTTTTTAATGAAATAATAATTAATTGGGATTAAATGAACTTAGAGAGCTGTGTTGATTATTATAATTATGTAATTACGTAGGTACGTGTTACGTTCGCGAATTTCATTCGCGAAATTAGTCATCATACAACCTGGCACTGGCTTGCAAATTGCAAAAAGCATAAGAAAAAATAAATTTCGTGGGCTATCTGGCGCTTACCCCTCTTAAATCATTTACAGGCACTTTTGACATTTCAAGGAATATGTTACATATTATTTTGTTTCTCAGTAGTAAGGTAATTTAAAACATAAATTACACTGTCGCTTGTTACATATAGATGTAACAAGCGACAGTGTAGTTTATGTAAAACAAACAATCAAATCTTTCCTCTTTATGATATTAGTATAGACTAATATCATAAAGAGGAAAGATTTGATTGTTTGTTTTCGTTGAATTGGCCCCGAAACTACTGAACCGGTTTGAAAAATTCTTTAACTGTTGGGAAGCTAAACTATCCGCGGGTGACATAGGCTATATTTTATCCCCATATTCCCACGGGAACGGGAACTACGCGGGTGAAACCGCGGAGCGTTGATAGTCAAGGAATCAGTGATGTTATCAATAACATGGTCCATACCATAATTTTTTTAAATAATTTTTAAAGTTTTATAACGAAATTAAAGTTAGACCGCGTTTTGTAATAAGACGGATTAAGTTTTCAATTAATTATAGTAGAATTTGGGCGACCACTACTAGTTACTATTAAACTAGACTACACTCTTGAAACTAACCTACTCACTCTTTCATTCCAGTACCTCTACCTGCTATTCGCCGACGACTCATTCCTGCCGCTAGACGAGTGGGTATTCAACACGGAGGCTCATCCTTTACCAATCAAAGGCAAGAACCCGCTGTATCGCGAGCATCCGAAGTTACCAGTGCCGCTTGAAGCCATCGAGGAAAACAACAGAATATAGGCGACGGAACCACAAGTAATTTGATTTCAAAATGTTTAATTTCGTTAGACCTATAACACACCGGTACAGAAGTACGATCGCCGAAATATACAATTGACTATGTCGTCTATGCAACAATTTGACTCGACAGTGGCGGTATTCCGTAGCATTAAGGGCGGTTTTTGTATTTCGAAATTCGGTTGAGCGTAGAAGATAATTTTAGTTGCGGATTTTGTCCCGATTCATCTGTTGAAAGTGATACTAGCCAATTGTTGCCCGTCCGAAAAATTGAATTTAATACGAGTCTGACGGATCACTAATTTCGGACGGACCAGTACCTTCTTAAACAGACTTCGAGAGAAGACACCTGATTTGAAAGGCATTGAGACAAACGCATTCCATTCCACCTAGTTGTCCAATTTTGTCGGCTAGTGACATGGCACTTAAAGTGAAAAAAAAAACACCTTTCAATTTTGATTCGAACACTTTTCGCAATGAAACGTTTAAGGCTCGTCTTCAACTGTACCATGGCTCAGAAAAAACGCGGTTGTCGTTAAAACGCGATGTTATTGGTAAACTTGTGAATTAAGACACGGTAGGAATGTTGAGTCACAAGTCAAAGATAGCATAATATGCGGGTTACTTATACTGTTGGAATTATTACCAAATTATTTAATGACCAAACGGTTATTTCCACTTTCTATTATTTGAATACGTATTCGATATTGAAACCTATTCCCATGAAATAAAGTCTTTGAAATATATTTTTAAATTCCCCGTAATAATCTACAAAAGGTAAATTTCTTGTTTAATTTCGGGGAACCAACGTGCATAGGTAGTTTTTACTCCTGTGAACCATCCCTTTTTACTTTTATCGTTCAATAACTCCTAATATTACCCGTCTAAATTATTTGTTACACGACTACACGCTCTTATGGTATCCTACATATATTCGTCTCAGATTTTTGGTACGTAGTAATAAAATAATATTAAGGCGTAGTTGATTCATTCAAATTCTTCAAATTCGCATGTAACGTAAGCGGCTATTAAGGATAAAACATTTTGGGAGCCAACCTTAGGTGTTAATTGGGTGAAATTAACCTACTAAAGTTATCCATATCGATAATTAGCATTTACATAACTAATCTGCAAGTAATTAACCATATATATAGCTATCCACAACCATTCGAACGGTTCCGTACCGAATCGAACATCAAATAAATACCCGAAAACACACTGTTCACAAATCCAATACCCGAAAATGTTGTCAGTTTACAAATAGCCGACAGCTTTCTGCTGTCGTGCGCAAGGCAAATCAGGGTGCTTACTCTCGAATATAATTCCGATAGATCGACATTGGAATTGTCAGTCAAACGTCAGTAATTCAGTCAGTAATTGGCTGGACTCACTCCCCCTTATTACAGAACAAGGTTTTTCTTTAGGTATGGTTTAAACCTTCGAGCCTATTTTTTAAATAAGAACCTAACTGAAATCCTTTTGAGCTCCTTTTACAAAACTGACAAGTTAGTCCAGTGCTAAATTGTCAGTTTTGGAAAAGGAGCTTTAATTCTATTTCAGTTCTAAGTTCTTATTTCAAAAACAGGCGCGATGGTTTTAAAGAAAAACCTTGTTTTGTAATATGAGGGTCTGAGTCTAGCCAATCCCTGACGTTTAACTCAACCAACTGACGTTTGACCAATCGTCGTACCGTCGTATCGACCAAAAGTCGATCTATCGGAATTATATTCCAGAGTAAGCACCCTGGTTCTCGAAATGTGTCATTTTCGATACGATAGCCCGTCGAATGCTTGTGAGTAGTCATACAGATAAAACAATTACTCCCATGATGGCAAGAATTCGCCGCGTCCAGTACTACGCTATACATAGTAGGGTGACGTTGCTCAAGTCAATTAGTGAGGATATCTACACATTCGTAGTGTAAATATAACCGTATGATATCACCCGCAGTTCAAATGTCCGTGATCTCAATCGTCAGAAAACATTTAGACAAACAACATTTTTGTCTAAATTAATGTATACTTGGATAAATTCGAGAAATGAGTGACTTTTCTCACATCAAATTCGCCTGTGCACGCAGTTGTCTAAAGTTTTCACTATTCGAATGACTACGTGCTCCTTAATTCCAAAATATATGTATATTATGATGAATCTTGTTTATTTATTTACTAGCTATGAATACTCAGTTTATAGTAAAATTCATGTATAGGTCAAATGTTACACTAATTAACCAAAATTAATTTTAATTATTGAAATATTTTCTTCAATAATATTCGATTGAGATTAGATATTGATATCAAATGTATTATGAATAAAGATCTGATTTTAGATGGAAGGCTCAGTTATAACGACCAATGTTAACTTATTGCGGGCATTACTAAGTAATATGCACAAACGTAACTATTGGTTAAACTTAACGGTCGCGGCTTCAAGGAATTCTGCGTGCTATTTAGATTTTATTATTATTATAATATTTTTGTACAGGGTCAAACGAAATTAGCTGGCAATACTTTACCCACGTGTTGGCTATCGACACCGTAAAACAAAAAAAAAACGTAACTTTGTTCATAACTTTATATGACTTTGCCACATGTACATTAAGGCGACGAAATTACTATTACGTTATGGTTTGTGGAACTTCGTTAAAGAAAATATATCGAAGTTCCACGAAAAATTACAAAAACAGATAAAGTAGTGACAGCTAATTTAAATTGACCCTGTATACTCTGTTGCGCGGACTATTTCGCCTATTTCCCTGTTAGACAAACAAATCTCATAATTACTTCACTTATCTGACTTTACCTTCTGACTGTATCAATGAGTGTTTTGAACTAGTCTAGATGTACTGTATGATGCAGTTAAGGTACTGACCACTGGGCCCTAGTGTGTTTTGTTTAACCATCTCGATCAAACGTTTCGAGCGCGTTTGGCGCTCCGATTGGCCCTGAATTGGTGACGGACCAATCCGAGCGCCGAACGCGCTCGATGCGTTTGATCGAGATGGTTAAATAAAACTCACACTAGGGCCACTGATCTACTTAGGCTTAGATTTCGTGTGAGATGTGCTTGAAGCCGTGACCGCACACTTTCTTGTATACTATGCTTAACTAATGTTATCGTTGTCAAGGATCACTACGACACCCGTACGTGCGAACTATATTTAAATTCACGTTAGCACAAACGTAATAATATAACGACCGGATATTTATCGCACACTGGATCTTCAACGTTCTGCTTACGGCCGAGAGTTGAAAATCGAAAAATAAAAATATGCTTTTTCGACGTGCTGGGAAGCAAACTGTTTGATTCTCAATGCTAGGTTCAACACTGAGAGTTGAAAATCCATTGCACGTAAAATCTCGCCTCCTTATTTTTACGTCCTTGTGTACGTGGTCTAACTACGCCAGCAGCTATCCCTCTCCATGTCATACATTTTCCTAATATACACGCACGTCACGGGTGATTTTTAATTAGATGTATCTATTGATATGTAATTTAACTGATATCTTAAATAGGAAAATTATTTTGTATTTATTGAAACGTTTTATTTACTTGTCTATATTTGATAACGAAAGTTTGATTTGTGTCGGATCTCGTAGGTATTTATATAAACTTGAAATATATTTTCTATATTTACTTATCCTTTTTTTAAACTTTATCATAATAATTCTGTTTATAGCAAACTAACATATCTGCGAATTAAATTTTAGTATGTAAAACATAATGGCATGAAAGGCACATATAATATTTCACATGACCGCCGTATTTATTTGTTCAGTTCAAAATTTTGCATGAGTTAATTGATATTATTGTAAATCATTTTAGAACCATTGTATGTACGGCTGTGTAAGCTGAACTGAACGAATAGATGAACAATTATTTAAATGGACACCTGTTCCATTCAATGTTGAACACAAACAAGTCTTCAATGGAATCATAATTATGTTTATCTATTCATTGTACAAATAAAAGCGATTTGCTTTGTCATTTGTGATTTAACATACAAACTTACATAATATATTTTATTATAATTTTCTGCACCTGTTAATAAAGCATTAAAATAAATAATCATTCTTTGTAATTATTTGTTGATTAAATTTTGATTGATTCTTAATAAATCCAAAAGCGTATTGTCCACTAAACATGGATCACTCACTGATATTAGACGAGGTAGTTTGAATAACTGTAAATTGTGTATATAATAGTCATAGACGTTAAAATATTTTAGTTTTAGGTTTCTGTGTGTAGATTAACATTGTTATTTTTTAAATTAAGAGATGTGGATGTGCGTCTGTTGATGTACATATTTATGTTTATTATATTTATATTTTGTACTGCCATGTAACGCGCCCGCTGCCCACAGCAATGCGCCATCTTAGTAACTGTTGACATCTATTGCAATGAGCTGCAAGGATATCGACAAAAAATTGTGCCAGAGTTTTCTTCCACAATAATTTTAGCTGAAATGGCATTGCTACTTCAAGCAAATATTAACCAGGCGCGTAAGTATTTAGCTAATTATCCTGTGCTCAATGTGCTTTAAGTGTCTTCAAGTGGAGGAAGCCCTTCATCACGGTGTTGTGAAGTGTTTTATGCCCGTGTTCCATCAAAACGGAGAGAAAGAGGTGTCTCAGAAACAACCATATAAGTTATTGTATTGAATCTGTGGTAAGCTGGGACATGTGAAAATAGCGCCATCTTTTGGGTGTTTACCTAAAAAAGATGTTTTTATTTTGTGGAAATCTTACCTATGTTCCAAACAAAGACAAAACTTTTTTTTTTTTTCAAAGAATATAGCTGTTTTCTTATATATTAGTTATGAATGAATTGACATGATTGATTGATGATTTATTTTGTATTCCACTATTATTTTTTGTGTTAATTATTCTAATGCACTAATCGCAAAATGGCATAATAATTTATTAGACTTGACTGTTTGACTTGACTAATTATAATTTAGAGCTGGTTTCTTAAATCTACCTTTCGTTTGATGTGAAGAAAGATATCATATACCTACCTATTACTGTTTTACAAAACTTTTTATGTGAAATAATCGTATCAAAATGTACTGCCTCTTATGTATGTGGTCCTTACTAAATAGATGTCAGTTTATGGTGATGATTGTTCTAACCTCACCTTTAAGATAGTTGTTCTGTATGTACTGCCTGTTATGGTTATGTATGTATGAAGTTGTAGTATTTAAATAATAATGTACATTTTCGGTTATTAATAAAACATGTTTATAAACATTATCAGTTTGTTTTGCTTTTTTCCTGTTGATCGACATTGATATCTATTCTAATATTATAAAGAGGAAACATTTTTTTGTTTGCTTGTTTGTTCCGAATAGGCGCCGAAACTACTGGACCGATTTTAACCACTTTTTCACCGATAGAAAGCTAAATTATCAGGAAGTAACATAGGCTAGAATTTATTTAAAAAAATAGAGATCCTTATGAGAATTTCAATTATGTAAACCAAAGTAGCAAAATTAGTGTGTCAGCTAGAAAACGCTTTATGCCTTCGAAGTACCGGATTTTACAATATAAAGGGCGTACCTACGTGCAATCACATTCATTCGATTCAAAATGCCCGATTGTTATTGTACAAATAGTAAAGACAACATTTTCCTTGTAGCTTGGAGTCGGATAAAGAATAAAGAATCTGATGAAATCTCACAGCCCATGGAAAGTAATAACATGATCCATTCTTTGTGAACAGAAACCGTCGAAAATAGTTGTCGATTGTTCTGTTGATCATATTGATAATTTTTAGATAATTTATACTTACTAAAAATAAATGTTTGTTTATTTGAACGTGCTAAATATCTTGAACTTCCAGTCTGTTCGAGCCCCAACGGAGCCAAGGCCACTTTTACTAAAATACTTAGGTAATGTTTTCAATCACCCTGCGACTATACGTGATTGACAATAAGGCGATTCGAGAGTAGAAAATCGCCTGTTAGGGTACCTCAATGACCCTCTAAAGATAAGTATATACCTAAATTATATTCACGAGACGTCAGCTTTGCTTCACATTTAACTGTCCCACTACAGAGCAGAAGCCTACAGAGAAGGCACTAGCATTATTTACCGTGCTGGCCCAAGGCGGATTGACAATTTCAGAATGAGAAGCCATTACGTCAAGGAGGGAAAACCCACACCCAAGAAAACTGTAACCTTGTCGTCAATTTAGTCCTAAACTAACAAGCCACAAAATGTTAACATTCATATCTAACAGTCCTACCACGTTTTCAAAATCATTACAGCTTCACCCCTATAACATAAAACACAACTTTAAAATGTAGTCGCCCGCCGCTGCAAGGCTCATAATACCAGACTGCAGGGCAGAGGTCTCATCTTCTCATACTTGCAGAGAAAGTTAGATCTGACTAACGTAATAAGAACTTACAGCTACAGCTACGGTTGCCAACCGTACCTACCCTAAAATTGAGTACTGTACCTGCTCTTTTTCTTATGGGTAGGTACTCTATAATCTATAACACTATTTATAGACTACGCCGAAATACTCTTTTTTTATAAACTGACTTTTTTGATGCAAAAGATTTCGTTTTTCTGTGGTTTTTCTATTTTTACACTGGACTATTTATCGGTCATGAATGTGAACAGGGCTTTACAAATATTGATTAAAATGAGCTCCTGCACCCTAATTGCGTAACTCACGATTGATCATAATTGGTTTCGTCTTCACAGTTAAACAATATTCATTGCGTTATTTATGTTGTCGAACATACACATTTTTCGAACATATGAAGCAATGGTTTAACAATCCGTTTCAAAACGATACAGATTATGATGAATCGTGAGTTACGCAATTAGGGTGCTGGGCTTTACAAAAATTGATTAAAATGAGCTCCTGCACCCTAATTGCGTAACTCACGATTGATCATAATTGGTTTCGTTTTCACAGTTAAACAATATTCATTGCGTTATTTATGTTGTCGAACAGACACATTTTTCGAACATATGAAGCAATGGTTTAACAATCCGTTTCAAAACGATACAGATTATGATGAATCGTAAGTTGCGCAATTAGGGTGCTGATCTTATATTACCATAGAATTAGAATGTTTGGAATCCTACAATTCTTGTAAAATCAATAAAAAATGTTATGTATTGCAAAAAGTGCTCGAAAATACTTAAAGAGAAATGAATAAATGGTACGATATTTTATTTACTCTATCTGAAATCAGAAATACTCTAGGTACTCCTAGACAAAGTTGGCAAACCTACTTACAGTCTCTTTTTCGTTTATTTCCCTCTAATTTTGACGCCATTCGATAGCGCGCACTAGGGAATGCAGAACCGGTTCTGTTTTAAAGAACCGGGATTTTCGGGACCTTCTGGCTAAAGAACCGGGATTTCCGGTACTTTCGAAACTTTTAGTAAGCCTTTACGATAGAAGAGTTGAAAGTGTTCAAACGGAGGAAGTAAGAGAAATAATGGTAAATAAGTATAGCAGCATAAACTTATATCAACAAGTTTGGAAGTAGAACATGTTCAATCGAGAAATTATTTGAATCAACTTGTCTCTAATTTTTGAAGAAATAGAACAAAAATATAACTTTAAACTTAAATTTTACACAAATTAAACATTCATATACAACAGTACAATGTGTCCGGCAGTTGATGTTGTCTGTATTTATATCTTCTAAACGCAAAATATCTTGTCCCGAAAGTACCGTAAGAACCGGGATTTTGTTTTGAAAATCCCGGTTCCTAAAACGACGAAAATTTCCGGGATTTCCCGGTACTTTCGGTTCTGGGATTTCCCGGGACTATTCACTAGCGCGCACCTAATTACCTAGTAGAGTATTACTTACCTGTTTTACTTTTCGGTTATTTCGCGCTAGCTTTGATGCCATTCCATGGGCGCGCCCATGGAATGACGTTATTACGTTGGCACTCTTATTTACACCGAGCATTAATCACCGCGTTGACCTATGGCGGATTGACGATTTCGGAATGAGAGGCGACGCCATCACATCAAGGAGGGCAAACCCCAAGAAAGGGCTAAACTAACAAGCCACAAAATCTCAACATTCATATCTTTACCTACCGCGTCTTCAAAATCATTGCAGAATTTACACTACAGAACATAAAACATGACCTTTGAATGTACTCGCCCGCCGCTGCAAGGTTATGTCGCCAACTATACAAACACGTCCCCTAATTGGATGGCTGCATAAATGTTAGCCCATAGACAATCATGCCGCGGCATTTAGGTACGGGGCTTATGGCTTCGTTACCTTTCGGCACCCCCCTTTATAGCTGCGAACAGGCGGGAAGCAATAATGTGCCTATTTTCACATTATCATTTTGCTAGTGGAGAATATTCTCTTTCATTCTTCCGTAGGTACAGTCACCAGAAAAGGCAAGTAAGTAGCTGGGATCGTCGGATGTAATTGAAGTTTATTAAGAAACCGATGGATGTTCGGCAATCACATCTAGGTACGGTTAAAGATATTTTATTTCTCAAAAGGATTACAAATTCACATATAGAGAAAAACATAGTAGATAGGTATACGTCTAAAGAATGTGCCATCAAGCGTAGCTTAAAACATATATTTTTTTCATCACATTTGATTTTAAGATTCATTCATAAATATTTGTCGTCGTGACAGCAAATCTATTATTATGTGAAAATTTGTGAAAGGCCAGATATATGCAAGCGGCAGCACAAATAGTTTGGTATATCGAATCTGACGAGCCAAAAAACTATTTACGCAAAAATAAAGACAACCGTTTTCCAATAAAAACATCACAAATAAAAAAAAAAGTGTTTTTTATTTAATATTTTTCTGTCTTGCAAAGTTTAGAAAAAAATGCATTAAATATATAAGACCACCCGTAAGGCGTAATTATCCACTATTTAGTAAAAAAATAATTTTCTAAATCGACATCGACCCACAATTTGCCGGAACACGTAACAAATATACATAAAAATACAACCGAACTGAGACCCTGCTCCTTTTTGGAGTCGGTTAAAAATGGCACTCGTGCGTGACTGCACCTTATCATGATGTGTCAATGTACCATTAAATAAACAAAGATACTATTTCAACTCACTACAGGAACATATGTGACCTACGTCGCATTTCTAAGTAGATATCTGTCTCAAGTAAAATTCGTATCATAACAAAAATGAAGCAAGTATCAATAACATCACATTCTAAACAACGGAGCAGTTGCTGCATATAGCCCAGTAGTTACGGCTGCGACTTACCGTGTTGTAGGTCGTGGGTTCGAACCAGACCGGTTTACACAAAGTAAAGCTACTTTGTGTAATATACTTCACCAATGCTCTCAAGACGGTGATGGAAAACATCGTAAAGAAACCGGCATATCCTAGAACGAAAAATTCCAAGACATGTGATGTGACATCTACCAACCTGCATTAGGCCCGCGTGGTTGGTAACGGCCCAGTCCCACTCACCGAGAGGAGGACTGTGGCCCAGCAATGGGATCATTATAGGCTGATTATGTAAAAGGAACAAACGGACAGAAAACTTGTGAATGTCAGAAGTAAAACTTTAAAATTTGAAAATTTTACACGTTCGATGTCATTCGGTTACCTATCTATAGACATGACCAAGCTTTACATGACTAAGAATCTAGGTACTTTCCTACTCAGTGACGACGGGTCAATACAAGCCGATTCCCATCGGCCAACCTTTAAGAAATCCTATCTCCCACCGACCCACTATTCATTATTTCAAAGTACAGTCGCCAGCAGGTCAAGCTATCCCAAACTATCAAATTTTCCCAATTGAACATAAACCTTATCCCTTTGTAATAAAGTTGAAAAACTATCAAAGAAATTTGACAGATTGGGGTAGCTTGATGTGCTGGCCTCTGCACAATTTATTTTTATGTTTCCATGTATTACTGAAAATATGCCTACCCTAGCCATAATTACACCCCTCGCCACTATTACCTACCTGTTTACTCCGACAGTTACGAAAAGTTGAAGAGAATAGGTAGTCGCTACGTCTACCCGCTGTCCTGCTTGTTTTCACCAGGTTTCGGGTTCAAAACCTGGGCATGAGTGTCTTTTCACCACACGCAATGTTTCACTTTGAGACGTAATTAAAAGGTTTCTGTTGTAGCTACCTGCCCAGCTAGCCAGGTATAAGTTTCTATCTATAAAATGAGATCAGCTATTGTCACAACATGAGTCACATACCAGCACAGGCCGGTTAACGAGGGCGCTATGAAACCTGCACGACACCTTTCAAACCACCAAATATTGTTTCAATCAGCGCAGTGAAGACAATTTTCTTTATAGCCCGTGGGACACTCCCTGTCCCCATTCTGCACCACCACGTAAAGGGTGGTGGGGTTGCGAGGGGCGCAGCCAAGCTTTCGGGACTGCTGAAATAGTTGAGCGACTGACAAAGTGACGAACGTGCTCGCGAAACACACCGACTTCCCATTTACTCCAAACTGATTTTCTTACTTATATTTTTCGCAATTATCTTGTTTTTAAATTCCTTAATTGGTAATGCAGCTATAATTTGAATTAAGTTTACTTTTATTCATCCTGTTTATTTAAACTATCAAATGACCTCAACGCGATAATATGGTTATTTACTCTAGTATGATTTGCGAATGAGTTTTATTCAAGTTGGTGGTTTGTTAACAATTGGCTGTAACTGAAGTAATGTGGAAGCTGAAAATTTTGCAGTTGGCGGCAGTTGCCGCTCTAGTTTCAGGTAAGTTAATTTGATGATTCTTCAGCGGTGTTATAAAGGTTAAGGTTTTAAAAAAATCTCCGATGAATTATAGGTAGGTACTTTGCTGACAACTTTTAAAATTTTTAAGTAGGTATGTTCGTTAGTCATTATCAGGTTTGTTTGGTTCAGCAGTCGGAGTAAAAGTATTCAATATTTTGTGCTAAATATTCGTGTGTATTCTCTTCGAATGTTAAATTTTATCATTAGTTGATACCTACTTATACAAGATTGGAGAGTGATCATAAAATTGGCAGAGTGCCCCGTTTCAGAAAAGAAGAAGCGTTTCAGAAGAGAAATAATTGAGCACATGGACATTTTAAAAACTGCAATCCCGTTGTAATAAATTAATCCAAATACACATTTAAGTACTCGTCTAGACTCTGGCTAGATGATGTCACATCACACGCAATGAAACCGTGGACAACCTAATTATTTTCATTAATTGGTGGAGAGGGTCAATACAACAGCCTTGTCAATTGAGTAATCTGTGAGGACTACATGATGGTCACGTTCGATCCACATCTATGATAGGCATTAGATTTTAGAAGCAGTATTAAAAATCTGACGACTGGACCATCGCGCCTGTTTTCCTCGCAGTGTTAGTCAGGGTGAGTATAAACAGTACACCCACGTTTCACCAGTTGTGTTCTATAATCTAACGGCTTAGCACAAGAACCGTAGACAAGCGTTTTGTCGTCAGAAGAGTAGAGAAAAATGACGTTTCCGGACCGAGAAATGTAGACAAGCGATTTCTATTCAACAGTGCAAAGTGCAACTCTTGCCAAGGTTCGTCCGTGGATGGGTAACCATCTTTACATACCCTCTGTACCTCGGAAAGCACCTTAGGCCGTTGGTCCCGGCTGTCATTCGTGGATCTTTGACAGTCGTTACTCTTAAGAATCCTACGACCGAAGCTTGCAACTAGGATTCGGGCGGAGACAATATTTCGTCTGAAAATTGCTATCGTTGCGCTAGTGTTAGTACCTGTCGAGGATACATACCTACAGTGAGCAGTACGATCACACACACATTGACAATGGCTTGACGCGATAGCGCTACTAGCTACTGACCATTTATGATGAATTTGGATGTGTTCCGTAATACCAAAAATGATGAATGAAAACTTATTGTATTTTAATATTTTTTTCGACATTTTACAACTTGATAATATGAGCTATGCTTCTGAGACAACAATATTACGGAAATTGTTGGTTATAATACCAAAAAAAACAGTGAGAAAACATGGCATTTACGCTGTAAAAATGTGCGAAATGCA
The DNA here is from genome assembly GCA_949987655.1 of Polymixis flavicincta. NCBI lineage: Eukaryota > Metazoa > Arthropoda > Insecta > Lepidoptera > Noctuidae > Polymixis > Polymixis flavicincta. The sequence continues at coordinate 7,497,002 of OX465177.1, read as the reverse complement.
ATTCGCTTAAACTTCATTTCAGGTAAGTATTTTGGAAAAAAAAAACCCCTACGAGCCTAGATAAATACTGTCTGAATCCGAATATCATCATAATATGATGCAAATATGCTCAAGTTGCAAATGATTTAGGTATTACGTATGTATGGACAGTTCATTGTACGTAGGCCTCTTAACGGGTCGTCAGAAACCCGAAAGTCCGTATAACTTATTATTGTAGGTAATTGTTTTATGGAGGTCAGGTAGGCAGTCGCTCCATGTAAATTACTGGTATTCAGCTGCATCCATTAGACTGGAAGCCGCGTCCAACAAAGCTGGAGAAATGCCACGCAGATGATGTTGGTCAGGGTAACCGTTGCACTATACCGTACACTTTAATTGATATCATTTACAATGAGACTTTAGCCACCTTTATCTGAAACGAAGTGGGGCAATCGAGCTCAGGTTCAGGACATGACGGTATCCTTACGATGTTTTCACCGTTTGATGAAATACCGGTTAGCTTGTCCGATAATATTGTTCCCCGACAAATAGTAAGTGTTTGTACAAAATTGATGGATGCGGACCTGTAGTCAAAGTTTTCAAGGTATCCGATATCAAACGTGACGCGTGCGGCAGGCTGTCAGTCGCGCCACCTTTTGGGTCACTTCCGGTGACAAGTTCCGGTTCACGTCAGGCATTACTCGCAGCCTAAATTAAGGGCTTCCAAAGACTAAAATGGTGTTTAGACTCTTAACATTTTCATAATGTGGGTCACAGTTACCTATGTTGAGTTGTAAATTGCCAAAAGTATCATTTTTGATTTATCAAGAATGCATAACAATAACGTATTGGTCAGTAAAGCTCTTCTAATTAGATATTTATACAATCAAAAAACAACGCCTAGAAGTTATACCTAACCTAAAAGTTATTTTCAGCCTTGTGAAGGTCAACAAGTCGCTCCTGTGTAAATGTCACATAAATAACGTCGTATCGCCCCTGATAAAATGCTCGCCAGCACGGGTGCCGCATGCCTGGTGACTAGCGTGACCAAATGGGAAGGTAGTAGGTACGATTCCAGGGCAGGGTAACTTATGTTCTTGACGGGAATTGGTTACTTCATTGTAGAGCGAGAGCTGTGTTCGAGAAATTTACACATGTCTTGTATCTGTTTATCCCATGGCCAGCTACAGCTTATTTGAAAGTGAATACAAAATAGCAAGTAAATTAGTTCTAACAGCAGTAAACACGCGATTTTACGCCCCAAGGTAGGATAAGATCTAATTTTGAAATACAATGACATGATTGGCCATATTAAACGATGATTAAAGTTAAATGATGTTTAAACATCAAAAATGTATGGTTAAACAGACGCTAATCATTATTTAACTTTAACCAGCGTTTATGAATAAGGGGGGATATCACTCAAAATAAAATATGGTGGCGTGTACTACTATAAAATATGGTGGCGTGTATTTATTAACTGCTAGATTATCCACTGCAAATAGTGGAATTAAAAATATCTCGGGTATTTAATTCGAAAGGGATATGCGTATCTCTTTGTCTCTCTTTATCAGATCCTGTTCCACTGCTGAGTATATAGGCAAAGCAAAAGTTATCCAATGGCATTTTTTTCACTTATTAGAGGTGACTTATTATTTTATGTTACATGGCTAGTTTACTATGCCAGAAACTGAACTAACATATAAATAACTGCCTTTGTATACGAATCACAAAAGGAACAGTGTCATTCTCATCTGGTATTCCCACGATATGGCAATGCGTGCGAGTGGCGCGTCCCAGGGAATAAAAAGAGACAAAACAGGGAGGCTGGAGGCTGTTTGGGTGCGAGCGTGAGAAATACGGGATGCTGACGTATCCTTTTTATTAGGAGAACATGAAATTGTAAGATGTTGAACAATCCGCGTCGAACCTGGCGGGAATACTAGAGTCCTTTCAAGTGTTGGGCGGAGTTTTAAAATAACTTTCGATGACACCAAATGACACGATTCTTTTCCTTTGTTATATGAAGTTTTAGGATATTTCGAATTGAATGGAAACGGATTTAAATAAAGGAAACTTACTGAAAATTCTTTGTTAAGACATAATTAATTACATACAATTTCAAAGGTCATGCGGTGAAATAAACTTGTTAGGTATTTCCAGGGTCATAGACGGACAGTCTGTAACGCAATCGTTACAGACTGTCTGGTTCTGTCTGAAAATGTGCCCCATTCTTTTTATAGCAGGCGCTTAAAGCTGAAAGTCATAACGCACGGGGTTCTTTCTAGGCGCGCCGGGCACTCCCCTGACATTTATTCGTAGACCATAAAAAGAAATATCTACCAGGGTAGCATCGCACGCGGAGGCTCGCTTCGCAAAGGCCTCGCCGCGCCCTATAAACTCGTTCCGCTCTAACAACGCCCCACTAACCTGTTTTGTTCTACCTCTTCGGCTGAATTTAATTGGAATTTATAATAAATGTTAATTTATTAATTGTTAATGCATACTAAGGGCTTCAACATAATACCTATATTATATTGTGTATTGAACGAAAATTTAAACGTTGAAAAAGTTTCCCTTATGAGTAAAAATATTTCAAAGTCGTGAAAACTTGATCAAAAACTTTGTTGCTTTCTAATAACTTCTAAACAGCTCATGTAGTTAACTTAAGAGCTATCGTCGTTTTAAGCCCACGTGGCCGAAATATGCGCAGGCGCATTTTTAGTGTTTGACAGTTAGACCGAACTTTGACACTAGTTCAAGACAGCCGAAGAGTTAAAGTAGAAGCGTAACAACAGCAAACTTTTGTTTCAACTCTTTCAGGATTTACGGATTTGTTATAAACTGGGAAATCAAACTTTCTCCAACAAATTATAACCATCAAAGTCTTGATGATGATGATGACTTTTTCAAACTTGTCTTAAGGCGTTCGAGTCTGAAATTGTGAAAAAGATCTTCATTAAACTTTCAGACATCCATAATTAAAATTAAAATCTTATACTTTTACATGCAACCATCATGAGGACCTTAAAACGATGCTGACTGAGTTTTTTCCACCGTCATAGGTCTTAAACAGGTTATTGATTTGTTTCATAACGAAATACTTTTTCATGGGAAGATCCGGCTTCCGTTTTGTTTCGCCTGGATTATTTCTTAAACTATTTTAAATCTTATCACATCGAAGTAAAACAGCACGCTTGTCAATCATTAGTGTCCCTCTGTTAGTTATCTTCTTTTCATTTATAGATAATATAATGGCAGATTTACTCAAGAAAACAGAATGGGTCTTTATGACCTACTTTGTGCTGGTGTATCACATTTACTTAATTATCCGGAACAGTTAACCTCAAATTGTGTAATGTATCCAAATAATAGTTTTTGGGGTACATAAAGGTGAAAATGAAAGACCTTACAAAGGTAATTAAGTCGGCAGGGATTAGAGAATCAGGCTAAATCGCGGTATAGTGGTGACGCGTATTGGGGTCGCGGTCCTTCGGGCCGGAGGGCAACAGGGCGGGGTGCGGGGGCCGGGGCGGTGACAAATGATGCCCATTGTCTTTCTTTATTACCGAAGGGTTGCGATGCCTCAATTCTGATGACCCATAAAATCGCCAGCGAGATTGCTCGTAATTAAATTTTGTTGTTTTTGGGACAACGTTTTTGTTTAATGAGTTTTTTCTGTTTTCAACTTTTGGTACCATTTTTTGTCATAAAACCATAGTACTTAATTGGGACATTGTCAAATATTGCCCATTGTGCAAAAGCAAAGTTATTACACCTATTATAGTTAACTATTTCTTTTTAAATCTTATAGAGCTGTTTTAGAAAAGAGACGGGAAAATCCATCCACATAAATGATTTTCCTGAAGCATTAATTGGTCATTTGATTGTTCATGTTTTAATAATAAAAAGTATGCACATAAGTCTCGTCTGGAAAAACATGAACTTGCACAAAATACCTAAAAGGTGGTAAACATCGGCGTGTTCATCCCCTCATCAAAATGCCAGCCGCGCCCGCTGCGGCAAATTGACCGGACAACACTGTTATGGTAATATTCATCATTATAGCGAGTTATGTTATAGAGCAGACGATGTTACCTTTTATGGGGTTAGCTTTTGTTTTTAACTAGCCATGCTGATTTCCCATACATAAAATGTTTTTAGGCCACATTTTGTAACGAACGCACCTTGCGCTTCGCGCTGTCTGTGATGTGAGTAAACTTTATAAAGTGCAGTCCCCGCGGTGAATGCACTTGTGCAGTTGCAGCGCATACCGCCTCGGCCGCCTGCGCGCCTGGTGGCGTGGCCGCGCGCGTCAGCCCACCTCGCCGGCCACTTGGCAACCAGACAGACAAACAGACACGACCATGGCACACATACCGCGCTGACCACTCCGCCTGCCTCTGCCGTCCCTCTTGCAATAATTACACATTACGTGGATATTGAACTCGATAATTATTTACCTTAACTTGAAGAATTAAAATGCTGTTCCAGGACAGTAATGAAGCTGCATACCTACATTGAATTTGACATAGTTAGCTACGTGGAATGATGATGACCGAGTGATTAATATTCCTGGGCTTATTTTGTTTTTATCATTAAAAACAAAATCAATAACTGTCTCGCCTACCTATTTTAATATAATTACCGCCATTTTCATCCTGCATTCGGTTGTTCATAGCGGTGCAATTTCCATTTTCTATTAAGGCAGCGGATAGAACTCTACTAGGTATAATAATTTTATGAATTTTATTTGTATTCGTTTTCCACCAATTTTCTTTTCTTTTCTATTTAGAATGTCACCATTTTTTACTATTACAAATATTTATTAATTGAATATTGGCGCTTATTACTGAGTAAGTTAACTTATTTCTCTAATTCATTGTTTTTTGCATGTGGTGTTTATCTTTATATAATTGTTGCGCTGTAATTTAATTTTAAGAATGTGTTATGTCACTGTAATATTCAGTGTGAACAAATTGTTGGTAAACATAATAAAAGATAATAATAATGGCCTAAACACTTACTACACTTAAAATAGTTATTTATGATACTATACTAGTACTGTAAGTTGGTTTTTACAAACGAGTAGACGAATGTAATAATGCTTACCATAGTCACGAGTTTGTAAATACCAATTTCTGCACGTGTGTCATACAATGTTTTTCAACACATTTGCGAGAAAACAGTACAGTAAGTAATTAAACAAACTTATACATCATTAAATAGAGCTCTCCGATTTTGGCGGCAAGAGACAGTTTTCTGCAATTTGCGCCTCATTCAAAATATCAGGTGGAGTAGATTCCATATTAATATCAGATTCCTCGCTTGAACTCATATTAAAAGTTTGTTTATAATTATCAGTCGGAAACTCGCAACAATCTTTGACGTTTCTAATACGAAAATGGCGCGAATTTGCAAATGGTGCCACATGCATGTGGTGAAAATTAGAACTACATCTTTCATCTCATTTACTCTTTAGTATTAAAGTGAGACAAACTTATTGAGCAAAAGCGCTTCCAAGGAGGTTCGATCAGTCAGCTTATTCATACTCGTAATGTGAAACTCCTTGGACGAAATTCTTATAATATTTTATGGAAATTAAAAAAAAACCGTAAAGAATACGCACGGTGCCATACAACGAGGTATGCGGTAAAATAGGTACTTAGGTGAGAGTACCTATTTTACCGCACGTTCCGTTGTATTAGTGCGTAATTTTTAACTTTCGAACCATGTATACAGGCTTCGTAAATGCAGTTTTTGAGCAAATGTGTTGAAAAATATATTACATGATTTTATTAAAATATAAAATGATACACAGCCGTAATCTATTACTGAAATCTGCACCCTAATTGCGTAACTCACGATTCACCATAATCTGTTTCGTTTAGAAACGGATTGTTAAACCATTGCTTCATATGTTCGAAAAATGTGTCTGCTCAACAACGTAATTTATAACGCAATGAATATTGTTGAACTGTCAAAACTAAACCGATTATGATTAATAGCGAGTTACGCAATTAGGGTGCTGTATTCAAAAATAAACCAGTGGGGCGTTTTACCATGACACTTTCATTTTGACAGTTCAACAACATTAATTGCGTTATTTACGTTGTACAAAAAAAATATGCAGAAGCTCATGAACACAGACTTCATCATCACATGAATGTCGAGGCGATCCAACTCCTTGACAACACTGAATTAGTGCGAAGACTAAAAAGGGTGAAACCTTTTTAGTGCAGTGTGAGCGAAATTAAACTGTAGTGGAAGTCCTGACTTTATTAAAGAACACGTGAATCAAGTGCCTTCCCCTTAACTTATAGTGAATAAGAAAGACGTTAATGGACAATTTCTTAGTTTTATAATAAGCAGTTTAAGTTATGTTTAAATTACTTATTAGCTTATAGGCTAGATTGTAATGTGAATAAAGTATCATCTATTGTGATATTTTTAAAGGTAAAAAAAAAAACCTTTTTGAGCAGACTTCGCTTTCGAACATATTCGAGGCAATGTATTAATTAGAATATATCCTTTAAAATTATCAATTAAAATGCTGTTGGATAAAATTTTGGCAATTACTCTTTCTGACCAAAAATTCGTTGCCAAAAATCTACTGCTGAAAAAAGGTAACAGGAATTGCTCAGTGATTCTGACTTTTGATATATTAGGTCTTTACCTATGAAATTGCCGTTCTGCAGTACTGGCCATTTCAAATGAAAATAATTTTTGTTTGGCTAAGAATTCTAATTTCAAATTAATTTTATTTTAAAAACATGGATTTTTTTTTCTAAAAGTAGTCATTTCTTTATTGATTAGTGTTACATTTTCATCGCATTTCAATCTTTTTCGTCATCATGGAGACGTTAAAAATTCGAGTAATTATGGAATATGAGTACCGTCGTGGCAGCAACGCGGCACAAGCGGCACGCAACATCAACGACGTTTACGGAGCTAACACTACAAACCAACGCACCACCTGTTATTGGTTTGCTCGCTTCCGTTCTGGAAATTTCGACCTGAAAAATGAACCTCGCGGTCGTCCGAAGACTTTGGTCGACAATGACGAATTAAAGGCGATTGTGGAAGCTGATGATACACAATCTACGGCTGAATTAGCAGCAGCTTTCGACGTTAGCGTCAAAACAATATTGGTCCATTTGCGTCAAATTGGCAAGGTAAAAAAGCTTGACAAATGGGTGCCCCACGAACTCAATGATCGCCAGCGCGAAGTACGCGTCGAGACGTGCCTTGCACTGCTCAACAGACACACAAATGAAGGAATTTTGAACCGTTTTGTTACCTGCGATGAAAAATGGATTCTGTTTGATAACCGTAAGCGCTCAGCAAGTTGGTTGGATCCTGGTTCAGCACCTAAACAATGCCCTAAACGAAAACTTACCCCTAGAAAAGTGATGGTCACTGTTTGGTGGTCTAGCGCCGGTGTGATTCATCACAGCTTCTTACCAAACGGGGTGAGCATTACTGCAGATGTGTACTGTGAAGAACTGAACACAATGATGGAGAAGCTGGCGCATCTCCAACCAGCATTGGTCAATCGCTCGTCTCCGCTGCTCCTGCACGACAACGCGCGACCTCATACTGCACAGCAGACGGTCTCCAAGTTGCAAGAACTGGGGTTGGAAGCTCTCCGTCATCCGCCCTACTCACCAGACCTTGCGCCTACAGACTACTACTTTTTCCAGAATTTGGATAACTTCTTGGCGGGAAAAAAATTTAATACCCGAGAGGCAGTACAAAATGCCTTTGAAGAATTTGTTGCCTCCCGTCCAGCTGATTTCTTTAAGAAGGGCATCAATAAACTGCCACTGCGATGGCAAAGATGCATTGATTGCATGGGTGATTACTTCGATTAATACAAATAAAAAATTCATGAAAAAATTTCGTTTAAATTTTTTCATACAAAACGGCAATTTCATAGGTAAAGACCTATTATTTTCATTTATATTAAGTAAATAAAAAAACTTTATCCAAAAAAAAAAACAACTGACTTCTGGAAAAACACTTAAAAGTGAAAAATACCTTTAATTTCGGAAGGCGGTGACTTTGGATATGTATTTAAATTTTTTGTTACCGCCTTCCGAAATTAAAATTATTTGTCACTTTGTAGTATTTTTCCAGAAGTCGGTTTTTTTTTTTTTGGAATAGATTTCGTTTTTCACTTTTACTTATAGTACCTACCCACACCAATTCGAAATTTCATTATTCTTGGGGCCAAAACAATGCATATTTATGCGATAGCAACAATCGCGGTGGATTTGCAAAGAACTTTGGAAATTCATCTATTTAAGATGAAATTATGCCCGAACATAAGTACATAAAAACAAAAAAAAATAAACATGTCGAATAATAATTGAAAACTCTCCTTTTAGAAGTTGGTAATTTTTTTTTGTATAATTCCTCCTTTCTACACCAACAACTTTAGCTTTTACTAAGCGCATATTTTCAATGATGAATACAAAATGGCGAGATGAGCGCAATATGACCAGTCCAGCAAACCAACATTTTTACACCGTAAAAAATGGAACACCCATCGCCCTTGAAACAGGCAGAACAGTTCACTGAACTGTTTACAAAGCTCGTTGAACCGCTAAGTTCAACGTTCCAAGTTTTCTCTTAGGACTACACCTCTTACAGTTTATAAGTTACCAGTAGATGGGCAACACCGTTTCCATAACAACACCCACGCGCGCGCATTCTCCGCCTCTTTGGGGGATGAAACCATTCACGATATCAAACACCCGCTCTCGTTTCTGCTGTCCTGGTAGGAGTAGATTGCGAGCTTTCAGGAAGGGAAATGACGTGTCGGTCGGCGGCGGTGGCCGGCGCTGCGGGCGCATACTTGCCATAGCGAGGAACGCGGCCCTTCGCACTCCAAGCCGAGTATGACGTCGAAGTCCTTCGTGCCCTTTTGCTCCTTTTGTCGGCAACGCTTCTACCTACAGACTATGTTGTCCTGATACTTCTTTGATCTAATTACGCATATCATTATGTCACCCCCTCTTTTATTTTCGCTGTAACGACTCCATAACACATATTTTAATACTTTTGTTGGGAGGTGTGAGGTATTTTTATATAGTTACTACATTATTTTTAATTATCAGCGTTGTTTACGTATGCTTTGGTTCGTATGGTTTGCTTTGGTATACTGCCCGTAATACTGTTAATGTGTCTTGTTTCCTGTTGTATTTGTTTTGATAAAATCTACACATCAGTAGGTAGGTACTCTATGAAATATCAAGATTAATTATGTCGAAGTAAAATAATACCGAATTAAAAACTTTTTTTAGATATTTTAAAGTTAAAACTTTTGACGAGTCGGCTTGCTCAAGTTTGACAGTCTCCTAGCGGCCGACCATTTTCAGATTCGCGCATGCGCGTTTCCGTTGTTCTAAGTTCCGCCTCACCCTAACTGAATGCATCCATCCCTCACGTTCCCTTTCACCTGCTTCCGAACCAATATACCGTACTCTATAGCTTCGAACACGTATTAATGGGATATCGATTTCTGGTCAGCTTCACTTCTCGACGCCTATGAAGCCCTGGTGTTTTCCGAACGGTTCGACATTATCGGCAATCGCCGATACATTTCCAATAACCGAAGTCCGTAGGAAATATCGACAATCGTAGAGCTAAAGGAACACCCCTTGACTAATAATTTTAATAATTGTAATTTATATTGATTTGTATTTGTATACTTTTTTGGTTGGTATATCTTGATCGTTAACTATAAACAATTAAATACTTTTTGTTTTTTGGTCCTAAAGCTTACCTATACGAAGATTTACAGGCATTTCTAGATTTTCACCCCACCCACTCCTCGCCCGGATATTGATTTTCACAGTAGACAACGCTACCGCTTTCACGTCCTGCTATCCTAGCTACTACTGAAGGCACTTCCGGTTGCAAATCCGTCCACATCCGGATTACTCTCCGGATACGACGTCGTGAAACAATCGAATTTTCTTAGAAGCATAGAAAACATCGAATCATTGAATTTTCTTAGTAGTTTACGTATAACAAAAAATTAGGTAAAGTAAATAAATTGTGATAACATGAGTTAAGAGCGCTGTCACAGGTCCACTAGCGCCACTATTAAAAATATTATCTCGTGACTGAAAAGGAATGATGAAAAACGGCTCAATCAGCTGTCTCGGTAAGTGTGTCTAGAATTTTCTAATACCTTTTATAAAGTTTCATATTGAGACACAAAGCAACAAAATACGATCTAAAGAAAAACGGCCACATTCCTCTAGATCGAATTTTGTGCGTCTATGTAATGTACCTATATGTAACAGAATCTTGGAACTCGAATTTCACCGACTTCAAGACAACAGATTTATTTGAAATTTTGCACACTTATCAATGCCCGATGCCAATACAATAATTAATTGAAAAAAAAAAACACTCTTTTGTAGTTAGCTACACCGAAACATAGAAAGTAAATGCTAGTTTAAAAAACGAAAAATCACGCTTTAATATTTTTATTTATTTATTTTTCTTTTTCTTTTAAAAATAGAAAACCAAACTGTTCGCGACGATGCGTCACTACATAGTAATACACCGTGACATTTTATTCGTTTTACAAAGATGGTCCACTTTAATGTATCCAAAATAAAATACCTCTAACTGCGATTAAAAAAATGTTACCTTTAATTAAGATAATAGATACAAAGAATAATAAATAATGCTTTAGAATAATGAAACACCTTGTTATTAATGTTTACGTATGAAAGGGTAGGAGATACCCATTACATTCCATATCCATATCAGGGTGTTTCAAACTACGTCATGCGTCTTAGTGAATTATATGTATTTTTTTAAATTATTCATATGTTCCTTTTTTTATTTAAATGTATTGTATTCATTGGATACATAAAACGGGCTGCCGTTGTAAGACGACTGATATATTTGTCACGGTGTATAGTTTGTTTTTGACATTAACTCAAATTAATAGTGTGTGTAAAGTGAAATCAAGTGATAACCAGTGATAGGGATAGGTAGTGCCTATTTGCCATTATAAACTTCGAAGAACAGAGGCAAGAAACGGAGACTTCCTTAGGACTATTTTTTCCCCATTTTTGTGAAAATCCTGAAAATTTGGTAGTTGCAAGTTTAGTTAATTAAATATAGCTTTTACACATCTTAAATTAAGCTTATTTTCAACTTACTGAAGATTTTTCCCGAATCCCGGGAAAAAAAATTTAGTCCTCCGTTTCTTGTCTCTGTTCTTCGAAGTTTAGGCAAATAGGCACTACCTATTCCTATCACTGGTGATAACAGTGATAGTTAAACCAATAGACAGTGGTGAATAAGTGCCTAGTAAAGAAAACCGTAAGTACCAACCTTTTTTTTTTTCTTTTTTTTTGGGTGGGATTAAAGATTAAAGATTATTTATTTCGTAATCAACAGGTTTAACAAATTAGTTGTAGAGGCCTTCTTTTAAGTATGGAGATACCTGTAACAGAAGACCTCCCTCTTCTATAACTATACGAACAAAATACAAAGCCTGTTAACAATATAAATTTAACATAGTAGGTAGGTACATTAGCAAAACTAAAGCTAGAGAATCAAAAAAAGAGAAATTAAATTAAGTTAGATAGTTGGCAAATCGTCAAATGACTTCTCCTGCTGAGTAGAGCAGGAGGGCGTGTCAGACTTTTACTGACTAAAACCCACCCGTGTTCCCTCAGTAGCCCGTATGCCAGGGGCTGTGGTATCTCTTTCGAACAAACCCGCACCCCTGGCAGGCATCGGCCCTTGCGGACCCCACCGGTGGTTGCTGACATCTTCGACGGCGCGCGTGTGGAACACAACGCGCCGTCCCGTCTACCACTTTTCGGCCGCAGAGGATAGGGAGAGCGGCTGACGCTATACCGACACTCCTCTTCCCCTGCGGCCCCACCGCGTCCGCCATCAAACGGTGGCGGCCCCGTCCAGGCCACGGAAGGGAAGAGCGCTGCTCAGAAGCACCGGCACTCCTCCTCTACCGCAGCCCGTAACCCTCAGCCGCGATGCCTCCCATTCGACATCGCGGCCCACCTCAGTTGCGGTGCACCTCACCACAACCTACTTTTTGGCCGCTACGTCGTCGGTTTTGAGGCAAAAGCCCTGACGACCGGCCCCACCTTTGGGTTCCTCTTGGCTTCACCGTGGCCGGAATCCACGGTTACTGAGCCCCCCCGCAACGACAATGCGGGAACCCACTCGGGGGGAAGTACCACCCTTACAAACCTCATTTAATTGGGCTGTATAGCCGTAATTTATATGTAGTTTCAAGTGCATCCAGGTACCTAGTACCGAGACCTAGCCCTGGGCGTAACTTTCATTAATGTAAACCCTTAGTAAAGTAATTTTTAAGATTTGTGTTTTTGCTAACCTTCTTTCAGGCCGCGTCATGCCCTGAAAATCATAGTTGTAAAGTTTTAAATATCATATTTTAGGTCTATAGACCAGCCTGAGATATCTGTAATTAGATTTGAAATCATTTCAGTCGTTTTCGAGAAAATCAACTTGTAAAGTAATATTTAGTAACATTTTTCATAATTTTTCAGGTTTCTTCGAAGTATTCTTTCAGTATGGGAAGATATAGTTAATACAGATATCTCAGGAGATGGAGAATTTAATAGGGAATACAGAGAATGTAACATGCCTTATGTATTTAAATAAATAGATGTGTATTTATAAGATTCCAATGTATTTAAAATCGAAAATAGATGAAATAAAACTTAAAAACAGGAAGCAATTTGCGGTCCTCGTTACGGTAAAGATTCATAATAAGTTAGTAAACATGTAATTTGAGTAATTTGTAGTCATCGGTAAGATTCTTTTTTTTTGTTATCAAACTTAACTCATATCATCCCAGTGTTCCATTTTTGAAACGGTTACTTTTTTATTTTTTTACTATAATTTTTGAACGTATTTTATGTTAATGTTTTTATGTTGGTTTTAATAACATTTCTAGCTGTCAGTTTAATAAATGTCATTTCACTTCGCGCGGTTTTTTCTATCTCTATTTGTTTTTTTATTAGGTCTTTACCTATGAAATTGACGTTCTGCAGTACTGGCCATTTCAAATCAAAATAATTTTTGTTTGGCTAAGAATTCTAATTTCAAATTAATTTTATTTTAAAAACATGGATTTTTTTTTCTAAAAGTAGTCATTTCTTTATTGATTAGTGTTACATTTTCATCGCATTTCAATCTTTTTCGTCATCATGGATACGTTAAAAATTCGAGTAATTATGGAATATGAGTACCGTCGTGGCAGCAACGCGGCACAAGCGGCACGCAACATCAACGACGTTTACGGAGCTAACACTACAAACCAACGCACCACCTGTTATTGGTTTGCTCGCTTCCGTTCTGGAAATTTCGACCTGAAAAATGAACCTCGCGGTCGTCCGAAGACTTTGGTCGACAATGACGAATTAAAGGCGATTGTGGAAGCTGATGATACACAATCTACGGCTGAATTAACAGCAGCTTTCGACGTTAGCGTCAAATTGGCAAGGTAAAAAAGCTTGACAAAAGGGTGCCCCACGAACTCAATGATCGCCAGCGCGAAGTACGCGTCGAGACGTGCCTTGCACTGCTCAACAGACACACAAATGAAGGAATTTTGAACCGCATTGTTACCTGCGATGAAAAATGGATTCTGTTTGATAACCGTAAGCGCTCAGCAAGTTGGTTGGATCCTGGTTCAGCACCTAAACAATGCCCTAAACGAAAACTTACCCCTAGAAAAGTGATGGTCACTGTTTGGTGGTCTAGCGCCGGTGTGATTCATCACAGCTTCTTACCAAACGGGGTGAGAATTACTGCAGATGTGTACTGTGAAGAACTGAACACAATGATGGAGAAGCTGGCGCATCTCCAACCAGCATTGGTCAATCGCTCGTCTCCGCTGCTCCTGCACGACAACGCGCGACCTCATACTGCACAGCAGACGGTCTCCAAGTTGCAAGAACTGGGGTTGGAAGCTCTCCGTCATCCGCCCTACTCACCAGACCTTGCGCCTACAGACTACTACTTTTTCCAGAATTTGGATAACTTCTTGGCGGGAAAAAAATTTATTACCCGAGAGGCAGTACAAAATGCCTTTGAAGAATTTGTTGCCTCCCGTCCAGCTGATTTCTTTAAGAAGGGCATCAATAAACTGCCACTGCGATGGCAAAGATGCATTGATTGCATGGGTGATTACTTCGATTAATACAAATAAAAAATTCATGAAAAAAAATCGTTTAAATTTTTTCATACAAAACGGCAATTTCATAGGTAAAGACCTATTATGTGTTCCGTTTGACGTCCGAAGTCCATTTATGAGAGAGTACATCGTCTTTTTCCCGCGCTACTCGCCAGATGATGCAATTTCCGTCACGTAAGTCGACCTCAGCGCCACCCGTGGTCGTATCTGGAACTAACTAAACAGCACAGAGCAAGCCGCCATTCGTTTGTCATTGTTCGGCTCATAATAGTAATGATGATTATGATGGTATACACCAGGAAGAAATTATTTGGACTTCGGACGTCTTAGGAAACATAATACAAATTTTATTTGAAGGTAAAATTTTTATATTATGTGTTCCGTTTGACGTCCGAAGTCCATTTATGAGAGATCTGTTTGTTATCTCCTGGTGGCTTGCTTAATAAAACTCCTATATAATTGTGAGAAATCTACTCAACCTTGGATGCTAATGTTATACTTTTCTGACAACATAGAAAACCTATTCGTCAAAAAAAACCCAGAAACTTGTCCCAAACGTGCTCGAACTACGACCGAACGAAGGTCCATTGATATTTATTTCCATTGAAAAAATACGCACTACCTCAGCTGGTTTTTTACTGTCTTTTTTGTTCATGTACAAAAACAAGGGACGCATCAAAAATCTGATGCTGCGATGCTTATTGGTTGATGAGATTTCTATAGCGGCCGAGCGCTGCAAGCCGAAATAGTCTTTAAGGTGCTTAGATATGAACTTCCCCGATAGTACTCTCTCATAAATGGACTTCGGACGTCTTAGGAAACATAATACAAATTTTATTTGAAGGTAAAATTTTTATATTCTTTGGAAGTTTTTAGTGAAAATTATGGCGAACAGAAAAACGTAAGTTATTATGATGTTTTATATTATACTATTGACAATTTAGGGTTAATAAACATGTAATAATATTGTCATATCATGTCATTATATGTTTTTAGAAAAAAAAAAAAAAATTGAGGGTAAGTGTAAGTAATTATGTACTGTTCCATTATTGGAGCAGTAGGAACATACGCACATGTAATTTGTATACATTAGTATTTTTATTTTATCAGTATTGACACGTTATTATAATATTATTTTATTGTAGACCGAATGTGAATCAGATAATCTCGCACTTGGAAGAAGATGACGACGTGTTCGCGGCTGATATTTTCATCACACCTCCTGATAACTGGCAAAATAGCGACGAAGACAGTGGTGACGAAGAGTTTGCAAGTATAAATAATTTGTCAAGACATCGGTTACTTGCAGTAGCTGAACTCCGGGTCACCAGATCGTCTCAACCTGAGTCTAGGATAGTGAATGAGCTCGTTGGAGATGAATTAAAAGTGCACTCAATACCTTCCACAGTCGACAGTGACAAGACAAGAAAGTGGAGGTTTGTAGATATTCCAGAAAAGGCTGAGAAGGAGTACTGTGAACCGGAACGGTACGCCACATGATCTTTTATCGTTTACGAGGAATATTGTTTGTACATATTTTCTAATGAAAAATTCAGCCCCTAGTACTTCAACCACATCAAATCCTAAATCTTTACTATCAGTAATAAAACGTGTGCCTGATGCTATTAGATTGGATGGTAAAGGACATCTGACTGACAAAAAATATAAACAAACTCCATGTGGTTTATGCCACAAAAATGTAATGTATAATGTTGCCTTACATAGTGGATGTTCTATTATTTTTGTTGCCTTACATAGCAAATGTTCTATAATTTTTGTTGCCTTTTACATACCTAATAATATTTTTTATGTATTAAGTATAAGATTTAATAAATATGTTAATTTATCTAAGATATAAAACTATTGTATTCACCTTTTTTGTTTATTAATAAACAAAAAAGGTGAATACAATAGTTTAATTTCCAAACGGAATCCATAGTCACTAAAAGTACCTTACATGCATGTGTAATCCTAGTGTTCCATTATTTGAACGGTTACGAAACTAAAAATCTAAATGAGATATTTTTTTTTTTTATATGTAGGTCTCATTATACATCTACTAGCTTTTGCCAGCGGCTCCGCCCGCGTGGATGTCGGTTATCGCGTAAAAAAGTAGCCTATGTCCTTACCCATATCCCAGGCTATATCTCGGCCAAATTTCATGACGATCGGTTCAGCGGTTAAGGCGTGAAAGCGTAACAGACAGACAGACAGACAGACAGAGTTACTTTCGCATTTATAATATTAGTAGGGATAAACGTGCCCTGATCCGATTTTCATAAAAATTGTATTTGTTTTACTATGGTTGGGATGATACGAGTTAATTTATATGAAGTCTAGTCAAAGTAATGTTCTGAAATTGCTTCCTGAAGACCTAAAAGAAAATTGTGTTAATTAATCAGGAAGTACCCCAACAGAGGAGTCACAAAAACACCCCCTTCCTAGACGAAATTCTGGAAACTGTTTCTTTATCGTTCGTCAAAAACGTTGGTACATCTGGTAATGTCGTGAAGAACGGAAGATAGTAGCCGTCCTGAAGATATCTGGAATCTACATGTGCAGGACGTCAGTGCCGCGTGGACTGGGACACCTACACACACACCGGGATAAAACCTGGATAGGCATAGACCCTCCCTACACGCCCTTCGCGTCCAAGCGATCACGCCCGTCCGACACACAAACTAAAAAGCATTGTTTTTAATTATTATTTTCTACGTTTAGTTTGGTTTTCTATTATTTAAGCTTCTTTTTAAATTATTATGTATTTAATGAAAAAACATTAATTTTATTTGGTTATATTTTTGCCAACGCATCCACCGAGCCACAAGTGGAGCGGACTGATAAGCATCCATCTTGGTTGTCGGGAGTCGAATTCGCAGCAATATCGCGCACAAGCGTACTAGGCTTGCAGAACAATACAAGAGTTCGCTCGGATTTTGTAGGTAAAGTTTCGAACTGCGAAAACACCCACAGTCCCTTCAGGGTTTAGGTATCAGTTATGCACGTTTAAATATAATGTATTTGCGATTATTATACTATTAAAACATCATTCTCAGATAAATAGGGTTTTGACGTGATACTCTACCTCGCTAGAGGTTGTTTAATTCAACTAAATACCTAGCGGAAAATACATGGGAAAATATTTTTTTTTGTCATTTTCTTTTTTTCTGTAAGTTGTATATTAGGTGGATAAGTGATTGGTTTTAAATAAAACTTACTATTGCAACCACGCAGTCGAACAAGTTTTATTAAATACAACCCGTATGAATTATACACAGACAGACGATCAATTAGTTACCATAAAATTATACTCGTAAGTCCTGACTAAAAGTACTTTCGACACCCATTCAAAATATCAGCACTTTTTCTACCACGCGCGAAACAAAAATATCTAAACAACTTTGCTAGTAATAGACAGCTAGCATCAGGGGGTTGTATCACCTCTTTAAACTGCTGACTTCCGCGTACAGTGCACCCCTGCAACCCTGTCATGGCCGCCGTCACTAAACTAACGTGTATTTGCACACACACATAAATTAACGCCTATTTGTGTAGATTACTCACTACAGAAGTTAGTAGACTTCCTATACGCACACATACATACGTATTTTCTACCTGTGTATGTGTTAAAGTACATCGTAATTACCCCTTGCATCTGCCAGCTGCCTAGGTAGGTTGTTGTAATGCTAACTGCTCACTAGATTGATTCAAAATTTAATTATTTTACTTAAGTATCTCCTAGTTACATTGTTGTTTTACTTCCTGAACGGTAAAATTGTATACGTGGTTATCCGAACCGAACCGAACCGTGGTGCCGAACTAAGCTTTTCAACTAGATTAATATTTTTAAACTGAAAATTCCCTCCTATGAGGGTTTATAAGATACGTCGTACGCTAGAAATATTACTTTCATGTTCATCCATTACATTTTTATTTTCACGTCTTTCACGCGTGTTTAAGACATAATACGCAAGAATATCAAGAAATAGAAAACTAAGAGATAAAGCCCCACTTTAGTTTGAACATTTTTCTACGAAAGTAACTTTTTCCAAGAATTTCATAGTACTCTTCTTAGCGATGTCGAGTCGATGGCAAAAGTAACACGAAAAAATAAGTTTTTTTTTTAATTTGTTTGGCCCAAAATCCATCAACGCGAATGCTGTTCGCTGACGCAGGTATTTGGTACTTACGTGTGCAGGTGACAGTGCATGCAGCAACAGGACGTGAGCAATTTATTGTCTGTGGATCAGACGCCGCATACACACCGGAGGTCTGAGCCTTCCATAAACCCCCGCTTGTGGCGGTTGGCATTGCTGCGGCCTACTTGGTTACAATAGTATATTATGATACAAGTGAGCAAGTTGCTCACGAGTTTCATACGCACTTTTTCAACACACTTGCGAGGAAAATCAAACCTGTATTGCATAAATCGTTTTACCACACAGCAAAAAATGCGTTCCAAACAGAATTTGAAGTTTTTTTTTTTTTTGCACGCGCTAAATGTAAGGTGATTGATTAATATACTTCAAAAATATCATTTTAGTGATAAAATGTAAATATTTTAAAACAAATTATTGTGAATTAAAAATAATTTGATGATGATGATGAAATGTTTTTTCGTCTTAATTAGGTAAGGACACATTTATTTATTCCAAAAATGTTAATGGATTTTCAGCGGCATAAAACCTCTTTGTTGTTACAAAAAAAAAAACTATATTACTCGGTTAAATTGAAAATGCTCTGTTTACTGGCATATAATTTGCAGTTAGGTACTAACTTAACTTTGTATGGATAATTCTATTATGCACTAGTGCGTAATATTATTATGGACGCGTGTGTTATAGTTCGGTTTATGGCCCTAAGAATGATGTAATAAGGCTCACTTTACGAGCTAGTGTGTTGAAAAGTCTATTTAAGGTTTTCCAAGTAGGCCACGGTAACTGTTGTCCGAATGTGGTCTCTGATGGTTCAATGAAGAAACTAGGAGGTCTGCGTTAAGTAAGTTACATGATTTAAATGAAACCTACGTGAAGCCTTTCACGTTATTCAGTAAATAAATCTGGATCAAACCACACCATCCCTTAACGAGTGTCTGACAACGTAGACCAAATTAATCAAATAATAACCTAATGAAACCTAACCGCTAATGAATATTTTGTTTAAAACGTAGTGAAGATCAAAAACCATTCACGTTTCTAAATACGTAGATAGGTACTTTAAATTTGTCAAATATTGGTCCTTAACAGTCCTTAGGTACCACTTCATCCCTTATAAAATACATCCCGGTTCTTTAAAATATAGGTACTTATCTACCCCATACGTTGGACCTGAAAAAATACTCGCCCCTGGCTACGGGCGTATCCGCTAAGAACTAATTATGTTCATAAAAATCCAATGCATCATTTTTCCATCATTATTATCATTAAGATCCTTACAGGTTTATGTGGGTAAGCTCTTGTGGATTTACCAGGGCTCAGCATTATATGCAATAGTAAGATGTGAAAATGAACTTGGCTAACGAACAAAACCTCGTTTTTGGACCTCAAAGGCAAAACATCCCTTGCAACGAATCTCGTAGCCGCGTAAAATTTAAGTACCTATATTACAATATAAATCGAATTGGCACTTATAAATTTGTGCAAGCCCTTATAGATTTTGTCGTGTTGTCAAGTAAATCTATATCAAATTAACCTCTAACAAACAGAACTACACCCCTGAAGACCTCATCCTTTGCTACGAATCTTGTAGCCGCATAGAATTAATTATATTACAATTTAAACTAAAATAATGTTACGAGCTAGGGGTTCGTGACAATTAAAAACTGCCGATATGAATTACCAAAAATAACACTTTAATTAAACACACTAATAACACAACACAATTGCACAATTAATCACTCTTAAGTCGCACTTGAAGATCGCTTTAGATGTTCTCGCATGTATCGCTTCCAATGAACCACCCCGGGACGCGCTCCGTTCCCGCTTATATAGGGCCCTCGGATAGTTCCAGAACCTTCTACCGTAGAAGCATCTAGAATGTTCGAGTACATATCGGCCCTGACCGAACACATGTCGATAGTTCCAGAAAGTTCTAGCATCGAACTTTCTAGAAAGATCTTGACCATTAATTCCGCTATTCGATAAGAGATGGCGCTAGTGGTAACCAAACATCAATCGTGCGGCTCAACACTGCCCCCACCTAAGAAATGCTCGTCCCGAGCATTATCGGCCCCATAATAACGCGCCAGTCGATCCACGTGGACTATCTTAGGAGTACCTCTTGCACCTTTCTGTATCCGATAGGTAACGTCATTGATCTTTGTCACAATCCGGTACGGTCCGTCCCAGTTAGCTTGAAGCTTAGGAGATTTCCCTTTGCTGCGGACGGGATTGTGCAACCACACTAGTGAACCTTCGTCAAACCCTTTATTGTTCATTTTGCGGTCATAACGGGTTTTCATCTTTTCAGACATTTGCTGGCCTGATTGTCTGACGTGCTCATAAATGTCATTCATCTTGTTCCGCAAGTCATTCGCATAATCGGTTATACTGCGTGGGGCATCAGGTGGTATTCCAGTGACCAGGTCTGCAGGCAGCCGTAATTCCCTTCCAAAGTTTGCGAAAGCTGGTGTCACCGATGTGCTTTCGTGAACAGCACTTCGATATGACAACAAAAACGGTTGTATGTGCTTGTCCCAATCTCGTTGCCGATTTTCCACAACTTTTGCTAGGTACCTCTCTAATGTCTGATTAAATCGTTCCACCATTCCATCCGATTGTGGGTGGTAAGAAGTTGTTCTTGTTTTATGAGTACCCATAACTCGACAAGTTTCCTGGAATATTTGAGACTCAAAATTCCTTCCTTGATCACTGTGAATCTCTAAAGGTACTCCAAAACGACAGAAGACTTCATGAACTAATTTATCTGCAACTGTCGAAGCTTCTTGATTTGGAATGGCGAAGACTTCCGGCCACTTAGTGAAGTAATCCATCACAACCATGAAATACTTGTTACCACTTTCACTTTCCGGAAACGGCCCCGCAACGTCAAGGGCTATCCTCTCCCATGGTGCACCAACATTGTACAATTTTAATGCACCTCTGCTACGCGTCTGAGGTCCCTTTACAGCTGCACAACTTGTACATTTGCGACACCAGTCCTCGACATCGTCCCGACAGTGGACCCAGTAAAACCGTTCTCGTATCTTCAGTAGAGTCCGTTTTACTCCCAGGTGACCTCCTGAACAACCATTATGGTACAGCTGCAGAACATCCGGTACTTGAGATTTAGGGACTACCATTTGCAAATGACAGCTGTTTCCCCGAGCATTTTCCCATTTACGGCACAGGACTCCATCCTGAATCACCAAGCTGTCCCATTGGGCCCAATAGCTCTTTGTGATGGAACTCATTGCTGAGACGTCGCTCCACCTGGGCTTAGGAGCTCTGGCCTTTATCCACTCCAGAATCGGCTTGATGTCCGAATCTTCCTGCTGTGCACGTTGTAGGCTTTCCCTCCACTCGTTGCTGAGGTCTGTCCTGAGCATCCTCACAGGCACTACAGGTGAACACCATGAACTTGATGAAGGTTCAATAACACCATCCGTCACCATTCCCTTAATCATGGTTTCCGGTTCCTTTTCGCAACGCGCTATCGGTAACCTTCTTGGCCGCTGACGGATAGGCGATTCTTCCCTTTCTGCAGCTCGCTTAGGGCAACTGGATCGAAGGTGTCCCCTTTCCCCACAGCCGTAACACCTAAGGCTGTATCTTTTACGATCGCGAACTGTAGCCGCTACAACCTCCCTGACGCGATGGGAACGATGATCCTGCCGCACAGCTTCCACCTCCAGTGCATGGGCCAAGGCGTCCTTAAGCGTCCCGTGGTGACCGAGTCTCACAGCAGCTCTAACTTCAAGGTCCCGGATGCCGTCGATGAATGCCTGCACCAGGTTCCCATCAATAAGCGCAGGTACGGACTGGTACGCTTTTCGAACCAGCTTCTCCACTTCAAGGGCCCACTGCTGCAGGTTTTCGTTACTGCGTTGCACACGATCCTTGAGCTGCGCACGAAACACGTGTTCCAGGTGAGCGTCGCCATATCTTGCCTCCAATGCCTCGAGGAGCTGCTCGTAAGTCACTTCCTTACCGAGAGCTTCCAGCACATTTAAAGCCTGGTCGCGCAGGCCTAGGGTGAGGGCAGTCATGGCCTGACTTTTATTCCACCCGTTCGCCTTCATGACAGCCGCAAACTGAATTTTGTAGGCCGACCAGGAAGAAGTTCCATCGTACGGCGGCACTTTGAATCCACGTAGTGAAGGTGTTGTCGCTACGGGAGCTGCGATTCCATCCCCAAGTTTGAGGTTACCCAACTCTTGCTTCACATCAGCAATGACGTCACTAAACTTGCTGATCTGAGTTTCAGCTTCTGACAAGCGGTTGTCATGCTGGGCAACCTTCTCCTTCACCTCCTTCATGTCTTTCCCGAAGGTTGCGTGAAGGTCCTTTATGAGGAGCATCTGCTCTTCCTGGCGGTGCACCTGCTCCTCCTTATCCCGTTTGAGCTGTTCTTCCAATTGACGGGCCTGCTCCTCCTGTCGGCGAGCCTGCTCCTCCTGTCGGCGAGCCTGCTCCTCCTGTCGGCGGGCCTGCTCCTCTTTATCCCGTTTGAGCTGTTCTTCCAAACGGCGAGCCTGTTCCTCCTGTCGGCGAGCCTGTTCCTCCTGTCGGCGGGCCTGCTCCTGCAACATCATCATCAGAGCAGCAAAATCTGGTGCTGGTGATGCTGGAGCAGCTGTGGACGGGCCGGCCTCTGTGGTTGGTAGCTGGCCCTCCGACGTCTGTGGCATTGCTCCACCAAATCGCCTCTGGTCCGTCTCCTGCTGGCGTTGACTCCGGGTACGGATACCCTCCGTGTCGTCTTTAGGTAAAATCGGCATTATTTTAATCCTTGCTTCTGACACCAATTGTTACGAGCTAGGGGTTCGTGACAATTAAAAACTGCCGATATGAATTACCAAAAATAACACTTTAATTAAACACACTAATAACACAACACAATTGCACAATTAATCACTCTTAAGTCGCACTTGAAGATCGCTTTAGATGTTCTCGCATGTATCGCTTCCAATGAACCACCCCGGGACGCGCTCCGTTCCCGCTTATATAGGGCCCTCGGATAGTTCCAGAACCTTCTACCGTAGAAGCATCTAGAATGTTCGAGTACATATCGGCCCTGACCGAACACATGTCGATAGTTCCAGAAAGTTCTAGCATCGAACTTTCTAGAAAGATCTTGACCATTAATTCCGCTATTCGATAAGAGATGGCGCTAGTGGTAACCAAACATCAATCGTGCGGCTCAACAATAACATCGGTAATATTATAATATGTTGACACAAATTTGGTTGGCAGGTATCGCCATTCTCTGTGTAAAAAACAGAACATCATCCCTTAGACCTTAAATGGAAATAATCCCTTGCTACGAACTTCGTAGCAGTGCAGAATTAATTACCTATATTTAAAACGAAATTTATATCGGTTCTTAGAGATTGTCGTAGAGTGTTTTGTGGTCGGCAGGTCTCGACGTCCTTACAAATTGATACAAATATTAAACCTGTGTAACAAAAAACACCATCCCTTCGATATCAAAGGGAACATAACCCTTGCTACAAACTTCGTAGCAACGTAGAATGCAACGAGCAACGAGGAAACTTTCAATTGTCATTTTTCGACACTAATACATAGATTGGTTAAAAAACGTATGCATAGATTCAGGTCTATGTATTTAAACAGCTTTGCCAGCGGCTTGGCCCGCGCGGAACTTTAATCCCCTATTTAACTCCCTTAGGGGTTGAATTTCGAAAAATCCTTCCTTATTCCTTGTCTACATTATAAAGGAATTAGCTGAAATTTTGCACAGAGGTTTCTCTGTGCAAAATTTCAGCTTTCTAGTGTTGAAGGGTTTGGGCTGGGCGTTGATGAGGCAGTCAGGACTTTTATTTTTATTTATTTACATAGATAACAACCTGACTTATAAATAGAAGTTTGGACGTAACTGGGAAAACATCCCTTGCTACGAATGTCTTAGCACCGTAGAATTACCTAATAAATTAATAGTACATTATGGTACAAGTGTATAAGGTTGGTGATTAACGCTGAGGCGCCATTGAGACCCGAGCCGTCAGGCGAGGGTCTTAAGAGAGCCGAGGACGGTAATCATCAATAGACACGTGTATCATACGACGTTTTTCAACACACTTGTGAAGAAAATAATACTAAAAAATCATTTTGTCCTTGGAGTTTTTAGGTAGTAAACTTTCCATAACGTTTCTTAACGAAGCTCTTGCTTCACATCTTATATCGGGCGGTATTACAACATAAATAATTTTCTTCATAACTAGTACTTGTAGTCATTTTAATGAATAAATAACTATAATTTCAACAGTGAAAACGAGTTGAGATTTCTTTTGCCAATGGCGGGAAAAAGTAATCAGTTTTCCAATGCGCGCGCATCTAACAATGGCGATCGGCCTTATACTAAGGCCGCATTCCGAATTAGAAAAATAAAGCTGTGAGCGCTCACATCGATATTTTGCGTTCCGAGTTAGATATCACGATTCTGACAGCTAAGAACCGTCATTTTTATCATCAATACGGAACGCTCGTGATCGCGATAAAAGTGTTCACTCAACGTTAAAACACATTATATCCACCATATTAAACTTGTATACACCACACATTTTTTCTTCTTGTATAGTAGCACTATTTCAAATAAATCTAAATTAACTAAAGATTCGATGTGACTTAAAACAAATCATTTTTGACAAGATGGCGCATGTCATGACGTCATCTATGACGATTCGCGGGACGTCGTGTGTGAGCGCGGTCAAATCGATTTTATTGTAACTCGGAACGTGGCCTAAAAGAATGACGTTTCTTTTTTTTTTGCTTTTCGCGGATAGGGCTTTAGCCACGTACAAAATGAGGAATTCAAAGTTTTCTTTATTACAGAAAAAAACAAAAGTTATAATTGAGTGAAAGTTTTATTTATTAAAAACTTAAAAACAACTTGTAGTTGAAATTATCTATTTAATTACGAAGTTGCATGAAATGAGAAAGCAATAGGTATATTAATTTATTTGTACTATTGAGCACGACCTTTTTCGTATCGAAACTTTTTAAGAACAAAGCAACTCAAATAATAAAAAAAGCTATAACTCACTAGTGAATAATAGTAATGAAAAAGTCACAGTTTGATAATAGGTGTCATTATGTGCCTAATTGCGGTGAAATTAGAGCCATTTTATGAGCAAGTGTGTTGAAAATTATCATAATGTCATATTAGTTCTTATATTAGATTAGTGTATTCTGTTCTAGTCATGATATGGTATCGGGATCTTAACAGATTAATTTAACATATGTATGAACCTGCCTTCAAAATACAACAGGGAACACATAGCTTACCACGAATTTCGTAGCCGCGGGGAAGGGGTGAGTAAAATGTAATTGTCATTAAAATCTTTTTGACACCATCATATTTTAAAATTTATCTATAGGTACGTTATTACCATATTTATTAGGACAGTGGTTTTTTTTTGGGGGGGGGGGGGGGATCATCAAATAACTTCTCCCGCGTATCAGACTTTTACTGACTAAAACCCACATGTGATCCCTCAGTAGCCCGTATGCCAGGGGCTGCGGTATCTCTGTCGAACAAACCCGCACCCCTGGCAGGCATCGGCCCTTGCGGGCCCCGTCACTTTGTGCTGACATCTCTTTGAGGCGCGCGTGGAACACAACGCGCCGTCGACTTGGGCTTGGTCCTTACCGGACAGTGAGCTACCCATTACTCGCCGTCCGCAAGCCCATGCCTACGGTGGCCGGAAATCGGCCTGGGATTCCCGACGCCCAGGGCGTCTCCGTATCCTGCGGCGGCTAGGGTCGCGATGGCGCATATGCTGCCTCTCCCTCACGTGCGCCGCCTCCCTCTTCGCGAGCATCACTGCTTCGCTGAAGGAGGTGACGGCTCCCCATGCCCTCTCGCTCCGTTAACAAGTGGGCTTGGGGGATCTTTCGGATCTTTGTTCTAGGGTCTTTTAATGAGCCTATTCCGAATTATATTATAACTGTAAGTGCTTTGTAATACTTTTAGTGAGCAAAGACATGTTTTCCAATGTTGATTTATTCCGTCTTTAGTATTAGTACATATAAGTATTTATTTTGTCATGAATCTTTACAAGAAGTCGGTAGGTAGTACTTCTATATCTAGAGCCGATGATTTAATGCACTTGTTTCCACGCATTTTACCATTGTTGCCTGTTGCAACCTTTCAAGTACACTTGTTCAAATATAGTCTTGCCTCTCTTTCTGTTCAAAAAAATAAAAAGAGATACGAAAATCCGTAGGCACCGAAAGGGTCTTTGCCAACGTGCGTAACTTCTTGCGTAATACTCTCCGTTCTGATTGGTCGGTAAGGCCACGCCCAGTGCGTAAACCGAACCGTGAAATTCGACAGGCCCTTAAGCGGCCCTTTCCAACTTCTTATACTCTTTGCGTTCCTAGTAATCTGAGTTATATTATAAATAATTTAAAGGGCTCCCCGATATTATTATAATTTGACAACAAATAACTGAATTACATGTAAGCGAAAAGGTGCTCATTTACAATATTATTGTTTTGTCAATAGTATTTTTTTTTGTCTCTACAAAGATCCTGATCAGGCCCATTGTCTTAAAGCCAGCTCCTTCCCACTCATAGATTTTTTTGAGACAAGAATATAATTAACAGTAATTAAATATGCAAATGATTAAAAACGGACGCCTTAAGCCCTTGAAGAAGGTGTAAATGACGGAAGGGATTTCTTTGTAGTAAGAAATAATGGGCATGTCACTCCCAATGACTTTGTGTACCAGGTTCGCATACCTCTGTAAGAGTTACACTCAGAAAGGGCTTTCGCTAACCTTCGAGGGCCGACCGTGCCGAACCACAGTTGTTCGGTGGAAGAAAAAGTTTACATTGCGTATGGGATGAGTCAGAAACGTTAGAAATATATTTTATTTCGATATTTTAATAAGTTTTTGGCATTTGTTAATAACTTCCAACATGACTTAAATACATTTTTGATAAGAGGTACGATTGGCTTAAGTATAGATACTGGTTTTTTTTTTTGAAACTTTTGAAGCTTCTTAATATTTTTTTTGGGATTTCATCATCGATCATTAGTGATCGATGGATTTCATTCAAAAGAGCGCTCCTAGGTATGAATATTGGTTTTAATATAGATATATTTGCAACAATGGTGTTTTTACAGTATGTTTTTAAGTTATTTTCTTAAAAAGTTTAAAGAGCTCTTGTCTTTTTACTTGTCAAGAATTAATCTGAACATTTAAAAAAAATCTGGTCCTTGGATCCGGCTTGTCCTTTTGCAAGCATATTACAATATTTACAGTAGGTATCTATGCCTTTTTGCACGGGGCTTTTCCACTTCGTGAAGAATAGAAATGTTGGAATAAAAAAAAACAACTTTATTTTTTTTGAAATAATGTACCTTTTCTAGTTGCTGAGAAAGGAAATATGGGAACTTCCCCAAAAAATTGTCACGTTTTTTTTTAAATAATATGTTTTACACAATTAAATGTCTATTCCTTTAAAGAAAATGTAAGATGCCTTATTTTACTCCAAACAATTAAAATTGAAGGATTTTCTCACGAAAAATATTACACAGTCAACATCTCAACAAAATTTCTTGTTGAAAAGCGAAATATCCATGCGGAAATAAATAGCTGAAATACCACAAATTCTTTAGAGCCAAGTTATTTTTCTTTGGCAAACATTCCGGCAAAGATGGCCTCACTTGAATCCCAAATACCAGGCGAACATGATGCTATAGCAGCTCTATGGAATGCCAACGGAAACGCGCGGAAAAATATTGGAGAAAAGTTTGAACTTGAAAACTCGTGGGAATAACATAAATGTGGCCCGAAAGAATAATTATTTTGTAAGCATTATTAGAATTTGTGACGTTAGTTTAATTTTTTAAACATATCCCTTAGTAAAATGGTTACCTACTCTACGTTACGGTCGCACTATATATTTTGTACTAACTTTCTTATTTACGAGTTTCTGAATATTACTTACTTATCGCTTAGGTACTTAGGTACTTACGTTAATGTTTTCTGATCGATTTTGAGATACCTATTACCAAGATCTATACGAATATACAATATTTTACAAAAACCTTGTTGTTCCTTCTACCCACGTTTGCAGAATCAGTATACTTACGTAAAAAAGCAAATCATTTATTAAAACTGTTAAACAAAAATAATTAAAATAAGTATTTCATTATGAATATTAGTAATGTTTAACTGATTTCTTACCTCTGCAATAGGGTATTTTACTCTATATGAGAAAATATCTAAAAATATATATACCTATATATTGAGATAACTTTGCCAAAATGCAGTCGGAAAATGTTAGTTTTATTTCATGAAATAATAAAGATGATTAAAAACAAAGATTTAGAATTAGAAGTTTTTGAACCCCATGTATGTATTATTATAATGTAATTTCTAACTTGGTAGTCTAGAAAATCTAAAATTCCTATCGTCCACGAAATGGAGCACTAAATTTACCTACAAGCTAATTTAGAGCAATTATAATTATGTGAATGGCATTTTTTATCTTATTGCAATTGCAATAAATGTCTTTAAGTTAACACATAACTAACGTAAACAAATATCATCTAAAAATATCTTAGTACGACACCAATTATTTTATTGTATGAGTAGGTACTCGTATACTTACTAACTACTTACATGAAACTAAAAAATACATCAATTTAGAGATGCCATAATTTAAAAAAAATCTTCCTGGATGACCCGACCGCCATCCCGTGACCGTCGACCCGACAAATAAAAAAGAAAAAGATTAGAGATCGCACCAAAATTCGTAGCAAGTGCTACGAAAAATTCGTCCTTGATGACGTCATCCTAGATCTAACCGCTACAGCGTAGAGGCTAAGCTCGCGTGTCTACATGTGCGTATATTTCGTCCTGTAGGAATCGCACACTCGCCCCTACCCACGCACATTTCCACACCCCTCGTAAGCAGCTGATCGTGATCACACACTGACGAAACACATGTGACTTCGAACTCCACCCTTCGTATGCTACCCTGGTACTTATAGCCCACATGTGCAACCCTTTCCGACACGTGGTCGTACCGTATGTGACCCACACACTACCGACTGTCTATTTATTTTATTTGACCTTTCGTGTCTATAGGCAATTAGAAGAGTACGTATGTGAGCGGTCACGAGATACTAGAGTTATAGTGTGGCTAATTGAGTACCGTGATCTTATTTCGTGTGGTTTACACAATATAAGCATGACACCATTATTAAAATAATAATGTTTGTACTAGACTTTAGAGAATAAAGTTCTAAAGTAATTATCTAAGTAAAATTAAGCCCAAGTACACACATGTTAAACACGCATGTATGATTTCATCTGCTACAGACATGATTATTGTTTGTCATGTCGGTGAACCACGTACGAACAGCAATCATAATGCAAATGTGCTGTCTTCGCTACCACAACACAAAAGCGAAACGGGCAGTCCGCGCCGTCGCACACGCCCCGTGACGCAGTGACATGCGTCAACAGCGACTATTGCACCAGGCGAACAGTTCGCCAGAGAGGTGCATTGCCCTTCATTACACTACCAACCAGTTTCACAAGACCTGCTGTTGACTGCACACGCACCTCCCTTCGTTTCTCTCCAACCAACGCTTGTCGCACTGCCTTGGATGCGCGTTGGGAGAAAGAGACTTGCTGAGGGGGGCTCACAGTATGCTTCATTCACAAATACTATCTCTGTCTTTCACGTTGCTGCTGTATGCATTGTCATCACGCCTGTGTGATCTAACCAAACACACAGATAGTATTTTTACTCTTGTAATCTCATACAAGTTGTACTATAAAGAAATGTTTACTCGTTGTATGTTGTTGTGAACTGTCTCTCCGATTCAGAATGATAAGTTCAAATAGTGAGCATTACTGATGAGAGGGTTTTAGATGATTTTATTTAACCATTTCATGAATTTTTCTATCAATCTTTTCTGAAATTCTTTGCTACGACTAGCTACGAAGTTGTAAGTCTCTAGAATAGAAAAAATGTAGCTCGTAGACTTTGTAGGTCGTAACCGTAGCAGTATGTGCCGAATTTTCATAGGCGCTACGAGCATTATATTGGTAGGTACCCGAGAACTTACTCTATGATGTCTAATGATTTCATTGCAGCATGTTTATTATCAATAAAAATAAAAATAATTTAAAGAAGTACCTACTTATTTAAATAATATGGATGTAAAAATAAATTGAAATACGTTTTTATCTTCTCGTTTTCATGACACCCTGCTCCAATGTATCTGGTTTCTACGCATTTTTATGTCACAGTTGTTTACAAAAAAAAACACCCTTTTAACATTTATGCAACTACAATATGTTTATAGCTTATAACTGGAACCATTGCAGTTGACATTTTTTATTTATTCTTAATAAAGTGCCTATTTATTAGAATGTTAAAATTGAAAGTTAGTGCTTACCTACTGACTGGGTACGTACTTGATTTTTTTACAGAAATAAATTAATTTGTCATTTAGCTAGGTTTTGAAATTTTGTAAGTTTTATGAAGTCTACGAACAAAAACAAAAAGAATCAATGTCTTCTCGCCGACGTTTTCCCTTCATCAGAATTTTCCTGCCCGGATGCAGTAACTTTGGCTTGAAGATACGCGGAAAACATAACGAATGTCAAGTATTAAATACGCAATATCTGACGTTTTATTTTATACCTTCTCGTATGCAATAAGCACCTATTACTCAGGCGGAATAGCAGCCACCTTCTTACGACTTAGGAGCTCCTAGTAAACGATTTACCTCAAACGCGAACGGGTTACGTAGTGCTCGGCACAGTCCATCTACATTTTCCTTGCGTTTTGCATAATTTACTGGAGAATTAAATAGGTATTTCGTTAACATAATTTTCTGTTTCTAAAAGCACATAATTTGATATTTTGAGTAGGTAAGTAATGACTGTAAATTGCATTATAAATCGGGGAAGTATTGTTAAAAAATCGAATAGTCTAATAATCATAATAATTTAGTACTTATCCGAGTTTAAACTTTAATAACTTACAACTTTTATGCAATGCAGCAAAAATCTTAAAAATTCTTAAAATTTTTGCTACGACGTCATGCTACGGAAATATGACGTAGCGTGCGTGACGTAGTAGCACTCCTAAACGATATTGTCCCGTCATTCATAGTTTCATTACCCTTGGAAAGTTGGAAGTTAACTCCTACCGAATTATGGCAGCCTAGTGAGGGTTGACGTCATAAGACGTGCTAATAAAAATACTTTTACTGAACCCTCAAAACGTCTTGGGATTACGTCACCGTTTATATCCAATACGCCTTTTGAGTTATTTCAACACTAATAAACATGTACATTCAACAGTAATTTTATAAGAAACATTTAAATAATGATCAGCATTAAAAATAAGTAGAGTTAATATAGTTATGATGACTCACAACAACAATTTTAGTAGGTACTTTAAATCGCGAACCTTTTTTTTTTGTTATTGGTTATGGAAAACGATTACAACAATGATTGTGAATTATTTTGTAAAACAATTATTGTGAATTGGCATTTTGATCAACTTCGTCCTGGGAGGCGGTTATTTTGGTCCTTCCTTTTTTTGTTAGTGAGCGGCACACGCACACCCCGACATGGTAAAAGTCCGTCGGATCCCGCCTACACAACACCCCACACAATGTCATGGTGGTCCTTTCGGAAACTGTTAGCTCTCTGCAACCCATATTATCCTGGTATAAAAAGGGGGCAAACCATTGTTCTTACGCACACGCATTTTTTTGGAATTACGTTAAGTACTCAGTTTTGGTGCAAATAGATGACCCTATTTATTATAGATTAACATTACAAATTAATAAAACATTTACTAAGCATTACAAATTAATAAAACATTTACTAAGGTTTTTTATTCACGAATAATTCACGAGTTTACGTGTTTGTGAAAACCATTTTAATTAATACAATCAAAGTTGTTTTTGCTAAAGTTAACGAGGAAAAAGTTTCTTCGAGTCCTTTCAAGTTTACATGACGTTTATAAAGTAAAACGTCATGTAAAACTACATCTTCATGATCATGCCTCCTTGGTAGAAAAGATGGGAAATTCGTTCGTATTAACTCGTTTGTTTCCGTTTACTCAGAGATTCGGCCCGAAGCAAGAGAGAGGGACATATACACATACACTATCGGGCCAAGAGACTAAATGAAAAATACTCCGAATCTATAGTATTTGCTCTACATTTTTAAGACTAGTAATGAATGATTAACGAGAAATTGTTCATGAATTGAGGAGTCCATTTTTTATTGGTTTTCAGAAAATGATAAAAACCTCGTACCATGGTGTAATTTACAGAAACAATTTTTTTTTAATGACAAACTTATCGTAAAATTACCTATAGTTAGGTTAGTGAAATGTTTTCGAAAATGAAGATTGTTATTAAGGAGATATTAGGCAAAGAAATATAGAGATAACGGTTTTTGGTCAAGCCGTTTTGGATTTATGGGGTTGCGATCAAGTCAATCGACATTTGAACTAAACTAATTTGGGTTTAATCGTGTTTGAATTGACTACTTTGGAGTTAACGGAATTTTAAAATTAACCATATGAATGAAATTGGTATTTCCTATATCTGCAGATTAAAAGGGTTTGAAGCGACCAGAAGCGACCGTTTCTAGTTTCACGGGCGTGTAATTTCGGTTTTTGTTTCAACGTGATGTATTTGTAGGATTTTGATCAAACCGTCGACATAAAAAAAATGGTTTTTGAAGCGATTTGTTGGCATTGGGATGTGTATTTCAATAACGGCTTTTGTTCCGTCACTCCTCAATTGTGATTCATTCAAATTAATCTCCTTTGTTAATGTTGTGGGATTAAATGAATGGGATGAAACGTGTAATGATGTGTGTGACTGTGAACTCCTTTTTGGTGTACCTAATCAATTTGCAGCAATAAAATATACTAATAGGCATCAATTAAAAAAGAGTTTCGCTCGTGGTTTCGCTCTACATAGCGCGAGCGCCATGGACAGGTAGTTTCTAAAATAATGTAAAAAGATAATCGTTAGTTGATTTTCATTTTGTGGGAATTTTAAAAACTAGTTCCATTCATTTTTTTTTTAAATTATACATAAACGTATGCAGTTGTAATTACCTACAGAAAAACAAAAACTAAATGGCGTTTGATTGTTTGCATTGTTTGAATGTTGACATTAAAATTATTTTATTTAGCATCAAAAGTTAAATAAGTATAAACGCAAAGTTATATCTGTAGTAGAACAATTTATCGCTCAATGAAGTGCATTATTATCAATGTAGTAACCTCCTACGTAGTCGGAGTGAATGGCCGTTGCAGTCGCTTGCACTCACTGCGGGCGACCACGGTCGTTGCCTTTTATCCTTGAGTATCCTTGAACAGGACGACGCTTAACACAAACCTCTTATATCTTATGCCAGCCTAGTACTTCGCAGGATATTTCGTCCCTTTGGGAAATACGACAGACATCCTTAAGGGACATACGACACGTCAGCAGAATTTTCTGCACAACAAAGCGTACAATTATTATACAGCAACATTTTCTTTTGTTGTTCTCTTTATTTGGTTTACAGGCGTTTAAAAACAAATGAATATTTTTTGTTTTCAAGTTAATTTAAATAAAATAATTGATTACCTACTTATAATTACAATAATATTGATAGAACAAAGGAGATAAGTGGATAAACGGCGAGATAAAGAACATACAATTTACCTAGTGCTACTAGAATTCAAAATTCAAAATTGCCTTTTTATCTAGTATGAAAATGAAATACGCTTACGTCGACATATTCATGTTTTTTTCTTTGTTTTGTCAACATCAAGTTAGTTGGTATCCTTTTCGACCTCTACGAAATCATGCCTCCCTGGTTTTTACAGACGTCATTTCAGCCATTTCGGCGTAACAAATTACATACTTCATTTTATCACTCGGAGAGATCTCCACCCCCAAGCCTTGAATGAAAGGGAAAGGACAAAGTACATCTTCGCGCCTTCTGAACTCCTGCTAGTTGTTGACGTCATTCCAATAGAATCCACATCCCTTGGGTACCTCTCGAACATTAACCTTTATTTGGTACCTGTGTAGCGGACAATATGCTCACAAAAAGAAACACAATTAAGTATATGTGTAGTTTCGTATGCACATACATAACTGCAATAAATGAGAATGGCATAATGTGGTGGGCCCTGGTGAATCACATAAGAATCGCAGTCATTTGTTTAGCAAGCATCGACTTTTTATTAGTACAAGTAACATCACTCACAAAAATGTTAGCAAAAAATATGTTTTGAATTATTTCTATGAGCCAAAATAAAGTTTGCTTTATGCTGACGATTCATTTTCAAAGGAGCATTGTATAGTGTCATATAAATACTACAGTACCTATGAAAGGAAGGTTGGGTAAGACACGCCCCCAACAGTAAAAGACCCGCGGAGTCGGGGACGAAGCTAAAACGGGAGGGTGTCCCGTTGCCATCCTTGTCGCACCCGTGAGCTTTTCAAAGCTTTCCGTCTCTGCGATCTCCTCGGTCCTCATGATGCCTTGGTACAATCCCGCGCTACAAACGCCACTGTCGCTAGCCGCTTTCTCCTTCTGATGAACATTTTTAGTTATAGCGAGTCGAGAAAGGGACAACAAAATAATGGAAGTAGTCGTATCTCGTTCTATCGCTTGCAAGGTTTATCAAGATAAATGCATAACGGAATGCTACAGAAATATTTTGCGATTGCTACTTATTAATGCTGTTTACGAATAAGCAGTCAATTTAATTTTCAATCGTAAAATTAATTTAAATAACAATAATTTGCTTTGTGTCACCAACAGTATAATTAACGTGGCGATTTCATTCCAGTATGTCATGGCGCGCGTATGGTACCGCAGTCCCTGCAGACAACGACCTCAACTCTCCCGCCTACCACGTTCATGACACCAGTGCCGCTGACCATCCTCCAGGAACAGCCGACCCCGCCATCGCCGCCTGTCTGCGCCGATGCCACTGACGTCAACAACCCGCTCGGGAGACTCCGCAGTGCCATGAGAAACTCCGCTTACACACAAATGAACGCCTTCTTTGATGCCTTCCTTATTTTCTATAGTGATGAGCATTTGGTAAGATGTGGAGTGAATAATTATTCTCACAATGAAAAGAAATTATAATCCTCCGAGTTATTTTTCACGTCAACTCACAAACTTCATTGTATTATGACAGTAACTTAATTACTTAAATTCAAATCAATTGTGGTAAATATCTACAAATATTTTTCTTCGCAACTGTACCAAGTTTAATGTCGACTCTATTAAAAATTGTTCTAACTGTTCTAGGTAAATTCTTTAAATCAAATGTGTTAAGAATGATAATTGAATATGGATACTCATCCATATTTTATTATCAAAATAATTATGTTCCGTGTGGTGCCGGACGTAAAAGAATAGCAACATTCCATTTCTTCCCGTAGGTAACGTAGAAGGCGACTAAGGAACTTACCTACTAGAGAATGGGCAGCAGCGTTCTCTATGCATTTTACCACCATACTGCGATCGCCAACCCGCCTGCCAAGCGTGGCGATTATGGCAAAACCCCCCTTTTGGGCAGGCCTATGTACAGCAGTGGACG
The DNA here is from genome assembly GCA_949987655.1 of Polymixis flavicincta. Taxonomy (NCBI): domain Eukaryota; kingdom Metazoa; phylum Arthropoda; class Insecta; order Lepidoptera; family Noctuidae; genus Polymixis; species Polymixis flavicincta. The sequence goes on along the minus strand of OX465177.1, from coordinate 7,461,002 downwards.
TCTTTCGGCTGAAATGATGATGAATGATGACTCATCCATACGAGTATACATGTATGTTGGCATTTAATCCTGTTACGCAAACTTAGGTCAAATGATATAATCGAGATATATGAATAATTTATAATTAGTTACGGATCCATCATTTGTCTAACTTTTGTTCCAAGCAAAATGTTTTCTTTGCTCGGCTTCTAAATTTGACTATTATTTCAGAGCGAGGAGCCTCTAATGCCAGAGCGTCGCCTTCAATACATCAGTGGCTGGGACGGCGCCGGCACCGGTGCCGTGCTGGCCGACGGCGGAGCCGCCGTGTGGGTGCCGTCCGGCGACGTCCGGCGAGCGCGGTCTATCCTCACCTGCGCATGGCTCGTCATCGACGCTGATGACCCTAGCCAGCCCACCATTACTGAATGGATATCGGTCTGTATTTTCAGCTAAGTGCTCCAATACAATAGGATAGTTCGACTATAGTTTTAGAGCACACATCATACACTGTAAGGGACTACTCACACTTATTCAGCTCTGTCAGCTTTTGTCCAGAGAAAACAACGATTTTGTATACAGGAAAAGTTTTTATCCAGTGCGCAAATTGTAACCATGAATTCAGCATATCATTCTAGACCCCCTAGCGCAGAAAGTTTTCGCCGGATATACAAAAAGAAATCAGGTGTTACATACATTTTGACCGCGTAGGTATTGCACTTTTCTATGAAACACTTCGATCAATAATTTATTGATCGAAGATGAAACAGCTGATTTTTTTTTGCATAACCGGCGAAAAATTTCTGCGCTAGGGGTTCTAGAATGATATGCTGAATTCATGGTTACAATTTGCGCACTGGATAAAAACTTACCCTGTAGAGTCCGTTGAGCTTTCTGCGGCTGAACTGATGCGTACGCATCTCATACAAAATCGTTGTTTTCTTTATACAAAAGCTGAACAGAGCTGAATAAGCGTAAGAAGTAATAGTTACATTGTTCTCACATTATAAAGAACCAACAAGGATAATGTGCCCAGGGTATTGTAATAAGACTGTCCTTGGAGTTTCTTGCCAGTTCTTCTCCATAGAGATCTACGTTTTTGAATGGCCAACTAGCTTCGGATTTCTGACTGACCGACTTTTTGGCAGTTCCAAAAAGTACCTGTAAATTGTTTAATTGAAATAAATGTTTTGAGTTTTTTGAGTTTTGATAGCCGATTTTGTACCTTAAATGAATGTAGCGACCAAATTTTGACCTTAAGAGATAGCTTACACAACACTTGCTCTGCAATTGATCCCATGAATTGGACTCTGAGTTCTCTTTATATATGATTTCGTAGGAGCGGCTAGCCCGAAGCGGTCGTGTCGGCGGCGACGCTCGTCTGACGTCAGTGGGCGAGTGGCAGGTGCTGTCGACCTCCCTGCAGCGCGAAGGTCTGCAGCTGGTGCACATCCCTACGTTGCTGGATCAACTCTGGAGCGAGGAGCCCGACCCAGAACTCAGGAGGCCCGATTTTCCTAAAACTGTCGCCAAGAATTATGAAATTGAATTTGCTGGTATTTTTTCATCCATACTTAATAATGTATTAGGACCTTTAGTGGTCCTTGTGTGAGGTTATCTTAGATAGAGTTAGGGTACATAAAAGCTAATTTCACTGTCCGTTGAGTAAATGCCACAAGTAGTTGTAGCATTTTGTTTATTCATTTTAGTCAAAGTTATCACGCTTCTATGGATGCACCCCATGACTCATTAACATTACCATTATGCAACGAATGTATAACGAGACGGATCGACTCTCCTGTATGAATTATTGAGAGTTTGGATAATACCCAGCTGATATGATCGTCACGCTACACGGTGTAATGGACGTGAAAGCACAAAATGTAACAAAAAGAAATCTGCTATTTCATCACACAATACATAATAGTTAATTTCATATAAAATCTATATTAGGTAGGTATTGCACTTTTATATTATGAAAATAACTATTATGATTAAAGTGTATGAAACAGCAGATTCTTTTTCAAAATAACTGATTTTTTTATTTCAACGCTGACAGCGGAGTAATTGTGTAGGTAACACACTAACAGCAGGACTACGAGAACCGTAGAGAAGCGTTTTGTCGACGGAAGAGTAGACAAAAACGACGTTTCCGTGTAGACAGTTGACTATGTTTAGGGTTGCCACCATTTATTCATGCAGTTAAAGTACATTGGTTATTATAGGTAAGAAAAAAAAGTACATAGTATCAAAATAAAGTACAATTTATTTCTCTTTATTATTTGTATCAAATTAGTATCTCTACTAAACAATTGCACAGCATCTTAATATTTTTTGGTGTAACTCACTCATATGTTGATCCGTTTCACTATCAAAATTACGTTTTGTAGGTGTATCCTTATATCTTCTTGTCCATGATTTCTATAGCATTAATCTATAAAACTTTGGGCCATATTCATAAACGATGATTAAAGTTAAATGATGTTTAAACGTCGAAAATGTATGGTTTAACAGATGCTAATCATTATTTAACTTTAAGCAACGTTCATGAATAAGGGGTTAAATCGTATTCTTATTGCACTCAAACCGCTTCGAACAAAACAAACAAGAAATTGTGACAATGACACTGACATTGTTGACATTTGAGATCAATCGATAAATTTCGTTTAACGAAAAAATACTTTTCAAAATCCCAAAGAAATCAAATCATGCGAAATAAAGTATTTTCGTTTACTTTATTGTTCTCATAAAGTACAGAGTACAATTACCTGAAATAACGTACAATACTTTATTATAAAGTACGGGTGGCAACCCTAACTGTGTTTCACCGAAAAATGAAGACAACCGATTGCTATTCTACGGTAGAGTAGAAATAGAAAGCGTCGTACTAAGCCTGCTGTAGTAATAGCTTACATTTTGACAGTTCAACAACATTCATTCCGTTATTGACCAGTTATTGACCGTTGTTGACCAGACAAATTTTCGAACTGATGAAGCAATGGATACTGCTAGAATCCTACAAGATGATTCAGATAGTGATTGATAGTGTGTTACGTAATCGTCGATTTGTTCACAGCCTGTATTAAACTGCACTTATTACCTACTATGCATATGCCCAGGCATGGCTCAGCTATGGGGTCATGCTGTGGGGCAATAGTACCGATTCAGAAACCATTTTTATTTTACAAAAGAAATTAATTCGCATAATTACCAACATAGAACAAACATAGCTGCAAACCACACTTCCGAAAACATAAAATACTCACACTTCCCTGTTTATACATCTTAGAATTATGTAAATTTGTTAGAAAACACCGAGTTCTACACCACTTGCGAAGAGACACAAACAAGATACACCTTTCGACACAACAAAAACAAAATAAACGTACCTCAATCCCGACTCAAAATGCACTCAACCGGCCCTTTAGCCCCCCCGAGTGGGTTCCCGCATTGTCGTTGCGGGGGGGCTTAGTAACCGTGGTCTCCCATCCACGGTGAAGCCAAGAGGAACCCAACGGTGGGGCCGCTCGTCAGGGCTTTTGCCTTCAAGCCATTGACGTAGCGGCCAAAAAGTAGGTTGCGGTGAGGTGCACCGCAACTGAGGTGGGCCGCGATGTCGAATGGGAGGCATCGCGGCTGAGGGTTACAGGCTGCGGTAGAGGAGGAGTGCCGGTGCTTCTGAGCAGCGCTCTTCCCTTCCGTGGCCTGGACGGGGCCGCCACCGTTTGATGGCGGACGCGGTGGGGCCGCAGGGGAAGAGGAGTGTCGGTATAGCGTCAGCCGCTCTCCCTATCCTCTGCGGCCGAAAAGTGGTAGACGGGACGGCGCGTTGTGTTCCTCACGCGCGCCGTCAAAGATGTCAGTAACCACTGGTGGGGTCCGCAAGGGCCGATGCCTGCCAGGGGTGCGGGTTTGTTCGAAAGAGATACCACGGCCCCTGGCATACGGGCTACTGAGGGAACACGGGTGGGTTTTAGTCAGTAAAAGTCTGACACGCCCTCCTGCTCTACTCAGCAGGAGAAGTCATTTGATGATTTCCCACCCAAAAAAAAAAAAAAAAAAAAACCGGCCCTTTAGTTATGTCCATAAAAATTTATAACAAATTGCCAAATTACATCAGAGAAGTAAAGAAAGCAAATATATTTAATAATAAATTGAAACAATTTCTAGAATCTAAGACATACCTACCTACTACTCAGTAAAGGAGTTTTTAGAGGACAAATTAATTGAAAAATAAAATTATCTCTTTTAAATTGACCAAACAAAATGAAATATATAAAATATAATACGGAATATAGAAAATCAAATATTAGGTCTTTACCTATGAAATTGCCGTTCTGCAGTACTGGCCATTTCAAATCAAAATAATTTTTGTTTGGCTAAGAATTCTAATTTCAAATTAATTTTATTTTAAAAACATGGATTTTTTTTTTCTAAAAGTAGTCATTTCTTTATTGATTAGTGTTACATTTTCATCGCATTTCAATCTTTTTCGTCATCATGGATACGTTAAAAATTCGAGTAATTATGGAATATGAGTACCGTCGTGGCAGCAACGCGGCACAAGCGGCACGCAACATCAACGACGTTTACGGAGCTAACACTACAAACCAACGCACCACATGTTTAGCTCGCTGTCCGGTAAGGACCAAGCCCAAGTCGACGGCGCGTTGTGTTCCACGCGCGCCTCAAAGAGATGTCAGCACAAAAAGTGATGGGACCCGCAAGGGTCGATGCCTGCCAGGGGTGCGGGTTTGTTCGAAAGAGACACCACAGCCCCTGGCTTAAGGGCTACTGAAGGAACACGGGTGGGTTTTAGTCAGTAAAAGTCTGACACGCCCTCCTGCTCCACCCAGAGCGGGAGAAGTTATTTGATGATTTCCCACCCAAAAAAAAAAAAAAAAAAAACGCACCACATGTTATTGGTTTGCTCGCTTCCGTTCTGGAAATTTCGACCTGAAAAATGAACCTCGCGGTCGTCCGAAGACTTTGGTCGACAATGACGAATTAAAGGCGATTGTGGAAGCTGATGATACACAATCTACGGCTGAATTAGCAGCAGCTTTCGACGTTAGCGTCAAAACAATATTGGTCCATTTGCGTCAAATTGGCAAGGTAAAAAAGCTTGACAAATGGGTGCCCCACGAACTCAATGATCGCCAGCGCGAAGTACGCGTCGAGACGTGCCTTGCACTGCTCAACAGACACACAAATGAAGGAATTTTGAACCGCATTGTTACCTGCGATGAAAAATGGATTCTGTTTGATAACCGTAAGCGCTCAGCAAGTTGGTTGGATCCTGGTTCAGCACCTAAACAATGCCCTAAACGAAAACTTACCCCTAGAAAAGTGATGGTCACTGTTTGGTGGTCTAGCGCCGGTGTGATTCATCACAGCTTCTTACCAAACGGGGTGAGCATTACTGCAGATGTGTACTGTGAAGAACTGAACACAATGATGGAGAAGCTGGCGCATCTCCAACCAGCATTGGTCAATCGCTCGTCTCCGCTGCTCCTGCACGACAACGCGCGACCTCATACTGCACAGCAGACGGTCTCCAAGTTGCAAGAACTGGGGTTGGAAGCTCTCCGTCATCCGCCCTACTCACCAGACCTTGCGCCTACAGACTACTACTTTTTCCAGAATTTGGATAACTTCTTGGCGGGAAAAAAATTTAATACCCGAGAGGCAGTACAAAATGCCTTTGAAGAATTTGTTGCCTCCCGTCCAGCTGATTTCTTTAAGAAGGGCATCAATAAACTGCCACTGCGATGGCAAAGATGCATTGATTGCATGGGTGATTACTTCGATTAATACAAATAAAAAATTCATGAAAAAAATTCGTTTAAATTTTTTCATACAAAACGGCAATTTCATAGGTAAAGACCTATTATTAGGTCTTTACCTATGAAATTGCCGTTCTGCAGTACTGGCCATTTCAAATCAAAATAATTTTTGTTTGGCTAAGAATTCTAATTTCAAATTAATTTTATTTTAAAAACATGGATTTTTTTTTCTAAAAGTAGTCATTTCTTTATTGATTAGTGTTACATTTTCATCGCATTTCAATCTTTTTCGTCATAATGGATACGTTAAAAATTCGAGTAATTATGGAATATGAGTACCGTCGTGGCAGCAACGCGGCACAAGCGGCACGCAACATCAACGACGTTTACGGAGCTAACACTACAAACCAACGCACCACCTGTTATTGGTTTGCTCGCTTCCGTTCTGGAAATTTCGACCTGAAAAATGAACCTCGCGGTCGTCCGAAGACTTTGGTCGACAATGACGAATTAAAGGCGATTGTGGAAGCTGATGATACACAATCTACGGCTGAATTAGCAGCAGCTTTCGACGTTAGCGTCAAAACAATATTGGTCCATTTGCGTCAAATTGGCAAGGTAAAAAACCTTGACAAATGGGTGCCCCACGAACTCAATGATCGCCAGCGCGAAGTACGCGTCGAGACGTGCCTTGCACTGCTCAACAGACACACAAATGAAGGAATTTTGAACCGCATTGTTACCTGCGATGAAAAATGGATTCTGTTTGATAACCGTAAGCGCTCAGCAAGTTGGTTGGATCCTGGTTCAGCACCTAAACAATGCCCTAAACGAAAACTTACCCCTAGAAAAGTGATGGTCACTGTTTGGTGGTCTAGCGCCGGTGTGATTCATCACAGCTTCTTACCAAACGGGGTGAGCATTACTGCAGATGTGTACTGTGAAGAACTGAACACAATGATGGAGAAGCTGGCGCATCTCCGACCAGCATTGGTCAATCGCTCGTCTCCGCTGCTCCTGCACGACAACGCGCGACCTCATACTGCACAGCAGACGGTCTCCAAGTTGCAAGAACTGGGGTTGGAAGCTCTCCGTCATCCGCCCTACTCACCAGACCTTGCGCCTACAGACTACTACTTTTTCCAGAATTTGGATAACTTCTTGGCGGGAAAAAAATTTTATACCCGAGAGGCAGTACAAAATGCCTTTGAAGAATTTGTTGCCTCCCGTCCAGCTGATTTCTTTAAGAAGGGCATCAATAAACTGCCACTGCGATGGCAAAGATGCATTGATTGCATGGGTGATTACTTCGATTAATACAAATAAAAAATTCATGAAAAAAATTCGTTTAAATTTTTTCATACAAAACGGCAATTTCATAGGTAAAGACTTATTATAAATGTGAAAATAAATAATATGTAATAAAAATAAAATAATAATTAATTACTAGTACATAACAACAAAATTCAATAATAATTAAAATATTAATAACAAATAATAATTCTTGTGCAATACATACAATTTTAATAACAAATATACTTTACCTATATACACAAACCTCATAATTTATATATACACCTGTACATAATTATACATATACACCTGTACATAATTATACATAAGATAGATAATTATACACTCAATTATACATCTAATAATTTTATAATAATAATGAATTGAATTGCTTGAATTTGTACGTACGTTTCTTCCTCTCTCCTAATTTTTGCTGTGGCCGACAGGGTCCATATTGTTCTCACTGTTTGTACCATCTATTAAATACATATGGAATGCAATAAAGTATTGAGTATTGAGTATAAATGTAAATTAACCGAAGAAGAAATAATTTGAAAAAAATCCACATTCCGTTCCGTGTGGTGCCGGACGTAAAAGAATAGCACCATCCCATTTCTTCCCGTGGGTGTTGTAGAAGGCTACTAAGGGACTTACTAGAGAATGGGCAGCAGCGTTCTCTATGCATTTCACCCACCATACTGCAACCCGTCTGCCAACCGTGGCGATTATTATTAATACCTCCCTTTTGGGGGAGGCCTATGTCCAGCAGTGAAATCATGATGAATGATGAATCGACATAAAAAACTTAACCATTGCAGGTGTAAGTTGGCGAGACAAGGTATCCTCAGTCCGTAACGAATTGCGTGCCGTCGGAGCCGACGCCATGATAGTCACGGCCTTGGACGAAGTCGCCTGGCTGTTGAACGTGAGGGGAAGGGACCTGCCGTATGCCAGGCTGCTGAAGGCCTTCGTGCTGGTCAGTCTGCGGGAGGTGAAGGTGTTCGTCCCACCGGGAAAGCTGTCCGTACATGTGCGGGACGCGCTGGCTGTGTATAACTGCTTTACTGTAGTCAACTGTACAAGGTACTTATTGTTATCTTTCGGTTTAGACTACCTTCGGCTTTGAGTGTTTATGTAATCATTTTGTGTATGTTGATCCTATAATACCTATTATAAATGCGAAAGCTTGTATGTATGGATGTTTGTTACTCTTTCACGCAAAAACTAATGAATGGATTTGGATGAAATTTGGCACACAGATAGATTATAACCTGGAATCCTAGATTAACACATAGGATACTTGTTATCCCGATAGTACGTTCCCGCGGGATAATTTCCGACTCCCACGCGGGCGACGCCGCGGGCGGAAGCTAGTGATGTTACAAAAAGACGAAACCTCATACCTACTTCCCAGGGTAAACGACTACACCAACATCTACACTGAACTGCGTCGGGCAGCTGAGGCAAAGATCCTGATACCTGCAGCAGGCACCTTCCAACGAGGAGCGTCTGCAGCCATCGCACAGAGCGTCCCACCTGCCAAGAGGATGTTCCTTTTGTCTCCCATCATCTACTTGAAGGCGCAGAAGAACGAAGCTGAGGTTAAAGGAATGAAGAAGGCGCACCTAAGGGACGCTGTTGCTATGTGCACCTTGCTGAGTTATCTTGAGGTGATGATAGCTTTTGTATTGCAGTGAACTTTTGTGTGGCTTTTGATTTATCAATAGGTATGGTAGGTACCTGCAATAGAGCAGTGGTGGCTCAGCAACGGCCCCGACTTACGAGTTGTAGGTCGTGGGTTCGAACCCAGGAAGTTACTTTGTGTAAATAATGTCATCACCACTGCTCTCAAAATGGCGAAGGAGAACATCATGTAGAAACTGGAATGCCCTGGGACCAAAAATTCGAAGACGTGTAACATCCACCAACCCACACTGTGCCTGCGTGGTAGACTACAGCCCACTTCTTTTCGAAACGGGGCGGCATGCGGCAGTTGTGTCAACTTTGTAGGCCGATTATTGATGGGCACAAATCCAGAACCCGGGCTACCACTGAGAAATTCTAGATAGAAAAACCTAATATTAACACTTTGCACGACTTGGGATCCCAGATCCAGGACCTCATACTTACTCAGCAGTAGCGATCGCGAACACCAACGACACTGACCACTACCTAAGTAACTACCCACTGATGTAAAATTAACCTTTCCTTTGCCACATTCAGACCAAATCAGCTCTAAACGAGATGTTGGTGGAGCAAACAACGGACCTAACCCGCGAGACGCAGGCGGGGTACATCGGACCGTCGATGAAGACGCGCGTGGCGTACGGCGCAAACGCCGCCGACCCCGACTACCGAGCCACCAATGCTTCCAACAAACTTATCTTCAAGAATGCGACGCTGGTTATACGGTCTGGAGGGCAGTATGACGGTAATGAATTTGGATTTTGAATAAAATCTAAACATCTTACAATAGGAGACGATGGCTATGTTTTTCTATTAATTATATCAGTTATTCGTTCTAAACGAATCATGGTTTTGTAGATAATTGTGTATACTTTGTGGCCGTCGAGTAGAAAATTTGTTGTCAGTGTGATTTTGAGTTTGGGAAGAAATATTTTTGTGAAATATACGTTTATAAGGACCTAGACAAATATCGTTAGAAACGTAAGATTAAATGACAGATTGTAGAAGGATATCTACGGTGCGATATCAAAAATGGAGCAACGAAATCTCACTTTGTATTGAAAAAGTACTGTCTATTCTTCGTAGAAATAGAAAACGTCATGCTAAGCCTGCTGGTCAGTTGCCATTAACAGAAGAAAAGTTTGAATACTGTGAATTTCGCAGAGGGCACCACAGTCGTCACCCGCACAGTGCACTATGGTGCTCCATCACGAGACGAACGAAGAGCTTACACCACGGTGATGCGCTCGCTGGCAGCACTAGCAGGGTTGCGAGCACCGGGTGCGTTGCCCGCAGCTCACGCCGACCCAGTTGCGCGGGCGCCGCTGTGGGCCGCCAAGCAAGACTACCCTCATCCTACGGGTCATGGGGTTGGCGCTGCGCTGAGCCGCAAGGAAGGTATGTATGCCCAGCATTGTTTTACACCTAGCAAAACTTCAACGTTGAAGAACTGAAGCAACTGATTGAGATTTCGGTTGAATGGATAGTTCGATTCGTGTGTGTGTGTGTGTGTTCGTGTTAGTACACAATCGGTAGTCGCAGCTATTCAAATTACGTACTGTCAACTACAACGAGAGATGGTTTGCCAATCGTGATGATTTTATCCTTTTTAAGTACGTACTAAAGCAATCAACAAAAAGCCAAACTACTGCCCCTAACTGTGAGGAATAGATACCTACGCGACCGTCGTATTTTCTAACAATTTGGATGCGCTGTCATGTGATAAGGTAGCCCCGGAAATTAAAATTTTCTAACGTTTTTTTGCCATTTGCAAGTCAGTGTCACGTTGTATGTTGATTAAAATATGATTCGCGAAATGCGGGAAAAAGTCATTCAATGGGTTCAAACGAACTTAGAGGGTCTTCTTTTTTGGGTGGGAAATCATCAAATAACTTCTCCCGTTCTGGGTGGAACGAGAGGGCGTGTCAGACTTTTACTGACTAAAACCCACCCGTGTTCCTTCAGTTGTCTGTGTAACACAACAACTCGCACCCCTAACAGGCATCGGCCCTTGCGGAACCCACCAATTGATGTTGACATCTCTTTGAGGCGCGCGTGGAACACAACTGCTGTAATTCTGTAAATACATACCGTGTTACGGTCGCGAATCATATTTTGTTCAACATACAGTCTGACTCTGACCTTCAAATTGCAATAAACGTAAGTAAATTTTAATTACGCGGATTACTCTGGCGCTTCCCCTTAACACGCTTGCATTTTGTTTGGTGTTTCAGATCCAGTTGTGATTGACTACAGACAAGACACCAATCTGCATACATTCAGAGAAGGATACTTTATCACAGCAGGTACGTTGGATATGGTACCATTTGTTCTATGGAACATGACGTTATTGGAAAAAATAAGACCAATTTACATAATTAAGTGCGCCCTATCGAATTACATCAAATATACAGGATACATTTTTGACTAGTCAGCAAACTGTAACTATGAATACAGCAAATCATTCTAGACCCCAGCGCAGAAATTTTTCGCCGGTTATACAAAAAAAAACTGCTGTTCTATACATACAATACAACAACACGTTCCGTATGTTGACATGGGGTTGCCGCGTTTCTGTAGCGCGTCCGGCATGTTTGCGAACGCAGGTGTTGATAGTTTTTCGGCCAACATGCGCAAGAGATGCGCTTCTCTGCTACGCCGTGTTCGCGGCAGCCCCAATACTATCCTTAGAACGTTGGCTGATAGGTGGGACTCGCCAATCTTGGGGCGGTGGATACGACTTCACGCAGTCAAGTAGACAGTCCCCAGGATCGGCGTGCCTCGCGCAGCTTTTTCCTTAGTGTATGTGAATTAATGTTACTAACACTAGTTTGTAAGTCTACATTGTTACTAACCAATATGGAAGTGATTCTGAAAATAAAAGTTTATTTATTTATTTCTACATTTTGACCGCGTAGGTATTGCACTTTTCTATGGAACAGCTTATTTTTTTGTATAACCGACGAAAAATTTATCCTGTATAGCGAATTAAGACAATGTTATCATCGGCTATATGGCTATAGCTGTAGACGCTAGGTAGTACGCTTTACGCTAAAAACTTCATAGTCGCTTTTATCCCATGACGTCATACTCCATTAAACAAATGGGACCGACAAACACAAAAAATAGCGGTCGATCACTTTTCACCCTTATGGCTTAAGCAATAAGGTCGAAAAGTCCTAGGTGGCAACCTAACAAAATGTTACTAAATCCCATTTCCTCCGTAGAACCGGGCTGGTACGAGACAGGCAAATACGGCGTGCGGCTTGGAAATATTCTAGAAGTGGTATCTAAACCGAACAGCTACCTGGGATTTCATGAAGCCACTTTGATACCTTACGAGCCAAAGCTAACCGACAGGAGTATGCTTACTGAGTATGAGGTAAGAAGTAACATTAGCAGTCAAGCTACCTACCTATGAAACCTATCTTCCCGGAAAGTACGAAACACCTACTTTCAAACTAGTTTTTTTTATTTATTTTTCTCTCAAAAAGGTACAAGTTTGGTACATGGAATCTAGGTTATAGGCAGATTCAAATCTTAGTGAGAGCTGGAGTATGTACTGGGTTCAGGACCTATATATTACAGATCTCCAGGCGCACACCCTTAAAATTGCAATATTAAATTTCACTTACCTACGTACAACATTGTATACTACAATAGATGTGTCATGATATCTGCTGAGGTCAATCAACATACAATCCTTCCATTATTTTACCTAAGAAAGTAGTCTTTATTCCCGATATAGTAAGGTTGCTGCTGTCAGAAGTACAATAACTGTGATGGACTGTAGAGCTGTGTTTCAGTTTCTTGAGGTAAAAAAGCCAGGGTATCTCATTTAATCCCTGACTATTTCCTGAAAAAAACATTCACTTATACCCTCTTATTAATAAACACAGAATAAAGTTATATCAGGAATAACAACGGAGTACCAGTAGTAATCATACATTTTCAGTGGTTTAAATTTGAAATAAATTTATTCTGTGGATCAGGTTTGATCAGGTTTTCTGAAAAGAGACTGCATAAATCAATGACCAATAAAGTTTATTGAACTTTTCGGTATTTGAGCTTTGTCGGTACCGACAAAGCCGGTTTTGGAGATTTTACACTTCTTTTATCACGTATACACGCCCAAAGTTAGGTAAAATTAGCAAGAAAAACGAATCATTGTTAGCTCCTAACTTTTAATGGTTTTAATTTTAGTAAGTATTCTGTTTCCGTACAGCCAACATTAATGATGAGACAAAACTATATTATGTTTAATTTTTGATGTACATTGTCGGACAGTGGAGTAATACACTCCCGAAGTTTGAATGGGAAAAATGTGGACTAGATTCACCGTAATGTTAGACACCCCTTAGGTGCACTTGACACAGTTGGCGGTTGACCACTTAAGTGATAACGGTTAGTGGTCAACCGCTAACGTAATTAACTGTACCTACTAACCTAAAATAATGTTCCTTCCAGATCCAATGGTTGAACGGCTACAACGAGAGAATAAGGAAGGAAGTAGGACCTGAGCTGAAGTCACGAGGACAAAATGACGTCTTGTACTGGATGATGAACAAGACTGTGCCCCTGGAACTGCCTTCTAAAGCCAAGAAGATTCTAAGTAACTCTGCTGAAACTCGTGTAAATCTGCTAGGTGTTCTAATTGCTATGGCAGTGATACATGCTGTTGTGTAAAATTTATTATTGAATTGATATATCTTTGTACGAAGTGGACAATGTTTTCACCAATTTATTAACTAATCAGACTAAGGACCTGCTTCACCTTGTATGCCGATAGCCAACATCTACCTACTAGGTAAATCCAATGATGGAACATAATTTGTTTAAAATGTTAAGACCCAAACTTATCAGACCAGCACCCTAATTGCATTTTGACCTCGTACTTACTGGACTTTTACTTCCAAGAAATTTTGTTTTTAATTATTTTTTTATAATTGTGTGTATTAGTATGATTGTGATCTTCCTGTCCGAATCACATTTAATACTTTTCTTTCCTTCTTTCTTTAATTGAACACGACGTCAATCAGAATCTCGACACGCTCTTAAGAAGAATCTGAATCTCAATCCTGTTGAAGGATCCATTGCTTCTTATGTTCGAAAAGTTTGTCTGCTCAACAACGTAAATAACGCAATGAATATTGTTGAACTGTCAAAATAACAGCCGTTCCTACTGTTAGTGTGATATGCAATACCCTCAGCATAGAGTACGTTATAATATTTGCCCCTCAAGTAGTGAATCGGGTCTTTAGCAAAATTATAATTATAAATGTCTTCTTACATTTTTATCGCATTTAAATGTTTAAAAATTTAAAAATAATTTAGTAACATGTTATTTATTACTTAGCGAGTATTTAGGCGAAGAGTAGATAGCAATTTCTAGTTATATGGTAGAATTTATTAAGGTGGAACCTCCAGCGTAGCCCGCGAAATTGATTTCTATCATGAAATAGTCATTCAATTAAATTAAATTAATATAGAAGGTTGTATTTATGATTTAAATGATTATAAATACTAGTGGTCACCCAGAAGTCGAAATTCGACAATAATTAAAAAAAAACATTGCTTTCTGCACTAATTCTCCATATAAACTTTACCTCTGCTTAATACTTCTCCATCTACGTAATTTTCGTAAAAAGGGGTACATAGTTGTTGCTTTACGTATAGGTGTAGAACTATATTTGTTACGGTTGCGGATCATATAGTGTTCAACCAGGCGCGATCCGAGGGAGGGGGGGTCCTAGGGGTCATGACCCCCCCAAAGCCGTAAACTTAAACCATTTTTTTGTGCAATAAGTCTAATTTACTCCTTTTCTTTTCCTATTAATATGTAGCCTTTGTCTGTGACCCCACCCCCAAGTCTTTGGCTGCGACCGCGCCTGTGTTCAACATATAGCCTGAAATTGAACAGAAAATTAGGGTTTTCTGAAATGACGTTCAACAGGTGGCAGCACTGAGACGTTAGGACCTGTCAATAGTGTCAAAGCGCCTACGGCTTGAATGGTGAACGAAAGAATGAAACGAAAGACATAAAATATTTTTAGTTCATTGTCGAACTGGAATAGTGATGGGTAACTCATCAATTTTATGTGAGGATGAGGGAGCCCCTCAATTTGCTTCATGAGGTCCTCACGAGGGACCCCTCATTTGAGGTGAGGAATCGTACGACGGCGTATTCGCCTCACGACTCGCGAGCCCGAGCCGAACTCAAACGAAGCTTCAAGTGAGCGAGGCGGGCGGGTGCAACGACGACTCACGAGTACTCACGAGTCACGACTCTCCGATAATCCGATTATTCACGTCCTCACTCTCTCACACACATCATTTTCTTTCGCTTATAAATAGACCGCCAAAATAAACGAATCAATGACCCTTTATTACCAATCTAATGCTAATGCTTTTAGAGTTCATAATAATTAATCGTAGCTGAAATAATTTAAATAATGTTTACTGTGCGGTGTGCCACGGTGTTGTCCAAACTTTAAGATCACACCTCACCTCACTCATTCCCAATTCTCCATACAATTTTTGAGTCGGTTCATTCGCTCACTGCGCTCACTCAATTACTCAATCCTCATTCGCGAGTCACGAACTCGCTTGCCTCGATTTCCTATTGTCAATAATGTCAATGTCAATTTTCAAATGAGGGGTGATGAGGAATGAGGTGGTTCAATATTGAAATTCGAGTAACTCTTTCAATTTGCGATCACGAGTACCTCAAATGAGGGGCCTCATGAGTGAGGGACGCATCACTAAACTGGAAGACCTCTTGTTAAAATGGCGCCAACTGGTGGCTTGAATATTCATGAAAACCCCTCATTGCAATAAACGCTAGAAAAATTGAATTTTGCGGGCTATTTTGGCTCTTTCGCCTTAATTGTTACATAGAGTGCCTTTGTGAGTACGAATATCTTATCCGAGATGGTGCCTTATACTTACGCAATAGCTGTTTCTGAATGTACCTACGTGAATGTTATTGATTTTTTGCTATTCATACGGATGTGTTCACTTATTATTGTAGTATAAGCATTTTAATTATGATATTATAATGTCTAGCCAGTGTATTATTAAAAAAAAACTCACATGAAACGTAGGTGAATATTTTTAACCGATATTTTAAATAACAACGGTCGGCCCAAAACAAAAAATTAAGCATGTTTTCTTTTGTTTTGCTGTACCAATTCTCGTTGTCGGCTGAAAAAAAATACTATATCCGGTTGAACTAGGTATACTTGTTTTAAAAAAATACCTACGTGTGCTTCTTGATGTGGCTTGTCTTCAGTGAAGTTAAAATTTATTTTTGTTCGAGAATATTTGTAAAAATATAAGTATTGTAATAGTATTTTATCTATGTAGTAATTATTTCTAAATTCTTTAAAGAATTTTATGAAAATAAATCAAGCACCGAGTGCCTTATGAAATGTAGTCTGTAAAAATGCTTAGTAATATGAAGTAGATCAATATTTTAAGAACCTGCATAATAATATAAATGTAAATAAGTTTAATTAATCTTATAAGAATAATCACTAACTGTGTTGTTTCTATCGTTATGACGAAAAAATATTATTAAAGAAATTATTATGATTATAATCTAAGATGTATTAAAAGAAGCAATGTTCTTTATTAATCGTGTGCACTTTGTATACTTATAAAGTAACACTAATTTACTCTTATTAGTAGTTGTTAACTTATGTCTGTGTAAGTCGTGGATTTATTGAGCGCCAAATATAACGGGTGTTACACACAGTCTGTTTGCGCGACCCCGCGTTTCGGTACTTCGGTCTTCCGGTTTTCTGAACAAAAAGTGACATAATGAACACGACGATCGTTTTTTTATTAGAACAGCCTGATTCGGCACAGAACGGGGGAAATTAGAATATTTTGCCACTCGGCTGTGCCGAATAATGCCGACCCAAACAAGCATATTGCACCCCTCAAAATAATCTATCGACTGCCATAAGATCTACAGATATTTTTTTGTTATTTCAAAACAACTGCAAACTGCAATTTGAAGCATGCAATACAGTCTTGTTTCGATTATCATTTCGATACATTACACACTTGGCGTACCTTAAAGTTGGATTTTTACATCGTTACATTTTTTACTGAAGAAATGTAAAGAATAGAGGCAGGGTGTTGTTTGGGAGGCGCCCAGTGTTGCCATTGTCACCTAATAAATACCACGGCATTTAATGTTATGTAGGTGTGTTTGTGAAGTAAAATGTACGTATAGTCTCGCTTCACTGCCAACGACGCATATCATAACCTTATAATATTGTGCAATAAATAAAACTTATATTGAATTTTATAAACTTTTTATTCACATTGGTCCGTGTTAGTTGAATCACACATACATAAGACTGCTCTTATATACTAAATGATATTAATTGCACATTTATATATCTAACGTTGCAGTAGCTGGAGTTGACTTTTAACATTAGACATTCACTCCTGATTTAAAAAAATACTGTACAGACAGAATCCATTCTAACCGCAATATACAGTTTAAATAGTACCTATATAAACATTAGTCAGACTGAAACGGCAAAACTGGAGTCAGCGCCGTCAACTTACTTTAAATAGACAGCGAAATTAAAATTTTCTTCCAATTTTTGCAATTTACAAGTCAGTGTCAGAATTTTGTAAATACATACGTTTTATCGGCCTCGATTTTTTTTTTCAACAGTCGGTAAATCATGTAAACTGCAAAAAAAACGTACGAAAAATTTCATGGCACTTTTAAATGACGCTTGTGCGATTTTGTAGAATGATTTGAATAATATTAAGCATGTAGAAAGGTGTGATCATATAATAAGGATGTGGTACAGACGATGGAAATTGAACAACTTTCTTTATTGGGCCAATATCGTAATTGCAATAAAAAGTTAGCCTGTCCACACCCTGTTTTTGGATGGGAAATCATCAAATAACTTCTCCCGTTCTGGGTGGAACGGGAGGGCGTGTCAGACTTTTAATGAATAAAACCCACCTGTGTTCTTTCAGTTGCCTGTGCCAGGGTCACGGTAACTCTTTTGAACAAGTCCGCGACCCTAGCAGGTCTGTCCACACCCTTAAATATGATCGCACTTTTGTGATACATGCTGTATATTATAAATCATTTATCAATTGTACCTAACGAGCAATTTAAATGAAGTATTCCCAAGGGCATGCTAAGTTCATTTGCATATATTT
This sequence comes from Polymixis flavicincta, assembly GCA_949987655.1. Lineage (NCBI taxonomy): Eukaryota > Metazoa > Arthropoda > Insecta > Lepidoptera > Noctuidae > Polymixis > Polymixis flavicincta. Next base: position 7,443,057 of record OX465177.1, on the reverse strand, counting down.
CAGTCAGAATGGGATCTATCTGTGGCGACACACAGCCGAAAATTCTTTGTGTGTAAATGATCATTTATACCAATACTCATTCAGTCTATAATATAATTAAAGTCAGTCTGAGTTCAAATATACACGAAGATTAATTTTATTGGTACAAATAATATCATTTTCCGTATCTTCCTACTCGCCAAGATCTCAAATGAGATTACATTTTTACTTCACCCGAGTCGCTTTAGCATGGCATTAGCGGTCATTGCCCTAATATCTGTTCGTAGGAACCTAAACCACAAAAAAAAAACCACACAAGATGTATGGTTTTTCGTTATTGAAAAATGTCATGATCATGATAGACATTGATTACACTTTTCAGTTTTTGAAATAAAACATCCTAGAAAATGTAGACAGTCCTAGTGACCGGTACAGGCACGCTAAAGCGAGTCGGGAGGTATATACGATTCAGGGTCAAATTAAATCAGCTATCGAAAACCCGCGTAATGGGGTCGGCGAAACTTGCTGAACCAAATATTTAAACAATATCCTTTATGTACCGTGTTTCTGGCAAATAAAGACATTCATTAATTCAAACATTCACTCATACATGACAAAAAAAAAATTGTGTTGTCTTCGACCGCTGTTAGTGTAGTTACTTGCAATAACAGTTTAAAAGTCCGCTTTTATCTTATTTTCACAGACGTGATTGGTAATCGATATCTAATAAATACGACAGACACAACAGATTTTCACAACTCATATTATAAGTAACAAAACTACATACCCCAACCAAAAAAAAAAAGCAGCCTATGACCTAAAAAAACATCGAAACATTTTTATTTTGTAAGTAGTGTTTTCATAGCGATACGCATCACGTTTGCAGAGTTTCGCTAACTAACTTGATTTGACCCCGAATACACTTGTATACATTTGTTTATTCGCAATGTCTACCATAATTAATAGTTTAATCATCCATATGGCACGAATAACATCAACCGATACTCGACACGAATGTGCACGAAATAATAAATGGTGCAGTCAAACATTAGCATGTGATAATAAAAAAAAAAATGATTAATATACAAACGAAATGCGTTATTTCCTTAGCCTTAGCGTAACACAAAATATTAACAGGGACCTCGAACTAACAACAATATTTTTAATTGTCAATTTTGAATGATTAATAAAATAAACAGCTGAGATTTCAACTTAAAATATAACAATAAATTCATTGTTATAACAAAACAAGATTATGTCGGAACTGATAAATTACAAGAGTCGAGAAATATTTAAATACATTAAAACTATTTTATACAAAGTTTAAGCTTCAGTCTTCAGGCTGCGTATTTTAGTATATCACACAATATAAATTATTATAGTGTTATATTTTATCAACCATAATAGCTCAAGATAGACAATATAATCGGCGAATAGAGAGTGATAGAAACTAATGAAATGTATAGAAATAATCTTCCCTGGGAAGTCCCTTACATTTAATTATTTAAAAAATAATCAGCTCGGTTTATTCCATAATTCGATTCTGCTCGGATTCGCTGGCATGTCAGTAAAAACTATTCTAATTTGAAGATTGGAACGAAATATTTAACAGAAAAATAAAAATAAATTGATTTATATCCATTTTCTCAGTTAAAAACTACTTATTTTTCGTTGTTTTGAATTTACCGCCAAAACGCTTCTTACGATGACTTTTTATCACGTGACTTCAACTTTGTGTAAACTAAAGTAGTTAGTAAGTAAATAAGTGAATGTCGAGTTTATAATTAACAAGATTTTTAATGGATAGAAAGTGATATTACTGGTGTGTGGTACCTCCACAAATACAAACAACACAAATACTTCTAAAACGGCGCCAAACTAAGTATTTGTACCGGTGCCGTTTATACAAAGTTGACGTCACATCTCACGTGATGAAAAGTCATCGTAAGGAGCGCTTTGGCGGTAAATTCAAAACGACGAAAAATAAATGAGATTTTAATTGATAAAATGTGTATTAATAAATTTATTTTTATTTTTCTGTTTAATATATCGTCCCAATCTTCAAATTAAAATAGTTTTTATCAAATCGGAAAATACCCTATTATAAAATATATAATTATTATTAGTCTGCAGTCTCACTGTATTGAACACGATATGACAATTACTGGTAACACTGGTGTAGTTAAAAGCACTTAATTCACTTGCGCAAGTTAACTTGTGTTATAAAAGCACTCAGAAAATCTACTTCCGAAAAAAAATTGACCTCGAAAGGTCTTCGGTCACATTATCTAAGAGAGCAAATCAAGAACAGACAATTTCTGGATCACCCACAAATGTTTAAAAAAGTTTTGAAGGAATATTATTCAGTTTTGAATGAATAATTATTAGTAACTGTTTCTTACTCTATTTATTGATTTAGTAGATTTCACCTATAAAGCGATTTAACCAGTGTTGAAAAAGTTCAATTTTGACGTTACTACTATTTCTACAGAAAAAGTTAGAAATCAAGCAGATATAAGCATACATTAAATAGTAAATACCCTTCAAACTAAACAACATTCAGTTGTCAAAATTATTTATTTTACAATTTAAAAAATATTAAATTTTACAATCTAAAAAATATTAAATTTTACAATTAAAAAACTTTCCTCACTCATGCTTCAACAAACGTAATTATTCGAAATAATTACAATTAAATAAAATCTTAACGAGAACAATAGTTTTTTACATAACATTATACTTTAAGCATCTAAGAAGTACTTTTTAAATATTATATCACATTGCCATTTAATCAAATAAAAATATATTTCCACACAGTGTTGTCCTACACAAAACTGAGTGATATTGATGATATTGCAACAGAAAACATACCGTTCTTTCCTAAGGCTTAAATGTCACTCTTGTCATACAAAAGTTATTAAAGGCTTGATTATGCCTACTGAACACATGCTTATTACGAGTCGGCTACGAGTCACGGAGTAGAAAGCAAATGGAGTGCAAATCTGAATATTAATAGACTTATCACTTAAGATACGCAAAGTATTACCGCTTGGCTTAATGAGGCGAAACAAAAGAAACTGATAGCCAACATTTTCCTTTATCACTTTAGACATATTACATGATATGCATCCTGCCCGTACTTACCTACGGTGCACAAAGTTGGTCACTTACATAACAATAAAGTCCAAACCCAAAATTCCCAATGGGCAATGGATCGCAGCATAATAGATGCCAAGCGTACAGACCGAGTTAGAAACACCACCCTGCGTTCCATAAATCAAATACGGGATGTTGAAAAAATAAAACAGCCAGGTGGGAGTAGACCGGAAACGTCGTGGGCATACACCCGGAGAGATGGGCAAAGATCGTTACTCACTGAACGCCTGAGAAAGAACATCACGTCGACCACGCATGTAGACCACGGCTATGTGTGACGATTTGATAAGGTTTGCAAAGCCAACATGGCCAGAGAATGCACAAGACAGGTAGGTTTGGATATAAAAAGGGCAGGCTTTTGTCCAGAAGTACATAATATAGGCCAAAAAAATGGGGTTATTACAGAGAAAAGACTTGTCATATACTATACAGTTCTGTCAAGAAAAACACACCGCGCCGGGCGTCCGCAGGGAAGCTGCGGTCGCGGAGGGGCCGTCGAGCAGCAGGCGCGGTTCCGGCTCCGCACTGCGGCATCGTCCGCGCTGCTGAGCAATAACATACATTCCATATTCCTTTTTCTAGCCGATTTAAATGTAGTTAGCCGTTTAGTCCTCGTTTCACCCTAAGCATATTACCTTTCTTCATTCCTTCTTATTGGTTATAAAATAAAAATATAAGTCACTTTACAGCACTCAGTGATTCTGAGGACGTGTAACGCCAATCAACACTCCATTCGATTACTACTCCGTGTTTAAAATAAGAAACATTAACCCACTATTATAACAATACAATACACTATCGACTATTTCGAATAATACTTACAATTGGTATTGAACAGATTTGGATATGATCCGTAGAAGATAAAGCGAGCTTAGTATAAACCAATGGTCGTGGCAGCCGCGGTCACAAAACGTGGGAGCGAGATGACACGAGATATTCACTGTCCTACTCGCACTTCTTATGACCGCGATTGCGACGAGCCTTGGCGTTTAGTGTAATAAATGCACTACGAGTGAACGCAAGCTTGTGGTGGAAGAGTGAACGAATTCGCTGAATGATGTTCATCTCCTAAGATCTACTATTTGTACTGGCGCAGAGTCGTCCACCTTTATGTGTTTTACAGTCTGGAAAGGAATTATTAAATGAGCACCTTTTTTTCGTAAACGGCAGAGATATTTCACATTTTTTTATGTAAAGTGGAAAGATAATAATGGAGAAGGGCCAGAATAGCCCGCGAAAATCAAATATTCTTGTTTTTTTGCAATTTGCAGATCAGTGTCAGGCTGTATTGGCGATTGGGGAATCTAGTCGCGGGGTCAAACTCACTGGTGGGCCTGGCTAAAAAGCACGCTGTCTCACCAGCCATCGTGTATGACAGAGGTAGTAACAGTGATGAAACAGTTAGACGCTAGTCTACACGCACAACGTTATTGTGTGAGATGCAGGATCATTTATAGTAAAACATGCGCGTATACAAAATTAAGAAAAGTCCTTCGGAAGATCGGGTTTTATGAAAAATCCACTGCATAAATCAACAACCAATAAAGTTTATTGAACTTTTCGATAATTGAGCTTTGTCGGTACCGATTTGGTTTTGGAGATTTTACACTTCTTTTAACACTTAAACACGGCCAAAGTTAGGTAAAATTAGCAAGAAAAACTAACCTTCGTTTACTAACTTTTTAATAGCTTTTTATTTTAGTATTCTGTTTCCGTACAGACAACATTAATAATGAGACAAAACTATACCATATGCACTTACATTGTCGAAGAGTGGAGCAATGCACTCACGACATTTGTATGGAAAAAAACAAAGTAATTGACAATTCTATAAAGCCATATTTGTTACGGTCGGGGATCATATCAAGATACAACCTGACACTGACCTACAAATTGTAAAAAATGGAAGAAAATTTGAACACATCTTTGATAGATTTCCAACTTTATTCCATAAGCGTATAAGGTTCATGTTCAATTGGGAAAATTTGACAGTTTAGGATAGCTAGATGGGCTGGCGGCTGTACGTCTACCTTTAAATAAAATGCTCAATATATTTGATTCGTCACTTTAACATTGCTCATAGATTAAAGAAACGTACAATAATTAAATTAGTCAAGCAGCGTAATACATTTTTCAGTTGTTCATTGAAAATTACTAATGGTCGCCCGTCCAGTGGCCGAAATATATCATAATTCATTTAAAATGTAATGTATTTCTAATGCATTATTATATAAAAATCTTAAACTGTAACTGTGCCAAACATACTCCTCCATCCGCATAATTTTTGTAAAAGGGTACAAAGTTTTTGCTTCACGTATTAATATATACTTAATAATTACGTTTTTTTTTAAAAAATCTTTAATAGAACTGTCTATTAAACCAACACCCTAATTGCGTAACTCACGACTAATCATAATCTGTTTCGTTGTGAAACGGATTGCTAAACCATTGCTTCATATGTTCGAAAAATGTGTCTGCTCAACAACGTAAATAACGCAATCAATATTGCTAAACTGTCAAAATGAAACCGATTATGATTAATCGTGTGTTACCCAATTAGGGTGCAGTTTACGAATAGATTTTGTACTATGGGTTATTTTATGGATAAAAACTTACGTGAAACAGAGGAGGGTCGTCCGGATGCGGATGAAACCCAGTTTGTCTACAATTTGTGATGAACTGCATCCCGTAGTCAGGAGTCAATGCGAAGTAACCAGTTCTGTAAGAAGAAAAGATTAGATAAATGTTAGAGAAAGGTCTAATGTTTTTTCTAAGCAGTAATTTGCATAACCAAACAATTTTGTTAAGACAAGTCGTTGGTAGTTCTTTATTAACATAATTATTATTCTCTTTATTACTCTTTTGGGCCAATTTCTATGAAGTGTTCATGGAAATTGTTCTACTGTAGTCTCGACGAGCCTTTAGAGTGAAAAGGATCGGCAAAAATCGCTAACACTTTTTTTTTAGTAATTCTTGCATTATATTAAAATACCTATTTAATGACGTATATGTGTGGTTGGTAGACAAGCTACCTTTATTTTTTTGCCGAATTTCCGTTTGTTAAAAACGATTGCCGTAAATCTTAATTGAAACAAATTAACAAGAGCGAATATTGGTATTTATTAGATTTGTAAATAACAAGGAAGTACCACTTACTGATTGTATTTGGGCGCACACACGATGGCGATCGCTTCAGGCATCATCAGCTGGTACGAGCACTGCGTGTGAAGGTCCACTGACGACAGGAATGCCGTCTGGGTTGGATGAGTCTGGAACAATTTAAATTTGATTTCAGAATCTCAGATAGCATAAGCATCCAGCCCTAATAACATGTTCCCACTGCTGGGACACAGTTCTCCTCTCGGTGAGAGGGAGTGGGCGGTTATCCACCACGCGGGCCCAGTGCGGCTTGATGCATGTCACATGTCTTAGAATTATAAATTACGATAACCCCTTTATAAAACTGGTTGCCAGACTACCAGCTTCTGACGACCCGTAACAACTGTCAACGATCTATAGAGGGGGGGACCACGTCGGAGGGGGGCGTGCTGTTGGGGAACTACATCCCTCCCCCCCCCGACATCACGTCGGGTCACCAGTATGAGGAACAGGACTCCCTAAAGGAAAGTTCACTCATCCTCTATTGGAAAGGGAGGATCCTCCGACCATCAGACGGGTATTGTGTCGGGTGGGCAACTGCCCGATAGTTGATGTCGGGATGTTGTACATACGCGAGTTTCGTGGTAAACTCTGACTGTGCGATGTAGGATTTCCTTGCGTAGCTCGCATGTGGCATTGTAGATGGTGCCACTTCACTTTTTGTGTTTCAAGCTTTTTTGTTGCGAAGTATTTTTTTTCCGCTACAGATCCACAAATGACAGCCGGGACAGAACAGCTTAAAGTGCTTGCTGAGTCACGGAAGTACTTTAGTTATTCAGAACAGCGACAGTAAATATTAGACTCATGGCTAAGTATTAACAGCCACGCTTGGTTCGTGGATTGGTGACCATCATTACAAACCAAGATAATCTCAGATAGAGTGTTCTGCCAGGGGTGCGGGTTGTTCGAAAGAGATACCATGGCTCCTGGCACACAGACAACTGAAGGATCACGGGTGCGTTTTAGTCAGTAAAAGTCTGACGCCCTCCTGCTCTACTCAGCGGGAGAAGTTATTTGATTATTTGCCTACATCAAAAAAAAAAAAGAAGGCTGTTAAAGGATATTTTAGCGCCTGAATGACATTGACAAGGGGACGTAGTGCCTAGACTTGCCCAAAATGCTAACTAACAATGGTAATTGCAATGTTTAACCAACGTCATGACAGCCGCGGCCATAACACGTGCGAGCGAGAAGACAGGAGAATCAGTATCAGTCTTTAGAAATCCACTGAATATGTTTATACGGTCCAGTCCGTGCTTTTTATGACCGGGACTACCTTTCAACCCTTCCAAATAAATTAAATTACGTTTTAGTAATTGTTTCAAAAGAATATAACAACAGGGGTTGAATATCATGTTGTTTTACACCTATGGCTTATCAGTCTGACGTATTATTTAACTAGTGGGCTGATAAAGTTTTATCTATTCTGATCCGGCAATAAACACCTACAAGTATTACGATATATGCAGGTTTAGATATGGTAAAGAATGATTCATAACGTAATAGTGTACTTTATTCATAACATTGACAAAAGATAAAAGGGTCGTGGCTAGGTTTTAACAGCCGCACGGGTTGATCAATCAGGTTAAGCTAAGCTTGTTCCGGTTGGTCTGTGGATCGGTGACCACCGTTACAAACCAAGACCCCTCCGTGCCTCAGAAAGAACGTAAAGCCGTTGCCACCGGCTGTAATTCATGGATCTTTGGCAGATGTTATGTACGGGCATCAGAAACCCGAAAGTCTGACAACCAGTCTTACCGGAGGGTATCGTATTACCAAGTACATGGGTTATGGAGGTCGGATAGGCAATCGCTCCATGTAAAATACTGGTATTCAGCTGCATCCGGTGATACTGGAAGCTGACTCGAACGCAATTGGGAAAAGGCTAGGTAGATGATGTCAGTAAATATGATTGAATTTGTCATAACAGTGACTCAGATAGTTAAACAAAACAAAAACCTTGGTCTTTGTATTATTTATGCATTTTGATACTAACTGATAATAGTGATAATAAACAATCATAATAAATAATCTCCATATTGGAAAGATAGGAATACTCTTTTATCTAATAGTTTTTCTATGTTTAGGAATGAGTCACGACCGTAATAAAGTAGCCAATTGTCGCGAATAATTAGCATATTTAGTAGGTTCATCGGGTTTCTACAGTTTTTGCCGCAACATACAATATCGCGAATGTTGGTATGTTTTTAACACGGTAACGACAATACTTCTGAACAGATTTGGGTGAAATAAGGCTGACTAATAAACTATGATTTGAAATACCAAAGAAACTTTGTATTCGATTCATCATCATTTCAGCCGAAAGACGTCCACTGCTGGACATAAGCCTCCCCCAAAAGGGGGGTTTTGCCATAATCGCCACGCTTGGCAGGCGGGTTGGCGATCGCAGTGAGGTGATAAAATGCATAGAGAACGCTGCTACCCATTCTCTAGTAGGTCCCTTAGTAGCCTTCTACGACACCCACGGGAAGAAATGGGATGGTGCTATTCTTTTACGCCCGGCAACACACACGGGATGTATTCGATTAACAAGAGAGAACTAGTAAGACCGAAGAAAAAAAATATATATTCGATACTTTATTTTGGGAGTTCTACGCCCGCTTGTCGATGACCCCATAAAAAATCAGCGATTTATTTATTTAGGTATTGTTTTATCATGTTAAGATATCGATAGCCACCGCGTCTGCAGAGTATAGACAGCCAGTTTTAAATAACCCCTGTAATAATAATAAATACTATTTTTAAATTGTCAAACTTAATGTATGTACCTAGATTACAAGTAAATGATGTGTTCTCAAGCAGTGGTGGCCAAGGAGCAGAGGTGGCCAAGGAGCAGTGGTGGCCAAGTGGTAACGGCCGCGACTTACGAGTTGTAGGTCGTGAGTTCGAACCCAGCCAGGCGCTTTAGTTTGTGTAAATTATTTCATTACCACTGCTCTCAAAACGGTGAAGGAAAACATCGTGAGGAAACCAGCATATAAAAAAAAAACAGTGGCAGGGAGTGTCGACAGAAGTGAAAACTTGACCAATTAAGTGTATATTTTTTTAATCGTCAGGAAATATTTTTGGGATCGTCAGATTAAACCACGTTCAACGTACAGACGCCAGCAGGTCAACCTATCCCAAACTGTCAAATTTTCCCAATTGAACATGAACCTTATTCCTTTGCAATAAAGTTGAAAAACTATCAAAGAAATTTGACAGATTGGGGTAGCTTGATGTGCTGGCCTATGTACATTCAAAGTTGAAAAAATGCCCAACGCGCCTAAAGAAGTTTTCACTTCAAAAAACAATTCTTAAATGAAATAAGTAGCTTACATGTATCCATCCCAAAGTGATAAGGTTCTGTTGGTCCTGGTAGTAGAAGATCTCCTCCTCATTGTTGGTGCTGCAAGAGTCCGGAGTGCCGGTCTGCTTGGGCACTATCACGTGCGTGATCTTCAACTGGTCGCGCTCCTGTAATGTCACGTCATAAGTTATGTCGAAAATAGCGGTATAAAGAAAATATTTAGAACGTTTTTTATTTTAAATTCAGATTTAACAGACTAAAAAAAAGAAGGAGGTTGTTAATTCGGTTGTATTTCTTTTATGTTTGCTACCTCAAGCACCGTCTTTTATAAGCCGATTTGAAAAAAGGTGCCTTTTTTTTTCAATTTTTGAAAATCGTCTGCCGATCGCGTCAATTTAGCTTAAAGTTTTATGAATAATGTTCGTATTACTCAGCAAAGTCAATGTTCTGTCTGTGATTTTACGACCTGAGATTGATTGTGGTCAAGTAAGGCGTAACTCACGAGTATGCCAGCGAGTATGCCGCAGGTCTCGACGTTGCGCGCCGTGTTGCTAGCAGCAAGGCGTAGGAACTTCGCCAGCAGCGCGGCGGGGACCACCACAGTGCGCAGGCGCTCGGCTCCGTACAAAGATTCCACGCTCGCGCCACCGCTGTACAATGTTACATTCCACCTTTAAATTACATTCTATATCGAAACAAACGAAGCCGAATGTCACTTGTTCTTCCCGTCATTGAGATCATGTTTTTGTAATGGTCCATTCCCGGGAACCTTCTGGTTACATACTTACTATACTACAGTACTAGTTTCTTTTACGAACAAGTACATGTTTTGACTCATAATAAAGAACTTTAAATACTCCCATGACCCCTGTGCCGTTGCATGGATAAGCACAATGTTTTGCGAGCGTTACATTTCACACCAAAAAAGAAGTCGTTTCCCAGAAATATGTTTTGCTCAAAGTTACTTGATTTGATGTACAGAATGCGTGGACGACGGCTATGTGATGTGACTAACAGAGCTTTAGGCCAATATAACATTTTTATTATCTCACAAAACGACACGCACTTTTCTTGTGTTTACCAAGTGTACAAACATGCAGTGAATGTGTGTGTAAGCTTTCGGTACCGTCCGAGACAATGGCGAAGTCAGAAGTGTTTGTGTGTGTTGTGTGCTGACACTACTAAGCACAGAACCAGTCGAAGTGGCGGAGATTGCGGGAGGCCTATGTCCACCAGTGGACGTCTTTCGGCTGAAATGATGATGTTGATGATGTACACCTGGTTTCCACAAGTAAAGCGCGCATCGCTTCGTGAGATAAAAATACTGTATTACAAAGGAATTGTTTCTAACACAACTTTTGTGCTGATTTGTGGGTGTATTGTACACCTTTATCAATTCAGTTACAGCAGTGAAGTTACGTAATATAGACCACTATAATATTGTTACCATCTGTTTTCCTTCGCTTGAGGAAGTTTTTGTTTATAGCTCAGTTAATAAAACAAAGGCAGATAGACCGCGCGTAACAACTAGAGGAAGAGGGTGGCCAAAAAACCAAATACTTACTAAAGTGTCGCATTGTATGTAATGTAACATACAATGTGAAACTTCGTGGCATACTAACTCGAGTTTTAAATCAGTATTTGTTTTTTTGGCTTCACTCTTGGTGTTCCGCGCGTTCTATCTGACTTTGTTTTATAATCTGAGATTTAGAGTACATTCATTTTAAACCCAGTCGAAGCTTGGAAGGGTTGCTAGTATCGTATAGGCGCTAATAATATTATGCAAAAGTAACTCTGTCTGATACGCTTTAACGGTCAAAATGTTTGGAACAGCACGTTTTTTATCAACCGACTTAAAATTTCAACGCAGGAAGGTTATTTTTTTTTGGGTGGGAAATCATCAAATAAGTTCACCCGCTCTGGGTGGAGCAGGAGAGCGTGTCAGACATTTACTGACTAAAACCCATCCGTGTTCACTCAGTAGCCTGTATGCCGGCCAGGGCTGCGGTATCTCTTTCGAACAAACCCGCACCCCTGGCAGAACGCAGGAAGGTTCAGAATAATGTATTGAATCCGTTGTATAGGCTGCCGTCAACGTCCCTGCCGTCCTGTATAACCTGCCCTGGGTTAGGACATAGGATACTTCTTATCCCGGTATTATACGTTCTCGTGGGATAAATTTTGACCTCCACGCAGGCAAAACCGAGGGCGCCATTCTTAGAACGTTGGCTGACAGATGGGACTCGCCGATCTTGGGGCGGTGGATACGACTGCACGCAGTCAAGTAGACAGTCCCCAGGATCGGCGTGCCTCGCGCAGCTTCTTCCTTAGTATATTAATATTACTAACAAACACTAGTTTGTAAGTCTACATTGTTACTAACAAATAGCAATAAAAACATTTATTTACAGAATCACTTCCAAGTGATTCTGTAAATAAATGTTTTTATTTTATTTTTATTTATATATTTAAAGTTAAATGTAATTGTAAGGTAATTGTAATAATAAGGGTGATGGATGACTGATACTCACACTTGCGGCCGTGATGGCGGTATGATCGGCGGCACGGGTTGGTAGTGGTGCGACGGTGCGCGCGACGGCTCGTTCGCGAAGTCGTCTGGGTACAGCACGCCGTCCATCGCCGGAGCCGACGGCGACACGGCCCACTGCTCCTGAATCACCATAGTCACACACACACACACTAGTTTACACTGCTCAACGTGTAACATTGTTACTTCTTTAGTACGCGAACGCACAACCATTTTGTGGTGATGAAATGCGGGCGTTGCTCAAAATTTATGTCTTTGAATAAATGACTACTGATTGATTTCTAGTTCCAGTGACACAAAGATTTTGCAGCGGTTACAACTAATGTTAACGCAACACTGGAGTTACCGTTTACTCACGAAGCGACCACTCTGCCAAATCTATCCACATAGATATCTTATCTCAAGTGTAGCTGATTTGGAATGTCCCTACTCATACTGTATTTTCCAAATAATGGCTGTTATGAATATGACGCATAGCAATCGAATAGCGAAAGACGTCTGTATAACAACATGACACGCATCTTCGTCCTTATCTAACAGTTAGTTGGCTGTATCAGTTGGTTAGGCTGTGCCGATTGCTGTACACTGCTGGACATAGGCCTTTTCCAAGTTACGTCACAAAACCCAGTCCTCCCAGCCGCCTTTCTAAGGTCGTCGGTCCATCTAGCTGTGGGGCCAAAGTTACGCTTGCCGATAAGCGATCTCCACTCTTGTTTTTTTTTTTTTGTTAGCCTACACTGTGCTTGCTGGGCAGAAGCCTCTCCTATATCCTGCCAAACCTATCTATTTTGTGCGTTCTCTAATCATGGTTAATTCTTATTCTTCTTAGCGTGTCGATAGCAATCTAAATATAGTCAGCCTAGAATTTGGCTACGAGCTTGGCACATTCAGCAGCGTCCATCAACTCCTACAGCGTGCAGACAGCAGGACACGCTGGACAAGATATTAAATGCCCCATTGTTTGTGGGACAGCACCACATTTACCCCCAAGGTGGAGTCATTTGTGAATCTCCACCTTAGCAGGTTCTCTACACGAAGTACGGTACAAAGAAGCTTAATAAAAAGCCGTTATGAGTGGCAAAAGATCGGCGAAGTTAAGTTCGCCAGATGTGTTTGAGCACTAAACATTCACGTGTATAAAGAGTGGGATAGACTCACATCATGTAGCAGATGTGGTGATTTATTGTGTCCATCTTTCTTGTTCTCATCAGCTTGCAGACGTTCAGCCAGTTTTGCATCTTCGCTCTCTTGCTTTTTCCTTTCTTCTTCTGCTGCACGCCTTTTCTTTTCCTAATTAAATCAAATAACTTAGTACCATTCAGTCAATCTACCTAGCCTTTTCCCAACTGTGTTGGGGTCGGCTTCCAGTCTAACCGGATGCAGCTGAATACCAGTATTTTACATAAAGCGACTGCCTATCTGACATGCATAACCCAGTTACCGGGTTAAATGATACCCTTGGTAAGACTGGTTGTCAGACTTTCAGGCTTTAAAAGACCCGTAATGACTGTAAAAGAGACACTAATGACAGCCGGGACCAACGGTTTAACGTGTTTTCTGAAGCACGGAGTGGTCTTGGTACTGACCCATCCACGGTACAGCCGCAGCAAGCGTAACTTTACCTGATCGATCCACCCGTGTGGGTGTTATTACTTATCTGTTGTTTTTACAATAGTGTTTGAGACATATCTCTACTGTACAGGCTAATTTGCCAATATCATAAAACTTTCTAAACTACCAAAAGGGAAAATTAGATAATGTACTAAAAAATTATGCCACAAGATAGTATGTACATTTACCTCATCCTGATAGATAACATGTTCTTTGGCATACTGATCGAGAAGCTTTTGTTTCAGTTTCTCGGCTTTGGGCATCACCTCCTTCAGCTTAGCTTGGTTCACAGCCTTCACCGAAGACGGGACTGATGCATACTCCGGGTGCTTCCGAATCTTCTCCAAGAATAATGTCATGAACTTAATGTACAGGATGTAAGCATTCTCGAGGCTACCCTCTGCCAGGTATACGTTAGCCATCCTGACCATCTCCAAACCTGACCTATAATACCTGAAATTTGACATTTGCCTTACTATCACAAAACCATTGTTTATGAGTTGTTTAGATTAGACAACAGATAAACACATGTTGTGGCAGTCAGTTAATGGTTAAAATACACATAAATGTAACAAAATCTTATAATTTCACAAGAGCATCCAAAAAATCATTACAAATCTGTATTTTTTTTATCAGAAATTAAGTTAATGGCGAAACAACTATTTCGTGAAACAGTCATTCTAAGGAATTAAATGGACTTGCGAGGGTTGAATTGATGATTTCAATTATCATAATTTTATTCTGTAAAGCCACATTTGTTTTATTTGCGAATCACATTTTAATCAACATAAAACCCGACACTATCTGCAAAAATTAACTTTAAAATGACAGAACTCAGTTCTACAACAATATTCTATATGAACTGTCCAGCTCAAATCACTGCAATCATTAGTCATTCACATGATCAATTTTTCTGTACAGATTCATTTACATTGATATATTGTAAGGACTCCTTACAATATATCAATGTAAATACTTAAGAGACCTTACTAAGGAGGTCTCTTAAGTATTACTTATCACTAGAGATCGGATATTCAGATGCATATTTACCTAAAGTTAATTTTTAGTTATGAAAGTATGGAAGTGACTTCATAAATTATTATTTTTGTAAAAAATATCCCAGGATTCCAGGAACACCAGGAATTTGTAAAGCTTTCTAATCAGGTGTATCGTATGGAAGCAACTTCTAAATTATTAGGATTGTATTCAAATACATTTTTTTTATTTAAAACCCCGATGCAAGTAATAGTTATGTGTATGTAGAGTGCAATTCTGTAAGAGAAGGGGTGGTGTGAGTTAGTTATAAAATTATATATATTTTTTTTTTTTTTTATAAGTATCTCGTTCTGTATTAGCCAACACCTCAGCTTTAGGTGAATATGCATCCAAATATCCGATCTCTGGTTATCACTAGCAGTGTCTCCTTGCTAATAATAAGCGACTCCTTGCATTATATTTGATCTAAAAGTTAACCCATGCGGATCCTTGATCCAAGGCATTTTACTGCAACATAAGACATACATAGCCTAATTAGCTGGGACACAGACCTACTCTTGGTGATGGAGTCTCGGTGTATAAAGGATGGTCATCCAGTCACAATCCGACTTTGGCAAGCATAGTTTAACCTTCAATTGATTATTTTTATTCCTAAAATGTGTCATCGTACTACCTTGATCATGGCTGATTTATTAGTTAAATGCTATGTTTTGTTTATATAGTTACCTCCTCGGTGGAACGTTTGGATCTACGTCTACCACTGCACCGTAGTTGGCCAATTGTTTGACCCTCGCCGTAGGTTCTAAAGAAGCCAAATCAACTGTTGGTTTCGGGCGTTTTTCTTCCGCTTGCATTGTATTGATATTGTCTGGTAGGTACTTGTTTATGAAAACAAAGCTGCTTCATGCAAACCTGTACTCTTAAAACGCTAAATTGGATTGGATAAAAACAAAATAAGTTATAACACCAATCAAAAACACACTGAACACACTGCAGAGAATTATGGAAGTAACCAAACCAAAACGCCATAAAAAAATTGTCAATGTCACAATGACAGTATGACATGACATATGTCGTGTTCCGAAACTCAACAAAAGTGTGCCGTGTTCCGATATGCAACAAAATTTTTATTTTGGTTGGCTTCGCGATATTATCACTATTTGTCTAATACGGAATGCGCCCGTGATAAAATCGCGAAGCCACCAAAATAAAAATCAGTACTAATGATCTGACATCTCTTAAATTTTTAGACTATTCAATTTGGTCGGGTTCGCGATATTATCACTTTTGTTGAATTTCGGAACGCGACAGTTATTAGCGCCACGTTCCGAGTTGCGATAATATCGATTTGAGCGCGCTCATACCCGTTCCGAATTGGCGTGAGCGCCATAACGGCTACGTTCCCAGCAGGCCTAGACAAAATATGACTACAAAAAATGACTTTACCTGCGGAAAGGACACGACGTAACCTTTCCGTAGCGATCACGATGTCCCGTGAATCGACTTGCGATAACGCCGATCCACGCCTGCTGCCCTTACAAACGACGCACTTCCTAATGCGTTTCTTAACTTGGATTTATTAGAAACTAGCTTTTGCCAGTGGCTTCGCCCGAAGCAACTAAATTTTCACATTTATAATATTAGTACCTAGATTTGTTAGGCCAACACTGTTAGCGCGTTCACGAGCGTTCCTGATTGTTGACAAAAATGACAGCTGTCAGCGGTCGTTATCGTTTTATTTCTATGGCAAAGCAAATTATTGTTGTGAGCACTATACTTAGAACATAATCTAATTCGGAAAGCAGCCTTAATAAGTCTAAAGTTTTTCAGTCGGGAAAATCATCTTGGAGTTAGTTTTAGTCCGGTCAATTTAGACATTCGAAGGTGCATAAAATCCCAACAAGCTGAAAATCAGTAAAATTGATCAAAATATTATAATTATAAATATATTATAAAAGTTCCCCAGCATTCCCGTGTATGGAAAAAAAAATCGAGGTCAAAGGTCAAAAAAATGAGTTTATTGGCGATTTTCAGCAAAACGGTAAGTTTTATCATAAAAGTACCTCAGACAAAAATTGTAGATCATAAAATTATCTATATAAAATTTATCAATACTTTTTTCCTACGAGCCACCGTTTCTGAGATAAAACGATTCAAAAAGTTGTAAAAGTTGTTTTCGTCATAATATGCACACGTTTCCACGCCACCTATGAGGTAGTGTACTTAGCGCGTTTTTTTAACGTGGTTTCCCCAGTAGGCCACTCCACGGGTCAGTTGTGATCCTCTTTAATTTGAAACGATTGTAAAATAACAGAAATTTTCAAAGATTGGAAAAGATAAAAGCGATATAAATTAAAACTTGTTCTTCTTCTTGATCTTGTTCTTCTTCTTCTCCTGCTTCTTCTTCATCTTCATTTTGGATGCAAGTAAATTGCGTCAATAGCGATGTATCGCATGACACTTCGTTGGAATCAAACGAATCCTCCACTGTTGGTGATTCAACATCAGAGCACGACCGGCCTTGACAATTTGTACATGCCAAAGAACAAAACAGTTAGCACTGCATCCCTTTTTGCAGTTGCAAAAAATTGTGTTGAGCAGCTTTTCCGGCGCAGGTGGGAGTAAAGTTTGAACTGGCTCTAATATATTGTTGACCAACTTCTAACCCCAGTCTTCTTATAGTTACAGCTTGTGTATATTTTATATTTTAAGTATAAGTTACAAAAACCAATAGAAAAATATTTCAATATATATAAGTAACAACACTAGAGATGTATATGGCGTACTCATGCATATTATGACGGTAATAACTTTTACAACTTTTTGAATCGTTTTATTTCAGAAACGCTGGCTCGTAGGAAAAAAGTACTAAAACATTTTTTATGTTTTGAACAATTTTACTGATTTTCAGCTTGTTGGGACTTTATGCACCTTCACTCTCGTTGGTCTAGATTGACCGGACTATTTTCAAGTTATTCCTGTAGTAAATACGTCTTCAGTCTATAACAAAAAAAATGAACGGAAAGACATCAAACAAAAAATAAACTTTTTAAATTATTTCATCATTTTACTTACTTTTGCAGTACTGCTGCTTTTAACCAGTGGTAAATGTCTTATAATAGTGTTACACTCCAAGTTCCGAGTGCTGTCGGACGTAAAGCACCATCTTATTTCTTCCCGTGGGTGTCGTAGGAGGCAAATAAGGGACCTACTAGAGAATGGGTAGCAGCGTTCTCTATGCATTTTATCACCATACTGCGATCGCCAACCCGCCTGCCAAGCTTGGCGATTATGGCAAATCCCTCGAAATATGTCAAGCACCAACATAAAACGGCCCCTAGTATCCGGCGGTCCACCTACCCTTGGCTACGGTAGCGGTCAAGGCTACGGCGAAGCAAGGGGTGCTAAGAATCTCCGGGAGAGATCTGGTTACCACAACCGCCGAAAACCGGACCTGGCAACGTACAACATGCGTACATTCCGGACCGACGAGAAGATCAGCGAACTGGAGAAAGAATTGAGCAGGTTACGATGGGGTATAGTAGGATTATCTGAAGTCTGAAGAAGGGGGAGGACTTGATAATCCTCAAATCCGATCAGCTGTCTCGAGGTGATGTCAGGTTTATTGTCCATAAGTCCCTTGTAGGCAACGTGGTGAAGATCGAGAGTGTGTCGACCAGGGTGGCGTACTTTATACTCAGAATATCCGCAAGATATTCGTTGAAGGTCGTACCGGTTAACGCCCTGACCATGACACACCCCGACGATGAGGTAGTGACCATGTATGAGGACATTTCCTGAGCCATGCATGGCTCTAAAACTCACTTCACCGTTGTCATGGGGGACTTCAACGCGAAACTGGGCAAACGAGACGAAGATGAGAGAGCTGCGAGTGGGGCAATTTGGATTTGTACGTCGGAACCACTGGGGTAACTTACTGGCCAGTTTTATGGAGAAGGAAGGCCTCGTTATGATGAACTCCTTCTTCAGAAAGCGTGAGCACAGAAATTGGACTTGGCAGAACCCTGATGGTACAACTAAAAACGAGATTGACATCATTATGACGACGAAGAAGCAAATTATTCAATGATGTCTCTGTGATCAACGCGGTGAAAACTGGAAGTGATCACCGCATGGTCAGAGGCACATTGAATCTCAATGTCAAACTGGAAAGATCTCGGCTGATGAAGTCAACGCTCCGTCCAGCACCGATCCAAATCCAAAACCCCAAGAGGTTTCAACTCGAACTCCATTATCGTTTCGAGTACCTAGGCAGCTCCGTGGACGATGATAACGATGGGTTCGTGGAAACTGTCGACACGGTCGGGTCTGATATTTTCAAGACCGGCCGTACAAATAGGAAACAGAAACTCTCTGATTACAGCTCACGGAGGAGAGGCGAGAAGTGATACTGCAGTCTTCAGACGATGCACTCCAGTACCGCTTAATAAACGGATCTCTAAGTCTTTGAAAAATGACCTTCGCCGATTTAATACGGGCCGTATTAAGGACGCGATAGAGCGGAACAAGGGCTCCAAAGTTTTTGTTGTTACATTATGTGATATAAAGTGTGGGCAAGTTATAATTCGGACGATGATAAGAATTGTTGGTCGCTGTGATTAACTCAAGACAACGTTTGTGTTCTTTCACCAGAATTAGCTTACCTACTGACAGGTTATATGAGTTACTCCATAGCATTGTTTATTTTATTTGACTGTATAAACCATTTTTTTATTTTTTTTATTTTTAATATTGAAATTTCCATTTTTTGATGAAATTTAATTACTTACATATTACTGTATAGAATCAAGTTCTTCCAACTTATCAGACAGCTGTGCTGCTGGGGAGTTTGTTGCGCCACTTCTTCTTCCCAGCTAAAGCACTAGGAAGTGTCGAAGGGTGGGCGTTTTTGGGGGACTGTCTTATGTAATTTTGACGTTCGAAAAGTGCTGACTCTCAGCCTAGTTTGAATAAATGACTTTGATTTTGATTTTGATTTTGGACAAATGATGAATAGGACAAAAAAAAAATGGCACAACACAATATAGAACCGATCTTAGACATGTTTCATCAAAATCGGATTATCACCTCTTTTCTGGTTAATGAAGGCATTTGAGCATCTTCCATGGGTCTGATCAAGTCGAAATTTGGTATTCTATTATTTCAATGATATTGGACAAACCAAGTAACTTGAATTGATGCTGGAGCAACACCTGGAATTTCCAGGATACCCAAGTTACTCACCAACAAACAGCAGAAGTATCGTGTTTGGGCTAATTGAAAAGGTCTCAATGAATAGGTTATGGATACATGGTGATCAGGACGAGGATTTAGGATAAATTAGTAACAAACTTCACTGTGGGAAACATAAGCAGTACTGCGCAGATTTAGCGAGACTTTAAGTTTAAAAAGCAGGAAATAAAAGTTACATTAAAAATTTAAAAACACGACACAAACAAATACTCTAAAAAGTAACAACCGACTTACAAAAAACACTACAAAGTGCAAAATAACTTTAATTTCGGAAAGCAGGTTCTTTATTAGTGATCGATGGAAAGCAGTGACAAATAATTAAAATACACATCCAACGTCACCGACTTCCGAAATTATTGTTCATTCAGTTCATTTGCTCCATGGTACTGCCCCCAAGCTCCATTCACTCTCCCTTTGATGAAATACGCGGTCATGTATCATGGTGATGTGGCGTATTTCTGAATGCCTAAGTAAAGTCTCATATCTAAATCTACTAATATTATAAATACAAAAGAAATTCTTGTAATTATATCTGAATGGTAGATACTTTTCCACGTTTAAACGGATTGAATTAAAGGTTGGCAAGAAGATATAATAGTATTCTGGGGAAGATACTTTTTACCGCGGGAAGATATAATTTCTAGGAGGGGCAAAGAAGTTTCTAAGGGGGACGCTGCTCACCCTTGCCCCCCCTATCTACGCCCATGCTTGAGACACTGCGGGATGTGGGACGAGAAGAGATTGCATAGCTTCCCGAACGCTGCCCAGCCGAATCGGATTCGACGATTGACCTCTGTCTCGAAGTTGAACCTACCTTACTAGACAGTTTGCCCTAGGTAAACATAATCGTCAACAACTTCGAGTGTAGAGTCTCCCATCTTCATGAGAGTGGGTGTTACATGGGCATTCGACATATACCTTCGTTTTGTCCATGTTCATTTTGAGGCCCACTCTTTTGGAAGCTCTCCTGAGGTCATCGAGCATTGTACATACTGAGGCCCTCTATAGTCTCAGCTATGACTACTATATCATCGGCAAACTGAAGGTGAGTGATGTACTCGCTATTGATGTTGATGCCAATCCCTCTCCAGCGCAGCCAAAACCTTGAAGACATCCTCCAGTGCAGCGGTGAATAGTTTTGGAGAGATTACGTCTCCTTGTCTCACCCCTCGCTTAGGGTTGCCAGACGGTCGGGAATTGGCGGGATTCTCCCGAATTTTTGTATGTCCTCCCGACTCCCGACAAAGCAAATGATCTCCCGAAAAACAAGTTCGATAATTTTAAGTTCACATTTTCGTCAAACGAAACTTGCAAACCACTTGGGCGCTTGGCGCAGAGCGAAAAAACATTGCAATGCACTCCATTCAATGAGTTTAGCTCATCCTCTACGAAAACCGAGAAGCTAAAATAGTGTTTTTTGTTTGCAAGTGTAGAATATAAAAACCTTCTTCGGCATGTCCCAACACGGTGGCTGTCACTTATGCCTGCTTTATAACGATAACTTCATGGATGGCCAGCCATAAAACATTACTTCTTGTTAAAAGGAGAAGATGAATGTCGAAAGGAAATATGGGACTTTGTATCTAAAAATCTTACTTCTTTTGATAATAATGAAGGGGTTGATGAATGTTACAGTGAGGGAATTTCTGAAGTGTATATATATTTTGTACATAACTTTATGTTAGAGTTTCAGACGGCGATATTGGCATTGGAAAATGATGGATGTACTGTCCTGGAAATAGATGGTATTATGAGAAAGCTGTTGAACCAGCTAAAAAGCCGATTACAGGACAAATTTTATGGCAGTAAAAATAGGTCCATTTTTAACAAAATTGCCAAACGCCGAAAAAGAAAACTTTAACAAAGAAGCAGAACAGTTTTTCCAAAGGGCCATCAGGTATTTGGAAGAACGTTTTAATTTTAGTGAGGAGTCTTTATTTATACAAAATGCTCTCTAAGTTTTAATTAAAAAAGAAACTTTGTTCACATGGAGTGAGATCTTAGAACTTATAGAAAAATTAAAAAAATTAAATGATATTTACACCGACCATTTGTACAGTGATTATTGTTCTTTATAAGAACTTTTTAGTTTAAATCGCCTTCCAGAAGAAAAAACTAAAATGACAAATGATAAGCTATGGGCATATTTTATAAGAAACTGCGTTGAAGTTAAAAATTTAACCAAAATTGTATGTTTTATATTTTCAATTCCAGTAAGTAACGCTTACTGCGAACGCGTTTTTAGTATACTTAATAATTTATACTCAAAAGAAAGGAACCGAATGAGCATGGATTTAATAAAGGCGGAATTAATAATTCGTTTGAATTTTAACGAAAACTGTTAAAATTTTAAGACCTTTTTGAATAGCGATAAAGCTCAAAAGTTGTTAAACGCGGTAAAAAAAAATGACAAATACTTATGGCAAGAACAAAAACAATAAACATGCTCATTCGGTTCTTATCTTATGTGTCACAAATACCTACTATGTTTTTTTTTCTTATATCTACAGTGCAAAGCAAGAATATGTTTGTTTACTTAATATATTATGTATAATTAATATTATTAACTTATTTTTTTATTTCTCCCGACCAAAGCCCTAAAATCCCGAAAAATCGGTTATTGATCCCGATAACAGGAAGAATCGATCTGGCAACCCTACCCTCGCTGCAGGAGGATAGGTTTCGAGGTCCGGTCCTGGACCCAGACTGACATAGTCGCGTTTACATACAAACTCTTTAGCACCTCGATGTACCGATAGTCAATCTGGCACCGTTGGAGAGACTGCAGTACATCCCAAGTCTCGATCGAATCGCAGGCTTACGAAAAAGCCTCCATAAACGCTAAGCAGAGAGGCAGGTTATACTCTTCGGTCTTCTGTATACCATGCATGTGGTCCACGGTGCTAAAGCCTTTTCGGTATCCAGCTTGTTCGGGAGGCTTCAAGTCGTCAAACCTGCGCGCGAGACGGTTCGTGATGACTTTTGAAAACAGCTTGTAGACTTGTCTCAAAAGTGACATGGGCCTATAATTCTTAATCTATATATGCCCTGTGATTCGAAAACGAAACAAGAGATTAGTAAAAGCATCGTCAATCGTCTATTAAGCCTGTCACAGACGTAGCTATAATATATATTAATATTTCGAGATATATAATAAAGTAGATATAGAAACCTACTACCTACACACGGGAGCTATACTATAATATATTATTTTGCGAGTTATTTTTAGAGTAAATAATTGTTTGTGTCGTGTTTTTAAATTTTTTATGTAACTTTTATTTCCGGCTTTTTAAACTTAAAGTCTCGCTAAATCTGCGCAGTGCTGCTTGTTTCCCACAGTGAAGTTTGTTACTAATTTATCCTAAATCCTCGTCCTGATCACCATGTATCCATAACCTATTCATTGAGACCTTTTCAATGAGCCCAAACACGATACTTCTGCTGTTTGTTGGTGAGTAACTTGGGTATCCTGGAAAATCCAGGTGTTGCTCCAGCATCAATTCAAGTTACTTGGTTCGTCTAATATCATTGAAGTAGGTAATAGAATACCAAATTTCGACTTGATCAGACCCGTGGAAGATGCTCAAATGCCTTCATCAACCAGAAAAGAGCTGATAATCCGATTTTGATGAAACGTGTCTAAGAACGTTTCTCTATTGTGTTGTGCCATTTTTATTTTTTTGTCCTAATCATCATTTTGTCCGAATTATAACTTGCCCACACTTTATGTCACATAATGTAACATGCCATAAAATTGAAATTCCTGAATAGGTACAATATGCCCTAAATTTGTTTGTCATAAATTTTACAATCAATAGAAATAAAACCCTTTTCAATAAAAGTAGTCCTAAATTCAAATTATTTAATGTTTATTTATCTATATTTTAAAACAAATGTATTACAAAGCTTTTGTTATGAACTTGTCCCATACGTAGATACGAGTTAGGTATATGACAGTGGGCAATATTTCTACCGATTTCTTTTTAGATAGTTCACTTGTTGTGTAGGTAGTTCCCTCTAAGAAGCATACAAACAAGCATGCAATGAAGCATGCAGTATGAAAGCAAGCATACACCACGCAGGCAGCAACCATACAGCATACACCATGCATGTAGCATGCAAGCAAGCATGCAACATGCAGCAGGCATGGTTTATGTCACGGCTCCGGTGCTGCGGGGCTCCGGCGGTCCCACGCGAGCTTATCGTCGCAGATGGTTTAACGCTTACCACCGCAGCTTCGTCTCAGCCGCGGTGGCGAGTGTTACAACCACCTGCTCCTCAACTCGCGAGCCACCTCGCCCCTCCGTGCCTACGCTATTCTAAATTACACTCTAGGGGTAGGGTAGACAAGACCTGCGTATGATAATGATTTTCGAACAAACAATTTTAGGAGAAGAAATAAGGTAGTACCCTAAGAACACTCCCGACTAATTCATTCCCTTTGTTGCCTCAGACACACACACCACACACACACACACATACAAAGGTTTTGGTTTGTGTTTAAACGCCTACCAGAAAAAACTTTTAATAAAAAATTAAACCGCCGAAAAACCGAAAAGTAAAAAATAATAACAAAGCAAGTTTATAATTTTTTACTTTTCGGTTTTTCGGCGGTTTAATTGTGCGGCCACAAAAAATTGTAAAAAGTTTTTATTTTACAATTTTTTGTGGCTATGATCTACTAATTACTACATGCTTAATTTTTGTTTACTCTTTGTAATACACAACTCAGATTAAAATCTGTGAGTAAACAATCAATCATCCCCTTTTTTCTTACCCTTAGGGTTGGCATTTTTCTTCGAATTTATATAGGACCAACTTCGGGGTATACCCTTTCCAATAAAAAAAGAATTATCAAAATCGGACTACTCTGGAAAAAGTTATGCGTGGTCATACATAAAAAAAAATATATACGCGTCGAATTGAGAAAAAATACCTGCCAGAATGGATAAACGCTCACCAAATTGTGTTTCATACAGTATTGTGGAAATGAACCTATTTTCCTTTTTATTCTATGCCATAAAGATTAAAAACGCTTTTAAAGTTAATTTCAGACTAAATATTTTTTACTATCGCTAAATAGATGTTATGTTACCAATATTTTATTTCACGACTTTAAATTTAGTCAGTTTTACTGAGGCAAAAAAGCTAACGGGCGATCGTACAATATTTTTGAATATCAAATATAATATGGCATATACCAAACACATGTCTAATGTTTTATGCTTGCTTATGCAGCATGCAAGCAAGCATGCAGCGTGCCAACAAAAAGAATATAAATACAACTCGTACAATTTTTCTGTTAGGTGTTTAATTATTTTGGAAGTTAAAACGTTGTTCTTTAGGCACCTCGGTATTTGCAGTGTGTTTATTTTATTTGAAGTTAAAATATTTTACTTGGTACTTCGTCTTAGGGTCTAAAAAATATTTTGGTGAGCATTTAAATTGTACCCAAAGGTTTTTCCAAAACAAACAGCACCCTAATTGCGTAACTCACGATTGATCATAATTGGTTTCGTCTTCACAGTTAAACAATATTTATTGCGTTATTTATGTTGTCGAACAGACACATTTTTCGAACATATTGTTGCGCGGCACGATTAATGTTTGGTTGCCACTAGCGCCATCTCGTATCGAATAGCGGAACTAATGGTCAAGAGCTTTCTAGAAAGTTCGATGCTAGAACTTTCTGGAACTATCGACATGTGTTCGGTCAGGGCCGATATGTACTCGAACATTCTAGATGCTTCTACGGTAGAAGGTTCTGGAACTATCCGAGGGCCCTATATAAGCGGGAACGGAGCGCGTCTCGGGGTAGTTCATTGGAAGCGATACATGCGAGAACATCTAAAGCGATCTTCAAGTGCGACTTAAGAGTGACCCGTAGTGCTATTGTGTTGTGTTATAGTGTGTTTAATTAAAGTGTTATTTTTGGTAATTCATATCGGCAGTTTTTAATTGTCACGAACCCCTAGCTCGTAACAATTGGTGTCAGAAGCAAGGATTAAAATCATGCCGATTTTACCTAAAGACGACATGGAGGGTATCCGTACCCGGAGTCATCGCCAGCAGGAGACGGACCAGAGGCGATTTGGTGGAGCAATGCCACAGGCGTCGGAGGGCCAGCTACCAACCACAGATGCCGGCCCGTCCACAGCTGCTCCAGCATCACCAGCACCAGATTTTGCTGCTCTGATGATGATGTTGCAGGAGCAGGCCCGCCGACAGGAGGAACAGGCCCGCCGACAGGAGGAACAGGCCCGCCGATTGGAAGAACAGCTCAAACGGGATAAAGAGGAGCAGGCCCGCCGACAGGAGGAACAGGCTCGCCGACAGGAGGAGCAGGCTCGCCGACAGGAGGAGCAGGCCCGTCAATTGGAAGAACAGCTCAAACGGGATAAGGAGGAGCAGGTGCACCGCCAGGAAGAGCAGATGCTCCTCATAAAGGACCTTCACGTAACCTTCGGGAAAGACATGAAGGAGGTGAAGGAGAAGGTTGCCCAGCATGACAACCGCTTGTCAGAAGCTGAAACTCAGATCAGCAAGTTTAGTGACGTCATTGCTGATGTGAAGCAAGAGTTGACTCACCTCAAATTTGGGGATGGAATCGCAGCTCCCGTAGCTACAACACCTTCGCTACGTGGATTCAAAGTGCCGCCGTACGACGGGACTTCTTCCTGGTCGGCCTACAAAATTCAGTTTGCGGCTGTGATGAAGGCGAACGGGTGGAATGAAAGTCAGGCCATGACTGCCCTCACCATAGGCCTGCGCGATCAGGCTTTAAATGTTCTGGAAGCTCTCGGTAAGGAAGTGACTTACGAGCAGCTCCTCGAGGCATTGGAGGCTAGATATGGCGATGCTCACCTGGAACACGTGTTTCGTGCGCAGCTCAAGGATCGTGTGCAACGCAGTAACGAAAACCTGCAGCAGTGGGCCCTTGAAGTGGAGAAGCTGGTTCGAAAAGCGTACCAGTCCGTACCTGCACTTATTGATGGGAACCTGGTGCAGGCATTCATCGACGGCATCCGGGACCTTGAAGTTAGAGCTGCTGTGAGACTCGGTCACCACGGGACGCTTAAGGATGCCTTGGCCCATGCACTGGAGGTGGAAGCTGTGCGGCAGGATCATCGTTCCCATCGCGTCAGGGAGGTTGTAGCGGCTACAGTTCGCGATCGTAAAGGATACAGCCCTAGGTGCTACGGCTGTGGGGAAAGGGGCCACCTTCGATCCAGTTGCCCTAAGCGAAGGGAAGATGGCCGGTCTCCAGAGGGTAGCGCGGCTAACAGCACTACCCAGCAGCAGCAGGGAAACGAGTAATAGCCAGGACTGCGGGGCGGGTGCTGGCTGATGTTCAAAGAGCCCCAAGGATTTCGATCACACAAACCCATGACGGGAACACCTTAATCATCAAGGGTGAGATCAACGGAATGCCCTGTAAGCTGACCATAGACACGGGAGCCTCTCGTACGGTCGTCAGTTCCAAAGTTATGAGTCGGCTCCTTGGGGACTCCACATACAACCGGGAATGCATTAATTTGGTGACAGCCACCGGTCAGCGCATACCCGTCCGTGGAGAGAAGGAAATGGAGTTGAAGCTAGGCAACAGGACCTACCTGCATAATGTCATCGTGGCTGATATAATGGACGATTGCATCCTGGGTCTTGACTTTATGAGGAAGAATTTTTGCGAGATTGACGTCAAGCAGGGAGTTATGAAATGTGGACGAGAGGAACTTTTTATGGAAGGGGCGTTATCAGGGAATGTGTACAGCCTTAAGGAAATTGTTCTTCCTCCGAGATCAGAAACGATTGTGCCGGTTAGTCTTCCTCGGAATTTTGGGCAAACTCATCGTTGTGTACTCGTGGAAAGGGTAGACAATGACCTTCCATGGAAAGTGGCACGAACTTTGGTCAGAGCCACCGACATCTCAGGGGTACGTGTGCTGAACCTTTGTGATCAGGAACAGACTATTGAAAAAGGCACACTGATTGGTACTTGCGAGGAAGTGGATTGGCTGCGTCAATGCCAATATCTATCGGGGACTGGGACCCCCAGCAAAGATGCACAAACGAGAGTGACCACACTTTTAGAAGAGTGTCGCAGCGCTCTGTCTCAAAATGAGATGGGCAAGGCGAAGAAGATGTTACTGAAGTACGCCGAAGTTTTCTCCCTAAACGATAGTGACATTGGGAAGACTGGCTTAGTTCAACACAAAATAAATACAGGAGAAGAGTTGCCTATCCGTCAGCGGCCAAGGAGATTGCCGGTAGCGCGTGAAAAGGAAGTAGAAACCATGATTGAGGGAATGGTGAAGGATGGTGTTATTGAACCTTCATCTAGTCCATGGTGTTCACCGGTAGTGCTGGTAAGGAAGAAGGACGGCAGCATGCGGTTTTGTGTTGACTATCGTCGTCTGAATGACGTTACGAAGAAGGACAGCTACCCTTTGCCAAGAATTGATGACACGTTGGACATGCTCACTGGAGTAAAGTGGTTTAGCACGCTGGACCTGAAAAGTGGCTACTGGCAAGTGGAAATTGACCCCAAGGACAAGGAGAAAACAGCATTCTCGACAGGAAAGGGTCTGTGGCAATTTAAAGTTATGCCGTTTGGATTGTGCAACGCTCCGGCAACGTTTGAAAGGTTGATGGAACTTGTACTGAGTAAGTTGATTGGCGATGCCTGTCTGGTCTACTTGGATGACATCATCATCGTAGGCCGTACGTTTGAAGAACATCTTCAAAACCTGGAACGCGTGCTCATGAAGATCCAGAGTGCCAACCTCAAGTTGAGTCCGAAGAAATGTTCACTATTCAAACGGCAAGTTAGCTTTTTGGGATATGTAGTGTCGGAAGAAGGTATCCGCACGGATCCAGAAAAAATCGCCGCTGTCAAGGATTGGCCAGTTCCAAAAGACAAGACGCAGGTCAGAGCGTTTTTGGGGTTGTGCTCTTATTATCGGCGATTTGTTAAGAACTTTGCAGATATAACCAAACCCCTGCATAAGCTAACCGAAGAGAAGCGACATTTCAGCTGGGATGAAAGTTGCGATATCGCATTCCAGGAGTTAAAGGACCGACTATGCAAAACACCTATTTTGGGGTACCCTGATGCAGGCAAGGAATTTATAGTTGACACAGACGCGAGTGACATAGGACTTGGTGGTGTGTTGTCTCAACGGAATGGTGATCAAGAGGTTGTGATAGCGTACTTCAGCAAGTCGTTGTCAAAGCCGGAGAGGAACTATTGTGTCACGAGACGGGAATTGCTTGCTGTGGTAAAGTCATTGCAGCATTTTAGCAAATATCTTCTGGGGCGGAAATTCCATTTACGTACCGACCATGCTGCACTGAAATGGCTATTGCAGTTCAAAAATCCAGAAGGACAAGTTGCGAGATGGATTGAGCTACTGCAGGAATACGACTTTGTGGTGGAACATCGCAGCGGGAAATCTCATGGCAACGCAGATGCATTGTCAAGAAGACCTTGTCCTGAAGACTGCAAGCACTGTACTAGGCAAGAGAGTAAGGAAGTGGTACCTGTGAGGATGCTCAGGACGGACCTCAGCAACGAGTGGAAGGAAAGCCTACAACGTGCACAGCAGGAAGATTCAGACATCAAGCCGATTCTGGAGTGGATAAAGGCCAGAGCTCCTAAGCCCAGGTGGAGCGACGTCTCAGCAATGAGTTCGATCACAAAGAGCTATTGGGCCCAATGGGACAGCTTGGTGATTCAAGATGGAGTCCTGTGCCGTAAATGGGAAAATGCTAGGGGAAACAGCTGTCACTTGCAAATGGTTGTCCCTAAATCTCAAGCACCGGATGTTCTGCAGCTGTACCATAATGGTTGTTCAGGAGGTCACCTGGGAGTAAAACGGACTCTACTGAAGATACGAGAACGGTTTTACTGGGTCCACTGTCGGGACGATGTCGAGGACTGGTGTCGCAAATGTACAAGTTGTGCAGCTGTAAAGGGACCTCAGACGCGTAGCAGAGGTGCATTGAAATTGTACAATGTTGGTGCACCATGGGAGAGGATAGCCCTTGACGTTGCGGGGCCGTTTCCGGAAAGTGAAAGTGGTAACAAGTATTTCATGGTTGTGATGGATTACTTCACTAAGTGGCCGGAAGTCTTCGCCATTCCAAATCAAGAAGCTTCAACAGTTGCCGATAAATTAGTTCATGAAGTCTTCTGTCGTTTTGGAGTACCTTTAGAGATTCACAGTGATCAAGGAAGGAATTTTGAGTCTCAAATATTCCAGGAAACTTGTCGAGTGATGGGTACTCATAAAACAAGAACAACTTCTTACCACCCACAATCGGATGGAATGGTGGAACGATTCAATCAGACATTAGAGAGGTACCTAGCCAAAGTTGTGTAAAATCGGCAACGAGATTGGGACAAGCACATACAACCGTTTTTGTTGTCATATCGAAGCGCTGTTCACGAAAGCACATCGGTGACACCAGCTTTCGCAAACTTTGGAAGGGAATTACGGCTACCTGCAGACCTGATCACCGGAATACCACCTGATGCCCCACGCAGTATAACCGATTATGCGAGTGACTTGCGGAACAAGATGAATGACATTTATGAGCACGTCAGACACTCAGGCCAGCAAATGTCTGAAAAGATGAAAACCCGTTATGACCGCAAAATGAACAATAAAGGGTTTGACGAAGGTTCACTAGTGTGGTTGCACAATCCCGTCCGCAGCAAAGGGAAATCTCCTAAGCTTCAAGCTAACTGGGACGGACCGTACCGGATTGTGACAAAGATCAATGACGTTACCTACCGGATACAGAAAGGTGCAAGAGGTACCCCTAAGATAGTCCACGTGGATCGACTAGCGCGTTATTATGGGGCCGATAATGCTCGGGACGAGCATTTCTTAGGAGGGGGCAGTGTTGCGCGGCACGATTAATGTTTGGTTGCCACTAGCGCCATCTCGTATCGAATAGCGGAACTAATGGTCAAGAGCTTTCTAGAAAGTTCGATGCTAGAACTTTCTGGAACTATCGACATGTGTTCGGTCAGGGCCGATATGTACTCGAACATTCTAGATGCTTCTACGGTAGAAGGTTCTGGAACTATCCGAGGGCCCTATATAAGCGGGAACGGAGCGCGTCTCGGGGTAGTTCATTGGAAGCGATACATGCGAGAACATCTAAAGCGATCTTCAAGTGCGACTTAAGAGTGACCCGTAGTGCTATTGTGTTGTGTTATAGTGTGTTTAATTAAAGTGTTATTTTTGGTAATTCATATCGGCAGTTTTTAATTGTCACGAACCCCTAGCTCGTAACAATATGAAGCAATGGTTTAACAATCCGTTTCAAAACGATACAGATTATGATGAATCGTGAGTTACGCAATTAGGGTGCAGTAGTCTGTTAGTGGTGTTATGGAAAAACCTTTGGGGTTAGACTACTAACCCCCCCCCCCCCCCCCAGTGGGTTCCCGCATTGTCGTTGCGGGGGGGGGGGGGCTCAGTAGCCGTGGTCTCCCAGCCATGGTGAAGCGAAGAGGAACCCCAAGGTGGGGCCGCTAGTCAAGGCTCTTGCCTCAAAGCCGACGACGCGACGTAGCGGCCAAAAAGTAGGTTGCGGTGAGGTGCACCGCATCGCAACTGAGGCGGGCCGCGATGTCGATGGGAGGCATCGCGGCTGAGGGTTACAGGCTGCGGCGGGGGAGTAGTGCCGGTACTTCTGAGTAGCGCTCTTCCCTTCCGTGGCCAGACCCTAATTGCGTAACTCACGATTAATCATAATCGGTTTCAATTTGACAGTCCAACAATATTCATTGCGTTATTAACGTTGTTGAGAAGACACATTTTCCTAACATATGAAGCAATGGTTCAACAATCTGTTTCAAAACGAAATATATTTATGATTAATCGTGAGTTACGCAATTAGGGTGCTGGACGGAGCCCCGGCCGTCACCGTTTGATGGCAGACGCGGGGACCTGTGGGGCCGCAGGAGAGGAGGAGTGTCGGTATAGCGTTGGCCGCTCTCCCTATCCCCTGCGGCCGAAAAGTAGCAAAAGGCGGGGCCAGTAAAAAAAAAATGCCCGGTTCGACGGCGCGTTGTGTCCCACGCGCGTCGTCAGAGTTGTTAGCAACAATTGATGGGGTCCGCAAAGGCCGATGCCTGCCAGGGGTGCGGGTTGTTCGAAAGAGACACCGTCGCCCCTAGCACACAGGCAACTGAGGGAACACGGGTGGGTTTTAGTCAGTAAAAGTTTGACACGCCCTCCTGCTCCACCCAGAGCGGGAGAAGTTATTTGATGATTTACAACCCTAAAAAAAAGACCACTAACGCACATTTATTTTGTTCAGCGATTATTTGTAGTTTAGAAGAAAAAATCGCTCTAAGGACACATTTTGCAATACTGTAAATGGGCCACCCTGTTCAAATCGATTCAATAAAAACTCATTTTACTTATTATCGTTCAATGAACGTTTATTATTTATCAACAAATTGTGCACAGCTCGCAACATAAATAACCACACAAAAGAAGTGGACTCCAAAAACACATTGTAAGAAGGTAAACAAGAATTTTACGAAAGTTTTTTTGACATTTATACAAATTTAAGAATGCTGGGTACAGGCATGGGCACACATTGTAAATCCAGAAACAAGGCCTATGTGTTAAAATGTTTACCCATATAGGACGACATTTTACACCGACTGGCCATGTTTCCTCCTCAGTCTGGCAGACTAAGCCTCGTAAACACCGAAAAAGACAGAACTTGCGTTTACACCGATTTATTCCGCAGGTTATTATTTTTCTTTTGCAGTAAGGCGCAACAGGTTTCGGTCTGCAGCTACTTGTGCAACTAATCGCGACAGATCTCTTTTGGCAGCTACCCGCGACAGGTTTCTCTATGCAGCTAACCGCGGCAGCTTTCTTTTTGCAGCTACCCGCGGCAGCTTTCTTTTGGCAGGTAACCGCGGCAGCTTTCTCTTTGCAGGTACGCGCGGCAGCTTTCTCTTTGCAGGTACGCGCGGCAGCTTTCTTTTTACAGCTCACCGCGGCAGGTTTCTTTTTGCAGCTACTTGCGGCAACTTTCTTTTTGCAGCTACCCGCGCCACAAGCTTTCTTTCTATAGTCTTTGAATATGGTGTCCATGACAATCCTTGGTAACTGTAGCGTAGGTGGAGTGCATCGTAATGGTCGACGTTTACAAGCACGCCTAAAAGCGAACGCATCGCAAGGCAACTTCGGTGCACATCTATTTGCTAGATTAGTAAAACCAGAATCGCAGGGGTGTTTTGTAGGTGTAGCTTTAGAGCACCTAGGTGCTAGTGGGTAAATATTGGTAGGACGTCGACGATTTAGTCCAGGAATCGGTTTTGGTTGTTTACATGGGGGATAATAACCAGGATAGCATACACGGTTAAAGTCAGAATATGGTTGTTGTACTCCACCCTTAGCTGTACATGTTCGTCCGAGTCCTGGTGAGTATTGCTGTAACAATCCAGGGGGTGGTTTGTCTAAGTTTGTGGGAATTTGTGACAATCGTTTTTGATATTGCAGGTTTTGGTGATAAACCTGAAATTGCGGATTTGGCCAAAATTGTGAATATCCCGAGCTTTGAGATATTTCGGACCGTTTTGTAGGATTATTACATGTTCCCTTCTTTTCTTAAGCAGTAACAGGATGTAGACAGGAAATTAAATGTGATTATTGAAATTCTCCGTGGAATAATGTGAAATTCCCGGAGAAGAGCTTTTGCGATTTTGTGTAAACTTCCCACGTTTAGATCTACGGCATTTGCAGAGTTTTTTTACGTTTCGGTTGAGATTTATGAAAAGGTGCACTGTAAAGGATATCAGCTTGTTGGCTTGGGTGTGGCTGTGACAGTGTAATTTGGACGCTAGTCTATTAGATACCTAGATGCTGGGTGAATTCTTAATTCTAATGCTTCAGTTCCGAACGTACTTTTGTGTGTGGGATGTGATGCTGTAGTAGATTGGAATCGTTGATGTTATTAGTTCATATGCTGTGCGAATTAGGTGAATGTGAAGGTTGAATCTGTTCTGCCGGGGGTGCGTTGTTCGAAAGAGATACCGTGGCCCCTGGCTGGCACACAGGCAACTGATGCAAATCACACGAGTGTAAAAGCACATCTGCACTTGCAGGCAAGTGCAGATGCACTGAACAAAAAGTTGGGGTAAATTGAACAAAAATATGTAAAAGGAGTTTTACTGAATCGATCTAAGCAGAGGACGCCCCTTTTTAAATCAATTCAATCTAACTCATTTACAGATTTTCGTTCAATGAACGTTTACTACATCAACTTTAACACATTAAATCGCAACAAAAATAACCACACAAAAGAAGTGGGCTCCAAAAACATAATGTAAGAAGGTAAACGAAAATTTGACGCATGTATTGTTGATATTTATGAATATTTAAGAATGTCGGGTACATGCGAGGACACGTTTTGTAAATCCAGAACCAAGGCTTTTGTTTTAAAGCGTTTACCCACATTGGATGACATGCAACCTCGGTTGGCCATGCTTCCCGCTCAGTCTGGTCGATTAAGTCTCGTAAACACCGAAAAACGGACTTGGGTCCAGGCTGTTTTGTCTTTCTTTTCTTAGCCGCGGCAGCTTTCTTTCTATTTTCTTTTAATTTGTTTTCCATGATAACCCTTGGCAACTGTAGCGTAGGTGGAGTGTATCGTAATGGTCGACGTTTATAAGCACGCCTAAGAGCGAACTCATCGTAAGGTGACGTCGGTTTACAAGTATTTCCTGGATTTGTAAAACATGGATCGCGGACGTATTTCGTAGGCGGTGTAGCTCTAGGTGCTGGTGGGTTATTATTGATAGACGATTGACGATTTAGTCCAGGAATCGGTTCTGATTGTTTACGCGGAGGATGGCTAGGATAGCGTAAAGATACACGGTCAAAGTTCGGATATGGTTGTTGTACTCCACCCTTAGTTGTACCTGTTTGTCCGAGTCCTGGTGAGTATTGCTGTGACAATCCAGGGGGTGGTTTGTCTAAGTTTGTGGGAATTTGTGACAACCGTTTTTGATATTGCAGGTTTTGCTGATAAACCTGAAATTGCGGAATTGGCCAAAATTGTGAATTTCCCGAAGTTTGTGATATTTTTGACCGGTCCCTTAATCGTTTTTTCTTCGCGGTAACAGGATATAGGCCCGAAATTAAATGCGTTTTTGAAAATTTCTCCGTGGAATAATGGGCCATTTGTCGAGACTGAGCTTTTGCGGTTTTGTGTAAATTATTTGATATTTCTTGGTCATTCCTACGTTTAGAGCTACGGCATTTGCAGGTTTTTTTACGTTTCGGTTGAGAATTATGTAAAGGTGCACAGAAATGAATATCAGCTTGTTGGCTAGGGTGAGGCTGTGACAACTTGGACGCTGGTGTTTTAAGTGGTTGGTTAGATTGATGCTGGGGAAATTCAGAATGCTTATTTGTTCCGAATGTACTTTTGCGTGTAGGATGCGATGCTGTAGTAGATTGAAATCGTTGATTATTATTAGTTCGTGAGCTGTGCAAATTAGGTAAATGTGAAGGTTGAATCTGTTGTAATTTGTTATTTGATGAACGTTCTGTTTTAATTTTTTTTTCCCTTGCACATCTGCACTTGCCTGAAAGGATCGGTATTACTTTTTCAGCTTCATGTCGCTGAGGAATTAGATATAACTGTTTCTCTACTTTTTTCGGTAGCTGTTTTGACTGATAACTAGGATGAAGGGAATCTAATTTAGATATTTCTGGTTGCATGCTAGGAAGATGCTGAGACAATTCCGATTGCCCTTCAGTTCCTAATATTCTGTTGCGTGTGGAATGCAATGCTGTAGATGATTCGAATCTTTGATCATCATTACGTAAGCTCTGCGAATCAGGTGAACGTAAAGGATAAATACGTTGTAATGTGTTGTTTGATGAACGATCCTTTTTAACGTTTTGTTCTTTTGCGCATCTGCACTTGCCTGAAAGGATGGGTATCACTTTTTCAGCTTTAGGTCGCTGAGAAATTGCATCAAACTGTTTCTCTACTTTTACCGTCAGCTCTTTTGACTGGGAACTACGATGAAGGGAATCTATTTTAGAGATATTCGGTTGCGCGCTAGGAGCATGCTTAGAGAACTCGGCTTGCCCATCAGTTCCTAGTGTACTTTTGCGTGTGGAATGCGACGCTGTAGATTGGTATCGTTGATTATTAGTTCGTATGCTGTGCGAATTAGGTGAATTTGAAGATTGAATCTGTTGTAATTTGTTGTTCACACGAGTGTAAAAGCACATCTGCACTTGCAGGCAAGTGCAGATGCACTGAACAAAAAGTTGGGGTAAATTGAACAAAAATATGTAAAAGGAGTTTTACTGAATCGATCTAAGCAGAGGACGCCCCCCCCCCCCGAGTGGGTTCCCGCATTGTCGTTGCGGGGGGGCTTAGTAACCGTGGTCTCCCATCCACGGTGAAGCCAAGAGGAACCCAACGGTGGGGCCGCTCGTCAGGGCTTTTGCCTTCAAGCCATTGACGTAGCGGCCAAAAAGTAGGTTGCGGTGAGGTGCACCGCAACTGAGGTGGGCCGCGATGTCGAATGGGAGGCATCGCGGCTGAGGGTTACGGGCTGCGGTAGAGGAGGAGTGCCGGTGCTTCTGAGCAGCGCTCTTCCCTTCCGTGGCCTGGACGGGGCCGCCACCGTTTGATAGCGGACGCGGTGGGGCCGCAGGGGAAGAGGAGTGTCGGTATAGCGTTGGCCGCTCTCCCTATCCTCTGCGGCCGAAAAGTGGTAGACGGGACGGCGCGTTGTGTTCCACACGCGCGCCGTCAAAGATGTCAGCAACCACAGGTGGGGTCCGCAAGGGCCGATGCCTGCCAGGGGTGCGGGTTTGTTCGAAAGAGATACCACGGCCCCTGGCATACGGGCTACTGAGGGAACACGGGTGGGTTTTAGTCAGTAAAAGTCTGACACGCCCTCCTGCTCTACTCAGCAGGAGAAGTCATTTGATGATTTCCCACCCAAAAAAAAAAAAAAAAAAAAAAAAAAAGCAGAGGACGCCCCTTTTTAAATCAATTCAATCTAACTCATTTACAGATTTTCGTTCAATGAACGTTTACTACATCAACTTTAACACATTAAATCGCAACAAAAATAACCACACAAAAGAAGTGGGCTCCAAAAACATAATGTAAGAAGGTAAACGAAAATTTGACGCATGTATTGTTGATATTTATGAATATTTAAGAATGTCGGGTACATGCGAGGACACGTTTTGTAAATCCAGAACCAAGGCTTTTGTTTTAAAGCGTTTACCCACATTGGATGACATGAAACCTCGGTTGGCCATGCTTCCCGCTCAGTCTGGTCGATTAAGTCTCGTAAACACCGAAAAACGGACTTGGGTCCAGGCTGTTTTGTCTTTCTTTTCTTAGCCGCGGCAGCTTTCTTTCTATTTTCTTTTAATTTGTTTTCCATGATAACCCTTGGCAACTGTAGCGTAGGTGGAGTGTATCGTAATGGTCGACGTTTATAAGCACGCCTAAGAGCGAACTCATCGTAAGGTGACGTCGGTTTACAAGTATTTCCTGGATTTGTAAAACATGGATCGCGGACGTATTTCGTAAGCGGTGTAGCTCTAGGTACTGGTGGGTTATTATTGATAGGGGCTTGACGATTTAGTCCAGGAATCGGTTCTGATTGTTTACGCGGAGGATGGCTAGGATAGCGTAAAGATACACGGTCAAAGTTCGGATATGGTTGTTGTACTCCACCCTTAGTTGTACCTGTTTGTCCGAGTCCTGGTGAGTATTGCTGTGACAATCCAGGGGGTGGTTTGTCTAAGTTTGTGGGAATTTGTGACAACCGTTTTTGATTTTGCAGGTTTTGCTGATAAACCTGAAATTGCGGAATTGGCCAAAATTGTGAATTTCCCGAAGTTTGTGATATTTTTGACCGGTCCCTTAATCGTTTTTTCTTCGCGGTAACAGGATATAGGCCCGAAATTAAATGCGTTTTAGAAAATTTCTCCGTGGAATAATGGGCCATTTGTCGAGACTGAGCTTTTGCGGTTTTGTGTAAATTATTTGATATTTCTTGGTCATTCCTACGTTTAGAGCTACGGCATTTGCAGGTTTTTTTACGTTTCGGTTGAGAATTATGTAAAGGTGCACAGAAATGAATATCAGCTTGTTGGCTTGGGTGAGGCTGTGACAACTTGGACGCTGGTGTTTTAAGTGGTTGGTTAGATTGATGCTGGGGAAATTCAGAATGCTTATTTGTTCCGAATGTACTTTTGCGTGTAGGATGCGATGCTGTAGTAGATTGAAATCGTTGATTATTATTAGTTCGTGAGCTGTGCAAATTAGGTAAATGTGAAGGTTGAATCTGTTGTAATTTGTTATTTGATGAACGTTCTGTTTTAATTTTTTTTTCCCTTGCACATCTGCACTTGCCTGAAAGGATCGGTATTACTTTTTCAGCTTCATGTCGCTGAGGAATTAGATATAACTGTTTCTCTACTTTTTTCGGTAGCTGTTTTGACTGATAACTAGGATGAAGGGAATCTAATTTAGATATTTCTGGTTGCATGCTAGGAAGATGCTGAGACAATTCCGATTGCCCTTCAGTTCCTAATATACTGTTGCGTGTGAAATGCAATGCTGTAGATGATTCGAATCTTTGATCATCATTACGTAAGCTCTGCGAATCAGGTGAACGTAAAGGATAAATACGTTGTAATGTGTTGTTTGATGAACGATCCTTTTTAACGTTTTGTTCTTTTGCGCATCTGCACTTGCCTGAAAGGATGGGTATCACTTTTTCAGCTTTAGGTCGCTGAGAAATTGCATCAAACTGTTTCTCTACTTTTTCCGTCAGCTCTTTTGACTGGGAACTACGATGAAGGGAATCTATTTTAGAGATATTCGGTTGCGCGCTAGGAGCATGCTTAGAGAACTCAGCTTGCCCATCAGTTCCTAGTGTACTTTTGCGTGTGGAATGCGACGCTGTAGATTGGTATCGTTGATTATTAGTTCGTATGCTGTGCGAATTATATGAATTTGAAGATTGAATCTGTTGTAATTTGTTGTTTAATGAACGCTCTGTTTTAAATTGTGGTTCATCTGCGCATCTGCACTTGCCTGAAAGGATCCGTAGTACTTTTTCAGCTTTAAGCTGAAACAATTCAGGTACTCCATCTGCCCCTAGTGTAGTTTTGCGTGTGGAATGCGAAGCTGTAGGAAATGAAAATCTTTGAGTATCTGTTGGTAAGTTGTGTGAATTAGGTGAACTTGAAGGCTCAAGTTTCTGTAAATCTGTATTAGGTTGTAATTTTTTACTTGATGAAAATTCTGTTTTCAGTTTTTGTGCTCCCGCGCATTTACACTTGCCTAAAATGATTGGTATTCCTTTTTCCGTTTTAGTTTGCTGAGGAATTGCATCAAACTGTTTCGCTACTTTTTCCGTTAACGGTTTTGTCTGAGAACTACGATGAAACGAATATATTTTTGGGATATTTGGTTGCGCACACGCACTAGGAAGGTTTTTAAAGAATTTAGGTTGTTTAGAAACGTTAGATTGCCGCATTGAAGAACGATGCTGCGGGTTCTCAGCCTGGGCCTCAGCTAGGAGCTTTGATTGAGCACTCAGCAAGTAGGGTGGTGTTTCAGACGGTGATATGTTTTCTACGGATTTACGGGAAAACTGTGATAGTTTCTTAGACATTTGATGCAGTTTTTCGGGCCAACAAGCACACTTATTCGAAAATGTGAATGTCGTTTGAGCGCCTACGGTGGATGATGTCTTGTCTTGTTTAT
Organism: Polymixis flavicincta; assembly: GCA_949987655.1. NCBI lineage: Eukaryota > Metazoa > Arthropoda > Insecta > Lepidoptera > Noctuidae > Polymixis > Polymixis flavicincta. Next base: position 7,403,242 of record OX465177.1, on the reverse strand, counting down.
TTTTACGTGATTTTGACGAAATTTTATCAGTGATAGATCTTATTTTCTCGAGCAATGATTTTGATTGAGAGCTACTAAATAAAGATGAACGTTGAGACTTTAGAGGATCCGAATACTGCGGGTGTTGCGATGGCATCGTTTTTTTCGCAGTCGGCGTCGGTTGATAGTTATTTATAGACGAGGAATATTGCGAATCAATTTTTTTTAAGGATCGTTTTTGAGCCGAGGTTGGTTTCTGCGATCGATTAAAGAGTTGATGATTAGGAAGTTGTTGAGGTCTCGAACTTGACCGGCAACTTTTAATTTTATCTGAATGGTTTGCCGCGCATCTGCACATCCCTGGTATTATTGTATGCGATAGAGAGAGACACGGTGTTAGTACCGATTGTTTCTCAGAAAGTGTTTCCTGAGGTCGATTAAAGTAAGCTGAAAACTGAGATCTATTTCGTTGACTTAGAAGATGTTGTGATTTTGAATATGAGTTTCTCATAAACAGCGTTTTCAAAATCTGGTGGGATGTTCCGTCCTTCGGAATTGCAAAAGATTCGTCACTTGAACACTCAATTGGAGTCTGCGACATTACAATTGATGAACTCTCAGAAGTTTTAGACTGCTGACTTCTAATACGATGAGAAAGTCTAGGGTACGAATAAGAAGATTTTTTACTAGGTTGTAAAGAGGATGTGTTGTCGGCGTGGTAACGACAATCTAATTTACTAGATTGGGATATAAAAGATGGTCGTGGAGAAGTTTTTGATATACGTAGACACGAGTATGATCTGTCTACAATTAACGGTTTCCGTATATACCGGTTGTTTTTTGTACACTGCCTCGATGAGCTTTCATGAATCACGCATGAACCACTGTTGTGGAATATGCTGTGTCTTGAACGAATTGCCATAGACGGGTTTTGGGACGTTTTTGACATAATATGACTTCGTCGAAAAAGACGTCCATTTGTTTCGTCATCAAGCATAGATTTGCGGGTATGAAGCGATTTTTGTTCAGTGTCATCGTTCGGATAGTGACCATGTCGTAAAAGTTTTGTATGTGATTTATTTACTTTTTTAGGATTAATCTGCAAAGATTTCTTAGTGGGATTTTCAGGTATTTTTGTTTGTTTACTTATCTTACGGCTAAATAACTTACAACCTAATCTCATAACTAATCTACTTAATTTACTTCTATTTTGAACCAGGGAAGAAGGCTCATTAACAGAGCAGGTACCTTTGGTTTTTTCGCATGACCGAATAGAAACCTGTCTTGTTGTATTCCGTAGGACTGACTTATCTGACTCGAAACATCTTTTGTCAAGATCATTGTGCAAGGAAAAGCAAGACTTGCGTTTTGACTTGCGACTGAAAAGGGATTTTCGAGAACGTTGAGATGTTTCTGTACCTACAGAATCCTTTTGGGGTGGTGAATATTCTGGTGATTTTGAAACTTTTGACCAAGTGTCCACACTCTTTCTCTTGGAGAAAGTTTTATTTACTTTGGGGCCATAGGGTTGTTCACCTACAGGAACCTGCAGACTAACAACCGAACACCGACACTTGTGAAGCAAAGACTTCGGGTGTGGTGAATGATCAGGTGACTTTTGAATGTTTGACCGACTCTTATCTACTTTTACAATATTTCTCTTAGGAGAAGTTGTACTTACTTTGGTGCCATGAGGTTGTTTACCTACAGGCTCCTGCAGATTAACAACCGAACACCGACACTTGTGAAGCAAAGACTTCGGGTGTGGTGAATGATTACGTGACTTAGGAAACTTTGACCGACTCTTATCTACTTTTACAATATTTCTCTTAGGAGAAGTTGTACTTACTTTGGTGCCATAAGGTTGTTTACCTACAGGATCCTGCAGATTAACAACCGAACACCGACACTTGTGAAGCAAAGATTTCGGGCGTGGTGAATGATCAGGTGACTTTGGTAACTTTGACCGACTCTTATCTACTTTTACAATATTTCTCTTAGAAGTTGTAGTTACTTTGGTGCGATAAGGTTTTTTATCTACAGGATCCTGAAGACTCTCATCCGGACACCGACACTTGTGAGGCCAAGCATTCGGGAGTGGTGAGATTGAAGATCTTTTTAAAGCTTGCGGAGATTTTGTTTGCATTTCCTTTGCTGTGTGAGATTTTAAACTAGTTACCTTGCTATATAAACTATTCTCAGCTGGAGGTGGTTGGTTTATTTCACGAGTATGGTCAGAAGCTATACCGAATAAATTAGGCTGTTCTTGTAAAGTTTCAGACGGAGCTCGTGTCAATTGTGACTGTTGGCTTGGGGGCGGTTTTGCTGAACTAGTTTTATAATTGTTTGTTTTTTTACTATTAGTTTCAATTTGTTCCGTTTGGTTAGCTTCATTTTGTTGTGGGGTAACACCGCAACGGCAGTCCGATGCTATTCCAAACACTGGACTAGTTGCTTGTGACACTTTGGATGGCAAATGTTCAATTGATTTAAGAAACTTAGAGAGATTCTTGCTTTTTTTAAGGATATCTGTTTGCGCGCTAGGATGATGCTGTGATAATTCTGGTTGCACGCTTGGAAGATGCTGTGAGAATTCTGGGTGCCCATCAGTTTTGGGTCTGGTTTTGCTTGCTAGCGGACTTGTAATTTGATCAATTGGGGGGCTTAGGCCGCAAGGGCAGTCTGACGCTATTCCAAATAGCGTGTTACTAGTTTTTTGTGAAATTTTAGATGCCAAATATTCAGGTGATTGTGGAAACTCCGATAGTTTATTTTCCAAGTGTTTGTGCGCTTCCTTTGCTGTGTGAGATATGGAACCCGGTATCTTTCTCTCAGGTGCAGTTGGTTGGTTTGTATCACGAGTACGGTCAGAAGCTATACCGAATAAATTAGGCTGTTCTTGTAAAGTTTGAGACGGAGCTTGTGTCAATTGTGAATGTTGGCTTGGGGGCGGTGTTGCTGAACTAGTTTTATGAGTGTTTGTTTTTTTATTATTAGTTTCAATTTGTTCCGTTTGGTTAGATTCATTTTGCTGGGGGGTAACGCCGCAACGGCAGTCTGATGCTATTTCAAACACAGGACTAGTTGCTTTTGACACTTTGGATGGCAAATGTTGAAGTGATTTAAGAAAATTAGACAAAGTCTTGTCTTTTTTAAGGATATCTGGTGGCACGCTAGGAAGATGCTTTGAGAATTCTGGTTGCCCATCAGTTTCTAGTAAGATTTTACTTGCTAGTGGATTTGAAACTTGATCAATCGGGGGGCTTACACCGCAAGGGCAGTCCGATGCTATTCCAAATTGAGTACTCGTTTTATTAGTTGGTTGTGATATTTTAGATGCCAAATATTCAGGTGATTTTGGGAACTTTGATAGAGGCTTTTCCACTTTAGGAATATCTGGTTCCATGCTAGGAAGGTGCTGCGAGAGTTCAGGTTGCCCACCAGTACCTAATGTAGTTTTGTATCTGCGAAGCGATGACTGTTTTGACAGAGAACTACGATGAAGCGAATCTATTTTAGGGATTTCTGGTTGAGCCGTTATTTGGTCAGATGTAGGTTGCCTATCGGTTAAAGGTGTTATTTGAGAACTGTACTGAGGTGATATCTCAGACGCTTTAGGTCGTTGAATTGAAAGGTTCTGCGGGTATTCAGCCTGGGTCTCAGTTCCAACTCTTGTTTTACGAGTGTCTTTGTCTGGTTGTTTTGGTGGATAAATGAGTAAGGGTGGTGCGGGTTCAGGTGACTTTGGAAACTTTGTGATTGACGAGAGTGCTTTATCTACTGAACGATTTTGGTAAGAATGAGGACTTATATTATCCCCTTTTGTCGAAGGGTGGATTGCCAGGGATTTCGACTGCGTTTCGTTTGCTGTGTGATATTTGGAACCCGTTAAATTGTTATACAAACTATTATCAGCTACAATTGGTTGGTTTGTCCCACAAGGGCAGTCAGAAGCGATACCGAATGATTTAGGCTGTTCTTGTAAAGTATGAGAAGAAGCTTTTGTTAATGTTGGCTGTTGACTGGGGGCCTGTTTTGCTGAATTAGTTTCATGATTGTAAGTGTTTTTACTATCAGTTGCAATTTTCTCTTTTTCCTTATCAGGCAGATTTTGTTCGGGGGGTAAACCACAACAGCAGTCTTCAGCTATTTTAAACTGTGCACTACTTGCATGTAAATTTGAAACTTGTGTTATTTGAGGAACTAATCCGTAACGAGAATCTGACGATATTCCAAAGCGCGGATTATTTGCGTGTGGTTGAAATTGTTTTAGTAACTCGCCCATTTGAAGTTGCCCTGAGGATAATGGTTGTGTAGTTTTAAAACGCCTTATTTCTAATGATCTACCAGCAAGAGATGGCTTTTGACTGGGTGGTTGCGTTGCAAGCTTATTTTCTTTTCTGTTCCCTAAAGTGGTCCGACTAGTAGACAATGGTTCGATTAAAAATTTGTTTAAATTTTGTTCGCTGTTCAAACCGCAGTCTATTGCAAGAGTTTGTTGCTTTGGTTTGGCCCCACAACAACAATCAAACATTTCCTTGGTAAATGTCCTTTTTGAACGCTCGGCTTCAACTTCACCCATATTTTCTTGAAGGATCAAGGGTGCAATTGTTTGAGTGCCCTTGTATAAACAAGGATCATTTAACTTTCTACTTCCTCCAAGCTCCCCATCCCAACCCCAGTCTGTAATTTTTTTCAAAGATGAAGATTGTTTTAGGGAGCCTGTTTTATCAGAACTAGTACTGGCACAATCTAAATTTTTCTTTGGAAACACAGTTATTTCCGGCCTGACAATTTCTTTAGCTTTACTTCTTTCGTAATCACTAGCACAATATACAGATGTTTCGATCTTGGAAGTCTGTTTCTGTATAGATATGTCTTGGTTTTGAGGAACATATTCTGGTGACCTCATTTTTTGAGGGCATATCGTATACTTATTAGATGTACTTGGAATACATAGTATATCTTTGTTAGCAGTGGTCAGCTTGACATCGCCAAGGTAATTCAAAGCTACATCACGATTGGTACTTGTCATGATGTTTGCAGTGCTTCGTTGCTTATGAATGGGAACATAAGTTTTATAGGGTTTATATTTGTAAGATTGTGTGGGTAACACGGTTCGTTCCGGACCGACACTTTCTTTTGTGTTACTTATTTCGTAATCACTAGTACAGTAAACAGATGTTTCGATCTTAGACGCTTGTTTCTGTACGGATATGTCATGTTTTTTAGTAACATATTCTGGTGACCAAATTTTTTGAGTGTTTGTTGTATGCTTGTCAGCTGTATTTGGAATACATAATATCTCTTTGTTAGCAGTGCTCGGCTTGACACCGCAACGGTAATTAAAAGCTACATCACGTTTGGTACTTGTCATTGGAGTGCTTTGTTGCTTTAGAAATGGAACTGTGGTTTTATAGCGTTTATATTTGTAACTTTGTTTAGATTTTTCGTGTTTCTCTCTACAAGGCCAATTCAGAGTGATATTGGTAGTTGTTGTATTATCTACTGTACTCGATTGCTTTTGAGTTGCAACAAGGATTTGTTGTGGTGTATATTTATAGGCTTCTTTAGATTGTTCGTGTTTCTCTCCACATGTGCAATTTAAAGCTATATCGCGTTTGGTTCTTGCCAAGGTGTCTGCTGCGCTTAGTTGCTTTTGAATTGGAACAGTAGATTTATAAGGTTTATATGTGTAAGCTTGTGTATGTAACACAGTTTGTTCCGGGCGGACACTTTCTTTAGTTTTACTTCTTTCGTAATCACTAGCACAATGAACAGATGTTTCGATCTTAGACGCCTGTTTCTGTACGGATAAGTCTTGTTTTTTAGGGACATATTCTGGTGACCGAATTTTTTGAGTGTTAGTCGTATGCTTGTCAGCTGTACTTGGAAGACATAATATGTCTTTGTTTGCAGTGCTAGAGTTGACAGCGCAAAGGTAATTCAAAGCTGTACTGGGTTGATATTTGTAAGCTTGTTTAGATTGTTCGTGTTTCTCTCCACGAGAGTAACTTAGAGATGTATCGCGATTGGTCATTGTCGTAGTGTCGGCTTTGGTTGATTGCTTTTGAGTTGCAACAATGAATTGCTCTGGTTTAGAACATTGTCCAGATTGTTCGTGTTTTTGTGTTTCTGGTACATAATCATAGGCTGATTCTGATAAACAAGTATCTTGAGTGTATATCGTATCAACTGTACTTGAAATACCAAGTAGTGGTTTGTTAGCAGTGCTCGGCTTAACAGTGCCAAGGTAATTATAAGCTAAATCATGATTGGAAATTGTCGTGTTGTCAGCTGTTCTCGATTGCATTTGAATAACATTAGCGATCTGATGTGGCTCATTTTTTAAACATTGTTCGTGTTTCTCTTTACAAGGGCAATTGAAATCTATATCGCAATTGGTCATTGTCGTGTTATCAACTGTTCTCGATTGCATTTGAATTGCAACAGGGATTTGATGCGGTTCATTTTTTAAACATTGTTCGTGTTTCTCTTTACAAGGGCAATTGAAATCTATATCGCAATTGGTCATTGTCGTGTTATCAACTGTTCTCGATTGCATTTGAATTGCAACAGGGATTTGATGCGGTTCATTTTTTAAACAATGTTCATATTGTTCGTGTTTCTCTTCCCAAGAGCACTGCAACGCTATATCACGATTGGTCATTGTCGTGTTGTCAGCTGTTCTCGATTGCATTGAAGTTGCATTAGGGATCTGATGTGGTTCATATTTGTAACCATGTATATATTGTTCGTGTTTCTCTTCGCTAGGGCAATTCAAAGCTATTTCACGATTGGTACTTGTTGTGCCGTCTTCTGTTCTCGATTGTATTTCAGTTGCATTAGGTATTTGATGAGATTTATGTTTGTAACCATGTTTAGATTGTACGTGCTTCTCGCCACAAGGGCAATTCAAAGCTTTATCCACATTGGTATTTGTCGTGCCGTCAGCAGCTCTCGATTGCATTTGAGTAGCATTAGGTCTTTGATGAGGTTCATGTTCGTTAATATGTTTACGTTGTACGTGCTTCTCGTCACAGGGGCAATTCAAAGCTATATCAACAGTGGTACTTGTCGTGCCGTCAGCGGTTCTCGATTTCATTTGAGTTGCTTTAGGATGAGGTTCATGTTTATAACCATGTTTATATTGTACGTGCTTCTCACCACAGGGGCAATTCAAAGCCATATCAACAGTGGTACGTGTCGTGTCGTCAGCAGTTCTCGATTTCATTTGTGTTGCATTAGGTATTTGATGAGGTTCATGTTTGTAACCATGCTTAGATTGTAAGTTTTTCTCGCCACAGGGGCAATTCAAAGCTATATCAACATTGGTACTTTGCGTGCCGTAAACTGTTCTCGATTTCATTTGAGTTGCATTGGGCATTTGATGAGGTTTATGTTTGTAACCATGCTTAGATTGTACGTTTTTCTCGCTACAGGGGCAATTCAAAGCTATATCAACATTGGTACTTGGCGTGCCGTTAACTGTTCTCGATTTCATTTGAGTTGCATTGGGCATTTGATGAGGTTTATGTTTGTAACCATGTTTAGATTGTACGTGCTGCTCGCCCCAGGGGCAATTCAAAGCTATATCAACATTGGTACTTGTCGTGATGTCTGCTTTGTTCGATTGCTTTTGATTTGCAATAGGGTCTCGATGTGGTTTATATGTATTCGCTTGTTTAGTTTGTTTATGTTTGTCTCCACTAGGGTGATTCAAAACTTTGCGATTAGTACTTGTCGTGATGTCTGCTTTGTTCGATTGCTTTTGATTTGCAACAGGGACTTGATGTGGTTTATATTTATTCGCTTGATTAGATAATTTGTGTTTCTCTCCATAAGAGTACTTCAAAGCTTTGTTGCTATTGGTATTTGTCGTCATATCTGCTTTGATCGATTGCTTTTGAGTTGCAACTGGGATTTGATCTGGCTTATATTTATAACCTTGATTAGATTGTTTGTGTTTCTTACTAAAAGCGTAATTCATGACAGTATCAGTTTTCATACTTGATTTGATTTTGGTTTTGTCGGTTTTATATTTGTAAGCTAGTTTAGGTGTAGCGTGCTTGGCACATTTCGATGCCATATCGGGTTTAGCCTTTTCCGTTTTACGACTTCTTTTGGAAACCTTATGATCTACCTTATTTTGTGTTTCATGTGCATAATTTATTTTGTATGTACTTGTATTAGCTTGTTTAGTTCCCATAGATATGTCTGCTGAAACACATTTATTACGGAAGTTAACATTCTTCTGGCGAGTTTGTAACTTTTTATTTTTCGTTGCCGATTTATGGTTTCTGCCAGAAGAGCAGTTTAAAGCGTCTTCGCGTTTATTGTTCTGTCCATAACTTGAAATGTGTTTTGTTGGAATGCTGTTTGTAACGTCTCTAAAACTCGTAATTCTATGAATACCAGGGGATTTGTTAACGGATTTACCGGCTTCGTGCTTGGTCCAACGTTTAGGTAACTGTCCCTGAAAGCCCTTTATCACTAAGCTGGGAGTGCATTTTGTAGATATATTTAGAGTTTTACCTGCTAACCCAAATTTATGAGCTCTAAATGTTTCCAAATTCGTTATCAGAGGGTGTTTAGTACCACGGGGATGGTTAAAAACTACCCCAAATGGCAGAATCCCATTTTTTCGGTGACCCAGATGGTATTTCACTAAATCTTCATGTGCGATATTATCTACTATATCGTTTGAATTAAATTGTTTTGAATTAATTGTTTTATCAGCTGATTTCACTGCAATACCGGACGTTGGATTAGAAAATGTCGGGGGAATATTTACCTGTTGGCGTCGATGATGACGTGAGTCTAGTTGCGTTAAAATTGAAGAACCTTGCGAATATTTATCCCAACAACTACACTTGGGCCATGGGCTTGTGCATTTCAATGGACAGGCATCCCCTGCTGCCGACGATTTATGTCTTGAGCAACTATCATCCTCATCCAACGGACAAGGACACACTTTTTTAAATTTCCGTGGCAATTTTTTAAGGCATCTCAAATTTGGTCTAACTTCACATCGCATACTTTGCAGTACTCGAGTGTTCGCAGGAGATCGTTTATTTCTAGAGCGTAATGGTTTCATCACCCATCCTCTTTTATCCGCATAAAACAATGTATACTTCTTTCTCGGGTTTGGATGAGATGATTGCAAAAAGGAAAAGCAACCCGTTGGCGTCTTCTTTTTAAAAGCAAACAAAGATGTCACATTTTTAACAACAGTGCCAACTGTGCGTGAGTACCAACTCGTCGCTGACGCCAAAAAACTCCTTTTATTATTAGGCAAATAATTTTCAAAACACATTTGCTGGTATTCACAACGTGGGTCTTTTTTACGATGTCTTTTCCTGGGAGGATAATTCATGATGGTACATGACCTTTTTGATTTGTCAGTTGTTAAAATACTTCTTAATCTCACGGGATACATGACTACCCATGCCAGAATTACCGCCAGCACACATGGAGACCACACCACGATAAGTAGTCCAATAAAAAAATACTTAATGCAGTTTCCTCCTGGAAATTTCTTTTTTTTAAGGAAATCACTAAAGTGCTTTAGAATTCTTGAAATAAATCCTAGAGGAACGTTTGAAATTTTACAACACTTCTTTCTACATGTATTTTGTTTCGGGGCAGCATTTGTTTTACAGGGTGTGCAGGGTGTACAGGGTTTAGGGTTTGGACAGGGTTTAAGGGTTGGACAGGGTGGGCAGGGTGGACAGGGTGGACAGGGTGGACAGGGTGGCTCGGGTGGACAGGGTGTACATGGTTTACAGGGTGTACATGGTTTACAGGGTGTACAAGGTGTACAGGGTTCACAGGGCGTACAGGGTTCACAGGGTGTACAGGGTGTACAGGGTTCACAGGGTGTACAGGGTTTACAGGGTGTACAGGGTTTACAGGGTATTAAGCTTAGCCGGCTCCTTTCGCCTTTTAAGCGACGACGAATGCCTCCGAAAAGGTCGAATTTGCTAGGGCCTGTACTCGCATCTGCGAAACTCATCATTACGGGACAGAGTGACGAAGTGACTTCTACTGTTTCATCTTTAGCCATACAACAATGTGGAATTTCTTGATCACACACACATTTTCTCTGAGATCTTCGGGAGTGAGTGCTTAAATTATAATAAATTGATGAACTCTCACAAAATTGGCAAACAGAGTTTAGTAGTCTCATTGCGTGATGTTTACAATCGTAACTTCTGTCTTCAACTGGCTGTGGTGGTGTATCTTTACGGTGTAATCTTCTTTTCAGTATTTTAAAGGGTATTTTATCGGTGTCTATGAAATTTAAACAAGACATCCGATATTGATGTTGATCCATAGATAGATTACTGCTTCGAAATCCGTAGATGTCGTTCGGTAATTTGGAATCGCGCTTCTTTTTCGTTGTCGTTTTCTCATTCTTTGCACGTTTTTTACAATATTTTATAAAACTAGGTGTTTCACGTGCAAATAAATAGCGTACTTCTTCATTATTTTGTTTCTTTTCCTTAACATTTTCTACTTTATGCTGGACCCTAGAGTTTCTTTTGCGCAAATTGAAAGTTCGTTTCTTTGGATGTAAATATGTACTGTCCCGAAACAGCTTTGTAAGACCTATGTCGCTCGATATGAGTTTAAGGTCACGCTTTCTCGGTGTATCTAAAACAAAGAAAAGAAACAGTAGCTTTTTCATTAAATGAAAATGAATCTGGTTATCTACATAAACAATATGTTGTGATGAGGTAATGTTTTATCATACCTATACTTAATTGTCCCGTGTGGTACCGGGCGTAAAAGAGTACCACCATCCCATTTCTTCCAGAGAGTGTCGTAGAAAGCGACTAAGGGACTTACTAGAGAATGGGTAGCAGCGTTCTTTATGCATTTTACCAACATACTGCGATCGCCAACCCGCCTGCCAAGCGTGGTGATTATGGCAACCCCCCCCCCCCCCAAATGCCCTACAAAACGGCTCCTAGTACCCGGCGGCCCGCCTACCCTTGGCTACGGTAGCGGACAAGGTTACGGAGAGGGAAGGGGTGCTAAGAATCTCCGGAAAAGATCTGGCTACCACAACAAACGAAAATTGCACCTGGCTACTTACAACACGCGTACATTCCGGACCGACGAGAAGATTACCAAAGTCGAGGAAGAATAGAGCAAGTTACGGTGGGGTATAGTAGGGTTATCTGAAGTCCGAAGAGAGGGGGAGGACTCGATAATCCTCAAATCCGGTAACCTGCTCTATTTCCGGGAGGACCAGCAGTCCCAAGGTGGTGTCGGGTTTATTGTCCATAAGTCCCTTGTGAGCAACGTGGTGAAGATCGACCAGGGTGGTACCTTATCCTCAGAGTATCCGCAAGATATTCGCTGAAGGTCATACAGGTCTACGCCCCGACCTTGTCATACCCCGACGATGAGGTGGATGATGATGATGATGATGATGATGGGACTCCCTTTTCCGCACGTAGACTCCCATTCGGTCCGTTGTGCGTGGCGATACTGGCTAGCAGAGCCAGCCTAGCTCCGCCCAAAAGCACAGAAGCTTCCTGGGAGCTTCACAGGCTTCGCGGAGCGACCTCACTGTTCCGAGGATTTCTTCGCGTTGAGAAGCCACGGCCTCGCATTCCAGGATGGTGGCGTGGGCGGCTGATTCCTCGGCGTCAAGGCAGCCCCTGCAAAGCGGGCTGTCTGTGGCGCCTATGTTAAAGAGGTGTTTGTTAAGGGTGTTATGGCCCGTAATTGTTCTTATTAATAAGGTTATTTCTGCTCAGGCTGAGAAGTTTTTTGGTTAATCGCTGCTGTACAATTGGCCCGTGACCATCTGTTGTTATGGAGTTCGGTCGACCTTTGGCGAATCCACGCACGAAATTGTGAGAAAGGCAGGGGGAGAAGTGGGTACGGGCCTAGCACTTTCATATCAGAGCCTCTCTTCGCAAGTTCATCTGCGGCATCATTTCCTACAGATCCACTGTGCCCTTTGATCCACTGGAGTGCAATACGATTGGACGTCGATAAACTCTCCAGGGCAAGATGGCACTCAAAAATTAGTTTGTTTGTTTTCTAAAGCTTTGAGCACAGATAGGCTGTCGGATAGGAATTTAATGCCGTAGTTCCGGATTCCTAAGCGCTTTACTGCTGTAGCGGCTTGTGTTAAGGCAACACATTCACACTGGAAGATTAAACTGTGTGTGCCTAGCGGCTAGCGGTATGTGAAAGTTGACGTTGAGGTCAAGGGAGTGTGCGCCAGCACCTGAACCGTTTTGTGTTTTTGAGCCATCTGTGTAGATGCGCACTTCATTGGCTCCCGACTGATCCCTTTCTTCTTCTACTGTTTGTATGATATAGTTTTTGTTGAACATAGGTTGGTTTGGTGTTCTATCACACGGGGCAGCGATGAGTGGCTGGTACTCAATCGCCCGGTCCAGGATGTTAGCGTGTGAGCTGGTTAAATTCTTGCCCCATATGCCCATATGCGTTAGCCTGATAGCAGCTAGTGCGGCCTCCTGCTGTATGTACAGGTCCAGGGGAGTTAATTGAAGGGCTATCTTTGATTGGGCTGCTGTTGGGGTGGTTCTCATGCAGCCAGTGGTAGCTGAACAGGCCAGTCGTTGGAAGCGCTGTAGTCTAGTAATGGTGGTTGAGAGTTCGGTTCTCGTCCACCAAACCAGAGCGCCATAAGCCAACATTGGCCTGATCACCGCTTTATATAGCCACAGGGTAATCTTCGGAGAAAGCCCCCATGTTTTTCCTAACATTTTTTACATTGGTATAGTGCAATTGTGCTTTTATTGAGTTTGTAGTCAAGATGTTTGTTCCAGAGCAGTTTTCTATCAAGGATCACCCCCAAGTACTTGACTTCGTCCTTAAGTGTTAGTTCTGTGTTGAAGAGTTTTGGAAGCCTATGGGGTCCCAGGGTTCTTTTGTTGGTGAACATTATTAGTTCTGTTTTCGAGGGGTTAACCGATAGTTCGTGTTTCGTGCACCAACTCTCGATTATTTTGAAGGCATTTCTCATGAGATCACACAAGATGCCCTCAAATTTCGCCGCGTCGTCCGCGTATCCCACCGAGTACAGACTGCTGGCGTTGAGTTCTGCGATGAGCTCATTTACGACCAAATTCCACAGTAGTGGTGACAGCACCCCACCCTGTGGGCAGCCTCTACTTACGATACCTCGCGTGGTGGTGTTCACGGTAAATCGAATAGCACGGTATTTTAGCATGTTATTGATCCATTCTATGAGTGTTCGCGCAACACCGTGCGTGGCAAGTGCCTGTTCGATGCTGACGAAGTTAGTTTTGTCGAAAGCACCTTCTATATCAATGAAGGCGCCTACAGTTGGGTTTTTAGCTTTAAGAGCATTTCCTATGCGTGAAACTACGCTATGGAGTGCTGATTCAGTTGATTTGCCTGCACAGTAGGCATGTTCATTAGGATGTAAGGGTCTTTGTACCGAAATTTGTGACCTGATCTTCCTGTCCCCCAGCCTCTCCAGTGTCTTCAAGACGAACGAGGAGAGGCTTATGGGTCTAAAAGACTTGGGTTGGGTGTAGTCACCCCTGCCTGGTTTCGGTATGAAGATTATTTTTACTTCCCGCCAGTTCAAGGGGATGTAGCGGTGGGCCAGGCAGGCTCGAAACACCTTAACGAGGTAATCACCCAGTAGATCCTGACTCCATCTGAGCAGAGCTGGGAAAATACCGTCCAGCCCCGCTGCCTTGAAAGGCAAGAAGGTGTTGATTGCCCATGTTATCTTGTCTTTGTCAATTACTTCTAACGCCACCTCCCAATCTAAGCTGCTCGTGGCCCTCTGTCTATCCGGTTCCCAGCTATCCTGGGTGGCAATCTGGCATCCTGGGAAGTGGGTGTTAGAAGTAGCTCGCTTGTTTCAGCGTCGTTTGTGGTGTAGGTGTTATCTGGTTTTTTCAGGCATCCTAATGAGTGGTCTGTGATGATGAGGTGGAGACCATGTATGAAGATATATCCACAGCCAATACATGGCTCTAAAACTCATTTCATCGTTGTCATGGAGGACTTCAACGCGAAACTGGGCAAGCAGGACGATGATGAGCTGAGAATGAGGCAATTTGGAGTTGAACGTCGGAACCACCGGGGTTACTGGCCAGTTTTATGGAGAAGGAAGACCGCTTCATGATGAACTCTTTCTTCAGAAAACGTTAGCACAGAAAGTGGACCTGGCAGAGCCCTGATGGTTCAACTAAAAACGAGATTGACTTCATTATGTCGACGAAGATGCAAATTTTCAATGATGTCTCTCTGATCAACGCGGTGAACACCGGAAGCGATTACCGCATGGTAAGAGGCATATTGAATATCAACATCAAGTTGGAATGATGTCGGCTAATGAAGTCTACGCTCCGTCCAGCACCGATCCAAGTCCAAAACCCCGAGAGCTTTCAGCTCGAACTCCAAAATAGTTTCGAGTGCCTAGGGAGCTCCGTGGACGATTAACGATGAATTCGTGGAAACTGTCCATACGATCGGGTCCAAGGTCTTCAAGAACCGTCGTAAAAAAAGAAACTCTCTGATCCTACTCTGCAGCTAATGGAGGAGAGGCGTGAAATGATCCTGCAGTCTTCAGACGACGCGCTAAAGTACCGACAGCTCAATAGACAGATCTCTAAGTCCTTGAAAAGCGACCTTCGCCGTTTTAACACGGACCGCATCAAGGACGCGATAGCGCGATATAAGGGCTCCAAGGTCTTTTCAAGAGATCTGTCTATTGGGCAGAGTCAGCTTGCGAAACTGAAGACCAATGATGGCAGGTTTGGGCACGCCACGATTGCGGCGGTAAGTCCCCTCTTTAGAGAGTGGTTTGAGAGGCGGCATGGCGTCCTCACCTTCCGCCTAACGCTGGTCCTCACCGGACACGCTTGTTTCGGGAGGTTCCTGTTTCGGATAGGGTGGGAGGAAACGCCCGGGTGTTTCCACTGCGAAGATCGCCCTGAGGACACGGTGGAGCACACGGTGGCGGTCTGCCCGGCTTGGGTGGAGCACCGCCGTGTCCTCGTGGAGGCGATCGGCGGCGGCGAGAGAACTCTCGGGTCTGGCCCTGGTCCAGGCCATGGTACGGAGCGAGAGGGCATGGGTAGCCGTCGCCTCCTTCAGCGAAGCAGTGATGCTCGCGAAGAGGGAGGCGGCGCACGTGAGGGAGAGGCAGTCCTTGCGCCCTCGCGACCCTAGCCGCCGCAGGATACGGAGACGCACTGGGCGTCGGGAATCCCAGGCCGCTTTCCGGCCACCGTAGGCATGAGCTTGCAGACTGCGAGTAATGGGTAGCTCGCTGTCCGGTAAGGACCAAGCCCAAGTCGACGGCGCGTTGTGTTCCACGCGCACCTAAAAGAGATGTCAGTACAAACGTGATGGGGCCCGCAAGGGCCGATGCCTGCCAGGGGTCCGGGTTTGTTCGAAAGAGATAACACAGCCCCTGGCATACGGGCTACTGAAGGAACACGGGTGGGTTTTAGTCAGTAAAAGTCTGACACGCCCTCCTGCTCCACCCAGAGCGGGAGAAGTTATTTGATGATTTCCCACCCAAAAAAAAAAATGATTGCAGGTTCGTATCCTCCAAGTCTAAGCTGTTCAGAGAGATCGAGAGTTTCTATGAACAGTTATACGCGTCACAAGCAACCCCGTTACGTATCTGGCAAACGACTCAAGAGCCAGATTGACCCAACACCACACCGAAGATATCCCGGACGTTAGCTTGTACGAGATTAGGATGGCTCTGAAGCAGCTTAAAAGAACAAGGCGCCGGGTGATGACGGAATCACGACCGAACTCCTGAGGGCCGACGGAAAACCCGTTCTTAAGGCCCTCCAGAAGCTGTTTGATTCCGTCATACTCGAGGGCAAAACGCCACGACGGCATGGAACAGAGGTGTGATGGTACTTTTCTTTAAGAAGGGTGATAATACCCTTCTTAAGAGTTATAAGCCCATATCACTTCTGAGCCATGTCTACAAGCTGTTTTAGAGAGTCATCACGAACCGTCTCGCGCGCAAGTTTGACGACTTCCAGCCTCCCGAACAAGCCGAATTCGGTAAAGGCTTTAGCACCGTGGACCACATACATACGCTGCGGCAGGTTATACAGAAGACCGAAGAGTATAACCTGCCTCTCTGCTTAGCTTTTGTGGACCACGAGAAAGCCTTCGATTCGATCGAGACATGGGCTGTACTGCAGTCCCTCCAACGGTGCCAGATCGACTACCGGTACATCGAGGTGTTGAAGTGTCCGTACGAAAACGCCACTATGTCAGTCCGGCTCCAGGACCAGACTTCGAAACCTATACTTCTGCAGCGAGGTGTCAGATAAGGAGACGTTATCTCTCCGAAACTCTTCACCGTTGCACTGGAAGATGTCTGCAAGGTTCTGGACTGGAAACGGACTGACATCAACATCAATGGCGAGAACATCACTCACCTTCGGTTTGCCGATGATATAGTTGTCATGGCTGAGACCAGGCAGGACCGTAGTACAATGTTCGATGACCTCAGTAGAGCTTCTGAAAGAGTGGGACTTAAAATGAACTTGGACAAGACAAGGTCGTGTCCAATGCCCATGTAACACCCTCACTCATAACGGTCGGAGACGCTGCACTCGAAGTTGTGGACGAGTACGTTTACCTATGACAAACTGTCCAATTAGGTAGGTTCAACTTCGAGAAAGAGGTCAATCGTAGAATGCGACTCGGCTGGGCAGCGTTCGGGAAGCTTCGCAATATCGTCTCGTCCCACATATCACAATGTCTCAAGACGGAAGTCTTTGGCTAGTGCGTGTTGCCAGTACCGAACCAGTACAGTAGTAGTATATGGAACCGAAACGTGTTCACTCACAATGAGCCTCATAAGAAGGCTTAAAGTCACCCAAAGGGCAATGGAGAGGGAGTTGCTTAGAGTTTCACTGTGTGATCGAATCAGGAATGAAGAGATCCACAGGAGAACCAAGGTAAACGACATAGCCTGAAGAACTGCTAGAAAACTAAAGAAAGCCCTATCCTTATATATTATTTTATTGAGCCAATAACAATTTATCGTATTTTGAACCGTTAGTTTCCGTAAACGAGGGTGGCAGGACCGAAACACACTTTAAAATTTAAAATTAATTGACACATTTTAAAATTGATTGTTAAACAGGAAAATTCAGATAACCCCTGTTATGGTTCTTCCCCTCGGGGGCATGGTACAACTTTCCACCCTGTATAAACTACTAGCTGCTGCCCGTGGCTTCGCCCGCGTGGAGGTCGAAAATTATCCCACGGGAACGTATTAACGGAATTAATAGTATCCTATATGTTAATCCAGGTTACAAACAATTTGTTTGCCAAATTTCATCCAAATCCGTTCAGCCGTTTTTACGTGATTGAGTACAAGCATCCAAACATCATCACAAACTTTCACATTTATAATAATACTAGCTTTTGCCAGCGGCTCCGCCCACGTGGATGTCGGTTATCGCGTAAAATAGTAGCCTATGTCCTTCTCCATATTCCAGGCTATATCTCTGCCAAATTTCATGACGATCGGTTCAGCAGTTTAGGCGTGAAAGCGTGACAGACAGACAGACAGAGTTACTTTCGCATTTATAATATTAGTAGGGAAGTGGGGATTAGTAGGATAGTTAGTAGAATATAATTAAGTCCACTTTGGTTCTGCTTAGCCCTGAAACCTCTAAACACACTGCTGGAGGATTTAGGTACAGGCTGTAGGGTGAGGAGAGGGGGTCAGGTTATATCTCACCTCATCTACATGGATGACCTAAAACTCTTTGCCCCCAACAATTTGCAACTGATGGAGCTACTGAAAGTAACTGAAACCTTCAATAGCACCATTGGTGTGGACAAATGTGCGGTCATGCATGTAAAGCGAGGAGATATTATGGAATCCGTGGGGGCCTTCAACGGTTGGGTCATGCCGGTCTTGATGTACTCTTTCGGCGTACTCAAATGGACTCAGACCGAACTCGACGCCCTGGATAGGAGGGTCCGTACGCTGCTGAGTGCATATCGAATGCATCACCCACGATCATCGGTAATGAGACTGTATATCCCGCGAAAGTGTGGAGGTAAGACCCTCCACAATCGCGAGATATGCAGTCTCAGAAAATATTTCCTAGAAACCGACGTGGTACCGATAATCATAACAGCCAATGGTTTGATAACAGAGAGCCTCGACCAACACCTAAAGAGGTTCTCATTGGGCAGCTGGATCAAGGGCTTGATCCAGAAAGCGGTACTTCTGGACGCAGCTCGTATTGTTAGTAGGTTCCTCTCTCTGGAGCCTTGACCGCCGGTAGTTTGGACTCTGTTCCCGATACCGGTGGGCTACAATTTTTTTATATTTTTAAATATTTTATATTTGAAAATGTAATTTATATGCATTTATTGAAATAAAGGAAATAATAATAGTAGGATAGGATTATTTTGCATACCCAAACCCAACTTACTTTTAGGTGGTTTAAATATTTCGCTGTTCGATTTACTTCTGGAAAAATTATCTTCTTTCGATGTTCCTGCAGGACTTGTGGATGTGGTGTCATCTAGGTATTTTTCTTTTGTCCCAGGAGGACATATTTTATAATTTGGATATTTTTTCGATGTTCCCGGAGGACTTATTTCTTCATCTAGACATTTTTTCGACAGTCCTGACGGACTCGTATTGTCATCTAGACATTGATTATCGTCTCCAGTTTCATCCTTGTTTCCGTCAGTGCTGGTATTCCAGTCTTCTTGTTTGTACTGTTCATGTTCTGCAATATACCCCTTTTCACCTTCTTTTTCACTTACAGACGTATCGAATTCTACAACTCGTAATCTATGCAAATCCATGCCGTACTATATGACAAATATTTGTTTCGGCATTTCATGGAAATACATAATTTTTTTCACGAGAACAGTAGAATAATCATTAGCCACATTAAATAAAGACTTATACAAATAATAAAACAATATAAAATTGTAAATAAATCTTAAAAACTTAAAAACAAACTATCAAAATTGACAGGTCAAAAGCCATTATAATTAAAGATGTTAAAACATTTTTCTTTTGTTAAACAAGTAATCAATAAAGATCTCAAAAGTATTAAGCGCATTTGAAGGTTTTATTTGTACCTACATTTTAATGTGATGGGTTTTATCTTTATTTATGTATGTAGCTATAATTAGCTTTGTAATGCTGTACCTATGCAATGAAAGTGTAAACTAACCTTGTTCTGCATACTGCGAAGATCGCCCTGAGGACACGGTGGAGCACACGGTGGTGGTCTGCCCTGCTTGGGCGGAGCACCGCCGTGTCCTCGTGGAGGCGATCGGCGGCGGCGATCTCTCGCGTCCGGCCCTGGTCCAGGCCATGGTACGGAGCGAGAGGGCATGGGGAGCCGTCACCTCCTTCAGCGAAGCAGTGATGCTCGCGAAGAGGGAGGCGGCGCACGTGAGGGAGAGGCAACATATGCGCCCTCGCGACCCTAGCCGCTGCAGGATACGGAGACGCCCTGGGCGTCGGGAATCCCAGGCCGATTTCCGGCCACCGTAGGCATGGGCTTGCGGACGGCGAGTAATGGGTAGCTCGCTGTCCGGTAAGGACCAAGCCCAAGTCGACGGCGCGTTGTGTTCCACGCGCGCCTCAAAGAGATGTCAGCACAAAAAATGATGGGGCCCGCAAGGGCCGATGCCTGCCAGGGGTGCGGGTTTGTTCGAAAGAGACACCACAGCCCCTGGCTTAAGGGCTACTGAAGGAACACGGGTGGGTTTTAGTCAGTAAAAGTCTGACACGCCCTCCTGCTCCACCCAGAGCGGGAGAAGTTATTTGATGATTTCCCACCCAAAAAAAAAAAAAAAAAAAGCCTTGTTCTGCATTTTATTACGTAACATTCTCTCAATCTCAATCTGTAGCATTTTGAAGGATAGGTATCCTTAAATGAATATGAATAATGATGATAATCCTTATCCTTAGATAAATGGATCAGCAATATTGTCCTATCGGCTTCCCTTCGGTGATTCGTATCTCTACCGCTTTTGAAAAATGGCACCTCAATTGTCGATTGTTTGAAACCGGCACCCTAATTGCGTAACTCATGATTAATCATAATCGCTTTCAATTTGACAGTTTAACAGTATTCATTGCGTTATTTACGTTGTTGAACAGACACATTTTTCGAACATATGAAGCAATGGTTTAGCAATCTGTTTCAAAGCGAAACAAATTATCATGAGTTACGCAATTAGGGTGCTGATTCGCTTCGCCTTCTCTCTTAAAAAATTCACACCTCGCCGCTGGTGTTTTGTAAGTATCTAATAGGTACGGACATGACTTCCTGCCTTCGGATTCAGGATCATGTGCAGGATTACAGTATTCACACTAAGATTACAAAATTAAGAGTTACGAGTATAAGTCGATAGCTGACTGGCCTAATTAGATTCTAAAGTGCCAAAATTTATTAGCACTTTAGTTGTTGGGGTGTTTTTTTAGTGGTTTATTACTAACCCAAGCAGCAAAATTATCCTATAGTGCAGATGATATAGGCCTCCAGCACTTATAATAATCTCTTAACGGTTCTAGTATTTGCTGCCACGCTTATAATAGCAAGCATGGAGTTAGTTGGGCCTTATAGTATATCTGATCTTATACATTAACTTATAATTACTTATAGGTAGAAATTAAGGGTGCAATATAAGCTTGGGTGACCTATAAGAGTATCGCGAGGGTGTAAATGTACTCAAGAGTAGATAAACTGGTAAGCTATACTTATAACTGCTAATAAGAAGCATTATAGAACTACTATAAGCAAAGTACGCCAATAATAGTTATATACAGAACTAAACATACTGGAAACTATTTGCATTTATTACTTGGTTTTATAAAGGTTTATAAATTCACTTTACAGAACAATTATAAGTAAAATGGAGCGGTTTTATAGTGGTATAAACCAATAATGTTATAATCTTAACACGATTATAAAGGTTTAATATAATATACTTAGTATCCAAAACTATATCCGCGGTGTCCTGTACAAGAATACCTTGGTTTATAATAGTCTTGCAAATGCTGTAATAGTCTCAGCACAGACATTTTGATTTTGTTGTGTCGTATTCGTTGCCGACTTGCTGTTCTATTTACTTTTCTTTCAAAAATGGATATATATAAATGGAAACAGATAAAAAGAAGTAGTTATTACATACCTACGAAAAGTTTAGAAAACCTGTAAACAAATAATTCAGGTGTCAGGTTCTAGCTTTGGATCTGTCAAAGAACGATCGTAAAAATTGGAGAAGGTTCCGTACAAAATAGTTACTATGAAAATTTTAGACAACTGCAAAAAACGATGTATTTATCGATAAAAAGCGGTTTAAATATAGACTTAGAAGATTGTATTAGTGAGGAAACTGTGCAAGAAGATGAAAGCGATATTTGAAGACTATTCAAATTTTCAACTACATAGTAATCATAGAAAATGGACTGTAGAATACAATGTACGACATGCGGCATTAAATTCTTTATTAGACATTTTGAATAAGAAGATTGAATATGCCCTTCCTGAGGATGCCCCGTACACTACTTGACACTAATAAAGAAAATCTGCATATTACTAATTCAGCAATAGGAGAATATTGGCATAATGGCGATTATTGAAAAAATATTTTTCAACAACTACCCATTGCACCCGAAGGGATTTCTTTAAATATCGCACTGGATAAAAACTTTTCCTGTATAAAAAATCTAAATATCAGTTTTGGCCAATTTTAGTTCTTTTTTATCACCATAAAAAGTACTTACTGATCCTGTAGGGTAAGTAATAAATTAATTGACAAAGACAAATGAACTAAACTGAAACAAGGTATAAATAAAAGCAATTTATTCATAGTAATGTATTTTTATTTTAGGTTTTCTCTTAAAATAGATTCGCTAGGTACCTATTAGTTTTACACAATACTTGTTTTTTACGTAATGTTGTGCTTAATATTAGTGAGATAATCATCAGTATTCAATTTATATCATAACGGTATTTAAATCGCTTAATTTTAATAGGTCCCTAACCAAGAAATTATTTATCACAAGAAAAGTACGTAGGTATTCCAAATAGGTAACATTTTTATTTCAGTAATCATTCATTATTGGACCTATAACAAATTGAAACTTAATAATGTATCCATAGGCACTAAATACCTAATCGTAATAAAAAAAAACAATCTGTTGTGACATAACAAGAAGTGTGTTTCGTTCCATGGCCATCTTAAGGTTTTTAAAGCTCGGAGATCGCTTTTAGTCACAAAGCGATCGACGTCCAGAAACATTGCCATTTTCAATGCTGAGACCTAAACAAAAACAATAAAATAAGACATTGGTACCACTATCAATATAAAAAAATAACCGTCCGGTTATAGAAATATTTGCGGAACTCTAATTCCAAACAATATGGCCAAGCAATGGTTCTGATATTTACCATCATTAAACAAAGTACGCCTATAACGGTTTGTTAATGTATTTAGGAAAATCAACTTTGTCAAAATGGCGACTTTTCGTTGTACGTCTTACTGAAACCAACATTATTTTAAAATTCAACTTAATGAAAACGCAAATTTCAAGGGGCGTGTAAATTTTTTGATTATAAACGGACTATACTTCACAGAAAATATACGTGCGCCATGCACATTCAAACACATACATCTTGACTTATTGTTAACTAACACTCTACTCATAATTGATATTCCAGATATTATTTTTAAGAAATGGATGAATAACTTACCTTTATATCAATATCAATCTTTACAAATGCGCGCAGCAACATTCACTAATTCACAACACTTTTTATGAGCTTGTAAGAGATTCACTGTGTACGTTATTGTCGTATTTGGTTCCATTAAGCGCTTATAGTTAGCTTCGCGGGAGCAAATAGTTCTACGTAGTTCAACTATAAGGTCGTTATTGGTAAAAGTGGTGTTCACCAAATCGACTATAAATATTTAATTAGGTAAAATACGCCTATAAATTGGGCCCTTTTCCGTGGTTATAATTGCTTACTATTCTGTTATAGTCCTAATGAAATGGTGGTTCCAGGACAATTACTAGATCATATTTTGCTGCTTGGGAATAAACCACTAAAAAAAAACAACAACAACAACATTTTTATTTAATCGGTTAGTGCCGTAAAAATGCATTTAATTATTATTATTTTTTTTCTTTTTTTTCATTTAGCCTACACTGTCCCATTGCTGAGCAAAGGTCTCCCCCAAATCCTTCCAGGCATCCATTTCCAGGGCCTCCTCGATCCAGCCCTTGCAATAAGCGTCTAGGTCGTCACGCCACCTTTTCTTGGGCCGGCCTCGGCGGCGCCGTCCATCCTCGGGCACTTGTGGCGACAATTGCCCAGCGGTCACTGTGCATGCGACTGGTGTGACACGCCCAGTCCCGTTTTAGACTGGCAGCCTTTTTGCCTACGTCTAAGCTAGGTTTGGAGCGCAGTGTGGTGTTTCGTATTCGGTCGGTTCCTTTAACACCTAAAATGCTGCGCTCCATTGCTCTTTGGCAAACCCCAATGCGGAACTTTTGTGACTCGGTGAGCGACCAGGCCAATTCTTGTAATTATAAATGTTCGCAGTGTCATCTCGGCGACAATCCAATTTCAAAAATTTGTCAAAAATATATGGAAACTCGAGGTATTTTTGACAGATTGACACTGAGATCAGACTTAAATGTCTATGGATCAGACTGTGAACCACAGACATATAAACAGTAGCAGACCAAACATTCGCTAAAAATTGCGTACCCATTACGCACACATAGGGAGTGTTGTCAATACAGGGCCGAACTAGGGCCGGTTGCCGGTATTATCGAACGATATTGAAACGACTGATAATCTTACTGACAATCCGTGAAAATCGATATTCTCTGGGTATATGAAGTGTGGATTTCTTATCATTAAAGTCTTAACGAATCCATCGCCATCTATTCCCGTGGTTATTGTAAAAGGAGAATAAGGTAATATTTTAAAAGGACGATGGGCCGCAGTCCACTCACGTCCTTTTAACGGTATATTTACACAGACCGTTGACGGCCATCAGTATCAGATAAAAGAACTGTCTCTGCAGTCATTAACCAGCATGCCCAGCTTTGTAGGACCTAGAGTTAAGGTGTTGGTATGCCTGAAAGCTAGCTTATGAATATATCAGGAATTTTGAAATAAAAGAATGAATTTAATTATTATTCATATATTTATTTTTTTAACTTTATTTTCATAATTTCAAAACGAAATAATAATAATATTTACTAGTATATTAAAAGAAAATAATACGTCAGAATCGTGGTTAATGGGATAAGTGCCCAAAAGGTTAGAAAAAAAGCCACGTTGTATGGCAGTGCCGATTCTTTGGCCGAAAAATAGGCCAGCCCTTTGGTCACGTGAAGAGTCGACCAACTGCTTGGGAATGTCTCGGAAAACTAAGTGGGCACTCGAACCCCATGGCCCTAGAGTTTCAACCCCAAACGGCTCGAACATATAGGTTCCAATAAGATTGAAATATTTGCACTGCTTGCGGTTTTGCGCACCTGCAGCAGCCGCTGCTTAAACAGTTCATTCAACAGAGTAGGAATTGCTCCAGGACCTAATGTTGTTCGAAAAGCACTGGGATCTATCAAGTGTTTCTCAAAATGCTTCGAAAAAAGTACAATCGAAGGTTATCAATCCTGGAGTTTCAAGTTTTAAATACATGTATTCCGTAAACTTTCATCCTTTGGAAACCTGGAAAAAATATTAGTACGTTCAATTATTACTTGCAGAATGAAATGTCAAAGTTATGTGAGTAGCCTATACCTATTAATGTCCACCATCGTTCATGTTATCCATCACACAGACAGGGTAACATAACCGGCTAATGAGACACAATTGAATTGCTATTGTAACGTACCACATGCGGAACGCGCCGGGCCGGAGTGATTCTATAATTTATTAAAATAGCATGCATGTTTACAGTTTACACTGATAATCTGCACTCTCCATTATTTTCGAACTATGTCTTTGTCGCCAAATCCGTCCCTGACTACACAACATAATACAAAAACTTACCGATGAAAGGTCAATCCAGGTGTTTTGTGGTAGCTAGCACTGTCACACTGGTACGCACAGCATTTCACCATTTTATTTTGTGTAATAAGTCCCGACCGAGTAATATTTCAAGTAATATTTCGCGGTTGAAAAATAGAACCACCATAGAATGTCATGTTGCTTATCAATATGGCGGCGCGGGATAGACGAGCTACACGTCAAATTTTGTCTATGTGTGAGTCAGTGTGACAACAGGTGACAGAACGAGAGACTACATAAGACTTGTCGCTTAGCAAAAAAAGGATAAAGAATCAAGACCATCGACTATGGATTAATGTTTGGTCTGCTACTGTTTAAATGTCTGTGCTGTGAACGTTCTTAAAATTACCAGAATTACCCCTCAGGTCTAAGCACCGTAGGTTAGGAAGGGCAGGATACACATATCGATTTAAATTTAAATTTAACATTTTCAAATTTCGCGCCTAATTTGACGAAAACGCTGGACGCAGTGGACGCCATATTGATCTGTGGATATGACGTCAGTTTTCTGTTTAGATAAATGCGCTGATATTTAATAAGATAAGCTTTTGCCCACGGCTTCGCCCGCGTAAAGCCTATATCCTTCTCCATATCCCAGGCTATATCTCTGCCAAATTTCATGACGATCGGTTCAGCGGTTCAGGCGTGAAAGCGTAACACACACACAGACAGACAGTTACTTTCGCATTTATAATATTAGTAAGGATTGTATATAATGATAATATGAGTTATTATTCTACTTATCGTTGGTTTGCTGTTCCTGAATGTAACATATTTTGTAAATAAAAATAACATGGCTGAGTAAGTATTTCCTAAATATACATAATTCAGTATTTCCTATAAATATACGCAAATAAATAAAATTAAAGTGTCTGTTTGTAATGTCAAAATATGTAACAGCATTTTTCATTATTATATGCTAGAAAATATGGTGCAAAAAAAACTGCTTATCTGTCTGTCTATCTATTTGTTCCAGCTATTCTCCGGAACGGCTGACGGGACTTCCACCGGCAATTAGCTGATGTTATAAGGATTAACACATAACATCCCTACAACTCGTGGAATAATTTCAGACATCCACGCGGGCGAAGCCAAAGCCACAGCGAGTATTTTTAACCGACTTCCAAAAAGGAGGTGGTTAATGTTCGACTGTATGTATTTTTTTTAATGTATGTTCATCGATTTCTCCACCATTTGTGGACCGATTCTCAAAATTCTTTTTTTATATGAAAGAGTATACTCCCATTGGCAGCAATCAGGATCTGATGATGGAATCCCAGGGAAATCGAGGGCAACCCTCAAATGTTATAGGTTTAAACAATGTTTTTCATATATTTTCTAAAGCTATTGAGACATTTGCGTATGGTCATCATCTTCTCATGACGTTGAGCTGATGAAGGAAGGTTCAACTCTTTAACGGTTAGGAGGTTCGGGCATAACTCCGTCATATATAGAAAGATTAGAAAAATTCGTTTTGAATTAGTTTTGACCCCAAGGATGATGAAATTTCGAATTAGTGTGGAGTAGGTAGGTTTAGGTGACTTTGGATACGTATTTTATTATTTCTTCCGCCTTTCGAAAATAATTTTTTTTTCACTTTATAGTGTTTTTTCCGGAAGTCGGTTGTTTTTTTTTAAAGCATAGTAATAAACGAACTGACACAACAACAAACATTTATTAGGTTCATAATAATTTTATACTTCCATTATGATTTATTTGTCAGTAATCGCAACAGAAGCAGGAGTAACAACAGCATATCAACGCTACACATAACAAGCACGGTAACCATAACAAGAAGCTAGCTACTAAAGCCAAAAGATACCCCGGTTTACTTAGCTGCGGCCGCGGCATACTCGTACAGGCCTGTCTAGGAGGAGGCCATGACCAGAAGACAGGGCGAAATGCCATGTCATAACAATCTCCAGAAGCCGATTTCAGACGGCTACACGCGCAGCTTCTGCAGGGCCTGTTCTCTAAGCCAACTTCTGCACTATGATGAGTCGCTCCCTTCATTTTTTTAGCATATAATGCACATGATTCGCTAATTCCACGCTTCCTTTCACAGAAACATGAAGAGATATTGTCGTGAGCCTTCTCCATCAATGAATGTATTTTATCACACATACATTTGGTATATTTTAAAGTTTCTTTTTTCTCCGTCGGTTTCTTCTGATTGCACCTACCAATCTTTCTAGTCGCATTGGCAGTTGACTGAAGTTTTTTCCGTGCTAGATTTAATTTATTCGCAGCTTTCAAATCTGCTTTTGCTTTAGCATCAAAGTTCTTTTTTAATTGACTTCGTTCTTTTTGTAAACATTTCTCCAATTTTAATAATTCCTTTTCTTTTTTAATTAGATATTGTTCTTTCTCCCTGAGTTCCTCTGCGCACGGAGGACCTTGACTTTCAGTGAAACATTTTTCTTTCGTATCCAGATGCTCTGGGCTCGGGGAACAATTACGTAAAGTGTAACATTCTTCTTTCACTTGCGGGCGCTTACGTAGAGTGAGACTATAGGTACATATTTCTTTCTTATTGAGGTCCTCTGAGCACGGAGTCCCTGACATGTCTCTTCTTCTTCTTCTTGTATCTTCTGAATTGTTTAGAATACACCAAGTCTAGGACGTTTTAGAGACATCGAACAAGATAGCTTGAAGTTGTTGGTAGATCTTTAAAAGTGCGATTCATTGATAATGTTTTTTTTTTTGCAGGTATTTATACCGTAGGTATGAAATATGTTCCTGCTTTTACATTTTTTAACTAAAAATATCACGTTTTACTTTAGCCCATCTTATGTTGCCATTCATACAAAGAGTATAATAATATAATGGGAGCATTCATATGTCTCTTTGACAACGTAAGTTTTGAAGTCATAATAAGCTCTGTGTTTGAAGTTACTTATTTTTTTACTCGAACTGCCCAAGCCTTGATGGGATAAGTCCGATAAGTTCTTCAAACGAGCTGCAGTCGTGCGTGTGTAATACGCCTGACGCGACATTCGTTGTTGGTTAATACTGTTACGAGCTTGGGGTTCGTGACAATTAAAAACTGCCGATATGAATTACCAAAAATAACACTTTAATTAAACACACTAATTACACCACACAATTGCACTATTGATCACTCTTAAGTCGCACTTGAAGATCGCTTTCGATGTTTTCGCATGTATCGCTTCCAATGAACTACCCAGAACGCGCTCCGTTCCCGCTTATATAGGGCCCTCGGATAGTTCCAGAACCTTCTACCGTAGAAGCATCTAGAATGTTCGAGTACATATCGGCCCTGACCGAACACATGTCGATAGTTCCAGAAAGTTCTAGCATCGAACTTTCTAGAAAGATCTTGACCATTAACTCCGCTACTCGATACGAGATGTCGCTAGTGGCAACCAAACATAAATTGTGCCGCGCAACAATACTATCGTGTGGTTGTTGTGCACCATGTTATGGGCCGTCGTGACAGCAGAAACTGTTTGGGCACCCAAGTCACTGCGTTTAGCCAGGCCAGCCAGGCAAATCATAAGTGATTTGATTTGTCATCAGAAACTCACAGGTTATCTATGTTCACCTGCCATCACACTCTTCACGAGTAATATCTAGCTTCTGCCCGCAATTTCGACCTCATGAAATTTCGGCCCGCGAGCCAATACGGCGGCGGCGTCGCAACACTCGTAAGTCTCGTAACCCATTGCCTATCCGCGCTATTATACAGGGTGTCCGGTAATTAATGGATAACCTTGAAATGGTTCATGGTAGAACTAATGACCATTCAGAAAAAAACATTTTTATTTTATTTTTTTGTCTGTAAAAAAATCCAATGAAAAACAATCGACTTCGGGAAAAACACTACAAAGTGAAAAATAACTTCAATTTCAGCAGTCGGTAACTAAAAATTAATATATCCAAGGACACCGACTTACCAAAATTAAAATTAGTTTTCACGTTGTGTTTTTTCGGAAGTCGGTTGTTTTTTTTTTAAATTACAGAAAAAATACAAATAAAATATGTATATGTTTTCTGAATGGCCATTGGTTCTACCATGAAACATTTCAAGGTTATCCATTAATTACCGGACACCCTGTATATTTTTATAACGTCAAAATAACAGCTTTTTGCTATATATTTTTTACTCCTTGTATTTTTATTTGTAATTTAAAAACTACTGGTCTTAAAATAATTTAATGTGCAGGTACCTACCTTTATAAAAAAGAAAATAAAGCATCAAATAATACCTACGCTACGTCCGCATCGTTGTCAATGAGAAAAGTGCCCAAAAGGCTGGCAGCATTTTGCTATGTTGTATGGCAAATTGGCAATGCTGATTCTTTGGCCGAAAAATAGACCAGCCCTTTGGTCACGTAAAAGAGTCGACCAACCGCTTGGAAATGTCTCGGAAAACTAAGGGGGCACTCGGACCCCACGGCCCTAGACTTTCAACAACAAACGGCTCGAACATTTAGGTTCCATTAAGATTGGAATATTTGCACCGTTTGAGGTTTTCCGCACCTGCAGCAGCCGTCCCAGCACAACCCGCTGTACTAGGAAGATGGGATGACGCAAGGGGGTCGACACATGTTGCATCCCACACCAAAGGCTGACCTAACTTCCAAGGCATTATTGTCATTCCGTCTGGTCTCTTCCCATCGTCGCGTGCCAAGCCATTCGGTTCTAGAACAGCTGGCACCCCGGCGGCGCAGCGGTGACAAGCACGACGGATGATGTCATTGACGCTGGCGTGCCGTGCTATCCGGCCTGCGCTCCTACTGCAGGATAAGTCATGGTGTCCGAGGCGGTCGACACCTTCACCGCATTGGCAGCGATACAGAGCCACGCAAGGAGCGCCAAGACGCAGGAAACTAGCGAGCCGAAAGGTCGAGTCACCCAGCATAACCGTACTTACGAGTATACGGTAAGTAAGTAGGAACCTATTTAAAAAAAACAAGATAAAAACAATCTGTCTCGATAGCACTTGCCCGTGAGATAATTTCCACGTCATCCACGCGGGCGAAGTTGAGGGCACAGCTAGTTATTAGTAAATAATAATAGATAATTAATAGTATTATAGGTATACGGAGCGTAAACTGTTTATGAACATATTGTTGCTTGTGTTCCACAACGCGAGGCGGGGGCAGAGTTCAACTGACGGAGAATCATATGTGTCTAAATAGGCAAAGATGTTTTATATAAAACACTTAGATAGCTAGGTTTACGACATATTATTAACTGATATAAAATAAAATTGACGCGGTCTGTGTTTTATTTACGACAATTTTGATGCAACATAAATATCTTCAATAATATTTCATGAAAGCACGAGAAAAGAAAACGTGTATCTATCAGTCGATTAGTAAAAAAGGTCAATGAAAATAAAGAGAAACACATGCAAGGGGTCAGCGGCCATCGCCCTGACAACCGGGAGCGCGCATGCGATCCCAGCCGGGCGCGAATTCCCTGCGAGTGTCTCACGCGCACCCGCCACTCGTTTGACGAACAAAGAGGTTTTTATCTCAATCTGTACAAAACAGGCCCCTGTAGCCCTGTACTGAACTGTCTCGAAGTGTGTAATACTTGACTGGAACAAAGAAGGGACAATATCGATAGGCACCTTATGCACGTGTCGGCTCTATTTGGCGAGAGATTAAAGCTTCCTACACGTATGAACGTATAAATAGAATAGCAGATACTTAGCTATATCTAAAATAAAATAAAATGTAAATAATGAATTTCAAATATACCTTATTCCAATGATTTGACAAAAAGTAATAATATATGCGTTGCCAAAGTAAAGCTCCCGTACCTACTCTACTACTTTGCTGTGCTGTGCTCGACACCGACAGGGTCCACAATGGTGATGTCTTAGTAAGTTGATCACCTAAATTCTAAATTGAGTAAAATAATTAATAAACCACTAAATAGAACTATTGATGCTTAGAAGATGTAGGTCTCCCTAAGAGAAGATTTTAGAATTTTTATCCCTCAATTTCTGCGGAAGTTGAAAATTGTTTAGTTGAAAAGGTAGAGGGAGCCCTTTGCCCAGCAGTGGGACAGCTGTGTTGTGGCTGGGGACAACGTCGTGGGCAACAGTTAGGTATACCACACGATTTACTCTTAATAAAGAGCCATGGAATACCATTACACTTGTGTTGGAACTACTGACACAGTGCGAGACCTATTTACCATAGGAAATAAACACTAAGGACTCCAATCGGTATTCAAACGACAGCCTCGCCAGATAAATTTGAACTTACACACGTAACTAAGTTGTAAGTACATAGGTATGCCCTTAACCGTGAGACTGATGCAGACGAGCGATGCAAAAGGTAGAACCATGTAAACCATCTTTCACCTCTGCCATATCCAAGCGATTTGCAAGTTTAGTGTATTTCCTGCATCAGTGAGGTCAGCGGCTCAGGCTCCCGTCGAGCGGCACCGCGGCACTGTGCACAGTCGGCACTCTCGCGCAGAGTACCGCACGACTCGGGCACAGGCGAACGTCCGCACGGCCATCGGCGCCCGCGCACATCACACATCGAATTAGTGACAAAAAGCAGTGAACATAAAATTAAGTTGATCGTGCAAAGTGGTACTTCCCTGCAAAGGCCGGATCCCTCGCGACGACTCCCAGGTATTTTTATAAAAGTCGTGCTCTCATCCAGAACTGGTTTTCTAGTTTAACATCGCGAAAGTGACTCGTATATCTTGTTCTTAATGCAGACCGGTATAACTTACATACAATATATTTCAGTTTCTGTTTTATCATTATTATTTTTAAATAAATACTGAGAAAATTTAAACAGTGAAGGACATGGTACTACGGGCAGTACCTATGAGATAAACAACAGTGTATTATTAGCAGAACGTGTCGGCTTTATTTACGCTTCCAAATAGCTACAAACATTCTTACATAGAGCATGCAAAATATAAATAACCATCTATACTCAGGTATAATAAAGCTTGATTCCTGAATCTAAACGATAATTTCTAATTACGTCTAATTGTCACTGTCCCCTTATCACCATACACCTACGTAATTAGGTATGTGTAAAGTGTGACCGGTGCAGATAAGCGCATACAGTAGCGCTATTAACATAAATAAAACAATCGGTTATCTGTTTACAGGGCGAGTAATGAAATGGCGCGCTACCAGCTTCTGTGTTTGATCATCATCGCCTCGATGGGTATGTTTCCATTGAAGATTAGGTACCTAATTTGAATATAAAGAAGACATCATTCCAACTAATTCATCATCAACATGTACCCAGCCTTTTCTGAACTATGTTGGGGTCGGCTTCCTATCTAATTGGTAATACGATACCCCTTGGTAAGACTGCGTTGTCTTACATTCGGGCATCTGACGACTGACGACCCATTACAACTAAATAAGACTACAAGAAGATTCTTAATGTTTTCATTAATCAGGAACTTGGCACAGAAACCATCACATTCAGCCTCGCGTTGTGGCATAAATACATAATAATAGCAACAGCTTAACGATATTCAGGATATCTCCGCTTAACTGATGTATGTCATTGACACTGACCCATTTGCGTACTGCGTATCTTTCTCATTGAATGTTCAAACGAAGACAGTGCAAAGGAAGTGAAGCAAACTTTTCACTACTTATAAAAACTTTCTATATACCTACTGGTTCTGCAGAACAAGTTTTAAGTGTTAAGCAGACACTAAGCTATGACGAAGCAAGCAAACGCAATTGCGAATGCTGAGCGTGGGGTCCTGGGTTCTATTCCGAGGTCGAGCCGTGTTGTTGAGTTTTCTCATTACGAATTTCTTAGTACCAGCCTGGAGTTTGCAAGTTGGCTATGAGATACCCCGTGTCTTGAAAAGCACGTTAAGCCGTTGGTCGTGGGCCTGATCTCTCCCCGGTCGTGTACTCGTGTCGGATTGCTGTCCCATCGGATTATGAGAGTGACGGAGGAGTAAGTGCACCTGGGTCTGCACAAACATTTGTGCGCTATAATATCTGCCACCGGTAAGTCTAGTCTCCGTTGAGATTGGCCGCCATGACACAAAAACTGTCTGAAGGACTATACCTTTATGACGAAAACACTACTAAACCATTGGATACGCCCCTTATTTCTCTTCCGGAGAATGAGTCGAAAGACATATTCCCTGCAATTCTACGTAGGTAGTTAAAAATAACAATAAATTGATAACTAACGAGCTCCACCTCGGTCTATCCAGCTGTCATGAATGAAGCCTCTAGCACTTGAAGAACTTTGATAAATTGCTATGAAATTAATTTGTCAAGTGCAAGCTCGATAACTCAATATCACAAGAAGCACTTAACTGCTGACCACAGACTTATTACCCCGGAACTAATGGCGCTTTAATTGTATACAATTTGTTACTCCAAATTCTGAGAAGAATACCACTCACGTGGGAGTGATTCATGATTTCGATGATTACTTTAAGAGCAAAGGAAGCGACTCGATAAGTCATAAGGAAACCCATTCTTTTTGTTATGTAAATATACCTTATATGTGAGATCAGAGATACAATATACATGAGTGTCATCTGTAGTATTGAGTAGCGTAAAATGATTTACATAGTGATTCATAGCTGGCTATTGGCATCTCAGGTGGCCGTGAATGAATGAAGTCTGCGTTTAAATATTTACCTCATTGTGTCCTTTCTACTTCGATTCTTGGTGTGTCACATTATTCGAAACGAAATATTTTTAATGAAATTGGACCACATGTCGCATAGACTGTTAGCAAAAAATTAATAGGACAGCATAAAATAGTGAGAACAGATGTGAGCTAACATGTTAGGCCTACTTTCAGATGTAAATAGGTATGCATTAATTTATAGACACACACAGACACATAGGAATACCTAATAGTAGACTAGATCATCATCATCTGCCTAGCCTTTTCCCAACTATGTTGGGGTCGGCTTCCAGTCTAACCGGATGCAGCTACATACCAGTATTTTGGCGACTGCCTATCTGACCTCCACAACCCAGTTACTGGGTAATATAATACCCCTTGGTAAGACTGGTTGTCAGAATTTCGGGCTTCTGACTGTCGAAAGATCCACAAATGACAGCCGGGACCAACGGCTTAACGTGCTTTCCGAGGCACGGAGGGGTCTTGGTATGTAAATATGGTCACCCATCCACGGACCAACCGCGGCAAGCGTAGCTTAACCTGATCGATCGACCCGCGCAGCTATTGTTACTTAGCCACAAGCCCCTCTTAATAGTAAACTAGATATAGGTACCAAAAGGTAGCTCTAGCCTACGACACTACCTACGCTGGATACATAGACGAAACGTGACCAGGCTCAGGAGAAGGGACCCAAACCCAAGTCGATTATTTCCTTTCCCGGCGCAGGTCACCGGTTCAATGTGCATGCATACAGATTTTATAGTCCAATGGAAGTTTCTGCTTTGATTTAACTGACCTCTACAACCATTTATGTAAATATAAACGTACACAAGAGAAACATATGGAATAAATGGTGCTTATCACGCCTACTACAGTAAGAATTTAATCAAATCAAGAATAAGATAATGATACCAGTTATAACAGTAAACACATTGATCGTCTATTGTCGTAAGGTTAAGCACCTTTTGATGTAGCTACACCCACACTCAATTTAAAAAAAAAACATTTCGTCTCTCGCAGGCCACTGGTGGCATATTGGGTCCCAAGGCAAGTAAAATCAGTTTGCTTGCACTGTCCATTGGTCAACGGTGTGTTCGGAAGCCCATTAGGCAATTTCAAGTCAGTAAATGTTTATACACTCACAAGTACCTACTTAATAGAATCCAGGGAATTCTCAGAGACTACTCGACTTAGCAGAGGCAACCCGAAGAAATTTTAGAACAAATACAATTCAAAATGATTCGTGTCTCGAGTCCAATCAAAAATCTGTAGCTACGCTTTCTAGGCCCAATAATGGTAGTGAAGTTCAATCAAAAAGATATTGAACAAAGGAAGTTATCAGCAATAACAAAGCGTCACAATATGATAAAATATTGTTTTTTAGAAAAATACGACCTACCAAGATACTGAAACAAAAAGTAGGTGAAGCCAAAAGACACATAAACCTACATACAGTCATGCAAGGATCCAAATATTCTTGTTAATTTAGCTTGTAGATCTGTGGGCAGTGACAGTGGAATGCCACCAAGATAACAGAACGCTTAACCAATTTACGGTCGTACAAAAGGAAGACTCAAATTTTATCTATGCTGATGACTCAATTGAGTAATAGGCTCAAGCCTCAGCACACAAAACTGTTCTAGAACCACGTATTCCAGTTCACGTATTACGAATATTATTTAATTTGTTCGACCCTGTTTACTTACATTATCGACTCATTTATATTAATGCATGTTTGGATATCGATTCTACTATTACGTGAATACACGTGAGTTTGTTTTAGAGTTGAGGTCTATTTGCTAATTTGCTCAGACTTTGGTTGGGTTAATATCTTAATAAACAGAAGAACATCTATAGCATTATCCTGCGATATTACACTAGCGCCGACAATTGGATTATGCAGTAGCCGTATAAATTTATAATTACAACAGGCATGGTTCTGAATCATTTAGTAGTTTTCATGTGCAGTCTTCGTGAGTGCTCAGTGATTATACGCGGAAGCGTTTACAATTCTTCCGGCAAGGGCCGTGAGAATGGCAGCAATAATACCATTTAATTCTTGTTGAAACACTATGGAATCAATGTTTAAATAAATGGCTGAGGTAGGAAATCTATTGCTGACGGAAACAACCACAATGGACAGGACCATTACTGATCAAGATTACTTAATTGCTTGGTCGCCCAATTAGTTACAAAGTTACAATGACGTAGGTACTGCACGGACAAAGAGTTTACAGAGAAAATGTAAAACCTTCATCGGTGGAAAATCACAACGGCTGCGAAATACACGGAATTGAGGAAATACCTAATTACAAACTGCATTTATATAATAATGATTGATTACTGTCTTTGTCGAAGATAAAATGATTTCTTTGAAAATACGCGTATGGAAATCCCCGTTCCAAATGAAATTAGCGAGTCTTTGTGTTACGATATTTATTAGCTTCATGAAGTTTAGTGTTGTTTCGACATCTACGTAAGATCTATGAAGACACTGAACTACATTACCTGCAGCAGCTGTAACAACTTTTAACTTCACCAGTACGAGAAGAGTGTTACTTTCAACGTAATGTATCGCATTCGTCAGCAACGCCTCCGGCTAATACTCTACGTACTAACAAGATCTAGTCGATTTGCTCCGATAAATACTTTCACTTGGAGATACGAGGTTACTCTGAACAATGAGACAGCTATGACTGGCTATGAGTCACCTCATCAGTCGCTGTATCATTCGGAAATAACATACTAAAATAATATGAGCTCAGACGATGGTAGCCCAGGAAACCGGATTTTAACACCGTTAAGTACACATTAAGTTAAAGCTGCGCCTGACCCACTAATTGAAGTGTTAGCCGGCCGGCGACATGAATGTTTGCATTTAGATAAGTTTAGAGTCAACTGCAGTTCATTCTTTGTTAGCTAACAAGTTAACATTGGTTATAAATGCACACTTTGGACATGGCGATAACGGTTTTTCGACGTTTTCAAATAACTTTCACGTCGGCTGTGTAAGCCGTGTTAATTGATTTGTGTTACTAAGCATTTTGTATTAGGTACAATCTTCTATTATAAAATCTGTATACAGAACTGATTTTCGTATTCCAGATTTAAGAACATGTTACGGCGAGAACTCAGCCACATTGAAGGAACAAGAAAGTACTCTGCCTGAACTCGCTAAGGAGGTGGAGGACAACAGTCGTTACAAAACACTTGAAGCTAACGCAACTGTTTTAAAGCTTTTAGTGGATGACAAAAATGGTGTCAGCAGGTAAGAACGTAAGAAAGGTTAATGTTTTACCGAAATAGACTTTAAATAATACTTTACTCACTAGTGAAGATAGATTTCGAAAGTGTAGATACTTAAAGGCGGCTTGGAACAGACGGTAGTGTCGAAACAATAAGCGGTCCGGTCCATTATGGGCTCATAGTCAACTGTGACTCTGATCAAAATTGCATAACACTGCACTGCGGCGACGAAGCTCAATCGCCACTAGCTGGTTTAAGGGACTCATAACCAAATACCCAGCACTTTCCAGCAGTAGACGATGCACGATTACAACTGATGATAAAGAAATTAATTTAATTGGAAACAACACTCTCTACAGATCGGAGGTGTTCGACATGCTCCACTCTAGAGACGACAATGAGAAACACGTGGATTTGCCCAGTTTTCCTGAAGACACGGAGGATGCTCGCGTGGAGGTGCCTTCAGTGCCCGACTCACAGGCGGAGTTCTTGCAAGGTAAACATTATCCAATTTTTCAAATTATGCTCTAATAAAAAAAATACTGTTGAATTGTTGAAATGACGAGCTGCCTGAGACACATTTTCTACAAGTTAAACTTATTTGTTCTTCATTCATCATCTCGATACACGTTTGCGCTTTACCTACTTTGGTCGCCAAAGTAGGTTCGCGAGTCTTTACTACGACCCTTTACTTGGGTCGCGATTTTATTGCTATAGGTTTTGCATAATCAGCCGATAAATATTTCCCACTGCTGGTCGTCTCTCGGTGCGAGGTAGTGGGCCGTAATCCACCACGCGGGCTCAATGCGGGTTGGTAGAGGTCGCATGTCTTCGAATTTTTGGTTCTAGGACATGCCGATTTCGTCACGATTTTTTCCTTCACAGTTTAGAGAGTAGTGTGATGAAATAATGTACAGAGGCCAGCACATCAAGCTACCCCAATCTGTCAAATTTCTTTGATAGTTTTTCAACTTTGTCACAAAGGAATAAGGTTCAAGTTCAATTGGGAAAATTTGACAGTTTGGGATAGCTTGACCTGCTGGCGACTGTACACAAAGTAAAGCGCCGGTTAGGGTTCTATTCTAACCTTCCTAAGTTGCGGCCGTTACCACTGTACCACTGAGCCCTGAGTCTGGCACTTCTATTAGTATAGGTAAGTAACAAGAATCTAGAGATGAATTCGTCAATAAAGTGAATCAGTTTACCATTTTAGATCGAACATAAGTGGATACAGAGGTTATTTGAGCGTTTTAATTAATCTTAACTGTCACTTTAACGCCGAGGAAGTGGCATAGTTTTGGGTCAATCCATAGATATAAGAAAAACTGCTTTTTATATTTGTATGGGTCAGTCATAGGTACCTCCTTATTTACGAAAGAGAGATCAACTTTATAAAATTTATTTTCCCAGCTCCTGGAGAAGGGGTTCGCAAAGATTCGCAGAAAGTACGAAACTCATCTATCCGAGGAGAGCCGATAGGTGCTGCCGCTGGCATCATGGTCCTGGTGACCTGCAGCATCGTATGCCTCGCCTACACAGCCCTCATCGTGTGGAGGAGGATATACTTGTAAATATACCAAAACCCCTTAAATAAATCCGAATTAACTTAAGACCAGTCGCACTTAATATAATATTTATTTGTACGTTCCAAGTTAACATAAAGTGCCCATTGTGTGGTGTAATACGATATGCGCCTTCCCGAGAGCGAGACCCGGTGCGTAGGAAGCGGTCAACTGGGACGGAAACCGCGTTATGCCAAGTGAATATAACCCTCTCACGACATAAACGCCGAACAAAGACTTCACAGCGGTTTATTGTTCGTTTTATTGCATTTCGATACAAACATCTAAGACCCTTTTATATACGTTGGAAGTAATTTTAAACTAAAATAGAATTTATGCTCTTTCCAGAAAGCGTAATGGACTTAAGCATGAGCTTCTACGAAATGAAGAAAATATTGCCGAGACTAGGATAGAAGTAAGTAGATATCATAGATATTTCATTAATCGTCTGCTTTATAGAGAAATTAATTCTCTCTTTTAGTACAGTACTATACTGTACATAAAATATTGTATTTACGGCATTTTGTTTTAACAAGTTGTTTTTATTTGAGTCATGTACTTTTATTTCAGTGACTTTTATTTTTCAATGCTTTATTATGTACTAAAAATTAAGAATTATACCGGACTCAACAAGTACCTTGTGAAACCCCATTTTGGATTTGCTCCTTAGAAAATATAAAAACTTTTTCAAAAAACAAAAAAAAACATCTGTCTTCGGGAAAAACCCTACAAAGTGAAAAATAACTTTAATTTCGGATGTCGGTGACTTTGGACATGTATTTCAATTTTATGTCGCCGCCTTCCGAAATTAAAGTTATTTTTGAATTATTCCGATCTGTCACCCCGCTTTGTCCCCTTAGGGTGACAGA
Source organism: Polymixis flavicincta (assembly GCA_949987655.1). NCBI lineage: Eukaryota > Metazoa > Arthropoda > Insecta > Lepidoptera > Noctuidae > Polymixis > Polymixis flavicincta. The sequence continues at coordinate 7,363,862 of OX465177.1, read as the reverse complement.
TAGGAAAAAAAAGTTTGATCTGTCCCCCTGTTAGCAATGAGGGGACAGTTCGAACTTTATTCACTCCTTAGCGGTTTCATCTGTCCCCCTATCACTGACAGGGGGACAGATAAAACTTTTTATTCCTGTTTGTCCCCCACAGAATTTAAATATTAATTCTTAAAACTATTGCCACACGTACTGCAACATTACATTAAATTAAAGACTAGTGGTTTAGGTTTATAATCATGTGGGCTACTGCCACATTTGTGTGCTGGGTTGGCGGGGAATGAAACCACTGGAGACTTCTTGCTTCTATATTTGGAGTACTTTCTTATAGGTAGCTCGCCTGCTGAATGTGTCGAATTACAAAATGTTCCTACTTTTATACAATTTTCGATAAGGTTTCGAAATCGATTTGACCAATCACAATAATCAAAAAGCGCGGGAAAATCGTCAGCTATACATAAAAAAAAAGGAAAAACATCATTAAAAAATGCGCGAAAACTGTTGGCCAATCAGAGCGAAGCTCATTTATAGAACATTTTTTTCTAAATGCCTCGAATCTTTACCGTAATGAGGACCGCGCTACATTATTCGCGTTTTTCACTATTTTTATTACATTTACATAGGTAAAACTATATATATTTCGACTCTATGTAATAAGGACTATCTAAGAAAAATATAAAATCAATGAAAACAATATAAAATATAGCATAAACACTTAATTACTGCTTACCCCTAGTACTAAGTTTACGATGTACACAACTATGAACGAATTGTTAAAACTATAGCACTTATGTACTGTCTTATGAGTGTCTATGTATCACTTTATATACACTATTCTGTTATATACACTGTTCTATCACTTGTCCCGCACAAATCATCTGTATTTAAATAAGTTACAAATATTTCTTTTGTTTTTCTATTAATCAGCCACAGTCCCATATATCACGTCGTAGGTATTCCAAGTATAATAAGTATAATAACAATCAGTCCTCTGATTTGACTTCATATTACAAATGTTAATTTTTACTAACAATATGTTAACTTTTAGATGAGGAAATGTTCCTAATAAGAAAATTTTACTTGTTTAGATAAAATTGCAGCTTCTATTAAGGTAATTAATTCTGTATTATTCAGGAATGAAGTAAATAAATTCAAGTTTTGAAGTTTTCATTCCTATAGGAGTTATCAAACAAAATAAAATTTCTGTCTGTGCTCTGTATGTCAGTACTATAGTTAATATCAAAACTTATTTTGCGAATGACAACTTAAAGATTTATACAATATGGTTGAGAATTACTTGCACTCCATTATTGTTTCCAAAAAAGCCAGCTCTTCCGGGAATTTACTCGGTGCAAATAAACAATAGATCGGTTCTCTCTTTCTTACTCAAGGGGCCATACGGACAGCCGCAATGATGCGAATTACTAAGAGAACTAGTGCAAATTTCCAATTTTTGAAGGTGAGACGTCAGTGTTAAAATGTTCGTAATAATTAATTTGAGTGAAGTGTTTATATTACTAAGTATGTAGTTTTCAAGCAAACTATTGCACAGTGAGTCATCATTAAACTGAGAGGAAATTACAGACAGAGGTAAGTTCATATAGAATGTATACTACACACAATACGACTTTTGGAAATGGTTAGCAAGTTTTAATGCAAATTTTTAGAAAACATACCTAGAGCAAAAGTTATTGAGCACCAATATGTATTTTTCAGATTACAATAACATGTCGGTATTCAAAAACATACCTGGTACTTCTGCTACAGTAGACAACCAATGGTCTTTTATAAAAAAAGGTGGTGGCCAGGTGCTTTAACACGCCGGTCATCAATATTATAAAAAGAAGAGTTAAAAAAAATGGAGTATTTTGTAATATGAAGTCAAATCAGAGGACTGATTGTTATTATACTTATTATACTTGGAATACCTACGACGTGATATATGGGACTGTGGCTGATGAATAGAAAAACAAAAGAAATATTTGTAACTTATTTAAATACAGATGATTATAAACCTAAACCACTAGTCTTTAATTTAATGTAATGTTGCAGTATGTGTGGCATTAGTTTTAAGAATTAATATTTAAATTCTGTGGGGGACAAATAGGAATAAAAAGTTTCATCTGTCCCCCTGTCAGTGATAGGGGGACAGATGAAACCGTTAAGGAGTGAATAAAGTTCGAACTGTCCCCTCATTGCTAACAGGGGGACAGATCAAACTTTTTTTTCCTATCTGTCACCCTAAGGGGACAAAGCGGGGTGACAGATCGGAATAATTCTTATTTTTCACTTTGTAGTATTTTTCCGAATACGATGTTTTTTTTTAAAGAAGTTTTTATTTTTTAAATTTCGATTTGGTGTGGGGTAGATATTACCTACCCCACACCAATTCGAAATTTAATTATCCTTGGTCAAAACAATGCATATTTATTATGCGATAGCAATCGCGGTTGATTTGCTGTCATTTTTTGAAGATTTCCGTTGTCTGTCTCCGAAACGCATCATCAGATCTGCATGAAATTTAAATGGGTTCATTTCGGAATAAACCCCTTTCGGACAAAAAACAACTTTCCAAATCCGTGTATTTAAGATGGCAGTTATGCCCGAAAATACATAATAGTAAAAATTTACATGTCAAATCGATAACCTCCTTCTTTTTGGAGTCGGTTAATAAAAAATATTGCCTTTTCAATACTTTAAGGTACTCGATTGCGATATAGTTCAATTAATTGATTTGCATACAATCCCATACACTGCACTTGTTACAAATGTTTATGGTCTACATTATCATTCGCCCGTTAGGAAGTGATCTCAGGAATATGTTTATAATTATGATATTTATTTATTTATTGGCTCATAAAAAAGTGTTGTAGTACTTGTGTTTTTCGATAGGCACGTCGTGAAAATAATTAATTAACATTTTTTTATTTCAGCTTTGAAAATTAAAGTGGGAGGAGAGGAGAGCCTCCTGAGCGCGTTACTCGATTTCTTCAGATTATCAAGTTTCGGTGGCACTATCTGAGAAGCTTCAAGACTGAATTACACTAAAATTCCGTAGAATTAAACATCATTAGGAACTAAGTAGGCCTTGTAGAATAATGAATCATTTCACATATGTACATGCATGCAACAATTACAATGGTTAATGTTACATAATTTGCTGTAATGTTAAGGCGTTTTATCAATTTTCATTTGGTTAGTATTTTTGGTCAAATATCTTTTGGAACATACCACCCATAAGATAAATTAGTTGTTGTCACGGTACACGTGAATAAATAGGTATGTGTTGCACTATCTTTATTGATTTTATAATCTTGTAATCAGGCTCCACTGATTCTATACTAGTCAAGGCAAAAGTAAGTTTTTCAGAGAGAAATAAACCGCAATTTTTGCAGTCACTCTTTAAAATAATAATAACTATTTTTATTTGACACCCCTTTTCTGCTAAACTATTTGTAACTTTTGACGTTTAGTTACAAAATATTTTAAGTATATTATGTACTTTACAATACTTTTGTATTATTTACATTCTAATTTTTTTAATTTGGCGAAGTCACTCGATCAATTGGAAAAAGATTCTCACTCACTCTCATAATTTTAAACTTTTGCTGATTGCAAATAAATCTAATAAATAGTGCCATAACACTTGGTTCTGCGAACAAACAGCACCCTAATTGCGTAACTCACGATTGATCATAATTGGTTTCGTCTTCACAGTTAAACAATATTCATTGCGTTATTTATGTTGTCGAACGGACACATTTTTCGAACATATGGTTTAACAATCCGTTTCAAAACGATACAGATTATGATGAATCGTGAGTTACGCAATTAGGGTGCAATGGTAATTATAGTAATTTTCAGTAAACATGATTTTGTATCTAAACTATTGGCATGTTTAAATATTTATTTATAATTTAAAGTCAGAACATGTCTGTGATGTTTTTAAATAAGGCAATTTGGTGATTAAATTTTATACCTAAGTATTTTTTATTCTTTCACTGATTTCTATTTTCTACGGTTTCTAGATAATCTTACTGGACAAATTCAAATAAAAAAATCCGTTTCCGTAACAGTCCAAAATTTTATTGATTTCACTTTATTCAAAATCTAAAAATACTAAGTAACCGTGATGTTTATTACAGTGGCTACAACAAACATGGCCAAAAAAAAACATCAAAAAAATAAAAAGCAACAAAAGTAAACTTAATATTAACATTAGTTCTTACGGTTTATTATGAGCATCTTTTGTTACTGTGAATTACAAATAAATACATACATATTTTGTATAGGCTAACATTTTCTGTATTAAATATGATCACAATTTGTTTATCACCTTGTTACGTATGTTGTTGTTGCTCACTTGTTTTCCTTGTGCTTAACAACAACGGGGCCAATGTTGTCGCCGGTCGCCTTATTGTGGGCGCCATGAGCACCATCGCAATATGGCCACTATAAAAAAAGATAAATTAGCAGACACAATGCAATAACATGGGATTTTACAGGAGGCTGGTTCCTTTCAAAATGGACGGGCAACAGAGATAGTATTTAATATAAATTATTATTTATTTACACACACATCTAATCTGATATCCGCATCAAAGTCAACAGAAAAACTGATAATGACTGTATGTTACTATTTATCTCCTTTTATACAATGCATTTAATTAACTATGTAGTGTGTATGATGGGTATGGGTATGCATAACAAGGAAGTTCAATATTGAATAACAATTTACAGAGTCTAAGCAATTTAAGCCCATAAAATGCAAGATCCTCTAAAACAGTAATAAATGTCTTTTGCAATCTAATCTAACTAGCATGTACTTTCCTACTGCAGGGGAAAGGTCTACCTCTTTTTTACACAATTCTGTCTTTTGTTAGAGCTGCTGCAATGCATTTCAGAATATAAACACAGTTTATTAACTGACTGCGCCAGAAGGAGGGTTATATTTTCGAGTGTATGTATTTCTATAGCACGCTCTGTAGCCTAAATGGCTCGATCGATTTCAGCTTGAGGTGCCGTTAGATTTGTCTTAGTTGTGAGAGTGACACTGGTTATACCAAAATCTAGCAGCGCTCCGCGATTTCACCTGCGTAGTTCCCGTTCCTGTGCGAATACGGGGATAAAATATAGCCTATGTCACCCGGGATATTGTAGCTTCCCAACAGTGAAAGAATTTTTCAAATAGGTTCAGTAGTTTCGGAGCCTATTCAATGCAAACAAACAAACAATCAAATCTTTCCTCTTTTTAACATAGATGAAAAAAAAATGGCCAATTTTTGGCACCACTATGTCTTTTTTTTTAACCTATTAATTGGGGAATCATATTAAAGGGTTTCATAAATAGGTCTCATTAACGTCAAAAATAATTATATTAACTAAAAACTGTGAAATAAAAAATAAACTTTATGTACAAGTAAACATATTGTACAAAGGCAGACTTAATGCCTGAGGCATTTTCTACCAGTCAACCTTAGGGTCATGCAGAGACAGAACATGGCAGAGGCAACATAAACGGGATACATTTCTCATTGGTTTTTCATGAAAAAAAGTGACTCAAAACTCATGTAAGCCAGATAAATGTGTTTGTTTTGCTAAACTTACATTCTTACTCCTCCAACAACGACACAGGGACACCTTCTCGGTAATGTCTTCAATGTCAACGAAATCAACCACTTTGTTGATATCTTTTCTGACGGTTGGATTTACTTGACTGTTGGCAACAGCACGGGCCTTCTTAATAGTGTCATATGAGTAATATGAAATGCCTCCCACAACTACTGCAGGCGGGATTAATGCAAGCCAATCCTTAACTGAAAAAGAAATAATAATAAGTTAGATTTGATACTATTAACTACAGTTGTTACAACTTAGAATGCATCAATTAAAATCGATGACCATTTAATAAATTAATTAACAGTTGCATGTTATCTATAATCTTTCATTTGTCATGCGGCAAAGTTAAGGCAATTCATTGCATTTGAAAGTATGTCATTGAAATTGTACGGGAATGTCTACCACAAAAACAACCTTATCAATATTTTAGGCTATTATATATTTTATTACAAGTACAGAAAGTTCATTATCTCATGAGCTACATTGTATAACTGTGTACTTTTGTAAGAAACATGTACAGTTACCACTTTTAAAACTAATAACTATCTGGAACTAGTGTAATAAATAGAACATTAGAACAGTTAAATGGTAGTTAAATCTGGGGCACTAATCGCGGCCGTCCTTGGCGATTTTATCTAAATTTAACCTTTTTACTTTTATAGAATATTGTGTACACATGGTTTTAATGTTTTTCTCCTTACCTCCAAGGTGAAACCAACCCCCGATAGAGTCTGGAATGGGCAGTCCAGCCAAATAGTTGGGTATAGTTACTTTCACTAAGTTCGAGACAATGTACATTTTGATGATTTTATCTGATTCTGCTTATAATTTTGATGGCATTAGCTACCTAACTGCCGCCGGTGAATGTACTGGTTTTTGTAAGTACTGTACTTCGTAGTAGTAATCGCACAGTTACACAACCGTCTTGAATTATTTACAATGTTCAGCATACTTGTCACCGAAAATTCAATCTTTAGCATTATCAGAGGCGGTAATTTCGAAAAGATCAATGGCTGACTCGCATGAAGCTAAAATTACAGAAAATTCAGAACAGACCAAGCACTTAAATACTATAAAACATATTTGCATAAAACTGAGAAACGTAGAAAATCATTTTTCAGACGAAAATGTACAAAAAATCTGTTCAAGCAAAAAAAATAGAGAGAGCAAGAGACTAAAAAGTACTCTGTCTGTGAGCTAGACCAATTTTGTCTTTGAATTTTGTGATTCAACACTCGACAGTATTACACCGACACTTTGACAAGAGACAACAAAATTTGAAGCTGCTTTCCGAATTAGCACGGTCTAAAAAAACGGCATTATGTGGGTGTGGTATGGAGTATATGTGTTCTGTGGTGGTATGCGTATAGTTTATGTTTTAACAATTTTATTACTTATATATTTATTTTTTGTTTGTTTCAGTCCCATACTAACCAATCAAGATCTACATTGTGCTCAACTGTATCAATCGAAGAATTTTACTTGTGTGTAGTGATGCGTCCCTCACTCATGAGGCGGGTCATTTGAGGTACTCGTGATCGCAAATTGAAAGAGTTACTCGAATTTCAATATTGAACCACCTCATTCCTCATCACCCCTCATTTAAAAATTGACATTGACATTATTGACAATAGGAAATCGAGGCAAGCGAGTTCGTGACTCGCGAATGAGGATTGAGTAATTGAGTGAGCTCAGTGAGCGAATGAACCGACTCAAAAAATTGTATGGAGAATTGAGAATGAGTGAGGTGAGGTGTGATCTTGAAGTTTGGACAACACCGTGGCACAGTAAACATTATTTAAAATTATTTCAGCTACGATTAATTATTATGAACTCTAAAAGCATTAGTATTAGATTGGTAATAAAGGGTCATTGATTCGTTTATTTTGGCGGTCTAAAATTTATAAGTGAAAGAAAATGATGTGTGTGAGAGAGTGAGGACGTGAATAATCGGATTATCGGAGAGTCGTGACTCGTGAGTACTCGTGAGTCGTCGTTGCACCCGCCCGCCTCGCTCACTTGGAGCTTCGTTTGAGTTCGGCTCGGACTCGCGAGTCGTGAGGCGATTACGCCGTCGTACGATTCCTCACCTCAAATGAGGTGTCCCTCGTGAGGACCTCACGAAGCAAATTGAGGGGCTCCCTCATCCTCACATAAAATTGATGAGTTACCCATCACTACTTGTGTGTGTCACCAGTTGTGTTTTTAACCGACTTCAAAAAGAAGGAGGTTATCAATTCGACATGTTTATATTTTTTTTTTTTATGTATGTTCGGGCATAACTCCGCCGTATATAGACGGATTTGCAAAATTCTTTTTTTGTTCGAAAGATGTTTATTCCGAAATGCTCCCATATAAATTTCATATAGATCTGATGATGCGTTTCGAAGACAGGCAACGGAACTCTTCAAAAAATCACAGCAAATCAACCGCGAATGCTGCTATCGCATAAATATGCATAGTTTTGACCCCAAGGATGATGAAATTTCGACCTGATATGGGGTAGGTAACTAAAAAGTTAAAAATAAAAACTTTTTTCAAAAAAATAACAACCGACTTCCAAAAAAACACTACAAAGTGCAAAATAACTTTAATTTCGGAAGGCGGTGACAAAGAATTAAAATACCTACACATCCAAAGTCACCGCCTTCCGAAATTAAAGTTATTTTGCACTTTGTAGTGTTTTTTTGGAAGTCGGTTGTTATTTTTTTGAAAAAAGTTTTTTTTTTTCTTTTTTGTACACTTGTTTTTCCAATTCACTTTAGGCATTGGCAGAATAGTCGACATAGGCTTTAACTGCCATTAATAGAATTGAACAGAATAGAAAAAAATGGCGAAATATATTATTATACCATGCGAATTAGAACATGATTGCTCACAGCAATCAGAATTTGTGGACCGATTTAGGCAGATTTAGATTAGAGGTGAGGTATAAATATTGGATTAGGTATGTTGATTAGGGTATTTTTCGATACGAGTCCGTACCTAATCCAAAGCGTCGAGGATTAGGTATGGCACAAAGTATTCGTACACAGTCTACACAGAAACATACCTTAAATGTGGGGGTTAAGTTTCAAGTTTAATCTTGCCATCTATGTAGAATACCACTGGACTAGTTAGTGCTCTGCATAGAAAACGAAATAATATGTATAATCCACCGTTCCACAATATATCAGAAACCGAACGTCCATACTCCATGCCGAATATTTCTTACCCAATCCACATACGATACATAATATCGGTAACAGGCCAGCGGCTATTTTGAATGAATATTCGGATTAGGTATTTTTGAATACTAGGATTAGGTGGATTAGGTATCGTTTTTACCTAATACAACCCATGTCTAATTCAGATATCACGATTATGACGGCAAAGAGCTGTCATTTTTGTCAATAATACGGAACGCTCGTGAATGCACTCAAAATAAAACAACACAAAGTAACTGTCAGAAGATGGCGCATGTCTATGACGTCATCTTTGACCGTTCATGGGACATCGTTATCGCGCTTTCGGATCAGGCGTGAGCACGCTCATATCGATTTTATCGTCAATCGGAATGAATCCTGAATCTTGCCAAAAAAGGTTTTTTGTGTATGTGCTAGCAGGACCATTAAATTAATTAGTATCTCTTATTCTTTAGTCATTGATTAGTATGTATGTACAGAGGCCAGCACATCAAGCTACCCCAATCTGCCAAATTTCTTTGATAGTTTTTCAACTTTACTGCAAAGGAATAAGTTTGACAGTTTGGGACGGCTTGACCTGCTGGCGACTGTACCCTTCAGCCATACATACTTATTCCATGGTCCTGACTCCTGCCAGATTACCAGCAGCCGTTGGATGTTCGTTTAATTGAACTGTTGTTATATTTGACTGTTATTGACTGTCGTGTACTCCGAACGTTGATGACAACCGAGAATTTCGATGCCTGTTTGATCGTGTAAGGTCCCCTTGAGGTATTCCTATGAGAGAAGAGTTCAACAGATGTGTTTCATTGGACTAACACCAGTGGACACTTGGACAGGCATCGGCATTTACACGGGCCCCATAAAGATGTTCCCCCGCACCCACGGAAGACAACAAATCCAAGAAATAATTTCATACAAAAAACAAAATAATCTGTCTAATGGTGCGGCTACACCCACGAGAAACTTTGACTATCGCGAAAACCGGAGGTGTAGCCACAACTTATCGCGATAATTTTACAGTGGCATTCACATTGCCATTTGACGATACAAAACGTGAGAATTATTGTGAATGTTATTGTGGCCGCTTTGGCCACACTAACGTTTGTCATTGTCCGCCGTGAGCATATTACTCGATTCTTTATCGCGTTGCGTTGTTTATCGTGATGTTGGGCATTGACGTTGACCACAGTGTGGCAGCAGCATGATAAGGGGAGTAGCATCGCCATACAACGTGGTAATGCTGCCAGCTTTCTGGGAACCTTCTCGATTGACAGCGTTCTGGACGAAGTTTTTGATGGCCTGTGATTGTTTTCTTCCTTTTTGGTATGTATATGTATAGGGCACTCATCTTTCAGGAGTCGGTGCGTCGGTGCCGACTAGAGAATAACGCCTGAAATAAAAATTGGAACTGCGCCGTCTTTGGCAGAGAAGAGAATTTCACCACCCCCCTACGTTCCGAGATACGATAATATCGATTTGAGCGCGCTCACACCCGTTCCGAAATGGCGTGAGCGCGATAACGATTTCTCGCGAAACGTCATAGATCTGACGTTTCGCGAGAACGCCGACCATGCAATTTACTAATATCACCGTGAGCGCTGTCAGAAATGACAGTTGGGTTGTTTTGTTTTGATTCGCATCGTATCTTTAACTAACTTTGATTTATTTGAAATAGTGCTTCTATCTTATAAGAAGAAATGTGTGGTGTATACAAGTCTAATATCGTGAAAATATGTTTTAACGTTGAGTGAGCACGTTTATCGCGATCACGAGCGTTCCGTGTTGATGACAAAAATGTCAGAATCGTGATATCTAACTCGGAACGCAAAATATCGATGTGAGCGCTCACAGCGCTATTTTTCCAATACGGAATGCGCCCTTAATATCACCGTGAGCTCGACTAGTATATAGTTATCTGTGGTGAGCTCTGTCAGATATGAGCTAGGCAGTTTTATTTTGATTCGCATCTTAACTTTATCTAACTTTGATTAATTTGAAATAGTGCTTCTATCTAAGAAGAAGAAATGTGAGATGTACACCAGTCTAATATCGTGAAAATATGTTTTAACGTTGAGTGAGAACTTTTATCGCGATTGCGAGCGTTCCATATTGATGACAAAAATGACGGTTCTTAACTGTCAGAATCGTGATATCTAGCTCGGAACGCAAAATATCGAAATACTTATGAGCGCTCACAGCGCTATTTTTCTAATACGGAATGCGCCCCCCAACTAATCAAACTTCAAAATAATTTTGTATCTGTGCCTGTCTTCGCTTTGGTTGGGTGCGCTTGCTTTTTATCGTGTTGTAATTATGAATAGTTTTCGTTTTATATCAGAATAATATCCATTTTAAATAGTCCCTCATGTAGTTTTACCAAAGTGTTAATAGTGAAATCCTTCGGAGGATGCTAATCAATGCTGCTGTACACTGAATATGGCTGACGAAAGACTAGTGGTTCTGAATCGTAGTGACAATTTGGGATTCGGATTCTCTTTGCTTGGCGAAGCCGGTTTGCCACATATTATATACGAGATTGAAGAAAATTCCCCTGCCGCTCGAAGTGGTGAAGTAAGATTTAAATTATTATTTTCACACATACAATTTATTAGTTTATTACCTACCTACTATTAGCATAAATTCGTCAGCTTGTCGTGATAAACAGAAATCTAAGTGATGTACCGAACAGAATTGCATTAAAACGTAACAGATAAAAGTTATTACATATTTTTGACCACTTGAAATCCTTTATTTCTAATTCGATGTACCCCTTCTGATCAAATGCATGTTTACTAAACAAGATCTAATTAGTTTTTTGTGAACATCAGCTGTTACAAGTAAGTCATTAAAGTCTCTGGTATATTCCTAATACAATAGGTTACCGTGGTGAGTAATAGAGTGGGTAATGTTGGAGTAAACACCCAAAACCATTAGACCTCCTGTTTATCCAGTATGATTCACATACAATTCTGAATGTTGCTAAAAATAATTAAACAATCATTAGTACAATGATCTATTGAAATTCTGCATTGTCAATACATACATTTACAATGTAAGTAGGTACCTAATTTAATTAGTGGATAACTATACCTGTTGTTTTTTTTTTTTGTTGTTTTCTGATATCAATAATGATGACATAATTTTATAAAATCTTGTTATTGATTTGCAGCATATTAAATTTAGTGTTGATAGCATTTTAGTTATTTTTTATTACATTTAAAATATGTCACAAAGGCAGACCACATTGTTATGCATTTTCCTATAGGTTTTATTCTTGGTTTATCATGTGTTGTAAGCTTACCTTACTGTTAGAACTTATCAAACTATTCATGGTGTAGTTTAGCAACGCTTTTAGTATAGTTATAATGCTTGAAACAACTTCAGAACTGTAGATTAGTAAGAATATTTTATTTATGCCAAGTAGGTATTGTATTGCTGATATTATGTTCTCAACAGGAAACAATTAAATAATTAGGCAGTTTTATGACATTCTAATAATGTCAATAGTAAATATGTTTAATAAATAATGTATACCTACAGATTTGGCTATAAACATTAATTATTCAATCAATCAATAGCCCTTTTATCCTGAAATTACTTTTGTGTGCTAGTTTAATTGCTGTTATTTTCTTTCCTGAGTTATAATATGTATCTGAGTGCAGTGTACCTCATTGCAAAGGCTTCCTCTAAGGATTTCCATTGCTTTCTGTCTTTTGCAACTCTTTTGTAGTTTGGTCCTGCTGTGTGATTGAGTTCCTCCTCCCATATTTTACATTGTCAACTTCTATTTCGTTTGCCATCTCTAGGGTACCATTCAGTCAGTCTACATTTATCCTGGGGACACATGGAGTCCTACCCATCTCTATTTCATTTGCTCTAGTAGGTCTAGTCTCTTAGTGAGGATTTTTTTCACATTTACTATTAACCGGTTGAATGCTGTAATTACAAAAACAATTGAAAAGTCATTGTGTCTCATGTGGATCCACGTTACATACATACAAAGGGTTAAGCTAAATATTTATAGAGAAAATATTGATAAACTAGTAACAAAGTTCCAGTATTATGATGCTAGCCAGGTGCACCTGATCATTAGTACGTGAAGAATGCTGGTTCTGTGGGAAACTGAACCATTTATTTGCAAAGCATGTCATCGTCATCATTTCAGCCAAAAGACATCCACTACTGGACATAGGCCTCCCCCAGGCTCCTCCACTTCGACCGGTCTTGTACCTCCCATATCCAGCGGATTCCCTCGGCCTTCACAAGGTCAACGGTGCCACCTTGTGGGAGGCCTTCCCACTCTACGTCTTCCCGTACGCGGTCGCCACTCCAGAACCTTTCGGCCTCATCGGCAATCTGTTCTGCGAGCAATGTGCCCTGCCCACTGCCACTTAAGATTGGCAATTCTTCGGGCTATGTCAGTTGCCTTGATTCTTGCAATGTAGGTTACAAATAAATGAGTTATTTGTATTACATGATTAATATGAGCAGTGATGGCCTAGTGTTTACGGCCGCGACTTACGAGTCGTAGGTCGTAGGTTCGAACCCAGACGGGCGTTTTACTTTGTGTAAATAATTTCTTCACCACTGCTGTCAAAATGTTGAAGGAAAACATCGTGAGGAAACCGGCATGTCCTAGAACCAAAAATTCGAAGATATGTGACATCTACCAACCCGCACTGAGCCCGCGTGGTAGATTAAGGCCCACTACCTCTCGCCAAGAGAGTAGGCCTGTGTCCCAGCAGTGGGAAATATATATGCTGATTCATATAAGTAACAACATTGTCTTTATTAAAAAAAGAATCAATAAATAAATAGGTCATATATAATACCTCATGCTATCGATACTTGAAATAAATAATAATAGTAAATGTTCGAAGTGGCGCAGGAAAAGCGTTCCTGGAAGGATTTGGAGGAGGCCTTTGCCCAGCAGTGGGACAGTTATAGGCTAAACAAGAAAAAAGAAGTAAATAGAAAAAAAAAAGCTAATGATTGTGAGATTGTGTTACTGTCGCAAATGGGCCATAAATTGTAAAGAGAAATTCTTTAAAACCTTTCCCTTGTAAACCTAGTTCATCTGACATACCTATCTTTAAAAAAACATTATTGTTATACTTTAGTATTACATTGAATGGATATAGTACATTATTGCCACCTGCATCTGTGAGGCATAACATTTCATCCAATCATATTACCTACTTTGTCCCTATCATGTCAAGGTGACCATGTTTAGGTACCTAATTATGCAGGTCATTTGCCTTATTTAATTGTCTACCTGCATAACTATAATTACTTAAAATGTGCAAAATATTCCACTTATGTAAATTTTTACTCATTTTTATTCAGTCACTATGGCCATAGTTGTTAAAATGTGCCTTTTTTGGCAACTTGCTGTTGTTTACCCTGAAAGAAAACCTTTAAATGCTGTGTGCTACGAAATAAGATTATCAAGCTCCAATAAGTTCTGCACCCTAATTGCGTAAGTTACGATTCATCATAATCGGTTTTAATTTGACAGTTCAACAGTATACATTGCGTTATTTACGTTGTTGAACAGACAATTTTTTCGAACATATGAAGCAAAAGCAATGGTTTAACAATCTGTTTCAAAGCGAAACAGATTACCTATGATGAATCGTGAGTTACGCAATTAGGGTGCTGTTTCGTTTTGAAACATTCCAATGTTCGAAAAATGTGACTGTTCAACAACAGGGTGCTGGTAATACCTAACTTTAAACATCTTATTGATTTAATTTCATGGTTCAACTGCATAGTGAATTAATGATAGTATGCTAAAATACTAATTAATTTCATACAATCGTAACCTTATTTGCATTTAAAAACTTAAGAAAAAGAGAGAGTTTCAAATAGCGACTTTTAAATGTTTACTTTAAATTCACCATGTGATGTTAACGGCTCAAATCGCCATGGGCTGCACCTATCTTACAGACTGGCTACTACCAGTATATCATGGACAATATGGACATAATAATGGAGTATTCAGTGACCAATATCTGGCTCTCTACATACCTATAACATAGGTAGAATCATGCAACTTCCCTGTTGTATACTGCCCTACCTCTTTATAGAAACTCGTAATTTTACGGCTGGCTTTTACATTAATTTGTACAATAGAAACTGAATATGTTAATTTTATGTTTTGCCAAATGACATCATAGATTGAAGTCATTGAATTTCAGTGTACCAAATAACTAATAACTCTTTATTAAACTCGATGAAGCGTCACTGCATTTGCGAGTCCGCGATACTGCCATGACACGCTGGGTCAAACAGACGACGACCGACCATAGAATTTAATTCACTCACAAATTATTTCAAGGACGTTTTAAACATATCTTCATGACTGTGTGCCTGTAAATATTTGCGAGTAAACATAGACTTAAAACAAGTCGACAAGGCGCCTGGATAAAAAACAATAGGAAGAACATCATTTCCTATTTTTTTTATAATACCTACTGCTCTTGAGTTACCGTTAAACGTGACTGCTAAGAGATTTTTTTATCGACCTGGAGGCCAAGCGAGAGTGAAGCTACGACCAAAAGTCATGAAACGGCCTCAAGTCTGCTATTACAATAGTGTCAGAATGGTCTATCATTGATTTCATAATTGTTGATTTTGACAAGTTTGGTAATCTGCTAACCTATTGGCGTCATTATGACTTTCCAATGGTCAGCCACTGACACTCCATTGAAAGAAATGGCATATATTGGTAATCTCGTGCCTAATGACAAATGAATGACTGACTTGGCGGTAATTGTTGACATTTCCTAAAATAATATGTTAAAACACAATATGTTAAAATATATTCTTAAAAATGAAAACTGGCACGAATTAATGTTCAAATTTAGTAGTATTTTTTCGAAAATCATTTCTACTAACGGGTTTTATAATAATGGCAATATGACAATGCCATTTTAACACAATTCTATTACGAGACCATTGACCGACCACTGATCGACCATTATGAATTTAGTAGATTACGAACTTTTAGCAAAATGACAATGGAATCGTATTGGAATGACGAATTTATAAAAATAGCAGACTTGAGCCCCTGTTACTTACTCACGATTGCAAACTATGTTTTGACGTAATAGAAAGAGCCAGAACATAATTATCCAGGGTTAAAATTATAAATAGAAAATTGATGCACATCACCTGGCTCATACTGTGTCGAAGCGAAGGCTGACAATAATCAACGTGATAGGTGTCGCCGTTTACCGCAGCGATCCACTCGCCACACGTGTTGTGAATTACAACTTTTTACAATGTAAATGAAGGTAAATTAATTGTTATTTCTGTTTTCCTTAACATGTAACCTACTTGTTCATTTTTAGCACTTTGTCAAGTCTACTGATGAGTCCTTCCAATTCAATGTCTGAAAATACAACAGCTCCTAACTTCATAAATTGGATTAGCAGACTTAAAGAGATGTGTAATAACATTCTCAGAAGTCTAGTCACCCATGTAGGTACTAGAATGTAGTAGTATCAGTCCATACAAGTCTACTAGTTTTCACTACGGCATGTAGGTATATTGATGGACACGACCCGTGATCCCACGCAGGCGTGGCGGAGTCAGCACTCGGGGCTAAATAGTAGTTTGATAGTATTTTTTATTATTCCACTATAATTTATTCCCAGAGACATATAGTTTGTTCATGATAATATTATGATTGTTCTTTGTACAACACACATGATAAATCAAGTTGAACGAGATGAATAATATAGACCGTGGTCAAAACGGCTAACATTGTTGTTCCAAAAAAAAAAGAATATATAATAGGTATGAAATACCTATGAAATTGCCGTTTTGTATGAAAAAATTTAAACGAATTTTTTTCATGAATTTTTTATTTGTATTAATCGAAGTAATCACCCATGCAATCAATGCATCTTTGCCATCGCAGTGGCAGTTTATTGATGCCCTTCTTAAAGAAATCAGCTGGACGGGAGGCAACAAATTCTTCAAAGGCATTTTGTACTGCCTCTCGGGTATTAAATTTTTTTCCCGCCAAGAAGTTATCCAAATTCTGGAAAAAGTAGTAGTCTGTAGGCGCAAGGTCTGGTGAGTAGGGCGGATGACGGAGAGCTTCCAACCCCAGTTCTTGCAACTTGGAGACCGTCTGCTGTGCAGTATGAGGTCGCGCGTTGTCGTGCAGGAGCAGCGGAGACGAGCGATTGACCAATGCTGGTTGGAGATGCGCCAGCTTCTCCATCATTGTGTTCAGTTCTTCACAGTACACATCTGCAGTAATGCTCACCCCGTTTGGTAAGAAGCTGTGATGAATCACACCGGCGCTAGACCACCAAACAGTGACCATCACTTTTCTAGGGGTAAGTTTTCGTTTAGGGCATTGTTTAGGTGCTGAACCAGGATCCAACCAACTTGCTGAGCGCTTACGGTTATCAAACAGAATCCATTTTTCATCGCAGGTAACAATGCGGTTCAAAATTCCTTCATTTGTGTGTCTGTTGAGCAGTGCAAGGCACGTCTCGACGCGTACTTCGCGCTGGCGATCATTGAGTTCGTGGGGCGCCCATTTGTCAAGCTTTTTTACCTTGCCAATTTGACGCAAATGGACCAATATTGTTTTGACGCTAACGTCGAAAGCTGCTGCTAATTCAGCCGTAGATTGTGTATCATCAGCTTCCACAATCGCCTTTAATTCGTCATTGTCGACCAAAGTCTTCGGACGACCGCGAGGTTCATTTTTCAGGTCGAAATTTCCAGAACGGAAGCGAGCAAACCAATAACAGGTGGTGCGTTGGTTTGTAGTGTTAGCTCCGTAAACGTCGTTGATGTTGCGTGCCGCTTGTGCCGCGTTGCTGCCACGACGGTACTCATATTCCATAATTACTCGAATTTTTAACGTATCCATGATGACGAAAAAGATTGAAATGCGATGAAAATGTAACACTAATCAATAAAGAAATGACTACTTTTAGAAAAAAAAATCCATGTTTTTAAAATAAAATTAATTTGAAATTAGAATTCTTAGCCAAACAAAAATTATTTTGATTTGAAATGGCCAGTACTGCAGAACGGCAATTTCATAGGTAAAGACCTAATATTAAATCTTTCAGAAATAATCCGAACAGTTTCCTCGTATACTGTTGATCATAATATTTCGGAGATTTCGCTCAAAATTACGCGAACAAAGTGATTAAATTGACAAAACAACCGGGTGTAGAGATTATTAGGATATTAGCTATTGTCAGCGGCTTCGCCGGTGTGGAGGTCGAAACTATCCCATGGAACGTACTACCAGGATACAGGAAAAGTTTTTATCCAGTGCGCAAATTGTAACCATGAATTCAGCATATCATTCTAGAACCCCTAGTGCAGAAATTTTTCGCCGGTTATACAAAAAAAATCAGCTGTTTCATAGAAAAGTACAATACCTACGCTGTCAAAATGTATGGAACAACTGATTTTTTTTGTGTATCCGGCGACAAATTTCTGCGCTCTAGAATGATATGCTGAATTCATGGTTACAATTTGTGCACTGGATAAAAACTTACCCTGTATAAAGCTTATCCTATATTTTAATCCCGGTTATAAACTGTATGTGTGCCAAATTTCATCCGTTCATCTGTTTCTCCGTGATTGTGTAACAAACAAACATCGAAATATTCAAAACATACAAACTTATAACTTATAAATGTCAACATAATAATATGTATATGTTTCCGCCCGCGACTTCGCCGGCGTGGAAGTTGAAAATTATCCCGCAGGAACGTATTACCGGGATAAAAAGTATCCTATGTGTTAATCTAGGTTACAATCTATATGTGTCCCAAATTTCATTCAAATCCGTTCAGCCGTTTTTGTGTGATTAAGTAACAAACATTCACATTTATAATATTAATTAGGATAGGATAGTGGAATCCTATGATCAGCACCCTAATTGCGTAACTCACGATTCATCATAATCTGTATCGTTTTGAAACGGATTGTTAAACCATTGCTTCATATGTTCGAAAAATGTGTCTGTTCGACAACATAAATAACGCAATGAATATTGTTTAACTGTGAAGACGAAACCAATTATGATCAATCGTGAGTTACGCAATTAGGGTGCTGTAGTAGGATTACAATATTGCAGTTTTCAGTAAACACGCTTTTGATTTTCCAATTATCGAGTGAATTATTTTGGTCGTTCATGCGTGTCACAGTAAAGTATTATAATCCGTAGCTTTGGAATAATCTCGTCGTACCACAGAGTACAGGCTACAGCACAATATGCACCGACCACAAACAACTAACGTGTTTGTTTTGCGATTAGGATCAAATGTCATTTGTTAATTTAATACCAATGATTGGACGCGATAATGCGAATGCAAACCGATAAACGTTCTATAACTTCTAATGATTGCCTAGCACGTAATCCATCATTTTTTACATGATAAGGTGCAGTAGATTAGACAAGCGTCAAAACAAACCATGATACGTATCTGCGCACCGATTATGATGTATTGTTACCAAGGTGGAGTGTATGCAATGGAACTTGTTTTTCTGAAATTCACACTCGAGTTTATTGGTTTTTTTATAATACCTAATCAAATGCTGCCTCGTTGGTCTAGCAGTCGCAAATGCTACTACTGAGTGTGAGGTCCTGGGCCTCAAGTCTGCTATTACAATAGTGTCGGAATGGTCTATCATTGATTTCATAATTGTTGATTTTGACAAGTTTTTAATCTACTAATATAATGGCGTCATTATGACTTTCCAGTGGTCAGCCACTGATACTCCATTGAAAGAAATGGCATTTATTGGTAATCTCGTACATAATGACAAATGAATGGCAATACGACAATGCCATTATAACACAATTCTATTACGAGACCATTGACCGACCACTGATCGACCATTATGAATTTAGCAGATTACGAACTTTTAGCAAAATGACAATGAGATCGCGTTGGAATGACGAATTTATAAAAATAGCAGACTTAGGCCCCAGGTCCTGGGTTAGATTCCCTTCCCAGCGGGCTTAGCATGACGCTTCCTATTTCTACGAAGAATAGTCAGCGCTATTTATATACAAATTGACATTTCGTGTCTCCATTTTTGACATCGTACCGTAGATATCCTTCTAATATCTGTCATTTTGTCTTTCGTTTCTAACGATCTTTGTCTAGGTCCTTTTATATGTAGGTAGACTATTTCAGAAGAATATTTCTTCCCAAACGATCAAAATCACACTGACAACGAACTTTCTACTCGACGGCCACAAAGTTTATACGATAATTTACAAAATCATGATTCGTTTAGAACGCATAACTGTGATAATTAATAGAAGAACATACCTATCTTCTTCTATTGTACATCATTTCGTGTATTGTCTTCTAGACTTAAGCATAACCTGTGAAATGTGGGTGTGCTACTACTCTGCCCAACCTTTCGAGGAAACAAGGTGTGAAGCTATGTTACCTAATCAGTATTTTTTGACCGAATTGGATTGCCTATTACTCTCTAAAGCGATGTCTGCTACGTCTATGTAGCTTTAATCAATGAGAAAGTAAGGATACTCTCTAATAATTACCTTCGCACCAGAACTCCATTTTTATTAACCTCATACCAGACGTCATTAAAAACGGCCATTGTATTTGATCATAGCGGTTGAGTCTCTGGTTTTCATTTCCACTTCACCTAAGTTTTTCGTATTGTGTACGTTCCTCCATCTCGTTTTCAACTCGTTCGTAGTTTTCAAGCATTTCAAAGAATTTAAAGTAATTGTCGATTTATATCTTATATTGGAAGAATAAATTCATTGTTGTTGTAATTTTTCATTTAACTTATTCTTGTTTCTATCAATGGCATTGTTTTATCGGGAATGTTATTGTACCTATTTAGTGTATATTTCACAGACATTAACAGTCCGATTCCTTGCCTCGCATAAATCATTAGAAACCTTTTTCCGCTATAAACAGGCTGAGGAAACTTAAGTCACAGCTTAATTGGCTTCCTTCGTTTGAAACAACTGAATTTCAAAACGAATTATTATAATTACTTCTGGCAAATTTATGATCCAGTCAATGTTTGATTAAAGTGCGTATTTTTTACTTTGAACGCAAAGTCCTGAATAACCTACATACTCATTTCTGTAGAAAAAGTGGTTATAAATGTCTAACAACTAAAACTTTAGAGGTGTACCTACAACGATACCTACTAAAGAGGACACATATCATTCATTATGTTTTTAATTAAAATTATCTTGTTTGTAAATAATTATTTGTCATAAGTTGACGTCATTGCAGAACTGTACTCCCATTTTAATGCTTACGTTACTGTACCTATATTCATTCATTCCGTTCGATATATTTCCTAATAAATGAATCCCTTTGTGACTCTATAGTAGATGCTTTTCTTTTTTGTGCTACGTTATGGATACTTGGATTAAGAATAAGCCAACTGGCTTGATGAACAGAAACAAAATATTATTAAAAAAAAAAAAAACCCGACTGCCTAAAAAGTGAACTTTAGGTAATTAAAAAAGATGGAAACAAGAAACTTGTTTTAAAAGGATGACTATTAGACTGAATACTATATGCAATCGCATGCAAGCGGAGGCAATAAAAGGTCTCTATTGTTAAATTTAAGAATATGTTTTTTTGCGCCAAAAATCGGGCATTTGCTTTTTTTTTCAGTTTTGATGTACCCAGTGTCACTCTTACAATTAAGACGAATCTAATGACACCTCTCAAGCTAAAATCGATCAAGCCGTTTAGGCTACAGAGCGTGCCAAAGAAATATACATACATACATACACTCGAAAAACATAACCCTCGTTCTGGCGCAGTCGGGTAAAAAGGAAAATGGCAATAGGCTAACTAATTACAAAATAAACTAACTAAATAACTTCTTTGAAATAATTTGGACAAAGTTCTAGTACGGTAATCCTCATTGGCGCTGGACGGCTTCTTCTTCATTTTTCTATCGTCTTCCCAGTATTCATCGCTTTTCTAGCATAACATCACTAACACAATAAATCTATCGTTTCTTTGTTCTTCCCCTTCTCTTAACAGCCATCCACATTCAAACTCAAACTTTTGCTCACGACATGGTTCCCTAATCAGCACCCTAATTGCGTTACACACGATTAATCCTAATCTGTTTAATTTTGTCAGTTTAACAATATTCATTGCGTTGTTTACGTTGTTGAGCAGACACATTTTTCGAACGTGTGAAGCAGTGGTTTAGCCATCTGATTCAAAACGAAACAGATTATGATTAATCGTGAGTTACTCAATTAGGGTGCAGGTACACCATGGAAACATTGAAAATCAATTTCAACAGAACTCCTTCGTCAGCGGCCGACGCCACCAGTCTTCCTCTTTCGTACTCATTTAAAGAAAGCAAGAATATACATTATCTGACCCAGGTTTAAGGCACACAAAATTCACACAAAAACAGAATAGTACCTATTAGTATTAAAAAGAACCTGATACAGATGTCCACATAATCAAGGTGCTCGAAACACCCACCATATCACTATCAAATGGCATTCGGTTGTATGTAAAACAGCTGTTTGGTGTTAACGTTTATTCTCTTCCGCATACTTTCGCCTTTCGCGTTGATAGACCTTTCACATTTGATGAGACGTGTGCGTTATAGCGTAACTATCATTTAGATGACGTATGCGGCCGAATTTTCTTACATAAAATCATCAAAAAACGGTTATATTAGGGGTATTGTCTCATTCTGCACACTTAAAATCTGTTGTACGGTAATGGTAGGTAAGCTTGGCCAATTGATCATCCTAGCGTATGTTCGTGGTCATCTAATGCCACCCACGCCACAACCTGCCAGAAAGTAGTCGGTTTATTTTGTAATTAGTTAGCCTATTGTCGTTTTCCTTTTTGTTTCTGTTCATCAAGCCAGCTGGCTTTTTCTTAATCCACTTGGATTAAGAAAAGCCAGCTGGCTTGATGAACGATACTTATCCATAACGTAGCACAAAAAAGAAAAGCGTCTACTGTCTAGTCACAAAGGGATTTTTTATCAGTAACTTAATTATTATGCTCATTGGTAATTTGAAGTTCAGAGGAAAGTGTATTAAAGAGTCCATTCCAGACAAGAACAGAACAAACTTTAATTGAAAGAGGACATTCAATTTTCAGTCTAACTGGAGACTGACGGACACTTGTCAATAATAATCACATATAAAAAACTTACATAGTTCCACGTAAAAAAGGCTAATAGTAGCCCTGGAATTATGCATACCACCTTAAAAAGTTACGACAAAACTCATTACCCTAAGTATTAATTAATCGATCGAGTAATTACGTCTCCGTGTTGTTTAAAGAAGCAACACCCTGTTTTCTTGACTTTGCATAAAATTATACAAGTTTGAGAAAAAAAACTAGTTTATACTGAAGTTGCGCTCGGCTCGTAACATTATACAAACGGTTTTGTTTTCCCGTAAAATGTTAATGAGGGACGTCTGTAACAGCTCATTCAATGATTCCGCGTTATAAATATAGTTTACATCTTGTTATAATTGGTCCTCGATGACGTGGCAGACGAGCATATTCCGGGACAGAAAATATCTTAGCAAGTATATTAAAACAAGTTCCATTTGAATTTAAATGAAAGGCGCTTCTGGATTTCTGAATAACTGACATAGTTGAAGGTGTTGAGATAACACAGGACTTTAGAACGTGACTAATTCCCAAACAACCTTTGGCTGTCAAGTTTAATCGTAACTCGATATTGACAGCCGGTAGAAGTGACCCTCTTTGTGAACTGTGTAGGGTAGCATTGGCAATTTGATACACTATAAGCACGCTAGCTGGTCTCGGTCCGTTTGAGCTCATTTCACTCTCTCACAAGCTACAGATAGCATCCAAACAAATAATGCGTATCGTTGAATCGCTTGTAAGTAACGTAGATGCGAACAACAAAAGCTAGGTGAAGAAGTACTAAAGTATGTAGGTGGTACATAAAAGAAGTCCCCGCGAGTGGGCGTAGCGGCTGCGGTCGGAGTTACTGGCCGCCCCAAGCGCGCCACTGGACGACTGCAATAAATTCCTGTCTGCAAACACATGCCACATTTTACGTAAGTGTAACATTACACACATAAACAAACACTAAAGTTGATTGGAAGTTGGAACATCTTCTCAGATATGCTACGTCAGCAGGTCTTGTGATATTATCTAACAAATAAGTAAACTTGCAGATGTCTTTCATTCAACACTTGTATAACCGCGTTCATTACTCCTATGCTATCAGATATCATATCGGACAAAGAAAAATGCGTCGCTTAGTGACCGTCCTTAGATCTATGTGTTGTATTTGTAGAAACTCGCAAAAAGAATAAGTTTTCATTGGGTCTCCCTGACCTTGTTGTTCCTCCCCACATCCTTCCTATGTTGAGACATGTTTCACCACACCACACTTGATGACCCTGACGTGTTTACTAATAAGTTACTAAAGAAACCGTTTATCATACTGGTTTCAAAAAGAAACAGATGATATCGTATGTAAACAAGATGCCAATGTTCTATTTCTACGAGAGCACTGTTAGGTCTTATCGAATTAGGTGCCGGAACTTCAAAATTAGCTGTAGCGTCCATCATCGGAGGCCAGCTGCCACATAATTCCTATTTCCGCTACGCACTTCTGTAGGAGTTTGATCGAATTTATCTGTAAGCTCAATCCATTAGCGGACCCTCGTGTGATAACGACAAGTTGACAGTGGGACGGCGGGCGCGGCGGACGCTCGCACAGTCGTAGCTACTCCCCATTAGATAAACTTATCCATCGTAATGTGCTTGTGCTCGGGAAATCCTGTTGAAGTCCTGTGACCAGAAACAGCATCGGAATATAAATACGACCTTAATCGAAGGATAAAAAGAACCGTGCAGCGTGATTGTTTGAGTTTCAAGTTACGAAGTGTTTTGAACAAACCGGTCATGATTAATGGACTGCGCCTCAGTGAATCATTGACATCGCCGCAAGGATGCGGACGGAGATACCGACTGTTAATCGTCAATAAAGTATTGTTTAACGATAGTTTCTGTGTTAATAATAATGTAAACTGTGCGTGTGTGACTCTACATTAGCAGTTAACTGAACTTATCTCACGTATCTGCGTGCGATTTGAATTTAAGGTCGGTGTTCGGCAGCATTGCCAAATTTGGATGATAATATGTAACAAACTCATCTACGCAATTAAATTGTTGAGTACTTACATGGTTCTATATTTGACTTCTGTTTGTATCTGCGACTGGCTCTGTTTGTTTGATAAAAGAGGACATCATTGATACAATACAAACATTAAATGACACAGCTTGACAGTTACATTGGCTAAATTTTGAGATGCGAAGGTGATGTAATGAAGCCAAACTTATACCCGCATTATCCGGTTCTGTACTGAGACCTTGTTTGATTCTGGTCTTTCTCCTGTAATGTTTAAAGTCACGTGTTGACTACTGTTGAAGGCTGCGGAGTTCATGCATATGCATGTTTAAAGTACATTATTTTACAATACTGGATCGATTGTTAGTATCGTCACTCCTTGAATCCGCAGCTTGGATGTAGCAAGCCAGTCACTTTCCAGTTATGTTTAATTAATATCCAGTCGGCTGTGACTTCACTCCAAATGCCTATCTGGAACCCATGCATCGTATCTATGTTTCATTGTTTCACATACAGTAGGCCCAATGTTTTAAGATTTGAAATAAGTAAGTGAATACGCGTGTTGGATTACAGGTCGAGGCGGGAGACGTTTTGCTCAAGGTTAATGGGACTGATGTAAACCGGTTCACTACCCGAGAAGGTAAGGAATTTGCCATTTATCACGCACATGCCACTTATCTACGAAACATTCTTAACAAACAGATAACTGGCAGAGTGTAATTGAAAATTTTATTTCATCTCGTATGTAAATACTTTATTAAACGGCCACTGTGATTCAAAGTTTAAATATTCTGAATGGCGGCAGCTGGCGTCTTGCGCACGGTATACCTCAATCACGAAGTTTACGCACGAATATTGAAAGAATAGTTGTGTTATTAAAACGTCAAGTCTGACCGCTATCTTTGAACTTATTAACACTAATTCAATGATCGCGTTATGGCCGGCTCGTGCCTGACACGCAACCTCGCAATTCACATTTCACACGTCTGCGTACTGACCAACAATAAGAAAATAGCCTTTTTAGCCCGCAAAATTTATTTCCGACATGTAACCAAGATGTAATCACAAAATATTGTATAAAATGAAAAAATAACTAATAGACATTGTTTATGTACCTTTAGAGATTGAATTTGATTGTTACAGTTCTAAAATGCTTGCGACTATCGTCGGATCCCGTCACTTTAAGACTGAGAAAGGGTGAGTTTAATATTTTAGCCAATATTTTGGTGGTATGTGCTATTTGAACTATGACATTCGAGACGAGAATATATCGTGCCAGCTGCAAGTAATAAAATTCGTTTAACCCCGAGTGGTTTGGTCGAGTTTGCGAAGTAAGCCGCTACAAATAAGAGTAGCTATACGCGAAGTAATTTTATAGGTGGCTCTCGGGATCTGGGCCGGGATATCTCGTTCACAGTGGCTTTGTTCCCCTTAATAATGTAATATCTCGTCTCGACACGTCGATATAGATATTATGCCAGAGTTATTTTCCTCGTGAATGGTACATACGATGGTAGTTACAGGGCGATCGGGTGTGCGTGAGATAACAGCTGATAGTCCGATGTGTGCAGACCCACAGATCAAAGCGAGCGTGCGGCGATACCTGGCCGCGGCGGCCGAGCGTCGCTCTAGCGGCGCGGTCGCACGCACCAACCACGACAAGTGAGTTTCTGTTTTCTGCCGTGATTTTTATACAGATAAGCCCATTGATGCTTGTGAAAGCTTGTTTGCTGCTTCAACAGCGATTTTGCGTGCGCTTGTTACTTTCTTTCATACATTCTATAAATATATATAATCAATACGACAGCAAATACTTAATTGTACAGAGATATTAATTTTGTGAAATCGCAGACAGTATGACTAACTTACTTGTTCTGATTATGTTCGCTTTAAGAGTGAAGCCTGATGCATGCAGCATGCGGTAAGTAATCGGAAGCTAACCCCTTTGATACTACGACAGCTGATTTCCGACGGCGATAAGTGATTATTGGTGGCATGTGTCGCGACGGAGCCCGAGGGTAGTCACGACCCTCGCCACGCCGACACGTCACTCTCTGTATTCATGACATGTATTTTAGGAACGTTATACCAAACTGCGACTGACTTCGATGTGGTAGACTCGTACACTTAGTAACTATGTTAGTTAATCAATATAATATTCTGACTAAGTGATTTAAAAAGTCGTGATTTTCACACACGTCTCACATTATCATTAGCCTAGGCTTTTTACAACTATCGGCTTCCAGTCTAACCGGATGCAGCTTAATACCAGTATTTCACCTCCACAACCCAGTTACTGGGTAATACAATATACCCTTTGGTAAGAAGTTGTCAGACTTTCGGGGTTCTGATGATTCGTAACGACTGTCAAAGATCCACGAATAACACGGGGACCAACGGCTTAACACGTGCTTTCTAAGATACGGAGGAGTCTTGGACTTGGTATGTAGAGGTCCACCATCCACAGACCAACCGCGACGACCGTACCTAAGCCGATCGATCGAAGCATGCGGCAGTTATTTATATATTATAAGTTACAAAACGAAGGTACAGGGGCCTTCGTTTTGTCCATGGTCTTTTTGTGACCCACTCTTTTGGAGACTCTACTGAGGTCCTCCAGTCTCAGCCATGACTACTATATCGTCGGCAAACCGAAGGTGAGTGATGTACTCGCCATGTGAAGGCAGCAGGAATCCGCTGAATAAGAAGCGCAGAACCGGTCGAAATGGAGGAGCTTGGGGGAGGCCTAGGTCCAGCAGTGGACGTCTTTCGGCTGAAATGATGATGATGATGAATCCCCTGTACAGCAGGCCTCACATTATATTCCTTGATAATTAATATATCTTCGATCTCCTCGGAAACCTTGAAAGTGCATGCATGCACATACGTGTATGGTTGGCTTATTTTAGCTTTGAATAGGTATTTTATAGCGCGGTTAAGATATTCGAAAAGCATTCAACACCAACAGCTGTTGGCAATTGATGAAATCGATTTAACGACTTTCTAAAACGGATTAAACATCTAAATATTTTTCAAACATTTTGTTCTCAGCTGTTTTTTATTCATAGACAATCATGTACTGTATCGTAAATAGTTATGCCGTTACGAAACCTGCTGCTTAAATTTTTGCATAAGTATGATCTTTAACTTAAAGCGGTATAACTGTAGGTACCGCTTAGAGAGCTACTAAAACAAAAGTGGTACACACGCATGAAGCACAACGACGCGTTTTTTATTATTTTTAACCGACTTCAAAAAAAGGAGGAGGTTATAAAATAGAGGAAATGTGAACCATTTCGGAATAAAACCCTTTCCTTTAAATTTCAAATAGATCGGATGATGCGTTTCGGAGACAGACACGGAACTCTTCGAAAAATGACAGGAAATTAACCGAGATTGCATGCATTGTTTTGACCCCGAGGATGATGAAATTTCGAATTGGTGTGGGGTAGATACTATAACTAAAAATTGAAATATAAAAACTTTTTCAAAAAAAAAAAACAGCCGACTTCGGAAGTCGATTGTGTTTTTTTATTTTTTTTATTTAAAGCAGAACTTGAGGTTGTCTAAGCTCATGGCTGCTCACCCCAGACGGAAATAGAGGCATGTTATAGGTTTAACTTGGGTATCTGTGTGTCTGTCCGTGGCAATGTAGCTCCCAAGCGGCTGAAGCGATTTTGTTTTGTTTGAAATGTCACCAAATCGGGAGTATTCTTAGCTATGATTCAATAAAATCTGTTTAACAACATTGCTTCATATGTTTCAACAACGTAAATAACGCAATGAATGTTGTTGAACTGTCAAATTGAAAGCTATTACTACTGTTAGTGTGTTACGCAATCACCCAACAGGTATATCAAAAACATTTTTACCTCGCGAACTTTGCAAACTAACCTTTTCTCGTATGTTACTGAACAATGAGGAAATTTATAAACGTTGTGTTACAAATAAAATAATTAATATTTAATCGCAATACAAGAGAAAGCTAGTAACGATATTGTTTACAACAATTGCTCAACACATTCATACTGGTAAAACATTCATTGTTACTAAGTGGCTACATTTTCTTTAGTGAACTCTGCGTCATCTCGAAAACCTTCAGTTAAATTTTATGTAAGTTATCGGGATGCTTCACAGGTCATCGATATGTTCTGACTAATTTAGTATACTTTCGCATTGCAATGAGAAGTCATTAAATGAAACAATAATCTAGTGTGGAAACAAAGTTATTATCTACATACAGCGGAGAGCGTCCAAATTATGGCCAGCTCACCGCGTGATGTCAGCTTAAAGTTTCTTCAGAAGATAAGGCCCTTTTTCACTGATAGGTACGGAATATTCGCTTTTCTTTGCGCTCATGCGTTTTTTCAGTAATACTTAGAACCACAATAATTGTTTGGTGGGAGGTGGGATCTTTAAAGGTCCGATGGGAATCGGCTTGTATTGACCCGTAGCCACTGCTACATAATTAAAAAAAAGACAAGCATGTAATCATGTAACGTATGGATATTGTACTTATCTCCCGCTTACGCCATGACAATCGCAGGCAAAAGTTATTGTGTCGACTGCAGTTAATGTACTGAAAACTTAGTTTATGGTCTGTAACCTATTTGTGATTGGGTCGCGTGTAGTGCAGTTGGAGTGTGCTCCACTTAAACTTGTTTACTTATTTTGCACACGTGCGTTATAGTCGGTTTAGGGAGGCTCCACTACGAGGCGAGGGGGTAAAGATCGCGAAGCAAAAATTGCGCGCCCCTCCACTGCATGTATGCAGAATATTTTAAGTTTGTAGATGAAATTATATAAATGGGTTGCCTTGAACAGTCACCGGCTATAATATTTAAGAAAAATATGAATTGATACAATCAGTTCTTGATGTCACCCAAGATAACTAAAAAACTGCGGGAGTGCCGACAGAAGTGAAAACTTGAACAATGACGTGTGTATTTTTGTAATCGTCAATACAGGATTTTACGCCCCTGATTGCTCTCGGTAAAAAATTATAAACGAGCGATCGATTTCAGCCATTAAAGGTAACAAGCACAGATTTTTACGATACAAAGGGAAAGAAAGGGATAAAATAGCTAGAATTTCCTAATGAAAGAAAGGGACTTTTCCAAAAGACATCAACACGCTACTCGTCCGTGTGCTCGTTCACCCATATTATACACAGTATACATATATTCATGGAAAGCGTTCGGTGACGATGACGCGAGTTCCATGATTTTTATTCACCCAAAAAGTGCTCAACGCGCCTAAAGAAGTTTTCTGTTCAAAAATTCGGAGGGTACAATTTTAGCATAGACGGTCTTAGCCCTCGTACCTACTGAGAGTTGAAAATACAATGCGCGATGATAATTAGTTGCGTTAAATAATCGTCCTGTTTTAATCTGGGCTAAACGAATAATTCCCGCCAGGTCGGTATCACCACCGTCGAGCAACTCGAACAGCAACTCATCAAGCAACTCCTCGAGCAACGGCTCGGGGGTGCAGTCGGGGGACAGTTGCGAGGCGCTGGTGGGGGGCGAGGACAAGCGGCGGGGCCGCGCGACGCCCAAATTCGAGGCCTACATGATGACCGGCGACCTCATGCTCAACCTGTCGCGCGTCGAGCACCCGCACCACAACCACCACGCGCCTACGCACCGGACACACTACCATAGGTAAACCAAACTCCTCTATTAACCCTTCTCTCCCTTCGTAAGGCGGAATCCTGAAATCGGAGAAAAGAAAACATCACAAGGAAACCTGGACTTAATCGCCAACCCGCCTTGAGCAAGCGTGATCAATACTCATGTCTTCTCTGTATGGGAAGAGGCGTTTGCCCTACAGTGGGACAGTTATAGGCTAGTATAATTATTTTTATTTTTAGTCGGAAAACAGATTCATACGAGATAAAATTGATTGTGTCGGTAATTGCGCCAATCGTGAGGGTAAACGCTATCAGTCTGATTTGGCTTAAACATCAGCTTAAACATCACAGAATATTTCTAAAACTGCAGTAAGCGTTTCAAATAGACCACATAAGTAGATTACTTTTGCAAACGGCACAGAATATTTTTGAAATTGCCGTCAGCGTTTCAAAAAGACCACAAGTAGATTACCTTTGCAAACTGCACGGAACATTTCAGAAACTGCAGTAATCGTCTCAAATAGACCACATAAGTATGTTACCTTTGCAAATTGAACAGAATACTTTTGAAACTTAAGTAGATTACCATTGCAAGCCTGTTGACTCGACGGGAAGGCGCCATATTATATTACGGCTGATAAAATTTAAAGGAAGGAGACTACATCCTTATACAATTTGTAGGCACTTCTAAGATAAATAGCTATTTCAGTCTGAATGTCAAGGTTCGCCTCGTGCACCACTGATATTCAATTAAGCTTCCTGCAACGCTGATCAACAGCACTATTTTTAAAAGGTCAGAGGGTTCTGTCTTTTTCATTCCTACTTCCTGTCGGGGCTCCAAGAAATTACAGATTAATAAGAAGGCTGATGAAAGGCACATAGTTACAGATTACGGATGTAAGCGACAAAGTAGACTGGTCATTGTAACTAAAACTTATTTCTTTGTCAACATTGTTATCAGTTCTTTTAGACTACAAAACACTTAAAATTGTCCCAGTTATTCTTACTTATCACAATAACGTAAACGCCCCTTTAGAGGCCAAATTATGACGCATCAGGAAATACCAACATCAATTGAACTGTGTTACGATCCGGTAAGACTTATTTAGATATTTCTAGACGCGGTCAACACCGTAATCCCGTAACATACTTTTAAACACAATTTGGACATATTGGGCCTGCTCTTGAATTCGATTTCGCTTGATGGAAAGCAATGGTTGAGGTCTGTGATAGAACGAGCGTGCCCAGAAAATTCCTGTTCACTTTTGTTTTGAACGAAATTCCATTCCTTCAAGAGGCTTGAAAAATTGAAAAAATAAAAAAAAAACGTGGCTGACTGAACTGTTAAAATGAAAGACATTGTGATTTATTGTCATTATACAGGATACGTAATTATCCAGTACGCAAACTGTAACCATGAATTCAGCATATGATTCTGGACCCCAGCGCAGACATTTTTCGTCGGTCCATACATTTTGACCGCGTAGGTATTGCACTTTTCTATGAAACAGCAGTTTTTTTTTTGTATAACTGACGAAAAGTTTCTGCGCCTCGGGTCTATGATATACTGAATTCATGGTTAGAGTTTGCGCACTGGTTAAAAAGTTATCCTCTATATTTATTACGCAACTACCCCGTTGTATTGTTCAACCTCTTTCGCGCATTAAAGCTCCTGCAAACAGGCGCGTCGCGACTCTAGCAGAATAATTTCAATGAAAACTATGGTATTTGCTCAACAAGAGTTGCCTCGCGTCTATCTACGGGAGCCTTTACGTTCTATCAAATAAGTATTGATGCAAGTGATGCTGATTGGTGTATTCTATAGGTACAATTCAACACCAGCGTCCCCCAGCGACAACCGCATGTGTGGCCGCGTGGAGCTGGCGCAGAGGCACAACTCTTCGCCCGACACCGGCCTCATTGGAGACCATGGCAGTAAAATGTATGAACACTCTCACCTCATTATACGTATCGTTTTTCAACCGAAAATTTTGCCGGCCTTATTACAAAACAATGTTGTGCTGTAGCGGTTTACACCATTGAACCTGTTTCTGTCGTAAGTTGTCATTTTTTAACCGCCTTCCAAAAAAGGAGGAGGTTATAATGTTCCACTGTAGGTATATATTTTTATTTATGTTCATCGATTTCTCCCCCATTTGTGGACCGATTCTCAAAATTCTTTTTTTATTTGAAAGAGTATACTCCTGAGGTGGTCCCATTGGCACCAAGTCAGGATATGATAATGGAATCCCAGGGAAATGGAGGGCAACCATCAAATGTTATAGGTATTAATAATGTTTTTCATATATTTTCTAAAGCTATTGAGACATTTGCATATGGTCATCATCATCTCATGACGCTGAGCTGATGAAGGAAGGTACAACTCTTGAACGGTTAGGAGTTAGGTGGAGGTTCGGGCATAACTCCGTCATAAGACCGATTTGCAAAATTCTTTTTTTGTTCGAAATGGGTTTATTTCGAAATGGTCCCATTTAAATTTCATCTAGATCGGATGATGCGTTTCGGAGACAGACAACGGAACTCTTCGAAATATGACAGCAAATTAACCGAGATTGCTGCTATAGCATAAATATGCATTGTTTTGACCCCAAGGGTGATGAAATTTCGAATCGGTGTGGGGTAGATACTATAGCTAAAAAGTGAAAAATAAGAAATTAAAAAAAAAAAACAACCGACTTCCAAAAAACACTAGAAAGTGAAAAATAACTTTAATTCCGGAAGCCGGTGACAAGAAATCAATAAAATACATATCCAAAGTCACCGACTTCAGAAATTAAAATTATTTTTCACTTTCTAGTGTTTTTAACCGACTTCAAAAAGAAGGAGGTTATCAATTCGACATGTTTATATTTTTTTTTATGTATGTTCGGGCATAACTCCGTCGTATATAGACGGATTTGCAAAATTATTTTTTTGTTCGAAAGGGCTTTACTCCGAAATGGTCCCATTGAAATTTCATATAGATCTGATGATGCGTTTCGGAGACAGACAACGGAACTCTTCAAAAAATTACAGCAAATCAACCACGAATGTTGCTATCGCATAAATATGCATTGTTTTGACGCCAAGGATGATGAAATTTCGAATTGGTATGGGGTAGGTAACTAAAAAGTGAAAAATAAAAACTTTTTTCAAAAAAATAACCGACTTCCAAAAAAACACTACAAAGTGCAAAATAACTTTAATTTCGGAAGGCGGTGACAAATAATTAAAATACACATCCAAAGTCACCGACTTCCGAAATTAAAGTTATTTTGCACTTTGTAGTGTTTTTTTGGAAGTCGGTTGTTATTTTTTTGAAAAAAGTTTTTATATGGAAGTCGGTGTTTTTTTTTTAAGTTTTTTGTATTAAGAACTTTACCCAAATCGAAATAAAGTTAGAAATGGCTCAGAGTTTAAGGCTTGAACTAAAGTTAGATCGGGTGTTGTAATAAGACGATATGAGTCCAGAAATACAAGTCCATACCATAGGAAGTCATGAGATCTGTGGCCAGCCATCACAAGGAGTGGCGGAGAGGAGTGTACGTGAACCACAAACGGTCCCTTTTGTCGAACCTATGATATTGGATCCTGTGTCATAGGTGCGACCGCTCATAGGTTCAGGCTATACCAATTAAGAGATCTTGAAATTTAATCCCTTCAATTTTAACACAATACACGTATTAGTTTTACATACAGATATTAAACCTTTTGGTTGGCAACCCTAACACCTGTTGGAGCGTAGCTTTTGTTTTTCACAAGAGCAGCATTAGTTGAGTTTCTGTTGATCTTTATACTGTGATTTAATTCTACTCAGCCTTTGCAGTCGAGTCTTTACCATCCACCTACCTTCATGGTTTTACTGATATAATCATAATATTTGTGGAACGGTGCAGGTTCATATCTCAGCCGGCGTCGCCCGCCAGCGGCGCGGGGGCGACCAACAGCGACGTGTGTGCGCGCGCGCACCACGCCGTGCGCACCTCGCGCTCCGAAGACCATCTCCAGGTAAGCAACGCTTTGATACTAGCCTTTCATCATTGTCTTGCCAGTATTCCAACTTATTTGGAGGCGGCACAACATGCCTTTTTTCTTCCATGATTATCTGTGAGTCGCCATCTCGCTAGTCACCCCTTTCTAGTCATATCATCTTTTACACAGTCCATACACCGTTTCTGTGGCCTTCCTCGTACATTCATACTCAAAACCTTTCTCACGACATTTTTCTCATCCCTTCCCACCACACGCCATCTCAACTGGTATCCACACAATTTTTGTTACGAAATTCACAAGAAAAGTATCTTGTTTATGAATTTTCCAACTCTTGGGCAACATTTTACCTCTTCGCCTTCCAACGTGTTGCTTTGTTAACGCGCGTTATTTCCTAGGTCTGTAATATAAAAAAATGTAATTATTTGAAACGGCACTAACTTCAGTGGGTTTATCAAGGCAACGCGGCTACTCCCTAGTAATAATAGAAATGAACCCCGCTTTGTGTATAGCATCATTGTTATCACTCATAGCTAGGGTATGCAATCACGATTTCTAAATTCCGAGATCTCGAACCTTTTTCAATATCCAACCTCGTGGCAAGACTGAGCGCGCGAGTCTTACCACACTGGTTCTGGAGAAGCCATTTTCAATATAATAAATTAATAGAGTTATAGTTTGCGTTATGTACGTGTGCTGAATGGTTGCGTTATGTATGATTATTACTTAAATACACGTTGATTTTATTGTTTTGAGATTCGATTAATGTTTTGTATTTAAGAACAACATAACACTTAACTAGGTGCAGTTTTCGTTCAAAACAAGTTATAAGAATTTTTCGATAAAAAACCAATTGTTTTTTTTTTTTTTTATTGGTGAAATTTCGATCTCAAAAGTCTCGAACGGCCAATTCGACACCGGACTTAGTACGCGAGATCAAATCGAGATTGCATTCCCTACTCACAATACCTGTGTGACAGTCCCTTTCTATAGCTTGATACGCCAGGAACTTTAGCATTATGTAAATACAACAGTGTCGAGTATCGCGGCGTAAGTTCCAGAAGGAGTCGTCACTAAGTGCAGTGGCGGTGGACATGGAGGAAGATGTGACGTCATCGCTGAACACGTTGTTAGACGCGCGTCCAGACTCCGCGACCCCTGGCCCACGGTCCGACTCCGACCCAGAGCGGGACAGGTGACTCGCATGCACACTTATAGGACGTGATGGCTAGTGGTGACGGCATTAGAATGTGTATAGGCCACAAATACTGGCAGATTTTGCCAATGATACGTTTGGTCTTGCAGGAGAATGTGTGCATACAATGTTCTGGCACTTCACTCAGCGTATTCGTGCTAAATATTTCTGTTATTTTGATAGAAAATTAACCTTATTTCAACTAAATAAAGTTCATTTTAAATTAACGAATCAACGCGAATATTTTCTCACAAATACGCCCCATTGTAGTGCCATCTTAGAAGGCGAAAGTATTGCATAAAGAACAAGTGTATTTTCGACTTTAAAAACCCGCTCATCAATAAAGTGTTGTTGAATATTGGTAGTCGTTTTCTCCATAGTAATAAATAACACATTGTATAAAGTAAGTAGTAGCGCTACCAGCCATCATGTGCTACACAGTTCAGAATCATCATCAACCAATGTTGTTATGTTTTAACCACGCTGCTTCGCGTTAGCATCACTGCTCGGTTTATTTCTGGCACGGCAAAGCAATTAAGTTCTTTTAAATCAACATAGCCGGATTCACCACTTGTTGGTAGCTTGTAAATAACCGTCGATAAAAAATTCTTTGACTTTCAGGGACAATTTTTCTTTCGGAGCCCTTTGCATCTTTTGTAGGCGTTTGTTGAACGTAAATGCTGCCGCTACGCACGCCGTACAACGTACGCCGCGTCGACGTGACGTAGGATTCGATATAATCATGTCTATGCGTCATTAGATTACCGTCATCGCGACATCAACCAACGCCTGATGTG
This sequence comes from Polymixis flavicincta, assembly GCA_949987655.1. NCBI lineage: Eukaryota > Metazoa > Arthropoda > Insecta > Lepidoptera > Noctuidae > Polymixis > Polymixis flavicincta. Next base: position 7,327,289 of record OX465177.1, on the reverse strand, counting down.
AAAGAACCTTAAGTCTTAGAAAAACAAAAGCTGGTCGTCAATAAAAGGCTTAACTCTCCTTACCAGCGAGTGGTGAACCGGTCGTGTACAGTAGTCTGGTAGTTTGGTCTGACGGTTGTGTGTGGTAGGATCGTGTGGACGTACAACGCGCCCGTGTCGTGCGCCTCGGAACGAACGCACTGCAACGGATCGGGCGCTACATCCAACTCCACTTCCATTTCGGACGGCATGTCCCAACGGTAACGTGCCTATTTTTATATAGTACTTCTTTTTGTTAGGGTAGTTGACTATTTTTATACGATAGCAATACTTTAACGTCATTCAAAAGCTATTTTAATATTTTTAATTGGTTTCGCACTGTTCGCAGAAGGCTAGGCTTGTAATTGAAATTAAACGCGCCACGAAATGAATTAAGCCCATTCGAATGTTATTTCTGGATAGTCCGGGTCCTTAAAACGCCAAAACAAACCCTAAAGACATAGAATTAACTCCACAATCAATAAAATTGTTGAAATTCCTTTTATTTAAACAGTTTATCAGACTGAAGGTTTTTCCAATTAGTCAACTACTCTATTACCGCCTGTATCCAACTATCGGAAACATAAAAAACATTATCTTTTCTCGCTGGTGACGGTAACATAATATACTTTCAATGTCGACTCAATCTTGTAGCTCTCAAAACGCCCTTCTTTTCTTCCGTTCTAGCTAGATACAGGTATTTTTACATTTAAAAACAACTATAAAAGAGATTTTAGAGTTCCTCAATCTTATTCGGAAGCTAGATGTATATCAGAAATTTAGTCCGATGCAGTGCTTGTTAACACTAGAGCAATAAGGCGTTAATACTGACAAATTAAAACAATCTTCCTTTAGTAACTAATACTTTGTTCTAATGAATTTAGTTTTATAATAAATGCGTTTTTTTTTTGTTATTTGTAAACGGTTTTACACACTTGCATTATTTCGGTTATATGTCCGATAAATTCAGTTCGAGACAGATCTTTAAATAAGAAAAGGCAATTAAAAACCTATCCGCGGTTTCGAGTTTTTGGCCCTCACCATACTTTGTCAGATGAGAAAGTGTCCGTAAACGTTTAAGAAACGTTTCCGGATAAGTATAATAATGTGTGAAGTTCACACATTATTATACTTACCCGGAAACGTTTCTCCATGACAATCAAGTCAAGATACTGCGTCATTATTTATCAGAGGTGTCAAAGCAAAACAGAAGTGCCACTATCTTTTGACGCGTACTACGGATTTAAATCTTTGCCGCTGTCATTTTAATGACAGACGTCACTGCGGCCGTTATGGGGGTCACCGCTTTTCTTGGATACCGTCTCTTAAGGTGGATTCGCTTTGCTAGGGGTGTGGGTTGTTCGAAAGAGATACCGTGGTCCCTGGAACACTGGCAACTGAAGGAACACGGGTGGGTTTTCTTCAGTAAAAGTCTGACACGCCCTCACGCTCCACCCAGAGCGGAAGAAGTTATTTGTTTACCACCCTCAAAAAAAAAGAAGGTGGATTCGCTAAGGTAGCTCGCGAAATTCAAATTCTCTTCCGTTTTTTTGCCATTTGCAGGTTAGTGTCAGTTTGAATTTCGCAGCTTCCGCTGACCCGTCCACCTTAAGTGACGGTCGGACGGTGTCAGTTTCGTAGTGTCTTTTTTACATCGGTTATAATTATAATGCTATGTCAATGTGTAAAACTTCAGTGTTGCTATCGATAGTTGTTGGTACCATGAGTGCTGCCCTCTGTAGTTGTAACATAAAGTGGCGTGTATGTTCAGTTCGTCGTCGCCCGCGTCGCCGACGTCGGCGTCGTCGTCGGTGATGTCGTCGCGCGCGACGCCGCCGCACCGCCAGCTGCCCGCGCAGCACCACCACCGGCCGCTTAATGGTAACAATATTATGATACCCTATCTTACTCCCTGCGACCGACAAGCCGATAAAGGCCCACTTGCACCACAGATCCTACTAATATGACAAATGTTTGGACGTGTATTACTAATCACGCAAAAACCGCGGAACGGATTTGGTTGAAATTTCTCACACAGATAGCCTGGATCAACTCGTAAGCTACTTTATATCCCGGAAGTGCGTTCCCGTGGGCTGCTAGTAAAAGCTAGTCACGAAATATGTTTAGCGCAATTGTTTTTTAAACGTAAAGTTCTGTGGTGTCAATTTCAAACAATTAACAGAAACAACGGCGCAAAAATTCGGTTGGCGCAAAGCGTAATAAGTGATTTGTGTTGCAAGCGGGCCTTAAACTAATCTCGAATCTCACGGAAATAGCAACAGACAAGTGACGCAGAAATTTGATATCAAATTGTATTGAATATGCTTTAGAAAATAAAGAAAAAAATTATAAAATACATTGATTTGTACTAAACGTCATACATAAATCCTCAGTCAGAATGAAAAAAATATTATTCGTGACAACGTGGACCAAGAGTTTTGTTGGTTACTTACGGTCTGACGTTTAATTTTCTACAAAACTGATATTTCCTTCAAACTTTGCAGGTGACATGAGTCTATCAGAAGCAGTGTCGAATATTTCGAGCCCGGACTACCAAGATCAGGACGACATATTCGAGACAGGCCGCGAGTGTCCCCGGATGGAACTTTCCGATCCCTCCGACTCAGACTCAACTATCCTAGTTTCCGAACCCTGCCACAAACGAGCCAAATCCAACTCCTCATACTCAAACGAACACGGAAGTGACGTCACGTTGAACGGAGACCACAACAACGACTACAGAATAGTGATACAAGTGAAAGGTCCTGATAAACAAAACGCAAATGCCACAGAGAATGTAAATAATAATAACAATAGTAATTATACGCAGAATGGGAAAGAAAACGGACATAACTCACCGGAGAACCAAGGATATCAGGTAAAGGTCTGAGATTATCGCTTTTCTAAAAGTTATATAACTATTGATGTTTTACCAATTGATGTTTGCAAAGAGCAGTGTTGGCCCAGTGGTAACGGCCGCGACTTACGAGCTGTGGGTCGTGAGTTCAAACCCAAGCAGGTCCACACTTTTCTCAAAACGGTGAAAGAAACGCGCGCGCGCGCGTGTCCTAGAACCAAAAATTCTAAGACATGTGTCATCCACCAGCCCGCACTGGGCCCGCGTGGTGGATTACGGCCCACTCCTTCTCACAGAGACGAGGCCTGTGTCCCAGCAGTGGGAACTATAGGATATATAACTATACAACTTACAGGCTGATTATGATGATGATGTTTGCACCGCATTAGCGAGGGGTCGAGTCATGGCCAGAGTAAGCTGTTGCCTATATCAGTAAGCTTAGTTTAGAATATAAGGATTTCAGAAGATAAGGCCCCACCTTCACTGATTCTGAGTTGGAATCAGAGAATTTTGTACGGAAGATTTGCTTTTGATTTACATTTTTTCAGTAATACTTAGAAGAAACACTAAAAAAAATATTGTACCTTATATATATATAAGGCAGTTGAGCTGGCCGCTATTCGGTTTGACCGAACTAGCGGCGGTGAGCAGTGGTGGCCAAGTGGTAACGGCCGCGTCTTACGAGTTGTAGGTCGTGAGTTCGAACCCAGACAGGCGCTTTACTTTGTGTAAATTATTTCATCACCACTGCTCTCAAAACGGTGAAGGAATACATCGTGAGGAAACCGGCATGTCATGGCAACCAAAAAATTCGAAGACATGTGACCCAGCAGTGGGAACATTATAGGCTGATGATGATGTTGATGATGAACTAGCGCAGGGTCGCGGGTTAGGAGACCCTTTACCTGGTTTTCTGCGAGCCAGACGAGCCTGACAGCGCTCCTTCCTTGTCGAATCTATCTATTACCTATTAAGGTAAACCGATGGAAATCAGCTTGTATTGACCTGTCGCCACTGTTGCACCGTCTTACTTACATTATATTATGGTCTTATCCATATTAGTCAATATAAAAAATGCGACAGTATGGCTGTTTGTATAATTTACTTTGCTGAACAGATCTTTGTTTTTTGATATAGAGAGGGTTTATATTGTAATTTAGTTTTTTTAATGACTTATTAAATATTTCAGGAGCTCGGAAGCGGTTCAGACGGTGGGTCTGACGAAGGCTCTGACGGCGACTCGCTGCACTCGTTCCACTATAGCCCCAAGGCCGTTGACATTCCCTCAGCCGAGCGACTGGCCAAGAGATTGTACCACCTCGACGGTTTCAAGAAGTCTGATGTCTCCAGACATTTGAGTAAAAAGTTAGTATTTATACTTTAGATATAGTAAAATGGGCTTTAGCATGATTTATGTGAAAAACTTGTATATTTATCAAAGCTTAACCAAAAAAGACCTAAACTAAACTTTTTGTTGTGCAAATCCTAACGGATGTCTGTCAGACTCTTACTGACTTACTCCTGTGTCGGTGGCTGTGGGTGCGAATGCGAATTCCGCTGTCCCGGACTGGTGATGGGCCGTGCTATGTGTGGCACGTGGCCTAGGCGCGACTTAGGTGTTGAACTCCCACCCTTACGCCTTACAGAGGCGCGCGTGGAGAAGTACACGCTGCCATGTCGGGTCCTGTGGGCTGGGGGCGAGGCCTCCGCCCTGGCTCTGTTGAGAGGGATGTGGTCTGCTTGCCGCCTTCGCCCAGTGTGCTGGCGGGGAATGGCAGTTATGTCGCAGAAGGATACGACCAAAGAACAAACTACGGTCGACAACAACAGGTTGCTTCGCAACGTCGCTTTCAATTCGAGGCCACAGTGCGGCTCGTCCCATGCGACACCATCGGCCAGCGTATGCACCGTGAGCTCAGACAATGGACTTGAATGTACGCAGTGCTGGCACCTAGCGTCCGGCTCCCTGCTTATGAGACACAAGTACTTGCCAAAACAGCCAGGCCCCCTGATCACCTTCGTCACCCGAAATATCCGAGAGGCGTGCTTCCTTTTAGAGAACCTGTCGAGCACTGGTCGTACCGTCTCGATTTTATCCAGACAGAGACAGGTTAGGGTGCAAAAGCCTCTCCCGCCACCGTGATCTGTCGCTGCACCAGTCTCTCTAACCTTCTCGCGTCACCCATGCAGTGTCGCGAGTTTTCCAGGTCCCAGGTCTGTCATGGCCGACTAGCATGAGATTGTGCAATAATATCCTCTTTTGACTTTGACGGCCAGCACTCTCTGCGGTTTTCGCAGTATTGCGAGGTGGTGGGCCGTCCGGTTAGCCGCCAGCGCACCGGCACACCGGGGCCCCGTACAGGGCCATACATCGCACGATACCCACGTTCAGCTCGGGCCCCACGTTGTGAAGCAGCGTGCCCAGCGCGCCCGCTGCGCCATCAGCTCGGGCACCAACCGTGAGAATGGGGTAGAACTCCCACCGGCTGTCGAGCCCCAATCCCAGGTACTTCATGGTGAACTCGGCAGTGGCTCGAGCCCCTCCGACCATGATGTGTAATCTCGGTGGCGGTGCCCGTCGGGGGCCATGGAATGCGAGGGCTTCCAAATTGTTGGGCGAATCGGCAGGCGTCTACGACTCACGAATTATGAGACCGCAGCCGCAGCTACCGACGCTGCCTCCCTATGCAGCTTCACCGAGCCGTACCCAGTGTATAGTCCGCACAGCAGGCTAGCTTCACCCCCAGTAGAAGCTCACCTCTCAGCCTCCGGTCATATCCGATATTTCGCAGGAGAGGACCCAAAATCGAGCCCTGTGAAACACCGCATGACATCTTGCGCCTTCGGCTTTTGCTGTCGTGTGTCGTGTAGGTGACACACCTCCCCGGAAGATAAGGCCCCACGACGTGGCAAAGGTATAGGGAGGCGTTCGTTGGTAACGTAACGCCCAGGGGTGCGGGTTGTTCAAAAGAGACCAGGGAGGTCAGGATGTCGAACGCGTTGCAGATGTCTAAGGACACCGCCAGCAGCACCCCGCCCCTGGACACCGCCTCCTCCGCCACTTCTCACTCTTCTAGTTGCATGAATGATAGACGTCCATGCTGCAACCCAAACTGATTGTCGTCCGGGTTTGGCACCTCTCTGCACAAGTGGCTGGCGATGCAGTCTGTGATTATACTCTCGAACAGCCTGCTGACGGTAAGTAAGCGAACATTAAATCGCGGCGGCCTTCCTGAGCAGGACCAGTCAACGAGATTTCCACTGAGTAGGAAACTGGGTCATCTCAAGGAACCTAACCTAAAACTGTTGCTTGGGCCTCTTGGATTTTCATTTTGATCACATTTGTGGCGTCGACAATTAAGCCCCTTTTCTCATGCTAACGTTGTTATGTTCGTTTTTCAGCAACGAGTTTTCTCGCGCGGTAGCAGAAGAGTACGTGCGGCATTTCGAGTTCAGTGGCGCCACGCTAGACTCTGCTCTGAGGACATTCCTCGCACGCTTCGCGCTCAGCGGCGAGACGCAGGAGCGAGAGAGGGTACTGGTGCATTTCTCGCGCCGGTATCTAGAGTGTAACCCCGGCTCATTCAACTCGCAAGGTATGTGTACTAGGCTACTTGTGTATAGTTTAGCTGCGCCACGCTAGACTCCGCAAACGTACCTAAATCGCTGATAAAATTAACGAAAACTGTTCACAACTTCCCGAAAAACTACAAGAGCAACTCTTCAACTTAACTCCACAGACGCAGTCCACACGCTCACCTGCGCCATCATGCTGCTGAACACAGACCTGCACGGCTGCGGCGGCGGCGGCACGTTCCGCCGCATGTCGTGCGCGGAGTTCATAGACAACCTGGCCGACCTCAACGACGGCGACAACTTCCCGCGCGACACGCTCAAGCAGCTGTACCACGCCATCCGCACGCAGCCGCTGCAGTGGGCGCTGTATGTATTGTGATATGGAACACAACAGTTTATATAATGTAGTTCATAGACAACCTGGCCGACCTCAACGACGGCGACAACTTCCCGCGCGACACGCTCAAGCAGCTGTACCACGCCATCCGCACGCAGCCGCTGCAGTGGGCGCTGTATGTATTGTGATATGGAACACAACAGTTTATATAATGTAGTTCATAGACAACCTGGCCGACCTCAACGACGGCGACAACTTCCCGCGCGACACGCTCAAGCAGCTGTACCACGCCATCCGCACGCAGCCGCTGCAGTGGGCGCTGTATGTATTGTGATATGGAACACAACAGTTTATATAATGTAGTTCATAGACAACCTGGCCGACCTCAACGACGGCGACAACTTCCCGCGCGACACGCTCAAGCAGCTGTACCACGCCATCCGCACGCAGCCGCTGCAGTGGGCGCTGTATGTATTGTGATATGGAACACAACAGTTTATATAATGTAGTTCATAGACAACCTGGCCGACCTCAACGACGGCGACAACTTCCCGCGCGACACGCTCAAGCAGCTGTACCACGCCATCCGCACGCAGCCGCTGCAGTGGGCGCTGTATGTATTGTGATATGGAACACAACAGTTTATATAATGTAGTTCATAGACAACCTGGCCGACCTCAACGACGGCGACAACTTCCCGCGCGACACGCTCAAGCAGCTGTACCACGCCATCCGCACGCAGCCGCTGCAGTGGGCGCTGTATGTATTGTGATATGGAACACAACAGTTTATATAATGTAGTTCATAGACAACCTGGCCGACCTCAACGACGGCGACAACTTCCCGCGCGACACGCTCAAGCAGCTGTACCACGCCATCCGCACGCAGCCGCTGCAGTGGGCGCTGTATGTATTGTGATATGGAACACAACAGTTTATATAATGTAGTTCATAGACAACCTGGCCGACCTCAACGACGGCGACAACTTCCCGCGCGACACGCTCAAGCAGCTGTACCACGCCATCCGCACGCAGCCGCTGCAGTGGGCGCTGTATGTATTGTGATATGGAACACAACAGTTTATATAATGTAGTTCATAGACAACCTGGCCGACCTCAACGACGGCGACAACTTCCCGCGCGACACGCTCAAGCAGCTGTACCACGCCATCCGCACGCAGCCGCTGCAGTGGGCGCTGTATGTATTGTGATATGGAACACAACAGTTTATATAATGTAGTTCATAGACAACCTGGCCGACCTCAACGACGGCGACAACTTCCCGCGCGACACGCTCAAGCAGCTGTACCACGCCATCCGCACGCAGCCGCTGCAGTGGGCGCTGTATGTATTGTGATATGGAACACAACAGTTTATATAATGTAGTTCATAGACAACCTGGCCGACCTCAACGACGGCGACAACTTCCCGCGCGACACGCTCAAGCAGCTGTACCACGCCATCCGCACGCAGCCGCTGCAGTGGGCGCTGTATGTATTGTGATATGGAACACAACAGTTTATATAATGTAGTTCATAGACAACCTGGCCGACCTCAACGACGGCGACAACTTCCCGCGCGACACGCTCAAGCAGCTGTACCACGCCATCCGCACGCAGCCGCTGCAGTGGGCGCTGTATGTATTGTGATATGGAACACAACAGTTTATATAATGTAGTTCATAAACAATTATACTCCATTCGAAAAAATATTACACATTTAAATAAACCTTTTTTACGGTCCGTTCAACCGATTTCGACTTCTATTCCGTAGGCATAAGGATAGCATTAAAAGCAAAAAAGTGGTAACAATATCAACTGTTTACTGCAGATGCCATTAATCATGCTACCAACGCAATAGAAGTCAAAATAAATTGATCGGACTATAAAAAAGGTTTATTTAAGTGGCTAATCTTATTCCAAACTGAGTGTACCTCTGTCTCTAATCTATTTTTAACCCGACGTAAAAACGGAGGAGATTCTCAAGTCGACGCGTATTTATTTTTTTTTATTTTTTTTTGACGTGACAACGTCTTATAATTCGATGGAGCCGGGTGCATGCACGAAAAAACATGACTCATACGGCGTTACCTCGCTCTGAGGCGTTCCATTTAAGGCTTGAAGTGCAAGCGAGAGCTCGGAACGAGCGACAAAGAGGCACAATCGGCCTCCGCGTTCAGCAGCGTTCGACATCAGTCTCTCTCCTACTTGAGTAAGCGATGCGTCTGCGTGAACAGCTGCTATACAATAATAAACAATAGTATTATCTTATGACGTTGTCACGTTCAACTATCGTCAGTAAACCGACTTTACAGACAACTGATTTTTATGTATGACCACGCATAACTTTTTCCACAGTAGTCCGATTTTGATAATTATTTTTTTATTGGAAAGGGTATAATACCCCGAAGTTGGTCCCATATAAATTTGGAAAAAAAAAACCAACCCTAAGGGTAGGAAAACAGGGATGATTGATTGTTCACTCACTGATTGTAATGTAAAACCACGCATACTGCTTACAGAGTAGTCCGATTTTGATAATTCTTTTTTTATTGGAAAGGCTATACCTCGAAATAGGTCCCATATAAATTTCGAAAAAAAAACCGACCCTAAGGGTAGGAAAACAGGGGATGATTGATTGTTTACTCACAGATTTTAATACTGAGTTGTGTATTACAAAAAGTAATAAAAAATTAAAGATATAGTAATTAGTAGATTATAGCCACAAAAAATTGTAAAATAAAAACTTTTTAACAAAAAATTTAACCGCCGAAAAAAATGAAATAAAACTGCCAAAAAAAATGAAAAGAAAAAATTATAAACCTGCTGTGTTTAACCTTAATAACTAAGTTCGGAAGTCGGTGACTTTGGAAATGTATTTCAATTTTATGTCACCGCCTTCCGAACTCGAACATTTTTTCAAGCCGGCACCGAAAACTAGTCCTTGTTCGAACGAACAGTTGCTAAAAGTTGGTCTACCGCTCAAAATCTTATTTCAACTTGATGTTTTGCGTAAAACGGGGTTAAGAAGTAATTTAGAAACAAAAATGCTGTGGTAACTGGAAAATGAAGTTACTAAACGCTTTATGCTCGTGGCAACCGCGGTTATAGAATGTAGTCCCGACCATGTATCTTTAGAATGCCATCCCCTTTTTAGAAGTTCGGTTGCCCAAAAGTGCCTCCTAAACGGTTTAATTAAGTTATAGGCATTTAGTTGTGTTCCCTTCCACATGTAACCCGTTAGTCTTAAAAGCAAGAGTAAATTGGGAAAATATCTTCTGGGCACGCTTGTTCATCGTGGACTTCATTCAGCTTTTCATCCGGCAAGATCGAGGTCAAGGGGCCCATTTCTCACAGTAAAAAAGGTGTCCGTCGTTGATTAATTTGAAAGTATTTGTGCCTACCCAGCGACGCCGAGGCGAGCGCGACGCCGGCGGGCGGCGCGCGCGGCGGGGCCAACCCCTTCCTGGACGTGCCGGACCAGGCGCGCGCCGTGGAGTACAAGAAGGGCTACGTCATGCGCAAGTGCTGCGTCGACGCCAACGGGAAGAAGAGTCAGTGCCACTCACTCTGTGATAACGGTCAAATATATTTAAGTCTCAAAGTGGCACCGGTTACTGAAAAGTTATATTTGTTTCGTCAGCTCCCTTCGGACGTCGAGGTTGGAAGATGTTCTACTGTACGCTTCGAGATTTGGTGCTTTATCTTCATAAAGACGAACACGGATTCAGGCGCAGTCAGATGTCCGACAATTTACATAACGCTATCAGGTAAAATATGTCTCATTCTCGTCATAATTTATTTAGTGGACATAAGCCCGGAATTTCGCAAATTTTCAATTGCAGTCTATGTATGATCTGGACTGAATCTCAATCGCAGGCATACAACTCTTGTACTAATCAGATATTTTCATTCTATTTGCCACTCTATTATAAGTCTCATACAACTCAACATTGCTTGAAAGTTCCCGTCTATGCCTTGTCTTATATTCTGTATGAATTAAATATCTAATTTTCACTCTTTCAATTACAGAATACACCACGCGTTAGCGACGAAAGCGACCGACTATACGAAAAAGCAGCACGTGTTTAGATTGCAAACTGCGGACCTGGCCGAATATTTATTTCAAACTAGGTAACACTACACACTCTCGGTCTTATTACAATATAAGGTTTTTCTTTATGCATGGTTTAAACCATCGAGCATGTTTTTCAAATAAGACGCCAACAAATATCGAAATACAGTTTCTTATAAAAAACTAACGAGTTAGTCGTCAATTTTGAGCTAAGAACTTTACCAAATTTGGCCATAAAGTTCTAAATAAAAAAATGTCTCGATGGTTTAGGCTCGCTTTAAAGTTATATCGTGATTTGTAATAAGTCGGTCTGTATCTATGTCTCCGAGGTATGCGGTCTTCTGCAGTGTGGACCGCTCGGTAGATGCTGCCTGCAAACAGCCTTCTTGATCACGTGTCACCATCTTATCGGTGCTCTACCCTGAGCGTGTTTTCCTTCCACCCGGCCTAGTATCATTTATTTATTTATTTAAAAGGTACACCAACGACTTATTCACTAGGCACATTAACATAAGAAAATAACATTTGGATTTAGTTATGGTGAATTTGTCACTTACAGGCGTACACAGCACTCACTTAAAAATAGCTCCATAAATTAGTAAAAAAAATAAATCAGCAGAATAAGAATTAAAAAAAAAACAACATAATCGAAATGAGAATAGAAAATTAAACAATCAAAAATCAATATCGTAATCGAATTGAGAATAAATAAAATAAAAACGAAATTAAAATTATTGCTTGAATCAAAATTTAAACATTAAAATTTAAAAATATACTTTAAAAATAAAAATAAACTTTAAAATTAAACAGTCAAATAGAAATTCAAAATTCAAAATGGTAGAACACGATAACAATAGAGTGCAAAGAGAACATTCCAATTTTTTTTGAGTGGCAATATGCGGCCAAAAAACAAAAATAAAAATTGTAAAAAGGTAGGTTAGGTTGGTAAAAAAGTAGGTTGTAATACTAAGATGAATCGCTAATAGTTTTAAGTTTACTGCGAAACTGGGAAAATGTGTCTGTAAATATGTCAATATTGTTACTGATATCTATTTTGTTATAATTAGCCATTAATCGATTCAAGGGAGCATTAAGACCAAGGTTGGTTCTTGATGAGGACGGTGTAAAGGTATTTATTTTGCGTAAGGATCTAGTTACGGTACGCCTAGGTACAGTTATATTGATTTCTGATAATAACTCAGGTACATCGGCCAGGTTATGGATGATTTTGTAAAATAAGATCTGATCAGAAGTGCTTCTACGTTGCTCAAGTGTTAACATATTAAAGTGATTAAGCCTTTGAGAATAATTAGCATCATGAGAGCAACTAGGGCTTCTAAAGCGTAAGTACCTGGTGAAGGCCTTCTGTATACGTTCAATCCTGTTAATATGGACACGATATGTGGGATTCCAAACTGGAGATGCGTAGTCCAGTATGCTTCTGACAAGGGTGTAGTAAAGCACTTTTAGTGTCGATGTGGACCGAAACTCCGAACAAGTTCTCCTCACAAAACCCGAAATCTTTGACGCTTTGGCGACAATCGCGTCAATATGATTGATGAATATCAGCTTGCTGTCGAGTTGGACACCCAAATCACGGATGGTATCAACTTTTTGCAGAAGAACTCCATCCAACGTATAAGACGATGATCGTACTTGTTTTTTTCGTGTAAAAGTAATGTGATAGCATTTACTTGCATTGAGAGTCATCATATTAAGTTGACACCATTCATGCACCGCATTCAAGTCTTCTTGAAGAAGAAGAATGTCACAGTCTGTTTTGATTTCCCTATACAGTTTCAAATCATCTGCAAACATGGAACATTTGCAGTGCCGTATTGAATGAATAATGTCATTGACGAATATCAAAAAGAGAATCGGTCCCAGGTGAGATCCCTGTGGTACACCGGAAGTGGAAAGATAAAACGGTGACTCATAACCCCTTACAACCACCCTCTGTTTCCGCTCAGATAGGTATGAGACAAACCACATGAGTAGTGGGCCGGATATGCCAAACTGTTCTAGCTTTGTGATAAGTACCTTGTGGTTAACCTTGTCAAAGGCACTGCTAAAATCTGTATAGATGGAGTCAACCTGCGTGCGGGAGTCCAGAGATTTGCTAATGTCATTCACGTAATGTACCAAGTTAGTGGTAGTCGATTTGCGAGCACAGAAACCGTGCTGTTGGGGAGCCAACTGCGCTCTTATGTGCGAAGTCAATACGGGACAGACAAGCGCCTCAAACAGCTTTGAAAAGATGGAAAGAAGCGATATGGGACGATAGTTCGAAGAATCGTCGACTTCTCCCTTCTTAAAAATGGGGACAACGTTAGCTACTTTCCATTGCGAAGGAAACGTCGATGATTTGATTGACTTGTTAAAAATCAACTTAAGCGGAAGAGACAGGTTAGCTGCACATTTTTTGATAAATAACGGGGGTAGGCCATCAGGTCCCGGACCCTTGCAAGCGTCAAGTTTCTTTAATTCCTTAAACACGTCTCTCTCAGTAAAAGTCATTTCACACAAAGCAGATTGGAAATAATTACGCGAGCTAGTACTTGGAGCATTCGGGCTAACGGATGGTATGAAGTTTGAAGAAAAGTGTGTAGCAAATTGTTTGCTTATTTCTTCACCAGATTTTGCAATATTCTGTCCCAAATGCATAGTGGAAGGAATGCCGCTAGATTTGGATTTTTTAGCTTTCACAAAGGACCAAAAAAGTTTTGGGTTTTGTGCGATATTTTTTTCCGTGTTCATTACATATGTCTTATAGCAGTCCTTGATCATAATTCCTGCGCGGTCGCTTAGGATTTTGTATTCATAATTATCTCTAGGATTATTATATTTTTTATAGCGAGATCTAACTTTTTCCTTCTCGTTAAGTAATCTAATAAGAGACCGAGAAAACCAAATTGGAAATTTGCCATTAGGTACTTTGTAGAGAGGAACACATTCATTAATAATACAACGAATATGTTCGTACAGCACATGCACCATAGCATCGACGTCAGGCAGTTCAGAAAATATTTTTATCCAATCTATTTTTCCTAGTTTCAAATTTATTAACTCATAGTTAGCACGTTTGAAATTAGGTTTTGAGATTATTTTGTTTTTTAACGGAGCTGGTGAAACATTGTTGACAGTGATTTTAATGGGTGGGTGATATATATCTACTTTGGACATTGGATCATTGCACTCGCTAACACTCCCTCCGTAAAAGTTAGAAAAAACTAGGTCTAAGGTTTTATTGTAACAATTTTTAACAGTATTCAGTTGCGACATATTATTTTCTGACATAAAATCTATCAAAGAGTAGCCTAACCTGTTGGCATAGTTAGTTGGGGTTGTACATGGAGAGTTAGAAAGAGTATTGTCTATGTCCCATCCGATGAAACTGAGATTGAAATCTCCTGCTATAATCGTGTCTTCTGTAGATTCCATCAATGATGATACTCTGTCCAAGAATGTATCCAGTAAGACTTGGTGAACTGGTGGTGGCAGGTAAACGGCGCAGATATTTAAATTACGGTGCCCTTTTCCCTTGGTGATTTTGAGGCTTACCCATAGATCCTCGATGTCCGATTCCCATTTTGGCACACGTATGGAATCAATACGCTTAGACACTGCGATCAGAACACCGCCACCCCTCTTGGTTCCCAGAGTTGTTGAAGCCCTATCCCTGCGATAGACGTGATACCTGGAGTCGAAAATTTCGCCGTCATTTATGCCGTCGTCCAGCCATGTTTCCGTTCCAATTATAACGTCATAGTTGCCCAGTTGTGCAGCTAGCTTAATGGAATTGAGTTTGGTTTTAATGCCTCTGAAATTCTGGTAATAGATTGTGAATTTTTAAGTACTGGTGCACGGTATTATTGCATAAGTATGGGTTGAACAATCTCAGAGTAAAGCAATGGCTTCCAAGGTTTTCATGTGTTTTGCTTGCTCGCCGTCGGCTTTTCTAACGAGAACTTTGCCATCGCGTACCCACACGTATAAATATCCCTTTTCACGTGCTGCTTTTCTAGTAGCCGCGTGGATTCTCTTATTCAACGGGGACAGGTGTTCGGATACAAAGATAGGCTTGATAGCGCCTCCATAGCCTAGATGTTGAGTACTCAGTTTTTCTTTAGGATGGGCTTTGTTAAATTGTAAGACAGATGTAAGGACTGTATCTCTCGACAATGTGCTCCGTAACTTGATGACAACCGCTCTTGGGTTTTTGCTTTCTGGATCCATTTTTCTCACGCGTACTGCAGATAATATGTCATCCTCCTTAATCGTGCTAGACACTACGTTCCCCAATTGCACAATGGTCTTTACCAGGTTTTCGGCCTTGTTTTCCGGTAAACCATTTATCTCTAAATTTTGTTGGCGCAAATTTTGTTCTATTAGGTTAACTTGCAGCGATAATTCAGAGACCGTAGTCTTGAGGAGCTCATTATTTTTATGAAGACTTTTGTTGTCGCTTTTGCATGTGTCGAGCTCGATTTTCATACGGTCATATTCAGCGCTCATGAAATTGACGGAGTGCTCCAAGCTACGAAACATTTCTTTAATCTCCCGTAATTCATTAGTAATGCAGGTTTTAATGCTTGCTGAGACCTCGGAAGATAAAACAGAACGTATTTCTTGACGAATAGTATCAAGTAGTTCATTCGTCGTGGACTCGTGAGGGTTTGAGTGGGAGTCTGAATCAGGAGAGCATTCAGTGCGCGGGCGCTTATATCTTACGCTTATATTAGATGTGCTCGGTGAACTCGCAAGGACCGCTGGTATGTTGGGCTCTGAATGGACATGTGGTAAATTACCGGCTTCGCTATCTTTTGGAGGAGTGCGAAGCATTGTGACTTTAAATTAAGTTCCAAAAAAAAGTTAAAAAAAGGGTGGGCGACAAGGAAAAGACGTCACAAATATAGTCAGACTCAGAAAGTGCCGTAGGCAGCAATGTCGTCTTTTCAATTGAGGTTATTTCGATGTTATTGTGATCGGGGTGGCGCCACCAGTCATAATGCAACTTATTTTTGTTGGTGAGTGGACCGCTCGTTTTTGTTACCTGGAACGCTCACGCCGAGTAATTCGTCGGAATGTTGGTAGACCTGACAGTAAGACAATGAGTGCGCGCACGCAGGACTTTGCGGCTTATGCTGTACAGTTAACGGCGAGAATCCTTTGCACTCGCGAACAGACACTATGATACGACACTTTCAAATAGTTTGACGATACTTTGTTATTGTCTCGAAAACACTAGGTGATTCTTCGTGAAATACAGCAAATGCTTTCCGCTGGATTAAACTTGAGTTTAACAGAAAAATAAACAAATTAGCAACATAAAATTAATTTTGCGACTAAAAAAACTTAGGACAGTATTTAACGGTTACGGAGCGCGTTCCGAAATTATTTATTAATCATAATTAATCATAAGCCTTTCCAGACCATGCTTAGGTGAACACGTAATATGTCCGATAATTTGTAATTGCTATATCAAGTTGCTAAATGCCAAAACATGCAGTCGGTCATAAAACGTGCGACGAGGACCGTGAATATTTAGTACTAGATTTTAAAAAAATGGAAGGGCAACGTTCGCATTACAAACTGTCTCAATCTGTAAAAATACCACTAATTTAAATGACATTACGTTTAACTGAAAAGAGATCGCGACTTGATTTGAACCTTATTTAAGTAAAATTAAATCGTTTGGTTACGTATACTTACGTTTAATTATTTTTGTAGCTAGTGTGAAACCCTATTATTGTTTCAAACACCCTTTCCTTACGACAGCGACTCAAAAGAGTTATGTTCGTGGGTGGAGACGATCAACTTCGTGTGCGCGGCGTACTCGGCGGCCCCGCTGGCCGGCGCCGTGGGCTCGCAGCGCAAGTTCCAGCGCCCTCTGCTGCCCTGCACACATACGAAGCTCAACATGGTACGTGGCATCCTCTCAGACACTACTCCACATGCCCGTCACATGATCTGACCAGACAATAAACAAGGATATTATGATCTGACTACTTCGTTGTTCGTGTGGTTGCAAGCGCGACTGCTAACATGAGGTCTTGGGTTCAATTACCAGGTCGGGCAGTTTTTACCCTCAGTAGCAGCCCGGAGTCTGGATTTGTGCCCGGTCGATGGCAATAGGCTCGCCCCCTATTACATGAGTCTTTAACAGAACTTACGAAATGAAGGTGTACACCTTTGCCTATCCTTTCTGTGAGATCATAAGCGTGATGTTATGTCGTGGCAGCGCGAGCAGCTGGCGGAGCACGAGGAGCGCGCCGCGCGCCTGGAGGAGGAGCTGGCCGCGCTGCGGCAGGCGCGCGACACTGCGCAGCACGCGCGCGACAAGGAACACTACCTCGTGTACGAGGTCGGTACTCATTGTTGCCACTTACTCTAAATCCTTACTAATATTATTAATGCGAAAGTAACTCTGTCCGTCTGTTACGCTTTCACGTCTAAACCGCTGAACCGATCGTCATGAAATTAGGCAGATTATAGCCTGGGATATGGAGAAGGATATAGGGTAATTTTCGAAATCGGCGATAGCCGAAATGCCCTCGGGCGGAGTCGTGGGCAAAATATAGTTTTTATAAATGACTGGTCTGTTTAACGAATGATTGGTTATTTGAATTTTTCACATAAATTTTGAGGAAAAGTGAAAAAGTGTTAAACAAAATTTGTAGAATTTGTAGATAGATAGAGATGTAGATCTTTTTATTACCTAGAACTTTGCCATTGAACTTTTTTCCATAGGATTTGTAGTTTTTCCGAAAATCGAGATAAACCGTTTTTTACCCTTAAAAACTCACCCCATCCACTTCCCGACCTCAGATCGCCTGTAAAATATTTTTCCTTTCATTTTTGTTTTATTCTCTTCTTTTTCCAATGGGTTTCATCCTGCTATAATTTTTTTTTGGTTTAAAAAGTTGTCGACCCTAGTATAATCCCCATACTTGTATGTTTGCTTTCCTACATTGTTCCTGCATTGTTCAATGGTGCCGATTCTCTTGAACGCCGAACTAAACTATCACAAAAATTCCTTACTTTTGGCTATGAGAATCTTAACGCTATTCTGCAAAAAAATATCTCTATATTTAAAAAACTGTTTTGACACAACTAAAATCGAATTTGACAATCGCGACTCGCACGTGGTATGTATTGGCTTCGCAACGTGATTCCTGTTTGCCCTACCCCGTGAATTTTTTTAGAGTCGGAGGCGCTCAGGGAGGCAGCCTGGACGTGATATGGAATTTTCACTTTTTGTGTGGAAAATATGAAAAATTATTAAGTACCCACATGTTGAGTTTCAGAGGTCTATTGGGCTTCTTACAAGGGGTCGAAATTTTAATTATTTTTGCGATAGGACACCATTTTCGAGATATAAGCAAAAGAAAAGAAAAAAAGATACAGTACTATTTTTGCACCAGAAGTCGAGGTGTTGGTTGAATTTTAGTTCTTGACAACTAATTTTATTCCACACCTTTTTAATCGCTTTTTAAAATAGTGAGATTTAGTTAGACAGTCAAAATTTTAGGTTGAATAGAATAATGAAATTGACAACAACAGAATAGCAAAATTGCCATTTTCACTAAATTAATAACTCAGTGCTGTCAAACTAAAATATAGTTAAGTTGTGTCACTTTAGTCAATTTCAGAATAGGAAATCGTCGTTTGACAGGAATAAACAAAATTTTGGTGATTTTTAGTCTAATTTAGAGATTTTTCTTTTTTTTCATTCTGTCGTACCCTAAAAATGCTAAATGCCCTTCTGACTGCCCACCCTGAATGTGATGTATTTGCGGATGAATGGAATAGAATTATGCGAATTATGTTTGGTGTTCTGTGAGGGAAAGTATGCGAGGGAGTCCACTGTTCCATATTAGTTTTTAGTTTAATCATATAAGCTTAACATAATATTTTCTACGTTATAATATTGTTTCTATGTTAATTAATGTAATTGGTGTTACCGTTTTAATTAACTATAAATAAATAAATAACAGAATCGGCACCATTGCCTGCTTAGCTGGTCGACGCACATACTGTTTACCGTCAGAACCTATTCTATTTTTCTTCGTATTGTTCAGAAAATTATATACTTTTCCAACAACTTGCTGTCCAGTCCCATACTTTCTAGCGAAATCTAATCTTGCTTTTCGGCGCACCTTCTTGAAAAGTGGTATTCTCCGGCCGATTCTTCTAATAATAAATAACTGAAGCGTCTTCGTACTCTATGCGCTGATATTCCTACATTGCCAAAATACTTCCCTTCCTATAATTTCAGAACCCTTAAATCAGTCTTTGCTAAACGAACACTCAAAGCATCTTCACGCCACGCGAAGTCGTTTTTGTAGATTTAGGTCTTCAAGAACATTGTTGGTGTAGAATTTCTTAACGTGATTTACAGCGTTATAAACCTTAGTTTAGAAGCACTCCATATGATCTAGACAAAATCAAACTGGTTGCTAATTGAATTGTATAAATAATGATATTTATGACATTGATTAACTCACATGACTTATTACTTGTTAATATTCTAGAAAAATCGTATATTTACTCTTACAATGTTTGTAAATATGTGAGCACTATGTATCCATCATAAAATTAATTTATCTGTATTGCTTCAATAGCATTTTTTTTTTTTTTTTTTAGTTTTGCCTATTTTGGTATAGTAGTAATTTTATTCTGGGTGCATCGTTTTTCACACATAATTATATAATGAATGTACTTTGTTAAATTGTATTTAAAACATTTTAAAAGAGTAACGGCGGAGTTTCTTGCCCGTTCTTCTCCATACGAAACTACATTTTGGAATGGGTGACTAGAATCAATTCTATTTAAATGTAAATAATGACGTTCAAAAGTGCCTTTTTATGTGCCTAATTGAAATAAATGCTTTGACTTTGACTTTGATCAGCGAACTTTTTATACGACCATTCACGTTGAAACAGTGCCATAATCGTTTACCGGCTTGATGGATCGCAGCTTTCTTTTTCAACCATAATTTTGAAATAATTAGGTACTTTTGACTGAAAACACGTAGGAGAGGAAGTAAATATAGGATAGGCGAGAAATAAAAAAATGTGCTCTTTGTTTTCGAAATTCAAAATTGGGAACATATTTTTTTGCGTTCTTATTTATTCATCCAGCGGCCAGTACTTTTGAAATACAGACAATTTACGTGTCGCGTTCCGAAATTCAACAAAAGTGATAATATCGCGAACCCGACCAAATTGAATAGTCAAAAAATTTAAGAGCAATCAGATCATTAGTACTGATTTTTATTTTGGTTGGTTTCGCGATATTATCACTTTTGTTGAATTTCGGAATGCGACCACGATAAGTTGATTGATTGTATGGAAGTCATTGAAATACAAAAAACCCAAGATACACAATCAGCGTCTCAGAAACGTTCGCATAAATAGGGTGCAATGAATGCAGCGCAGGTACTAAATATTTTCGTCAGTCAGTCTTTGGACATTGCTTTGTAAAAACCATTATATATTTTTTTTTTCATATGCAACCTTATACGCATGAGCGTGTAAAGTAGAATTTGCAAAAAAATGAGTTTTTTCATAACTACCACTGACGTATAATTGGGGACAGTTTTGAGTGTTACTTTTGTTCTAGTTCTGTGTATCTTGGGTTTTTCGTATATCAATGATGGAAGTGCAATTATTTTGATTATTGAGTATGAATCATTAAAATATATTACCAAAGCTATTATTTGATGTGGTTCAAAATTGTTCTTTAAAATCATACAAAAGTAAAAGTTGTTCATCCAGAAGTGACTTCTTTGTCAGTTGTTTCTAATTATATGTCCACGACTGTATGTATGAACGATACAGAATGACATACACGTTAAAAGCGTCCACAGTAAACAATAAAAAAATAAAGATAATTAAAATATAAATGCAGCTGATTAGCACGCCACCATTTTAACATGCACGAGTTACCGTATCCGTGTTTCTATCAGCCCTCTACTAATGATAGTTTGTGTATAACAGATAAAGAGGTACCGCACGTACGCGCACGTAATGCGGTCGCGCGGAGGAGGCGCGGGCGCGGAGGACGCGGCCCCCGCCGTGCCCGAGCGCGCGGCCCCCGGGCCCCTGGGCGCAGGGCCCCCGGGCGCCGGGGCCCCCGGCACGCCGCCGACGCCGGGCGCGCCGCCCCCCTGACGCGCCATGGCGGTGTTCGCCGCCTGCGTGCTGTGACCCCGCCGCGCCGTGCGCGCGCTGTGCCTGTGCGCGTGCGCGCACGACGCGCGCCCCCTCTAGTCCCGTCTTCCCGCTCGTGTATCGTAGAGTACTGCGGCGGACGCCCGAGAGTGCCGTGAGTTATACTTAGTGAGTGTTGCCGGCTGAGTCGTGTCGTATACCTAGTGAGTGCTGCCGGCCGACTCGGGTCGTGGAAGACTGAGCGACGAGCTCGCGAACCGGCGAGCACGCCGGACGAACTTCGGATCGTTTTATAAATTTCATCGTACCGTTAGGAAGTTCCGTTGTAACATTTCGCGTCAGCGATGAGGCTGAGCGGTTATATACGCTTTAATTATTCTCTTTTACTATCACAAATATTGGCTTAATTAAGGTACTGTAAGTAAAATCATTTATCATTCCATGTAATCTGTATCACTGTTCTCTAGAGTACAGATTTAAGAAAGTGATAAAGTGGCTAGGAGTAGCTGTTGACTCATTCTTATTCCGCATGATATTCACTCGGTATTTTATTTGACAACGGCTGAATTTATTACAATATTGTAAATAGTTTTTAAAATATTGAGACTGATACATGAAGTTATTTATTTCGTTCGTAAATTAACCAGTGTCAAATCTTAGGCATCGATAGTGTATCATTACACCCCTAGGATCTCAGATGTAATTATAATATAGCTATAGAATGAAATGTTTGTGACTGATGTGTGTGAAATCTCGTGTTGATCAATCATTTGTACTTGGGGAAAATCACGTATTAATGTAATACAAGCTTTATTTAATTTTTTAACAGTCTAATGACATTAGGCAGTTAGTGATAGAAGGATATTAAAATCTGTATTATGTAATCTATTGATGATAAGTGTTGCAGCTTAAATGGTTATAAAAATATTTATTTAGAGCTTCATGCCTTGTACTGTGCCCATTTAAAAGACATGTCATCTTTCAAATTATGCTAATGCTATCAAACATTGCTGAGACAAGTACACAAAGATAACTTATGGCTCTATCATCCATTAGTTATGCATTCTAAAATGTTGTCCGAATTATGCTTGTCATTTAATGTTCTGTATTATATTTATTCAATACCAACAAAGCACTCTCCCTTGAAAACATTAAGTGATTTAATAAATTCGCTTTAGATGTATACCAATCGTTGTAAATAAATCAATATTTTTTATGAATTGTTTACATGTTTTATTTTTTATATGTTTTACTTAAAATGTATAGCTTGGCGAGTTTGTTTTATTATAAAAATATTAAATGTTTGCTACGTGTTTGTGACATTTAACAGCCTGTACGTGATATTCTTATTCCTCTCATAATATTGTCTCAATAATCTATTTTTAAGAAGCAAACAAAACGTCCGCATAACGGGATTTGTATGTCTGTTAAGCATAAATCATTTGCTATTTTTGCTCAATCGGAAAAAAAAAATATTTACGTGCTTATTGTTTCACATGATTTCAACATTTTTTCTGATTTAATCGTATCCAAAATTAGTCAACTCGCAAGTATTATAAATTAATCTCTATTGGTAAGTATGGAATTAAAATGTTGGCTGTGCCGGAAAATGTAGAATATCAGTTTGATTCTGTAAGTAGCTATTGGGATTATTGTAGCTGGATTTTATAACATTGTGTGTCGTAAGCCAGCATGTATCTTAACAGAATGAAAATGACCAGACCAGCATTTTATGCTTATTGAAAATGTATATATGATGTGAAATAAACTCTTGGGAGCCTGAAAAATATTGATCAACTCTAAAAGTACATAATAAATGTCTAAGTATTTGAAACTATTGTGTAATAAAATAGCATTAGTTTTTTTTCTTTTATACCAATCATAACCCCCTTTTAAGAGCTGAAATAAATATCATAAAAGGAGTTTCGTTGTTTTTCTTTGCCCTTGTAACAACACAATAAAATAATGGTGTACATCAAGAAAAAGGTAAGAATTTCTGGACGTCGCTACGCCCCCTTAAGGGGGCAGACGTGCCGAATAGACGCCCCTACACAGAGTTAGCCGGTCACGGTCCGGGCTAGGGAGCCGTCGTGTCACGTGTGTGCGTGGGGGCAGTATTGTGTTGTGTAATACCGCCAAATGTTCACGTGCGAATTCAGGACAGTACCAGGCGGGCCCCCGCGCGGCCGCCAAGTAAACGCCTTTATACGAGGTGAGTGTCTGTGTTTATGTTGCGCGACGTGCCTAAATTAACTTAGCTCACGCCACGCCACGGATGTATATTGTGATCGTGAAGTTTAGTTGTTTGGAGTAAGCCGTGTGTAACCTGAGCGTGGCTTACTCGGGAGTCAATCCGGTAAGATTTGGTCACTTCGGCCGCTATCAAGTCGCAGGCCAGGGGGTCGCATATTCCAGGACGCTATCTGCTTGACATGAGGCCAAGCAGATGCGTCAGCGTACGCGGACATCTTTTCGCGAGATGCCGCACAGACTCATCCCCGCTATCAAGTCGCAGGCCAGGGGGTCGCATATTCCAGGACGCTATCTGCTTGACATGAGGCCAAGCAGATGCGTCAGCGTACGCGGACATCTTTTCGCGAGATGCCGCACAGACTCATCCAGGGTCTCAATCCCGAGGTCCCTCTGGATGATGTAGTTCCTCACGGAGCCTGGACCGTTAGCGATGGTGCGCAGCGAAAGGTTTTCTTGCGCGCCGAGCAGCTTTAGGCTAGGCTCGCTCGTGAGAGCGAATCATGCTGTGGCGACGTACGTCAAGATTAAGGTAAAGACAAACTGAACCCACGTATGCAACGTATACTTAACACAGGGAGAGTTGGTGTGCACTCTTGTCCCGCGTACACAACGCATATTGATATCAGACTCGGATGTCATTTCTTCAGGTGATCTAGTGTACAGAGGCCAGCACATCAAGCTTCCCCGATTTGTCAAATTCTTTGCAGTTTTTCAACTTTATTCCAAAGGAATAAGGTTTATATTCAATTGGGAAAATTTGACAGTTTGGGATAGCTTGACCTGCTGGCGACTACAATGTTTTCCGATTCTAAGAGTGAATTTGAGGACGATTTACTATGTTTGATATTTTTAAACGAATGTTTCCGCGCCGCAAGAACGAATCCTTCAAGAAGAAATCGAACCCTTCCCAACGTCTATTCATGACTGCCAAGCTGCGAACGTAAATTCTAGAAACATACTGGTCACGCGTGAGATGGCGTATGCGTATATAATATTATGCTCTGTGGGCGTATGTCATCCCCTCCACCTTCCCGCGCCGATCTGGATCGACAGATCTAACCACAGAGCATAATCTAAGGGGACATCTAACAGCCGCAATGCACCGACTTCCAGCACTATATCCCCGGGCCCTAAGAAAGGGCAGCCAGACAAGGAAGGCTTCGTGACGGTGGAGTCGAAGCGGAGGAAGCCCACTTGCCGTAATCGATGTGGTACTGCTCTGGCGGGGCCAAATATGTTCCTGCGTCCTGCAACATCGTCGACGCAGCTGTACGTATCCCGTCTGCATCACTCCACGATGACTGAAGACATCGTGGAATACATCAGGATCAAGACCAACAGGCTTAGCACGAGCACCGATTTGTCGAAGGAAGAATAGACATTACTATTAAATAAATGATGTACAATAGGATAAGATAGCTATGGTTTTCTATTCATTAACACAGTTATGCGTTCTAAACGAATCATGATTTTGTAGATAATCGTATATACTTTGTGGCCGTCGAGTAGAAAGATTTGTTGTCAGTGTGATTTTGACAGTTTGGGAAGAAATATTCTTCTGAAATAGTCTACATTTATATGGACCTAGACAAATATCGTTAGAAACGAAACACTAAATGACAGATTGTCGAAGGATATCTACGGTGCGATAACAAAAATGTAGGAACGAAATGTCACTTTGTATTGAAAAAGCACTGTCTATTCTTCGTAGAAATACAAAACGTCATGCTAAGCCCGCAAGTGGATCTTGAGAGTAGAGAAGTTGGAGTCGCGCCATAACATAAACTTCAAATCGTTTGTGGTGCGGGTTCCAACTCAGTCTCTAGAAACCTTCATGAAGGAAGAGTTGTGGCTGAAAGGGGTGGCGTACCGACGTTTTCGCAGAAGGTTACGCGACACCACGCCTACACAGTCATCACTTCGTGTACAATAGTTGTAAAAATACCTATAAAAAATTACGGTTAAGGTATTTATTATGGGCCTGCGTCGCCTGAAATAAATGGTTTATTTATTTATTTATCTAACGTTGCGAGGGACGCGTGTGACAGCATTGCGTATGATGAGTATGTTTCCGAGTCAACTGTTTTATACAGATTCAAGAGTCTTGATGTCATAGTGCGTTGCAAACGTTGCTCAAGTTGTTATAACCTGGAAGAATGTTTAGTTTAGTTTAGTTTTAATATAGTCTGTTGTCAACTCAATATTAGTGTTCTCCAACGCCAATCTCATCGGATTATACTCCTCCGATAGTCCTTGCAACATCAGCGCCGCTAACATCTCATCGTCAACTTCTTTTCCGATATCCCTCAGCTGCTGTGCTACTGACATTAGCGCAGTCACATATTCTCTCATAGATTTGAACTGTTCAAGTTTTAGGCTTACTAGCTTTGATAAAAGTCTGCATCGGTTCTGTAGTCCTTTATCCTCAAAAGCTGACCTCAAAGACTCCCATGCCTCCTTTGCCGTTTTCGCAAGTCTCACGTGAATCAGGCAATGCGGTTGTATCATCATACATATCCTGGCTCTCGCTTTTTGGTCTCTCTTTAAGCCAAATACATCTGCACTCTCTGGTGTCTTCTGAGTATACTCCCACAGATCATCATGGATTAAGTACAACTCTACCATAAACTTCCATGTACTATAATTCGAGTTTCCATCAAGTTTCTCTATCGACATTAAACTCATACCTGTTTCTAGTACCGGCTGCGATCTCTCTAGTCCGCCGTCCGTAGTTGTGTTTACAGAATTTTTCTTTTCCATATTATCTACTCTCTACTACGTGTCTGGGCCCATAACCTGGTGGGTTTCCAATAACCTTCTCAAAAATATGGCATCTTTAGCAGCTTCCGATAAGCTGACATATTCTGCCTCTGCTGTTGATATGGCTATGCTTCTCTGCTTAGCACTCTGCCATGACACTGCTCCTCCTGCCAATGTGAAAACATTTCCGGAATAAGACTTTCTATCTATTATATTCCCTCCATGATCAGCATCAGAGAAACCTTGTATCTCTGTACTACAGGCATCATTTGAGTACACGAGTCCCATGTTCTTAGTACCTTTGAGGTACCTTAGAATCCTCTTGGCAGTACTCCAATGAATTTCTTCATAGCAGTTGCAGAACTGACTCATAATATTCACAGCATGAGCTATGTCTGGTCGCGTACACACAGCCAAGTACATCAGTGATCCTATCAACTCTCTGTAAGGTATTTTATCATTCGTTGTGTGTGAGCCCTCTGGCTTCTTAAAATGTTGACCAGGTACTGCAGGTGTGGCAACTGTCTTGCAGTCCTCCATGCCAAACCTGTGTAGAAGCTTCTCTAAATACTCTTCTTGGTCAACCTTTATGTGGCCATTCTCTTGCTTTAGCCGCATCCCTAAAAATAATTCAGCTTTTCCTAAATCTTTCATCTCGAATTTGGACATAAGTTCTTTCTTGACCTTGTGCATTTCTCTTGCATTGTTATAAAAAATTAGGATATCATCAACATAAATTGCAAGTATTATCGTATCATTCTCGATTCGCCTGGTGTAGACACATGGTTCATTCTTGCAACGGTGGAAATTCAGACTCTCTAGTTCTAAATGAAGTTTAGAATTCCATGAACGTGGCGCCTGTTTCAGTCCGAGAGATCTCTTCAATAAACATACATGATCTTCCTTGCCTTTCTCTTTGAAAAATGGTGGTTGACGCATGTAAACCTCTTCGTTTAAATTCCCATTTAGAAACGCTGTCTTCACGTCCATGTGATTTATTTGCAGATTCATCTGCGCTGCTAGTGCTATTTACAGCCTCAATGAGCTATGACGCACAACAGGGGAAAACGTCTCATCGTAATCAATACCTTTTCTTTGTCTAAAGCCTCTTGCAACCAAACGAGCTTTATACCGAGTCTTATTTCCCGCCTCCTTTTTGATTCGGAACAACCATTTCGAATCAATAATGTTGCTTGCTTGGTTTGGCTCTACCAACACCCAGGTTTGATTTTTCTTTAATGCATCCAGCTCCTCCTGGATAGCAACTTTCCACTGTTTTGCATCTTTTCTCGACAGTGCCTCTTCAACTGTTAGTGGATCTCTTTCTTCCATTATCGTCTCATAGGTAATATGATCTTTAAACTCTACAGGCTTTCTGTTCCTGAGTGGGTATCTTCTCTCTTCTACTACAGGTATTGTTTCAACAGGTTGCTCTTCCTCCGGTCTGTCTTCAAATGATGTCCACTGTTCATCTTCCTCTTCTATGAATTCAGCGTCTCTAACATCATCTGTGTGATCTCTATCACGTTGAAAGTCAGTCTCTTCTTGATGAACAACTTGTCTCTCTTCATCATTATTTAGACGAATTGTTGTAGTGTTTCTTTCCTCTTCAGTCTTAGCCAATTTATGGTTCATCTGGTTTTCGAAAAATACCACATCTCTCGCTCTATGCAGCTCTCCATTTATAGGGTTGACTAATCTGTAACCTTTCGATTCTTCACAGTATCCTACAAATACTAGCTCTTTACTCCTCGCATCCCATTTGGTTCTCTTTTCATCTTTTTTTTTTTTTTTTTTTTTTGGGTTGGAAATCATCAAATGACTTCTCCTGCTGAGTAGAGCAGGAGGGCGTGTCAGACTTTTACTGACTAAAACCCACCCGTGTTCCCTCAGTAGCCCGTATGCCAGGGGCCGTGGTATCTCTTTCGAACAAACCCGCACCCCTGGCAGGCATCGGCCCTTGCGGACCCCACCAGTGGTTGCTGACATCTTTGACGGCGCGCGTGAGGAACACAACGCGCCGTCCCGTCTACCACTTTTCGGCCGCAGAGGATAGGGAGAGCGGCTGACGCTATACCGACACTCCTCTTCCCCTGCGGCCCCACCGCGTCCGCCATCAAACGGTGGCGGCCCTGTCCAGGCCACGGAAGGGAAGAGCGCTGCTCAGAAGCACCGGCACTCCTCCTCTACCGCAGCCTGTAACCCTCAGCCGCGATGCCTCCCATTCGACATCGCGGCCTACCTCAGTTGCGGTGCAACTCACCGCAACCTACTTTTTGGCCGCTACGTCAATGGCTTGAAGGCAAAAGCCCTGACGAGCGGCCCCACCGTTGGGTTCCTCTTGGCTTCACCGTGGATGGGAGACCACGGTTACTAAGCCCCCCCGCAACGACAATGCGGGAACCCACTCGGGGGGGTTCTCTTTTCATCTGGAATATACATAAAGGCTCTGCAACCAAACACACGAAGATTAGACAAATCTATTTTATGGTCACTCCAAAACTCCTCGGGTGTCTTGTTTTTCACTGCGATAGTGGGACTCCTGTTTTTCAAAAACACTGCTGTATTTACAGCTTCAGCCTAGAATCGAACGGGAAGACCTGCGTCTTGAAGCATTGTTCGTGCTTTTTCCCCTATGGTACGATTGGCTCTCTCCGCTACAAGTGGGCTCAGTTTGTCTTTATCTTTAGGCGTACATACATCTTCTACACACGGCTACACATCAAGCCATACATTTCCAGTTTACGCTGATCTCGCACTTTACGGAAATTCATACAATGCGAGACCAGCTTATACTGGAATTGTATAGCTTGATGTGTACCCGTGTGTACACGCCCAGCTTGACGCGCGCCGGGATATGGGATGAGCCCCATGACTGCCTCTGCCAGTAACTCTGAGAAAAAATAATTACATTTTTGACATGACACATTGACAATTGACATATTGACATTGACGGATTTTAATAAAATGTGTATGTGGGAATTAAAGTAAAACGTGTGAATTTAGAAAGAAAATCTAATAAAAATCATGGATTACCATTATGAGCAGACAAGTGAGGTGGAAGCGTTAGACTCTATCTATTATGGAGATATGCAAGGTAAGTTGTGGCTTACTTACCCATTTATAAGCTAAAATGTTCTGTCTATACAACAAAAAATATTCTTTGAGGAGGTTTATGTATGCACGCCGGTCGGTTTACATTCACACATTGGAGATGGAGAATTCCATGTTCCTACTGGTATAAACTTTTCAAATTTTCTTGTTACCCTTAATTTTAAGACCTGCTCCATTAGCTTATTTAACTTTTGATTGCAGTCATTGAAACAAAACCTTTCTACAAGTTTAGTATACCAATAAAGTCTGAAGGTTTCGACGATGGAGAAGGCCTTGCATGTCAGCTAGTCTTCACATACACAGCCAAATACCCGGATGAGTTACCTGTCATAGAAATAGAAGATGAAGAAAACTTTGATGATTTAGTTGATAAGGATGAATTACTCTCACATTTAACGGAACAGGTAATGTAGAACTCCTTTGATAAATTTAAGAAATTGTGTATGAGCCTCTTTATTTAAAGTTTATTTTTTTATTTTTACTGTTTTGTTTTTTAGGTTAGTAATTAGTTAATGCCAAATAACTGGATTGTTGTGGCATAGCCCGGGAGAGACCTATGTCCAACAGTGGATAATATACTGACAAATAATAATAAACCATTTGTTCAATTGCATCTTCTTCTCATGCCTCTCCCATCGTTTAAAGTTGGCCATCAACTCTGAATAATATCCTTGTCCTTTGTACTATTGTTAAATTCAAATATGTTTGTTGGTTAAATCCAGCGAATTGAATTCTCAGTCTTGAGCTTAACTGCGGTGCGTAGTTAGGTAGAAATATCAAATAAGCTTTATTTAACATCAAAAGGACATTATTCAGGTTTCGTATTTTGTGAACAAAAATTGAAGTGGCCAGCCAGAAAAAAATATAGTTTTCTTAACAGAAATAATACTTATAATAATAGAGCGAGAGTATACATTTTACCTACTGCTACTAAGTACGAAAATACTTTTTATTTAAATCTTGCAATCAGTTTCCCAAGCCTTTATTAGATGTGTTCTCTGCTGGTTGGTGTTTTGAGTACAGTCTTCCAGTGAGGGCCTTCCATTTTCTTTTATTTGAAAAGATCAAGCTATGTCACATGTGTGCCGTCTTTTCAATCTATGGTGTGTGTAAACTTAAAAAGCTAACTTTGACTATATATTGATAGTATTTTCATGTCCATTTATACCATGGGCAATGGTCTGTAAGCAAATGTCCATGATATTATTGGCAAAAATATGATTTTTGGTAATTTCAAACTGAAATAGCTGCCAGAGGGTTAATTGTTGATACATGGTCATTTAAAAAAAATTATCAATAAATTTCCCGAAAACAGTTATTTATTTTTTCGATTGAAATGTATGATGACTTGAACAAGTTACTAACAACAAAATATTAAGAAGTCTAAACTCACATTATTTTCAGGGAAATGAAAATGTAGGCATGGTGATGGTATTCACATTAGTATCAGCAGGACAAGAGTGGCTCAATGTGAGGTGGGACACCATCAAGAAAGAGAGGGAAGAACAAGTACTAGCCAAGAAGAGGGCGGAAGAAGAAGCTGAGCAGGTTACCAGTATTTTATTTTACTATCTATACACTATGGGGAATAGGGTATTTTCCAATTTGATAAAAACTATTTTAATTTGAAGATTGGGACGATATATTTAACAGAAAAAGAAAAATAAATTTATTTAAATCCATTTTCTCGATTAAAAACGATTAAAATTAAATTTATTTTTCGTTGTTTTTAATTTACCGCCAAAACGCTCCTAACGATGACTTTTTAACACATAAAAAAATACTCGTATGTAAATTTAAGTGGAGGGGCATTCAGTTTTAAATTAGATGATCTCTACCTACTGGTATCAATTTAGTTTTGGCTGGAATATCATCTCTCACTGTTTGTCACTTTTCTTTATAAATGGTTAAATTCAAAGGTTCATCAAATTGTACTGATTGCATTCGCAAATGATTCCTGAAACCGCCAATATCTTCTTGTCGCATTTCATTGAAGTTCTATAATACTTCTTTGTAATAAAACTGTGTTTCTCCTACTTACAGAAAAGGTTTGAGGGTACCAGAGTCACAGTGGAGTCATTCTTGGCATGGAGAAAACAGTTTGAGATAGACATGGGCATTCCAGCCAAGAGGGAAAAGGAAGCTAAGGATAAGAACAAACTAACTGGCAGGGAACTGTTCTTGAGAGACACCACGCTCAATGAATC
Organism: Polymixis flavicincta; assembly: GCA_949987655.1. Classification (NCBI taxonomy): domain Eukaryota; kingdom Metazoa; phylum Arthropoda; class Insecta; order Lepidoptera; family Noctuidae; genus Polymixis; species Polymixis flavicincta. The sequence goes on along the minus strand of OX465177.1, from coordinate 7,295,919 downwards.
TGACCTTAAATTCCTTGATGATGGTTAGTATCTAGATACAAATCAAATTGTGTATAAGTTGGTTTAATCTGGGTCACTCTTTTCTTTTCTGTATGATCTTGTTGACCACTTTTAAGTTTCCTTAAGTCGCGGCCAACAGCTCGCGACTTCGTCTGATCTAGGATGAAAAGTCTGCATCCTAACCCAGGTCAAGCTCTATCCGTGTGACATAGGAGGATCGGCAGAAATTTGTCTGGTCTAAAGACCAATAACAACGACGGATATGTCATTAAATAGGTATTTTATCATAGTTCCACAGCTGCTATGGTGGCTCCACGGAGTTGGTGGCTCATTCCAAATCGTTGTGTGAAAAAAGTTATGGCGATCGCTCGTATGGTTGACCTGGATTCTTTCATAAATTAAGAGGAAACGCACTATCGTGGTCGTTGCTTTTCATTCCATACTAACATATTCCTCTGTTTTCTTCCTGGTTCATTAACTATACTAATCCAAATATTTTGGCGTAGTTATCTAAGTATATGTTTTTTCTAAAACTTATCTATTTGTATTCGTTTTTTTAGGATGGAATGTGTTTATGTTTTGTTAGTATGGAATGAACACCGACGACCACGTGACCGCGTTTCCTCTTCTTACGTTTTCTATTACGCCTAAAACAAAACATGGGACATGACAGTAGAAGATACAAAACTATTACTCTCTTACGCTAGTTTTATAAATACTTTTTTTGTTAAGACTCGTCAAGACACGTCTTATGAGCCCACGCATGAGTTTACTAGTATAGGCATTCAAGAGTTCCGTTATTTACCGTGAAGGTCGGCTATCAGGTCCTCGTCATCAGCAGGCTTAGCACGAGAACAGTAAAGAAACGTTTTGTCGACTGAAGAGTAGACAAAAATGACGTTTCCGTGTAGACAGTTCACAGTTTTGTACCAAGAAATGTAGACGAGCGATTTCTATTCTACGGTAGCGAAAAAATAGAAAGCGTCATGCCTGCTGGTGAAATGTACAGTGGTCGTCAAGACACATCTAATGAGCCCACACTCGTGGTTTACTAGTAGCCACTCAAAAAGTTTCGTTATCTAGCGTCCAGGTCTATAATAGGACCAGCTCGATGGTACCATAATAGCTTGTTATCATCATTTGGTTAGCCTTTTCCCAACGATGTTGGGGTCGGCTTCCAGTCTAACCGGATGCAACTGAATACCAGTATTTTACCTGAAGCGACTGCCTATCTGACCTCCACCACCCCGTTACTGGGTAATACGATACCCCTTGGTAAGACCGGTTGTCAGACTTTTGGGCTTCTGCGGTCCCGTCACGACTGTCAAAGATCCACAAATATCACCGGAGTGCATACAGTACAAATGTTCAAACTAAGACCACTAAAAGTCATTTACTATTCAAGTATGTCCGTTATCTCCACGGCCAGGCACGTCCTACGAAACAATGCTATATCTTTTTACACAAAGCGATTTGAAATGAGCCACCAAAGTAGTTATTGCTCTTTATTAAAATGCCTATTTAATGACGTCGGTTTGGTTGTTATTGGTTGCGGGGACCATTTTGTACGGTCCTCTTTCCATCACAATACGTTCAGTCATTTTAGCGGGAAAGCGTAATGAGCGAACAAACTGACTTTCACATTTATAATATTAGTTAGGACAGACGTGATCCCAGGGTGTAATAAGATTTATGTTTGAGCATTCTGTTCAGTTCTAAAATACCTGGTAATAATGAAAAAAAAAAAAAAATTAAACTCTCATAATATCTATTACGGGGGAATAAGCTGGACACCTTTTACAAGAACTGGGTGCTTACTCTGGAATATAATTCCGATAGATCGACATTGGAATTATCAGTTAAGCGTCAGGGATTGGCTGGACTCAATCCCCCTCATTACAAAACATGGTTTTTCTTTAGGTATGGTTTAAACCATCGAGCCTGTTTTTGAAATAAGAACTTAGAACTGAACAGTTACAGTTAGGTTCTTATTTAAATAACAGGCTCGACGGTTTAAACCATACCTAAAGAAAAACCTTGTTCTGTAATAAGGGGGACTGAGTCTAGCCAATCCCTGACGTTTTACTGACAATTCCAATGTCGATCTATCGGAATTATATTCGAGAGTAAGCACCCAGGTCCTTAGCAACTTTAAACCAGCGAGAAGTGGAGGGAGCCTTTGCCCTGCAGTGACAGTGAGACACCACAACAACCTTTTAATAAAATAATAATATCTATTACAGGAGATGCAGTCAAAGTCGACGAATCTCTCTTCCAAGACTTGGATGATCTTGAAATATCGGACGAAGATGATGCAGACTATGTTCCAGGACAGAGCGGCAGTGAAAGTGATTAGCAAATGATGTGCCCCTCCTTGAGGGGACAGTGAACGAGTGTTAGAACTATACGCCTACTCGGCTGACGCGCGGCCTTCGATCAGATGTGGTTTACTCAGTTATTGTTCAATAAAACTACTTATATTTACTTGGAGAATATTTTATTTACACTTTGTCACTAACGTAGGTATGTACAACGGACAAGTGAAATATCAAAGAAAAAGCGATGAGACAACTATTATAAATGGCAGCTCAATAAAAAACAAAGCGCGAGACATCACTAATGTTCCTTCCGTGCAGCTTGCCAATAAAATGGACTTGACATAATATGCAGTACAAACGATTTTAAATAACAAAACGTCATATAGATCAATTAATATAATTATTATATTCGTTCTCCCTAACAATACAGAAAAACTAACAGTAAATAATGCCGTCCACTCAACATCCTAAGGAGGAAAGCACCGCTCTTAAGAGCGTTCATCCCATGCGGGCTGGACATCGCATTTCTAGTGGTTTTTCGTGATTATTTCATTATATATTAATCAAAGTACATTATTTTTTTGGCCTAGCGATCTTTGTGAACATTTACTCATATACAAAACATTTAATCGTAATAACTACTGCAAATAGAAAATAATTGACAATACATCGATTTTTATATGTAAATACCAAAATAACTGTAAAAAAGTTGCATAGAAACTTATAAATACCAACAATCCAATGCTAGACTGAAAAAACGAGTACCTTGATTTAAACTTGATAAGGTAATCAAGAAAAAATGCTTGAAATGCGAAGTTGCCAACCCTTTCTGGATGAACACTAACTGTATTTGGATCGTTGTTTCGCTCCCAAATCACCCCATATTCAATGGTTTGTTAATATGCAAGAAATAACTATTGCACTGTACTTGATTTGTTCAGATAGTAAAATATCAGACATAAAATGTGATCAAGGAGTTGAGCAGGCGACGTCTAAAGGCTAATTCTCGTAATTAAAAACATTCACAACTAGTCGCAGTCTCATCTCGGCGACAATCAAATGTCAAAAAGTGGTCAAAAATGTATGGAAACTCGCGGTATTTCTGACAGATAGAGACTGAGATCGGACTGTGAACGATCTTAAAATTACGAGCATTGCCTCTCTGTGATAGTACTTGTCATGTCTATTTATGTAAACACCACAACATTCAAAAACTCAAGTTCTTGAGCAACAGAAACAAATCTAACTTGGCTTATTAAACATTACTTAACATTAAGATTTTCTAAATTAGACGACACAGTAATTAATAAAATAGGTATCAAAATATATTCACGATGTGCAGTCTTCAAAACGAATATGTGAGAAATAAGGACAATAACACGTCTAAAAATCTAGTAATAATTAACCATAGATATGTAAGTTTTGATTAAAGTAAAAAACATAAGTGCAATTAACATAATTATCTTATTCATACTAATTGCTAGGTAAGCACTTATTTATGTATAATTTTAGACACAGGTATTACGAGTCAGTAAATCAGTTCATTTGCCTCAAAGAAAATGAATAATTGGTAATTTTTAAACAAAATAGTAAAAACACCTAGAACATGGTTATAAATGCAATAGTTTAATTATACAATGACAACAACATTATTTTATAGATAACACATGTTACAACAATGTTCATTGACCTATTCAGAACGTGCTAACACGCATTATTTACTAGATTTTAATTTCGATATCACGTGATGGACATGGTACCTATTACTTATTTTACCTGAAAGAATGCGTAACATACCTAGGCCGCATGATTGGTTATTCAAAACGCAATATGCATCAGTAACCAATCACAACAAAGGTAATATGACTATTGTTATTGTGTATAAAATGTAAGCATAATCAGCCTATGACGTTCCCACTGTTGGGAGACAGACCTCCTGTTTCTGTGAGAGGGAGTGGGCCATAATCCACCACGCGTGCCCGGTGCGGGTTTGTGGATGTCACATGTCTACGAATTTTTTGGTTCTAGGACATGCCAGTTTCCTCACGTTGTTTTCCTTTACTGCTTTTAAAGCAGTGGCGATAAAATAATTTGCACAAAGTGCAGTTTGGGTTTGAAGACTTTCATCCCACAACTGGGCCGACACACAATCTAACCCTGTGGCTAAATACGAATTAACCACTATGTCTAGAACCGATCAACAACATCAAGAGGTTGTAGTTGTAACTATATACTATAGGCCAATACATTAAGTCAGAATGTTTTCATACGTGAAATTTTGTCTATTGTGAAAATATATAAATATTTGTAGGTACCTAAAAATATTTGTATACGTTCCTAAAGTGGGATTATGGATTATACTTATGACATAATTATAAATGTAGGTAAGCTGTCCGTGTCAGTGGTCCCAATGAATCCGATTTATTGTTCGTCTTTCGGTATTGAGACTGAATTTTAAACTTTACAAAGCTATCCTATCTACGCTTGTGTAAAAAATATCAATGTATGGGCGAGTTCGCCGATCAATATGCGTAAACTACGACAGTGTGTGTAAACGCTTATATCGAGCAATGTATTGACAGCTACTAAGGACGCCGACAGAGGATATTTCTCGCTAACACAAACTCTAAAGACAGTTCATGACATGAGAAGTTATAACTCTACTATCCACAGTTACCTTAGGAGCCGGCGACAGAAAATGAACGGCGTACTTTTGTGTCTTTTAAAATGGACGACACAGCACAAACATGACGCGTAAACCTACCGTTGCAAGAACACGGGCCATACCGCAAAAGATCTCTGGACGTGTGCATTCACAACAAAATACAATTTAAGGAGGACGCGCTATGGTAACCCGAGAAATTATATTCTTACATTTTTTCCAATTTTCAAGTCACTGTCAGGTTGTATGTTGATTAAAATACAACCATCTACTTAAACGTTGCGCTCAATGACTTGGCTAGTTGTCCTTCAGCTATTTAATGGGATGCCGGCGATTAATAAACCGCCTAGGCATTCAATTAGCTGGCTAATTTTACCAGATGGCTACGACATATCTAAGTTCATTTAATCCGATTGAATGAATTTTTCATGAACTAGTCCCCAAAAACCCTGGCGCTTCCCCCTTAACAAAAATAGCATAGATTTCATAATAATTTTCAATATATGTACAGTCGCCAGCAGGTCAAGCTATCCCAAACTGCCAAATTTTCCTAATTGAACATAAACAATAAGGTTTATGTTCAATTAGGAAATTGAAACAAAAAAAAACCTTTATAATAAAGTTGAAAAACTATCAAAGAAATTTGACAGATTGGGGTAGCTTGATGTGCTGGCCTCTGTACATTCATGTTACGCATCATGGTACCCCTCGACCCTCTCGTCAGCCAGTGGGCCCTGTCTACCTATAACATGGCTATATGAACCGAGCGGCAATAAATACCAATGGGTATAAGTACCGTGCGGCTATAAAACCAAGGGGTTATAAGTACTGAGAGCGCTTGTAAAAACTGTGTGACTAATTAAAACCGCGCCGGTCCTAAGAACCGAGCGGCTACATAAACCGCGCGGTCATAAGCTGGGATGGAGTTTACTTCAGACGTTGAGTGACGTTGGCGAGGGCGACTGCGAAGGCCTGGAGTGCTGAGAATGGGTACTGAAAGTCCAGAGTGTAGGCGTTGCCGTCGATACGTCCAAATTGCATTACCTGAGGAATTAACAACATATTTGATGTTAGATTAACGTATCGAAGAGCCATTGCACTGGGAGTGCTATTAGCCTTTCTGCACAAAACTCAAAATACCCAAACTGCAATCAAATTCATTTAAATCTGAAATTAATAAGATTGCAAACTAGATAGTTGAGCACGTGCGATTTGAGTCAGAAAACAAGTTTTAGTAAAGATATTTAGTAGGGCAACATATTAACTTTATCTAACAACTGAACGTTCAACATTTAAATGATAAATGATTTATTTTCTGTAAGTAGGTTTGTACAAACACTTACACGTCAATCATATTGTTTTTAAACTAGAAGAGGTCGACGTTTCCTATCTGACTACTATGAGAAGAAGGCCGAAACAAACTCAGAGGTCACAGTCTCTTTTAAAGTCCAGACATGAATCTTGGTCATTTCCTTGTAGTTCTATTATCGATGATTTAGGTACAGTCGCCAGCAGGTCAAGCTATCCCAAACTGTCAAATTTTCCCAATTGAACATAAACCTTATTCCTTTGTGATAAAGTTGAAAAACTATCAAAGAAATTTGACAGATTGGGGTAGCTTGATGTGCTGGCGTCTGTACATGAGGAAATTGTTTCTGGGCAACATTCATCTATCTATATAAAAAAATCCTTCTGGCGCAGTCGGGTAATAAATATGATTTAAGCTAAACTTAAAAGCAGATTATATGTTTTCACCTCGACTTTCACCAATAGCAACACATCATTCATTACATCACGCCTTGTTTTCCCGAAAGATTGGGCGGAGCTGCTAGCGCCAGTTATGTTTAAGTACCTCGTACAAGGGGGAGCGTATTGCCATCAACCGGGCGCAAATCTAGACTCCGGCCTGCCACTGAGGAATTCCACACAGAAAAATCCAATAACACTATCTCCGACCTGGGAATCAAGTCTATCCGACTTAACAGACAGCTGTGCTGCTGGGGAGTTAGTTGCGCCACTTCTTCCCAACTAAAGCACTAGGAAGTGGTGAAAAGTGGGCGTTTTTTTTGGGGGACTGTCTTCAGTGTCGTGCAGTCCATAAAGACAGAAAGACACTGCCTGCCCTACCTAAATCAGATAAATATGTAAAACTATTATTAGGTACTTTATCAATAACCAAAAAATCTTTATTCATCCATCAGCACCACCTGTCGAGCGTCGGTCGTATCATTAGTATCATCGATACAATACCCGTAGCATGTATTTAAGATTTTAACGTTGATAAATAATGAGAAAAATAGATAATATTCACTGTGAAAGTTATACTTTTGAAAATTATGCATTTTCAAAAGTATCTATCGGTGAAAAAAAATACCAAGTGATCGTGAAAATTTATTGTACACCGGATTTGAAATTATTAGGTATAAACTAAAGGTATGTAAAGTCAATCGTAAATTCAGTAAAAAACAATATGATTCATTTAATTGCCTCACAGGTTGCATGCTGTGTAAGTAGGTACAGCAATCGGTTATTATGTTTTTTATTTGCCACGTTTTTAATTTCTGCCTGCTCTGTCTAAAAACTCTTTGCACGCTACTCCGCCATCTTATGATTTTGACGTTCGAAAAGTTTGAATAAATCTGTTTTGATTTTGAACCCAGGATCTCATGCTCAAAAGTAGCGCTTGCGAACACTAGACCCACCTGTTTCCCATGATATTCAATCTGGAAGTTCTTGGCAGACTCCTGGGTGACTCTGCCGCCGAAGTCGAGCTGGTACACCTGGCTGTTCTCATTCCACATGGGCGCCTTGTTGTGCATGACCAGCTGGCGCCGCCCGCTGCTGCTGCTGCTGCGACTGTCGCTGGTAGAACTAGAACTGGTGGCTGTTACTACGCCGCCGGCGCGCTTTAGCTGGAAAAGAGGTGGTGCTATTGTATCAACCGGCCAAGAGAGAGTTGGGTTCAACCAATTAAGGTTATGATTTTCCGAACCCGGCTAAAACAGCAGTCTGCGGAACGGTTGCTGGCCTGCCAGTAATTAATAAACCTGCACTCTGGTGTAGTAACAGACAATAATAATCACAATCTGAACCATTTTTAAGGATATTGATAATCCACTTCATCCACGAAGTTGAAGAAGAAGCGTAAGGAACTTCGTTCCTGACCGCTTTTATACTTTTATACTACTTATACTCAAACTTTATTTAGACCGGCCACTACCACCATCGAAAACCATGAAATTGACAACCATGAATAAATTGTCGCAGCCGCCATCTTTCATTTTCATTTTGATCACACTGTCGGCTTCGGCACCCTCAAAATCCATAAAAACGACACCGATGATGAAAATTTTTAAAATTTTCGCAGCCGCCGTCTCGATTTCTCTTTTTGACCTTACTATTGACTTCAGTACCCTTAATAACCTTGAAAACGACACCCATGATGAAAAATTTAAAAAAGTCGCAGCCGTCGTCTTGAATTTTCATTTTGACCTCCCTATTGGCTTCAGCACCCTCTATCTCTGTCTCTTTCTATTAAATATCTATTAAATAATTTCTAAGTTACGTAACGCTTTTTCGTTACGTAACTAAGATGATTATATTATATTTCCAAACTGCGTTATAGAACTCCAATAATTAGTTACAAATTGCGTTTTTTTTTTTTATATTTGGCTTTTTTTAAACACGGTTAATTGAGAATTACCTTATTCCTGAGCTGTGCCTTCTGGAAACTCTCCAGGTCTCTATAGTTCCTGCCGTTGACCTCACTGTATCCACCACCGGTGGAGTACTCGTCATCAGAACTTTCGGACGGTTTCTTGTTTCTTCTTCGATTCAGAAGTGGAGAGTTCAAAAGTTGCCTGCAATGGTTACCAATAAAATTATATTGTATGGATCCTTTCAAAATAACTTACGGACTTTGGCATAGTTTGACGTCGGAATAAAGGTACAGTTAAACCAGAAAAGGAATGAGCTACGGTAATCTATGTTCTATGTTATGGGGTTTGGTTTCCGCACTTAGTCCTTCAAGTGGACCATTGTGCGTGAGCCATGGCGGCCTTTTGGTACTATTCCAGCCAGCCCACCTCCCTCCAGAAGTTGGCTATGACTCCTGGTTTGTTCAGAATATCCGTGTAACATTTGGGTGCCCCGAGGGTTTCTGTTCTAACCTGTGCTACGCCTGTGCATACAAAAAGCACATGCGCAACGGTTTCCTCAGCCTCCATGCAAGCCCTGCACAAGGGGCTGTCCGTTATGCCTATTGTGTGGAAGTGTTTGTTCAGCGAGCAGTGTCCTATGATGCTTCCAGTCACCAGACGCAGATCTATTCTGTCCAGGCGTAACAGACGTCTGGTCAGCCTGCCATCCAGGGATGGCATTGCTTCCCTAGACTGCCTGCAGCCTGGTGTCAGGGTCCACCAGCTCTCGGCTTGTTTGTGGGTGTATTCCTGGAGCCACCTGCGTAGTTGGTTGAAGGGTATGGGCACAATGGGCTCGGGACCATAAACTGACACGCTGGATGCCCTTCTGGCCAGTTCGTCTGCGGCGTCGTTGCCCAGTGACCCACTGTGTCCTTTTATCCATTGCAGCGTCACAGTGTTGCGGTTGGCAACTGTTACTCTTTCTAGTGCATTGTGACATTCTAGTGTTAAGCTCGATGTGATGTATTTTTTCCGTAGGGATTGAAGAACTGAAGCGCTATCGGAGATTATACGTATGTGTGCATCCGTGACCCTCCTGGCTTCTATGGCATACGCCGCTTGTATAATGCCCACACATTCCGCTTGGTATACGGTGTTGAACATTCCCAGCGGGCTGGATATGTTTATGTTAAGGTCTTGTGAGAAAACTCCGACTCCGGTTCCAGAGTCGGTCTTTGATCTGTCAGTGTAGACTCTATATAAGCTCATCCGGGCCTGAGTAATCGTTCTGTTCTCCTGTGAGTACTACGTTGTAGTGTCTCTGAAAGTAGTGCAATTTCGGGGTTTTATCACAGGGTGATGCCATCATAGGTTGTCGTTTGATCGCATCTTCCTTAATGCGTGTGTGCTTGACTCTGGAGTCTTTGCTTAGGTTTCCTGCTATGTCGAGTCTCAAGGCAGCCAGTGCTGCTTCCTCCCGCACGACGAGGTGTAGAGGAAGCAGCCCCAACATTGCCTGTAGGGCAGCGGTGGGCGTAGTCCTCATGCAGCTGGTGATTGCCACACAGGCACACCGCTGCAGTTTTTCAAGGTCCTACGGTTACGGTAATCTTTGTGTTAACGAATCAGTACGAACGTCGCGTCAAAGGCGAAGCTTCTAAACTTTACAGTGCCGCGCTTTGCACTATCATTGGGCGTTGTCATTATTATTATTATCGGTATAACAAAATAGGCAAGTACTTCCATGTTTGCATAACTAGTAGCCCATAAAGCTTCCACTGCTGGGACACATGCCTCCGCTCGGTGAGAGGGAGCGGGCTGTCATCTACCACGCGGGTCCAGTGCATGTTGGTAGATGTCACGTCTTTGATTTTTTGGTTCCAAGACGACACGGAAAACGGTGATAAAATAATTTACAAAAAGTCTGGGTTCGAAACATAGACCTACATTTCGTAAGTCTCGGACGTTACCACTTGGCCACCACTGCTCATGTTCCATGTATTTATCAGCTCTAAATTAGATCTCGATATCACGCTTTCGTATTTCCGAAGATAGACGATGATTCCCGAAGCGCAATCTTCTCTTGGGATATTAGTAAGTTATGGTAATAATTCCTATTCTTCATCGTTGCGAATAGATTTAGCTGACCTGATTGGCGAAGCAGAAGAGTAGCGATGCTTGCGCGGCGGGGTGCGCGGCGCGGGCTCGCCGGGCGCGGCGGCGTGCGCGCGCGCCGGGCGCGGCCGCGGCGACGCCGGCGCCGAGCTGCACTCGCGCGCCGCCTCCGCGCCGGCCCTGTCCGCGCGCCGCGACGACCGCGACGCGAGCAAACGCAACGCCAACTGCTCCAACGAACCTATACACAGAACACCTATTATATCTTCTGCAGTTTCTTTTCAACTTTTTTTCCTCTCAAAACTATCGTTGGGCGAACAAGTGATCGTCGCGTTCATTTTTTTCGGCGAACCCGAACGCGTGGTCGCGCCAACAGAGGGTGCTACCCGATTTTCCGAACAAAGATGTGACACATGAAGACCACAATCGCATATTCGCGCGCCCGATCATTTGTTAGGACGCGGTATCTACCTTTGTCCATGCCGAGTCGTGCCGTCGTAGACTCCTAGGCAAGCTTCATGCGTTCTATAGAGAAGCGGGCGGCTATCGGAGTAGAAGCGGTAAGTGTTGCGTGTCAAGCCTGGGTGTCGCATCAAGTGGCCGTGCGAGCCGAAACAAGGAGTTAGTGACCATGTACCGGCTGGTGAACTCCGAACTAAAATTAACATCTACCTTTAAGGGTGCAGCCGGGGATAGAAGCCGTCGAAACGTTACCCGAGATCCTGCGTAGAGCGGTGTCACCACCGGAGGTTGGTGTTCGATGGCGGGTGAAGAAAAGCATCTACTTATCGTACTAACTGTAATACTTGCTGTAGTCGGAGTCGCTGTCAGTTTGCAGGCGCGCGGGGGGCGGGGCGTGCGGCGCGGGCGCGGCGGGGGGCGGGGCCTGGCGCGTGCTACAGGCCACGCACACGTAGGTGCGCGCGTCCACGTCGCGCCGGTCGTAGGGCGACACCAGGCGGCACGCCGTACACACGGGGTAGTCGCGCCGCCGCCGCGTACCTTCCGAAGCCGAAGTCCCACTATTGTCCTCCCCTCCCGTACTATTACACCGACTGCTAGAATTCGTCACATCCGTTTTCGGTGACACCGAATCCACCCGTGACTGCCGCTTACTCTTATCCACTGTCAGAGACATCTCACTGGAGTCAAGACTTCTGGATTTTCCGCAACGTCGTAAGCTCGGTGTTTTAGTGCACTCGGTCTGTTTAGCGTCGCTTGCACGCACGTGACGCCTGTTCTTCCTGTGACGTTTATTGTTGACGAGTACCAGTCTCCTTGGTGGTTCCCCGCGTAAGGCGGTCAAACTCACCTGAGCGTGTAAGACCTGAGGGTCAACTAAATCAAGGTACCCAACACTACAACTTCGAGTCATCGTGTCATAAAAAGGGACGGTAGCACAAACGGGGCTAATCGGTACCACAGTTGTAGTTCTCTGTACCTTACCGGTTACTTCCCTAGCCTTATCAGTAAGGTTACTTATAGTGGTATCAACTGGAGTCTCCTCATCAATAAACTTCAAATCCTCACTCTTCTGTAAATGTTTGATCGTTTCACCGCGTTTAGTCAGAGCATCCGGATGCACTTCATGTTCATAATTCTTGTTACAAAGTGACTTCAGAATCCTCGTGTTCATTTCGAACGAAGCTGATTCACCTCTGCTGCAGATATTTTTACGCAGTTTTGAAAGACAGTTGTCAGTGACGTGGTTATCACACTTCTTGATCGTTACCTGTCGGCTTGGCTCAACGCTTAGGTTTAGGTTAAAGGATTGCTGTTCCAAGTTGGATAGATTTCCTTTGAGTGAAACATTGTCTCCGCGAACACTGTATTCGGTTCTTCCTCCGCAGAAGTCCCCCCTACCCCCGCAGGTGACGGTCTGCGGGGAGGGTCTCTCGAATATGATGTCTGTGGGCGCGACGGCATTCTTTGGTGATTGTAAGGTTGGTACTGAGCTTTCACACCTCAGCGGTGATATAGCATGTCTGTTGGGCACCCCGGCCGGGTTGTTAACTCTTCTCTCGGCGGGCTGGCTGGCATGCCTGACTGGCGTCGAGTACACACTCTCAGGCACATTATTAATCGTCTCGCTAGTATCAATATACGGAAACTCTTCGTAAGACTCCGCTCTCGCAAGCGACGGACTGTTCTGATTATTATTATTAGCTGTGTAACTCTCATTCTGATTGATGTTATTAGTGTTGTTCATTCTTTCGTTGAGAGTTAGCTTCCTTCCTTCCTTCCTTCTGATATTATTATTATTAGTGTGTGACGGAGAATCATTGGAGTCGTTGGACTGAAAAACTTCTTCTTCATCCTCGGAGAAAATGTTAGGATTAAACGAAGGGTCTGGACCTACGGGGTGGTCATCCCTGAGTTCAGTGATCATAAGAGTCATCTGCCTAGGCTGGAGGTGGAGTAACGAGGTCTTATACGTGACCTGGCCTAAATTTGCGGGTACATTTTTAGCTAAACCATGCATTTTAAATTTAGTTCCCCATATATTAGATGTAACTTCTACTAAACGTACGTCCTGCAACAAGAACTTGTGTGAAAAAATATAATTATACATACAAACAAAAGTCAGAACATACCAAAATTCTACATGTTCATTTCCCATAGTATCTACAAATATGTGGTAGCATACCTCTGGCAAGGAGTCAATATAAGCCAGTTCGTCGGGCGGTTCGTCCTTGTCACTGGAGCTTCGTACCTTTCGTCTCTCCCGAGCTCGGCGGCGGCGCTGGAGTCGAGGTGACCCGGAACAACCTGAAGATATTTTAACCATTTATTCATGTAATGAGCATTCAGTACTGTGGAGCAGTGTAGAGCATAATTTGATTGAAGTTGGCCACCATGAATGCCTAAAATATTCGCAACTGCATGATGGATTTACAATTATTATTACAAAGTTAATCTGACTTATGGTTATTATATACCTACTTAAACTGGACCTTAATTTATATGAGTTGATTTATGGAAGGACTTCGTTCCAAAATCCTCTTTTCACTCAGTTATTTTCTCTGAACCATATTAAACTCAATGCAATGTTGCTTTTCAACATCCACGCGGACGGTGTTGCAGGGTCAGCTATGTATAGTATTTCATATTTGTGCTGTTTTCCGTCTTCGAAGCTAGTTTGCATACAACGCTAGGTTCTAACGCTAATCGGAACTAATGCCGCCATCTTGTTTAGTCAAAGAACCCCCCCCCCCCTGTCATGGTCATTTGGGTGAAAAAAGGTCCTCTTCGCGGCCTACTTACTGTCGTCCATTAACTAGAAAGGCGTTAAGGCGTTAAAGTTGTTTCCGAGAAAACTGCAAAAACGCACAAAGCGTTTTTTTCTCAAAACTGTGATACTTACGTTACTGATTGTAGGATACATTAATTGATACTAGATACTAATCATTTAATCCGGCAGTTAAAAGTATTTTAAAGTACATTTAGCTAAGAAGTGTGGGTTAGACGCGTTCAAGTGATGGAATCATCCAAAATTATGTTACTAAACGGCCTACAAACTTTTCATATCTTGGGAACTAGGTAATTGTTTTGTAAAAATGTTTCTTAGACAGAATGATAGAGAATTTGGAACTCTCTTAGATTCTATTAAAAAGTAAAAAATGGCCAAGTGGGGGTAACGGCTTTCTATTTAAAGGACGGCAGCATAATAGGATAGGTCCCCCGGCCCATCTCCATATTCGGCAAGCCGATCCCTTGGGAAAAGCGAGCCAAATATCTTGGAGTGATTCTAGATCAGCACCTCTCCTTCTCTGAGCATATCAAGAAGGCGCGCTCACGCGCCGCCTTCGCTCTCGGAAGGCTGCACTCTGTTCTGAACGCACGTAGCAAATTGTCACTCAAGTGCAAATTGAGTATTTACACGGCGTGCATAAGGCCCATCATGACGTATGCATGTGCAGTCTTTGCACACACGTACCCCTGACACATCCATAGGATGCAGACCCTCCAAAACCGTTTCCTTCGCCAAGCCACAGGCTCCCCATGGTTCGTTCGGAACGAGATCCTCCATCTCGATCTGAAAATGCCTACTATTGCTTAATTCATGAAACGCAACTCGAAGCGTTTCTTCGATAAAGCCGAGTTACATCGCAATCCCTTGATTGTGAAGGCCGCTAGTTATGTCCCCAGTAGAATCAGTAGAATCCGCCGGCCTAGACATGTCCTTTCCGACCCAGACGACCCCATCACTGTTCTCCAAGAAAAGAATAGGGCCACCAGTACAGCATACAAACACAAACGACCGTCCTTCCGACCTCGCCGCCGAGGTCCTCGCGCCCCGCGAAGACCCCCGAGTAACGATCAGACCCCCGACCGTCCCTTGCTCGTTGATGCGCCAGCCCGCGCCGCAGCTGAGCCAGTAGCTTTAAATTCCCCGTCTAATAATCATGAAAATATCTTGATCCAGCCTGTCCCCAGTAGTACTAGCTGCCCCCCCCCCCCCCCCCGCCAGCGACTCCCTGAGCCGAGGTTCGTACCCCACAGGGGGTGCCCTCAGTGCGCAGTTGTTTTAGGTTTAAGTAGGTTGGTTTACGCCCTGGCTGGAGGCTTTTAGAATCCTAAAAACCTTCACAGGAAAGTCCGGTTGAGCAGTCACGGCCTCTCAAGGTCAACTGCGAGATGCCATTCACAAAAAAGAAAATAAAAAAAATAGGAAAGGTCTAACCTTCCTCCCGCTCGGTGTCCGAGGACGAAGTGTGCGCGGAGTGCGCGGCGTGACGCGGCGCGCGCGGCGCACGCGGCGCGCGAGGCGAGGCCGCGCCGCCGCTGGACGAGCTGCCCGCGCCGCTGCTGCTGCTGCTGCTGCTAGCGCGGACTACCACGCTGCTTGACACTTGCTCCGCTAGTCGTGTCACGTCATAATACACAAGTTAGGTAGTCTAGAGGTACAAGGACCTAATTTGTAGCACCAAAAGAAAATATGTCTATTTATTTATTTATTATGGCACTCCAACAACAAAATATTGTGACCTTGTCACTTATAGGTGTGCACAGATTATGTGATATAGTGTTAATAGACAATAGTGAAAATGATGGAAAAAGCGTTGTAGGATCATTGAATTATAACATTGACAATTTAGTAAGATAACATGAAGATAAGAAAAAAGTGGGTACACAAGATGAAAATATTATTTGAAAAATAACAATATTAATGTCATACAATTTCTTGAAATAATGTCCCAAAAAGTACTTATTTTTGTTTTTAAATCTATTTCGGGACCATTCTAAAAATCTATAAATATAAATCTAATCTAGAATCTAATTTTACCCTTCGAACTAATTTTATCCACGATGACGCGCCCCTCTCTGCCCATTTTCTTTGTTTTTGACCGCTCTGAGTACAAGTGTCAAAGAGTGGGGCGCGTCTCCATGGATTGAACAATCTATATAAATATTAATAATTGAAAAAAAAGCGACACAGAATTTGAAAAATAAAGACAAGTAAGAATTTCCCTAAAAATATAAAAAAACTGTCTAGCTCCTCGATAAACTATAAATAGTCGCTGCAGATACGTGGGGTGATTCGTGGAAGCGGTAGAGAGAGGCTTTTATTTATTTTCTTCAAACCACTTTTCGCTGCCCACCCGGTATTAAAGGAACAATTCCAAGATAATATTGGTCTTCTTTACTCCACATACCTTCAGCCTGAGGATCGAAGATGACAAACTCGGGTCTAATCTTGCTGGTCCTTCGTCCCTTGAGCAACGGCACCAAGCCCCCGAGATGTTCTAGATACAGGGTGTATGCACCAGCTTCTTCGTCGTCGTGACGTAACATGGTGCAGTGTAAGCGGCCGCCGGCTGCTGGGGGCCGGGACACGAACAGGCGGAGCTCGTTTGTTTCGGGGACGTTGCACTATACATACAATCAAATAATTCAACTAGGGCAGGGTTTCAATGAATTTTTTATCAGATTGTCTTTTGTGCATAGGTACACTCCCGGACTCCTAAATCGAGCCACCGTGTAGGTATTTTTATATTTATGGTTTATATAAAACATTAAAATAATTATAAATAACTGAATTTTTTAGGCAGGTTTGAAGCTCATATACTGGCCAACATTTCGGTATCATCTATATTCTAAACTAGCTTTTGCCAGCGGTTTCGCCCGCGCGGAACTTTCATCCCCTATTTAACTCCCTTAGGGGTTGAATTTCAAAAAATCCTTCCTTATTCCTTGTCTACATTATAAAGGGAACCTCTGTGCAAAATTTCAGCTTTCTAGGTCCAAGGGTTTGGGCTGGGCGTTGATGAGTCAGTCAATCAGTCAGTCAGGACTTGTCTTTTCATTTATATAGATAGAAGAAAATTTGAAATTTGAAAAAAAAAAAATTGAATATCTGCGTTTAGTCGCTATAAAAGCTTTGATTAGAGCATCTGGTCATACGTCAATGTTTATTTCTTAAATAGTTTCGTTTTGCATAAAATAAGTAACGAAATAGTTTTTCGTATTTTTGTTATCTATTCTGTCGTTCAAATTATGGAAACTGCACCTGAAGTAGCCGCACAAGCACTTCTTTAGTCTGGGCTTAGTCAGCATTAGTGCACTTCATGTGAGTCATTCTCTCGTTCTAACAATTATTTACCATTGATACCTGGAGACTGGCGGCTTTGAGCGCCGTCCAAGAGGACCACAAAACCACCACCAGCACTACAACACGACAAAATCGATTTAACTTTGCCATTAATCTGTGTAATCGTCACCTGATCTCAGTACAGATCCAAGAACAGCTTCGAGACTTTCATGAACTGACTGTTTGCGTTGGAGCTGTTAGAAGGAGACTCAAAGAACGTGGCCTAAACCGAATGGTCCCAAACTAACAGAATGGCGCGGGTACCCCTAAAGTTTGAACGGGAACATTTGCATTGGACTCAACATCAATGGAGTCAGGTTCTTTTTACGGATACGTCAAGATTATGCTGTACGGCAATGAATGATGTAGGAAAGTCTACCGAAGAAAGGGAAGATGTTTTCAGCAATGTTGCATTCAAGAGAAGGTGAGTTATGCCGGTGGGCCATTGAGTCTGGGCGGAATTTCCACCGAAAGAAAAACTGGCCTTGATGTAGGACCACGTTTGCCACTGCTAAATAACGACCGATACATTCATCAATGCCTAGAGGCTCATGTGATGCCATATGCTGAGTTATTGGGCCAAGTTTATTTTATGAATGACTAGCAGCGCTCCGCGGTTTCACCCGCGTAGTTCCCGTTCCCGTGGGAATACTGCAGCGGCGCCACCACGCGCGACAGGGGCACGAGTGTGTGTGTAACGTTACCCGTATAGTGTGCGCGAAGAGGTTGGCGAGCGCCGGCTGCAGGCGCGGCGGCAGCGGCAGGCGCGGCGCGAGGCGCGGGTCCCGCAGCGCCTGCGCCGCCCGCACGCGCGCCAGCAGCTGCAGCGGCGCCACCACGCGCGACAGGGGCACGAGTGTGTGTGTAACGTTACCCGTATAGTGTGCGCGAAGAGGTTGGCGAGCGCCGGCTGCAGGCGCGGCGGCAGCGGCAGGCGCGGCGCGAGGCGCGGGTCCCGCAGCGCCTGCGCCGCCCGCACGCGCGCCAGCAGCTGCAGCGGCGCCACCACGCGCGACAGGGGCACGAGTGTGTGTGTAACGTTACCCGTATAGTGTGCGCGAAGAGGTTGGCGAGCGCCGGCTGCAGGCGCGGCGGCAGCGGCAGGCGCGGCGCGAGGCGCGGGTCCCGCAGCGCCTGCGCCGCCCGCACGCGCGCCAGCAGCTGCAGCGGCGCCACCACGCGCGACAGGGGCACGAGTGTGTGTGTAACGTTACCCGTATAGTGTGCGCGAAGAGGTTGGCGAGCGCCGGCTGCAGGCGCGGCGGCAGCGGCAGGCGCGGCGCGAGGCGCGGGTCCCGCAGCGCCTGCGCCGCCCGCACGCGCGCCAGCAGCTGCAGCGGCGCCACCACGCGCGACAGGGGCACGAGTGTGTGTGTAACGTTACCCGTATAGTGTGCGCGAAGAGGTTGGCGAGCGCCGGCTGCAGGCGCGGCGGCAGCGGCAGGCGCGGCGCGAGGCGCGGGTCCCGCAGCGCCTGCGCCGCCCGCACGCGCGCCAGCAGCTGCAGCGGCGCCACCACGCGCGACAGGGGCACGAGTGTGTGTGTAACGTTACCCGTATAGTGTGCGCGAAGAGGTTGGCGAGCGCCGGCTGCAGGCGCGGCGGCAGCGGCAGGCGCGGCGCGAGGCGCGGGTCCCGCAGCGCCTGCGCCGCCCGCACGCGCGCCAGCAGCTGCAGCGGCGCCACCACGCGCGACAGGGGCACGAGTGTGTGTGTAACGTTACCCGTATAGTGTGCGCGAAGAGGTTGGCGAGCGCCGGCTGCAGGCGCGGCGGCAGCGGCAGGCGCGGCGCGAGGCGCGGGTCCCGCAGCGCCTGCGCCGCCCGCACGCGCGCCAGCAGCTGCAGCGGCGCCACCACGCGCGACAGGGGCACGAGTGTGTGTGTAACGTTACCCGTATAGTGTGCGCGAAGAGGTTGGCGAGCGCCGGCTGCAGGCGCGGCGGCAGCGGCAGGCGCGGCGCGAGGCGCGGGTCCCGCAGCGCCTGCGCCGCCCGCACGCGCGCCAGCAGCTGCAGCGGCGCCACCACGCGCGACAGGGGCACGAGTGTGTGTGTAACGTTACCCGTATAGTGTGCGCGAAGAGGTTGGCGAGCGCCGGCTGCAGGCGCGGCGGCAGCGGCAGGCGCGGCGCGAGGCGCGGGTCCCGCAGCGCCTGCGCCGCCCGCACGCGCGCCAGCAGCTGCAGCGGCGCCACCACGCGCGACAGGGGCACGAGTGTGTGTGTAACGTTACCCGTATAGTGTGCGCGAAGAGGTTGGCGAGCGCCGGCTGCAGGCGCGGCGGCAGCGGCAGGCGCGGCGCGAGGCGCGGGTCCCGCAGCGCCTGCGCCGCCCGCACGCGCGCCAGCAGCTGCAGCGGCGCCACCACGCGCGACAGGGGCACGAGTGTGTGTGTAACGTTACCCGTATAGTGTGCGCGAAGAGGTTGGCGAGCGCCGGCTGCAGGCGCGGCGGCAGCGGCAGGCGCGGCGCGAGGCGCGGGTCCCGCAGCGCCTGCGCCGCCCGCACGCGCGCCAGCAGCTGCAGCGGCGCCACCACGCGCGACAGGGGCACGAGTGTGTGTGTAACGTTACCCGTATAGTGTGCGCGAAGAGGTTGGCGAGCGCCGGCTGCAGGCGCGGCGGCAGCGGCAGGCGCGGCGCGAGGCGCGGGTCCCGCAGCGCCTGCGCCGCCCGCACGCGCGCCAGCAGCTGCAGCGGCGCCACCACGCGCCACACGCGCGCCGTGCATACGGCGCCGCCCGCCGACACGAACAGGCGGCGCGCGCAGTGGCCCCAAGTCAGGGCGCGCACCACGCCCTGTATGAGCAAGAAGAACCTTAAGCGACTGCATTCTGAAAGTTGGCAACTTCTTGCAGGCAGGCGTCTGGCTGTTTTAATTAATTTATAACAACACGTAATTCAGTGTTATTATTGCATTTTACTAGGTACACTACACATTTTTCATAATTTAATTTACTATTATTAAATAATAGATAAATAATAGGTAAATTTACAGAACTGAAAAAAAAACAGTAGAAGTCGTATAACGCTTCATTAGTATCAGAACCAGAGCGTACCCAAACTCACACGAATACGAGCGCAACACTAAGAAATCTTTGGTCTGATTGGTAGTTTAATATTGAATGAAACTAGGAAATATGTTAGTTGTCGCATAATTGAAAATAAATCACAGGGAATTTACTATAGAGTTGTTTATTGTGTAGTCTGGTTACGTATTTATTACATTTCCGTTTAAAGTGCACCCGGAATAGTTTCCTGACCAAGTTACGCTACTCGCCGCTAGATATCACTATTATAAATGCATTCAATTTAACGCAGTATTTAATTAGATTTAAGATTTATATTTGCGTAACGAGGTCATTACTATTCGTCTTCTTCTAGGGATGTATACCACTGTCGTTGAATTATTAATCGATATTCCGTTTTATTTTCAAACAAAATACAGTCAACAGCTAGAATCGATAAATATAAATTTATTTTAATACTCAGTTTTATTCTAGTTCCGATTTATAGAAAGTATAATTAAGAATTGTTATGTTAAACCACTGTTCCGATTTTGAAAATGATTCTATTGATAGAAAGATATTCCTGTGGTGTTTCTTCCTATCTTTTGCGATAGATATTAAATTAAGCGATTAGTAACTAAGGATACCACACATAGGGTACATTTTTCCCGATATTGCATAGAACACAGAGAATTTTGTGAGTTTGAAATATCGATAAAGGTAATCTCCCAAGCAGCAAAATTATCCTATAGTGCAGATGATATAGGCCTCCAGCACTTATAATAATCTCTTAACGGTTCTAGTATTTGCTGCCACGCTTATAATAGCAAGCATGGAGTTAGTTGGGCCTTATAGTATATCTGATCTTATACATTAACTTATAATTACTTATAGGTAGAAATTAAGGGTGCAATATAAGCTTGGGTGACCTATAAGAGTATCGCGAGGGTGTAAATGTACTCAAGAGTAGATAAACTGGTAAGCTATACTTATAACTGCTAATAAGAAGCATTATAGAACTACTATAAGCAAAGTACGCCAATAAGAGTTATATACAGAACTAAACATACTGGAAACTATTTGCATTTATTACTTGGTTTTATAAAGGTTTATAAATTCACTTTACAGAACAATTATAAGTAAAATGGAGCGGTTTTATAGTCGTATAAACCAATAATGTTATAATCTTAACACGATTATAAAGGTACTTAGTATCCAAAACTATATCCGTGGTGTCCTGTACAAGAATACCTTGGTTTATAATGGTCTTGCAATTAATGCTGTAATAGTCTTAGCACGGACATTTTGATTTTGTTGTCGTATTCGTTGCCGACTTGCTGTTCTATTTACTTTTCTTTCAAAAATGGATATATATAAATGGAAACAGATAAAAAGAAGTAGGTAGTTATTACATACGAAAAGTTTAGAAAACCTGTAAACAAATAATTCAGGTGTCAGGTTCTAGCTTTGGATCTGTCAAAGAACGATCGTAAAAATAGGAGAAGGTTCCGTACAAAATAGTTACTATGAAAATTTTAGACAACTGCAAAAAACGATGTATTTATCGATAAAAAGCGGTTTAAATATAGACTTAGAAGATTGTATTAGTGAGGAAACTGTGCAAGAAGATGAAAGCGATATTGAAGACTATTCAAATTTTCAACTACATAGTAATCATAGAAAATGGACTGTAGAATACAATGTACGACATGCGGCATTAAATTCTTTATTAGACACTTTGAATAAGAAGATTGAATATGCCCTTCCTGAGGATGCCCGTACACTACTTGACACTAATAAAGAAAATCTGCATATTACTTATTCAGCACCAGGAGAATATTGGCATAATGGCGATGTTTAAAAAATATTTTTCAACAACTACCCATTGCACCCGAAGGGATTTCTTTAAATATCGCACTGGATAAAAACTTTTCCTGTATAAAAAAATCTAAATATCAGTTTTGGCCAATTTTAGTTCTTTTTATCACCATAAAAAGTACTTACTGATCCTGTAGGGTAAGTAATAAATTAATTGACAAAAACAAATGAACTAAACTGAAACAAGGTATAAATAAAAGCAATTTATTCATAGTAATGTATTTTTATTTTAGGTTTTCTCTTAAAATAGATTCGCTAGGTACCTATTAGTTTTACACAATACTTCTTTTTTACGTAATGTTGTGCTTAATATTAGTGAGATAATCATCAGTCTTCAATTTATATCATAACGGTATTTAAATCGCTTAATTTTTATAGATCCCTAACTAAGAAATTATTTATCACAAGAAAGGTAGGTAGGTATACCAAATAGGTAACATTTTTATTTCAGTAATCATTCATTATTGGACCTTTAACAAACTGAAACTTAATAATGTATCCATAGGCACTAGATACCTAATCGTAATAAAAAAAAAATTAATCTGTTGTGACATAACAAGAAGTGTGTTTCGTTCCAAGGCCATCTTAAGGTTTTTAAAGCCGGAGATCGCTTTTAGTCATAAAGCGATCGACGTCCAGAAACATTGCCATTTTCAATGCTGAGACCTAAACAAAAACAATAAAATAAGACATTGGTACCAATATCAATATAAAAAAAATTACCGTCCGGTTATAGAAATATTTGCGGAACTCTAATTCCAAACAATATGGCCAAGCAATGGTTCTGATATTTACCATCATAAAACAAAGTACGCCTATAACGGTTTGTTAATGTATTTAGGAAAACCAACTGTGTCAAAATGGCGACTTTTCGTTGTATGTCTTACTGAAACCAACATTATTTTAAAATTCAACTTAATGAAAACGCAAATTTCAAGGGGCGTGTAAATTTTTTGATTATAAACGGATTATACTTCACAGAAAATATACGTGCGCCATGCACATTCAAACACATACATCTTGACTTATTGTTAACTAACACTCTACTCATAATTGATATTCCAGATAATATTTTTAAGAAATGGATGAATAACTTACCTTTATCAATATAAATCTTTACAATTGCGCGCAGCAACATTTCAATTCACAACACTTTTTATGAGCTTGTAAGAGATTCACTGTGTACGTTATTGTCGTATTTGGTTCCATTAAGCGCTTATAGTTAGCTTCGCGGGAGCAAATAGTTCTACGTAGTCCAACTATAAGGTCGTTATTGGTAAAAGTGGTGTTCACCAAATCGACTATAAGTATTTAATTAGGTAAAATACGCCTATAAATTGGGCCCTTTTCCGTGGTTATAATTGCTTACTATTCCGTTATAGTCCTAATGAAATGGTGGTTCCAGGACAATTACTAGATCATATTTTGCTGCTTGGGCTCTAATTGAGTAGTTGACTGTGACATGTGCATAGTAGGAATCATCGCGAACAATATACAATATGTTTGAGTTTAAAAGAAAGTAGACTTTACACTAAAAACATTAAGTAAATTTTTACTTGTCTTGTTCAATAAAATATTGTTTTGCAAATTTTAATCGAAATTAAATCACATAAGACCTACCGATGGTATGATATACATCCATTTGATAAATTTTTGGTTCTGCTATCACGTTTACATTCTAAAACAGCACAATAGGGGATGTTTGTATTTTTTTTTTTCAAATTCTTTTCTCCGTGGCGGTTGTAACAAGACTGATGTGCGTGGTGTATGCGCGGAAGCAAACTTTGCGGCACTTCGCAAACTCGGGGTACGCAGGCCTCGCCTACTTACGACTTCTATTGTTTTTTTCTATTCCGTGGGTAAATTAATCAAACCAGCGAAATATTTGACATCCATTTGTTACGTTTGCAACTTCCAGAACGACTCTTTTAATATGAGAGACCAGATACCTTCACCCTCTCTCTCTCTCTGTGTCCACATAAGAAGTGAATCGGGCGAGCATTTGTCTTGCACAGCAGCCAAGGCTGCTACTGGTTCAATCATGTTTGAATTAATGTCATATTTTGTGTTTTTTCCATAACGACATCAAATATTTTACCATTCGTTTAACCACTAGTTATTCTCATCTTGCAGCTGAGACCTTCTAGAACTTTCGAGTGAATAAGTAGTATTGTAATTGCAAAAACAAATGGATGAGTAGTATAGCTAGTTATCCATTTATTGTGTGTGTACGAAACAATACTACAAATTTTATACATTTTCTTAAGATCTAAATTTCTGAACTAACCTGTGTGTAAGGAATAGGGACGGTATAGATGAGAGCTCCAACATCCGAGTAGAACTTGACGACGTTCTTGTAAGGCGGCGAGTCCACCGGCTCGTCCGCTTCTGTAAACAACAAGTAATGACGTACAGTAAGTCATGAGTTCAGGATTTAATGATGAGACCCACTTCTGACTTCAGATAAGCCTCTTAAAGTGGAAGTGTCAGGGTAACCCGTGAAATTAAAATTTTCTTACGTTTCTTGTAATTTGCAGGTCAGTGTCTTAACATACAGCCTATGTTGAAGAAAATATATGAATCGCGACCGTACACGTACCTATGTATTAACAGAATTATTACAATCACTAGCTTTTGCGGCTTCGCCTACGTAGAGGTCGAAAATTTATTTTTCGCATGAGATGGACACGATCCATCAACGAAAACGTCATGCGCTCATACTATGGGGCTACAGAGGAAGGAAACAACCTGACCGCGTACCGTGTTCGGATGCTCTCTCTTTTTCAGGTGCTTGAGCCAGCTGTCAACGTTTCGGCACAACGACTGTCGGATCAGGTGCGAATTAAAATTAATTAATTAAAACAAATTATTCCAAGGGACGTTCCCTTGGGATAATTTTCGACCGGGACTTTCGACTACCGGGATAAAAAGGTTAGGTTATAAACTAACTGTAGGTATGCCAAATTTCATACAAATCCGTTGAGTCGTTTTTGCGTGATTGTGTAACAAACATCCAAATTTTCACATTTATAATAATAGTAGGAATAAAATCATTAATACAACCTTTAAGTTAGTTTATGTTATTGAATTACTATTTCGTGGAAAAATCTTTCAATGGGACATAAAACCTGACACTAACTTGCAAATTGGAAAAAAACATAAGACATTTTGAATTTCACGGGCTAACTTATCGCATCCATCATAATCATAATAAGACTACATCATATATACTATTTAATCTATTTTTTTAAATGGTTTGTTAATCGCACGATGTTGATATTAAGTAAATGACGATACCAGACTCATCCTCTAAAACTAGCGCTTTGCTCAGTCGACAGTTTGAAGAAAACAGATCTTTAGACCGATCAGAAATCTACGTACAGACGCCAGCACATCAAGCCACCCCAATCTGTCAAATTTCTTTAATAGATTTTCAACTTTATTACATACAATTAAGGTTCATGTTCAATTGGGAAAATTTTACAGTTTGGGGTAGCTTGATGTGCTGGCGTCTGTACCTACCAATTCTGTTCGAATGTTCGACCGTGAATATTCAAAGGCGCATGCTATGCGGCCGTTAAAATATGACTGACATAACAAAGTTAAAAACCAAAATAGATAAAAATGCCTGTCTATACCCGAAGCTTAACAACTCACAATATCGCAAATATAGTAACATATTGAAAAGCGAACCCCAGCCCCAAAAC
Source organism: Polymixis flavicincta (assembly GCA_949987655.1). Taxonomy (NCBI): domain Eukaryota; kingdom Metazoa; phylum Arthropoda; class Insecta; order Lepidoptera; family Noctuidae; genus Polymixis; species Polymixis flavicincta. The sequence continues at coordinate 7,269,998 of OX465177.1, read as the reverse complement.
GAATGCGTCGTTTATCAAAACGATAGAATGGCTCACTCAACACATCAATTTATCAATATCACGTTCTCATAGAAACCTTTCAGGGCGGGCCGACGCGATATGTAGGTGATTACGTGCAAAAAGGTGTGCAGTGCCGACTAAGTTACCTACCGACGGGGCTTTTGGTGACTGTTTTGGTTAGAAATGAGAGGGTATCAGAGTTTTTTTTTTCAACACGCTTTTATTATTATTACCTTACTTGTATCTATCTCTTGCTCTATCGATCTTATGTACTAAAAGAATCTTTGAGTGCGTTTTTACCCAAGAACCGATGACAATCAAGTTTTTCCCATTATCCTGACCAGGATCTTCAGGATTAGCAATTTTATAAAAAAATTGGAGAAGGAGCCTTCTCCTCATCCTCATCCAAGGAAGGCAGCGTGCGCTCTAATTACCCGCTCCCGTCTATTCTAACGAAAAACTTACTTTGCTGACCGATAAAGTGGGTTTTTAAATTAGTCGACTATTTCCTACATTCTAGTTTGGTTTTCTATTTAAGGCCCCGTGCATAAAATTCACTTTTTTTCTTTCATTCAAAATTCACAGGAGCCCACGTGACTCCTGCGATGCAAAGTGATACGTCCTCACGCTGGGAAGGCCCAGTCGTTTCTGACGGGATCGATTTTGCGCGGTCGATTATATAGTTCACTTTGACTTTTATTTACGAAATGAAGTTGTTGTTTATTATAAAAATAAAATTTAGATTATATTCAATGGTTAACTTAAGATTAATACATAATTTTTAAAATTTCAATAAAGTGATTTTAAGTAATAGAAAAAAATACTTATTCGTCTAGCAGTTTCCTAAAAATTACGTTATTTCAATATTTATTTTCTGCTATATTTCGTATAAAAGCCAAAAAAGTGGTTCCACTATCTGCAAGTAGACCATTCAATGATGTTACTTGTATTTTTTTTATGTCCAGAATTCTTTGTAGTTGTTTGTAACACGAAGCCAAACATCACTCGCTCGTCACTTTTTCGGAAAAGGGGCTGTGAATATTGGTGATTTTCCACTATTCTATAAGTTATTTGAAAAATCCCTTTCCACCACATGCAAGAATTAGAACTCCACTATTATAATAACAAAATAAAATGTCTAAATTTCGTTTCCCTAACTCACAACAAGTGATCAAAATTGACCAAAATCAGTTAATTTAGTGCACGGAGCCTTAAGCAAATTTTTCAAACAATTTTTTTTTATTTTTATTAAATCGTGTTTTTTTAGTTGATGGGATGCCGCTGTGATATTCTAGAAAGTTGGGCGCCAAAGTGTAACGATACGATTAGCATCGGGGCAGTCCGTAAGTTACAGTTTTGTATGTAAAAACAGTCAAAAGCAACTAAAGGTTTGCTTTTCAGCGTTACCAGTGTCCAAAAACTTGGATGAGTGTCATACGATTTCATACTGGAAAACATAGATGTTGCACCGAAATTATCACAAGAATAGGGCACAACAGCTCTTTTAATCCCTACTAATATTATAAATGCGAAAGTAACTCTGTCTGTCTGTCACGCTTTCACACCTAAACCGCTGAACCGATAGTCATGAAATTTGGCAGAGATATAGCCTGGGATATGAAGGACATAGGCTACTTTTGTACGCGATAACCGACCTCCACGCGGGCGGAGCCGCTGGCAAAAGCTAGTGCTAAATATAAATACAATTAAAGAGGTGTTTTTTTTTTTGTGGGCTGACTTGGCCCTGTTTTAAGTTATCTAAGAGCGCAGTGGTGGCCAAGTGGTAACGGCCGCTACTTACGAGTTGTAGGTCGTGAGTTCGAACCCAGACAGGCGCTTTACTTTGTGTAAATTATTTCATATCCACTGCTCTCAAAACGGTGAAGGAAAACATCGTGAGGAAACCGGCATGTCCTAGAACCAAAAATTCGAAGACATGTGACATCTACCAACCCGCACTGGACCCGCGTGGTGGATAACTGCCCAATCCCTCTCACCGAGAGGAGGCCTGTGTCCCGGCAGTGGGAACATTATAGGCTGAAGATGAAGACAAGTAAAATATTGGTATTGGAAGCAGCAACGCGAAGACTCACAGGATTTTTAAAAGGAATCATCCCAATATAGAGAAAATGTTAGTTGCTTTTGCTGGTCTAGTCTGTGTGGAGCAACATGTTGGTGAAGTTGTGTTCGCAAGCAGGTCTCCGTAAGACCGCGCAAGCATGGTAATAGTATGGGCACGCCACGATTGCGGCGGTAAGTCCCCTCTTTGAGGAGTGGTTTGAGAGGCGGCATGGCGTCCTCACCTTCCGCCTGACGCAGGTCCTCACCGGACACGGTTGTTTCGGGAGGTTCCTGTTTCGGATAGGGCGGGAGGAAACGCCCGGGTGTTTGCACTGCGAAGATCGCCCTGAGGACATGATGGAGCACACGGTGGCGGTCTGCCCTGCTTGGGCGGAGCACCGCCGTGTCCTCGTGGAGGCGATCGGCGGCGGCGATCTCTCGCGTCCGGCCCTGGTCCAGGCCATGGTACGGAGCGAGAGGGCATGGGGAGCCGTCACCTCCTTCAGCGAAGCAATGATGCTCGCGAAGAGGGAGGCGGCGCACGTGAGGGAGAGGCAGCATATGCGCCCTCGCGACCCCAGCCGCCGCAGGGTACGGAGACGCCCTGGGCGTCGGGAATCCCAGGCCGATTTCCGGCCACCGTAGGCATGGGCTTGCGGACGGCGAGTAATGGGTAGCTCGCTGTCCGGTAAGGACCAAGCCCAAGTCGAAGGCGCGTTGTGTTCCACGCGCGCCTCAGAGATGTCAGCACAAAAAAAATGATGGGGCCCGCAAGGGCCAATGCCTGCCAGGGGTGCGGGTTTGTTCGAAAGAGACACCACAGCCCCTGGCTTAAGGGCTACTGAAGGAACACGGGTGGGTTTTAGTCAGTAAAAGTCTGACACGCCCTCCTGCTCCACCCAGAGCGGGAGAAGTTATTTGATGATTTCCCACCCAAAAAAAAAAAAAAAAAAGCATGGTAATAGTATGTTTAAATATATTTTAACTTTTACAGTATAGAAAGTTGGTTTTAGCCGCTAGTTGCTGAGCTTTGGTCGTGAGGTTTCATGGAGATTCGGAGAATATTTGGTAGAATTAATGTGATGTTCATTATTACTTCTGACTCAGTATTATACGATGCGAACCTCTGTTTCCACTCCTGGTACAGAACCGAGCTAGATACCTACGTAGATTACCACCAGATTATCAGGCTATTCGATACTCACCAGCGATCAGTGTGCCAGCTACAGCCAGCAGTTCCCTGGAGTTGGCCCACTCCATAGCAAGCGTGTTACCCCTCAGTCCCGTCGATACTCGCACCGGACTGACGTCATCATGCCCTCTCAGCAGCACTATCTCCCCATTGCCGAGAGCCACGGCTAGGACGTGCCCGCCATTATTCTCCCCTCCCTCCTCTCCTTCCTCCATCTTGAACTTCTCGCAAGACCACGCCATTGATGTGATCCCGCCCTCCGCGACTAATTGAACCTGTTTTTATGCGTCGACTTATATATGCATTGTTCATAACTTAAGATATTGGTAGAGGGTCGCAGAAACAAAAAAAAATATAGAAAAATGCGTTATTTTAATTTGTGAATTGTATTTGGTGAATTTGCTTTGTTAGCATGGTCTCACATAGTCCTCTGATACAATGTTACGATTTTTTTTAATAGATAAAACAACGGTAAGTTTTTAATAAGATAACTCAAATACTTTAATGATTTTTTGATACTTACTTGTTTTTAAGGCATAAAGAAAAATTTATTGTCAATAAAACGTGGCGGTCAAAGGACCAAAGCAAAAATACCAAATTCTGTACCTATTGTAGTGAAGTCTTCACATGGAATGTACAGACGCCAGCATATCAAGCTACTTCAAACTGTAAATTTTTCCCAATTGAACATGAACCAATGCTTACGTTATACAGGTGAAAAATCTATCAAAGAAATTTGACAGATTGGGGTAGCTTGATGTGCTGACGTCTATACTTATTTCACGGTTACTCCTTAATACAGGCTATTTCATAGCCTAGCAAGAAGAGCAGCACGTCACCCACTTGATTGCCAGAAACTGAATGCAAACCACTTTGTAAAAATTTACATGTACTACAATCTGTTTTTATATAAATAAAAATTTATTATTTATTATTATTAAAATATTATACAAGATTTTAAAGGAGTAAATATGTCTTTTTGTTCCTTTTCTTCGCCATACGAAACTACCTTTAGGAAGTAACAACTAGCATCAGTTCAATTTTTTTTTGCGTTCAAAAGGCCAACTTAAAATAAATTATTTGACTTTGATTTTACAGAATTTTGAAAAATGAGTTGTCAATAAAACCGCGCCCTCTGGCATAACATAGCGCAGTCCTTAATATATTTCCATAAGCTATTATTATTGTATCAATGGTAAACAAATATAATATGACATAAGTTAAGACCAGATAATCTTCAAGACCAACCTGTGACACCATAGCTCCATGAACGTCCATAACCACGAGCTGCGCGGAGGCTGTACCCAGGTACACCTGATTGTCATCAGGCGTCCAGCAGCCGCAAGTTATGCGGGCGTCCAGCGACAACATGGACGACCAGTATCGCTGCCCGGCCACCGAACCGACCAACACGAACCCGTCCTGCAGAAAAAACAGTTGTTAGTTAGTTCACATAACTGGCGAAATTATGGGTATACTATAGACAAACCTCTGCCAAACCTTCCAGGGACTACAGGCGTGATGACATGTGTAAGTCAGGACAAATGATTACAAAGCAAATTGACAACCAAGACTCATAGATGGTCCGAAAATTTCAAATCACAACTTGTCATTTTTGTATAGACGTATAAAATTTTGCAATTGACGTAGTTTAGCAATATTCTCAACAATCAATTTCCCTTCTTCTTAGCGTAGGTATCGATGGCAAAAAGTTAAAACATCTTTAGCCCAAAATTCGGCTGCGCGAACTCACCTATTGACGCAGTTATAAGACCAATGCACAGGGGGCCAAGTCTGCTATTTTTATAAATTCGTCATTCCAACACAATCCCATTGTCATTTTGCTAAAAGTTCGTAATCTGCTAAATTCATAATGGTCGATCAGTGGTCGGTCAATGGTCTCGTAATAAAATTGTGTTATAATGGCATTATCGTATTGCCATTATTATAAAACCCGTTAGTAGAAATGATTTTAGAAAAAATACTACTAAATTTGAACATTTATTCATGCCAGATTTAATTTGGATGTATATATTTTTACATATTATTTTGGGAACTGTCAAAAATTACCCCCAAGTCAGTCATTCATTTGTCATTATGTACGAGATTACCAATAAATGCCATTTCTTTCAATGGAGTGTCAGTGGCTGACCATTGGAAAGTCTTAATGACGCTATTATATTAGTAGATTACCAAACTTGTCAAAATCAACAATTATGAAATCAATGATAGACCATTCTGACACTATTGTAATAGCAGACTTGAGGCCCAGGGGCCTAAGTCTACTAATTTATAAACGTTACAATGGTCTCTCAATGGTGTGTTTTTGGCAGTTTTTGTATGGCAAATCTGTCAAAAACTTACCATTGAGAGACCATTGTGACGTTTATAAATTAGTAGACTTAGGCCCCAGGTGACATGCGTGCGGTGCATGATGAAAGGTGGGCCATTTTCTATAGGAGGTGCCGCATACGCACTTGAGATCTGAGTCAACCATGAACCATGGAGACACCATGGAAATTATGTTTGCTCCGGCCGACTTGGGTTCGAAGTCTATTTAGAGATTTTCAAGTCAGCCACGGTAATGCGTGCCCAGGGCGTTATAATTTTTCCTGATTGTATATCAATTCAGCCGGCACCCACTCCCCGACCTGACTTCGTGGGTGTCGCAAAAGGTTAATAAAATATAATGTCAAGTGCAGCCTCCTCCTGTGGGCTAATCATAATATTACCGCCTTCACTGCAACCTTTAAATAAAAAGCAAAAGCTTTGATATTATTAGGACTTCTAAATTAAGAGTAAATTAAATATGTAGGTAAATAACGTTCGTCAGACAGCATACAACATAATATTGTTCTCAAAGCTCTTTGTTACACTGAAGTATACTCATATATATCTCAGTAATTACTGTTATCGTTTCATTTTCATTCGTGATAATACGTAACGAAGGTAGCACTTCAAGTAAATCATTATTACTTAATTACCTAAGCGGCAATTTAACCGAATGAGTACCAAATAATGTGATGAACAAAATATAGCTATGTTTATTTAGCATTTCGTTATATCACACAACCATTTTCAATCTACGGAATCTAAGCAGAACATATTTCCTCGATTGCGTAAAAATAAGTAAGAAAGGATGTAACAATAAAGGACGCCCGTAAACCGAAGAAAATGGGCTATCAATCAACCCGAAAGATTTCATCTCTTATAACGTACCCGATCACCGTGATGTTATAACAAATTGGATTGGACCCCCAGCCGCTACAAAGTTTATCGTCCCTAACCGATTTCACAATTTTATTGTCACCATGCAAAACTTTTCCATCAATACGGGGGTGTTACCGTGTTAGGTCGCCCCAGTCGCCGGCCAATATTAGCATAAAAAGAACCCAACGAGGAGCTCTGCCAAAATCATACCGTCAAGGTCTGTGTGTCCTAGTTATCGTAGACAGACCTACTGAAGACAATGGGATACGTCACTCGCCGTAAATTATAGCTGTAGTATTACGTACCAATTTGTAACATAATGACAAGCTTTAAGGGTATTATTTAGTCAATTTCAGATGACTGTACATGCTTATTTGTAAGATATGTTTAGAACACAAATATGTCTACTACAGATCTGCTACCTGCAGCAGACTCATGGTTATACCGATAGCCTGTCGACAGGTGCATTACGTAACTTGCGACAACCTAGTCTCTATAGACGCTCGCTAGATATCGTAGGTACCCATAAATCGTTGACGTATTTGTCCGTCTAGTCTGCGAGACAATATGACGAGTAAAATCAAGATCGAAGCTCGCCCCCGCGAAATCGGCACACCTTTCTTAGCACGTTTCACGTTTGTTTGTGTTCAGAGGTGTCACCGTCACGTAACGTTCGCCTCTCGGCATCACGGGGAAGCCTTTTAGCAAATTGCTTGCGACATTTTGACTGATACGGCGGAGGCTTTGCTCCCAATTCACGTGGATGCACATCACGTGGCGAATTGAACTGACACGTTGTCGATGTGTCGATACTTTGATAGCGAATCGGTCAACTACGAACGTGAGGCAGGAGGACGAACAAAATGAGACAAGTTATTTTGGGTTGACGTTAACATTTGGGAAATTATATGTAGGAAAGTTATGCCTACGCATTTGTTATAAAGTTTTACTCATTCATTCCATTATGGAAAATTATTTTCAGGAAATATAAGGTTTTTCTTCAATTAGCGAAGCTTTATTTTTACGTCAGCTTGTTCTAAATATGGTAAGGGCTACCAGGTAGCTGAATACATCCAATTTGGTTACATAAGACAGCGGCAAACATTGTTTTATAACAAGCTCACACTGAAAGGTTTCAGAGCTGTAGGCCAGTTTTGGTAATAGATATAGCTACCTTTACGACCTCGTTTGGCTCACACATACCTATTTAACATACAAATTAAGTCTAATTTGCATGTTTATAATATAATTCAGAACTTTAGGGCGTCCATTTTAATACGAAGAGGAAAAAAATTAAGAGTAATGTATGATAAGCTTGAAATTGTTTTCTGAATATTATTATTTATTTGCGCTATTAATTGCGGGGTATAATTGCGAACACTAACTGTAGGAATGGCTTTTATTTTGTTATTAGTTCAACAACATTCATTGCGTTATTTACGTTGCTGAGCAGACAAATTTTTCGAACATATGAAGCAATGAACTGGCAATATCCTCCAAAAAGATTCAGATTGTGATTGATAGTGTGTTACAACATTAGGGCGCTGGGCTGTCAAATGGGTCCTTCCTGTTTATTTACTCTCCTTTAATTTAGCATACGAATGAATATTTTATTGACTTCTTATCATGGGGAAGCTATAAAAGGGATTCTAAAGGTGCACTTACACGAGCAAGTAAAATTGCTCCATCTTGAGCAATTCTCGTCAAATATGACGTCACGACTACATCCAGCCATTTAGAACAATGGCAACATGTAGCAACCTGTTGCCAGATATACCACACATTAGGGAGCAACTTAAAAAAAACTAGTCATTGCGCCTCCCCCGCCCGCGCCGCCTCCGCCGCCAGCCGGTTCCTCTCGCAAAAACGAGACGTCCCTAGTTATACGCACAAACGAGATAGAAAGAAAATTGACCGAAAATTTCCAAACCGATTGGATATTCGGCAACTCATGAAATATATGGAGCAATCAGAAGCAATATTGCCGAAACACATTTATTTTTGTTGCTCCAGATTGCTCTATTTAATTGATCCATTAGTGTAGCCGAGCAATAATTGCTCAAAAAATTGCCCGTGTAAGAGCACCTTAAGAACAAAATATGTAGGTAGGTACAAAACCGTGCGGGCTCGGCACATAAATCACTTTGTAAATTTCCAAGAAGGCAACTATTACAAAAATTTCATGTACTTATTTCTTTGGGAAAAAGTAAAACACATTCCAATTATAAATTGCTATCATCTAATATTTCGTTTATGAAAGGTTTTAAAGAAATTCTTATTATGACCATTCTATCCGTATTGGTCCATGTTTGATAGTAACGGATTACTTACATGGATTATCCAGCTTTTTTTTTTGTTGTTTCTTTTATGATTACCTTGCATTTTGTAGAGAAAGAGGAGGAGGCTTTACACTAGCTTTTTAAAAGTAATTAAATTATAAATGATTTTATTTGTGTAAGTAGGTTTGTACAAACACGTATATATACGTCAATCATATTTAAAAAATTCCTAACCAGTCTCCTAGTGACTACTCTGAGAATAATGGCTGAAAAAACCTCAGAGGTCGCAGTCTCTTTTAAAGTCCAGACATAATCTTGGTCACATCATGTGAAGACCATGTTGATTGGTGTCTGAAATGTTCTTTTGAGGAAAAATGAAAGAACCACACAGATTGAGTAGACCTGTCCTGTCTGTGCACGAATTTGCAGCTCAACTCAGAACTTAAGGAGCTCAACGATTCGACGAACAATACCAAAGAAAGGACATTCGATTGAATTTGTACGCCATACGGGTGAAACACGAAACATTAATATTGTCACATCCTGCATGCTTAATTTGCATGTATACACATGTTTTTGACAAATAAAATTATCTTTATCTCTTTCATGCACTAAAAGAGATATTTTTTGTGTGTTAGATTATAAATTATATCAATGCCAAACCTGATAGCATATAAGCGCCATCCGACCATCGTGTGACCATGAGAAGTGAGTGACCGGGGTGCTCCGGTCATTGATGAGCTCGATGCTCCATCGTCCTTCGTACTTGATCCACACGAATATTACTCCGCTGCTGTCGCACGACGCCAGTTTCTGGTACGGTTCGTTCCATTTCACGAGGATAACCTAGTTACAAAAAAACAATAAATCAATTACTTAAACTGTTGTGCAAAGCACTTTCCAGTGTTACCTATTTGTTCTTTTCTGAAAATAATTAAACACTGAGACCGTTTTTATGCCCTTAAGAGCGTTAATTCCACTCGGGCTGGCAACAACGAATGTATAGTAGTTTTTCTTGATTATTTCATTAAATACAAACAAAAGTACATTATTTTTTCAGCCAAGCACTAGATCGTTGGTATTTATAATTATTTTACACATTTACTCTTTAATAAAAACGTTTAATCGTACTAATTAATGCAAATAGAAAATAATTGACGGTATGTCGATTTTTATTAGTAAATACCAAAATAACTGTAAAAAAAGAATACAAAACTAGTAATACCTACCAACGATCTAGTGCATGGCTGATTTTTTTTTTACGTTTGTTTGTATTTAATTAAATAATCACGAAAAACAGCTATAAATGCGCCGTTGCCAGCCAGTGTGGGATGAACGTTCTTAACATTATTTTGTTCTGAAAAGTGCTGAAAATCTACCTAGCTGTAAAAAACACTAAACAAGTCAAAATAAACAAGAATTGCCTAGGTGAAGATGAAAGCTACATCACCATGAAGGGATGTGCATAATTACTTACGTCGAATGTAACGAACGCGAATCTGTTGAGATCTGGTGATTCAAAATAATGAGGGCCTGTCAACCGAATCGCCTACCGGATGGTTTGCTAGCAGGGTAGGATCAAGGATTTATTTTATGGGAACTGTCCCCGGGCGGCGAAACAAAATCAGACCTTTGCAGTTTATGCAGGTATTTCTAATAACATTTTGCAGGTCTTTGACCACCAAAACCAGGTCCCGGGGCGATATTTTTCTTAATGCGTTTTTGGGAACGCCTGTGCCCCACTCCTGGATCCGCCCTTGTTTGCTAGTCATATCTAGTGGTAACTTCCATGCTAAGCCCCTATGCCAGATGTAAAAGATCAGAAGACAGTCAAGAGACTCTTGACCTTGACTCCCTCCATACTCCTTTTCCTAACCCAATACTCTCTCTTTTCTTTGTACAAATAGATTTCCTGTATGTATAGGGTGGATTTTTGAGATGGGGCGGTGGCCACTGTAGTTCAGTAAAACGGTATTAGGAGACTTACGAGTACCTTAACTTTTCGAGAAATTTTCATGTGAATTTGATTTTGAAAAAGTTATACAGTGACAATTGGCAATTTTTCTTCGAACTAAAGAAACTAAACGTGGCATTGGCAAAAAGCACAAATCGTGCCATGCCAAAAAAAGGCAAAAGTGTAGTTAGAGGCTTTATTGACAGATTGAGACTGAGATAAGAGTGCAAACGGTTTAAAAAAATACGGGAATTGCCCCTCTGTTTCGATAACCAACATCAAGTTTCTGCTTTCAATTTCAGCAGCCGACTTAGTTACTACTTAAGTTAAGAGAAGATTAATTACATCACAAATTAACGCACTAATAAATCTGCTTAGATTCGCACTAATCCAAGTAAATTACTACATAACGTAGTTACGCTCGGGAGCTCCGAATATACACCTGTCTAGGATTGCCGAAAGTAACCGTGCTTCCGTTTCGGACTTGGGCGTTATTCATAAAGTAAGTCTAATTGGCTTAGGTGAATTGTAATTAATAGAGGGTAGTTAAGTTACTATGATTGAGCAATTGTGTATGGTGGGCGGTGGTGGTGGGTGTACCTATCTTCTACGTATATTAATTTGTTTTTAAGGTTCAGTCTGTGGTTCTGTATTCAACAAGGAACCCCCTGTCAGTCTGTCTGTGGATTAGCTCAGAGACTCCTATTAGGTACAGAAAGCTGTAATTTGGCATAGGTATATTAATCACGCCGCCAAAGTGGTTTTTTGGGGTACCTCCTCAGCCTCCCACCACACAGAAATTTTTATTCTCGTCTATCCCAAGTTGTGGGGTGTCGTTGTGTAGGCCGTTCAAAACTATTGAGGCCATTGGGTGTGTGTGAAAACCATTTTATAATTCTCGGACCCGTTTGCAAAACATTAAGCTTTGAAGTGCTTATTTTTTTTGGGTCAAGTGTGTCCCACCGTGCCTGCTAATTGTTTTTGGATATGTGAAAAAAATTGCTGCAAGCAAAGTTAAAAGGAAAACTATCACAGCTTTCTAAGTTAACGAGTAAATTTGCAGACGAATACACTCCATTGGAACACATGTTTTTCAACTAAACATTTGACAATGTTATGTTTGTTCTTAGGATAAATTCATCCCAATTACGACTCCTTCATTATCCGACACGCACTTGGCATTTTTTTTTTATATAATACAATTTTCTTTTCTCCTTTCTGCTTCGTATGTTATAAAACTATTTTCCATAACAACCAAAGCTCATCTAGTTTTTTTTGTAAAAAAAACTATAACGATGTGAAGTAAAAGTACGATAACTATTCACACACGACCCCAACTTTTTAATTTGTCAACTTCAACATTAACTAGGAGTACATTGCGAATACGAATACATTCCCTCGTACATCCAGCGCCAAGAATCCACTTTAGTGACAGCTCTAGATTAATTACCGTACGTAGTCTTAATTAAGTAAGGTGCAGTACTAAGTAAAACACTCGTTCTTGAGTAATATATACTCGTAGGTACTACAAAATACAGATGTGTCAGAGAGTGGAATTCTGAAAATGAAAAGGATCCCAAGTTTTCTCGACATTAATTCTGTAGTTTACCGAGTAAACTCGACTTATAATACCATAATAAGGACATAAAACTTATTTTCGCCAACTTATATCCTACAGAAACTGATGAAATAGATATTTTGCGGTTCAGTCCAGACACTTTATTAATTGGGCCCAATATTCGAGTAGGTCCTGCAAGTGTTCCCGCAGTAATTAGCCGGACGTAATTGATTGGTGGTAGTCTTATGACCGTTTCTTTGCACTGTACTAAAAACATTTTTCAAAAAAAAAAAACAACCGACTTCCAAAAAACACTAGAAAGCGAAAAATAACTTTAATTTCGGAAGTCGGTGACTTTGGATATGTATTTTATTAATTTCTTGTCACCGCCTTCCGAAATTAAAGTTATTTTTCGCTTTCTAGTGCTTTTTGGAAGTCGATTTTTTTTTTTAGTTTTTATTTTTCACTTTTTAGTTATAGTACCTACCCCACACCAATTCGAAATTTCATCATCCTTGGGGTCAAAACAATGCATATTATGCTATAGCAACAATCTCGGTTTATATGCTGTCATTTTTCGAAGAGTTCCGATGTCTGCCTCCGAAAAGCATCATCCGATCTATATGAAATTTAAATGGGACCATTTCGAAATAAACCCCTTTCGAACAAAAAAAGAATTTTGCAAATCGGTCTTATGACGGAGATATGCCCGAACCTCCACCTAACTCCTAACCGTTAAAGAGTTATACCTTCCTTCATCAGCTCAGCGTCATGAGATGATGATGATCATACACAAATGTCTCAATAGCTTTAGAAAATATCATGTAAAATCTGAGGGTTGCCCTCGATTTCCCTGGGATTCCATCATCAGATCCTGACTTGGTGCCAATGGGACCACCTCAGGATTATACTCTTTCAAATAAAAAAAGAATTTTGAGAATCGGTCCACAAATGGGGGAGACCTGCTCCTTTTTTAGAAGTCGGTAAAAAATAAACGTTTCCGAATGCTGACTTGTTATCGGTCTATTAGTTCTAATAGCTCCTCGTACATTTACAAAGAGCCATACGTTTCCGAATGCAGACTTGTTATCGGTCTATTAGTTCTAATAGCTCCTCGTACATTTACAAAGAGCCATACGTTTCCGAATGCAGACTTGTTATCGGTCTATTAGTTCTAATAGCTCCTCGTACATTTACAAAGAGCCATATGACCGAACGAGAACGAGAATGACAGCGGCTGATTTGACGGATACGATTCCAATGAGACTTTTTTGCTCTGTGATCTATGGAAGTACTGACTGAGAGCGAAGACCGAATAGAGCTAATAGAACTAAAAGAATGAACTAGTTCACTGACAGAAAAGAACTAGTACGGAGCGATCTCAAAAATGACCGAGCAGGCACAAGACTAATTGGTAGCAGCCATCGGCGGTCGCAGTAAGGACGGGGCTGAGCGATGCGACGCGCCCGATGCAATCCATCACTGCCACTACTCTACAACACTCTATAAACCCAATTACTCATTTCAGTGCTGCTCACGCTTTCATATGACACCAGCACATCGAGACTTTATGATCCAACCGCATGAAACTTTCCTCAAATCGTAAAAGAAAAGCGTAAACGATAGAACAGAATACGACTCTCAAGGACGAAGGTCGGCACAATAAATTGAAGACTAGGTATATTGCCAGCTCGGCGTATAATACAAAAGCGACTCGTTCAACTTTATGGCAACTAATAGATATCAGCTTTGACTACTCAAGTGGAAGAACAAAACAATATTAACATAAAGGGAAATTCCTCTTTACTCAATTGGCGGTATAAACGTGCTTGAGCTTCTCAAGAGGTATAGGTACAAAAAAGACTATATTTGAAGATTGTAGGCGTCGCGCTCCAGACGCAATGTTATTACACATTCCACGTGCCCTTCGCTCCATATAAGTTACCCAACTTAGAGAAAACAGTCGGGATGCGAAGGAATCCGACACACACTGCCAGCAATCACACGTTTGACACAAAGCTCTCGGCTCCGCATTGAGAGTATTCAATTTATGAGGTCGCATGTAGGTATAGATGACAGTAGTGTGTGTGCACGTTAGTACTCTTACTGTACCTACCCCTGTGTAGAACAGACTAGTATTTTGGATGTGAGGCTAACAAGGAGCTAAAATATGGTGGACGAGGTATCGCACCAAGTTTTAACGTTTCTCATTTGATGATGAGTCGACGATTTGGCATGACCGTATAAAGCTAAGTAGAACATAACCTTTACTCAGTTCATAGTAGCGGCGAGTTTGAAAAGAAAATTCTGCTAGTACTGAATAAGAAACATTGTGGGATTCATTGGAGTAGGCACAACTTGGCAACAGTCCAGACACTGGCGAATAGGAAGTGGAAGGAATCAGTAAATGACAACGATAAGTTGAAAGTAAGGAAGAGCATAGTGCGTCCTGCAACCTTATTGCGTAACACACTATTAATCAAAATCTAAATAATTTTGAAGGATGCTAAACCATTGCTTCATATGTTCGAAAAAAATGACAACTTAGTAACGTAAACAGTGCAATGAATGTTGTTGAACTGTCAACATAAAAGCCATTCCTACTAAGTATTACATGCATTGATTTTCCTGATGATTTAAAACTGTTGTGCGGATAAGTTGTGTAATAATATTGAGCATAGAGATGTGATTAATAAGTTGTACCGAGAGGTCCTAACAGTGCTTGTAGAAGCCTCTGTATCCAGCCATAAAAGTAAACCTGTAAGGGGGTGCCACATCGCGGGTTGGAATAAACATGTTCGGGATGCGCATCAAAAGGCTAGGTTCCATTTCCAAGAGTGGTGTTCGTTTGGTAAGCCTAATTCGGGTAGGCTCTATGAAGCCATGCATAACTCTAGAAAAGACTTTAAAGCCAAACTGAAGTATTGCCTTAATAATAAAGATCAAATAAAGATGGATATAATTGCCGAACATCATAAGTCTAAAAATTTCAGTCAGTTTTGGAACACAACAACAGTTTTGTCTACTAACAAACTCAAACCAAAGGTGAGTCTCCCAGCCAGTGTGGAGGGGATTAGTGCTCCCCGTGATGTTAACCTATTTAGAAAACACTTTAGAGTGGAACCTCTTTTGAAACCGGAAGAGGGTGACATGATGTTCGATGCTGAAAAACGCGTTACCGATGACCCTCCAGTTAAAATAACTTATACGGAGGTTAACAAGGTTATAAAGCAAATTACCAGAGGGAAGTCACCCGGGCACGATGGTCTCAGCATCGAGCATCGGCAGCATGCGGGCGTTCACCTGCCTAGGGTCCTGTCCATGTTATTTACTTTCTGTCTTCGTCATAGCGACCTACCAGACGATCTCATGAAGACCATAGTGGTACCTACTATTAAAAATAAGACAGGTGTCGCATCGGATAAGGTTAATTATAGACCTATATCTCTAGCCACGATCCTGGGTAAGGTGCTGGATGGTGAGCTCAACAGGTACTTAAGCCAATATATCTCTCTGCATGATGGCCAGTTTAGTTTTCGACCTGGGCTGTCCACAGAATCTGCAGTACTGTGTCTTAAGCATACTGTCCGGTATTATACTGACAGGAGAACACCAGTATACGCCTGCTTACTGGACCTGTCAAAAGCATTTGACAGGGTGTCATACAATGTTCTGTGTAGAAAGATGATGCTTCACACCAAGCTGCCAGTAGAGATCATCAATCTATTTAGATATTGGCATGATAACCAAAGCAATTTTGTCAGGTGGATGGGCGATGCTCGGATGAATAACTTCACCTACCCTATTTAATCTATATGTTAATGGACTGATTGAGGAGCTCAGCAGTGCTGGTGTCGGTTGTTCAGCGGATGGTGTTTTTACTAATAATATTAGCTATGCTGATGACATGGTGCTGCTGGGCCCCTCAATTAGCTCCATGAGGTCACTATTGACCATATGTGAACGATATGCATTGGCCCATGGGCTCAAGTACAATGTTCAGAAGAGCGAGCTGCTAGTTTTCAAGGCTGGGACTAAAACCTACCCAGTTCCTCCAACCACACTAAATGGAACTGTCCTACAGCAAGTGTCCCAATTTAAGTACTTGGGTCACTGGGTCAATGAGAAACTAAGTGATGATATGGCTATGGATAGGGCATTGTTGGTAAGGGGCAATATGCTTTCCCGCAGGTTTGCGCGATGCTCGCGTGATGTTAAAGTCACGCTATTCAAAAGCTATTGTCAAACATTATACACGTGCAACCTGTGGAGCAACTACACTAAAAAAGTCTACAATGCTCTGCGCGTCCAGTATAACAACGCGGTCAGGGGTTTGTTGGTGCTCCCATGGAGGTGCAGTGCCTCCGGTATGTTTGCCGACCACAGCACGGACGGCTACCAGGTGGTGCTTCGCAAAAGAACGGCCTCCTTGTGATCTCAGGTAAGGGGTAGCACCAACACGCTTCTGAGCATGGTGTCGGACAGAGTGGACAGCCAAATCCTACGGCATTGGTCGCTCATGCATGTTCAAAATAATAATAATTTTAATACTAACATAGGTTTATGTATCTACCTACTAACAAAATATGGACTTGTATAACTATACTGTGTGCTTGGTCTGAAATAAATATTTTCATTTTCATTGAACCGACGAAAAAACGGAGGAGGTTACTCAATTCGACGCGTATTTTTTGTTTTTTTTTGTTTTATGTATGACCACGCATAACTTTTTCCAGAGTAGTCCGATTTTGATAATTCTTTTTTTATTGGAAAGGGTATATTCGAAGTTGGTCCCATATAAATTTCGAACAAAAATTCCAACCCTAAGGGTAAGAAAACAGGGGATGATTGATTGTTTACTCACAGATTTTAATACTGAGTTGTGTATTAAATCAAAAATTAAGCATGTAGTAATTAGTAGATTATAGCCACAAAAAATTATAAAATAAAAACTTTTTTATAAAAAAATTAAACCGCCGAAAAACCGAAAAGTAAAAAATAATAAACTAGCTTTGTCCAACCCCAATAACTAAGTTCTGAAGTCGGTGACTTTGGATATGTATTTAATTATATGTATTATTTATTACTTTTCGGTTTTTCGGCGGTTTAATTTTTTTATTAAAAAGTTTTTATTACGCCCTCTGTGTGAGCTTACGTGTTTTACCTATTATACAAACGCCAAGTAGTTACTTACTTTCCTACCTATGTTCATCTAGAAACAAAACTTGAAGTAAGGAACCGCGGAGCAATAACGGTCTCATGGGGTTTTTGCATACTAAATTACTTGGCAACTCGTAAAATATTCGTAACCTCAGAATATATTAATTTACCAAATACACCGAAGTACTACAATACTTGAACTGTTTATTTCGACTCGATAAACAAAAAGTTCCAAGTTCGGTAATTACATTTTTGCCTGTCGGCTGCAGGCGTTGCCAGAGCCTATTATTAACAACACGTTGACGCCACTCTTGAACGAATAAATAGGCACAACACGAGTAAGTACCTACCTAAGTATTATTTTTGCAAATATTATGCTTGGATAAATACAAAAGGGCTTTAGTAAGTACTTTACGGCGAGTGGCCCTTGAACACGATAGGGCTTAAAACAAAGTCATGTCGCTCGAGGACTTTGCCTTTTGAATCTAACGAAGTCCACTCATTTCTACGGCTTTTTCGTCTGCACGATATGCAAACAAGATTGTGTAAACTTTACATCCCCAGCTTGCTTTACAAACTCTGCGGCTAAGTTTGAAATTCATATCATAAGACGTGAGTGAAGTGCACGACAGTAGAGTAATTAAACATTTTAGTTTTCAGTGAATAGCTGGCGCTATTTCAAGAATTTTGCAATGACAAAAAAATGACTCGAAAATGATCTGTATCGCAGTGGTATCGCATAGTAGCCCAGTGGTAACAGCAGCGGTTTTCGAGTTGTAGATGGTAAGTTCGAACCCAGGTGCTTTTTACTTTTTATAAATTATTTCTTCAACGCTGCTCTCAAAATGGTGAAGGGAAACATCGTGAGGAAACCGGCATGGCCTAGAACTAAAAAATCGAACACATGTGATATCTGCCAACCCGCGCGCAGTAGGAACATTATACGCTGAATATGTAATGACCGTATCAATGCTCTGGGCGAAATTCCAGGTTGATCTATATGGTCCTTCGAGACTGAATTCTCGAGAGGACCTTAATTACGTGCTCTCTTTCGCTACTGCTAGTTAATAGACTCATCAGTATGTCGGACTAGAAATCGCACCCTCATCACCATAAAGGTTCACAATCAGAAATGCTTTGTGCATTTCTGTTTTTGTTCTTACCTAAAAGAATAGCAAGGACCTTCAATTCTAGGTACAAAATAGACAGAAATTACAATGAAAATACTAGTGCTCTCTGATCTTGTGTGTGCATTGTGACAAACCGCATAATCAGTCTATAATTTTCCAACTGCTGAGACACAGACCAGTGGGCCATAATTCACCACGCGGGCACAGCGCGGGTTGGTAGGTGTCACATGCCTTCGATTTTTTGTTCGAATTTTTGGTTCTGAGACATGGCAGTTTCCTCACGATGATAACTCTAGGTATAGGTATTTAGATCACCAACTATTAATTGAAACCACTTTGTACTTTTAACAAAATAACTTCGAACTATATAATAAAGATACAGGATAACAAGAGAAATATTTAACAGATGAAACGACTGCCTCTTCACGATGTTTCCCTTCAGTGCGTCTGTCAGGTTTCGGACCTACGACCTACAACTCGTAAGTCGCATAGCAGCCGTTACCACTACTAGGTCACCACTGCTCTCCAAAAAATACTGCTCGAGAAACAACTTGAATGTCCTGAACTGATTGAACGCGTTATTGTTCAATTTTCCGACGTGAGGTATCTACCAGTATAAAACAGATGTAGGTACAGAACAACAAATAACGAGGACAAAGGAATCCCCCATTGAGCAACGATATTAAATCACAGTTCAAACACCCGATACCTTCAGAAAAGTCCGTAAATAAGTACCAAGATTTTAATGAGGAAAGGTCATGTTCCGATATGCCTACACGATTATTTATATTATGAAGATACTAAGACGATATTGTGTTCTACTGTTTTACAGGGGGCCAAGAGCAAGGACATCGACGCACACCGGTGCACTCTGTTACCATTTTATGTTGTTTGTTTGTTTGGGAAATCATCAAATAACTTCTCCCGTTCTGGGTGGAGCAGGAGGGCGTGTCAGACTTTCACTGACTAAGACCCACCTGTGTCCCTTCAGTTGCCTGTGACCGCAGACTCTTTTCATTTATTTTGTAAAATGTATACGCCAATGCGCAAACCACGGTCATGTAGCTGTTAAAAGCACTTGCTTATCTCTCGTTACCACATTTCAGCGCATCTCAACTTTCTAACGTGAATAGTTCGCAAGTTCGCTTCGTTTTCAGGTTTTCAGCTCAGTATTAACGGTAAGGTTTACTTTTTCAATTAAAAAGAGTACCTACGTCGTATTACAACAGTTGTTTTTGTGTGGAATATTTTTTATACTGAGCACTCCCAAAATTATATTCAGCCAGAATTATTTATGGGCGGATTTTCACTGGAACTTGTAGTATTCATAGAATGTCATTATCTTAGCCGCAGTCCCGACCTCTTGAGCGAACAAGCTTTCCATCTTTCACAAAAACCAAATGCGAGGAAAACCTTTCAAACGCGTAGGCAGGTAGGGACCGCTACTTCTTATGTAAGCTATCTTATATAAGTCCAATCAAATCTATACTTAGATTTTTGCCCTTTTCATGAGATACCATCACGCGATGGATGCGATGTCACTTACACTGATATGTATCGAGATTAGGATGTCGCTTCCCTGACAAATCGAAAGGTCACAACAACTTAATAGTCGTTTGCATTATTCAAACATTTCCTGTCATTTCATACTTCAGCAGGCTTAGCACGAGCACCGATTTGTCGACGGAAGAATAGACATGAATATTAAATAAATAATGTACAATAGGATAAGATAGCTATGTTTTTCTATTCATTAAAACAGTTATGCGTTCTAAACGAATCATGATTTTGTAGATAATTGTATATTCTTTGTGGCCGTCGAGTAGAAAGTTTTGTTGTCAGTGTGATTTTGACAGTTTGGGAAGAAATATTCTTCTGAAATAGTCTACGTTTATAGGGACCTAGACAAATTTCGTTAGAAACGAAAGACTAAATGACAGATTGTAGAAGGATTTCTACGGTGCGATAACAAAAATGTAGGAACGAAATGTCACTTTGTATTGAAAAAGCGCTGTCTATTCTTCATAGAAATACAAAGCGTCATGCTAAGCCCACAGGACGGAATTTATATCAAATGCACATTTCAGCGAACTATTAACAATTCAAGTATTACGACAGTGTAACGATATTTCACGACAATCACATCCATTTGAAAACTATTGGCGAGATCGTGACATGAAATTAAACTTCAATTTACCGTGTGTTTTGGCGTCAAAACCGTAAGACTTTGTTTTGCCAGGGACCCGAAATGGATGACTCCATTTTTTAGGTCAGGGTAGACTCGAGTAGAGTTATATTGAACCCAAACCTAAATAGAAAATCACTAAAGTTTTCCTAAGCCGCTTTTGTGAAAATACGTGGTAGGGAAGGGATTGCGAGAGGGAAAAAACTACTATCCACTGAACAATCTACTTTGAACTCTTTTGAGACCCGCGGCATTATTCAAAAAATGACAAAAGGAATACTTACGTCTGATCGGTGTCCCCTCAAATTGTAATTTGTACGCAACGGCAGCTCGTGCGGGCGGCGCGCGTGTGACGATGTAAACGTCACTCCGACCACCCCGCGTACGTTGCCAGTAGCCAGCCAGCCCTCCTGGTAGTAGTTGTTGCGGTTCAACTTCCAACCTTCCTCCTATTCAAACAAAGCATATTTTAATCGGGCTGCGTGTTTAAAAAGCCCTACAGCCTCGAATGAAGACCTTGGCCTCGCAATAACGAGCGGTGCAGCGAGAAACTGTAGCCTTTAAATTGCAGACTAACGCGAGGCTTTTGAATTGATCACAATGAATATGAAAATGCATTCTACTGTACGGGAATAATTGCCAGTAGATACCTAATCACATACATTTTTAATAAAAAAACAATTTTCATAAATAAAAACGTAAGGGGAAACTGTTAGTACCTATTGTGCAAACAAATTACAGAAGAGTCTGTGGAATAACATTTTTATATATGCGCGGCCTTCAAGCCATACACACAACTTCTTCTGAGTATATTTTTTAAATTCTATAGGTATTATTATACCTAAGTATAGCTTAAATAAATAAACATACGCAAGTACCACTTGAAAAGGGAAGCAAAGCCGAAAGGGTAGTAAAGCACCCATAGCAATGAATAATACAAAACTTTCTCCTTGAACTTTGCTTTAAAAAATTATAACGACATTACCTAAGATTCAAGAACGGAAGTAATTTAACAGTTCTACGGACCCGCAGTAGGAACCCTACGGATAACTACGAGGTCCCAGAATATTCCTGGCTTTTAAGAATTTCGTTAGAACACATCAAACACTTCCTCTGGGCTCTGGCTAGGTATATAGCACATGAGAAATGGTGCCTCTGAAGAAAATGTTAATGCAATTAACCGAAACGCTTGCCGTAGTTTGTAGAAAAGTATTTATACTCTACTAGCTGCCACCTGAGCTTCGCACGGTTTTTACTACTTCATAAATCATGGAGATTTCTTTATTAGATTATGAACCTAAATTTAATTTGAATGTGAAATACACATGAACCTTCCGGAATACATTTTCAAAATTATTGTGAAAACCGTGTCAAACCCGTTCCTTTTTTTAGAAGAACAACGAACGCGGTCACACAGATAGAAAAGAAAAGTGACTTTAATTAATAATACCTACTTGAATAGAACCGTCTAGCGCGCAGGTTTGACGACTTCCAGCCTCCTGAACAAGCCGGATTCCGTAAAGGCTTTAGCACAGTAGACCACATACATACGCTGCGGCAGGTTATACAGAAGACCGAAGAGTATAATCTGCCTCTCTGTTTAGCGTTTGTGGACTACGAAAAAGCCTTTGATTCGATCGAGACATGGGCTGTACTGCAGTCCCTCCAACGGTGCCAGATCGACTATCGGTACATCGAGGTGTTGAAGTGTCTGTACGAAAATGTCACTATGTCAGTCCGACTCCAGGACCGGACCTCGAAAACTATCCTTCTACAGCGAGGTGTAAGACAGGCAGACGTTATCTCTCCGAAACTCTTCACCGCTGCACTGGAGGATGTCTTCAAGGTTCTGGACTGGAAAGGGGCTGGCATCAACATCAATGGCGAGTACATCACTCACCTTCGGTTTGCCGATGATATAGTTGTCATGGCTGAGACCATGGAGGACCTCAGTACAATGCTCGATGACCTCAGTAGAGCTTCCGAAAGAGTGGGTCTTAAAATGAACATGGACAAGACAAAGGTGAAGCTGATGTCCAATGCCCGTGTAACACCCACTCTCGTAACGGTCGGAGGCGCTACACTCGAAGTTGTGGACGAGTACGTTTACCTAGGACTAACTGTCCAGTTAGGTAGGTCCAACTTCGAGAAAGAGGTCAATCGTCGAATCCGACTCGGCTGGGCAGCGTTCAGGAAGCTTCGCAATATCTTCTCGTCCCACATACCGCAGTGTCTCAAGACGAAAGTCTTTGACCAGTGCGTGTTGCCAGTGATGACATATGGAACCGAAACGTGGTCGCTCACAATGGGCCTCAGAAGAAGGTTCCAAAGGGCGATGGAAAGGGCTATGCTTGGAGTTTCCCTACGTGATCGAATCAGGAATGAAGAGATCCGCAGGAGAACCAAGGTAATCGACATAGCCCGAAGAATTGCCAAACTTAAGTGGCAGTGGGCAGGGCACATTGCTCGCAGAACAGATGGCCGAAAAGTTCTGGAGTGGCGACCGCGTACCGGAAGACGTAAAGTTGGAAGGCTTCCCAAAAGGTGGACAGATGACCTTGTGAGAGCCGCGGGAGTCCGCTGGATGCGGGAAGCACAGAACCGGTTGAAGTGGCGGAGCTTGGGGGAGGCCTATATCCAGCAGTGGACGTCTTTCGGCTGAAATGATGATGATGACCTAAATAGATATCTAATACCTTTAACTGTATAAATATATAATCTGAATCTCGGAAACGGCTCCAACGATTTTCATTAAATTTTGTATGCTGGGGTTTTCGGGAGCGATAAATCGATTTAGCTAGATTTCGTTTTTAGAAAACGTCAAACAAAAAAAAGAAACCGAGCAAACCTCGGTCTTCCAGATATTAAGTATAATAAAGATTTATGTAGAAGCTGAAAGGCTGTGAGTTGCCATCACGAATCGAATAATTAATTTTCAATATAGCTACAAATAGCATGTTCACTTGTACGGGCCGCATTAATAGGAAGCCAGGCAATTAACAGGCACGTAATGGTGCATGCCCGACGACGGCAGACCGGAGATCGAAGGCGAAATTGCCAATTAGCTAGATATTACGATCCGACACCCTTCCCTCCATTAATCCATACGTCGCCGCCCAATTAGGACACATTTCTTACCAATATCTACGTTATCCTGTTGGGAAATCACTCTACAGGTTGACAAATCCCTACTCTATCCCTACTAATATTAGGTCTTTACCTATGAAATTGCCGTTCTGCAGTACTGGCCATTTCAAATCAAAATAATTTTTGTTTGGCTAAGAATTCTAATTTCAAATTAATTTTATTTTAAAAACATGGATTTTTTTTTCTAAAAGTAGTCATTTCTTTATTGATTAGTGTTACATTTTCATCGCATTTCAATCTTTTTCGTCATCATGGATACGTTAAAAATTCGAGTAATTATGGAATATGAGTACCGTCGTGGCAGCAACGCGGCACAAGCGGCACGCAACATCAACGACGTTTACGGAGCTAACACTACAAACCAACGCACCACCTGTTATTGGTTTGCTCGCTTCCGTTCTGGAAATTTCGACCTGAAAAATGAACCTCGCGGTCGTCCGAAGACTTTGGTCGACAATGACGAATTAAAGGCGATTGTGGAAGCTGATGATACACAATCTACGGCTGAATTAGCAGCAGCTTTCGACGTTAGCGTCAAAACAATATTGGTCCATTTGCGTCAAATTGGCAAGGTAAAAAAGCTTGACAAATGGGTGCCCCACGAACTCAATGATCGCCAGCGCGAAGTACGCGTCGAGACGTGCCTTGCACTGCTCAACAGACACACAAATGAAGGAATTTTGAACCGCATTGTTACCTGCGATGAAAAATGGATTCTGTTTGATAACCGTAAGCGCTCAGCAAGTTGGTTGGATCCTGGTTCAGCACCTAAACAATGCCCTAAACGAAAACTTACCCCTAGAAAAGTGATGGTCACTGTTTGGTGGTCTAGCGCCGGTGTGATTCATCACAGCTTCTTACCAAACGGGGTGAGCATTACTGCAGATGTGTACTGTGAAGAACTGAACACAATGATGGAGAAGCTGGCGCATCTCCAACCAGCATTGGTCAATCGCTCGTCTCCGCTGCTCCTGCACGACAACGCGCGACCTCATACTGCACAGCAGACGGTCTCCAAGTTGCAAGAACTGGGGTTGGAAGCTCTCCGTCATCCGCCCTACTCACCAGACCTTGCGCCTACAGACTACTACTTTTTCCAGAATTTGGATAACTTCTTGGCGGGAAAAAAGTTTAATACCCGAGAGGCAGTACAAAATGCCTTTGAAGAATTTGTTGCCTCCCGTCCAGCTGATTTCTTTAAGAAGGGCATCAATAAACTGCCACTGCGATGGCAAAGATGCATTGATTGCATGGGTGATTACTTCGATTAATACAAATAAAAAATTCATGAAAAAAATTCGTTTAAATTTTTTCATACAAAACGGCAATTTCATAGGTAAAGACCTATTATTATAAATGCGAAAGTAACTCTGTTACGCTTTTACGCCTAAATCGCTGAACCGATCGTCATGTTTGGCAGAGATATAGCCTGGGATATGGAGAAGGACAAATGCTAGTTTATACACGATAACCGACATCGACGCATCCTGAGCCGCGGGCAAAAGCTAGTAATTTTAGAAATGTGAAAATAACTCTGTCTGTCTGTTACGCTTTCACGCCTAAACCGCTGAACCGATCGTCATGAAATTTAGCAGAGATATAAGCCTGGGACATGGAAAAGGACATAGACGACTTTTTTACGCGATAACCGCCATCCACGCGGGCGGAGCCACGGCAAAAGCTAACTAGCTTAATCAACTGATTATAATTATGATTTTGGATCGTTAACATTTTCAAACGTAGATTAAGGCAATACATCGCAACCTTTGAAATAGCATAAAACAACATATGCTAATACAATATCACCAACACCCTAGAGGTGAATATTAAGTTATAAGTTTATAACTATATTAAGTATCTCACTATAAGCGAACTGTTTTTTAAGTTCTTATGGGAAATATAGTTCCATAAACCCATTTAAAGTCACATTTTTAGGTATCTACATACTAATACTTTAAGTGTATTTGTGTAGGTAGGTACCTTTATTGCTTGACCTGGTAGGGCTTTTCCAAATTAATGGGATTAAAGGGACTTAAAACTCGATTTCAAAATCCCAAATTAACACACATAAACCCGAGAAAGTTTACTTAACGGCGTTGTCCTAACAATGACAAAATTCATCCGTAGCCAAGGTTCATTAAAACACTTAGGACCATTTTTTTGGTTAAGGGCGAAAATAATGATTAAAGTCTGTCTTTACCTAATCTAGTTTCCTTTATTAAAAGTATAGTTGAAAGGAACGATTTAATTCAGGAAAAAGGGGAAAATAATGAAACATTTTGAAAACATTATACACGATTTTAAGGAAACTCCTCTGCTCTCTAATGTAAAACATTATTAAAGAGTGAAATCGGTCGGAAATTTAAATAAAAGTGGAGACGCTGCCACTTCATTAAACCAGTTTCAAGCGTTCTCATAGTTCAGTGTTTCCAACTGCCTGTGACTAATGAGGACTGAGAGTTCAGCATTTAAAATACCTGTATTTACGACAAGGATCCTATGACGGCAGCTTGACTAGCTTGAGACAGAAAACATCATCTGCCTAGCCTGTTCTCAGCTATATTGGGGTGGGCCTCCAATCTAATCGGGTGCAGCTGAATGTCAGTAATTTACATGAAGTGACTGCGTATCTGACCTTCACAACCCAGTTACTAGGTAATACGATACCCCTTGGTAAGACTGGTTGTCAGATTTTCGGGCTTCTGACGACCCGTAACTAACGACTGTTAAAGATCCACAAATATGAGAACTGCTTGTGAAAGATATATTTATAATATCCATTAGTAATAGAAACATACTCGTAGATGTTATACTTTCACGACTCGTTGCGCTAAATTTTAATATTTATTCGAAAGATCCAGAACCCAGACTCTGACATTTTATATTAGGCCCTGTAATTAATTAATTACTTCGTCGGTAGACCTATGTAGAAAGAAATTTCTGAATAAATTAATGAGATATGTGTTTTTAACAGACAGATGATAAAATAGAATTTTAAGTACCTAGCTAACTTCTCTTGTGTAGACGAATTCAAATTAAGCTTAGATACCTACTAATTATGTTATCTTACGGTAAATTAACATTTAAGCTGTGGTTCTCGGGTAAAAGTGGAGGTAGAGTGTCGGTGAACTTTCTTACCCATTTTTCTCCAAACGAAACTAGGCACCTTTTGGAAGAGGCAACTAAAATCAATACATTTTTTTTGTAAATTTTGACGTTCAAAGTGCGTTTTATGTGTGCCTGTTTCGTTAAAATGTTTTGTCTTTGATAGACTTGATTTGGCGGTAAACTGCAAATACCAATGATACCATAAAGAAGAGAAATACCAAAGATAGACAAAGCTTAGTAGAATGGCCTGCATCGGAATGACATTAATGGTCCTTATAATAGGTTCGTTACAACAAAAGCAGTCTTGCTTAGTGCAGTATTGAAGGCAGGTTGCCTTAATTAACTTTTGCCATTTATAATGAAAAAGAATAGGTAAAGTTACCTGCTATGAATACAACCAATTATACAAGGACCTTCATAAACTATGTAAGAACACTATGAACCATACATTCCTTATACATATATTCATTGGAACGAAAGCAGCTTCCGGGCTTCCCTTCCAAAATTATCTATTCATTCCTTCCGATGACAGTCGTAAAAAAAGCAATTTTCTTCCCATTTCCACGGGGCCCATTTCGAGGTACATTGTTGCATTCTTATGGGATGTCTCGCGGTAGCGCGTCCAAATTACCCCTAGGTGACGAGCGATGCATAGAAATAGAATTAAATAGGTCAAAAGCTGGTAGAGCCAAAGAAAGGTTAATTGAATGGGACCCCTTAACGCAATACCACTAGCTTCGACAGTTCGGTTCGGCGTCGTTACATAGATTACAGTTGCGCGTGGCTCCTGAACATCTCACAAGCAATCTTTCAAACCTATTTCAGTAGCCATAAACAAATTCATGAAAGCAGGGCGGTTAACGTTACGTTTGTCTAACAAAACAATGAATAATGGAACAGTATATCTAAGTTTATTTAGGATATTATAAGCCTATGCGTATTCTCACGCTATGTGTGTGGCTTTTGTTTATCGTCCAAATTTATGTTATTTCAGGATTTAGTGCCTTACTTACCAAAAGTCAATTTACATAATAAAATTATGGATTCTTTTCAAGTACCTTAGTGCCAATCACACAAATATTTCTTTCGACTTGTTATTTTAGGTAGGTAGTTATTAGTCACTTGGTGAAAAAGCAAAAAAATTGTGAAAAGCAAATATTTATTTATAAAATGGCATCGAGCCTAGGTCCCGTACAAAATAGCTGTAAGATCACACACACGTAGGTAGATTCTAAAATTAGTATTATACGTAGCGAAGTTGCGGCGATCGTAGAACTCTCTTTTCAGCGAGACCTAGGTCGCGAGTCGCGAGTATCAAAATGATCAATGAGTGAAACTCACCTCGGGCAGCTCGTCGGGCACCTTCCCCATCCAGGACAGCGACAGGATGGAACAGTCGCATTTTGCATTAACGTTCCTCTCGAAATGAAGATGCATTTTCGCTGTTTCAGTTCAGACATAAACTCAAACGTACAACATCGTCGCTATATTATGCAGACACGCGCGAAACTCGCGAGCCGATTCGTGAACGCTCGAGCTGGCGTCTCAACGCGCACATTTTACGGGATCTAGTGATAAAACATTTGGGAACGGATTATGAAAGATCATTTATGTTGGATTGTGAAGTGGTCGGCTGAGAGCGCGTCGGTCGGCTCGCTGACGTGACGGAGGGTGACAAGCGAGCCTTCGGCGGCGGACGGCGCAGGTATTGATTGCGCACGGGGGCGCGCGCCCCACGACCTCTACCGCTGCCGCGAAAAACCGGGAAAACCCGCGGAAAGCCCGCGGAGATGGCGCTGCGATGCCAAACACAAGGACCAATTTCAACACCTCCGATACTATGAAATAAAAAGAATGAAATATTACACTCATGTAACACAGGTAAATATTTTTTCAACACACTTGCTCATAAAATGGCTCTAATTTCACTACAGTTAGGCACATAATGACACCTATTATCAAACTGTGACTTTTTCATTACTATTATTCACTAGTGAGTTATAGAATTGGTTGAGTTGCTTTGTTCTTAGTGAGTGATAGGTTGTTTTTTGTTTGAGTTGCTTTGTTCTTAAAAACGATGATGATGATGATGATGGATGATGCTGGATGATGATGGATGATGATGGATGATGCTGGATGATGATGGATGATGATGATGGATGATGATGGATGACGATGGATGATGATGAATGATGATGATGGATGATGCTGGATGATGATGGGTGATGAAGAGTGATGATGGATGATGATAGATGATGATGGATGACGATGGATGATGATGGATGATGATGGATGACGATGGATGATGATGGATGATGATGAATGATGATGATGGATGATGCTGGATGATGATGGGTGATGATGAGTGATGATGGATGATGATGGATGACGATGGATGATGATGGATGATGATGGATGACGATGGATGATGATGGATGATGATGGATGATGATGGATGATGATGGATGATGATGGATGACGATGGATGATGATGGATGATGATGATGATGATGATGATTTAGTATTATTTTCTTCGCAAGTGTGTTGAAAAACGTCGTATGATACACGTGTGTATTGATGATTATCGTCCTCGGCTCTCTTAAGACCCTCGCCTGACGGCTCGGGTCTCAATGGCGCCTCAGCGATAATCACCAACGTTACACACTTGTACCATAATGTACTAATAATACTTTACATATGTACCAAATTAATCATAATGATGAAGAAATTGGTAATAGTTACCTATTACTAGTACAAAATGATTATCATACTTTTCTATGACGGCATCGCGCCGTGCGTGACTTACTTTTTGGGTACTTAATGACGCACATATGTAAATATTTTTAGCATTTGTCGAATTCTAATTTTGAGAAGCCAATAATTATTTGGATGTTTGCAAAAATGCGTAATATATGGTGGTATAGTGGTATGGTCCTACTATAAGAATTTGGTATGGTCCTACTATACGAATTTGGCAAGTTCCTCACTGCGACTCTATTAACATGCACCCGTGTTTATTCTTACTTAATTATACATAGTGTGGACATGAACAAAAGCGGTAGGTACGCGGTACTCATGTTTTTTCATTTCCTCGAAGCCTGCGTTGTTAATGAAAGGCTTTTACATGTTGATGTCGAGTGGATTCGAGTGAGGGTAATTGGCAAACTCGTTTTTTTTTAAATACCGCAATATTTTTTTAGGCATGTATGTACTAGCTGGCTCACCTAAGTATTTAACTTTCTATTAGCGACCGTTTAAGCGTAATAAAAAAAGCAATATACTACATTCTATAGTTTATTGCCTATAAAATCAAATTACATTACATTAGTACGATAAAATATCACGTGAATGGAATAAAATATCACAGAATCCAGACTAAATAATTAAACAGAGAGATCATGATTTAAAATTTGATTTCCCTGAGAGTGCCCCACGTGATTCCGGACTTGACTTTGACGGGTAGAGGTACTCTTAGCTTGACGGTTTCTTCCATAACTTGTTTGATAACGGTTATGAAATACTGTTGGTACTTTTCTGGTACTTCGTAAATGAGTTCGTCGTGCATCTGCAGTATGAGGCGAGGCTTCGGTTCGAGGCTGTCAGTCCTGGTGTCTATGGAACACATGGCTGCTTTCGCGATGTCTGCGGCAGAGCCTTGGATTGTGGTGTTTACTGCTTGACGCTCGGCAGCACCTGATGTGCGGCAATAAAAGGGGTGTTATGATGAAAGGCAAATAGACACATTTTTTTACGGAGAATAGTCTTCTGAATAATTACGCCTCATACTGCTCTTTCTGCGTCTATCTCTCTGCACTCACTAACCAAATGGGCATTTCAAGATTTATTTTTAACTACCTTTTGCCAGCGGCTTCACCCGCGTGATGGTCGAAAATTATTCCAATACTAGCTGGATAAAAAGTATCATGTGGTAATTCAGGTTATAACTTTCTGTGTTGCAAATTTCATCCAAATCCGTTCGACCATTTTTGCGTGATTGACTAACCAACATCCAAACATACAAACATTCACATATATAATATAATATTATTAATATATGTACAGTCGCCAGCAGGTCAACCTACCCCAAACTGTCAAAGTTTCCCAATTGAACATGAACCTTATGCTTACGGTATAAAGTTGAAAATCTATCAAATAAATTTGACAGATTGGAGTAGCTTGATGTGCTGGCGTCTGTACAAGTAGGATAGTATACTTACTCTTTTTAGCTCCAGCAACACTGTTAATCTCGGGCAAATATCTCCTTCGTTTAGTGAGCGTCTCGACGAACCCTCTCGCCCTGCACTCTTCTATAACCGACCGAGTGAACACTTTCACGGTCGGATAGGTTTTATAGAACGAGTCCATGAACACTGCCGCCTCCATCTCCGATACATCGAGGACCTGCGCCAGTGTTTTGTTCCCCATTCCATAAATAATTCCGTAACAAAGCTGCTTGGCTTTCTGCCTGAGATCATCGTCTACCTGTTAATAATTCAATGTTTTTCCAATATTGCCCGTAAAAGTTATAACTTATAAGCTAAATATAATCAGCCGGGCTCAGTCAAGTGCTCTTTTATGTTGAACTTAAAAGAATAATAGAAGAATGCGCTAAATATAGCAGACTAGCGTTATTTGTTGAGCTGGGTTTTGGGATTCAATATAATAAAACTTCTTTGCCTCAGCCAGTTAAAAAATATGACATTATAAGTAAGAAATGATAGCCACTTTGTGAGTCGGGCATTTTAATCCTAATAAAAACGAAACAAAACCTAATTAACAAAGATATTCAAATAGAAAATCTTACCTCGTCCTCAGGCACATTGCTCCATGACGCCGCAATAGACTTAAAAACATCCATATCAGAGTTCATAATGTTCATCAACACCTGATCTTTGCTGAAGTGCGTCAGGATCCTCATTTCCAGCTGACAGTAGTCTGCCGACACAATGACGTAGCCGGGGGCTGCTTTGAATATATTCCTACAGTTGAACTCCACAACGTCGTCACTAGCGACACTGTGCAAGTATTCAGCGGGGATTGCAAATGTGCGCGGCACATTCTGTAGGTTCGGCTCATGCATACTGATCCGACCCGTGCAAGTGAACATTGTGTACGACGGATTTATTCTGCGAATAAAAAAATATAAGGTTTGCGGCAAGCTCTCAGTTTAATTAATCCTCCCTACTTTTCGTGTAACCCCCCTACCACCCGCGGGGACACGTGTAAACTACTAATAATAAAACACTTTTCTGTAATTTGCACCACGTAGGTACGCATGTCCTATATGCGACAACCGACTGTTAAATACACATACTTTTAGTCTTCAATTTTTTTTTTTTAGATAACTATTTAAAGCGTATTGCAGCGTGACCTCTGCATTTAGAACTATTTTTTATTTTATTTTCCAGTTTATAGATCTAGATCATCAGGTTAATTTCTATTTATTCGAATTTTTCACTTTAACAAGGAACTCATGTAATTGGAAGAAAAGGCTTGCTGAAAATATGTACTGATTCCAGTCGAACCCTATACATTTTCTAATCATAATTGTGCCATGTAAATTGAACTGAATATACAAATATGTAACAAAAATCTACTATACGGTGTACCTTGAGTTTTCTCGTA
The DNA here is from genome assembly GCA_949987655.1 of Polymixis flavicincta. NCBI lineage: Eukaryota > Metazoa > Arthropoda > Insecta > Lepidoptera > Noctuidae > Polymixis > Polymixis flavicincta. The sequence goes on along the minus strand of OX465177.1, from coordinate 7,237,389 downwards.
CTTAATATTAATTTAAATTAAAATACCGTAATGTACCCTCAGTTCAAGGTGAACGAGATTGATAACATAAAATCTGAATTGCTCCAAATTGCTCGTCCGTATAGAGCCGCGCCTACCGCTACTCTACGTGTTTAATTAATCATAATAAAGTATGAAACATTTCTGACAGAACATGGATCTGTATCGACCCCTTTCACTTACGAAATAATTTACTGGGTCGAGAGAAACCTTAATTTCTTCCAAGTTAGAGCGGATTAAACCACATACGACAGATCGTCGTCTTTTTCACCGCGGTCCTTTAATTATTAATTCTTAGACTGTATTTCTACCAGCAGCACTCAAACTTCTGTTTTTTTTTTTGTAGACAGCACTTGCGGGATTGCAACTTGCAAGTGTTTAAATTGCGTAGTAAGTGAGTATAGTGTAGCAGGTGAAAACTGCGTAAGAACTGAAAACTGCGTAGCAATGCGTGTAACCTGCGTAGCAATACGTGTAACCTGCGTAGCTATACGTGTAACCTACGTAACAATACGTGTAACCTGCGTAACTATACGTGTTATCGGCGTAGCAATACGTGTAAGTTGCGTAGCTATGCGTGTAACGGGCGTAGCAATACGTGTAACCTACGTATAGCAATACTTTTAACCTACTTAGCAATACGTGTAAACTACGTAACCATACGTGGTACCTGCGCAGCCATACGTATTACCTGGGTAGCAAAAGTATCTATTCTTGCAAGTGGAAATTACCTTAATGAAACTTGCATGTGAAAACGCTGCCATATACCTACTGGTTCAACTACAATATGAACTGATAAACTGAATATATCATGTCTTGACCGCATTCAGTAGATAATCGAACTTTATTCACAATTACACTGTTATTACACAAATTCGTAGAGTCTCTCATCCGAGAAATCGGTAAAAAAAATCACATTACCTATCTCCTTCGCTGTAGATACAAGCCTTCTCAGTGAGGGGATACAACGTTTTCGTCAATATAGAATTAAGCTTCCTCCAATAAATAACAGTACTTGACAAGGGACTGTTGTGCGAAGTTAGCACGCTCTTCTTGGTGCTCACTTTACGTCCGTTGTATATTCCCAGAACCTGTCAAAATATAATCACAGTTAAATGAAATGAATTATGAAATCTACAGTTTCCGGGAGTTAGTAACAGATCCAAGGTTTAGAAATTAACTTTCACATAGGTTAGGAGTTATTAGTCAAAAGTCAAATCACGATAAAAAGCCATTTATTCTAATTAGGCTGAGAATCAGAATTTTTTAATGTCGAAATTACATAAGACAGTCCCCCAGAACGCCCGTCCTTCACCATTTCGTAGTGCTTTAGTTAGGCAGCAGAAGTGACGCAAGAAACTCTCCATCTTGCAGCACAGCTGTCTGTTAAGTTGGAAGAACTTGATTCAATACAATAGTATGCAAAGTAATTAACAATACTTAAAGAAGAAACACAAAACAAAAAGTAAGTTCATAACTAAAGCACGACTACTGAAAAATCAGGCTATAAAAAGTATAGAACAAGAAAATATTCTAATTGGAAAGCCGCAAACAGATAGCCTATAACCAGCGGACGATCAAGACGCTCCCAACGATATCCCATTTTTTAAATTGTAATAAGTACTTTAGAAATTATGAGAGAACAGATGAACAGACCCACATACATCCCTACCGGTCCAAAGAATAAGCCTCCTTTTTCCTTCGCCGTAGTCGGGTAGTAAAATTATTTGACACTATATCAGCTAGCACACGCCAATATACCAACAAAAACATACAAACTTAACGCCACGCCAACACGCACACGCCAATATACCAACAAAAACATACAAACTTAACTCAAGTGGCAGAAACGACGTCTAGGCGCGGGCCACACAGAAGGGACGCGAGAAAAGAACGGGACGCAGACTCGTCCCTATTACATATGCAAACAAAATGTATAATCGCGATCTGGCACAACACATACTTAAAGGACAAGACGCAGGCCCGTTAGGTTTCCATCTGTATACCTACTATTGCCGCGTTTGCGTCCCGTTCCCGTCTCACGTCCCTTCTGGGTGAATAGCTTTACTTTTACTAAAACTCGATATGCTATATATAACACTGCACAATTGAATATTAAGACTATAACAAACGTAGCGACATATTGTATGTATTGCGAAAGTTATTAGGTACCTTAGCAACATCTTTCGAAGAGTTAAAGTTGAAATGATATCCACAAAGTTTGTACGCCTTCTTTTGCAGACTTTCTTGGGAATTTCTTACATCAATCAAAAGTCGAGACGCAAGATCCTTGTCTACGGTGATTCCGTAATATTCACAGTTGGCCAGAATCTTCGAGACTTGGTTTTCGATATCTGTCAGAAGATCGTTAAGTTAATATTGACAGACTTTAATAAACTAATCATCAAGAGTTACATTTACTTTTTGGTCCTTTTGGGTACCTATCCTAAGAAGCAAGGGAACGTCTCTTGGATGAACAACGGCATCATGTTCAATCTGTATTATTTTTCAGGACTTTTTATATCCAATGTTGATTGTATGACAGTACTCTGAGGCTGTAGAGATGATGAAGCCTTGATTCATTCTGTACGATGATTATCTTTTATATACGATGATTTTGATAGTGGAAAAAGATGGATGAAAGAAGCAGAAGCTAGATTTTTTTTTTATTGAAAACGCGCTATACGCACCTATGACACTTCGAGCAGGTTGTAGAGATGCCAGCAAAGTTTTTTCTTGATTCTCAGCAATCATCCAGATTGACCAGGCCTTCAAGCACAAACCTTCCGACGTATCTAAAGTCTTCAACCTTTTTTTCTGATTGCCAACTTTTAATAGCGTTTTCGTGAAATCTATGCCGCAATACTTTTCAGCCTAAAATACGAAATTTAGTTTTAGTACTGAATGAAAAAGAAAAGCAATTAGTGCCTTTAAAAATATTTCCATCACTTACTAGATAATCAAGGTTCGGTATTTTTTCGCTGCTATCTATTAACCATTCGAGTAAAGATATATCTATACAGTTCGTCGATACATTTATGCCAAGCCATCGTTTTAGGTAAACGTTCACCATTTTCGAACATAAAAGTTTTAAATTCAACGTATTCGTCTTTAACCAGCTACGTAATAAATTCATTATCATTTGCACACTGTCTAAAGATGTAAAGTCTAAAAAAATACTTGTTCCTTGATATAAGTAAATAACTATCCCTTTTATTGGGCAGTCTTCATTTCCATCCTCGACGTTCCGAACAGGCTTTTGTATACCAGCAATGTTGCCTCCTATAATTTCATTACTGAATATGTTCATTTTTTTCAAAACCAGATGAACAGATGCAGTTTGTACACTTTGAACTATATTATATAAATTCTCAATAATATCATTCCCTCTTAAAACATAGCAATCCACTTTGTAGTGATGAAATTCTATGCAAAAACTTTTGGATCTAGAACAACTTATCTTTGGTGAAATACATTTATTTTCTTTACTTATTGTTTTCTTTTCGTCTCCTATCGTAAGTTCTTCTTTTTTCTTTTTTATCATGGGTTGTTTATCTTTGTATGAGATTTTTCTGCGTTTGGAAGCAACAAGATTCTCATTAACTAGCTTATTATTAGCTACAAGACGGATGTTTTCAAACTTGGCAACTTCTCTTTCTATGATGTTATCGTCTTCATAAATCAATTTCATATCTTCGTTTTCATCATTGTCTTCACCTTTAGTGTCCACCAACGTAGATTTAAATGCATTTAAAATTGTGTTGGAGTTAATATTAGCATAATCTGAAGCCGTTTCTTGCCTTAACAATATCGTTGGATCTTTGTCAAGCAATTTACTGGGTATTGAGTCTATAGGCAAACTCTCTTCAAATAAACTAGAATTATCTCCCTCTGAAGAAAATAAACTTATGTCTTTTGTCGACATATATGTAGACGAACTCAGAATATCTGACTTGTTGATATTATCTGATGCTGCAGAGCTTACTTCAACTTCCCCAAAACTAATATTCGGTGAAAACATTTTGTCAGATGTGCGCAACTTTGTTAAATTACTATCTAAACCAGCTTCAGTTAAGTTTAAAGAATCCCATATAATATCGTTTGATAAACTTGGACTGTTGTTTTCACTTTTAGTAGCGTATTCTTTTGAAATATTGGCACTTGTTTTGGATACTTCATTTTTATCCATAAAACTTAAAGCTTTGGTTTCAAAATTTAAATTCTTTGTTTGTGAAACACTATTAAAATTAGCACTATTATCATTTTCTCCAAATTCTTGCGTTTGAGCTACTTGATGATTCGTTTCTATGATTTTGTCAGTGGTATTGTTTTTATTTATGTTAGCTTGCGTGTTATTATGCTGACTTATTTCTTCTTTATCAGTGATTTGATTCTTGAGAGTTAACATCCCATTAAGACTATTATTTTCATCATGATTTTTGGTAGTTTCTAGATGATTAGAAGTTGATGCAGATTTAGAATCCCACTTAATTTCTACAACACCTATTTCAAGAGATAGATATTTTCTCGCTTCCGCAATAAGATTCTCGGCCGCTTCTTTAGTAGTGATACCACAATAGCCCGTAATCCAAATACTTTTAATCTTATTACGTTTCCTTATATCATCACTGTCGTCATCATCTCTTTCCTTTTCACTTTGAAATGGTATTGACTTGTGAAGAATATTTTCTATCGTATTTGCATCAGTTGATGCGATACTGGAAATTGATTCAAAGCCTGCATCGAAAAGCATTCGGGCTCTCATACCATTTAGAGATGGCAATTTCATTAACTCCAGCAGTTCAGAATGAATCCCAAAATGTAAACGGTCTTGGAATTGTGATATTAACATTTCCATATTTTTCCACCCCAATTGTCGGCAAAAGGCTGTTACCATACCTAAAAAGGGAAGGTAATTAGTAACATTTTTTTTTGTTACTACGGTTCTAAAGATGCAGGTTCTACCTAAAAGGGTGCGTACGCACCTTTGGATACGGAACCCTAAAAATAGTTAACGAAATAACTGCATTCACCTGCGAAAGTCGCAGCTCCTTGTTGAAGACTCTGCAGGAATCCCCGGGCGCATTGGAACTTCATTGCTACCTCTGCTAATGGAACCTCATTTACGAGGTCCTGTAACGCTAAGGCAGTATAAAACCTTAAACAGAAAATAAAATCATTAACATACAAATCATACAATATACTAAGAGCTGAGAGTTGTGCTGATTGCTGTGGAAATACCGGTCATTACCAAATAAGCAAAATAAAGCAAACTTTAAAACGTTTTCAAATCGGCTCTAGATAGTTATAAATTCAACTCAGAATCTATGTACAGCAACTTTGAAAGTTTTAAACAAAAATAAGAATAAACATAATTTGCCAGTCAAAACCATAGTAAAAATCAAGTAATTAACTAATCCTATCAAGTGAAACCAGTTACTAATTTAGACACTAATAAAAATAAACATAAAATAAGCAGTTGAATTACTTCTATGTTTACATCGCCTACACTACCACCAGAAATTCACCGAATTATCATGTCGCTAAAAATGCGTCTAGCACTGGGTATGACGATATAAGTACAAAAGGTATTATTAAACGGGTATCCACAATAATTGCTCCTGTGTTGAGCCATCTTATCAATATGTCCATATGCCATGGTTACTTTCCAGAAGAATTAAAAATAACAACTATAAAACCTCTCTACAAGAAGGACAACAAAAAAGATATGTCATACTACAGACCGATAGCGCTAATACCATTTTTTTTCAAAAATATTCGAGAAAGCAATATAATTATTGTCAACAACAGACTGACATAGTGGCGTTTTTGTACAGACACTTCAGCACCTCGGTGTACCGATGTGCAATCTGGCACCGTTGAAGACACTGCAGACACTGCAGTACAGCCCATTTCTCGATCGAATCGAAGGCTTTTTCGTAATTCACAAACACTAAGCAGAGAAGCAAGTTATACTCGTCGGTCTTCTGTATAACCTGCCGCAGCATATGATATTTATGTGGTCTACGGTGCTAAAGCCTTTACGGAATCCGGCTTGTTCGGGAGACTGGAAGTCGACAAACTTGCGCGCGAGACGGTTTGAGAAACAGAATGAACTCTCGAAAACAGCTTGTAGACATGGCTCAGAAGTGAGATGGGCCTATAATTCTAAGAAGGGTATTGTAACCCTTTTTAAAGAAAAGTAGCACCACACCTCTGTTCTATGCCTGTGGCTATTTACCCTCGAGTATGACGAAATCAAACAGCTTCTTGCAAGCCTTAAGAACAGGTTTTCTGCCGGCCCTCAGGAGTTAGGCCGTAATTCCGTCGTCACCCGGCGCCTTGTTGTTTTTAAGCTGCTTCAGAGCCATCCTAATCTCGTACAAGCTAACGTCTGGGATATCCTCGGCGTAGTGTCGCGTCAATCTGGCTCTTGGGTTTTAGTAACGGGGTTGCTTGTTGACGTGTTTAACTGTCATAAAACCTCTCGATCTCTCTCAACAGCTCAGGCTTGGCGGATACGATCCTGCCATCATCGGTCTTCAGTTTCGCAAGCTGAATCTGCCCAATTGATAGATCTTTTGCAAATATCTTGGAGCCCTTGTTCCGCTCTATCGCGTCCTTGATGCGGTCCGTATTAAAACGGCGAACGTCGCTTTCAAGGACTTAGAGTCTGTCTATTGAGCTGCCGGTACTTTAGCACATCGTCTGAAGACTGCAGGATCATTTCACGTCTCTCCTCCATTAGCTGCAGAGTAGGATCAGAGAGTTTCTTTTTGCCATTAGTACGATGCGTCTTGCAGACCTTAGACCCGGAGTACGAGCTGAAACCTCTCCGGATTATGGACTTGGATCGGTGCTGTATGGAGCGTAGACTTCATCAGCCGACATCGTTCCAACTTGATGTTGATATTCAATGTGCCTCTTACCATACGGTGATCGCTTCCGGATTTCACCGCGTTGATCACAGAGACATTTTTAGTTGATCCATCAAGGTTCTGCCAGGTCCACTTACCGTGCTCACGTTTTCTGAAGGAGTTCATCATAAAGAGGGCTTCGTTCTCCATAAAACTGGCTAGTAAGTGACCCTGGTGGTTCTGACGTCCAACTCCAAATTGTCCCACTCTCAGTTCATCATCGTCCCGTTTGCCCAGTTTCGCGTTGAAGTCGAAGTGACGAGGTCGGGGCGTAGACCTTCAGCGAATATCTTGCGGATATTCTGATTATGAGGTACGCCACCCTGGTCGACACACTCTCAATCTTCACCACGTTGGTCACAAGGGACTTATGGACAATAAACCCGACTGCTGGTCGCCCTCCCGGAAATAGAGCAGGTTAACGGATTTGAGGATTATCGAGGCCTCCCCCTCTTCGGACTTCAGATAACCCCAATACCCCACCGTAACCTGCTCAATTCTTCCTCGAGTTCGGTAATCTTCTCGTTGGTACGGAGGGTACGTGTGTTGTACGTTACCAGGTGCATTGTTGTGGTAGCCAGATCTCTTCCGGAGATTCTTAGCACCCCTTGCCTCACTTTCCTTGGCTACTACCGTAGCCAAGGGTAGGCGGGCCGCCTGGTACTAGCGGCCCTTTTGCATGGCTGCTTGTCATTTTTGGGGAGTTTTGCAATAATCACCATACTTGGCAGGCGGGTTGGCGATCGCAGTATGATGGTAAAATGCATAGAGAACGCTGCTAACCATTCTCTGTTAAGTCCCTTAGTCGCCTTCTACGACACCCATGGGAAGAAATAGGATGGTGAAATTCTTTTTTTAGGAGTGAAGATAGTGTCCGCAAATTCAAAAGTAAATAGGGTATTTTCCAATTTATTAAAAACTATTCTAATTTGAAGATTGGGACGAAATATGTAACAGAAAAATAAAAGTAAATTGATATACACTTGAGAGCAATAAAATCGCACTGCTTATTTTTTTTTTTGGTTAAGGCAGTTTTTTTCATGAATGTGAATAAATATTTAAAAAAAATACACTAATTGAAAGTTTACTTCAGTACCTTGCTAATGATACCAAATGCAGTGTAAAAAAATACCCATAAGGGGTTTTAGGGCACAAAGTCCAACATACAGGTAAAATTTACCAATTTTGCTTAAGGAAGAATGATAATGAAACTCAAAATTCTTGATCAAATTGTTTATTAATAAGGTGTATTCCCTCCCCTAGCCTTAATCACAGCTCTTAATCGGTTTTTCATGGACCGTATTAATTTCACCATGAAATCTTGTGGTATAGCATTCCACTCCTCTTCAATGGCAAGTTGCAGCTCTTGGAGGCACGTAGGAGCAGGGCTTCTTGCTCGAACTCTTCTTTTTAGCTCGTCCCAGACATGCTCGATCGGATTGAGATCAGGACTACGAGCTGGCCACTCCATCGCGGTGATTCCAACGTCTACGATGTACTCGCAAACTGTTCTAGCGACATGCGGTCTGGCGTTGTCGTGCATTAAGATGAAGTCTTCTCCCATAAACCATGCGAGCGGTCTCACATGTCCTTCGAGCACTTCTTCGACGTATCGTGCAGCCGTCAACCCTCTCGATCTCGGGCCGGTATTCGCCCCAGTGATGAAAACAATGTCAGTTTTGGTATTCAACATTATGCCACCCCAAAACATACACGATCCACCTCCAAAAGCTACACGTTCGCTTACAGCATTGTGAAAATCGTTCTGATGACCTTCTGTAGACTCTAGAGCGTCCATCATGACCATGCAAAGTCATTCTGCACTCATCAGAGAACATAACAGTGCGCCATTGGTCATACGTCCAATGCAAGTGTTCCCTGGCAAATTGTAGCCGGGCTTGTCGGTGAGCTGTGGTCAATTTGGGACCATTTGCTGGGCGATGTGAAGTCAGTCCTGCTTCACCTAGTCTTCTTCTCACTGTCCACCGACTTATACTGACATTGCGAACTTCTCGAAGCTGTTGTCCCAGTTGAACCGCGTTTAGTTGCCGATTTCTCAAAGACCTTGTCACAAGAAACCGGTCAACACGCGACGTCTGATGTTCTGCGTCGCCGGCCAGTTCCTGATCGGCGAATGTAGCCACCGGTCTCTTGGAACCTCTGGTATACTCGACGAACGGAATAGCGGCTCAAATTTAACCGTCGAGCAACTTCACTTTGATTAAGGCCTGTTTCGAGTAAGGCAACTTGAGCGGCTTCTGCGGGCGTGGTATCCATATTTTTCCAGTAAATGCGTATGCTTCCAGTAGAGATGTTATCACGTTGAACTTTGGTATGCAACTGATTAAAATTCCAAAAAAACTGACCTTTTTATACCTGCTGGTAAGGGTGCAAGTAGTGATAACGCAAACGGGTGAACTCGCGGAATTTGGTGTACGGTTTGTTTTTTTTTAGTTCCATGAAGGGCAATGATTTCAATTTTATGTCTTTATACAGCTAAGCTTGTATGCTTTAATTTTGCCTAATGATTTGTACTCAATGTCTTTAGATTTATGAAAAAAATCAGTAACAAACCAAATTACTTGGGGTGTGCGATTTTATTGCTGTCAAGTGTATATCCGTTTTCTCTAATAAAAACGATTTAAACGAAATTTATTTTTCGTGGTTTTGAATTTACCGCCATAACGCTCCTTACGATGACTTTTTATCACGTGACGTCAACTTTGTGTAAACTAAAGTAGTTAGTAAGTAAACCAGTGAGTGTCGTGTTCATAATTAACAAGATTTTTATAGATAGAAACTGAAATCACTGGTGTGTGGTGCCCCTGTGCACAAATACTTCTAAAACTGGGCCAAACGAAGTATTTGTAGTGGTGCTGTTTACACAAACCTGACGTCACGATGTCACGTGATAAAAAGTCATCGTAAGGAGCGTTTTGGCGGTAATTTCAAAACGACGAAAAAGAAATTTGATTTTAATCGTTTTTAATTGAGAAAATGGATATGAATCAATTTATTTTTATTTTTCTGGCCCACATTTCGTCCCAATCTTCAAATTAAAATAGTTTTTATCAAATTCGAAAATACCCTATTGTATTCATTTCTAATAGATTTGACGTACCTATTACTCTATCGAATAATTTTTTAAATTATAAAATATGGCATTATAATTGTTAATTTTAATCCCTTTGCCCAGCAGTGGGACAGTATAGACTATATAAAAAAAACACATTTTATTGACATTACCTACAATATGATGAGATGAAACATGACATAACTAGCCCTTTAATATGATTTCCCATAACATGCATGTAAAAATAAATTATAATTGATTAATCATTTATTAATCTAATACCTTTAAATGAGCAATTCTTGTATATATACATATGTATAACCTGAATCTCGGAAACAGCTCCAACGATTTTCATGAAATTTAGTATGCAGGGGTTTCGGGGGTGATAAATCGATTTAGCTAGATTTCATTTTTAGAAAACGTCAAAAAAAAAAAACGAGCAACGCTCGAGCATCCACTTATTAATACATTTATTTGACATGAGTTTGTATTTTAGAGATTCAGACTTCTTACTAAAAAAACGAATATATTAATACACCAATTTTATTGGTAGGACATAGAGGAGCTCGGCTAAAATGTATACATAAAACCTGTGTTCACAAATAAAGATTGATTGATTTACTAATTTTAAAATTAAATTGTATATTTACCTTTTGTGTATATTTACTTTGTGTTCTATGTTGCTTGGCTTGTTACCGCCTCTCAAACACCTTATTATAAAACTCTCTTGAACACCCACCAGTTCTCCCACCCTCTTCATGGCCTTTGTGAGAGACTCCCAGAGAGTCAGCATATGTATCCAATCTATGTTACCCCACTGACTACTCACACTGTAAGGTGTAACTAAATATATAACATGCAAATCTGTCTCCAACACGAGGCACTGGCGAGCCTTCTGCAGCTCACAAAATAAAGACAACCCATCATTTGGAGCCATTGAAGAGGAGAGACAAGCTTTTCCTAAAGGAGTAGCAACAAAATGCTCTACATCTCCTTCAGTTTGAATTCTTACTAACTCAAAGTTCTTTAATTCCTCTAAAGTATTTTCTAGCAGACAGTTTTGTGTAGCTGATTTGTCCTGCTGATTGTAAAGCAAAGTGCATTTTGAATACAAATCTAACTGTTCTTTTGTAGACAACACTTGGCTAGCTATCATTTCTAACACTGCCCTCATATATTTATCCTCACTTTCAATGCAACTCTTGACTGGATCTAAAGAGCCCATCATTAAATCAAACCCGATTTTCTTCTCAGCCTCTGTGCATATCAAGACACTCTCACCTTTAGTATCTCTGCCCATTCTTCCAGCTCTACCAATCATTTGTTTGTATGTCAAGATATTTATTGGTTGTCTTTGAAACACTGGTGACCGAATTATAACTTTTCTAGCAGGCAAGTTCACCCCAGAACTCAGTGTAGATGTGGCTACCAAGACTCTAATCGCCCCAGACTTAAATCCACCTTCAACAATGTCCCTTTCATCAAATGTCAGTCCAGCATGATGGTAAGCAACACCAAATGATATTGTTTTTTTCAAAACTTGGTCTAATCCAACTGGACAATTCTTCAATTGTTCAAGAACTTCTCGAATATTGACAGTTTTGAGCTGACTTCTTAAAACTGAGCCAGCATCATTGCCCTCACATCCTAGTTTATAAAAAGAAGATGATACAGACTGTGCTAAACTTTCACACCAATTCTTGGTCATACAAAATATGAGAATTGAGCATCCACCTTTAATAGTTTCCAAACATATTTTTAGAACATTATCTCCCTCAGCAGTTAAACTCATGTCTATAGTATTAACATAAGCTCCTAGTTTATCATAATATTTATTCCCAACCAAACAGTACTCATCAAGAGGGATTGGTCTAAACTGTGTGATGAACAACTCAGCATCCAGCCAGTTAGCTAGACTTTCTAAATTGGGTAATGTAGCTGACATACCCACTATTTGTATTTGTACATCCTCAGAATTAGATGATACATATTTAATTTTAGTCAACAACAGTTCAAGAATATATCCACGACTGGGATCGCCCAGCAGATGTAATTCATCAACAATGATAGCTCCTAACTCTGTTATGTTACCTTCATCTAGCAGTTTGTTTACTAGACTATTTGCTTTCTCAATGGTACATATAGCAACATGGACAGCGTGTAAGCCCCCAGGAGGGGACTGAGATCCCATGAACCCCTCAACTCGAATCCCTGAGCTTGACAGTATGTCCTGAAGATAAAACATTTTCTCTCTAACTATTGAAACAAACGGTAAAATTATTATCACCTTCTTTTGGCGTTCCAAAATAGTTTTTATTGTTAGTATTTCTGCAACAAGAGTTTTGCCAGCAGATGTGGGGGCTGAGTAGACTAAGTTACAGCAGTCAAAAAGTACCTTTGAGTTACCCAAACAAGTAACCTGCCACTCAAACATTTCTGTAATACCTCGTTCTTCATATTTTTTTGCTATTTCTAGAGGTAGCCCCCAGTCTCGTAACTTTTTATTATTACTCCTTTTTATTTGAGATATCACTGGATTGTTTTGGGTTAAGTCTTCTAAAATTATTGTGGTACTTTGTGAATAACTGTTCTTCTTACATACTTTGCCACTTCTTTTTAATTCTGCCTCATTTTGTTCGGAAGTGTGTTCTTTTACAACTTGCAAAGAACTTTGTAATATGAATGAATTATCAAAGCAGTTATCTAAGAAGCTAATGTTTTCGGCTATAAATTGTGTGTCAATCACTTCTGTATCGATATTAGCCATTATAAATACTAAATCAATGTTTTAAATAATTCCAAAATCCATTTTCACGCAAATTCAAATCAAAAGCAACAGACAAAATTGTTAACGTCAATCACACTAACACTAACACCGCCGTCAATTTTTGACGACTTTCGGATGACGTTCAATATTTGTAAACAAAAACTAAAACAGGTGTTAACAGAGTTGCCATTAAAATTATGGTGGCTTTCGGCTCGACTATCAAAAATAGACGACTAGTTAATTCTCGCGATTCAATCAATGTTATCATAGAAGTATGAACAGCGCCTAAGGAGGACAGAACCCCAAATATTTTGATAGTTTGACGATCGCTTTTCTTCCGACAACTGTTTGCTGGCAAATCAGGATCAGAATCAGAATCAGAATCAGAATCTTTATTTGTTAAACATAGGTATTTACACATTGAAGTTAGGTTAACATATTCGAGCGCTATGTTTTGCCATATAGGCATACAAATTTTAATTAAAATGTAACTTAACAGACTAAAATACTTTAAAAAAAATATATATATAAAACAAACATTAAAAACAAAGCGAAAAATACTAAACATTAAAAATTATCATTTATAAAATCATGAACACTATAATAACATTTTTCTAGTAATAATAAAAAAAAATATAGTAATAGAGAGGTGAGAACTTTCTTAAATTTTGTAATGGGCAAGGTTTTTATACTCTCAGGTATTTTATTATAAATTTTTGAAGCCATTCCAAAAAAGCTCTTTTTCATCAAACTGGTTCTGCATTTTTTGTCGCATAATTGATTTTGATATTGGGAACGCATTGGAGTTTTTTTAACATCGGAAATTTTTGTAAAAAGGTGTAAATTCATTTTAACAAACAAAGCAGTCTCGTAGATGTACATAGCTGGCAAAGTAAGTAATTTAAAAGATTTAAAAAGGGGTACACAGGATTCAGTACTTTTTAAACCACACAAAGATCGAATACATCGTTTTTGCGCTTTAAAAACAGTTTCTCTATCAGTAGATTGCCCCCAAAAAATAACACCAAATCTCAGAACTGATGCAACCAAACCGTGATACGCTATTAAAAGTGTATGTTTACTAACTTTTTTTGACAGCTGAGATAGTGCATATGCAGATTTATTTAATTTTAGACAAAGGGTATCGAAATGAGTCATTTTCGATACGATAGCCGGTCGTAGGCTTGTGAATAGCTATGCTGGCTGGACCAAGATTGTTCCTGACAATAATCGAACTGTTCAAGCCCAAGGGTACCTACTTTTCAAACTGTCAAATTATTCGGCCGAAGATGTTTTTTTTTTTTTCATTGTTCCTTGTGGCGGTCGTAAAGAATAGCACCATCCCATTTATTCTCGTGGGTGTCGTGGAAGCGACTAAGGGACCTACTAGAGCAGGGCTGTCCAGACAACGGCCCGCGGGCCACATGCGGCCCGCGGCTTGTTTTCATGCGGCCCGCGACGCATGTTTTAATCAGAAAATAGTTGTTTAACCTGTGGCGTACAGCTATCGTAAAACGTCAAACTTCTGTCAAGCCCGGCGCTGATTTCTGACAGTGACAGCTGACATGTTTACGATTACAAATTTACGATCTCGCTTACAAAAAAGGGTCCACTTAAGTTTCTATTGCTTCTAGCTAAACAAAATAAACAGTGTTGGGTTCTTGAATCACCAGGCCATTATATAAATTGTTTAGCGTACTCAAATTTCAACATTTTTTTATAAACAAATGTTGAAAACGGACAAGTGGTCGAAAGTGTGTTTGTTGCCGTAATAGGATGATTTCTGATAAAATTACAGAGTTGGTTTGCACGAAACTTTGCTTGTTTCTTTTTGAATAGACTAGTAATCTAGCAGGAGTGTTTTTTTCAAAGTTGAACCTAACATTTTCATATTATTGAAACTCAAACTTCATGCTACGTGGAGCCATTTTTATGAGATCTTGTTTAAAACCCACGACTTTGTAAACGCTCATCAGAGTTATTTTGAGTGTTTCAAATAAAAAAAATGGTACTAGAATACTATATAAACCTTTATCTACCGATGTCTACCTTTATATTGTAAAAATATGCCAGTATAATTGTAATATGATAAGATTTTCTGGAAGAGATAACTAATTGGACATGTTTTTTTTTGTATTAGCTAATTTTACATGGTACTATAGGTTTCAGAATTTGAATAATTAGTCTAAGCCGCATAAGAATGAACTAGACTTTATAATTAGTGTAAAAACTTACTCATTGTCATGAAAAAAAACAAAGATATCAAGCTCTGAAATTACTTATAAAAATGTAGAGTTCGAGAAAATCGTACGGACGTGACTCACCGAAAATATCGATAAGTTTGGTTTAGGAATAGAAGTTTATTGTAGGAAATAATAACAAAATTCAAGTTACATGATTTTGATTTATTTAAAAATGTATTTTACTTTAAATGTTTGTGTACTGTGTAGGTCACATAGGGAAGAAAAATAATAAACATTATTCTTGTAATCAGTTATTTTATTTGTACATAACATCCTAACCTGTTACACATAACATCAAGCGTGTATTCCCTGAAGGCGTAAGCAGTTGTGTATACACCCACATTGATTATCTCCTCATAAGTAGGTACACAGAATATAGGTACTTATTTTAAGCTTATGCTTCAACATATTGCAAAAATTGTGGCAGTAGAATGAACACTGTACTAAATATAAGCTGCTTATTTCAAATAAATGTTAATTTATTTTACATTCATATTTACAAATCTTGATAAAAAGTTGAAGTACAAAAGTGTTGCATATTTCTTAAAGTAATAACATTTTCATTTATTACACATTCACATTTATAAGTCTTATATCTCACAATTACACATTCCCATGTATCAAAATAGAAGGTGAAGTACAAAGATGCTGCGTATTGCTAACGCAAAACATTTACAAATGGTGATGAAATTGAAGGGTGAAATACAGTGCTGCTTATGCCTAAAATTATAAAAAGTTCATCTTTTACATATTCAGATTCACAAAACTTTACATCCCGCAATCTCACATTCAGTTTTATAAATAAAAAAATAACTGCCAGCAGAACAGCAAGAGGATTATACACACAGAGAAATATATAGAAATAGGCTACAAAAACAAAGTACAAAGGTGCAGCTTATTTCAAAAGTAATACAAGTTCATACACATTATTTTATAAATCTTGATAACAATATAAAGAACAGAGGTGTTGCTTACATAAAAAAAACTGCCAACAAAAATAATGTGGACTCATGATACAATGCGTAACTTACAAAAACGCTACCCTAGCTTCTCTCATTCTGACAATATACATGATCTTCTGCCGAACATCCTCAGGCACATTGTCATCATCCACATGGACTTCTCCCGATCTCTCACCTCTTACCCATTGGGGGTCACCACTAGGCGTTACGCCCCCTAGTTTGGCCACACTGAGCAATACTGCCGCGCCACACTGCACCACCGCACCGCGCTGCATCGCCACGACGCGCGTCGCCGAGTCGTGGCCGACGCTGCTGCTGCGGCTGCTGCCACGTCCTTGACCACTTCCTCTTGCTGGAACAGCTGGTACTTGTCAGCAAGAGAGAAGTGGTCCTGCTCCATCGTGATGTCGTCACCCACTGGGGCCCTGATGATCATCACATCTAAAATTAAAATAGTCAAAATAAATACGAGTAAATTACGAAGAAAAGGTATAAGAGTAATGAATATAAGTTTTAACACTTACGGCATAAGGACGCGCGGCGAGCCTGAACCAGTAGTCAGTAATGGCGGCACTTTCAGCTTTTTATTTTTATGTTTCCAGACAATATTTTTGGTATAGAATTAGTAAGTTGAGGAGAATATTTATCTGGCCACAATTTTTTTTTTACAGTCGTCTAATAACTTACTAATTTTAAATGATTAGAGAAAAACCGCAGGTAGTCGGGGCGGGCCGCGGCTCGGCCCGGCTGGGGCTTTACGGAAGTTAATAGGGCGGGCCGCCGCGCGGCCCGCCCCGGCCGTTACCGGTTAATTCAAATCGAAAGCATAAATAGGGATACGCAAAAAGTATCGATACTTCAGGGCATCGATACTTTTGTTTCGATACCAAGTACTTTTGAAATCGATACTTTTGTTTCGATACTTTTGAGGTATCGATAGTTTCTAAAAGTATCGATACCTACTTTCCTTCTCCTCATTTCTAATAAATAATCAGCGTATGAACAAGAAAAATTATTAATCGATACTTTAAACAAAATATTTGTCACAACACTACTAAACCTAGGACATGATTCGGGAAATTCCCACTCATTGCCAAGCACTTACGTGTACCATTTTATCTCTTTGAGCTGTTTCAGGAGTTTATTTACGAGATATTTTACGGGTTGAATAATCTGTGTAATGTTTCTTTTTTGTCTTTAAAAATGTTTCTATTGGATATTGGTGACTATTTTGTGAGACACGTTCCTGATAGATTTTTTTTTTTCGAAACTTAGCAACACAAACAACACTCCAGTTTTTTTTTTTATGTATTAAAGGTTTTTTTACTTAACTTCACGGTTTTTTTTTAATGTATTAAAACGTACTCGATACTTTCAGGTATCGATACTTTTGTTCCGATACTTTTGATACGATACTGGTATCGAGTAAAGTATCGATACTTTTGAAATTTTGCGTATCCCTAACTGCATAAAGACTGAATACCAGTTGGACTTGTTGAATGTGACGTACAGTTAGATTCCTTTTACACGGGTAGAACAGAAACTGGAATGGTTTTTTTTAAGATGCTTGGCGATCGTTTCCCCAAACTAACAAATGGCTTGCAAATGGGATCGATGATGGGCAGCACTTATTTATGTGAAAGTGCGTATTCAACAATGAACTTTATAAAATCTAAGTATAGATCTTCACTTTCACTTTCACTTCTTCATGCCATGCGTCTGGCAACAACGAATGTTGACGTTGATGTCGATATGATTATTAAAGAAAAATTTACGAAGAACCAATAAACGTTTAAAGAAATGATTACCCTGTATTTTTTAACTTGAAAACTGAAAAAAAAGTTCTGCAGCCCTCCAGCTTTTGTAGTAAATATAATTACCCCGCGAAGGTATGTAGTTTGGACAGCCCTGGACTAGAGTATGGGCAGCAGCGTTATCTATGCATTTTATCACCATACTGCGATCGCCAACCCACCTAGCAAGCGGGTTGGCGATCGCAGTATGGTGTCGCCAACCCGCTTGCCTGTCAAATCGCCAGATTATGGCAAATCCCCCAAAAAATAATAATAATAAATAATAATCATTTTATTATCAGGCAACTATGGCCCATAGAGTTAATACAAAGGCTAAAATACACAAAATAATCTTAAAAATATTAACAAACTAATACATAATAAGAAACTTATTTTAACTATAATATAACTAAACACGTAAAGTGGTCGGCGTCGTGTATCGCTGCGAGGTGTCGCGTAACCGTCCTCGGAAACGTCGATATACGACACCTTTCGGCCAAAAGTCCTCTTTCAAGCAGATCTGTAGATGCTGGGTTGGAACTCGTACCACGAATGACTTAAAGTTGATGTCGTGGCGCGATTCCAACTTTTCGACCCTCAGAGTCCAGTTGGTCTTCACTTTCACATACTGCACGACTTACTCAATCTTTGTGGAATGATGCAGACGTGAAATGTACAGCTGCGTTGTAGGCACAACAAGCACCAACATAAAACGGCCCCTAGACCCTAGTACCTGGCGGACCGCCTACCCTTGGCTACAGTAGCGGTCAAGGCAACGATGAGGCAAGGGGTGCGAAGGGGTATAAGAATCCCCGGAAAAGAGGGGCAACCCCCAAGACTCGATAAACCTCAAATCCGGTAACTTGCTCTATTTCCGGGATCAACAGTCCCAAGGTGGTGGTTTATTGTCCGTAAGTCCCTTATTGGCATCGTGGTAAAGATCGAGAGCGTGTCGACCAGGGTGGCGTACCTACCTTATACTCAGAATATTCGCTAGATACTCGTTAAAGGTCGTAGAAGTTTACGCCCCGACTTCGACACACTCCGACAGTGAGGTAGAGACCATGTATGAGGACATGTCCGGAGCTATGAAACTGACTTCACTGTTGTCATGAGGGACTTCAACGCGAAACAGGGCAAACGAAACGATGATGAGCTGCGAGTGGGGCAATTTGGATTTGGACGTCGGAACTACCGTGGTAACTTACTGACCAGTTTTATAGAGAAGGAAGGCCAGTTTATAATGAACTCCTTCAGAAAAGGTGAGCCTGGCAGAGCCCTTATGGTTCAACTAAAAACGAGATTGATTCATTATCTCGACAAAGAAGCAAATATTCAATGATGTATCTGTGATCAACGCGGTGAAAACCGGAAGCGATCACCGCATGGTAAGAGGTACAGACGCCAGCACATCAAGCTACTCCAATCTGTCAAATTTATTTGACAGATTTTCAACTTTATACCGTAAGCATAAGGTTCATGTTCAATTGGGAAAATTTGACAGTTTGGGGTAGGTTGACCTGCTGGCGTCTGTACATTAAAATCAACATCAAGTTGGAACGATATCGGCTGATGAAGTCTACGCTCCGTCCAGCACCGATCCAAGTCCAAAACCCCGAGAGCTTTCAGCTCGAACTCCACAATCGTTTCGAGTGCCCAGGGGTCTCCGTAGTCGATTATAACCGTTACGAATCTGGCAAACGACCCAAGAGCTAGATTGATCCGACACTATACTGAAGACATCCCGGACGTCAGCTTGTACGAGATTAGGATGGCTATGAAGCAGCTTAAAAACAACATGGCGCTGGGTGATGACGGAATCACGGCCGAACCCCTGAGGGCCGGTGGAAACCCCGTCCTGAAGGCCCTCCAGAAGCTTGTCGATTCCGTCATACTCGAGGGCAAAACGCCACAGGCATGGAACAGAGGTGTGGTGTTACTCTTCTGCAAGAAGGGCGACAACACCCTGCTTAAGAATTATAGGGAACGTGCACGACGAAGGGTCTACCATCGGGTGGCGCAAATCCGAAGTTTTCTCGTATTCATTAGGTAGGTACAGACGCTAGCACATCAAGCTACTCCAATCTGTCAAATTAATTTGATAGATTTTCAACTTTATATCGTAAGTTTAAGGTTCATGTTCAATTGGGAAAATTTGACAGTTTGGGGTAGGTTGACCTCCTGGCGTCTGTACTTGAAATTGACACTTCACGTTTTAAAATAATCTCAATAAAGAAGTGAAGTGTACAGAGGCCAGCACATCAAGCTACCCCAATCTGTCAAATTTCTTTGATAGTTTTTAAACTTTAGAACAAAGGAATAAGGTTTATGTTCAATTGGGAAAATTTGACAGTTTGGGATAGCTTGACGTGCTGGCGACTGTACAAGTTTAATTTAAGAGCAGTTTTTCCGAGAGGGTGGTTAAAAATGCTCTATTTAAAAAAAAAATAACGTAAGCGAATATTTTTGCCATTAAAATATTAAAGCCATAATCAATTTATGCTGAAGAAAATTTAATTATCTTACCACATCCATGACAGAGAAGGAGCTCACGTCAGGCACACTTTTCAAACTTTAGAGCAAAAAACGGGGCAAAGTAGCTTCATTTTACGGTACTGCAGTCTCTCCCATAGATATTAAAACACTAAAAGTACGTCTCTCCAACGCAACGGTGCCAGATTACTATCGGTACATACATCGAGGTGTTGGCAGCGTTTGTATGAAAACATCATTATGTCAGTCCGGCCGGCTCCAGGAACGGACCTCGAAATCTATCCCCCTCCAGCAGCGAGGGGTGAGACAGGGAGACGTAATCTCTCCGAAACTGTTGACCGCTGCACTGTAGGATGTCTTCAAGGTTCTGGACTGGAGAAGGGTTGACATCAACATCAATAGCGAGTACATCACTCACCTTCAGTTTGCCGACGAAATAGGAGTCATGGCTGAGACTATGGAGGACCTCGGTACAATGCTCGATGACCTCAGTACTTCGGTAGAGCTAGTGGTAACCAAACATCAATCGTGCCGCGCAACAATATTATAAATGCGAAAGTAACTCTGTCTGTCCCGCTTTCACAGCTAAACCGCTGACCCGATCGTCGTGTAATAGAGATATAGCCTGGAATATGAAGGAAATAGGCTACTTTTTTACGCGATAACCGACATCCACGCGGGCGGAGCCGCTGGCAAAAGCTAGTTGATCATAATAGAACAATTTTACCTAAAAATAAAATTGATATTAAGCATACTTACCTTTCTCTAAGCCATAAATTGAGATAGACGTATCCGGTTCCGGTACGGTGAAGCGCTGTAAGCCCCGCAGCGTCATATCCGCCCCAATCCGGCAGGTATTGGGGATGCGTTTGCGCAACGCATGGCAATATCCATGAACCTCATTGCGGCTCAATTTCCAGTGATTGATAAGGGTGTCAATCACATACATTTATAATTAAGAATCCGCAGACAGAAATATAAATTGGCTTAGAGAAAGGTAAGTATGCTTAATATCAATTTTATTTTTAGGTAAAATTGTTCTATTAAGCTTGACTGTACCTTTCTCTAAGCCATAAATTGAGAAGTGTTTGTTATCGACTGCTGGATTGGGACTAAATTAAAACGCCAATGTGATCAAGAAAGTTACATAGTAATTTTAAACTTTTGATAGTTCAACTTATATTAAATCAACAGGTTTAAGTTCCTATGACTAATTATAACACTACATCAATATTTAGTTATTTATCTTATAGTTTATAACAGATTACTGATCTGATTTGAATGACTTGGTTGTTTTCTAGACCTGTAATCCTTTTTATAATATTTGTGAAATCCATAGGAATATTATCTGACCAACTAGCCGAGGCTACTGCCGGTCGCACACTACCTGGACTAGTGTTTATTCCTATTTGTAATGCTTGTTTTAGTAATGACTAAATCCAGCCCCTATGATGGCGGGTATATTGGTTCGCGTACCTGGTTTGGGTTCACCACGTGTGCTAATAAGCTCGATATTACCTCCTCGACCATTAGAGTACTCCAGAAATTTGTCAATCCAATAAATTGGGTTACTGTAAACATCATCGCATTTAAGTAAACATCAACCGGATCGCTTGTAATATCAGTTTGGATCAAAAATCGGCCACAGCACTATAGAATCATCACTCCTTACAAAGTTTTCTTTATTTATACTCAATAATATGAGGTCATGGGTTCTGCGCCCAGAACACAACAAAAGGAGGATTGCAGCTGTCTAATAAATTTTGAACAATTACATTTTGGAGGGAATTTTGGCAACTAAGAATCGAATTAAAACATTAATGTCCCAAATAGGACTTAGGCTTTGGGTGGCCCTTTAATATTAGCTGGGAGATGGGATGGGAGAACCTAATGAGAAGCCACTAAGTAGATGACAAAAGGTACATACCACAGACTTATTTGCTGCAATTGTTTTCTATGCATATTTAAATTTAAAATGCAAATCAGTTAGAATTTTCAGGGGATGAATCTATAGTGCTCACATTATTGTCACGTGACCATTTACACCATCGTCACCGTGTCGCTTATAAGTATATAGGGTCGATTTACTGCAGCGACCTTCTAAAATTCCTGTCTGATCATTCTGCCAAGAATCTAATAGCAATGACCACCCTGTAGGAACCACACCTTTAAATTCAATAGATGAATTTGTGGACACGGTCGCTTGGTTGTTGTGTCTATCGACACTTGTCCAAATCCCTTACCTGGTCGGGAGGGCGCATTGAGGGAGCTACCAGATCTGCTCTCCTAAAGACCTCCCAATCGGTTGTTATCGCCAGGTATATTCCGGTTGCCTGGTTAAGGTCTGTACGTTAATACTCTGGGTATTATACACGGTGGCCGGAATACCCATGCTAGCCTGTAGTGGAAAGGACGACCAAAAGCATTGTGGAAAACAGCTGCCTGATTTAAATCCAGAATCACATACCTGGGTACTATATAAGTAGGTGGTTCGTGACGCAAAAAGATCCATCTCAGGAACTCGGAATATTGAATTTTTTCCCCAGTAGCACAGGGGAGCAAATGCTATTCTGTCGGGGCAGACTTCCTTGTAAGCCGATCTGCTACAAAGTTGTTTATACCGGGAAGATGATATACCGATATATGTATCCGATAACGATCTATTTCATTTAAGACTTAGAATGTTAGGTTTAGGAGGTAAAGTTACTGTGCCGCCTATGTTGCGCAGTTATGAAACTACAGTTAGGTTGTCGCTCTGAAATAATAAGCTTATATCGGTCAATAGATGACTTTTTACCTGAATTACTCGTAAAATTGCCAACATCTCTGAGATATTGCTGTGAACGCCTCCTGCCACATAAGGTCTCGTTGTGGAGCTGCGCGCCCCCACCTGCCTTGGCAGAGTCTGTCGTAAGGAAATGACTTTAAGGTTAACCGTGCAGTTCATAAGCCATGTTGTGAATCTGCGTCAACCATTGCAGGTTCGGAATTACCTACCTTGACATTTTTTCGCAATAGGGAATTGCTGAATGACAGCATTGCACGAGAATCCAAGCACCCTCGCGGGGCCACGAAACAGGCAAAATTACAAAATCCTAGTGGACTTCTTTCAAACTTATCTTGGTGGCTTTTGCCATTTTCGATGTTCTCGATTGCAGTAAGTGAACCTTTGCAGGTGGTAGTAATTTGTTATATTGCCAAAGATCCCATAATAGCCCCAGATACCTTTTGTATGTTTATTACAAAGCCAAGGGACCAAAAGGAGGTAACAGTCTTACCGTTAAGTTCGCGTGACTTTTCAGAGTTTCTCGATTCTGATTCGCCAGGAGGAAATCGTCGAGATATACCAGCAATCGCACTCCTTGGTTTTTGTAGGATCTGCGCGATCCAATTCTTCAAGCTGGCAAAAACCTTCGGATGAGTTGCCAAACCGAAGTGGAGGCAGGTCATTTCCCAAAGTTGGTCCGATTCTATAAATCTGAAGAAACGTCTGTGTCTTGGCGCGATTGGCAGGTAAAAATATGCATTTTCCAGCTATATTTTCATTAACCAAGCCTGTGGTTGGAGGAAGTCGGGGACTTTGTTACATGCTCACCAATCGAAATTTGTCTATTTTGACAGGTTTTTAGTAATTTTAAATTGAAGACCGGGCTAAACGAAGACGTCGCTTCCGTTTTTGGTACCAGAAAAATGTTTGAGACAAAGCTCGAAGTCAATTAAGCTTTTTGTAACACCACAACCTAACGCCACTAACTTCTTTAATTGGATTAAGATTTATTTTGAATTTACTGTGTGAAATCTTCTGGGAATCCTCAAAGGATAAATAAGAGGTGGTTTGCTAACAAAGGGGATCCAACAGCCCGATACTATTTAGGATAATTATATAAAGGTGCCCCCAACTTCCTCCAGACACTTACCTGATGTTTGATTCTCCAGGCTTGAAAACGATGATAATCGATCGACTCGTTTATCACGCCGTCTAAGGGACGTTTCCTACCGTATTGTGTATCTTCGATGTGACGAAAAAACTTCTGCCCTTCTCTTTCGTCCTTGCGCAGGATTAAAGCCACTATGAGTGGAGGGGCGATAGTTTGCACTGTTGCGCACAGGCACTATATATTTCTTACCTCCTTATGTGTCCCTTCTTTGGACAGAAGGCTTATACGATCTACCCTGCGAGGATAATCTAGTGGGTGCGGTTGAAAAAAAAAAAGAAAAATGTTTCCCTTGCTTTCCAACAAAATCTGTAAACTTTACATAGTAAAATAAATGATGCGCCGATGGGGGTACTTTCCTTAAGGATTCCTTAAAAAATGTTACCGAATTTAAAAACTATGACGTTGCTGCACTATATCAGCCCGTTTGCCACATCATTTGTAATAAATTTACTGAAACTGTCATGCACGTACAGTTCACCTCGTAGTGATTTAAAAGTTTGTATATTATTGGTAATCTGTAAACAGCGTCAGTGGCCGTTGAGTTTTAAAATCGGATCTTTACTAAATGAATTGGCATAAGCCTCTTTGATATGCTTCGTTTTTCAAAATAAACATGTGACATGCACATGGCAGTTAAAGATTTTTCAACGTCCGCTAACAAACGATTACATTCAAAAAAAATTCAAGCCATCATTACTTTCGAGCTCTACAAAACCTGGGGTAGAATTATAAAGTTTTTGTACTTCGGAATTATTTACTTGAGCTTAGTCAGGCGAGTTAAAATGTTGCAATTTATTTAATAAGTAATTCGAGACGCTTATTATCTGTCTATAATGGGCAGACTGTTTTAAAATCAATCCCCTTTTCTTGGTTTAATTCATTAGCAAGTTCAGTAGGCTCGGAATCAATATAATTAACTCACTGTCAGATATGCACGACAGTGCACGACTGAGTATTAATTTAACAAAAAGATCTTGCAAAGTGAATACTTTTCAGTATATTTTACAAAAGCATCCTCTAATTTACTTAGCTTTGTACGGTGGCGCCGCTCCTTTCGCCTATGATGTCTCCTTTCACGCTCCGTGGAAGAAGAATCGCTGCTACTACTCGAACCACAATATTACGACCGAGCACATGGGGCATTGTCCATACTAACATTATAAATAATTTCGTGAAAAGAGTTCATTTTTAACACTAAATTTTATTTTATTAAACACTAAAAAGTAGGACAGCCTTTTTTAAAAGTAACGAGTTACTTTTAAACGCGACTACACCGTTCGGAAATCCGAACGCCAATGAGGTTCATGGATATTGCCATGCGTTGCGCAAACGCATCCCCACTACCTGCCGGATTGGGGCGGATATGACGCTGCGGGGCTTACAGCGCTTCACCGTACCGGAACCGGATACGTCTATCTCAATTTATGGCTTAGAGAAAGGTACAGTCAAGCTTAATATGCTTGTTTCCAACACTGAGATGACAATGAGATAAATACTGCCCGTCCCGGGCTTCATGTAAACTACGGGCTGTCGCTTTTGTTATCAGACTAACCAAATGAGGAGTTCTAATATGTGAGCAACGAAGACGTGACAAAAGATAAATTAAAAACCCGCAAATAGATTATTGAATATTTATTTGTGATCACAGAATATGCCACAAGGCATCTTATGCAGGTATACAGGCTCTATTATAAATCTAAAAGTTCTACTCTAGAAATTAAACTAGCCAATAATATAAATAAGTATTAACAACCAATAAAACTAAAATAGGGTATTTTCAAATTTTTCCAAAACTGTTCTAATTTGAAGATTGGAACGAGATATTTAACAAAAAAATTAAAATAAATTGATTTCAATCCATTTTCTCAATTAAAAACGATTTAAACGAAATTTATTTTTCGTTGTTTTGAATTTACCGCCAAAACGATGACTTTTTATCACGTGACGTCAACTTTGTGTAAACTAAAGTAGTTAGTAAGTAAATAAGTGAATGTTGAGTTTATAATTAACAAGATTTTTAATGGATAGAAAGTGATATTACTGGGGTGCGGTGCCTCTGTGCACAAATACTTCTAAAACGGCCTAAACTAAGTATTTGTACCGGTGCCGTTTACACAAAGTTGACGTCACATATCACGTGATAAAAAGTCATCGTAAGGAGCGTTTTAGCGGTAAATTTAAAACAACGAAAAATAAGTTAGATTTAAATTGAGAAAATGTGTATTAATAAATTTATTTTAAATTAATTAAATTTATCGTCCCAATCTTCAAATTAAAATAGTTTTTATCAAATCGGAAAATACCCTATTGTATGTCCAACGATCCAAAATTGTTTATTGGGTAATTGAAAATTACTTACGTAATAATATTTGTCTATGGGTGCTTATTCTATGAGGCTGAAAGGCAGTTCTATTAGAATTTGATTTAATTGCATATAATGAGATCAAGGTAGATTTAAACTTCTCTCAATGTATTTTGTCTCAGCTGTATGTAACAACAAAAAAAAATCTATTTAATGCTAATTTTTTTAAACACAATAGCTGAAAAATATAAATAAAGTTGTTCATTCTTGATTGAAAATTGGAATAGTTGAACTAAAAAATGAAGAAATATCATAATGAGATTTTTGTAGCTGTTGGCTCTTTGCCTTCTGTCAAGGCTCTTGATTCATGAACAAATGACGCGTAAGTTATGCCCTGGAATTGAAATGATAATATTAAAAAAATGTTAAGAAACATACACATTTTGTTTTTACTATTGATTAATTACCTGTTGCATGGCAGCCCTGACAAACCCTTCATTCGCTGAAACAGTGAGAGCCTTGATCCTGTGTCCAAAATTAAATATAATTTTGGATCTTAATCTAACATGGCCTCTTACTTTCAAATTCTTTCTTGGATAATCATCTTCACCTGGAAGCAAATAAAAGTACAACTTTAATTTTGATGAAGACAAATGAGATATCTTCCAGACAAAAAATGG
The DNA here is from genome assembly GCA_949987655.1 of Polymixis flavicincta. Classification (NCBI taxonomy): domain Eukaryota; kingdom Metazoa; phylum Arthropoda; class Insecta; order Lepidoptera; family Noctuidae; genus Polymixis; species Polymixis flavicincta. The sequence continues at coordinate 7,210,203 of OX465177.1, read as the reverse complement.
GACCAGCACAGCAGGTCTGGTTCATGTTGCTTAAGAGCACACTGGATTGAATATGAATCTAAGAAAATACCCTCTCTATGACGCCTGCCATCCGATTTATTTTGGATTCTGTGACATGATGCAGTGTGTAAGCTCTTTCAACCTGAGTAGAACAAGAAGAGTGTTCAGCGGGCTTAGCATGACGCTTTGTATTTCTACGAAGAATAGACAGTGTTTTTTCAATACAAAGTGATATTTCGTTCCTACATTTTTGTTATCGCACCGTAGATATCCTTCTACAATCTGTCATTTAGTCTTTCGTTTCTTACGATATTTCTCTAGGTCCTTTTATATGTAGACTATTTCAGAAGAGTATTTCTTCCCAAACTGTCAAAATCACACTGACAACAAAACTTTCTACTCGACGGCCACAAAGTATATACGATTATCTACAAAATCATGATTCGTTTAGAACGCATAACTGTGATAATGAATGGAAAAACATAGGTATCTTATCCTATTGTACATAATTTATTTAATAGTGTTGTCTATTCTTCCGTCGACAAGTCGGTGCTCGTGCTAAGCCTGCTGTTGTTTGCAAAAAACTAATTTGGATTTTATTTCTGGTATTTTAATAATTTACCTACCACCATAATCATCAGGATACACTCTGACCATATTCTTCAGTTCCTCTGTTCTTTTGATCTCCATTGCGCCACCTAAGTTATTCACAATTTTCTCAAAGTCATCCCAAGCAGTTCTGCAGCATACTAATGTCTTATCTGAAAAAAGAAATGATGAGTGTGAGAGAAGAGGGGTATTCATGAGGGATGTAGGAATGTACAGCACACGGACTTGGTAAAAAGTTCATATTTGTAGCAGCACAATAAATTAACACACAATCTACGGACTACACGATAATTTGTTGATTGCCCATGGGAGCGAGCACTAGCAAAGTATCGAGAAGGTTCGGAAGCCACCAATGTATCTTTGTACTGGCAGGTTTCATGCGATCTAACTTTGATGAGGCGATGCGTACGCAACACACCATTACATGAGTATTATTTGGGACAGTAGCTTTAACATTTTACTGGGGACTGCATTGGTTGTATTTTTGTCAAAATTACCTTTAAATAACCTTTCCAAAACTGGTTTGACTGGTCTCTTGGCTTCCCATGCAGATTGCTGAGTCAGTACTTCTTGTTTAAACACATAATTACAGTGTCCATTTGTCATGTTGCTAACATATGCCATCATTGCTGTCACATCAAGGTTCAGTGTTTGAATTTCCGGATGTTTATCCATACACTCCGACATTTCCTTTAATGATGGTTCTTGGCTGAAAGTAAGACAATAACCATCTAATAATAAGATAGGTTAACAACTGATGTGTTTGAAAAAGTAGTCAAATAATTAATTAACTGAGTTTTCTTATCCAATTCAAGTACTACCAGAATAAAAATATTACCAGGCTGAGTGAAAAAATAGAATTAACTCCTTTGAATGGTGTGGTATTTTAAAGACATGCATAATAAAAATATTAAAATATAATTGATGTAACAATTACCTGCCTTGAAGGCATTCTTCATCACTGGACTCTTCATCCCAAGAATCATTACCATCCTGGCAATGGTTTGAATTTGGCAATATTTCACCTTTGACTATCACACCAACAGCTTTTAATTTATTAGCCAAATTCTCCTCTATGCCACTCATAAATTCAAAAATAATCTGGAATCGAAAAAAAAAAAAACATGTGATACCTAAACCACCGCAATAGCGCTTTTTTTCCAGTTTCATCTACATTTTTTTTTATTCAAAATGGCAAGCTAACAATAAACATTGCAACATTTTGTATGTGTTATACATACAAAATTGCACAATAAAATAAAATCATTGCACATATATTATGATGAAACAACAACACGACAGATGAAAAAACAAACAGATGATGTAAAGATTCATATGAAATGAAACATACTTTGGGAGGTTGATACATGCATGGGTATAGCTTGGCACACTCCAGATAATCCTCTGCCTGGTCTAGTATTGAGCGAGCTCCATATGAAGCTTTGCCTGCACTTAGTGCTGATAATGACTTAGGATTTCTAGCAATTACTGGAACATAAATATTTTTGATATATAAACAACAACATCATAACATATCATTACGCCAGTGTACTCGAAGGATTAGGCAAATTTATTATCATAAATATTGTTTTTGTTTTGTAATAAACTTGGTTTTGTTTCTCACCTTTAGTCCAAACCCTGCCTTCCTCGCTAATTATATCAATAACTAATTTAGAGATGTCGTTAATGTGAAAGATTTTACACACAGCAATAACACCAGGCCGCAAAGCGGAGTCCACCATCGCGCCAAGATGCCGCAGATTTGAACACGACAGCTGTTCGATTTTTACTTTCTTGGATTTTTGAAGCTACAAAAAACAAGTTATGTATGCTTTATTTTTCAAGAAAAACGTGGCGTATCAAATTTCTCGTAGATTCATTACCTTCCTCAAAAAATCAATTTCTTGCCTTATTTTCCTTTGTAATTTCATAACTCCGTCTATTTCATTTAATGCCTCCAATTGCACAATGAGATTTTCTCCAAACGAAACTTTTTCATTTAGCAAAGTCAATAGTTCTTCGGAAGTTTCCATTTTAATTGGATTAATAAAAATAAGATTTCATTTATTTACAAAATTTTGCACCAGTAGTTCATGTCAACAGTCATCACAAGTAACGTCTGGGAAGTGGGAAGTCAAATGTCATGTAGCGATGGGCGTTGAATGAACGAACTAGTTAATTCGACCGTCGACGTACTGTGAACGAGTCGACGGTTCACCGTTAATCGATGGACTAGTCGAATCCGTAGACGCTAGACGCCGAAACGAACGAGTCGACGATGCGACGGTTCAACGTTAATCAATGGACTAGTCGAATCCGTAGACGCCTCTGACGGCATAACTGAAACGTAGACTAGAACGTAATCGATTCATTCGTCCGTGCGCCCTTGGAAATAAAATAATCGTGCAAACAAATTTGAACTTTAAATCTAGTCATAGGGAGTTGGTAATTGTACGGGTCGAATAAAATTATTGTCATGGGAAGGAAAGGATACAGTTATAGTAGTTTCGCGTGTGCGAAGAGGAAGGCGATGGACTGGTCGGGCGATGCGAGACAAACCGGTTTGTATTTGTTTAAACAAACTGTGTGTTTTCATATTGTTTTGATTTCAGAATTTGTAAATATTTAACAAAATAATAATTAATGTACATAAAATCAATTGATCTTCTAAATACGCCAGAATAGTGCATCATCATCACCATCATCACCATCATCATCATCATCATCAGCATCATCATCATCATCGTCATCATCATCATCATCATCAGCCTATAATGTTCCCACTGCTGGGACACAGGTATAGAGAATACGACTTTATAATTAACTCTATTCAGTATTCAGCCAGTCCTCCTAAGCCTGGAAAAGTATGAAGGGAAGTTCAAATGCATAGGTACAGCCCGCGAGAGACGAGACGTCTACCGCCTGCGTTCAGGTCGTCGACTGCCATAGTCGACGTCGCAAAGTTTATTAAGTTAACGCGTAAACTAGTCGACGAATTCGACTAGTTGATCGACTAGTCGATAAACGAAAATGGACGGTCTAGTTGCGTCGACGCCAAATACGTTGACGACCCATCTCTAATGTCATGCCCACAGCCCAAGCACTGACTTATAAATCATACGTCAGTGAGCCCAAGGAACATAATACCTACGGTCATGCCACTGATGTCACACGCTGTATTTTTTTTTTTAAATTAGTTTTATGGCCTGGTTTCAGAGACCTTTTAGTAAGTCTTTATTAGAACGTATTCTAGTCATAACAAAGTTATTGTAAAGCGGTAGTAACTTTACAATAACCTATTAGGAGTTTTTGGGGGAACACGAAAAGTCCACTTAAGTCACTTATTTTCACCTTCACTACACTTGTGCACTCACACGTAACTAAATTGGATAATTCACTACCAACATTATACAATTTAATTCGCTATTTCACATTTAATGATAATGAAAATTCATGCGATATGTTCCAACGCGATCCCGCCAAAAACTCCATAAACTCCATCACACGTTGACGCGTGACATTGTGAGTAGTGCTGCACCTTGCTGCACTGCAAAATAGTGCCACAGATAAACAATCAGACACTACCTGCACGCTAGGGGCGCATTCCGTATTAGACAAATAGTGATAATATCGCGAAGCCAACCAAAATAAAAATCAGTACTAATGATCTGATAGCGCTTAATTTTTTTGACTATTCAATTTGGTCGGGTTCGCGATATTATCACTTTTGTTGCATTTCGGAACACGGCATAGGTGTTGTGCTAAATGCAAACCTACTGTTTTTATGCTGTGATGCACACAGTGAATTTAGTCACTGCCTCACTGGCAAGTCACTAGTGCCAATCTCCCACAGTCTCACATTAGTAATCCATCATCTACACGGCCACACATCAAACTTTATCTTGCCAGTATAAGCTGATCTCGCGTTGTATAGAATTTCCGTACAGTGCGAGATCAGCGTAAACTGGAATGAATAGCTTGATGTGTTGTCGTGTGTACAGTCGCCAGCAGGTCAAGCCATCCCAAACTGTCAAATTTTCCTAATTGAACGTAAACCTTATTCCTTTGGAATAAAGTTGAAAAACTATCAAAGAAATTTGACTAAAATACAGAGCTTGCAAGGAAACTCTGGAAAGAGGATGTCGGATAGTGGTTGAATAGTATCAAATTCAAAACGTTCAAGAATTCTAAAAATACCAATCTATGCTATGCATTTGTAAAATTCATAGTTATTATTTTTGTTGCAACGGGTTGCAGTGTTGGCAATGCAATGAAATTATTCATTCGGTAATAAATTTTATAAAAATGTCTGAAATTCTGATTTACCCGCCATCTTTGCGATTCGTTGCCGCTATCACGTGACCATAACCTATACCGGCCAATCAAAATTCAATGCTACTAGCCAACAACCACAAATCCACAATTTTAAGAAATGGCTGACGATAAAGAAGTAGAGAAAACTATTGCGGAAGACTTGGTTGTAACCAAGTACAAACTAGCGGGACAAATTGTTAATCGTAAGTTCATGTGAAACTGTGTACGGTTATCATAATTTTAAACACAGCTAGTATTCGATTTTGCGATTGAACCTACGCTACGTAGGTTGGACCGATGGACGCGTGTCATCGCCATGCGGACAATGTGGTGCCGCTATCCGTGCCAAGTTATTCTCATCATATACGGATGCATTTATAACCCTGTCCAAATATTATTTTACAGGTGTCCTGGAACAGTTAATCGCTAAATGTGTGCCTGACGCATCCGCCAGAGAGCTTTGCGAATTCGGCGATAAGCAAATTCTAGACGAGACTTCAAAGGTGTTCAAAAAAGAGAAAGATTCCAAGAAGGGCATTGCATTCTCAACATGCGTTTCAGTGAATAATTGTATATGTCACTTCTCGCCGATTCCTAGCGAAAACGACTATATCCTCAAGGAGGGTGACCTCGCTAAGATGTAAGTAATTTCGAATAGGTAAACTATTCAACTTTGTTCGAAACCCGTTCATTGCCCCCTTTTTCTTTGTCTTACTATCCGTGTATCACGTAGAACTCTTTCGAGTCAGCATTATGCATGTGTACCATGAGGGTTGGATATGTGAATAATTTGGCATTTGTTAGCACTGGTTTTCACTCTTGTTTTATAACCTCAATTGCAAAGCTGTTGCCCCTAATAAGTCACATACTAATGCTACTTCTCTGTTTTAGACCAGTTTGTTCTTATTATTTGAGACTTTGTAGGTACTGAATAAGTTTAAATTTATAATTTCCATAAATAGATTAGTTTAGAGGTTAGTTTGTGGATCTATTGTAATGTATTGTCTTTTTTCAGAGACCTAGGTGCACACATAGATGGATTTATTGCAGTTGTGGCCCACACCGTTGTTGTTGGTGGTGTGGAGGTGACAGGAAAGGCTGCTGATGTCGTCCTTGCTGCCCATTATGCTAGTGAAGCCGCCCTGAGGTTGTTGCGGCCTGGTAATGAGGTATACTTTAACTTTTAGATGTTTTCTCTTTGTCTTCTGAAGAAGATAAAGAATGATTATGTTTTTCTGTGTGTCTTATTATTTAGAATTAGTTTTTTGTTAATTTACTTTATGGCTTATCAATTGTTACTGTAAGTAGCATTTAGATTATGCTTCCTGTATGCATGAATTTATTACTGTTTTAAATAGAAACATTCCATGTCAAGTAATAAAATGTTATTTGACTACCTGCCAGCTCTTTCATAACACTTAAGTTATCATACATTACCAATACAGTAAATAATTTTAGTTTTCGTCTTTGTAGAACTATGCAATAACTGATGCAGTGCAGAAGATCACTGCGGAGTATGGCTGCAAGCCTGTAGAGGGCATGCTCTCACACCAACTAAAGCAGTTCCGCATTGACGGAGAGAAGAGCATCATTCAGAACCCTTCTGAGGCACAGCGTAAGGAACATGAGAAGGCAACTATGGAGACTTATGAAGTTTATGCAATGGATGTACTAGTATCCACTGGAGAAGGAGTTGTAAGTATCTGACATTACGCAATACTTAAAAATAAACTTTATAGTACATTTTATGTATGTGAAACATCTTGTGACTTTGAATGGATGAAATTGTAGCATTGCAAAAATGCATTTTGTTGAAAAAGGCCCTGAATTCTTTCCAGTCTTCGTAGAATACATTTTCTGGCAGTACTCAGAGGATAGAAACCAGTGAAATTCTACCTGAAATGCTTCTCGTAGCATTTTGGTTTTATCTCACTGACATTTAAACTATATAAGACTCTTTTTATTACCCCCAACAAAAACATGGGTTATAAGTTAAAAATGTGTGTCTGCGGCAACTTAGCACCCAAATAGCTGAGCCTATCTGATTTTGTTTAATAGGTGACTTGACCAAGAGGGACACTCAATCAAAGTCTACTTTCAATAACCCGTCACGATGATGCTTGGATCAAAACATCATCTGCCTAGCCTTTTCCCAACTATTTTGGGGTCGGCTTCCAGTCTAACCGGATGCAGCTGAATACCAGTATTTTACATGGAGCGACTGCCTATCTGACCTCCACAACCCAGTTACTGGGTAATACGATACCCCTTGGTAAGACTGGTTGTCAGACTTTCGGGCTTCTGACGACCCATAACGACTGTCAAAGATCCACAAATGACAGCCGGGACCAACGGCTTAACGTGCTTTCCGAGGCACGGTATGTAAAGATGGTCACCCATCCACGGACCAACCGCGTCAAGCGTAGCTTAACCTGGCCGATCGACCCGTGCAGCTATTGTTATTTAGCCACAATTATCTACAATTTATATTTAGCATAAAAGGCCAATGCATATTATTGTTTTCTATTTAAGAGTTTTTTTTTTAATCAGAACTTACTGTTCACTTAATAAAATATGTTTTTTGATGTCCAGGGCCGAGAGATGGACACCAGGTGTACAATATACAAGAAAACTGATGAGATTTATCAACTGAAACTTAAAGCATCAAGAATGTTCTATAGTGAGGTCAGAGCAATTCCGTTGTTCAGTAATTAAAGCATAAAATATATATTAAAAGAATGGTTTTGTCAATCTATATTTGAATGTTTGTTGAAGTTCCAACATCTATTTATGCGACAGGTCCGCAATAAACATGGTTCAATGCCCTTCAACCTACGAAGCTTCGATAAAGAGACCAGTGCGAGATTAGGTGTCGTCGAGTGTGTCAACCACAAACTTATTGAGCCGTTCCAGGTATGAAAAATCTTTTTTTAAGATAACTACTAGTCTATATTCCGGTAGTAAAGTATCTGACATTGCTCAATATTTAATCTTTTTAGGATGTAAAGCAAGCATCTTGTGACTTTGGTTAAAGATGATTAAGTTACAGAAAATGCTATTATGCAGTCCTTTTTGTTGAATAAGACCCTGAATTCTTTCCAGTCTTTGTAGAATACATTTTCTGGCAGTACTCAGGGAATAGAAAACAAGTGAAATTCTAACTAAAATGCTTCTCATAGCATTTTGGTTTTATCTCACTGACATTGAAGCTATAAAGAACTCTTTTTTTCTAAGCTCCAACAGAAAATAAGTTTAACATATGTGTATCTGTGGCATCGTAGCTCTCTAATGGCAAAACCATCTTGTCTTTTTTGAAAGGTGACTTGATCAAGAGGAACATTCAATCCAGTCCACTTTTAATTAGCTGCCTGGCCTCAAAATACGCTTTAGTATTATTTCCGAGGCGTATTTTGAGCCAAGCAGTTATAGGAACATAGCTTCCTGTGGGATCATTTCCGAACTCCACGCGGGCGATGCTGCTGGCAAAAAGAAAGTAGTAATAATAAACTTCAGCAGGCTTGGCATGACACTTTCTATTACTCCACTATATAATAGAAATCGCTTGTCTACATTTCTCGGTAAAAAAACTGTCAACTGTCTATAAAGAAACATATTTTTTGTCTACTCTTTTGATGACAAAAAGCTTGTCTACGATTCTCGTGCTAAGCCTGCAGCTTTCATTAATGAAGTATTAATATGACGCAACTTTTTAGGCCTGATAGTTCCACTTCATAAAAAGTTAGTCATTACATACACCTCATTATAAGGTACTAGTTTCTGCCCGCAACTTCGTCTACGTCAAATTTTTTGCTCTCCCGTCCCACCCCGTCGCATAGAATTGCCTGGCCGTGCGAGTACTTCGTATTCGTGACTTTTTTCTTTTTGCTCGGCCCAAGTGTGATGTTATATAGCCTATAGCCTTCCTCGACAAATGGGCTATCAAACAATGAAAGAATTGATCAAATCGGACCAGTAGTTCCTGAGATTAGCGCGTTCAAGCAAACAAACAAACTCTTCAGCTTTATTATTAGTATTACATATATGATCTTGAATGGCAAGAGATGTCGAGGTCGATAAAAAATGCGCTGGGAAGATGAGGTGAAACTTACTGCCGGACCCACATGGAGGAGAGTTGCTCAAGACAGGAAGCAATGGAAACTACTGGAGGAGGCCTTTGCCAAAACGCACACTGGGTTGAGAGATATGATCTTGAATGATGGAATAACATAATTATAAATGTCGCCGCGAAAGCGCCAACCTGTTAAGATTATAACATAATCTTATGCGTAACTATTAATTCTAACCATTTGTATGGCATCAATCAGTGTCTATTGGTTTTCTTGAGATCAATGTCATCTATTGGCCAGGTTGTAATATAAAACTCAGAGTACTGCTGGTTTAATTACTAGCTGAATAACTATAAAACTAACAACAATGTCTTAGTTAAAACTATAGTCATAATTATAAAGGAATAATGGTTTATTGTCTTTGGGCTCTTAGTTTATGATACATGGCTACCTACTGTGCCGAAAAAATGGCGCGGATTGCGAGTTTCATGGTCATAACTGACTGTTATATTTTAATACGAAAACTAAATCAGTTTCAATCAAAATTTACAATCTATAAAGTAGCAAGATTATTTCACACACACATTTATTTAAGAATACCTGTTCTTTGATTAAATTCCTTGAACTGCCGGAAATGTTATAAAGTAGTAATATTTGTGTTGTAAAAAGTAATGACGTTACTAATTAAACTTTCGTCTTAAACCGCCATTGCATTTGTGAATATTAGCATTGTTTAATTGTAAAAGAATTAACTGATAAGCGTTTCACCATTGTTAGTAAATTTTATAACACTAACTAAGTAATAATATTATTTCTGTGCGATACGCGTTTACTTCCGCCCACTTGTGGAGAATGGCGGCCGGGCAGTATCGCTATGAAAGTGTGTGAAAAGGACTAAAATTATAATTGTGGAATAAGAAACCTCTGTAACATAATGTTTTGATTTAAAAGAGTGTCCGTGGAGTTTCTTGCCCGTTCTTCTCCATATGAGACCTACTTTAGCTTTGGAATGGGCGCCTAGATTCAATTTTAACTCAAACTATCTGATTCGCTGTTCTATGAAAAATCCAAAGTGCGTGTAAAAGATTTAAGTGAAAATAAATGGTTTGAGTTAAGTGTTGTGTGTGATTGTAAACCAACTACCCATATACCAACGAAGAAATACACCAGAATACAACAGAGACGGCATGCATTGGGTTTCCCGCCGTCTCGTATATGTATAATCATATTAATCAATTTTTTTAAACATTTATTTCTAGGTTCTTTATGAGCGTCCTGGCGAGCTTGTGGCACAGTTCAAGTTCACCGCCCTGTTGTTACCGAGCGGCACGCATCGTATCACCGGTCTGCCCTTCGAGAAAAGTACGTGCAAGAGTGAACGCAGTATCAAGGACCTTGAGCTCAACGTAAGTATTGTTATATAGCTCTACTATCACTGTAAAGACAATATAATTACATTGTATGTCTCATCGCCGTACATTTTTCCCTGTAATCTTTCAAAGCATGCTTTTACAAGGTGTGATTTGAACAAGCACAGGGTAAATTAAAGGTAACGTTTTTGAGCCGATTTGCGGATCATTCGCATTTCAGTTTGATTCATTACGACATAAACGCTTTTAAAATTATGTAATGTAAATATCGGAAATTCTGATTTTCATATTTTGAATATATCACTTATTACAGGCCCTTCTCAACTCGTCCGCAAAATCTAACAAGAAGAAGAAAAAGAAAACTGGTGCTGAAGAACCGATGGAAGTCGAAACTGTTGCCTAGCAACGGGATAAATTGCCCAGGACATAAACGAAATGAAATACAGCTTCCCTCAACATCCCCTAATATGGATATATCTATCTAACAAGCCTTTTAAGCCAACAATCCGACACGTCTAAAAAATATGTGATATCAAATTTTAATATTGTGAATCTGTTACATTTTGGGCTTGTGAATTTACTGTACTGAGACCACTTTTAAACCTTTAAAACTACACATAGGTAGGATTTGCAAAAATGATACAAAATGTAACTTATGTGTGCTGTCACTTTATTAGGTAAACTAAAAATATAATTTTCTTTTGCTTTCAATACGTAATTGCTCACTGACTTCCACACCATTGGAAACAATTGAATACACATAAGATGACTTTTCCCACTGACAAAGTTGATGATTTTGCACTATTGTAAAGTATAATTTCATCAGACAATAATTTATAAAGACCATTCCTTTTAAAAAGTATGTCTTTGTACTGAGCACAAAATTTAAATTCCTTGAAAAATATTAAATTGATACCTTATTGTATCAATTAGTAATATCGGCGCAACTCTATAGAAAACAGTTGCAAGTTGTTACACATAATTTTACAGAGATTATATTGCAGCTGTTCCACATTTAGTTATTATACATATTTCGTTATGTTCATGTTGATGCCAGTTACATACACAACCAAGCTTTATATCATTCATTTCAAATAGTTAATGTTATAAAAAGAGAATTAGTTAAATGGTGATTTTATATTGAAATTGTGACGGGCGTTCATGTTTTGTGAAAGTCACGTCTGTGTTGTGTCAACTGCAATATTTGTTGAAGCTTGGAAATGTTTACATGTATATGGAGCAGACCCTATTATTAGGTAAAGTTGTTTATGTGAAAATGTGACACTGCAAGAAAGGAATAAATCAAACTGTGCCACAGTTGTGGGCTGTTTTTGTATTCTTTTGTTTTATTTACACTATACCTCATGTAAAGGCCGCAAATGAACCGCGATTGCTGCTATCGCATAAATATACATTGTTTTGACCCCAAGGATGATGAAATTTCGAATTGGTGTGGGGTAGGTATTAGAACTAAAAAGTAAAAAACAAAAACTTTTTCAAAAAAAAAAACAACCGACTTCCGGAAAAACACTGCAAAGTAAAAAATAACTTTAACATCGGAAGCCGGTGACAAAAAATTAACAAAGTCACCGCCTTCGAAATTAAAGTTGATTTTAAAAAATCACTTAACAATAAAAACAACCGGAACCGGTTTTTCCGGAAGTAAGTTGTTTATATTTTTATTTTTTGGAAAAAGTTTTACCGCTCATTCATTTTGACGATATATAGTCACATTTTACGATGTCGAGCAAAACATTCCAACATACATTATCATGAATCCCCTGCAAAATGAGGGATGACGGGAATCTGCTTCTTGCGTTTTCTCAAGCGCGCATGCCACTTCCCTTCGTTCGACAGGTGCTTCGGTTCTAAAAATCCAGAAATAATTCGGCACGTCTCATTCAGAGCAATGTCAACTTGTTTTGCGTACGTAAGCGGATCGGTGTCGTACTGTCTACGCCAATTTGCCAGCGGAAACGGCGAAGTAGCGTTTCCTGACTTACCTGTAGGTATATACCTATTCGGAGGTAGAAGAAAATGAATCAAATGTGTGGCAAGTGGCAACAAAATTAGCAAATAATGCCGTATTCGTCGCTCGTGAATGGGCATGTCTTATAAATACCTACAAAGGTATATTACCTTGCGTGTAGTAGGTATCTAACCTACAGGGTGTTTGGCAGAACGTTGAACATACGAAAATGGTGGGTAGGTGGGGTCATCTGCTACTTACTCAGCCCTAATTTATTTGGCCCTGGCCGACTGGGTATTTTTAAAAAAAAAAAAAGTTTTTTTCTTGTTTCACCACTTTCTTAACTTTAACCCTTAATTTGGCAGAGATCCAAGTTGTTTTATTTGACGAAATAAGATGTATTTCTGAAGTCCTAGGGTTGAATACAACTTGGAAAAAATAGACAAAAAAATATTTTATTTACAGGTTTTCAGGAAATCAATGTTCATCACAGTGAACATTGCGAAATATGTTGAGAACAACAAGTAATTTGCGATGTTCACTGTGGTAAACATTGTCAAATGAGTGTCATTTAAACAGGTAAAATAAAAACAGTATGTATATATTAAATCAAATTATTTATTATGGAAATGTAATAATCAGTTGCCAGGATTTTTTCCCGGAAGTCCTGTAACAAAGCAAAGTCTCATATTGTAGTCTCATATTGCATTTTATACAATATACAGTAGTATTTTTTGGAAAAACTTGCCCCATGTCTTGTTTTGTGCTGGGATAATTTCCTGTACTATCGAATCTGATGGGGCTTGTAGTTCTGGTTGATCTTTGAATTATAGTTTTACATTCCCGCATTTTTTCGTAGACATAGATCTGTTTTTCTTTGGTAAATCTGTCATCAAAAAACTTTCAATTACTTTGATTTTCGTTCTAACAGTTACGTTTATAGAATAGCCAAGCATTATTTATAAATATGTCTAGTAATCGACTAAATATTCCTTTAAACCTACGACATTCTAGTTTTAAACGGAACGTTATATAGGTAATGATATCAACATATCAGCCAGGTCTACACCCCCCATATGGTTATTGACTCGCGAACAATATGTGGACAATCAACTTCTATTTTTTGTTTCTACTATTTACAATACCTTTTATTTTTAGTACTGGTTCAGATCCAACAAATGAGCTTATAAGAGTTACATACCAGCGTACAATAACATATTTGTTTGCATCACAAACAACTTGAGAAAACGCACCCCTCAGTTATTTTTTCACCGACTTTTCATCCGGTAAAAACAGCTCCTCTAATCGTGTTGCTACGTATCGCACCAAGACCAAAGACACCATAGTTTTCTTTCAATAGGTAAAAAAGCTCTGGAAATGAGAAGAAATGATGACAAAATATAGTTGCTAGTTTCATTTGCATAGTCTTAGTCAAAGCTATAACTATTTGTGCTCCAAATCGAATGCTTTGGAGTGATATACATCAATGGTTCTAACGGTTGTTCATCATTATTTTGAGTATGTTCAGGTTCGGAACCACTATTGATGTCTAAGCGTTCTAAACAAGAGTTAGTGGAAAGCGCAAAAGACGAAACAAGGCTTGGAGAAGGTGGCGACAATTCGGTGTCACTGTTATTTTCGGATTTATCACTAGTGTCGGATGGTGCATGCTCGATATGAACAAGAACTAGTATTCTATGCGTGCAGTCTTGTATTTTATTCTATTAGCAAGCAGAAAAAACAAATAAGCCTAGTAGAAGGCTACCACATAAAAGCACATTATTTGTAAATAAATGTTATACCTAATTTGGCAATGTTCATCACAATGAACATAGCAAATTGACAATACTTGTTCAAGTATTTGGCAGTGTTCACTGTGATGAACAAACAAGTTTGCCTGCAAAAAAGAGTTACCAATAACACAAAACATTTCGTAAAACCGGTTCCAAGCCAAAGCATAAACTTTGTTTAGTAAATAAAAACCACAAAAAAGTTAGTTTAGCTATGTAAAACATGTAAAATAAAAACTCTTACCTTGCGAAGAATCGAGACCCCGCACCTTCCTGACAACTTGTGTCGATAATGACAGATGAACGATGCTGCCACTAGTAGAATTATTTTTATACCGTTATAAATACTTTAAACTTACTATAACTAAACTAAAATCTGACAAACTCGCATAGAAAAATCGCTCTAGAATTTTTTTTAATGAATGTTTACCACAGTGAACAAAATCAAATTAAGGGTTAAAGTGTATTTTTTTATTAAAAATGGGCAATAAAACAGGCAATTTTTTTTTTTTTAATCTTTGATGTTGGCAGATTCTTATAAAATTATTGCTTTGTTCAGATGTTAGCTAGAAAAAAAGTTATGAGTCCTCAAACTTACAGAAAGATGTAAAAAATACTTGAATGTTAATTTCAACTTGCATTTAAAAAAAAACAAAAAATGATTGAGGAGTTCCAATTCTAGCAAAACATCCCTAGTGTGTGAGCTTTCTAATGGTATGTAATTTGCTTTTATAAAAAAAAAAACTTTAAGAGTTATTTCATAATTTTATCAAGCAGGAAATTTTTGACGAAACTCTACCTTTACGGAAAGTTAAATGTTTTGCGAAATTTAATACTGCAAAGTTGGTAAAAATTATGGATCCACGGCTTGCCAGTAGCAGTGGTGCAAATTGACATTCACTATTCCCTTGAGATGGTTACACAAAGCAGGTAGAAATTTTGTTTCACTCTTGCGCAGTCATAGCGTATTTTTGCTCTCTTTCGCTCTCGTGGCACCGTGACGCCTCAGAATGAATTCTTTTCTTTTATTCAGTCGAGACTTAACTGCCTCTGCGATCTCACGTGCCCGTTACGGTTACGTTTGTTTTTGTTCACTTCGTTTTCTTTTATTGTTATCACTAGTTAAGTTTAAGTTTGTTAAGTTTTTTGTTATTACTGTTACCTGTTGTTATTGGTAAAGAAATGGCTGCTTTTACCAGTGAGGAATACGCGGACATGTTGTTAGCGTATGGAAGCGCTAATACAAATTCGCGTGAAGCGCGAAGAATTTATCAAGAGCGTTATCCCAACCGCCGAGTACCCAGTCATCAGACGTTTGCGAGTACTTACCGACGTTTACGACAAACCGGTAACCTGAACTTACAAGAACCACGAGTGAACGCAGCACGACCCGATGCTACCATTGACGAACAAGTTCTTGCCGAGTTTGACGCGGATCCTACCAAAAGCATTAGACAGATATGTTAAGAAGAGGTTTGCAAGCGTTACTTAGACTGGCTGGTATGGGAGATGACGGATGTTTGAATATGTTGTTAGGAACATTATGTCATCTCTACTATAATTATTATTGTGTTTTGTACCGGTTTGTACCTATTGTTGTTTTGGTGTAAATAAAACTATATACACCTACCAGGCTCTCTATTGTGTTTGTTTTGGTTTTTTAATGGAAACCCACCAGGTTATGGGCCCAGACACGTAGTAGAGAGTAGATAATATGGAAAAGAAAAATTCTGTAAACACAACTACGGACGGCGGACTAGAGAGATCGCAGCCGGTACGAGATACAGGTATGAGTTTAATGTCGATAGAGAAACTTGATGGAAACTCGAATTATAGTACATGGAAGTTTATTGTAGAGTTGTACTTAATCCATGATGATCTGTGGGAGTATACTCAGAAGACACCAGAGAGTGCAGATGTATTTGGCTTAAAGAGAGACCAAAAAGCGAGAGCCAGGATATGTATGATGATACAACCGCATTGCCTGATTCACGTGAGACTTGCGAAAACGGCAAAGGAGGCATGGGAGTCTTTGAGGTCAGCTTTTGAGGATAAAGGGCTACAGAACCGATGCAGACTTTTATCAAAGCTAGTAAGCCTAAAACTTGAACAGTTCACATCTATGAGAGAATATGTGACTGCGCTAATGTCAGTAGCACAGCAGCTGAGGGATATCGGAAAAGAAGTTGACGATGAGATGTTAGCGGCGCTGATGTTGCAAGGACTATCGGAGGAGTATAATCCGATGAGATTGGCGTTGGAGAACACTAATATTGAGTTGACAACAGACTATATTAAAACTAAACTGTTGCAATTGGACCAAGGCACGTCTTGTGAAAGTTCCAGTAATTCGACGAGAGCTGCACTTACAGCAAAGATGAAGAATCAGAATCAGAAAAAGTTTGTTCAGAGGAATAAAGACAAAGAAAAGAAAATAAGATGTTTCATTTGCGATGGATCGCATAAAGCTCGTGACTGTCCGGATAATCCAAATCGGAAGGCGAAGGCGGTTAATATGGTAACTGCAACACCGATTGAGACGGCGACGGAGACAGCAACGGCGACGGCGACAGCGCTTGATACAAGAAGTCAAGAGAAGCAAGCAGATGATGCATGGGTTATTGATTCAGGAGCGTCGATACATATGAGTAGCAGAAAAGACTGGATGAGTAAATTTGCGGAGGCAAGTCGTAAGGTTGAAGTGTTTTGTGCAAATGGAGGTAAGATGTATGGAAAGGGATATGGTAATGTAACAGATGAGCATCTGAACATTGAGAATGTGTTGTACGTACCAGGCCTGACATCGAACCTACTAAGTGTTAGTAGTATTGTTAAAAAAGGTAATGTCGTTGTTTTTACCAACAGAGGTTGTGAGATATTCAAAGAGTGTGAGTATACGTCGCGAGGACAACCATGTGTGACAGGTTTACTTGATAAGGGTGTGTATAAAATTAAATCTCCTTCTCAGCAGGTCTGTGCAATAGCGACTACAGCATCAATGGAGCTATGGCATAAGAGAATGGCACACTTGGGTATACGGAATTTGACACTATTGAGAGATAAAATGGCAACTGGGGTAAAATTTGAACATAACGACAAATTAGACTGTGTAGCTTGTCTATTGGGAAAACAAACGCGGCAACCGTTTGAGAAAAATAAAGCCACGCGAGCCAAAAGTTTATTGGAATTGGTACATTCGGACATCAGTGGACCAATGAGTGAGAATTCTTTTGGAGGTTTTAGATATTATATTACTTTTATAGATGATTTTTCGCGTAAAACGTTCGTATTCTTTATAAAGCAAAAGAGTGAAGCTTTTGAGAAGATGAAGGAGTTCAAGAGTTTTGCTGAGACACAAACAGGTAAGAAACTGAAGGTTTTAAGAACCGACAATGGGCGCGAATATTGCAATAAAAGGTTTAATGAGTTCTTGAGAGAACACGGTATTAAACACCAGCTTACGATTGCTTACACACCTCAACAAAATGGTGTAGCGGAGAGAGCCAATCGTACCATAGGGGAAAAAGCACGAACAATGCTTCAAGACGCAGGTCTTCCCGTTCGATTCTGGGCTGAAGCTGTAAATACAGCAGTGTTTTTGAAAAACAGGAGTCCCACTATCGCAGTGAAAAACAAGACACCCGAGGAGTTATGGAGTGACCATAAAATAGATTTGTCTAATCTTCGTGTGTTTGGTTGCAGAGCCTTTATGCATATTCCAGATGAAAAGAGAACCAAATGGGATGCGAGGAGTAAAGAGCTAGTATTTGCAGGATACTGTGAAGAATCGAAAGGTTACAGATTAGTCAACCCTATAAATGGAGAGCTGCATAGAGCGAGAGATGTGGTATTTTTCGAAAACCAGATGAACCATAAATTGGCTAAGACTGAAGAGGAAAGAAACACTACAACAATTCGTCGAAATAATGATGAAGAGAGAAAAGTTGTTCATCAAGAAGAGACTGACTTTCAACGTGATAGAGATCACACAGATGATGTTAGAGACGCTGAATTCATAGAAGAGGAAGATGAACAGTGGACATCATTTGAAGACAGACCAGAGGAAGAGCAACCTGTTGAAACAATACCTGTAGTAGAAGAGAGAAGATACCCACTCAGGAACAGAAAGCCTGTAGAGTTTAAAGATCATATTACCTATGAGACGATAATGGAAGAAAGAGATCCACTAACAGTTGAAGAGGCACTGTCGAGAAAAGATGCAAAACAGTGGAAAGTTGCTATCCAGGAGGAGCTGGATGCATTAAAGAAAAATCAAACCTGGGTGTTGGTAGAGCCAAACCAAGCAAGCAACATTATTGATTCGAAATGGTTGTTCCGAATCAAAAAGGAGGCGGGAAATAAGACTCGGTATAAAGCTCGTTTGGTTGCAAGAGGCTTTAGACAAAGAAAAGGTATTGATTATGATGAGACGTTTTCCCCTGTTGTGCGTCATAGCTCATTGAGGCTGTTAATAGCACTAGCAGCGCAGATGAATCTGCAAATAAATCACATGGACGTGAAGACAGCGTTTCTAAATGGGAATTTAAACGAAGAGGTTTACATGCGTCAACCACCATTTTTCAAAGAGAAAGGCAAGGAAGATCATGTATGTTTATTGAAGAGATCTCTCTATGGACTGAAACAGGCGCCACGTTCATGGAATTCTAAACTTCATTTAGAACTAGAGAGTCTGAATTTCCACCGTTGCAAGAATGAACCATGTGTCTACACCAGGCGAATCGAGAATGATACGATAATACTTGCAATTTATGTTGATGATATCCTAATTTTTTATAACAATGCAAGAGAAATGCACAAGGTCAAGAAAGAACTTATGTCCAAATTCGAGATGAAAGATTTAGGAAAAGCTGAATTATTTTTAGGGATGCGGCTAAAGCAAGAGAATGGCCACATAAAGGTTGACCAAGAAGAGTATTTAGAGAAGCTTCTACACAGGTTTGGCATGGAGGACTGCAAGACAGTTGCCACACCTGCAGTACCTGGTCAACATTTTAAGAAGCCAGAGGGCTCACACACAACGAATGATAAAATACCTTACAGAGAGTTGATAGGATCACTGATGTACTTGGCTGTGTGTACGCGACCAGACATAGCTCATGCTGTGAATATTATGAGTCAGTTCTGCAACTGCTATGAAGAAATTCATTGGAGTGCTGCCAAAAGGATTCTAAGGTACCTCAAAGGTACTAAGAACATGGGACTCGTGTACTCAAATGATGCCTGTAGTACAGAGATACAAGGTTTCTCTGATGCTGATCATGGAGGGAATATAATAGATAGAAAGTCTTATTCCGGAAATGTTTTCACATTGGCAGGAGGAGCAGTGTCATGGCAGAGTGCTAAGCAGAGAAGCATAGCCATATCAACAGCAGAGGCAGAATACGTCAGCTTATCGGAAGCTGCTAAAGATGCCATATTTTTGAGAAGGTTCTTGGGGGAACTGCTGGATACCCAAGAAAAGGCTATCACAGTTTACACGGATAGTCAGTCAGCAATGGCTATAGCACAAAACCCAGTGCACCATCAGCAGACTAAGCATATCGATTTACGATATCACTTTGTTAGAGAGGCCTTAGAGAAGGAAATTATTAAATTGAAATATCTCGCAACAAATGTGATGGTTGCTGACATTATGACAAAAACTGTGCCTAAGAGTAAGCATGAGTTTTGTCGTAAGGAGATGGGTGTGCAAGAGTGAGTCAGAGGGAAACGCTTGAGGAGGAGTGTTAAGAAGAGGTTTGCAAGCGTTACTTAGACTGGCTGGTATGGGAGATGACGGATGTTTGAATATGTTGTTAGGAACATTATGTCATCTCTACTATAATTATTATTGTGTTTTGTACCGGTTTGTACCTATTGTTGTTTTGGTGTAAATAAAACTATATACACCTACCAGGCTCTCTATTGTGTTTGTTTTGGTTTTTTAATGGAAACCCACCAAGATAGCTTCAATACTTGGCTTAAGCATATGGAAAGTGTGGTCTGTTCTCCGGCAAGATGGTAGACATGCTTTTCACTACACTCCAGTGCAAGGTAAGATTAAGCCGTTTATGCACTGCATCTGATACGATTTTGTGGAATGTAGTAAATTATGAGACAGTTCAATTGATCGTTCCATTTAACCTTGATTTCGTCACTTTCTTTATTAGTTGTTTTGCCTCATGTTGTTTTTAGCGCATTCAATTCTAATTTCAAATTAAATTCAATAAACTATTCCTATTCGGCCGCATTCACGTAACAATCAGGCGGCCAGCGCTTACAGGATTCGGATTTCGGATTCGGTTTGCGCAGGTGGTCAGCGTAGGTAAACTTGCCAGCACTTATGGGTCCTTTTTAGAACAAAATTGGAAAGTCGCACGCCCTTTTGTGAATTTGGTCTTACGTCTTTATGGCTAAGCCATAAAGCCAATTAGTGTACTTAAAAATTGAAGATGAAAAATTTGGATAATTGTAGAGTTTGAACTCGGAGGAAGAAAAGATTCAGTATTGAAATCAATTCTTAGACATGTTTTGTTTGTTCTAGGTCTCGATGACAGTGATTTTGGGAGACGTGTGCAATTTTGTCGCCATTTGCTGCATACCGATGTGGACGACGTTAACTTTTTAAAAAGTATTTTGTGGACAGACGAGTCCAAATTTGACAAAGAAGGGATTGTCAATTATCACAATCTTCACCATTGGGCACTTAAAAATCAAAACCCACACGTGAAGAGACAAAGAGGCTTCCAGAGGAGATTCAGTGTGAATGTCTGGGCAGGAGTGATTGGCGATAAGCTAATAGGGCCTCATTATTTGCCCGACAACATCAACGCGAACAACTACTTGGATTTTTTGATAAATGATTTACCACCATTAGTGGAAGAAGTGTTCCAAGTAGACATAAACAGGCCTATTGTCTTTCAACACGATGGTTGCCCAGCTCACTTTAGTCTAGTTGTACGTGAGCATTTGGATAATTGTTTCCCAAATTCGTGGATTGGCAGGGGAGGACCAATTCCCTGGCCTCCGCGATCGCCCGACCTCACTCCGCTCGATTTTCACGTGTGGGGAAGGGCAAAGGAACTAGTTTACACTACAGAAGTAGAAAGTCGGGAAGATTTGATAAATCGAATTAATGCTGCTTTCGAAGTTATGCGACAGGAGATGCTGCTGCGCACAACAACTGTAGAAATCAGACGTAGATGCCGCACCTGTATTGCGAATGAAGGGCGTCAATTTGATTTATTATTTAAATAAATTATTTAAAATTATTTAATTGTTTCATTAACGCACCTAACTGGTACAGCATAATTTCAATCGATCATTTAATTTTTACCAACTTTGCAGTATTAAATTTCGCAAAACATTTAACTTTCCGTAAAGGTAGAGTTTAGTCAAAAATTTCCTACTTGATAAAATTATGAAATAACTCTTAAAGTTTTTTTTTTTATAAAAGCAAATTACATACCATTAGAAAGCTCACACACTAGGGATGTTTTGCTAGAATTGGAACTCCTCAATCATTTTTTGTTTTTTTTTAAATGCAAGTTGAAATTAACATTCAAGTATTTTTTACATCTTTCTGTAAGTTTGAGGACTCATAACTTTTTTTCTAGCTAACATCTGAACAAAGCAATAATTTTATAAGAATCTGCCAACATCAAAGATTAAAAAAAAAAAAAATTGCCTGTTTTATTGCCCATTTTTAATAAAAAAAATACACTTTAAAGTTAGGAAAGTGGTGAAACAAGAAAAAAACTTTTTTTTTTTTTTAAATACCCTGTCGGCCAGGGCCAAATAAATTAGGGCTGAGTAAGTAGCAGATGACCCCACCTACCCACCATTTTCGTATGTTCAACGTTCTGCCAAACACCCTGTATATTTTCTGAACAGAATAGGCAAAAATAAGCAGGCGCAATTCGAGTCAGCGTCGTTTGTTTTCGTGAAAACTTTGTAGCGAAATGTTTTTACTTTGGGTTTGGTAACAAAACAAATGTTCCTTCCTATGGTTCCCGAAACAGCTGTAGCCAAAGAGTACTAGTATAGACCAGCAGTCCAGCACCCAACGTCATAGTCAGTTTCGTTTTGAAACAGATTGTTAAACCATTGCTTCATGTGTTCGAATAATGTATCTGTTCAACAACGAAAATAACGCAATGAATAGTGTTGAACTCTCAAATTGAAACCGATTATGATTTCGTGAATTTGCTGCCAAACGCTCCTTACGATGACTTTTTATCACGTGACATCGTGACGTCAGCTTTGTGTAAACAGCACCAGTACAAATACTTAGTTTGGCGCAGTTTTAGAAGTATTTGTGCACAGAGGCACCGCACACCAGTGATTTCACTTTCTACGAGTATCCATAAAAAATCTTGTTAATTTTATTAAAACACGACATTCACTTGTTTGCTTACTAACTACTTACTTTCTATTCTATTCTATTTTTAAAGGTTCTGGCTCCATCGGTAACGTTCGATGATTTTGCCAATGTCAAGGTATGAGAAGGTAATGATCGTAAACTATTACACAACTATTGATCAGTGTTTGTAGCGGTGGCATCCATGGATCCCCATGCTAAAAAAGGACAAAACAGTTTTGGTTAGTAAATGTAAAACGTCACAAAATTAATGTTAGAACAATATGTAGGGTAGTGGCACCAATAGATGAACGACCTCCAATAGCTGAACAACCGACCGAAAAATGTAAAAATTTAAAACACCCTGCTACTTACAGGTGTGCAATTTTTTTTCCCGCTTAGGGCAACTTTTTATCTTCCCGGTTCCATAACAACTTTTATCGTGAGAACCATGCCATACAATCTTAGTACTTGAAACCCTGCAACAGCATCGTGATAATCCAACTTATTACAGATGACATGTACAAAGGTATATTTCCTGCTAGTGAACAGCTTTGCAATTTCGCAGTATTTTAATCGAGTAGTTTAGTATTGTGAATCCAGAGGCGCTGGTGTGGCGTATAATATAGGAAAATAAAATAAAACAAAACATAATACTGCACTAAGTTTTACAATGTTCTCCTTAATTTTATGGTATAATATTAGTAGTACTATGAAGAATGTGTTGCCATAATTAATTCATTATTTGCTACACATAGAAGTTTGATTAAGTTGTAACGGAGATAAGGGCACAAATTTGTTTATTGTAAATATGGGTTTCTTAGAATAAATTAAATATAAAAATAGGTGTTCATGATGATAAGTCATTTATGCTGAAAAAAATGTTGAAATAAAAAGATCCTAAATACTTTGGTGCAAATTTTGATAAACGCCCTGGCAACACTGGTAAGTAATAAACAAAAATGGCTGTTGTGTTGTTGTTTTGATGTCGTTCTGCTCTTGCAGCATGCCATACAATCTTAGTACTTGAAACCCTGCAACAGCATCGTGATAATCCAACTTATTACAGATGACATGTACAAAGGTATATTTCCTGCTAGTTAACAGCTTTACAATTTCGCAGTATTTTAATCGAGTAGTTTAGTATTGTGAATCCAGAGGCGCTGGTGTGGCGTATAATATAGGAAAATAAAAAAACACAAAACATAATACTGCACTAAGTTTTACAATGTTCTCCTTAATTTTATGGTATAATATTAGTAGTACTATGAAGAATGTGTTGCCATAATTAATTCATTATTTGCTACACATAGAAGTTTGATTAAGTTGTAACGGAGATAAGGGCACAAATTTGTTTATTGTAAATGTGGGTTTCTTAGAATAAATTAAATATAAAAATAGGTGTTCATGATAATAAGTCATTTTTGCTGAAAAAAATGTTGAAATAAAAAGATCCTAAATACTTTGGTGCAAGTTTGATAAACGCCCTGGCAACACTGGTAAGTAATAAACAAAAATGGCTGTTGTGTTGTTGTTTTGATGTCGTTCTGCCAAAGAGTATAATAATATAATCGTTCTGCTCTTGCAGCTTGCTGTTGCTGTGATCGTTCGTTGTACCGCTAAGTTGACTCTTATGTGTGTAGTGTTAATTTATTGTACAAAAACGTGTGTAGTGCGCTTTCTCCGCCAAGTTCGTTGAGTTAAATATTGATACAAAGTGTATCACCACTTGTGATGAACACAAAATTCTTTTTCAGTTTTTGATAAACTATACAGTGAGATAGAATATACGATCCTATTGCAATGATGTTAAAGTTTTATGTGGAAAAAGAAGAAACGACAGTAATAATGTTCTTCAAAGTATGGCTGAAATCTACTACAATACATCATATAAAAATAAAAAGAAATGAAAGTATCAATATTGTTTTCTTTCCCAATAATTTAGATTAATGTAATTCAAATAATATCTAAATATTTTGTAACAGATTTTGAATACATAGATCGGTATAATTTTATGAACTCTGTTACAAGAATATTGTAAGGGATTTGCACTGAAACACCTTGATAAGTTAACACTTTCGTTTATTGAGCCGCGCACTATGGAATACTAATTTTTACAATCTTAGGTTTTCTAAAGTAGTTTTTTACTATGGTACAAGTAGCAGATGTTCTTATTAAAAAGTTAGGCTTCTAAACCAATCGTGATCAAGAGGGGCTGGGATTATGTAGCCAGACTGGCGCCTAATTCTCGACAAGTATGAACCTGCTCCCTGATCGGTACCTTTTCTAGTAGACAGGTTTCGACTCGTTTGTAGGCGATACCATTTTTTGCGTATGTGTGTTTAGGTGCCTGTTAGTGTTTTACCTGTGTGTTTTTGTCGAGTTAGAACCTGTATTATGGGCGATACCATTATTACCACCTATGTACCTTCTCTTTAGGATGTATGGGGGTGCTAACTACGTTTATTATTGATTGGTTTATAGCTATTTGGCTACTTTATCTATAAGTACTAATTAAACTTATTCGCTATGGGAGATCAAAACTAGCCCTATGCTAAGAAATATAACAAACAATTACCTACTTATACCTATCTATTTTAAAATGGTTTTTATTGTTTAATCGAACATTCAATTGTAAATCAAGTCTTCTTGTAGTCGCCAACAGTCTCCCCCTCAGTGCGTTGCACTTCATCTCGTTGGGGCGACGTTGCCGGCACGATCAGGACTAGGCGTGATGCTGGCCGCCGCAGGATACCCGCTGCAGTTCGCACGTCCACAATCCTGGTTCTTCCGTCTGGTCCGGGATGAGTGGCGACTATTTCGCCGCGTGGCCACGAGTACCGTGGGAGGGTGTGGTCGACAATCAGGACTATGTCGCCCAGTGTTGGGTCCCGATAGTGGGGACCTTGGTTGTAGCGTGGCGAGAGGGTTGGGAGGTACTCTCGCAACCACCTTGACCAAAAGTGATCGGCCAGGCGTTGGGATGTCTTCCAGTTGGGAGAACCGATGAGTTCTGTATCGTCGAAAGAGCCGAAGAGGGTGGCTCCGCATGACCGCCCGATGAGGAAGTGGTTCGGGGTCAAGGCTTCTTCTTCTTCTGGATCGGTGCTGACGGAGAAGAGAGGTCTCGAGTTTATAATGTGCTCAGCCTCCAGAAGTAGTGTATGGAGAATTTCTTCTTTAGGTTGTCGCTCGTGTAGTGTTGCTGCGAGAGCGACCTTGACAGATCGCACCATTCTTTCCCAGGCTCCGCCCATGTGGGGGGCTCCAGGAGGGATGAACTTCCAAACGATGCCCATCTTGTTTACTTCTTCTCCCAGAGTCGCGACGGCTGCAGCGATTTCTCTATTGGCACCGACGAAGTTGGTTCCGTTGTCACTTAGGATGATTTTCGGCGTCCCTCTTCTGGCGATCATTCTTCGTAGCGCGAGGATCATGGAGTCGGTCGACAGGGAGTTAGCTAGTTCTAGATGAATCGCTCTTGTGGTGAGGCATGTAAATAACGCTCCCCATCGTTTCTCTGTACGTCTTCCAATGGCGACGAGCATGGGCCCGAAGTAATCTACTCCTAGGCAGGTGAAAGGAGGGCTCGTTTTCGTTAGACGTTCAAGTGGCAGGTCTCCTTGAGGCGTGATCTGTGGCGTCTTCTTCCGAATTCTACACCATCCGCAGTCTCGTGCTACTTTCTTCACCATGTTTCGATGCGATGGTATCCAATATTTCTGCCGGATCTCGTTCATCACGGTGTTGTGGTTCCCATGGTTGAAGGCTTCGTGGAGGTATTTTACTAGCAGCTGGGTTATTCGGTGACGTTTGTCCATCAGAATTGGGTTCTTGTATGAAGCTATCAGGTACTTGGCTGCTCCGATGCGGGTGGATAACCTAATGAGCCCGTCTTCTAATTTGATCGTGAGGTTCTTCAGGTTGAATGTTGGACTGAGGTCTTCCTTCTTGCGTAGGGCAGCTAATTCGTCTGGGAAGCTATCTTCCTGCGCTCTTCTTATTAGCAGTTGTTCCGCCTTTTCCACGTAGAGTGCAGACTTTGGTAAGAAGGTCACTTCCTTCTTGCTCGGTCTCTTTTCTGATGGCTGGGCCTTTGGTCTCTGTGTTTTCTTCCAAACTGGATCTTGTGTTCTTCTGGTAATAAGTTTTGTGATGTTTACCTTTTTCTTTATTTTTCGCCTGAAAACGTCTACGGCTTGCAGGTATCTCGCTGTCGCGTGTAGTAGGCGTGTCCAGCTGGAGAATCTTTCTGGATCGGGTACGATGACAGGGGCGACTTTTCTAACGCTTAATGTGACGGCGTTAGGTTTTTCCTCGCCTGTGTCGGCGATGGAGACTTTCTTCTCTTCCGTAGGCCAATTTCTGGGGTCTTCGTGTAAGAAAGCTGGACCCTTGAACCATCGATGTGTTATGTCGAAGTTGGATGGGGTTTCTCTGGTAGCGTCGTCGGCTACGTTGTGTTTTGTTGGAACCCAGCGCCATTCTTTATGTTTCGTTAGCTCTTCTATTTCGGCGAGGCGGTGCGCGACGAAGGGCTTGAATCGCCGGGGGTCTGATTTGATCCATGTCAGTGCTGTTCTGGAGTCGGTCCAGAAGTATCTTCGGGTGGTAGTCAAGTCCATTTCTTGGCTCGCACTATTGGCTAAGCGGCTTCCCAACAGACACGCTTGTAGTTCGAGGCGAGGTATAGAAGTTGGCTTGAGAGGTGATACTCTAGCTTTTGCCGTTAGCAGCTTCACTTCCACGCGATTGTCTGGATGTTGAGAGCGCCAGTACACTGCACAAGCGTACGCCTTTTCGCTCGCATCGCAGAATGTGTGCAGCTCCCCCTCGGTCACGTCGTATGTGAGGCAGCGAGGAATTCGAAGATTTTCAAGCTTCCTTAGATCTCCAAGCCATTTTCTCCATTCTTCTTCTCTAGGCGGAGGCAATATCTCGTCCCATTCCAGGCCAGACCTCCACAAATTCTGAAGCATTACTTTTCCCTGTATGGTTATGGGTGACGCCAGTCCTAGCGGGTCGAAGACTGACATAACTGCGCTTGTTGCTTCTCTCTTCGTCGGTGCACGTGTTCCTTCCTTGGCCTCAGTAGGAGTGTTGCGCAGGCTCAGAGTGAAATGGAGGCTATCTTCTTGGATGCTCCAGTTGAGTCCCAGGGTTTTCTCTATTTGGTCCTTGGGCTCTCCCAGCACGATAGAGTTAGCCTTGGTTTCTGCGTCGTTGAATTCTTCAACCGATGAAGGGTCGTTGCTTGCCCAGCCCCTCAAGAGAAATCCGCCTTTCTTGTGGATCTCGTTCACATCTCTTGAGACTTTGGTAGCAGTCGCTGCGTCGGGAAAACTTGCGATGTAGTCGTCCATGTAGTGATTTCGGTTTATTGCTCTGACGGCTTCTGGACAGCGACTGGCGAAGTCTTCCGCATTTTTGTTCTTTACATATATAGCGGTACACGGCGAACAGGCGGCTCCGAATATCAGGGATGTCATTCTGTACTCCTTGTTCTTCCAGAGGAATCGAAGGCTGTCTCTGTCTTCTTCGTTGATTTTTATTCTCAGGAACATTTCTTTGATGTCTGCGACGACGGCAACTGCTTCCTGGCGGAACCGGAGCAAAACACCGAACAGTGATTGTAGCAAATCGGGTCCAGCCAACAACGCGTCGTTCAGCGATTTTCCATTTGATTTTGCGGCGGCGTCGAAGACCAGTCTCATCTTTTTCTTCTGGGGATGGACGACGGCGAAGTGAGGCAGGTACCACGATCTTGAGGAGGCAGGTTCATCTGTTACTTCCTCGGCGTATTCGCTGTTGATCAGGTTTTCGACTTGTTCTTCATATTTCTGCTTAAATTCTTCATTCTTCAAGAACTTCTTCTCCATTCCCCTTAGTCGTCGCACCGCAGCTGTTTTGCTTTCCGGTAGACTTTCTTCATCCGTCTTCCAGATTAGGCCTGCGCTGAATCTTCCATCCGGTAATCTCTTCGTCGTAGAATGCAGCACGTCGATAGCCCGTTGGTCTATGTCGCTGGATGGTCTTCTTGCGGCGACTCCCAGGGCCTCGATGTCGAAGTGGTCTCTGATCATCTTCTCGAGGTGATCATCTTTTCCTTTAGGCAGCGTCACTAGGTGATTCACCATTCGTACTGGAGTATTGTTTCTTGACTTGGTTCCGTGCAATACCCATCCCAGCTGAGTTCTGGAGGCTACCGGCTTGCTTCTGTCACCAACTTTCACCTCTTGGGACACGATCAGGTGCCAGTTATCTTGCCCGATGAGTACAGTTGGACGAGCGTTAGGGTACTTCAGTTGATCTGCCATCTTTTCTAGATGTTTGCAATCTTCTAGGTCCTTATCGCTGACTTCTTGGGGGGACAAGTTCAAGGCTTTAACGGTGTATCCCGACATTTTCTCCATGTTTCGCTCGAACCTTCCTCTGATCTTGATGTCGACCTTCTTTGACTTCTGGCTCATTTGATGACCTCCCACGCCCTCTATTCTTAATTCTTCTTCAGGACCTTGAGCTCCAATCATGTTCACGATGTCTTCTTCTATAAGTGTCACTGTCGATCCTTCATCCATGAGGGCGTAGACTTCGGCTTTGGCTTCTGGTCCCCATAGTTCTACTGGCACGATTTTCAGGTAGGCTCTTGAGATTGTTCGTGTTGCATTCACCGTTGATGCTACGGCTTTGGTTTCTTGCGTAGTTGGCTTCGTCCTTTCTTCAGAATGCAACATCACATGATGGCTTCTCTTGCATTTTCCGCACGGCTTTGCTTTGCAACTGAATCTTCTGTGTCGTCCCAGTAGACACTTGAAGCATATGAAGGCTCGCTTGGCTTGTTCCCATCTTTCTTCTATGGAAGCGTCGACGAACTTCTTGCATTTCAACAGTGCGTGTTCTCCATCACATTCAGGGCAGGCGATCTTCTCTGGCTTCTTCGTGTCGTCCTTGCATGAACATACTGTCGCTGTTTGCGGTTTGTCTTGTTCTTCGTCTGAATCCTCTTCGTTCGATGAGTATTCCTCTTGGTCGTTCTGTGTAACTTGGGTGGCGTTCACCCCGCGGGAACCTGCAGGTCGCATGCGGCTTCTCAATCCTTCCTTCTTCATTTTGGCCCCCATGAACTCGTGCATCTCGAATTGATCCACCATCTGGTTGAAGAAGTTCGTAAGGCCGATGAGGATCGGTTCATCATCTTTTTCTTTGGATGCTCTGTACTCATACCACCTGAATCGCACCAGAACGCACATCTTCTCGATTATACGATTCGCTATGTCGCTTGAGTGTAGATAACTTTGCTTCTTCATTTGTTTCACAACGCTGACTGTATTGGCCACGGCTCCAGCATATCTCACCAACTCTCTTGCATCTTCAGACATGGGAGGCAGCTTCTCTATGTTCTCTATCTCGCTCCTTATCAGATAAGTGGGTCTTCCGAATCGACGTTCTAATGCAGTTATTACTTCTTCTGGATCCACTTGTGTGTAGAGAAGGGACTTCACTGCTTCCTTGGCTTTTCCTTTGATTGCTCTTCTCAATCTTCCCATATTCTCGATTCCACTGAAGAGAGCCTGTGAGTCCTTGTACGTTGCTTTAAAGGCCATCCAGTCCCTCGCGTCGCCGTCGAATTGATGTAGCTCACTGACGTACTTCGGTGCTCGTTGCATAACTGCTGTTGCTTTGCTGTCTGTGGCGGACTTGACTGCTTCCATTATTGCTTCGGCCAGCTGACTAGTGGGGGTCGTTATGGATGATGTCGTTCCTGCAGCGTGCGGTGCTTCCTTTCTGTTTTCCACTTCGACGCACTCTGCTTCCTTTGATTTCGACACCCAGGCTTCAGTGGCCTTTTCAGCGGCGGCTTTGGATGCGGTGTCCTCTTCATCATCACTCAAGTCCGTATCATCTTCATTGACACGTGTTAATTCCAACTTGGTTTTCGCCAGCTTAGTTTTCATCTTAATTTCTTCCAGCTAGCTTAGTTTTCATCTTAATTTCTTCCAGCTGTAATTTCTCTAATTCTAACCTGGCTTCTAGTTCTTTCTTCTTATTGCTTCCTTTATTTGAAGTAGACTTTGCCTTCTTCTTCTTCTTCTCCACCATGGTAGTATCGGTATCCTCGACCACGGTTGTATCTTCAGTAAGCGCGCTGCTCTCTGTTACCTCTTCGGAGGTGGTAGCTGACGTCTCCGTAGTCTCTTCTTCCGTGGTCGAGCGCGTGCTATCTCCTTTACGGCTTCGCGTCATCATTGTTCATTCACTTTCACAGCACTTATTGTCAATATTGTTCAATGACTTACCGGTGTTTATGTGTTATTGTCCTTTAGCAGCAGATGCGTCGGAGTGCAAGCGTGGACACCCTTCGACATTCGTGGTTTAAACTCACTAAACAATGTTCATATAACACTTTAGTCGGTTGTCCTTTATGCACTCACTAAAAATCGTTCAATGTCCTTTATATTCACTAAACACCGATTATATAACAATTATGTACTCGCTATACACGTTCCCGTAACACATAAGCACTCACTACACTTGTTGCAAGACACTGGCACACACGCAGCTTCGAGTAACAGCGGGCTTCGAGAGGGCGCGGCGCGACTCGTGGTCGGCCCTCCCAGCGACGAACTTCACAGGCGCACGTAGGGCTTCGAGTGATACGGGGCTTCGAGAGGGCGGGGCGTAACTCGTAGCCGACCCTCCCAGCAATATTCTTCACTCAGCAGGTCGTGCGTTCACCAACAGGTCCTCCGTAGAGGGCCGAGCTTCGAGAATAAGCGATCTTCCTAGTCGTTTTATTCCCAGCGACGAACTTCACAGGCGCACGTAGGGCTTCGAGCGATACAGGGCTTCGAGAGGGCGCGGCGTAACTCGTAGCCGACCCTCCCAGCAATATTCTTCACTCAGCAGGTCGTGCGTTCACCAACAGGTCCTCCGTAGAGGGCCGAGCTTCGAGAATAAGCGATCTTCCTAGTCGTTTTATTCCCAGCGACGAACTTCACAGGCGCACGTAGGGCTTCGAGCGATACAGGGCTTCGAGAGGGCGCGGCGTAACTCGTAGCCGACCCTCCCAGCAATATTCTTCACTCAGCAGGTCGTGCGTCCACCAACAGGTCCTCCGTAGAGGGCCGAGCTTCGAGAATAAGCGATCTTCCTAGTCGTTTTATTCCCAGCGACGAATTTCACAGGCGCACGTAGGGCTTCGAGCGATACAGGGCTTCGAGAGGGCGCGGCGTAACTCGTAGCCGACCCTCCCAGCAATATTCTTCACTCAGCAGGTCGTGCGTCCACCAACAGGTCCTCCGTAGAGGGCCGAGCTTCGAGAATAAGCGATCTTCCTAGTCGTTTTATTCCCAGCGACGAACTTCACAGGCGCACGTAGGGCTTCGAGCGATACAGGGCTTCGAGAGGGCGCGGCGTAACTCGTAGCCGACCCTCCCAGGAATATTCTTCACTCAGCAGGTCGTGCGTTCACCAACAGGTCCTCCGTAGAGGGCCGAGCTTCGAGAATAAGCGATCTTCCTATTCGTTTATTCCCAGCTATGATCTTCAGCACACGTAGGGCTTCGATCGGTGAGTAGTTAGTGCGCGGCTCGTAAAAACTAATATTCACGTAACTTCACTAATTCAGTTTTGCTGAAATACGTAAGCTTCTCGTAGAATGCTGCTTATCCTCAAATCGCGATTTATCTTCACGTAACTTCAGACTCAGGCTTCAGTTCTTCAATCCGGCTGCAGAAGGACCAGTTCTTGTAAGGGATTTGCACTGAAACACCTTGATAAGTTAACACTTTCGTTTATTGAGCCGCGCACTATGGAATACTAATTTTTACAATCTTAGGTTTTCTAAAGTAGTTTTTTACTATGGTACAAGTAGCAGATGTTCTTATTAAAAAGTTAGGCTTCTAAACCAATCGTGATCAAGAGGGGCTGGGATTATGTAGCCAGACTGGCGCCTAATTCTCGACAAGTATGAACCTGCTCCCTGATCGGTACCTTTTCTAGTAGACAGGTTTCGACTCGTTTGTAGGCGATACCATTTTTTGCGTATGTGTGTTTAGGTGCCTGTTAGTGTTTTACCTGTGTGTTTTTGTCGAGTTAGAACCTGTATTATGGGCGATACCATTATTACCACCTATGTAGGTACCTTCTCTTTAGGATGTATGGGGGTGCTAACTACGTTTATTATTGATTGGTTTATAGCTATTTGGCTACTTTATCTATAAGTACTAATTAAACTTATTCGCTATGGGAGATCAAAACTAGCCCTATGCTAAGAAATATAACAAACAATTACCTACTTATACCTATCTATTTTAAAATGGTTTTTATTGTTTAATCGAACATTCAATTGTAAATCAAGTCTTCTTGTAGTCGCCAACAAATATTTAGATAAAACAATTGGACCAACTAATAAGGGTCTAGGTCACGCGCGTAATATACTGACACGGAAGTAGTTTAGTATTTTGATAGCAGAGGGCGCTTTTTAATCTGTTATCATCCAAATCTCCCCAGATGGCTCTCTATTTCAGTATATACAAAGTACTCTTTGGTGAGAACTCAGACGCGCGCGCAGTCAGCCGTCTTGTGAGTGTCTCTCGCCAAAAATCAGTTTTCTATGGAAACCTACTTAAGGTAAGTGCCCTCCGAATTTAAGGATTTTGTCAGCTTAAAGAAAGAATTAATGATCGATTTCAGTGGATTTAGTTATAATAAAATCTTGTTATATTCGGCTTTGATTATATTGTTACATATTTACATTATTTATCGTATTTTTAGAGATATTTACTGTTCAAGTAATGGATTCAATTTTGTTCGCTTGATCCAATAGATGAACGGCGTTCAACTAATGGAGAAAAGGCATATTTTCACAAGCATTATTACTTTTAAACTCTCGCTTTGAGACCAAAACAAAACCACTCAAAGGAATTTTAATAAATGTATTATCTTAATTACCAAAAGTTGAACACATGATTTTAGTGGTTTTGATTATTTTTAAGGCTTTATTTTAGTATGAAATCTTGCACTGTTCAGCTTTAGATTTCATGCCCTAAATTTGAACTACACATTTTATTCGTTCAAATTTTTGGTATCGTTCCAAAAGCTGAACGCTGAAGTGAATTTTATTCGTTCATTTTGTGGTTCCTTAATCCAAATAATGAACGATTTGAATAACTTAGTTTCGATTTTAGGTCTTATTTTAACATGTGAACGGATAAGCATTATCAATATTTCTTCTCTTTTTTGATGTTATCTACATTACGAAAATAATAAAAAAAGATATGAACAAAGTACTCTCGAAGAAGCTGTACGGGTGGTACAAGCGCAACAGACAGATATCCCTGTCCAAAGCCAGCGTTGAATTTAACATTCCAAAGGGAAAAGGGCCCTCCAATGTAAAAAAGGCCAGGAAAACTAATCGTAAACTTCATCATCATGAAGAAGATAAAATTGCTACCTGAATTTTAAATTTGGCCAAAATTGGCTATCATGTCAACACAAAATATGATGTCAGGGAGACTTGCACAGATTTTTGAAGCTAAGACTAATGTATTAGACAAACAATTAAAAGCCTTTAGTAATACTTACCATGGTTTTATTTATAATAAATTTTCAAAATTTCCTCTAGGTACTACCATTTAAATGTTAGTTCAACTATTGGGTACAAAATGTTCATAATTAGGGCTCATTGTTCAACAATTGGGGTAAAACCCTAATATTTTTACAAAAAGCAACATAAAAAAATAAGTTGTAAATCTAGACAGTTCTTTTTTTAATCTATCAATTCCTGAGGATTATGGAATACTAAAAAAAAATAAGCATACATCAATGTCGTGAAATAACCGAGTAACAAATATTTAAAGTTGTCAAAAACGCTTAACCGTTCATTTATTGGTGCCACTACCCTATATGCTAAGTAAACTTATAATAGAAATATCAACTATAACTGGATTTTATTAATGCTAATGAATTTATAAAGGGTTTTAACTGCAGGGGTATGGGCTAAAGATAATAGGAAGGGAATGTTAATAGGGCGGGGAATATCAGAAGGGAGTATGTCGTAAAGAGGAGTGGTTAAACGAGGACAAGAGAAAAATAAGTGTTCTAGAGTACCCTCATCCAGACCGCATTCACACAATGAGGTATCCCTTACGCGGATTTTGGCCAAAAACACTGGTGTGTGTGCAAACGAACCCAAGTCGGAGTCTAATAATAACAGAGGTAGCTATTTTACTAGAGAATTTTAATATTCTGAACCAACATTCAGATGGAATGAACGGTTGGATAGAACCATAAAATCTTCCCTTCAATAATCTAGTTTTTTGCCAATGCTCATTCCAATTCTTCATCATCTCGGGTTTAACAAGACAGTGCAGATCTCGGGGATAACAAGACGGATGAGACTCGATCCCATTCCGAATAGCCAGCTTAGCAATCGAATCCGCATTCTCATTATCAACAATTCCAGAATGGCTAGGGATCCAAGCTAGAGCGATCTCTAAGCCTAAGCAGTGGCATATAGACAGTAGTTGTTTAATCTTTAGAATAAGGGGAGAATTGTGACGAGAGCGAAAAGGTGATTTTGTTAAATCCTGTAAACAGCTAAGAGAATCCGAGAGAATAAGGCTTTTGTTGAGTCCATGTGATTCAATATAGGAGACTGCTTCCACAAGAGCTATTGCTTCCCCTGTGTATATAGTACCATAAGCAGGGCTACGAAAATTAAGGATAATTTTGTATTTTGGGATCCAGACAGCTGATCCAACACTACTATTATCTGACATCTTAGAGGCATCTGTATATAACGTCAGCCAATCGTGCCAGTCCTCTGCTAGAATCCTATTGAATTTGGCATTAGCAGCAGGGTCATGTTTGGAAATACCAAAGTTCAAAATAATTTTTGGTTGAAAGAGCAAGGAATCAAAATCTACTTCAAATAAGGGGTTTATCTCTAACTGGACTAAGGAAATTTGCAAATTATTGAATTTACTGAGGCTGTTAACGAGGAGTGGAGGATTTTTGTGAGACCAATAGCGAGATGTTGGGATTATCTGAGAAAGTGTTCGAAGAGGAGGGAGAAAAGGGTGACATTTATACTGGATGACTTTATAAAAAAATCTGTCACAGAGATATTGTCTACGCAAGTGAAGGGGGGGCTCTAAACATTCTACCTGAAGGCATCCTGAAGGGCATTAATAGGAGAGCATTTCATAGCACCCGTGATAATACGCAAACATTTGGATTGAATCCTATCCAGTTTGGCCAGGGCTATTTTGTTGCATGGTTCCAACAGAAAGATTCCATAGTCAAAGTGACTACGAACTATAGCGTTATATAGGATTTTCTGGGAAGTTGGATGAGATCCCCATCGAACTCCAGAAAGAGCACGTAAGACATTTACTGGACACTGACAAACTTAAGCTGTAGTCGGTCAGCCACTGGTTTAAGTAGTAAAGGGTAGAATTTAAGCGAGATGATGCATCTGAAAGGGAAGCTGAACTAAGGTAGAGAGCAATGTCGTCGGCATATTGTAGGATTTTGCAAAAACAACTCACTGAAGACTCCAAATCATATGTATATATATTGTAAAGAATGGGGCTTAAGACCGACCCCTGGGGTAGGCCCTTCCACACTAGACGGGATGGGGAGAGGTAGTTTTGGTGACGGACAGAAATAGAACGGGACATAAGGAGATTACAAATGATGTTGACCATTCTCACAGGGATACTCAGCTGTAGCAGCTTTTGCCTGAGTATTGGAAGTTGGACATTATCATAGGCTGAAGCTATGTCTAGAAAAACACCGAGAACACTTTCATTATTGGAAAAGGCAATGCGGACATCAGACATGAAGACA
The DNA here is from genome assembly GCA_949987655.1 of Polymixis flavicincta. Classification (NCBI taxonomy): domain Eukaryota; kingdom Metazoa; phylum Arthropoda; class Insecta; order Lepidoptera; family Noctuidae; genus Polymixis; species Polymixis flavicincta. The sequence goes on along the minus strand of OX465177.1, from coordinate 7,173,871 downwards.
CTTAGACTATCTACAGTTCCCATACCTCTTCGAAAACCGAACTGAGAACTGGATAAAATGCCTTTAGTTTCCAAGATCCATTCAAGTCGATTCTTGATGAGATTCTCCATAATTTTAGCTAGGACAGAAGAGAGGGCAATAGGACGATAGGAAGTAGAATCTTTTGGGTCTTTCCCAGGTTTTAAAATTGGGATAATTATTTGGGATTTCCAAGACTCTGGAACTTGGCCAGTAACGAAAAAGGAATTGATTAGATTCAGAAAGATTAGTTTACTATTAGAAGAAGATTTGGAAATAAAGGAATAGGGTATTCCATCGACCCCCGGGGCAGAAACCCGGAGGTGATCTAAGGCACAAATAAGTTCTGAATAGGTAAGAGAAAAGGTCATCAAATCTATCAGAGGAAGTGGGGGGAGGAGGATCTATAGTGGGAAGGCAATCGGAGCTAGGAACAAAAGGAGGGGCTAATTTGGATATAGTCTTCCAACCAGGAACTGTGGTCATTGGTAGAAATATCGGGAAGCTCGCTGTCACACGATCTGCGGTAGATTTTAATTTTTTTCCATACAAGGGAAACTGGAGAACGTGGAGAAAGTGACTCGCAAAACTGGAGCCAACCACATCTTTTCTTTCTTGCCAATAACCTACAAGTAGTTGCAGAAGTCTTTTTAAAATTTAAATATTCGGGCATATTAATACTGGAGGAAAAGGTGTTTTCTGCTTCTTTACGTTTACGGACGCCATCAGTACATTCAGCATCCCACCAAGGTGGAGAAGGTATTAGGTGACGGGCAGAGTTTTTTAATGGGATTGAAGAATTGGCCGCTCTCAACAGACACTCAACAAAATCACTGTAGAGAATTAGGGAGTTGGATGTACATATTTGGGGAAAATTTTGAAGTTCTGCGTACAAATTGGACAAGAACTTAGACCAGTCAGCTTGGTGTAGGCGATATTTTTGTAGGATTTGGATTGGAGGAGAACATGGGTGAGTACCTACTTGGAAATGAAATTAGGATAGGAAAATGGTCACTCCCATATGAGTTAGGGAGAACAGACCAGGAAAGCGTTGATACTAAAGAAGGGGAAGAGAAAGTAAGGTCAGGAACACTAATATTTTGGTTAGGGGAAACCCGACGGGTAGCAGATCCATCATTAAGAACACAAAGGTTGCGGTCATCTAAAAGGTCTAGCAAAAAGCTGGAGGAGGGGTCATTACAGTGAGAGCCCCAAAGGGTGTGACGGCAATTAAAATCACCTAGCACAATCAAAGGGCTGGGAATAGAAGAAAGGATAGAGTTAAATTCAGACAAAATATTAGCATTGGGATGGGGAATGTAGGCAGATACATAGGATATGTCCATGGCTCTAATGGCCACTACATGTAGTCCAGGATGTATTGGAGTGTTACATTTTAGCGTAACCAGATTTTAATTAAAATGGAATAACTCTCTGAGGAGTTGGAATAGAAACATCTGATTTCGCATGATGCTGTGAGTTCATAAAAGGTACAAACCACCATAATTGGCAAGTTTCTAGTGTTTCTCATTGAAGCGCAAGGATAGATTTTAAAGTTTTTGAAAAACAATTTCTTATTTTCCAACGGTGTCGAATACGGAAAAAATTAAATTGTACAACATACGCACAAATTAAGACCCACTGTCGTAAAAAAATCGTAGTTGTATGTCATGCCGTTTAAGAGATACGGCAATTTGCTAAACGTTACTCCAGCGGCATCTTGAATAACTCTGAAACCTCAAGATGCAAAAATTTCATTTTTTGGGCACAATTAGGCACAAATTAGATCTATCTAAGTAGCTAGTTTGTATTCAGCTACGACCACTGGTTAAAAAACATGCCGCTGGAGTAACGTTCCTCCAGCGTAATCTGTTTTTCGTGAATATCATTGGATCGGCTGGAAGTACAAATTCTAAATTTCGGGCACATTTACATGAGACGGGGTAGTAAAGCCGAAATCCTGAAAAGCGACAACATTCCGCTGGAGTAACGCACACTCTTTAGAGGCAGCAACCATAATAAAACATGAATAATTTTATTATCACTGTGATATTGAGTGCTAGGTATAATCAGAGTGCATTACTGAGCTGCCGATCAACCTTCTGTATTAGCACAGAGTACTTTTTATATTTAGTGTATAAGGCTCTAAACAGACAGACTACATTTCAACTAATTTGCAAGTAATTTGAATGCACCCTGACTGCAAATGGGCTGCATGGTTGCTTTGTAGTGGGAGTACAGTCAGTTGTCTAGAACCTTCGTGGTTTTTAAATTGATAAGTATAATACTAAGAACAAAATGATTACTCAACCTTCTTTAGGTTTTATTTCATATAAACAATAATCACATTTTGAATAAATACAATTTTTCCTGAATAACTTTATTTGTTTTCTTGTTTAGGAGTTACAGCATCCGTTGCAGCTTGTTCACTTGCATCCAGAGCTGTATTAATATATTCGTAAGCTTTGATTGCAGCATTACTAGTGTGTGTAGGCAGGTCCACTAAGAAGCTGAATGTAGTCTTCACCCCACTATTCCAATAGTATTTAAAAAGGTACGAAACTCTATCTTGTGTTGGGAGTGGCGGTAACTAAAAACAAAATAAAAAATAATAATTGATTCATACTTAAAACATATCGAAGGTTAGGCAGAGAATATACATCACAGGTTACCTCATATGGTATTTGACTTTTAAGTTCCCCAACATAAGGTGAAACTCCTTTTTCTAGCTCTTCATACAAAGCAGTTGTAGTGGCACTGTCTTTCCAAACTCCCTTATCAATGGTGTAATATACCGCCGAGCCTAGAACAGCTGATTTTAATCCGAATCTAAAAAGTAATCAAAATAATGATAGCATGATTACGACACTAAAATGTATGGTGCACATTCAAAAGATATAATATGCTCGCTTGTGAAACCTACATACTATTATCAATACTTACTTTAACATTTTTACGAAAAAGTGATCATCAAATTAAGAGATAATTAGTATATTTACTTCGTAATTATGTAATATTCGAGCAAGAAACGCAATACACACTTTTATATCAATTTTTTGACATTGACAATTTGATTTGATTGAATTGATCTAGTACAGTGTTGCCAACTAAAGTAAGTGGTAAAGAACAGGATTTACGGTTTCTGGTAGGGAAGTACCCCTGTGTAGTGTGATAATGGGTAAGGTATGTATTAAAATTGGATCTTCAATTTGGTTACCTAGCAACTGTATACCTATTGTTTTGTCACTCTTGTGTCAAGTAAAAGAAAAAATTATGGTGTTTTATTAAAGTTTATTGTAAAGTATTGTTCTTGTGCATTTGTGATTATATGTATTTCTTTTGGATAAACCACGCTCTGCTACCTTAATCTCCAATAGGTTATGGGCCCAGAACGCAGAAGTGTAAAATGGAGCTTTCAAAAATACAAATCACAAAACTTGATGGCCACAATTGGGTCGCCTGGAAATACCGAATGGTTGCCCTACTAAAAGGCATTAACGGAATTTGGGAGATTGTGGAAGGCAAGGCACAAAAACCGGTGAAACCAGCGGAAGGCAGTGGTGATGCCGTAGTTGAAATTTACAATAAAACTTTACGAGATTTTGTTACATTGGAGAGCACAGCCCTACTGCTAATAACAAACAATGTAACGGATGAAACACTAGGGAAAGTAATAAGGTTGTCCACTCCCAAGGAAGTATGGAAAGAACTCCATAGGCTGTATGAGGGTCCTGATGAGGGCAGGCTCTACGACTTATGTTTGGACTTCTTTAAACTTAAAAGGGATCCGTCAGATAACATGTCAACTCATGTCTCGAAACTGAAGAATCTGTGGCACAATCTGAAGGAAGAATTGCTCAAAGAGGAGAACGTCGAAATGCCTGAAGTTCTTTTGATTTGCAAGATTCTGGATACGTTGCCGGAAACTTATTTTTCGTTCAAGTCTAGTTGGCTATTGATGTCTAAGAAGGAAAGAACAGTGGACAATATTACGGCCCAACTGTGTGCACATGAAAAAGCGCTGAATGCAACGATGGCTGACACTGAATCGAGCGGAAGTGCGCTTTGTGTAAGAACTAATAGAAAGGTTGCTAAAGGAAATGACCAAAGAGACCAGCAAAATAAAAAGAGGTACAAATGCTTTATTTGCAAAGAGTCTGGACATCTTAAGAAAGATTGCCCGAATAATGGCAAGAAAGAGAAGGAAAATCTAGCTCGCAGTTCCAACATGATGTTACTGACGGTGAATTCAACAGATTCTGGGACTAACCGTGATTGTGATCATTGGTACATAGACAATGGAGCAACACATCACGTCACAAGTCGAGGAGATCTATTTCAAGATTTTAAACATTTTAGTGAAACTCACACAGTAACGACGGCTGACGGAAACATTATAAAGGCAGTTGGAAAAGGCACAGTCCGTTTAGGGGCCAATGTTAAAGGAAAACGTGACTTCCTTTTGTTAAGAGATGTTTGGTATGTTCCCCAGATTAGCAAGAACCTTTTCTCTGTGCTTAGTACACAGGACAAGAACCCTTCAAGTATTTTTGAGTCACGGGTTACAACATGTTCCATGAAGATCAATGGTAAGGTTGTCTTTACAGGAAAAAGGCAAAGGTATGGCGGTTTGTACAAGATAGACTGCAAAGCCATATGTGCTGATTTTTCAGTCAATTTAATTGAGCATGGAGATATGCTGCAAGTATGGCACGAGCGCATGGGACATCAAAACAAGAGACATATCAAAATATTGATAGAGGAAGAGTTAGGAATAAAGACATTTAACAGTGGAGAATTATGCGAAGGTTGCATCTTTGGTAAAGCGCACAGGAAGCCATTTGGTGTTCGCGAAAAGGCAACAAAACCTGGTGAACGCATACACTCAGACGTCTGTGGACCCTTTCCTTGGAGTATCTCTGGATATCGATACTTCGTACTGTTTAAGGATGAGTTCACACGATATAGGTATGTGTACTTCCTTAAAAATAAATCTGATGTTTCCGAAAAGTTAAAAGAGATGATGTCTGAGGCTAGAAATGGTGGACATACTATTATCGAGGTTTTAAGCGATAATGGAGGCGAATATGATAACAGGAAAGTTCGAGATATACTTGGACAAGCTGGAATAAAGCAAAGACTCATTATGCCATACACTCCAGAACAAAATGGGTGTAGTGAAAGAGACAATCGCACTATAGTCGAATCTGCTCGAGCGATGATGCACGCGCATGATGAGATTCCTCAGAATTTGTGGGCTGAGATGGTAAATACTGCTGTTTACATACTAAACAGGACAGGACGTACTTCAGTGAAACACAAGTCGCCTTATGAACTGTGGCTTAACAAGAAGCCTCAGATAAAGCACCTGAGGATAATCGGTTCACCTTGCTTTGAGCATGTACCAAAGCAGAAGAGAAGGAAATTGCAAAAGAAAGCTACACGGTGCATTTTAATTGGATACGACAATGACGACGGATACAGACTTTGGAATCGGGAAAGAAATTCATTAGTCCGATCTAGGGACGTTATTTTCAATGAAAAAGCACTAGAGACTTCAATGAATGAATACCCTAAAGCAGTCTGCAGTCCGGAAAATGAAATTGAAGTAGACTTTGGTAAAGATGCTTTAAGAGATTTTGATAAAAGAACTCCTGTTATGCCTGATATTGAAAGAGTCGGTGAAACTGACATGAACTTAGGTGAACAGAACCTAGATATTGGAGAAGAGTTTCATGATGCAGAAAATGTAATAACTGAACAGTCTGTTGAATCAGAGGGAGATGGAAACGTTAACGAAGATGATAATGTCGTTGAAGATGATTTCAATGATGAAATTATCGCAGATGAACGTGAAGATGTGTTCCCAGAACAGATGATACTTCGAGACCGTTCTTTGTTACGTCCTCCAGACAGATTCAAAGACTTTGTTATGAACGCGATAATGGGATACAATGAACCAGAAACGTACAAAGATGCGATCAGAAGCCCAGATAAAGAGCTATGGGAAAAGGCCATGGACAGCGAGATCAGTTCTTTGAAGGAAAATGACACATGGAAGCTTGTGAATCTACCCAAGGGCAGAAAAGCTTTACCTAGTAAGTGGGTTTTCAAAGTCAAGATGAATGCTGATGGCTCTATAGATAAGTACAAGGCTAGATTGGTGATAAAAGGTTTTCATCAAAAGAAAGGTATAGACTACATGCAGACCTTTAGCCCTGTGACCAGAATTGCAACTGTCCGCTCAGTGATTAGTACAGCAGCGAGCGAAGGCATGTCGATGAGACAGTTCGACATTTCGACTGCCTTCCTGTATGGCTCTTTAGATGAAGAGATATTCATGAAACAGCCAGAAGGTTATAATGACGGCTCCGGTCAAGTATGTCTTCTGAAGAAAAGTCTCTATGGGCTGAAGCAAGCACCACGGTGCTGGAACCGGTGCATTCTAGATTATTTCAAAGAAATCGGTTTCAAGGCAAGTGAGGCAGATCCTTGTCTTTTGATACGAAAGAGAGGTTGTGGAAAGCTTATAGTAGCTCTGTACGTGGATGACGGTCTGGTCGTCGGATCCAATGACGTACTGATAGACGACTTGATGAAGGAGCTCAAACGTCGTTTCAAAATAACCACAAAAACTGCATCCTATTTTCTTGGAATAGAGATAGAAAGCAGAGGAGATAGAATTAAGATATTCCAGACGTCGTATGTGCATAAGATCTTGCGAAGATTCGGAATGGATACCTGCAAACCGGTCTCAACGCCGATTGCAAAAGACGGCACATGGAGCGAGAAGGTGGACATGAGTTATATGAAAGATAACTATAGGCAAATTGTTGGAGCCTTGGCTTACTTGATGGTATGCACTAGACCTGACATTGCATATGCTGTAAGTGTAGTCTCACGAAGTCTGGAAACACCAGAAGAAGCAGACTGTGTCCGATTAAAGCGCATAATGCGATTTTTGCAGTACACGCCAGATCTAGGTATCATGTACAAGAAAAATTACAAACAAGGCATTTTGGAATGCTATAGTGATGCTGATCATGCAGGAGATGTCAGCACTGGTAGATCCACTACTGGAGTGCTGTGCATGTATGCAGGAGGAGCGGTGTCGTGGTTAAGCCAACGACAGGCAAGCGTTTCAATATCGACCACCGAGGCAGAAGTTGTTGCCGCAAGTGAAGCAGCCAGAGAGACTATTTGGCTATCTCGGCTTATGAACGATCTTGTCGTTCTTAAAGAAACTCCATGCATAAGAGTGGATAACGAAGCTGCAATCAGGCTGGCTGAAAATCCTGAATTCCATCGACGAACTAAACATATCCGAGTTCGACATTTCTTTGTGAGAGAATTGGTGACGGGCGGTGAACTAAAAGTCAATAAGGTATCTAGTGAAGATCAGCTGGCAGATATCCTGACCAAGCCACTAGCAAGACCGAGGATCAGAAAGATCTCTGACCTGATAGGTATTTGTTGAGAGGAGATATTAAAATTGGATCTTCAATTTGGTTACCTAGCAACTGTATACCTATTGTTTTGTCACTCTTGTGTCAAGTAAAAGAAAAACTCATGGTGTTTTATTAAAGTTTATTGTAAAGTATTGTTCTTGTGCATTTGTGATTATATGTATTTCTTTTGGATAAACCACGCTCTGCTACCTTAATCTCCAATAGTATGGAATTCGGTTATAAGACAATTTATATAAATATTCGTTAGAACAAATGATCTTATTACCAGTACTCCGAGTGAAAAGATGTGTTTACGTCTAAATATGTATAGAGCTAAAATAGGCGAGTATAATAAACAAACCGGCAAGTGGTTGGCGTATGTAGGTACAGACGACAACACATCAAGCTACCGCAAACTGTCAAATTGAAAATCTATCAACGAAATTTGACAGATTGGGGAAGCTTGAAGTGCTGGCGTCTGTACCATTGAACTTATGGAAATGTATTTCTTAGCTAATAAAATCGAACACAATGTGAATGTGAATAAGCGAAATAAGCGTGGGTAAAATAATCCACGCTTATTTCGCTAGAGTCTATTGCCAACATAGCCGACCTTTTTTTTTTTTGTTTTGGCTACGCACGGTTTGTGCATTTAGCAAGTGACAAGTAATTTTACTTTTCAATCAAGTAAATGGCCCGATATCAGGCACGAAGTTACAAAAAAGTCACAGTCAGTCAAGTCAAAGTTATTGTAAAGCGGTTTAAATCAATGAAAGCGGTACCTAGTAACTTTACAACAACCTATTAGGAGTTTTTGGGGGGAACACGAAAAGGCCACGTTAGTCACTTATTTTCACCTTCACTACACTTGTGTACATACTCACACGTAACTAAATTGAATAATTCACTACCAAAATTATACAAGAAGAAGAAACAAGGTTGCTCGCAACGGGGCCCAAACCCAAGCATCAATGTTATCAGCGCTAAGTGAAACCCTTCGCGGAGAATTAGACTGCAATTTTTTAGATCGTAATTTTATGATAAAGGAACATTTAAAAAAATGATGTATTTTATTAATAATCTATGCTATAGTTATGCCATCAATTATACAAAAGCTTTTTTTGAGCAAATTAGTAATTTAGCCCTATTTAAAAATTGTGCTGTACTAGCCCTTTTTAACCTCGATTTAGCCCGAAAATCTGACACTAGCGATGGGCGATTCCGAGATGTTTTAACAGTCGAAAGAATCGAAGTCGTTAAAATAAACCATCGAGTCAACCATCGACTCACCGTTCTACAAAACAATCGATATGTTTTCGATTGTTTCGAGTCAACGGAATCGACCGCTAGTTTTCGATTGTTCGAATCAGTCACTCTCACTCACCGAGTCTCGCTCGGTCACCGAGGTCAGTCGATTGCATGCATCGAGCGAAGTACATGTTAGTTAGAGGCGAGAGCATGTTTTTAAATTCATCAAAATTTCATGAATTTTAAACCATTGCGCCAACCAACCAACTTTCGAAACTCTGAACCATCGAGGAACAACTCTCGACTCGAATGAACGCGCAATGCGCCAGTCGCAGTAACAGACCGAGTCGGCCTCGAGTCCAAGTCGAAACAATCGAAAACCATAGAGATCAAAATCAAAATCAAAATCAAAAGTCATTTATTCAAACTAGGCTGAGAGTCAGCACTTTTCGAACGTCAAAAAAATAAAACATAAGACAGTCCCCCCAAAACGCCCACCCTTCGACACTTCCTAGTGCTTTAGCTGGGAAGAAGAAGTGGCGCAACAAACTCCCCAGCAGCACAGCTGTCTGTTCAGTTAGAAGAACTTGATACTGTACAATACAATAGTAAAAAATAAAATGATTTAAAGAGTCTAATAAAATAAACAATTAAGTATATGAATGTAATTCATACAACCTGTCAGTAGGTAAGCTAATTCTGGTGAAAGAACACAAACATTGTCTTGAGTTAATCACAGCGACCAACTATTCTTATCGTTTAAGTAGTCGTTAATAGAATAATATGCCTTAGAACAAAGGTTGGATTTTACTTTGGCTTTAAACGCACTAAAATGTAAATCTAACAAAGAAGAGGGAAGCTTGTTATAAAAGGTTATACCAAGCCCAACAAATGAGTTATGAACCTTATGAAGCCGGTGAAAGGGAGCACGTAGTTTATCCTTATTTCTAGTATTTATATTATGAATATCACTGTTTTTAGTGTATAAGTGTATATTTTGCCTAATATATAAGATGTTAGCGAATATGAATTGCGATGCCACCGTGAGAATACCGATATCTTTAAAAAAATCTCTTAGGGACACTCTAGCACCCAGTTGGTAAATTGCTCGAACAGCTCGCTTTTGAAGAACAAAAATATTTTGAATATCAGCGGCTTTGCCCCACAACAGAATGCCGTAGGACATAACGCTATGAAAATAACTGAAATAAACTAACCGAGCTGTTTCAACGTCAGTGTACTGTCTTACTTTTCTAACGGCATAGGCGGCCGAACTGAGCCTTCCCGCTAGGCTTGATATGTGTGAGCCCCACTGAAGTTTAGCATCTACTGTTATGCCCAAAAAAACTGTCGAGTCTACGGTTTCAAGCACCTCTTTATCTAACACGATGTTTGGACCAAGATTTCTAACATTCGGTAAGGCGAATTTTACACACTTTGTCTTCTTGGCATTAAGTACTAGGTTATTTGCCGTAAACCACTCCGTAAGCATTGAGAGTGCACTGTTTACGTCGTCAAAATCTTGTCTATTCCTGTCTACTTTAAAAATAAGAGAAGTGTCATCTGCAAACAGAACAACATCACAAATACCCTTTAAATAGAATGGTAAGTCATTGATATATACTAAAAACAAGAATGGGCCGAGTATTGAGCCTTGAGGCACACCTAACTGAACTGGTAGCCCGGAAGATTTTACACCATTACTTTCTACACATTGGAACCTACTATGTAAATAAGAATTTATTACGTTTAAAGCTTCGTTATGGACACCATAATAACGCAGTTTACGCAAAAGCGTTTCATGGTGCACGCAATCAAAGGCTTTGGAGAGATCACAGAAAACTCCAATAGCATTTTGCGAGTTCTCCCATGCGTTAAATATGTGTTTCAACAAAGCAACACCCGCATCTGTAGTCGAACGACCCTTTGAAAAGCCATATTGTTCCTCATGAAGGAGGCTATTTAAATTAAAATGTCTTAGCAACTGCTTGAGTATTAATTTTTCAAATATTTTACTAAATGCCGGTAATATAGAAATAGGCCTAAAATTGCCCACGTTATTTTTATTACCCGATTTAAATAATGGTATGACTTTACTAATCTTCATGAGGTCAGGAAAAGTTCCCGAGTCAACACATTTATTAAAAGCAACAGCAAGATAGGGGGCTACGATGTCGATTATATTACTTAAAAGTTTAATAGAGATGCCCCAGTAATCTCCAGTGTTTTTTGATTTAAGTGTATTAAAAATATTTACTACATCACGAGGCGTTACATGTTCGAAACTTAATAAGCTACTACATTTGGGCACACTACTATGCAAAAGGTTTTCAGCTTTAGACGGGGACGAATTTAAGGTGTGAGTCGTAGTTAAAGGTATGTTGGCAAAAAACTCATTAAAAGCCTCAGCTATGTCAGCAGCTTCATTAAGTAATGTGTTGTTGACCATAATCTCTAGTTGTTTTTCCTGTTTAACCGATTTACCCGTTTCATTGTTAATAATTTTCCATGTGGTTTTTATTTTATTATTAGATTTTTTTATAGTATCGCTTAAAAATTTAGATTTAGCAAAAGCACAGATCTTTTTAAATAATTTTGAATAATTTCTGACATACTCCAGGAAAGGAGTATCAAACCTGTATTTTTTCAAACCATACAGCTCGTATAGTGTCGCTCTACTTTTATAAATACCTGCTACCTAATTGCGTAATGCATTATTGACAAACGATTCAGATTAATTTGCTTCGTTTCTATCGCAATTTGCTTAAATTTACGAATTTCGAATTGCGAAACTCCAATATCTGTGAAAGCGATTACTATTCTATTAGAGTGAATGATATGTCGGGAAAAATTGGGTATACGGTCTATTTTTCTAACTAAAGCGAATTGCGTAACTAGTTTGACAGCTATCAGTTTGTTTGAAACCAACGAGTAGTCTGTTTCGCAAGCCGAAGGCAACGTACTCGCCGCAATCATTTTTCTTCTTACATTTTAATGGGATTTAATCATTAAATCTCTTAAATTATAACGAAAAAATATAAGTGGTAGTCTTCCTGATAAACTGTGAATGTGATTTTGTGTAAAACCTCAATGTTATATCAGTATTGTGGTATTTTGGTATTTTGAATAGCGAAGCAACGAGGTGATTATACAGAGTTAATTGCAATCGTTTTCTTCTGTAACGTGTGCTTACAACCTAAAATAAAGATTCCTACTAAGAGAACCTACCTAGATGATATTTCAGAAACGAGATAATTTGGTGGCGTTTTAACGAAATACAAATTCGTAGGTACCTCGTATCGAAACTTATCATAATGTCACCAACTTAGCAAGCCAGTCGAGCATTTACGAATTGTAATTAGAAAACCTAAAAAGCGATCAATTTAAACAGGAAGAACAAAAGAAGCACACATTGAAGAAGCAGTTAATGTCAATGTATTATCTATCTAAAGACTTCTATGAACTAGCTACACACACCGTAAATACAGACTTATTTCCACATCATTGTCTGTTCAAGGTAATATCAATATTATTTCCTATAAAAGAACCTATTGAATATGCCTAAATATTGTATATACACATATTGTTTGTTGTCAATACAAAATATAGATAAGGCAATGCATAATTACTTTAAGCAAAGTAGGTAGGTAGGTACTTTCCCGTCAGTGTCGTAGGAGGCGACTCAGGGACTTACTAAGAATGGGTAGCAGTGTTCTCCATGCATTTTACCACCATACTGCGATTGCCAACCCGCTTGCCAAGTGTGGCGATTATAGCAAACCCCCCAAATTGGGGGAGGCCCATGTCCAGCAGTTGACGTCTTTCGGCTGAAATGATGATGATGGCCTACTAGGTACCTTAAATATTTTTCAACTAATTATTGTGAATAATAAGTTAGTAAAAATATCCAATTCAATTATTCTGTCTGTGGATTACAGTCCACTCCCTCTCACAGAGAGGCCTGTGCCTGTCAAGTTTATCACACACATTGCATTGTAAAATTACTATGCAATGTGTGTGAAGATTTTCAATCATACAATATTATTCTTTACATTCGGTGGAAATCCACAAAATAAGCATTGTACTCTACATGCATCAGACTATGGTAGTATTGAACATTGTTTTCTAAATATTGAAAAACCATAATACCTATTTATTTGTTATGTTTATTATGTGGAGGCCTACAAAAAATATTTCTCATTGAATTGGTTTTGCTTGATATTAATACACAATGTATATAGTTAAATAATACGTCCATCAATTTTTTTATTTATTATTAAAAAAATGACTTGCCTATGAGGTACCTAAATAAAGATAATTTATACTTTTTAGTCAAGTATCTATGTTCCATCCATCAATAGAATTGTAGGCATCTAATTACTGTTTATCTAATAGCAGAATATTGTAGTTTTGTAAAGTACATCAGTAGATTGTGCATTGAAGCGTTTAAGGGAGAGGCCTATTAAAGACTGGATGAGTAATGGATGATGGAAAATAATGAGGATGTACTTAAATTATTTTTTGTATCTTTCAGGTGGCTCAACTATATAAACAGGAAAAATGTAAACTTTCTCTCAGCAACATTACCAAGCTGTATTAAATTATAAATGACTTCCACAGGAAAACAGTAGCCCAAATTTGCCAAATTCCACTAATCTATACAATATACTTGTTTGAATTTCTTTTTGCCTCATAGCCAACAAATTCATGTCAAATGTGAACAAATGCTGTAGTCAGAAGGGTGAAATGATATAAATAAAGCAGTTATGTTAACCACTATTTTATTTGTTTTTAATTTACCTTTATGTACCAAATAAATGACAATTCAGATAAATACTGCTATTTTCTAAATAGTATCACTTTAATGATCAATAACTTGTCTTTTTTTGAACTTAATCAATGCTATAGGTATGTATTTCAACATTTAACAGTTATTTTAGTTCATAATTAAAACACTTTGTAAGTATTAAAGTTTACACCAATATCAATTAACACAAGTACATATTAAGTATATTGCTGTTGAGCAAAACTAGTCAGCAGTTTTCTTAAATAGGTAAAATTAGTATGTTCATAACAATCTTCAGTTTCTACTTTTGCACTTGAGCAGCTTGATAACTGAAGTAGTTGCAGTAGCAGTAACAGTGATGTCAGAAGTAGCCGAAACAAATGGCAACAGCCAACATCATAAGTAGCCGAAACAAATGGCAACAGCCAACATCATTCATGCTGCTTTCATGTCTATGCAGGGGAAGTGTTCCGGGGACTCCTGCAATTTTAAAACAAAATCAAATTATTTTCTGCTCAATTAAAGTACTTAATTATGGGCCAAACTAGGCAATATTTAGTAGGCCGTCATCAACCTATGGCTATTTCTTTATTTAACATGGCACGAAACTAGAACTGTAAAAAATAGGGACATATGAAATTTATGATGTGATTACATTTATGTATAAAGTTCGCCCAAAGAAAAATTCATTCATAATTATGAGTTGCTGCTTGATACTTAACTGTGTTAAAAAGCTCACCTTCAATGATAAATACAAAAGCTTGGTTTTCAATGTCCTGCGTTGCCACCAAATTCTTTGAGGTAAAACCCTCATAGGTCAATATTAGATTGAAGTTAGTAGCTCTGGCATCGTCTGCGAAAATGTTATAATAATTAACGTTATGTTGTTGGTTGTAATTGGTTATTATAGTTTGTAATTTAGTATCTGCTGCTTATGTAGATGCTGATAGAATTACATACATACAACCCCTAAGACGACCCACTGACCAAAATATCAAATAACAACATCTCAGTAGTTAGAATGTGAGGTTGACAGACAATCATTATTACCCAAAATAAATAGTTAACCTAAGAAAGTTACAATCACTAGACACACGAAATTCCTGTTTATATTGGCTTACTTACAGCACTACAGCTGATACTGAATTATGGGTAACTGGTTCGTCCTTTTCGCTATTGAGAAACACAGCTTATGACGTAGTGCAGCCAGTACAAAACGAAGACAGAGCCCTATTCCTTGCCATTTGCCAATTACGTGTTCTGTGCAGAAACCACAAAAATAATCCGATACTGTTTATCATAGGCCCATGTCTTTGTTTGCGAATAGTAAATATAATTTAGTTTATTGAAAAACATAAAACAACGAATTTAAAACAAAATTCAAGACAAACAAAAACAAAACATTTCATAGTTTTTTTATTTGTTACAGTGTTGCCAACTTTTTCCCGAATCCACTTAATCGCAATTTTTAATTTTATTTAAATTCCTATTGCTGACGTTCTGTCGTCCTTTTTGAGGTCCATTTGAAGATTTGAAATTGAAAGTAAAACTTATTATGTCACAATCAGTCATAGTTTTTCAAATCATCGTCACGTACTTTATAGATTACTAGCTTTTGCTCGCGGCTCCACCAGCGTGGATGTCGGTTATCGCGTATAAAAGTAGCCTATGTCCTTCTCCATATTCCAGAATATATCTCTGCCGAATTTCATGACGATCAGTTCAGCGGTTTAGGCGTGAAAGCGTGACAGAAAGAGTTACTTTCGCATTTATAATATTGAGTAGGGATCACAAAATAGTTACTGAAAAAGTAAGTGGAGATGTATGGATGATTGTTAGATACACAATAATGGCTTGACTTTATATTTTGGAAGCATGTTTTCATGGGATTTATTTGGTCGAAATGACACTGTTTTCGATCTCGACACGGGCACAGCCTCTGTGTGACTTCACTATATTCGTCATGCTGAAGAGTCTTTTCATATTAGCGTTTGAATCCAAAATGATTTCGGTATTATAAAGATATAATGGGAAAATTACTATCACAGGTTTCATGCAAACAGTAAAAAAACATGCCATCATCGTGTTATTATAATAACAGATTTCCACAAACTAAATTAGACTAATCAAAACAGAACAGCCGCTAAAGCAAAATTTAATCTGCTAGTTGGGGTGTCCAAACCCCCAGTTTTAGGAGTTATCCCAATAAGTTGACAACACTGCTTTTCTACGATTTTTTCATCGACTACAGATAAATAAAACGTGAACATTGTAACGTTTCGTTGCTTTTTTCAATTATGGCAGTTTTTGGTAGAAAGTGTTTTATAAATTGGTTTTACGTTTTTTAGGGAATCATTGTATATTTTCATTTGAAGCAATAGTAGACCACCAGTTGTAATTAAAACAATATTAATTTATAGTAATATTATTCGGAAGCGAATAGTTCATATGTTATGAAACAAAACGCGCAAACGTAATAGATTGGGCAAGATTTTATTAACATCCCTATACAATTCTACAGATTATGATTCAATTTAGTTTCGCAATTCGGATTATAGAACACGATTACGAAGGGAGTTTGCTTAGTTTCGGAATCGTCATCAGAAAGTTAATACGTTACGCAATTAGGCTGCTGGTGTGGCCCATTGGTTGAAGCCGACGGAGGTGCCATTAATGTCAATGGTTTTGGTTTTGAAAGTAGACTGGTATTCTTTATGCACTATATCAAAAAGGGCTCCATAGATTTCATTAGGATGCTCATGTTCTATTAAAGATGGTGTAATCCTACGAGATATATTATTTTTAAATTTGTTGCAACGACTAGCTGTATAAGGCCTGCATTCTATTTTATGCGGCTTTTTGTGTAAGAATAAAGGGAAGCTAGCTAATAAACCATAGTGGTCGGACGTTAAGTCAGTTAAAACTAATTTATTTTTGGCATCGCAATCACTAAAAATATTATCAAGGCATGTTGACGAAGATGCCGTGATCCTAGTAGGTTCAGAAAACAAGTTAATTAAATTAAAAGACCTAAATAGATTAAGTAGTCTAATACTTAATGGAGTAACATCTAAAATATTAATATTAAAATCTCCACACAAAATTATACTTTTATTACTTGATTTTAACTTGTTGAGTAAATCGTCCATTACCAATTCGAAACGAATGAAATCTCCAGAAGGGGGTCGATAAACGCATACTATGACGTATCGCTCGAGTTCAACACAAGACAACTCAATAGTGCGCTCAATAGAAAGATTAACTAAATCTAAACGTTGTTTACATTTCAACTTGTTTGAAACAAGGACTAAAGAACCACCGCGAATAGCAGTTTTCCTTACAAAAGCACTTTGCACGGTAAAAAAATCATCATTGATCAACACTACTTCATGTTCCTTCAACCAGTGTTCAGTCAAACATAACACCTGAACATCATAGTTTTCTAGAAATAAACTTAACTCTAGCTCTTTGCCGGACAGACCCTGCATATTTTGATGTACCACATTCAAAACATGCGGCTTTCCCGTTGTCGCACCTAGTAGTTTAAACTACTAGGTGTATCAATAGTGGCGTTAGTACCACTACTAACAGTAATCGATGGTACACTACAGGTACCAGTGTTAAGGTGTAAATTGTATGCTAAAAGATTAACAATTTGTCTCCTACAACTAGGTGGTAAATACAAAGTATAATTTGTCAGTTTGTAATCAGTAATAAATTGATTACAATCAAAATATAGAATGGCGTCACTGTGACGACTAGTCCTATTATAAATAAACATATTCATATTATAAATGTGCCTATTTTGCTTATCAGACAAGTATTGTGAATAAGGCAAGGCAGAGAAAATAAATCTACAATTCTTGGTCTCATTGAGATGTAACATCAAATGGACACATTTAATTATGTCCTTTTTTCGAACAGTTAAACTATCCCCATACAACAATATAACAGTTGAACTGGGGTTGATTTTTGACAATTGAATATTATTTATTAATTGGCTAATACTGGCACCGGGTGAACAATTATTAATTACATATTTTTGAGAACACTGATTAAATATTCTACCGAAACCTTGACCAAATTTGTCAGAAAAAACATATGTTGTATTCATCGAACTATCATCAATACAGCTACCTACTGGTTGAGATGCTGCGAGTGCTGAGAGTGTGGGTGTAATAAGTTGAGGCTGGGGTGCCTGGGAGCAAGTACAGCTAAATGAGAGGTTATTAGTTAGCAACTCATATGTCTCAGCATTGAATTTGACCAGGTCTGCCAACTCACTGGCCTCCTGCATGCGCTTACTCAGGTCTTGTTGAGTAGCCTCATATTTACTAAAGATATCCTTTAGAGCATATTCCCTAACAAGCAATTCATCCTGAAGGTGCTGAGTATCAGTATCATACAAGGTGTTACATAATTGCAAGTCACTATTGCATTTCCTTAATTCTTGTATTAAATTTAATTTTTTTTGCCTTAGTTTTGTGTTTAATTTGCTAACTTTTTGGCATTTTAATGATTTCTGATATTTTCTAATCATTCTATTAATTTTAATATATTTTTTTAACTTATTATGA
The DNA here is from genome assembly GCA_949987655.1 of Polymixis flavicincta. NCBI lineage: Eukaryota > Metazoa > Arthropoda > Insecta > Lepidoptera > Noctuidae > Polymixis > Polymixis flavicincta. Next base: position 7,155,794 of record OX465177.1, on the reverse strand, counting down.
CTAGTAAACAATCTGTTTTTGGTGATGGTATCATTAGTTAAGTCTATTGTTACAATTGGCTCAACATATGTGGGTACAGACCCGCTACCAACCAACTCATCATAGAGACTGCTGGTGATCGCAGACTCTTCACTGGCTCTGAGAGATTCTGTATGGGTGATTGTGTTGTGGGCCTTGCTTAATTCCAGTTCCAATTCAGATATCCGTCTCAAAGCCAGTTCGTGTGTGTCAGTACAATGTTGGAAATTTGACACAAGTTGGCGGAGGTGTTGATGCTGGGTAAGTATGTCCACATGGTTTGAGTGTAGTTCAGCCAACTGGTTCTTGAGCTCAGTGTTCTTCTTATTAATTAATTCTATCTCAACCTCGCTGTCTTCCCTTTCCTCTATCAGTTGTTTGCACTGCTTTTGACAAGATTCCAATTCTTTCAACGTAGCCCTCAGTTTTTCCTCTAAGGATGCAGCTCTACGGGTCAACATATTGACAGTTCAACCCTAGAGGCACCCTGCAATGAGAGAAGAGAAAGCTAAGTGTGCGAAAAGAATAAGAGAGAGGGATGAGATATGGATAGTATGTACTAGGATGAAAGGCCTATAGGGAAATTCAAATTACAGGTGAACACATAAAAGAATTGAAGTTTTGAAGAGAGTAATTAATCTCAAACTATGGGATGAAAATTTAATTATTCATAGGTCAATAAAAGTTTTTATATAAATAGGTATGTCTAAATTGAGATACTTAGTAATATTCAACAATAAAAAGGGAAATAAAGGCAACTAAATGAAGTGAAGTTTGCAAAAAAATGGTTGGGGGTAGGTTGACAAGTTGGTGTAAATCCAGTTTTTAACATTTATTAATTGCTAAAGGTTCCTATTCAGTACTTATACATAACAGAATTATGTAACTTGATAACGGACAGTGATTTATATGGGGTCAATAACGTATTTTGAGTGATTTTATCAAGTATTGCATGAACTTAACCGCTTGACCGGCCAAGCGAATTAAATTAAATACCGTAAGCAGTACAAACGTTTAAGGGGAAAAGGTGCAGCAGGAGCTAATAAAATTATGGATAAATAGGTTAAAATCAAAAGAAATACTCCCCGGGATAAGTGGTGATTTCAAATCCGTCCGTTGTATGACAGCTGGTAATAGATTATTGGTTTTGTTCATTGATTTTGCAGCGAAATATCTCACAAACACATATCCTTATTATTTATAACTAAATCTATCTAAATTAAGCACGTTTTAGTCATTTATACGCGAAAAACATTAATTTTACAATTTAATTCTAACACCAAAATTTTTGACGGCCGGCTGCCAGTATTGCCAGCCTCCAATCATGTTCGAACAATCGAATAAAACCCTTCGCCATCGCGTATCGCTATCTGACACCCTTTTGGCAATGGCAACATAACACAATTAGGAGTGAGGCGTATTTATCGTAACAGATAAAAATAACAGATATTTAAAAATGACAAATAACAACTGTGATTACTTGACAGTAGATATTAGTGTCGCGTTCCGAAATTCAACAAAAGTGATAATATCGCGAAACCGACCAAATTGAATAGTCAAAAAATTTAAGAGCTATCAGATCATTAGTACTGTGAAACCTGCTTACTTTGCCACTTTTTCATGTGTCAAAAAGTTTGATTCGCTTTAAAAACAAAAAATTATATGAAGACATTATGAGTAACCTACTCTTTAGACGTAGTAAATTTCATGAAAATTTTTATTATTACCAAATATCTATTTTATTTTTGTAAATTAAAATATTTTGAGCTTAAAAACAAAATGGCAAAGTCAGCTGTCACTTCTGGTAAATTTGCCATAGGATAATTAAAATGAAATTTTTGGAGTTAATGAGGTTAAAAATTTACTTATTTGTGCTCTTCCTATATCCTGTAAAATAAAAGTGAAAACTTTAAATTATTTAGCACTGGTAATTCAACTCTCTAAGAAGTTGGCAAATTCACCAACCTTTCCAAACATTTTCATACTAAAAAGAAATTAGGGTTAGGGTTGTGTAATACAAATGTTTTCATTAGGTAACAAATACAATTTTTATAAAAGTAAAAAACATAATAACTTGTAGTGAGAAAAACACGCACTATTAATCTTCGTGACTATTAATTCTAATAATATTATAATAATTAAAATTATATTATATCTAATTAATTTCATAACTTGAACTGTTTTTCATAATAAAACAAAAAAAAAATAACCATCATCACGTAGCAAAGTACGACTTATTTTTTTTTAGATATTTAGAAAAAGCAACTTGTAAACAATAATATTTCAAAACATCGAACATAGCTTATCATAATCAGTCCCTAATGTTCCCATGGCAGTCAGAGATATAAATATGTACCTGTAACAAATCAACGACTTAATCAATTATTCATAAAGAACATTTTTATTACTTAACAATATGAAATATTAAAAATAACTATGGAAAGCTTCAACCTATTGAATACTTAGGATTACTTAAATTTAATCAAAATATTCCTAAGAAATGTTGTGGCAGCCCTAACCTGCAACAAAACATGGCATAGTCACCATCACGGACGTTGTGATTGGGGTTGTTGAATTTACCAACAACAATTGCGAACTCTATGTAGCTTGAAGCACGGTAAATCAGCTTTTATTTAGCTAAAGAACATTATGCTAACATAATATCAAAAGATTACTTACGTAGACAATGCTTTTTCCGTTTATTTTTGTAAAAGTTCCGGGTACAAAGTTTTACGCTACCGACACTCAAAAAAAGTAACCGCCAAAAATGACATCTTTAAAGTCACTTCTTTAAATATAATCATTTATTGATTTTACAAATAAATGTATGGCTGAACACAGAAAAACACAGAAACATTTGTGATTACAATTTTACAATAAAAGGCATCGCGACTGAGAGTCGCGGAGGATCACTCTGTTACGTCCGTTATCCTCGGGATCGGGCTCTCTCTCTTCCTGCTGCCTGCGTCAGCGGCGGGGAAGAGAGGTGGGGGCGCGCGCGTCATGGCACTACGTAGCAACAACATCGTTCTTACCACGCTCATAGAAAACCCGTGCTATATCCTCCCCCTCTAGCCTAACTAAGTGTCCCCGCAGTTGGGCTAGTCTAAATACCTACGCGGCCTACCACGCTTACGTTTTTCTCGCACGGGTGGTTCCACCTGACCGGCGAAAGGCGTGAGGTGCGAAACGTGATATTTCCCTACGTTCCTACCAGTCTGTACGTTCTCCAGACCATAAGTGGTCAGGCTGATAATTTTGCCGATTTTGTATGGACCGTCACGACGTGGGATAAACTTCGCGGTCTGTCCGCGGCCTGCGTCATTAGGTCCTTGCGTTTTTAGTAAAACTAGGTCACCTACCTTATACTCCGGTGACGGCCTCCTCCTTTGGTCGGCATTCTCCTTCTGGACGGCCTGCGCCTTCTCGTGAGTGTCCCTGGCCTCGTCCAGGGTTGCAGCCATCTTCTTCAAGTAAGGCGTAATGCTGGGCACGAAGTTATCGTGTTCTACGATAGCCCTCATGTCTATCGCGGAATCAGAAGGAGCTCGTAACTCTCTCCCGAAGGTAAGATACGCCGACGAATACCCTGTACTGCTGGTAATCGCGGAGTTCATAGCAAACCTGATTGCTGCGAGATGCAGGTCCCATGTGGTATGGTCGTGTCCTACAAGTACAGCTAATTGCGGTTTGAGGTCCCGGTTCTTCCTTTCTATAGGATTGGCCTCAGGATGATAAAATGGCGTGAGTGATTGGCCAATTCCCAGGACATGGCAGACCTGCTGCATAACTTCGCTTACGAATTGCACGCCGTTGTCACTGATAAGGCGGCGTGGTACTCCATACCTGAGGAACACCTCATTCGTGAGAGTCTGAGCACATTCGACGCTTGTGGCATTCTCTAATGGAAACAATTCCACCCAGCGTGAGCAGACATCTTCCACAATCAGTACCCACCTGTTCTTCCTAGGTGTCTCAACGAGCGGACCAAACAGGTCCACGGAGACTACCTCGAATCGTCGTGACACAGCGGGTGTTTGCAGCAGTCCTGCTGGTTTGCGGTTATCGGCTTTGTACCTCTGGCATGGCACGCACTCCTTTATATAGTTCGCGATGAACGTGCGCATGCCAGGCCAATAATACCTTGCACGGACGCGGCTTAACGTGCGCTCCACGCCAAAATGGCCGGCCGTCGGCGCATCGTGGAGGTCAGCCATGACCTGCCTGCGTTCGTGCTCGGACACAACTAAGCTACAGTCCTCTTCGTCGTCTGACTCTAGGCTGTATCTGTATAAGATACCGTCGAAGATGGTGTACCCGCGGTCAGACCATGGTCTCCCCCTTGAGGGTTCGTCGGACTCCATATCCTCGATAATTTTCCGAACCTCTGGGTCCAATACCTGATTGCTGCGGATATCACCACTGTTCCTCTTCGGCATATCAACGATCGTCATGCATAGATCACACTCATTCTGGTCTTCCGAACAAACCGGTCGCGACAGCGTATCTGCAACCACGTTCGAGCGACCGGGTGTATATTCAATGCTAAGATCGAACTCTTGCAATGTGAGAGCCCACCTGGCCAGTCGGCCACTAGGTGACCTTTGACTCATCAACGACCGCAAGGGCTGGTGGTCAGTCCTAACTGTGACCTTCGCGGTTTCAACATAACCACGGAACTTACCGAGTGCCCACACGACGGCGAGAGCTTCCCGCTCGGTCGTGGAGTAGTTTCTCTCGGCGCTAGTGAAAAGTCGACTTGCGTACTCAATCGGCCTCTCGTCATGTCCCTCCCCCTGCATAAGAACTGCCCCAAGGCAATAAGCGCTGCTGTCAGTGCAAAGAACGAATGGCTTCGACTCATCCGCCTGACAGAGTATAGGAGCGGACACGAGGAGAAACTTAATGCGTTCAAACGCCTCCTGTTGCTCGGCGTCCCATCGCCAAGCACTCGACTTCTTCAGGAGGTTACTAAGGGGTCTTGCGACTTCCGCATAGTTATTAATAAAGCGTCGGTACCAACTCGACGTCTGTAAAAAGCTCTTTAAGTGTTTTACGTTCTGAGGGGCGGCCATATTGTCAATGGCTGCTGTCTTATCTGGATCCACCTGGATTCCGCCTGGCACGATAACGTGACCTAGGAATTTAACAGACTCCCTTGCAAAGAAACTCTTGTCCCTATTGATTCTTAACTTAAACATGGCCAGACGTTCAAAGACCGCCACCAGATCAGCCAGGTGTTTCTCGAAGGGACCCGGTGACAACAATATGAGATCATCAAGATTTGCGAGGAGTTCCACTTCCTTCAGGTTGGACCGGAACCGGTCCATCATCCTCTGAAAAGTGGCTCCCGAATTCCGCAGTCCCATCGGCATCCGCTTAAATCTAAAGGTACCGAGTGGCGTTGTGAACGCAGTCTTGTCTTGGTCCTCTGGGCAGACACTCACCTGATGGTAACCTGATCGCAGGTCAAGAGTAGTCATGTACTCACTGGTCTTGGCCGCGTGCAGTATGTCCTCAATATGTGGGAGGGGATACCGGTCTGGCTCGGTCACCGCATTAAGCTTCCGGTAATCTATGCAGAGCCTTAAACTATCGTCCTTCTTACCCACAAGCACGACATTGGAGGCCCAAGGTGACTCGCACTCTTCGATGACGTCATCTCGCAGCAGCTTATCAAGCTCCTTCTGCAAGGCCTCTCTCTTATTTTGAGACATCCTGTACGGTGGACAAGCAATAGGTTCTTGTTGTGTACTCACCTTTATTCGATGCGTGGCGAACTCCGTCGCCGGTCCGTCGCGCGCGAACTGCGGCGCGCGGTGTTCTATAAATGCGTTAAGTGTACGCCGCTGCTCGGGGGTTAACTTCGAACCTTCGTCTGAGCGCAACGATAACTCAGTAGATGCGGCGCACAACAGGTCCGCATCAATAGGGTCGAGCGTGTAAGTGTAAACAAAATCGTAACAATATCCCGGATTGTCCGAGAATGACCAAGTGCGTCGGGCGACGTCTATTACCATGCCGGCTCGCGCCAAGAAATCTACACCTAAAAGCGTCCTAATATTACTACCCGGTAATACTAACAACTGGCACATTACCCTACGACCTCCAATTAAAATATCTACCTCGGCTGACAACAGGTCTCTCCACCCTTGCGTACCATCAGCCAGGCGTACAAAACGTTTAGTTTCGCTAAACCGAACTCCTGAATCTACTAAAAGTCGGTGCAATAGAGGGCTCGCAATACTATGTGTAGCGCCGGTATCTACAATCGCCACGCCATTACGGCCCTTAACACTAATATTTACCATTGGGTACTGTTCGCGCGCACTCACATTCGTCAATTGAACGCACGAAGCAGTCTCACTCATACCAATGTTATTATTACCATAATCGTCATGACAACAAAAATCTACATCAACAGTGTTGAAAGATGTTTTCTCGTCTGGTTTCGAACATGTTTTCGCGCAAACATCACATTTCGATCTCACGACGCCTTGTTTACCACAACCATAACAACGTAACTCCCTTGGCGTAGTGTCGCTATTATTTTTATTAGTAGTCGCCTTATCACGGTTACGACATTCATCACTAACATGCCCAAATAGCTTACAATAACTACACCGAGGCCTATTTTTGTTGTTGCTACGCGGTGCAGGCGCACTCGTAGTAGTCGAATTCGAGTTCGATGTCGATTGCGTGAGATTACGGTCGGTGGTAGTCACCGCCAATGTTTTGGTTTGCGGTGTCGAATTCTTATTGTAAACAGAATTGGTTACCTTGAGCGCTTTGTATGTATCCTCCGCGATCCTCGCCTTATATAACAAATCATCTAAATTACGAACAGATTCACGGGGCACTCGTTTTATTACGCGTCGGTGCAGTAATCCGTAGCAAAAGTCTACCTGCACTATTTCGTCGAGCTTGTACGGTAATTTGGTTATTAATGCGCGCACTTTACACAAGAACACTTCTGCACGTTCTTCCTCTTGTTGTTCCGTAGCGAAGATCTGCCGTAAGACTTGATACGCGGGCTGCACTACGCCAAAGGCCGCGCGCAGACGCGCGATCGCGTCTGACCACGTAGCCGTCGACGCCTTCACGCCGCGCCACCATACTGCCGCTTCACCTTCGAACAGCATCGGCAATCCTCGGAGGGCATGCTCGTCACTTACGGCAGCGCACTCCTTATAGACTTCGACAGCGTCTAGGAATGCTTCCAGGACCTCAGCGTCCTGGGAGGACCCGTCGAATCTCGCCGTGCATCTTGTGAAGTTGGCGTCGGCACGTGATGCGGTTGCAGCAGCGGCACTTCCGGTGCTAGCGTTGGTGCTTGGAGAGGCCCCCACTAGGGTGGATGCCCCGAATTCGCCGTTGGATGTCATCAGCGAGTTGATGAGGCTTCTATTTGCTTCCACTTGCGCACGCGTTATCGTCTCGATCAGCGTGGATAGGAAGTCTGAGGGGAACTGAGGAGCTGGTTGCTGTGTCGACCTCGAGCCGGCGGCGCTGGCGGTATCGTCCGCGTAGCCGCGCTCTACGACGCTCTCCTCCTCTTCAGTGAGCGTGACATTATCGTCATCCTCTCCTCGTTGTTGACGGAGCGCTTCTCCTCTCCTCGTTGTCGGCATCTTCACGCTGGTGATGACAACGGTAAGGTCGAACGTCCGTGCTTATTCCTAACAAGGTGAGTAGGCACACGTTTGGTCACGTAGGCACTGGATCACATTTCATAACGGTTCGAGCCACTAGTTTGGGCGCCAGTTTAAAGTCACTTCTTTAAATATAATCATTTATTGATTTTACAAATAAATGTATGGCTGAACACAGAAAAACACAGAAACATTTGTGATTACAATTTTACAATAAAAGGCATCGCGACTGAGAGTCGCGGAGGATCACTCTGTTACGTCCGTTATCCTCGGGATCGGGCTCTCTCTCTTCCTGCTGCCTGCGTCAGCGGCGGGGAAGAGAGGTGGGGGCGCGCGCGTCATGGCACTACGTAGCAACAACATCGTTCTTACCACGCTCATAGAAAACCCGTGCTATACATCTCAAAAATAAGTTGGGTTGCCACATCTCATTCAGTGTTGCCATTTAACTAATAAATTTTACTATAAAGGCATCTATACATCACAAAAAACGATTGCTAAGACGTTATTAGGCCGTTTCTCTCAGTAGTTGGCAATGTCAAACTTGGCAACCGTTGGCAAAGTTAGCAGGTTTCACGGTACTGATTTTTATTATGGTTGGTTACCCCACAGACATTTAAACAGTAGCAGACCAAACATTAATCCATAGTCGATGGACTTGATTCTTTATCCTTTTTTTGCTAAGCGACAAGTCGTATGTAGTATCTCGTTCTGTCACCTGTTGTCACACTGACTCACACATAGACAAAATTTGACGCGTAGCTCGTCTATCTATCCCGCGCCGCCATATTGATAAGCAACATGACGTTCTATGGTGGTTCTATGTTTCAACCGCGAAATATTACTTGAAATATTACTCGTTTGGGACTTATTACACAAAATAAAATGGTGAAATGCTGTGCGTACCAGTGTGACAGTGCTAGCTACCAGAAAACCCCTGGATTGACCTTTCATCGGTAAGTTTTTGTATTATGTTGTGTAGTCAGGGACGGATTTGGCGACAAAGACATAGTTCGAAAATACTGCAGAGTGCAGATTATCAGTGTAAATATGCATGCTATTTTAATAAATTATAGAATCACTCCGGCCGGCGCGTTCCGCATGTGGTACGTTACAATAGAAAATCAATTGTGTCTCATTAGCCGGTTATGTTACCCTGTCTGTGTGATGGATAACATGAACGATGGTGGACATTAATAGGTATAGGCTACTCACATAACTTGGACATTTCATTCTGCTGGTAATAATTGAACGTACTAATATTTTTTCCAGGTTTCCAAAGAATGAAAGTTTACGGAATACATGGATTTAAAACTTGAAACTCCAGGATTGGCAACCTAGACCTTCGAGTGTACTTTGTTCGAAGCATTTTGAGAAACACTTGATTGATCCCAGTGCTTTTCGAACAACATTAGGTCCTGGAGCAATTCCTACTCTGTTGAATGAAATGTTTAAGCAGCGGCTGCTGCAGGTGCGGAAAACCGCAAGCAGTGCAAATATTTCAATCTTATTGGAACCTATATGTTCGAGCCGTTTGGGGTTGAAACTCTAGGGCCATGGGGTTCGAGTGCCCACTTAGTTTTCCGAGACATTCCCAAGCAGTAGGTCGACTCTTCACGTGACCAAAGGGCTGGCCTATTTTTCGGCCAAAGAATCAGCACTGCCATACTGCCACTTTTTTGCCACCTTTTGGGCACTTATCCCATTAAATTAAATTAAAATTAAATAATCATTTATTTCAGGAAATTATTCCCATACTAAGCGGTACAAATTACACGGAAATATTAATAAAAATTACATTCAAAGTACATTATAATAATATTACACATAAAAACATTGCATTACAAATAAATAATAAATTAAAGTTAATAAAAAATAAAATAAAGTTAAAGCACATTCACAATTCATTACGTTAAAATTCATTCGATTCAATTTAATTTTTTTTTTTAAACAATACACAACCATTAACCACGATGCGGACGTATTATTTTATTTTAATATACTAGTACATATTATTATTTTTTCGTTTTTAAATTATGAAAATAAAGTTTGAAAAATAAACATATAAATAATAAATAAATTCATTCTTTTATTTCAAAATTCCTGATATATTCATAAGCTAGCTTTCAGGCATACCAACACCTTAACTCTAGGTTCTAGAAAGCTGGGCATGCTGGTTAATGACTGCAAAGACAGTTCTTTTATCTGATACTGATGCCCGTCAACGGTCTGTGTAAATATACCGTTAAAAGGAGGTGAGTGGACTGCCGCCCACCGTCCTTTTAAAATATTACCTTATTCTCCTTTTACAATAACCACGGGAATAGATGGCGATGGATTCGTTAAGACTTTAATGATAAGAAATCTACACTTCATATACCCAGAGAAAATCGATTTTCACGGATTGTCAGTAAGATTATCAGTCGTTTGAATATCGTTAGATAATACCGGCAACCGGCCCTAGTTCGGCCCTGTATTGACAACTTTCCCTATGTGTGCGTAATGGGTACGCAATTTTTAGCGAATGTTTGGTCTGCTACTGTTTATATGTCTGTGGGTTACCCGTTAGGCGGTTAGGGTATTTTATGTTCTGTGATGGTTGGCTTCGCGATATCATTATCACTTTTGTTGAATTTCGGAATGCGACATAGACATAGATATCTTGCCACATATTATTAGTAATCTGTGACCGTAGTTAATTTGTTGCATTCAGTTGCATTGTTGCACTTTGAAGATCTTTATTCTTGACTATAAAAATATTTTGTTGAAAATGATAGATACTTTCATAAAATTTGAAGGATGTATCAACAACTGCTTACTAACTAGACTTTCCAAAGTAAGTTATGACAATGATTACCATTACCACAGTGAATATCAAATAAGAATAAGTAAGGTCGAACAGAATTTTCCTGAATTATTAGATTTAGTCGAAAATGTAGACTTCAGGGAGCAGCCAGAAATATGTTCAAGTACACTGTATTCTCTAATAATTTTATATATGGAATTAAAAACGAATGGGCGATGGAACACAGAATACCTGAAAACAAAGGATTATGCAGGAAAATTGAACCTGGCATTTAAAACTAAATATAATATTGCGTTAGATGAAATATTTTTTAAAGACGATTTTTACAATGCACAAGAAATTTTTGATAAATGCATTAAAGAATTGCATCAGAAAATGACATTAGCTCATTTTCAGCAGTATCCCAGCCTTGTTGAAGTTTACTGCATGCTATTGAAGAATGTTCGGGTGAGTGATCTTCATATTATGCACCAGAAATATGTCATCATTGTCCTGCCCATAACTTAAGTTATCAGGGTTATGGGTAGGTTTACTATCATACAAAAAAAAAAAAACCATTTTCCTAGCATTTCCCAACTATGTTGGGCTCTGCTTCCAGTCTAACTGGATGCAGCTGAATAACAGGTATTTTACATCGATTGACAGTCTATCTCACCTCAAAAACCCAGTTATTAGGCAGTACAATACCCTGTGTTAAGACCAACAGCTTAATATGCTTTCCTAGGCTCAGAGGGTCTTGATATGTAAACATGGTCTACTGCGGCAAGCATGCCTTAATTTGATGGATCAACCTATGCAGCTGTTATTGCTTAGCCAAAGGCCCTTCCATACATCTCCGTACATAATTTGATAGATATGTATCATTACTTAGCTGCTAGTGTGTCTAACCAAAGAATAATAATCCCTACTAATATTATAAATGCGAAAGTAACTCTGTCTGTCTGTTATGCTTACATGCCTAAACCGCTAAACCGCTGGCAAAAGCTAGTAGCTATATATCTTCTTATAAATAAAAAAGGATCCCTATTTCCCTTGGTCACGGCATCAAACTTGAATGGCTGGACCATTTTTTTTTTTTTTTGTCTTTTTTATTGTCAGGAGCGGGTTCTTATGAAAAGAAAAAAAGTTTCGCGTTACACATATTCATAGTTAAGACAGGACAACGTCTGTCAGGGCAGCTAGTAAGCTATAATCTCGAAGTTGTGTGTACACAAAATGTATTATTCTTCCATTTGCAGGAATATAATGTTACTGTAGATATAGCAACTGTAATACCGGTGGCTTTGTATATGATAGATGACTACAATCTTTCTTATAAAGTGAAAGGTTTGCAGTGCTGTGTATGGATAATGCAGTGTTTGGTATGTGTTTCTTTTGTAAAAATTGCTTTCTTTCCAAATAAATTTAAATATTTAATAGTATAATTTTGAAATCAGTTCAGAAGCTAAACATTGTTGATAGAGAGAACTTATTACAGGCGTAAAAATTATTACTAAAATGTCTTTAAAATATTTTTTCTGATTAAGTATGTTGTTTCAGAATTCTGATTGTTTTAAAACTGGTAATTTCTATGAAGTTGTGTTCAGGAGTCTTCGGCACAACATTCATCAAAAAGATCTTAAAGTAACAAAACTGTTATTTGAATGTTTCCCAGATTTCATAAAACATCTGCCTCCAAACATGAAGGTGAGTTAAAAAAATCGATTGGCAAAAAGGGCGTGTGCACTTTTTGGATTACTTGTATATTTTAGACATGACAAAATTTACTTTTTGTTCTTTCAGAATGAAATTTTGGATGATGTGTATTCGTGTGTCATAGAGCAATTGACCACAGAAACTAACTTATACCGTAAGGCAATTTGTTTTGACTTCGTTACAAAAATAATAGAGATGCATGGTGTCCACTGTGTGAAGAAGAAAATATTAAAAGACATCTTTTGTGACAATTTAGACATGTGTTGTAATGAAGGTGTTTATGACATACTAATACAACATGTTATGGAGGTAACTGCTGTTTGCATTACTTTTTTTTGCTTGGCTAAACTCACTGTTGGCAAAGGCCCCCCAAGTACAGACGCCAGCACATCAAACTGTTCCAAACTGTCAATTTTCCCCAATTGAACATGAATTTTAGGCTTTTGAAATAAAGTTGAAAATGCCTCTGTGACTCTGTGTTAATCACTTACAAGGAATTTTTTAGTGTTCCATTCTTAATGGGGCCCGCAAGGGCCGATGCCTGCCAGGGGTGCGGGTTGGTTCGAAAGAGATACCACAGCCCCTGGCATATGGGCTACTGAAGGAACACAGGTGGATTTTAGTCAGTAAAAGTCTGACACGCCCTCCTGCTCCACCTAGAGCGGAAGAAGTTATTTGATGATTTCCCACCCAAAAAAAAATGGGTGCCCACGGGACTCTATTTCGAAGACTCCACTGTTTGTCCATCTATCATACAGCCCTAGACACGTAATAAAAAAAATATGTTCAGAACCCTACGTGTTGACTCACACTTTGCCGCCGTTTTTGTGTTGAGATGAAAACTTGATTTTACTTTGGTTTAGTTTTCACTTCATCCAGTATGATTTAAGGTTTATTATTAAAACACATAAAACAGTACCTACTTTTAAAACCACTATTACTTTTTATTTCAGTGCCTCCTAATGTGGATCAGTTATTGCTGGTGCATCTGGAAGTTACCTACAGACCAAAATATACTATCTGCACTAATTAAAACTCTTTATGTGGCCAAAGACGAAACAACAATATTGCAAATTCAGAATATGATTCTTACATTAATTAATTTGTGCACGAAAGAAGAGCAGATGCAAATATGTAGGAATCTGGAATCAGTGCCAAAGGGATTAAACAATGATTTCTTAGTAAGGATTAATTCAATAAAAGAAAGTATTATTTGTTAGAGTACTTGTTTCATTAATTTTTAACCAACGGAAGATATGGAGGTGGTTCTCAATTCGACACGTATTTAAAAATATTTTATTCTTTTATATATCTACTTCATAAGAGAAAATCTTAAAAACAAGGCATACAAAATCCTAAAATAGGTACCTATCAATAGCAGAACAATATTTCATATTTGAAAAACATTGGTTAGCTAAATAGCTAGAGCTTACATAATTTTATGCTTGCTTCTGCCCACGACTTCCGTCTGTGTCAATTCAACGGAAGTCAACTATATGTACAGACGCCAGCACATCAAGCTACCCCAAACTGTCAAATTTTCTCAATTGAACATGAACCATATACAAGTTGAATATCTATCAAAGAAATTTGACAGATTGGAGTAGCTTTATGCGCTGGTGTATGCAGGAAAACATTTCATATTTGAAAAACATTATTATAGCTACTTACACCTACCTATCACCTACCCTACATTCGTTTATGGTTATTTCTGCCCACGTCTTCGTCTGTGTCAACTCAACGGAAGTCAACTATATGATGGTACGTCCGGCCATAGTTGACTTCCGGATGGCAATTGGCATTTTAGAGTGTAGCTTATTAAAGCTTAAATAGCCCTTCGGCTGTCTAGAACTAGTGTCAAAGTTCGAGCTAACTGTCAAACACATAAGCGGTGGGACCCAGCACACTGGCTTGAGGTACACCGGTCTGAATCGCACACGTAGATTTATAACCTTATGTCCCTTTTTTTTGGGTGAGTTATCATCAAATAACCTCCCGCACTGGGTGGAGCAGGAGGGCGTGTCAGACTTTTACTGAATAAAACCCACCCGTGTTCCCTCAGTAGCCTGTATACCAGGGGCCTAAGTCTACTAATTTATAAACGTTACAATGGTCTCTCAATGGTGTGTTTTTGACAGTTTTTGTATGGCAAATCTGTCAAAAACTTACCATTGAGAGACCATTGTGACGTTTATAAATTAGTAGACTTAGGCCCCAGGAGCGGCGGTATCTCATTCGAACAAACCCGCACCCCTGGCAGGCAACCTTACGTCCCTGTTTCAATAGAAAGAATCTCTCGCCACGGTAGGTGCGCGGAAATAGGTAGAAATTTGTTTGGAGATACATTTTTATTTTGGTCAGTACACCCTGGTGCCGCGATCGAAAGCCTGCGTTTTCAAACGACAAGTTAATTCTCCTATCAGTCCATGTACGCACGGCTACATATCAAGCTATACATTTCCAGTATAAACTGATCTCGTATTGTATAGGATTTCCGTACAGTGCGAGATCAGCGTAAACTAGAAATGCATAGCTTGATGTGTAGCCGTGTGTACCCGTTCTATAGTACCTACCGTTGCCCTTCCTGGATCCCAATTGGTGTTCAGGAATAAGGTTTCTTTCCACCGGGAGCGGCATGAGTTGCTCTAGTAACAGTGTTTCCAGCAACTTCGAAGCAATAGGCCGATTGGACAATATGATTTAATGTAATTTTCAGACTCACCAGGCAGGGGAAGGCCGCGCACATCATCTTGATTTTAAAATCAAGAAGATTTGCGTGACCTTCCACTGTTGTGGACATATGAGCAATATAGCATTAAATCGGTTAATAAGAAATGCTATAGCGACTTCCGGTAATTGCTTTAGAACAGACGCACCCGGCCGGCCCGGGCCGTAACCTGGTGCTTTGTAGTTTTCAATTTATTGACTTGAACGTCTCTAAATAGGCTTCGAATCCGAGTGGGCCGGTGCAAAGACAATCTCCACAATTGGGACGGCTGAGATCTGAAGTGTATATGAGGAACCACCTCACAGACAATAGCCCACCTCTCATCATGCGACGCATGCCCTGTAACCTGTGCATTGTGTGTGTGCATGATTGGGTCAGTCAGCGGAGTTCGCGTAACTGAATTTTGGGGCCCAAAGATGTTTGAACTTTTTGCCATTGACTCGCTAAGAATTTATTATATATATAACCCTTGAAATAGGATGCAGACCTGGGGCCTAAGTCTACTAATTTATAAACGTTACAATGGTCTCTCAATGGTGTGTTTTTGACAGTTTTTGTATGGCAAATCTGTCAAAAACTTACCATTGAGAGACCATTGTGACGTTTATAAATTAGTAGACTTAGGCCCCTGGGGGCTTACTCTTGAAACTAATTTTAATTTCAATCTAAACCCAATACAATTCCAATGTCAATTTTGCAGTCACGTGATTCGGTACTCTTGAACACAATAGTGTCAACCACAGAGTACATTATTATTTATATGGTGTCAACATTGGATTGAAATTGGGATTGCCCCGCCATTATTTTATTCAACGTGAAGTTAGCTACGTTACGGGCCGCAATAGTGTTGTTCGACTCATTACAATAAACCGGTAATAGAGAATTAAAAAGCTTTATCCTTTAAATAACGCGGCCAATAAATAAATATCTTATAGATAGTTGCTTAATTGAGTAATTGTGACTGTTACAAACTCCTTTATTATCATAGATTTATATTGGTTGTCATAAAAACAAAAGTCACTTGTTCCTTCACCTTTTGTCTGTCTGTCTGGTTGACTATTAAAATAAAATACAAGTTAATGTTCAAGCAACACTTTATATTATTGGCGACGAGGCAAATTGTGTTATCAGTATCCAAACAACATGAATACTGAACAATTCGCGGCTTTCCTTACCGCACAACAGGAACAACAAAAGGTACTAACAGTCCTCTTACAACAACTCGTTCAACAGCAACAACACCAAGGATGCCCCTCAACAAACAGCAGCGTGTCTAACAACGATGATAACGCAGCACCTTCTACGTCAAAACATAACATTGTCAAGCACTTCAAGTGCGATAAATTTAACCCCGACACAACCGCTGCAGAAAACTTTGTGGACCTATTTGAAGCGAAATGCCGGATATGGGGTGAAGAGTGTGTTAATTTTCAAAAAGACCTACTCATAAACTGCATTACACCGGAAATATACCATGAGCTGAAAGTAGCGTTAACTCCTGACTTTGACACAGCGACATACGACGACATAAAAATGAAATTTTTGGATTTGTATAGAACAAAGAAAACGCGATACAAAGCCCTAATTGATTTTTGGAACTCTACGAGAGAAACCGACGAAACAATGGAACATTATTCTAATAGACTGAAAGAACTTTCAAAACACTGCGGCTATGAAGGGACCTTACTGGAGAGGCAACTCCGTGATCGGTTCGCAACTGGGTTGAACCACACACAGCTGGAGATAGATTTAAAACAAAAATGGCCAGAACTACGCGAAATCACAGGTGATAGCAAAACGAGAGAGATAACATTTGCAGAAATATTTACAGTTGCCCAGTCACGCGAAACCGCAGAGAACGAAATTAGCACCGAAAGTAACAAACTCAGTGACTATATTAACAGAATCAAACAGAAGAGACAAAGCAAACGCACTCTTACTACGGTCAACAACGAAACACCCAGGAAATTACGTCTAGACCAATGCAGACGATGCGGAAAGCGAGACATACATGACTATGAGCACTGCACAGCAAAAAACCACCAATGTCAAGCATGTCAGATGACAGGACATTTTGAAAGTGTATGTATTAAATCAGGTAGAGCGTATTTATCATCACAACCCAGACACTCACAACGCAAAAACAAGACAGACAAAAACAACAGAATACAGAAGCTTAACGATCGAACGGAGACATCAGAGACCCCATCAACGGCATCGTCAGAAACAGACTCCTCCGCAGAAGAAAGTGATAGCATGACCAACCCTGTCTACATCATTAAAAAAAAAACATCTCGCTGCAAGAAAATTGACGTTATCATCAATGGTGTAAAATGCACGATGGACTGGGACCCTGGATCAATCTACTCAATAATTTCTACTAAAATGTGGAAAGAGATTGGAGCCCCAGCATTGTTGAAGGCGCCGAAACTCCAAGCCTATTGCAATTTTAAACTGAAACCGAAAGGTATAACAGACGTAACAGTTGAACTAAACAACATACAAAAAATATTACCTGTTGTCGTCATGGACAAAGCAGATCCTATACTTTTCGGATTACAATGGAGCGAAATGTACGAAATGACATTTCCGAAACCGGTTTATTCTATCAAACGTACCACAGACACATCACTGGGTGCCGTGCTAGCTACCTACAACGACCTATTTGACAATAAATTAGGGAAGGTAAAGAATTATCAAGTGAACATCCACATCAAACCTGGCAGTGAAGCAAAACATCTGCCAGCACGGCCCATCAAGTTCAGCATACGCAAGAACATAGAAATAGAACTAGAACGGCTTCTACGCGAAGGAATAATAACAGAAGTGGATCCCAACAGGACACCCTTA
The DNA here is from genome assembly GCA_949987655.1 of Polymixis flavicincta. Classification (NCBI taxonomy): domain Eukaryota; kingdom Metazoa; phylum Arthropoda; class Insecta; order Lepidoptera; family Noctuidae; genus Polymixis; species Polymixis flavicincta. The sequence continues at coordinate 7,138,045 of OX465177.1, read as the reverse complement.
GAATGGGCCACACCCACAGTCAATGTTTTGAAACCAAATGGCCAAGTACGGATATGCGGCGACTACCGAACAACGATAAACCCGGTACTTATCAAACATACTCATCCCGTACCCCTTTTTGATGAGTTAAGACAACGTCTGGCACATGGGGATAAATACTCGAAAATCGACCTTAAGGATGCTTACCTACAGTTTGAAATATCACCTGAATCAAAAAAGTACCTAACAATATCAACCCACAAAGGATACTTTGTCTACAACAGAATGCCTTTTGGTATTGCAACAGCGCCTTCAATTTTCCAACATTTTCTTGACAAGCTACTCAATAGTATACCAAATGTCGCTGTATTTTTTGATGATATTGCCATTACTGGGGAAAATGACGAAGAACACATTCAGACTCTCTCAATGGTTTTCAAGAAATTGAAACAAGCCGGACTGAAAGTAAATCTAAAAAAATGCACTTTCTTACAACCAGAAATCGAATATTTAGGACATATTATTGACAAAAATGGAGTACGACCAACAAAATCTAAAATAGAAGCAATTTCGAAGGCACCACCGCCTACAAATACCAAAGAACTTAGGGCGTTCTTAGGACTCATAAACTTTTATGAACGATTTATCCCACACCTACACAGCGAATGCGCCGATTTACATGAACTAACTGGTGACCGCCGAAAATGGCAATGGACTAATCATGAGAACGAAATATTTATTAAAACTAAGAGATTAATAACAAGATCTAAATCGCTTGTTGCGTTTGATGAATGTCGACCTCTTTACCTCTCCTGCGACGCCTCAGAAAAAGGAGTAGGCGCAGTCTTATACCACAAGGATAAAGAAATCGAACAACCTATTGCATTCGGGTCAAGAAAACTTAAACCGGCTGAAAGCAAATATTCCGTTATAGACCGCGAGGCATTAGCAATATTCTATGGCATTCAAAAATTCGATCAATATCTCAGAGGTACAAAGTTCACACTTGTAACTGACCACAAACCACTTATTCACATATTGGGCCCACAACGAATTCTCCCAAAAATTGCTAATAATAGACTTGTGAGGTGGGCACTCGTGATTGGAAATTATGATTATGACATAATTTATAGGAAAGGGGAACATAACATCATTGCTGATTATCTATCCAGAATGCCAAATAGCACTGAACAACCGAACTATCCAGAGGTTTCGATATGCAAAATCACGGATTTGATTCAACATAATAAAATGAACGACTTAACCTTAAGTGAAGAGCATATTAGGGAAGAAACGAAAAACGATACCACACTAAAGCAAGTCCTGCAATTAATCAAAACCGACTGGTTTGACTGTTCACAGACCGATCTGAAACCGTTTATCAGAAAACGCAGTGAACTGTCTATAGAGAACAAGGTCATCATGTGGCAAGGTAGAACTGTTATACCTAGTAAATTAAGAAGTACAGTACTATGTTATTTGCATATTGGCCATCCTGGAATTTCTGCAATGAGAGCTCTTGCACGTTTTTATGTTTGGTGGCCAACACTCGAAGAAGACATTGAAAATTTTGTAAAAAAATGCCAGAAGTGCCAGGAAAATAGACCCAACAACTCAGAACTTCCTCTATACTCTTGGTCGATTCCAGAAAAGGTATGGGAAAGAGTTCACGTCGACTTTGCCGGACCTTTTGAGGGCAAGTATTGGCTAGTGCTGGCAGACGCATTATCAAAATGGATAGAAATTAAACCTATGGCGAAGATAACCACCAGAACGTTGTGTGAGAAACTAGATGCCATTTTTACTACATTTGGATTGCCTCAAATTATTGTCTCTGACAATGGACCTCAATTTACTTCCAAAGACTTTCGAGAGTATTACAAGTCAAAGGGCATAGTGCACATAACATCTTCACCATACCACCCAAGAACCAATGGATTAGCCGAACGACTCGTGCGAACCTTTAAATCCAGAATGGCGTCAAGTGAAGCAGACAGGGGAAACCTAAAACAGAGACTTCAAAACTTTCTCTTTTCATATCGCAACACACCGCATACTACCACAGGAAAGTCCCCAGCCCAAATGATGTTCGGCAGACAGCTAAACTGCTTACTGGATAATGTGAAGCCAAATATGAGAAGGGCATTGCGATATAAAAACATACAAGCGAATATTCAATCTGAACAAAAGACGCCGAATTTCCAGAATGGGGAAGCAGTGTACATCCGTACCAAACTAGAAAATAAGTGGAAACCGGCTATCATTGAGGAAAGAAAACACAGGTATTCTTATGTGGTTAGAACTCCAGAAGGAGTCTTAAAGCGCAGACACGCCGACCACATACGTCCCAATGCAAGCGTAGCTCAGTCACCAACCAACGAGCCACACATTTCGATGAAACCATCGTCATGGACTTCCACACCACATCAAGTACTACCTGGTGCCAGTTCAACTCCATTGAGTCAACCTCCAATTGAGACCGTTTCCTACTCACCGCCAACACTCGAGCAGACGCCGGTGTTGAGGCGTAGTAAGAGAACAGTACGCCCACCACATCGCCTCATAGAGCAAATGGACTGAAGCCGGGAGGAATGTTACAAACTCCTTTATTATCATAGATTTATATTGGTTGTCATAAAAACAAAAGTCACTTGTTCCTTCACCTTTTGTCTGTCTGTCTGGTTGACTATTAAAATAAAATACAAGTTAATGTTCAAGCAACACTTTATATTAGTGACGTAATCAATTCATTTGGGCGTAAGAAAATGATTAAAATCATAAAATTAACCATGACTTTGGCTGCATGCGGTAGGATCGTTGCCATGCCCTACACTATCTACTAATATTAAAAATTTAAAAAACCCCCGACCCAAACAAAAACTCAAAAAAGTAAAAAATAATATTTATAGGCCTTTTAATTTTAACGTAATATTTTGATCAGGGCATTGTCAAGTCGGGGGACGGCTAGGCCTCTGTTTGGCGTTTTCATTGACCGTCCCCCGACTTGACAATGCCCTGATCAAAATATTACGTTAAAATTAAAAGGCCTATAAATATTATTTTTTACTTTTTTGAGTTTTTGTTTGGGTCGGGGGTTTTTTAAATTTTTAATTTAATTTTTATTTCTTGCTTTTTAAACTTAATGTCTCCCTTAAATCACCATTTATCTATAATCTATTCATTGAGACCTTTTCAATGAGCCCAAACACGATACTTCTGCTGTTTGTTGGTGAATAACTTGGGTTTCCTGGAAATTCCAGGTGTTGCTCCAGCATCAGTTCAAGGTTATTTTATTCGTCTAATATCATTGAAGTAATAGAATCCCAAATTTTGAGTTGATCAGAGGCTAAAATCCGTTTTTCAACCAGAAAAGAGCTGATAATCTTCAAACGGCTGAACCGATTTTGATGAAACATGTCTAAGAACACTCCCGACTAATACACCTTTCAAACAAAAAAAAACTAAATTAAAATCGGTTCATCCGTTCGGGAGCTACGTTGCCTCAGACAGACACACACACACCCCTACATACACATACACACACACAGACACGTCAAACTTATAACACCCCGTCGTTTTTGCGTCGGGGGCTAAATATTACGTTCAAATTAAAAGGCCTATAAATATTATTTTTTACTTTTTAGAGTTTTTGTTTGGGTCGGGGGTTTTTTAAATTTTTAATTTAATTTTTATTTCTTTCTTTTAAAACTTAATGTCTCCCTTAAATCACCATTTATCTATAACCTATTCATTGAGACCTTTTCAATGAGCCCAAACACGATACTTCTGCTGTTTGTTGGTGAATAACTTGGGTTTCCTGGAAATTCCAGGTGTTGCTCCAGCATCAGTTCAAGGTTATTTTATTCGTCTAATATCATTGAAGTAATAGAATCCCAAATTTTGAGTTGATCAGAGGCTAAAATCCGTTTTTCAACCAGAAAAGAGCTGATAATCTTCAAACGGCTGAACCGATTTTGATGAAACATGTCTAAGAACACTCCCGACTAATACACCTTTCAAACAAAATAAACTAAATCAAAATCGGTTCATCCGTTCGGGAGCTACGTTGCCTCAGATAGACACACACACACACACACATACACACACAGACACGTCAAACTTATAACACCCCGTCGTTTTTGCGTCGGGGGTTAAAAAAAGACGGCGTAGAAGGTCTCAATTTTCTATAGTAAAAGTAGTCAAGTTTTAGTTTGTTTAGAACAGTTAGATATTGTTCGCGTTTGGTTACTTTGTAGTAAGAAATACCCAATGGCGTTCTTTATTTATGTAAAATAACAATATTGAGTGTGTCTAGTAATAATAATAAAAACCTAGAAGAAAACCAATGAAAATGTAGTGTGGTATATTTTCTCTTACATTCAATCTTGAATATCTTTGGAACCCGTGGTACGCTTTAGATAATTCCAACTGTAAAAATGGTTTTATCCATAGATCTATCGTTTAAAACCAAAATAAATAAAAACTGTACATAAATAAAAAATCTCATTTTCAACTAACGTAATTATACGAGAACCTTACATTATTTTCAAAATTCCGTACAAAACTCAAATAAGTACAACTGGATTTTATTATGAAAACTATGTAGATAGTAATGAGTTCAAATTAAATTAACTAGTTAATTAGAAACCTATACCTACATTGAGTTGAGCCAAAATCTCTTAACATTTCTCGTCTTTGTTTCCATTCTTTTTTAGGGAATTAGGTACCTACGTAAAACACTGTTTAATACTGCTAATCGTGCCATATTAAACTCCTTTTACTTGTTTAAAACCACCTAAAATGCAAAACAATTTCAAAAAAGTTACTCTTTTGCTATTGGAAAAATCACAATCTACAAACAATCCCAGCGTAATATTGATGCATTAAACAGCTGTCAAAAAAACTCAAGAGTAGCGATTACCGCGCGCCAAGCCCGATCCCGATTTCATTTAGTTCTCCAAAAAGACACGCAATTTAAACACGATTTGGCGCTAGCGTCGAACTCAAGAGTACGAAAAGTCACAATTCCAATGTCGATCGATCGGAATTGAACTCAAGAGTAAGCACACTGTTCATGTCCATCAGAGTCATTCATAATTTTGACTAAGCTGTAATGTTTGTAGAGATAGAGGCTTGGCTCTACATTCGATCTGAAAACTTTTTAACAATTTTTTTTTTTTGTACCTATTTATTTTAATTTTTATATATATATTTTTTTTTAACTATCTCTCCACTTTGTCATAAGTTGCATTTGTATTTATAAATTACATTATAATTATATATATTTTGTTGATATTTATTTTAGTAGTATGTATGTATGTATATTCTTATATGATATGTGTATTTATAAATTAGATTAGGTATAATTTGTGCTATTATGTTTTCCCTTCTATTATTATTACACGCGTTGTCTACATCTCTGTTATCTTCTCTCCTATCGCGGGTGTGCTGGAAGAGATTTCTGTAGAAATAAGCATTACCTTTGCACGTATTTTTCTGTTCCTTTATTCTTGTCTGTTTATATGTGTGTGCATAAATGGTTAAATAAATAAACAGTGCACACAAAAGCGTTATGCAAGTTGTGGCAACCTATTTTACATGACATATTTTAGGTGAGTAACATAGGTAGCGATGTGCCGTTCCCGGGAATGTTCCCAAAGTGGGAATGTTCCCAAAAGAATCTTTCCAGTGCCCGGGAATATTCCCAATTGCTGGGAACGTGTCAGTGAAACCACATAGAATTATAAAAGTAAAAATATAATAACATACAAAGTTACTGGTAAGATTTAGTAAGTAAGTAGATTTGACATGTAATGAGTACTCATTTAGTAACTTGTCATTCATTGTATTAATTTTAGAAAGAGGTAAATAAAAATTTCGAATGTAGGAGACTAGGAGGTTTAGAGATTCATCATCATCATCATCGTCATTTCAGCCGAAAGACGTACACTGCTGGACATAGGCCTCCCGCAAGCTCTGCCACTTCGATCGGTTCTGTGCTTCCCGCATCCAGCGGACTCCTGCGGCCCTCACAAGGTCATTGGTCCACCTTGTGGGAGGCCTTCCAACTTTACGTCTTCCGGTACGCGGTCGCCACTCCAGAACTTTTCAGCCCCATCGGCCATCTGTTCTGCGAGCAATGTGCCCTGCCCACTGCCACTTAAGTTTGGCAATTCATCGGACTATGTCGGTTACCTTGGTTCTCCTGCGGATCTCTTTATTCCTGATTCGATCACGCAGGGAAACTCCAAGCATAGCCCTCTCCATCGCCCTTTGGGTGACTTTAAGCCTTTTATGAGGCCCATTGTGAGCGATCACGTTTCGGTTTCATATGTCATCACTGGCAACACGCACTGGTCAAATACTTTCGTGTTGAGACATTGCGGTATGTGGGACGAGAAGATATTGCGAAGCTTCCCGAACGCTGCCCAGCCGAGTCGGATTCGACGATTGACCTCTTTCTCGAAGTTGGACCTACCTAACTGGACAGTTTGTCCTTGGTAAACGTACTCGTCCACAACTTTCAGTGCAGCTCCTCCGACCGTTACGAGAGTGGATGTTACATGGGTATTGGATATGACCTTTGTCTTGTCCATGTTCATCCTCCATGGTCTCAGCCATGACAACTATATCATCGGCAAACCGAAGGTGAGTGATGTACTCGCCATTGATGTTGACTAGACTGAAAAGGGGCTGGCATCAACATTGTTGATGCCAGCCCCTTTTCAGTCCAGAACCTTGAAGACATCCTCCAGTGCAGCGGTGTAGAGTTTCGGAGAGATAACGTCTCCCTGTCTTACACCTCGCTGCAGAAGGATAGGTTTCGAGGTCCGGTCCTGGAGTCGGACTGACATAGTGGCGTTTTCGTACAGACACTCCAACACCGCCATGTACCGATAGTCGATCTGGTACCGTTGGAGGGACTGCAGTACAGCCCACGTCGCGATCGAATCAAAGGCTTTTTAGTAGTCCACAAACTCTAAACAGAGAGGCAGATTATACTCTTCGGTCTTCTGTATAACCTGCCGCAGCGTATGTGTGTGGTCTACTGTGCTAAAGCCTTTACGGAACCCGGCTTGTTCGGGAGGCTGGAAGTCGTCAAACCTGCGCGCTAGACGGTTTGTGATGACTTCGGAGAACAGCTTGTAGACATGGCATAGAAGTGAGATGGGCCTACAATTCTTATGAAAGGCATTGTCACCCTTCTTAAAGAAAAGTACCAGCACACCTCTGTTCCATGCCTGTGGCGTTTTGCCCTCGAGTATGACGGAATCAAACAGCTTCTGCAGGGCCTTAAGAACGAGTTTCCCGCCGGCCTTTAGGAGTTCAGCTGTGATTCTGTCATCACCCGGCGCCTTGTTATTTTTAAAGCTGCTTCAGAGCCATCCTAATCTCGTACAAGCTGACGTCCGGGATGTCTTCAGTATACTGTCGGATCAATCTAGCTCTTGGGTCGTTTGCCAGATTCGTAACGGGGTTTCTTGTTGACTTGTATAACTGTCCATAGAATCTCTCAATCTCTCTCAACACCGACCGATGAAGGCAGGATCGTATCCACCAAGCCTGAGCCTTGGTGGATACGATCCTGCCTTCATCGGTCTTCAGTTTCGTAAGCTGACTCTGCCCAATAGACAGATCCCTAGCAAAGACCTTGGAGCCTTTATTCCATTCTATTGCGTCTTTAATACATTCTGTATTAAAGCGGCGGAGGTCGCTTTTCAAGGACTTAAAGATCCGTCTGTTAAACTGCCGGTACTCAAGCGCATCGTCTGAAGACTGCATGACCATCTCGCGCCTCTCCTTCATGAGCTGCAAAGTAGGATCAGAGAGCCTCTTATTTTTATTGATACGATGGGCCTTGAAAAACTTAGACCCGACCGTATGGAGTTTCCACGAACCCATCGTTACCCGTAACCCGTCGTTCAGAGATTATGTACAATATTTTGAAACGTTATTGAAATAGAATGGTAGAATACATTATTCTTTTCTTTTTTTTGTGTTTCATCTTGCAATCAGTTTTTAAAAACTATGAGCAAATGAGTTGTAGAAAGGTCTGGCAGGGAAGAGTTATTCCTCATCAGGAGCAACTTTCATATGAATAACGAAGCTCTCTCCAAGTTATCCAATTGTAGGATGTTGCGTCTTTTAAGTCTGCTGACACAAGCTGGTATTGTGAGTTGAGCGGCCAATTTGTTGGGATGTCTCTACAGTCTGGATTGTTTGTTACGCCGACCCAGTTAGTTGGAGCCATAAATCATGCACAAAGGATAAGTAAATAACATTTCTCAAAATTAGCATCACACTGCACAGTTAAAAGGATAGTTTTTTTGTTATCAGTTTAACTCTCCAACTACATCAATTACCTGCCGAAAATTCTCAGTAACACATTATGGGTGTAAAAGATATGCATTTAATTTCTATCTTTTGTTATTTTAAACATGCGATAAGAAACCTAATCTAAAAAGTTAAAAAAAGAAAAATCTTTAACTTTTGTGTTAGTGTTCCCACTAACTGGGAATGTTCCCGGGCACATGGGAACATTCCCGGGAACATTCCCGTTGGGAAGTTACTGGGAACGGGAATGTTCCCACGGCACATCACTGAACATAGGCATCGTACAGAACCCTCTCCACGCGAGTTCAAGTCGCACTTCCGATTGTTTTATGTTAAGACCGAAATTGTACCTACAAATAAATAGATTTGATATTTTTATTTATTTATTATTTAGAAAGTTTACAGTATCATATATCCATATTTAGCTTAATAATGTACATTATGTGCTTATAAACAATTTACAAATTCAATTTTGATCCACCCTATCCAAAGATCGTCTGTAAATGATCGCTTTTAGCGATGACCTACCATAAATAGGGTATTTTCCGATTGGATAAAAACTATTTTAATTTGAAGATTCGGATGATATATTCAACAGAAAAATAAAAATAAATTTATGAATACACATTTTTTTTAATTTAATTTTTATTTCTTGCTTTTTAAACTTAATGTCTCCCTTAAATCACCATTTATCTATAATCTATTCATTGAGACCTTTTCAATGAGCCCAAACACGATACTTCTGCTGTTTGTTGGTGAATAACTTGGGTTTCCTGGAAATTCCAGGTGTTGCTCCAGCATCAGTTCAAGGTTATGCAAGTTGTGGCAACCTATTTTACATGACATATCTTAGGTGAGTAACATAGGCATCGTACAGAACCCTCTCCACGCGAGTTCAAGTCGCACTTCCGATTGTTTTATGTTAAGACCGAAATTGTACCTACAAATAAATAGATTTGATATTTTTATTTATTTATTATTTAGAAAGTTTACAGTATCATATATCCATATTTAGCTTTATAATGTACATTATGTGCTTATAAACAATTTACAAATTCAATTTTGATCCACCCTATCCAAAGATCGTCTGTAAATGATCGCTTTTAGCGATGACCTACCATAAATAGGGTATTTTCCGATTGGATAAAAACTATTTTAATTTGAAGATTCGGATGATATATTCAACAGAAAAATAAAAATAAATTTATGAATACACATTTTCTCAATTAAAAACTATTAAAATTAATTTATTTTTCGTTGTTTCGAATTTACCGCCAAAACGCTCCTTACAATGACTTTTTATCACGTAACATGTGACTTAAATATTTGTGCACAGAGGTACCGCCCACCAGTAATATCACTTTCTATCCATTAAAAATATTGTTAAATAAAAACTCGACATTCACTTATTTACTTCCTAACTACTTTAGTTTACACAAAGTTGACGTCACGTGATAAAAATTCATAGTAAGGAGCGTTTTGGCCGTAAATTCAAAACAACGAAAAATAAATTTGGTTTAAATCGTTTTTAATTGAGAATATGGATGTAAATCAATATACTTTTAGTTTTCTGTTACATATTTCGTCCCAATCTTCAAATTAGAATAGTTTTTAATCAATTGGAAAATACCCTAATTTACAGAGAGTGACATAAACCTACGTATTTTTTTTTTGTTTTTATCTGTAATTTTTATGGTGCACTTATTAAATATTATTCAAATCATATTAATAGTGTTTTAATAATATGTTTATAGGCACTCTAGTGAGTATTTGCCACAGACCAGCCTTTTAAGGCGACGATTTTGGGCAAATATAAAATTCATAAGATTACATTAGTCTAGTTAAAATATCACATACTTCATCAATAGACGGCCTATCCTTTTTGTGATGCTCTAAACAACGCTGAGCTAGTATAAATACATTCTGAGCTTGGGCCCAATGGCCAACAACACTGTCCAAAAGATTTGTTATATCACCATCTACACAGTTATCTTCAACATAATTTTTAATGTTGTTATTCTCACCATTAGCTATTATAATAGGTTTCAGACCAGTTAGTAATTCCAGCAACACTATACCATAACTGAAGATGTCATTTTTCTGTGTGACTGTCCCATTAAAGCCTTCAGGTGCCATGTATGCTGAGGTCCCCATCGGCCTGGTGTCAATGCAAGTTGTTTCTAGCTGTTTAGCCAATCCAAAGTCACATAACTGCAAAAATAAAAGTTATATAAGTTGTTGATAGTCAGTTGAAATGTGTAATATAAGCTGTTGTTATATTCTGCTACCTTTGGCACACAGTCTTGAGTTAGTAATATGTTAGCACTTTTAACATCTCCATGGAGAAAATAACTTTTTCTGGTAGACACAGATTCTGAGAGATTTCCACTGTCATCATATTGTGGTGGCCTTTCACTGTGGTGGATGTATTTCAGTCCTTTAGCAGTGCCTCTCATTATGTTCATTCTTTGTGTCTCTGTTAGTACCTTTGCAGCAATTTTTTGTAGCACGGACCCACCATCAATATATTCACACACTATACATGGTGTTGGTCCGTCTATTGAGTACCCAAATATAGGGACAATGTTTTCATGTCTCAGGTGAGACAGTGATTTCACTTCAGTGTTAAACACCTTCATTGCTACCTCATAGCTTATCTGAAATTGTATTTTCACTCTCTTTACAGCCAGAGACCCATGTTTATTATGTGTGCCAACATACACATCTCCAAAGCCCCCACTTCCTATTTTCCCACTTGGTCCAACTGGCTTATCTACGAATGATTCAGAAAATTTATTTGTTATAGTTTCCAGCTCTTTATAATCAAACTGAACTAGTTTCTTATCTTCTAATATGGCATTGTCTATGATGCTAAATATGTTATGTACAGATGTCATGGTACCACCGGCACCATATTGAGAAATTTCACTTTGTGGTGTCATGTCTACCTGAGATGATTCACTCTCAGTAGAAGTTGACGCAGTTGTTACAGAATTTATTGTTTCTGGATCAGCTCCATTAGATTTAGGTATCAGGGCACTGAAGTCAGGAAACTCCTCTGAAGTCAAAACTTTGGAGTCAGAGCTGGAAAAGTTAATCAGGTTTGATTGGTGTTTCATTAAGGCAGTACTTCTGTTGCCAAAAGTTTGTAATACACTGAGATTAGGTATGTCTGCGCTTTCTATGGATTCAGAAAACTTTATGAAGTCACTTGGTTCTTTGAGTTGTCTTGTAGTGAGATTACAAGCAGCTTGATCATGACTTGAGTGATGAAGATTATCACTTTTTATTGAAGCCATTGAATTTAATCTTTGTTCCACACTATCATCATTTAGAAGGGCTGTTATGTTGATCGATATAGGAGCTCCTGGGCCATCAAGGGGCCGGCGTGGTGGTGGCTCTGTAACAAACAAAAAAACTGTATAGTACTACTCACCTGACTGTCGAGCATAGGTTATTGGAAGTTGATTGCATACCTCCTAGCATGCGTGCGATTTCATCAACAGCTCTAATTAATTGGGCCTGGTCTAAAATCTTCATGAGAGTTTCCAAAGTTGGTCTAACTTTGCCTGATGTACCCCATTCGTCAAATAACACCTCAGCACATTTTCTGCTAGTGTTTCTGGCATGTTCTTCTATTAACCTGTTGAGGGAATAAAATACATCGATTTTCTTTAGTGGTTCCCTTAAAATAAAATTTTCGTGGTTGCAAAGCTACTATAATAAAATAGTTACCTCAGATGTTCTTGGTTGTATTTACGTTCAAACTGTTCACTTTGCAAGTCTTTCGGTATGAGGGGCACAACTTTTTGCCAGTCGTTGTTGATCTCCAAAATAGTTGCCAAGTTATACAGAGAGGCTGAGGGCAACTTTCGTAACTCTACATGACGCTGCATTATAGGAGAATTAATCATGTTTTAACCTTTCTGTACTTACTTTTGCAAAACTTTTAACTTGATTGCGTTTTATTAGAGATAAGAGAAGTTGAGAGATAATTTTGTTTACCTATTTTCCTCTGACACTTGTGTGACACTTGTGCGCCAACCAGTGTAGCCAACTCCTAAGAATTCGAGTCGCTAGACTCAATGTCAAAAGTCGCCAGAAAGTTGCTAAAACTGATTCTATCAGAAACGGACTCAGGATTTTGTTCTGGGCATAAAAGGCTAGTGGCGGTAATTTAATTATAATTTAAATACAAATGAAAATACTAATTTGTATTTGTGGGACTTGAAAGGTTAAATATATTACCATAATCGTAACAATCCCATAAATTGTTGTTTCAATGACAATTTTCCAGAAATACTAGAAACATGCAATAGGGTATTTTCCAATTTATTGAAAAGTATTCTAAATTGAACATTGGGACGAAATATGTAACAGAAAAATAAAAGTAAATTAATTTATACTAATTTTCTCAATTAAAAACGATTAAATCAAATTTTATTTTTCACTGTCTTGAATTTACCTCCAAAACGCTCCTTACGATGTCTTTTCATCACGTGACGTCAACTTTGTGTAAACGTAAAAGTAGTTAGTAAGCAAACAAGTGAGTGTCGTGTTTATAATTAACAAGATTTTTTATGGATAGAAAGTGAAATCACTGGTGTGCGGTGCCTCTGTGCAGAAATACTTCTAAAATTGCACCAAACTAAGTGTTTGTACTGGTGCTGTTTACACAAAGCTGACGTCACGAAGTCAGGTGATAAAAGTCATAGTAAGGAGCGTTTTAGCGGCAAATTCAAAACAATGAAAAATTTATTTGATTTTAATCGTTTTTAATGGAGAAAATGGATATTAATAAATTCGTTTTTATTTTTCTGTTAAATATATCGTCCCAATCTTCAAACGAAAATAGTTTTTATGAAATTGGAAAATACCCTATTGCATTTAGATGAAACCTAAATTTGAGAAATTAAGTAAGTGCGTTTGCGTTTTCCATTTATCTCTTGGCACTATGAATAAAAATTGGAATTTATTACAAGCTCTAAAATTGTTTTGATTTGTGCTCCAAAAGTCGTCAGATAAGTCGCTAAAAACATTTTTGTCGTCAAATCTTATTGTTGTCTCTAAGACTTATATAGCTTGCTACTTATTAGTGATCTGTGGACTTATACGAAAGTCGCCACTTCTAGCGACAAAGTCGCTACATTGGCAACACTGGCCAACAAACTACAAAGGCCGCATTCCGAATTAAAACAATAGCGCTCACACGCCATCGATATTTTGCGTTCCGAGTTAGATATCACGATTCTGACAGCTAAGAACCGTAAATTCAATATTATACTTGTTTAAACCACTATTTCAAACAAATCTAAGTTAGCTAAAGATTCGATGCGACTCAAAACAAAACAGCACAACTGTCATTTTTGACAGCGCTAACGGTGACATTAGTATAACGCATCAATTCGGAACGGGTGTGAGCGCGCTCAAATCGATATTATCGCAACTCGGAACGTGGCGATTGTCAGTGTCATGTCACTGTCAGTGATGTGTCAACACAACTCTATTAGAGATGGGTTGTAACAGGCTAAACACGATATCTGTTATCACTGTTACTCAAAAATAACAGATCCAAATATCTGTTATTAAATAACAGCCTGTTATTTTTGTACGCACGTATCATAAGTATTAAAATCTCAACTGAATATCTTCTTTATTTCGATTCATTGTAAGTCGAAAATCGTTTCCTAAGTATTCATCATCATCATCATCATCATTTCAGCCGAAAGACGTCCACTGCTGGACATAGGCCCCCCAAGCTCCGCCACTTCGACCGGCACCCTAATTACGTAACTCACGATTGATCATAATTGGTTTCGTCTTCACAGTTATACAATATTCATTGCGTTATTTAAGTTGTCGAACAGACACATTTTTCGAACATATGAAGCAATGGTTTAACAATCCGTTTCAAAACGATACAGATTATGATGGATCGTGAGTTACGCAATTAGGGTGCAGTTCTGTGCTTCCCGCATCCAGCGGATTCCTGCGGCCCTCAAGAGGTCATCGTCATTTCGGGGGATTGCCACAATTGCCACGCTTGGCAGGCGGGTTGGCGATTGCAGTATGGTGGTAAAAATGCATAGAGAACGCTGCTGCCCATTCTCTAGTAAGTTCCTTAGTCGCTTCCTACGACACCCACTGGAAGAAATGGGATGGTGCTATTCTTTTACGCCCGGCTACCACACGGGACAGTATCCTAAGTATTGACTAGTAAAGAATGCCGGGGTAATGAGAAATCATAGAATCACGTTTATTTATATTCTTTTTAGACTTAGACATCCGGTTAGTCTGGAAGCCAAACCCAATTTAGTTGTACAAGGCTAGTCACTCAGATTGGTTTTGATTGACAATTTCGATTTACATAATAAATTGGAGGTCACATAGTGACCACCTATATCCACGAAATGGTAATTGTTTTTTAAACGTTTTACTATTCACGAACTAACTAGATACCAAATTTAAAAAATATGTTACTGCTACAACCTACAACGAGCTAACTACTAAGCGAACTAGAACTATCTAGCTAACTATAAAACGAATAACCCAAACTAAAAAACTGTACTAATACATACATTGAATATAAACACTAATACGCCGTAAACACTAACAAACACTTTCGAAAAAATTGCAATTACCTACTATTCACCAGTTCACCTTTCGTAATTTCTTACGAAAAGTGTTTTCTTTCGAAAGCAAAATTAAAATTACAAAAAACGAAATTTATAAAATGTCAACAAACAAATCAGCCAAATTACTTTCAATTGAATATTATCTTTATTACTATAACAATAAGGTCGTACATACGTGGAAAATTTTGCGACCAATCACATCAAACGTCAAACCAAAGACAATGTACATCAAAGGCGTCCGTAGACGATCACTGTATTTTTTTTTTTGGTTGCATCTTTTTCAAATCAAATCAAATCAAAATATTTTTATTTCATATAAACCTGCATGGGCACTTATGAAACGTCAGAAGCTAGGTGCACGGTTCCAAATTGTTGTTTCCTATGGAGAAGAGCCGGCAAGAAACTCCACGGTTACTCTTTTAAAAATAATTGGCTTTAACAATATTTTCAAATTACAGAGATTAAATGTATGGGAGGACAGCGCAGGCCTGTCAATAAGTACCAAGTACTTAGACGAATACAGAATAGAAAATCGTCTACAAATCTACAGTCAGTAAGGCCTACAACGTTCTCTCATTCACAATATGTAAAATAATCTACATAAATAAAATGAACCTGAATAAAATTGATGTATAATGTCAATTGACGAGATTATGTCAGCATTGTAAAAATAAAAAGAATAAAAAAGAACATTGTATTTGAGAGCAGTTAATAGACTTTCACATAGTTATGCTGTTAATGAGGTACCAGGGAAGCCACATGTGCAGAAGGAATTGATGCCAAACTTCCCTGTCTTCAACGTAGTCTTTTATCCTATAATATGCTTTTTTGATAAGGACACGTTTGATGTGCGTTTTAAACTTTCCATCGCTAAGTTCTGTAACCGACTTTGGCAACTTGTTATAGAAGCGGATACTGTTTATTAGAAATGACTTGCTAGTTTTAGTCAGTCTAAATTTTGGAATCACAATTTCATCTTTACTACGTGTATTCAGATTATGGAAATCGCATCGTTTTTTGAAAAGGCCTAAGTTTTTGCGAACATATAAGATATTTTCGAGGATATAAAGAGAAGGCAGAGTTAATATATCAATTTCGCTGAATTTGTTTCTAAGAGACTCGCGAGGCCCCAGTTTATAGATTGCGCGGATTGCCCTCTTTTGTAAAATGAAAATTGAATCTACGTCAGCTGCCGATCCCCACAGCAGAACGCCATAAGACATAATACTGTGAAAATAAGCAAAGTAAACTAACCTAGCTGTGGCTACATCAGTCAACTGCCTTATTTTTCTTACTGCGTAAGCAGCCGAGCTTAATCTACTTGAAAGAGCTTTAATGTGAGCACCCCATTGCAATTTTGAATCTAAAGTAATTCCCAAAAATACAGTTTCCGAAATAGCACCCAGTTTCTTGCCATCAAGTTTTAAGTTTAGACCTACTTGGGGTACATTTGGTAACGAGAACTTAAGACATTTAGTTTTGTTCGCATTGAGTAAAAGATTATTAGCAGCAAACCATTTCGAAAGAACAGCTAGACTATCATTGACATGTAAGACATCCGTATCTTTTCTATCTATTCTAAAAATAAGAGAAGTGTCATCAGCGAATAAAATTATATCCGAGAATTTAGCCATCAGGTAAGGAAGGTCATTTATATAAACTAGAAATAAAAAAGGGCCAAGAATTGAACCTTGAGGCACGCCCATCTTAACTAGAGACCCCGAGGACGTCGCCCCATTAACGTTTACTTTTTGCTGCCTGTTTGATAAATAGGAAAGTACAAGATCAGCAGCTTGTCCACGAATTCCGTAGTGGTGTAATTTACAGATCAGTGTATTGTGGTCAACGCAGTCAAGTCAGTTTCCAAAGTATTATATATTTAAATTATTTTTTTATTTCAAATCTGGCAAATTACTCTTAATAAAATTGGTTTCATCTTTGTTGGGTTATCAAACGTATGAACCTGGAATATTTTGCGATGAATTCCGTGAAACCAAAGATAATATAGGCATTCAGACATCTTTTTCCAAAGTATTATATTTAAATTATTTTTTTATTTCAAACCTGGCAAATTACTCTTAATAAAATCGATTTCATCTTTGTTGGGTTATCAAACGTATAAACCTGGAATATTTTGCGATGAATTCCGTGAAACCAAAGATAATATAGGCATTCAGACAAATTGCCATAAAGAAAAATGTAATATATTTTAGGTTTCTTTGTAATGGTCACTGGACAGTAACAGATAAGTAACACGACCAAATTTAGGAGTCACTTTTTACAAAATATTGGTTCTTATCAGACAACCAACTGTATTTTACGGATTATAAATACTAGGTGCTTCTCTTTTTAGCGTAGTTTTACCACTTTAGTAAGAGTGAGAAGTAAACATATTGCCTAGTAAATAAAAATAATAGGTGTGTCTCTTTTTAACAAGGGTCATTCCTTAATGAGGAAGAGAGAAACCTAGATATTTTTCTTCCTTTGTGTGCGTGAGTGCGTATGAAAGTAACAGCTGTGGTAACAGTCTGTTACTGTGTGGAGACTGATATATTGAAATAACAGTAACAGCCGTTGTAACAGTCTGAGGGTCTGTTATTTAAATAACAGATAAGTGATATTGGTAGTAACAGTTGTTATTTGTTATTTTTAAATATCTGTTACGATAAATACGCCTCACTCCTAAACTCTATTACAATCAGAATGATGTATGTGTTGGGTATTGGTCTAGAGCATTAAGGTGTTGGTTTGGTCAGATGTTTTAATAAAAAATAAAATAGTGTCGCCTTTAGCACATACAGTAAACGTTTATTATTTTAGCAAATGAGTTGAGAAAAGATGATGTCTGCAGGCTTAGCACGAACCGTAGACAAGCGTTTTGTCGTCGGAAGAGTAAACAAAAATGACGTTTCCGTATAGACAGTTGACAGTTTTGTACCGAAAAATGTAGACAAGCGATTTCTATTCTACAGTAGAGTAGAAATAGATAGCGTCATGCTAAGCCAGCGGTATCCAGCAAGTAAAAAAAAAAAAACAATATAATTCAATAAATAATTTATTTGATAATATATTTATATTATTTCGTGCATCTAAGTGCAAATAAACTGACGATCAACAAAACGTCGCTATGTAAATTATTTTATAATAGAACTAGTTATAAAAATGATTAAAAGTCTAGGCTTTCTCTTATAAAATTGTGTGGTAAATGTGCGACAACGTCCCGGATTTGTGCAAGCTTGTGTTTGGCGTTGATGCGTCGCCACAGAACTGGACACTCGGTATTCTCGCACTCTGCAGATTGACCGTGGCCGCAGCATGATGCGCAGATCTGTGGACAACAGTTCTGTTATTTGTTTTTTGTTAAATTTAGCTATTTATCAAGCATTCTAGATTCAAGATTTATACCACTCGTATGCCTGAGATTTGGACATACGATTATTCGCGAACGCCTTTTGTAACATTTTAAACGTTTCGGTACCTCCAATCAATGACAGTTGTGCCAACCTAAATCAAAAATATATTTTTTTAAGCGTTTCGGTACCTCCAATCAATGACAGTTGTGCCAACCTAAAGCAAAAATATTTTTTTAAATATCTCTAGCACGGGATTTTGAAATGAGAACTCCCGGGTACGGGTTTGGGACTGTACACAGGATAAGTTTTTATCCAGTGCGCAAATTTTAACCATGAATTCAGCATATCATTCTAGAGCCCATAAAAAAAAAACAGTTGTTTCATAGAAAAGTGCAATACCTACGCGGTCAAAATGTATGGAACAGCGAAAAATTTGGATTTGGACTGGATAAAAACTTTTCCTGTTTAAATCTATATATATAAAAATGTCGTGTCACGATGTATGTTCGCGATAAACTCCGAAACTACAGAACGTATTTTGATAAAATGTTGTAACCCTTTATAATGTGGCCAAACTTAAAAGATAGAATAGTTTTTATCTTAATTATTGATCTCTAAATATTTAGTATTGCAAATTAAATGTTTATTATACGACATTAGTTCTGTAAATTTCTAATAGACGGCAGTTTAGCATCTAAGTTGCACAGGTATCCGGCAGATGGCGTCGTATTTATATTAGACGACATTTGTGTGTTTTTGTTGAGAGTGTGGTCTGAAGAATCAGGTTTCTAAATAAATATGTGGAAATAGGAGAAAGAAAACTCAGTAAACGTTGTTAGACGGTTGCTATTGAAACTTCAAGTGACGAGTGCAGTATTTTAACATTGGAACGTCTTTTTATCTTCATTACAAATGGCATATAAAACTTAACAAAAAGTAGGTTTTACAACATCCGCCCTTAATGGAAATAAAAAGTTAAAGTAGTAATGCTAAACACAATAGAAAAGAATAAAACATTACTACCAGACTATACAGAAATACAAAACATAAACCGACGAAAAATAAATAAATAGAAAATTATTCTACCTATTTATCTCTAAACCCATATTAACAACGCACCTATGATGAGCTATGCGCCTTAAGGGCTTGGTTAAAACATCGGCTGTCATTTTATCCGTAGGTGTAAACTTTATATCTATAAAACCCTCAGTAACCTTTTCACGAATAAAATGATATCTCGTATCAATGTGTTTTGTTCTATTATGGTGGATCGGATTTAGCACAAGTTTCTGTGCACTTTGACTATCGTTGTATAGCAACACCCTGTCAGCAAAACCAGTAACGTCACACACTAACCGTCTGAGGAAAATAGCCTCCTTTGCAGCACTTGTTAAGGACATATACTCAGCTTCTGTAGACGACAAGGCTACCGTCGGCTGCTTCTTACACTCCCAACTAATAGGTCCACCTGCTAGCGTGAAGTAGTAACCAGTGTACGACCGACGGTCATGTACACAGTTTGCCCAGTCAGCATCCGTGTATCCACACACACGTCTACCAACTTTCCTGTAAGTAATACAGTAATTCATAGTACCTTTCAAATACTGTAACACTCTTTTAGCGGCCAACCAATGCCTCTTATCATAACAGTTATTAAACTGACTTAAATAGCTTGTGGCATAGGCTATATCGGGTCTCGTATTTACAGCTAGGTACATGAGGCATCCTATCAAGTTTTGGTAAGGATATTCACCAAGAGATGTTGGATTACCTTTCTCCAACTTGTTATTCTCCAAAGGTGTGGACATCTCCTTGCAATCTCGCATATTAAACCGCTCCAACACTGCCTGGATATAGGTCTTCTGACTGACCATGATTTTACCGTCAACACGGTTAATATTTAAGCCTAAACAATACGACAATGCACCCAAATCTTTTAGCGAGAAAAAATTTTCTAAGTCATTTTTGACAGAGTCAAATGAACTTTTTTCTTTGTAAAAGACAATTAGATCGTCAACATACACTGCAAGTATTATGGTTTCATTACCAAACTTTTTCAAGTAAACACATGATTCCGAAGATGTTCGTGTAAAACCAGTTTTCGATAGAATTTCATGCAATTTGATATTCCAGGCTCGAGCTGCCTGCTTCAAACCATAAATGGATTTTCTGAGCAAACAGACTTTACCTTCTGCCCCGTGCTCAGCGAATCCCTCAGGCTGCTGCATGTACACCTCCTCGTCTAAGTCCCCATTGAGGAATGCGGTATCGACATCAATGTGTTGGATCTTTAAATCCATTTCTGCTGCCAACGCTATAAGGGTACGCAGAGATGAATTTCGAACCACAGGGGCAAAAGTCTCGTTATAGTCAGTCCCCCAAACTTGACTAAAACCTTTTGCAACTAGTCGCGCCTTATACTTGACTATTGCACCGTTCACATCCCTCTTTATCTTGAACACCCATTTACATGGAATAATCTTTTTATTTGGTTTATCCACTAATGTCCAAGTCTGCTTAATCAATAAGGCATTGTACTCATCCTTCATTGCGGAGATCCAATTATCTTTGTCATCGCTATTAATAGCTTCACGATAACTTTTCGGATCATCATACAACAAATCAACACCGTGAGTGCCGTATGAATAATAATCTGGAGGTTTACGTACTCTTTCAGGATACCTTCTTTGAGGACATACATCGTTGGGTTCATCTGAAGGAACCAGGGACAGATCACGTTGTTCACCCGAATGTAGAGACTCCGTGTCACCAACCCCACCAGCTTCATCAGTCGCGTCCACAAAATCGTCAACTTGCTCTACCTCCATGTTCACACCTTCTGAAGTACGTGAAGAAGTAGAAGCAGATGAGATAGAAATCTCCTGTGGCGATGCTGTATCTGCAGAAGTTTGTGAAAAGAGATTAATGACATTAGTGCTCACAACAGCTTCAGGCTGAACAGATTTATCCTTCAATCCTGAAAAAATATTTTCAAAAAACGTAATATCCCGTGACTTAATCAACCTCCGAGGGTTTTCCGCGCTACGGAAATAATAACTTCTTCGATCATCTGAATATCCAACGAAGATATGTTCAGAAGTTTTTATGTCTAGCTTAGTTCTCTGGCATGAAGGCACGTGAACTAAAGCTCGGCAACCAAATACCCTTAAATGAGACAGGTCAGGTTTACTACCATACCACATTTCATATGGCGTCTTACCATCAAGTGCACGATGGGGTGACCTATTCTTTAAATAAACACTGGTCTCAACAGCATCTTGCCAAAAAACTTTCGACAAAGAGCTCTGTGCCAGCAAAGAACGGGTCTTCTCCACAATACTACGAATGCAACGTTCACTTATCCCATTTTGTTGGGGGCTGTATGGTACAGACGTTTCATGTCGAATCCCTTGAGCCTGCAAATAGTCTGTCAGCTCCTTGTTGACATACTCAGTACCATTGTCTGACCGAAGGGTTCGAATCTTATTGCCAGTCTGCCTCTCAACAAGTGCTTGGAAAGCACAAAAATACTTCTGAACTTCTGTCTTAGATGACATACAATAAAGGGATATAAAACGTGTATAGTCATCTACAAAAATAATAAAATATTTGTTACCTTTAAAAGATTCAGTGGTCAGGGGACCACAAACGTCCGTATGGACTAATTCTAATGGTGACGAAGCCTTCTTATACTTTATCCTTTTGAAAGGCTTCCTGGACTGTTTACCCTCTACACAAGGTACGCATGGTTCTTTGTCAATCTCAGTATACTCCACACCAACAGCTAGACCTTTTTTGAGTAGATCCATACCAATACGGCAGAGATGTCCTAGACGCTTATGCCAAAGCTGAAACTGGGACAAATCAGTGTGAACATTATAAGCTGAAACACCTTTTGGTTTTACTGTACAATCTAAAGTGTACAATCCACCATAAGTAGAACCATGTAAAACAGGATCATTTATCAAAGAAACATCATTAGAATTATAAAAATTACAGCCATTCGTATCAAAAACAATCGAGAAACCTTTCTCTACTGCCTTTTTGACTGAGAGTAAATTACAATCTAGTCCAGGAACATGTACAACATTACAAATCTTCTTGAAATCGGTTTTTGTGTCAATAGCGACATCTCCTAAACCCACAGCCGGCAAACTTTTACCATTTGCTACAGTTATCTTCCCATCACAGGGTCGGTAACTCTTAAACCATTCAGCATGTGGAGTCATGTGGGTAGACGCACCAGAGTCGATAATCCACTTCTCAGACATCTGAACACTAGGTGCAGACAAAGCCAGTCCTGTGACACCATCCAAAACCAATTCCGTGATACACGCATCCATATTCCCTGAACTAGAAACAGTCAGTCCCTTATCTTCACAACAACTTTCTGCTGAGCACCTTGCCTTTGCCTTTTTCTCCTTCTTTTTGAGAGGACAATTAGGACTCTTGTGCCCTGGCTTCCTACATCGAAAGCAAATAACCTGCTTGTTAGTATGCAATGCAGCCACATCATCTTTAGTCTCCTTCGTCATTTCACTCAACAACTTAGTCCTCACCAAATCTGTTGTGACTTCAACGCTCCCATTCTCAAGCGCCATTATCATGGGCTCATAGCGAGAGGTTAGACCTCCCAATATGATAGCTGCTAAAGAACTATCTTCTATGGTTTTGCCAATATCGGCCAGGTCTAGTGCTGTTGTGGTTATTGCCGTTAAGTAAGCTTCTAAATCAGAAAAATCAGATAAGGAGTACCTGTATAACTTCCGTTCCAACGACAGTTTACGACCCAAACTTCGATCCACGTAGGATTTCATAAGAGCATCCCACGCTTCCTTTGCGGTCTTAGCTGGTCGAACAATCGAAATAGCAGCGCCATCCACAGTAAGGCATATTTTAGATAGAGCCTTTTCATCCTTTCGTACATCGTCGGGCGTCTTATTCCCTTCGAGAACTACTCCGCTTACGGTTTCCCACAATCCTTCATGCATTAATAACATTTGCATTTTAAATTTCCACACAGTGTATCCTTCTTTATTATAAAGTATCGGAATACCATTTAGTGACATACCAGAAACTGCAGACGACATGTTATCTACGTATTTACTATTTCACTAATAATATAGATAAAATATACAGAGCCTTCGTGCTGATAACGTGTTGAGAGTGTGGTCTGAAGAATCAGGTTTCTAAATAAATATGTGGAAATAGGAGAAAGAAAACTCAGTAAACGTTGTTAGACGGTTGCTATTGAAACTTCAAGTGACGAGTGCAGTATTTTAACATTGGAACGTCTTTTTATCTTCATTACAAATGGCATATAAAACTTAACAAAAAGTAGGTTTTACAACAGTTTTATAGGTTAGTTCTATAAATTCCTAATAGGTAGGTAGGTAAGTAGGTAGGTAGGTAGGTAGGTAGGTAGGTAGGTAGGGTAGGGTAGTGTAGGGTAGGGTAGGGTAGTGTAGTGTAGTGTAGGGTAGGGTAGTGTAGTGTAGTGTAGGGTAGGGTAGCGTAGGTAGGGTAGGTAGGTAGGGCAGGTAGAGTAGGTAGCGTAGGTGTGGCAGGTAGGGTAGGTAAGGTAGGTCGGGTAGGTAAGGTAGGGATTTTGTATGAATGACTTTTGGACGGACAGGACAACGTCTGTCGGGTCAGCTAGTAATAATAGGTCTTTACCTATGAAATTGCCGTTTTGTATGAAAAAATTTAAACGAATTTTTTTCATGAATTTTTTATTTGTATTAATCGAAGTAATCACCCATGCAATCAATGCATCTTTGCCATCGCAGTGGCAGTTTATTTATGCCCTTCTTAAAGAAATCAGCTGGACGGGAGGCAACAAATTCTTCAAAGGCATTTTGTACTGCCTCTCGGGTATTAAATTTTTTTCCCGCCAAGAAGTTATCCAAATTCTGGAAAAAGTAGTAGTCTGTAGGCGCAAGGTCTGGTGAGTAGGGCGGATGACGGAGAGCTTCCAACCCCAGTTCTTGCAACTTGGAGACCGTCTGCTGTGCAGTATGAGGTCGCGCGTTGTCGTGCAGGAGCAGCGGAGACGAGCGATTGACCAATGCTGGTTGGAGATGCGCCAGCTTCTCCATCATTGTGTTCAGTTCTTCACAGTACACATCTGCAGTAATGCTCACCCCGTTTGGTAAGAAGCTGTGATGAATCACACCGGCGCTAGACCACCAAACAGTGACCATCACTTTTCTAGGGGTAAGTTTTCGTTTAGGGCATTGTTTAGGTGCTGAACCAGGATCCAACCAACTTGCTGAGCGCTTACGGTTATCAAACAGAATCCATTTTTCATCGCAGGTAACAATGCGGTTCAAAATTCCTTCATTTGTGTGTCTGTTGAGCAGTGCAAGGCACGTCTCGACGCGTACTTCGCGCTGGCGATCATTGAGTTCGTGGGGCACCCATTTGTCAAGCTTTTTTACCTTGCCAATTTGACGCAAATGGACCAATATTGTTTTGACGCTAACGTCGAAAGCTGCTGCTAATTCAGCCGTAGATTGTGTATCATCAGCTTCCACAATCGCCTTTAATTCGTCATTGTCGACCAAAGTCTTCGGACGACCGCGAGGTTCATTTTTCAGGTCGAAATTTCCAGAACGGAAGCGAGCAAACCAATAACAGGTGGTGCGTTGGTTTGTAGTGTTAGCTCCGTAAACGTCGTTGATGTTGCGTGCCGCTTGTGCCGCGTTGCTGCCACGACGGTACTCATATTCCATAATTACTCGAATTTTTAACGTATCCATGATGACGAAAAAGATTGAAATGCGATGAAAATGTAACACTAATCAATAAAGAAATGACTACTTTTAGAAAAAAAAATCCATGTTTTTAAAATAAAATTAATTTGAAATTAGAATTCTTAGCCAAACAAAAATTATTTTGATTTGAAATGGCCAGTACTGCAGAACGGCAATTTCATAGGTAAAGACCTAATATTATAAAGCTGAAGAGTTTGTTTGTTTGCTTGAACGCGCTAATCTCGGGAACGACTGATTCGAATTGAAAAGATACTTAAGAGTTGGATAGCCCATTTATCGAGGAAGGCTTTAAGCTATATAACATCACGCTAGGGCCCTTAGCAGCCGAGTAAAAATAAAAACGTCAATAATACGAAGTACTCGCACGGCCAGGCGATTCGATGCGACGGGGTGGGTCGGGGGAGCAACAAAATTGACGCAGACGAAGTTGCGGGCAGAAGCTAGAAGATAAATAAAAAGAAAAGTCCTGATTGACTGATCAACGCCCAGCCCAAACCCTAGGACCTAGAAAGCTGAAATTTTGCACAGAGGTTGCCTTTTTAATGTAGACAAGGAATAAAGAAGGATTTTTCGAAATTCAACCCCTACGGGAGTTAAATAGGGGATGAAAGTTCCGCGCGGGCGAAGTCGCTGGCTAAAGCAAGTCTATACTAATATTATAAAGAGGAAAAATGAGACTGAACCGATTTGAAAAATTCTCTCACTGTTGGGAAGCTAAACTATCCCCGGGTGACATAGGCTATATTTTATTCCCGTATTCCCACGGGAACTACGTAGGTGACACCACGGAGCGCTGCTAGTCTTAGATAAATAGACTCGAAAACATTTACATAGTCACTTTTTTTTCGTATCAGTAAAAGCTATTCGAGATATGACGGTCAAACTCAGTAGTTGATAGCGTTGCAAAACCTATCAACCAAAAATATTCCTATGCTTCAATTCAGAACCTTAGACAATTTACATTCATTGCTAACTTACTTATCCACTTTAGCGTTATGTAGTCTTGTATGTATGTAGATATGTTATAAAAAGGTCTCAGAAAAATGTTGGTTGCAATGGAACTTCAACTTTGTCATGCCATTGAGTCTGTTTGCGACGATGCGTCACTACATAGTTATACATTAACTAAAATTCATTATGATAACAGTGATAGTTAAACCAATAGACAGTAGTGAATAAGTGCCTAGTATAGAAAACCGTAAGTACCACCCTTACAAACCTCATTTAAGTGGGCTGTATAGCCGTAATTTATAGTTTCAAGTGCGTCCAGGTAACCTAGTGCCGAGACTTAGCCCTGGGCGTAACTTTCATTAATGTAAACCTAAGATAAAGCCCACTTAATTGAGTTTGTAAGTCGTGTTGCTTTAGTTAAGTAATTCACAAGATTTGTGTTTTGAAAATCATAGCTGTAAAGTTTTAAATATCAGCTTGTTTTAGGTCTATAGACCAGCCTGAGATATCTGTAATTAGATTTGAAATAATTTCAGTAGTTTTAGGAGGAAATTAACTTGTAAAATAATATTTAGTTAGTAACATTTTTCATTATTTTTCGGTTTTCCTCGAAATATTCTTTCAGTATGGAAAGATATAGTTAATACAGATATCTCAAGAGATGGGGAATTTAACATGCCTTATGTATTTTAATAAATCGATGTGTTACTTAATTATTATTTAGTCTAGTCAAAGTAATGTTCTGAAATTGCTTCCTGAAGACTTATAAGAAACTTGTGTTGTTTTATCAGGTAGAGTACCCCAACGGAGAAATCCAAAAATACCCCCTTCCTAGACGAAAGTCTGGAAACTGTTTCTTTACGGTTTGTCATAAACGTTGGTACATCTGGTAACGTCGTGAAGAACGGAAGATAGTAGCCGTCCTGAAGATATCTGGAATCTACAGGTGCAGGATGTCAGCACCGCGTGGACTGGGAGACCTACACACACTGGGATAAAACTTGGATAGGCACTACACACCCTTCGCATCCAAGCGATCACGCCTGTCCGGCACAGAGTATGTGGTACACACGGCGACATATCAAGCTATAAGTTTTAGCTGATCCCGCATTGCATTGTATTGGCTTTTCGTAAAATGAGAAGTCAGCTTATACTGGAAAGGTATAGCTAGATTGGTCGCCATTATCTGAGCTTGTAAATTCAAGTTTAGTGACCATACTCACAGCAGCACAATACTGCACATGTTCGTTCGCGGTCGCCAGCCTCAGAGTAAGCGTAGCAGTAGAACGTTGCGCGCGAGTGGCGCAGGCGCAGACGTCGCACACGGCCGCGCGCGCACTCTTGGCGCCGCACACTGCGCAGCGCTCGCGCCACATGTAGCGCGCGATGCCGAGCCCGCCGGCGCGGAGGGACTCGCGTTGTTGGATCTCTCGGGTGTATCCTACTTCGTTCCACCTGAAATGTGCATGATAGATTTATTACTAATCATGTCGTGAGGAATGGCTTATCGAAGACATGTGACATCCACCAACCCGTGCTGAGCCCGCATGGTGGATTACGGCCTTCTAGTACTTTGTCACATAAAGGAGGCCTGTATCCCAGCAGTGGAGACATTAATGCTGCACATATATTTTTTTAACTAGAAGTATTGCAGGTGTGTTGCCATTTCAGTCCAGACACAGCGTCGATATATCAAATGCACCCATATCCTTCAGATCGTACATGAACAGCATTATTAGATGTTTGCTTAATAATGGCCTTTAACATAATAGAAAAAAAAATTGTAACATCAGAGAGAGACAGAACTTTTGCCCAAGGAAACAGTTTCGCCATACAACGTGGTAAAGCCTTTTGGGCATTTTCCCATTGACAGCATTTAGCCCTAAACATAATTTAAAACATCATTCTGTCTTTTTTATTTTTGATGAATTTTATTAAATATCTTTTATTTTTATTTTATCATACCTATAAGCTAAAAGATTTAAAATAATATTAAAAAGAATTGAATCAATTCTTTTCCCCTTTTGTTTTAAAAACGGTACATATTATCAACAATATTGTACTTAAGTCTTTTTTTTTAAGGCATCAAAAATAAAAAAGACGGAATGATGTTTTAAATATGTTTGGTGCTAAACGCGCTTAGTGATTCGTCACGCAGGTGGGTGCCTAAAGACCTAGACTATTCCAAGTCCTTCCTCACCATTTAAAAACATCGACACCAAGCAGCGACAGACACCGATGTAGCGGCGGTAGCAAGACTCTCGCCGCGTAGTACGTTTTGTGTGCCTGTAAGGTGGGGTCCCGCTGGAGCTCCGCGGGCGTGCGGGCCAGCCGCACCAGCGGGGCGCCCGGCGCGCCCGCGGCCACCTGCCACGCCACGCGCCAGCCTGTGCGCGGCCCGGCGCGCCGGTCGTGGGATACTAGGCGTCTGCAAACCATTTAGACGATATTAAAACTGTTTTGCATTAAAACAAAACAGTTATTATGTGATGAAAAGCATAAAGCATTGGATTTGAAGATACATCTAAGATTTTACCGCATTTAAGTTCAATAATGAAAGAAAACATACCTTTCTTCCTCGATTGCCTGTGGCTTCACACCATAGCAGCGCTTGCGATGACCTATGGTACAGCAAGCTGTCACTTGTCAACTGTCAATTCATAGAAGTCTTCAGATCTCCAGCAAGCACCTTGCTCCAATGCTTTATGCTTTTCATCACATAATAACTGTTTTGTTTTAATGCAAAACAGTTTTATTATGTTTTTTCAGCATAAAGCATTGGATTTGAAGACCTGTTTGTTATCTGCTGGTGAAGTATTCTTCACCAGCAGATAACAAACAGGTCTTCAAATAAGGATAACCCTAACTAAGGATGCAGACGCTATGTGAATTAAATATATATTATGTGGAATTAATGAATATTTTGGTTTAAATTAATTAACTGTAAAACTAAATATTTAGAGTTTTCAATCGATTAAATCCAAGAAAACGCAGAAATAAAAACATCTTCCATAAACTGTTTTATATAAATTGCAAATCTATTTGCCTTTTAATACGTCAGCATGAAATTTTTATATGGTTATTTTAAATCCATTATACAATCTGAATTAAATAAACATCTCATTGCTCAAGGATAATTGGATCACTCATTCATATCCTTAATTAATACAAGTTAAGTAATATACCTACTTGAAACTTAAGAGATTAATATTTCTAGACATACTTTTATAAAGATGTGTTATTTTTTATTGTTGTACATGACAAAGTTAAAATTCCCCTGAAACTGAAATTAATTCAGGATCTTTTTATTATAGTGGTCAAAATACATTAAGCTTTGTATCTGAATGATCTAAGAAGGGGCATTCAAGTCCCTTCATTTATCAATTAAATTGACTTATAAAATGTACCTACCAAAACATTTTTTTAATAATTTCATAGAGAATCAAAAATTCTCATGTGATCATCCTTCCCTCTCACAGAGAGGAGTCTTTCGTCCCATCAGTGGGAGGTTTGAGACAACTTCTCTTGAGGCCCTTTCTTTTACTACATCTCAAAAGTGATAATTCTGTGAGTCTAGTGGCTCTTTTAATGTAAGAGGCCATCTTAATTTCATCTGTTGTGCTAATCACTAGTCAGCCTCCCGAAGGCTACCACAGACGTTATACTTTTTTGGAGGCTCTTCTATCGTAGTTTGCTTAAAAATCTTTTAAGCAAGCTTAGCCATACCTATCATTGTCAACAAAGATTATGGTATATTTTAAGTAAACAACTTGATTTTCAATTTCTGTGGGCCACAATGGCCGACCTGTTATTTAACATTTAAAAGTTGTGAGATATCTTACTAATCTCTGCCAATCAAGGGGAAAAATTATCTATTTCACATGGGTTACTTTCTTGGTAGTGGTTTAGCTAAGGCTAATGCTCCTTTCACTTACTAAATGGACAAGAAAATGTTTAGATCTAACATCAGATCTGTTGGTACAGTAACTGCCTCATGCAAATAAATAAGTAAATTGGGATCAGGTTATTTAGGACTATTGCCATGCAATCTACACCATGACATTCACCTCTGAATAGAAGCTTTTTATGTAATAAGTGTGGATTATCTCCAACTATATTTTAGCAAATCCCTTGTTCCTGTACCAACCACTGCCTCTTGCAACCTGACTGCCTCCCCCCCCCCCCCCAATTTGCAGGGTAGGAGTAGCAGCTTGTTAGGTCTAAGAGGTTCTTACATAGGTCTTGTATAGGTATTGGCTCTCCGAGACCTCTCGTCTCCAAGTACGGGAGCCAGGTACACTGGGTTCAATATGGGGCCATTTATACATATAAGCACCCGACCCATCTCCGAGTTCAGAGGACTGAGCGCTCAGTTTTAAATTGGACTTGAAGAGAACACCGATACTAATAATTGCAGTCACCTCTGACTGAAAGCATCGCAGAAGCTTGCCAAGCCTTCATTTGAGTCCCATATGACGTTCTGTCGCACAACGGCCGACTAATCTTGACACGAAAAGTTCGACGTCAGGGACGCCCCACTTTGTATACATGGCCTCCGAGGCCTGGGGCCTGGAACAGCAGGAGCCCATCTGGCTGGCCTGTTCAAAAATAAGCGGTCGGCTAAGCCGTTATAACACTTTTAAACTCCCCGGGAGGTAAACCGCTGACAGAGTAATATTCAGCAAACCTGCTAACTTCGTAATTTTGCAAGTTAGGTTCAAGGGCACTAGGGAAGCGAATCCCTCACTCATCCCAAATGTGTGACAAATGTTGCTGTTAAATTGAACTATTACTCTCAAGACTGGCTTTTTGGCTGCTTATTACTGCGTTTATGGCAAACCTCCCCAAGTTCGAATGCCATTTTTTCTGGTTTGGTCAAGTTCCTGACAAGAGTAGGATATAATACCCATTCTTTATAATGTACACCTTATCAATTATAAATATGAACTGTACAATATTTTACAAAGGGTGGTACAATGAGTGATTTTATCACTAAAAGCGATCTATTAAAGACATCTTTTGAATGTATAGGGTAACCCTTTCATGTGGACTCCTTACCCTTCCTCCACTGCATGTGTGGACAAGAAGTGGGTTTCCTTACTCATGTGTTGAGGAACTGAGCTGTGGTTTATCAATAGCCTCTAGCTACCACATTAATCATGGCCAACCAGTAGAGCAACCTTTTTCTATTTGTCTTGGTGTGCCCTTCTCAAAAACTTTTGAGACTATAAGCATTCCCTTACAAGGATTGCAAAAATTATATATGGAACACCTAAATTTAATACACTTTGAACTTGGTTCAGGGAACAAAGTCCCATTTTTTTTTATTTTTTATATTATCATCTTCTTTTACACCTTGCCTGCACACAGGGTCTTATAAGTATCAGTGTTCCAAAGAAGGCTTACTTGTTTTATTTAACTCCTAATGGAAATTCAGAATTGACTTAGGATTTTTTTTTTTTAATTTCAAGTAAGACAGTACAATATAGAATAACTTAACATAAATGAGCTTATACTAAATAGAAGTTCGGCAAGACATCTGTGTCTGAACTAGATAAATAAATATCTGTATCTCAGACAGCAGCGCTCTTCCTTCGAAGACAATTTGTCACCTAAGCTTTATTAGGACTTACCGTCTCCGAGACAGAAATCATAAACTGAGTTTTCCTAGTGGGCCAGCTAATTTCAATCTGAACTACATTAACCAGAATGCGGATACCACAGGCTCGCAAATTGTCTGCCACACAGTTGGCTGATTGTCCAGAGAACTCAAGAAAGGCCAAAAACCATAATTTTCTGGGTTCTAAAAGACTCTTCGGAGTTGTTGGTGTAGACTATTACATGAAAAACAACCTTTAATTAACATATCAATACTCTTGTTTTACTTTTTAATAATATTGCTGTGTAATGTAGGTATTCAAACAAAAAATATTTCTTTTATATTGTTGGTTTAATAGAAATTTGCATAAATTATTTTGATTAAAGATACTTATTCTTATACAAAATTGAATTGTTGTGAATATAAACATATTCAGTGTTGGACTTCCTGTGATTATCTTCAGTATAAAAACAGAAATGAAACAGAAAGGCCTTTAATTCTAAAGTTTTTACATGTTTCTTTAGGAAGTCTGATTTTTGTCAAAAGTATCTTTGCAATGTTTCCCATTTATCAAGTTTTTTTTTTTTATATACAAGTATTACTTCTAATAATAGCTTTAAATAATATATTGTCGTATGTATTTATTCCCTTTAATATTCTGATAGATCAATGATCCTGCTCATAACTATAAGATTTCCTTAATTATTACAAAATACAGCAGTATAGCATAGTAAATTAAATGTTCTAAATGCTATATATTTCTGCTAGATTTTAGAGTTCAAAAGAGTTCAGCTCTTCATTTGAACCACTGTAATTTAACAGCAGCTTGCCACTAGACAGCAATAAACAATTTAAATTAAAATACACTTCTGGAAGAAACATTCTCACTACTTCCAAAGGTGACAGTAGGGTACAAGCCTATTGGGTAGGTTGCTGCTTAATTAACAAGTCCTAGTAGACCTGCTTTAGCAGCTAGCTCCTTCGGCTACCCACACCCACCCACATTAAGCATCCAACCAAAACTCCCTCCGAGGGAACTAAGTAACCTTTAGTTTGGTTTAGTGGCTTCTTCTAATTCAGAGTGAGAAACATATGGGGTAGATGACCATAAATTTGAGGTTTTCTTTAATGGGTACCTATTTGGTTTATTTTATTTTTATATTGCTTGAAACAGGAATTTCTGTCAATGGGTTGTCTTAGGGGCAGAATTTACGAGTATCTACCTAATTATCTTGTTTTACACTGAAATCCTTCAGTTGTAACACTTCTGTCTCATAAAACAAATCGGATTGTGTATTACCTATACCACAATGCACTTCCGAAGTGGATATTTATTTAACCAAAACCAGGTTAGAAGTTTGAAGTGTTTTTGTAAAGTTAGTGATATGATGTGGAAATTGTGTCATGTTCACAGAAATTGAACACTTACTTGGCTAGGTACTTATTCCATTGTAAATGCGTAGGTCTACTTACAGTAATTGGTCAGCAGTGGGAAACGGCTACTTTCTTCCTCCGAGGATGAAGAGCGTTTTTCGCCACTTACGCACTTAGGAGAATTCGTCGCTCAAGCTCGCTACAACGGTTGCTTTAAAATGGCACCGGCGAACACGTGTTGTGAGCTTTCAATTTCGTATTTCGGCATTTCGCTGACTAACGATCAGCGTAACACTATGTATCACTTACCAAAAGCACTATTATTCACTTTCTATAAAGTTTTACCAGAAACTTTAGTAATTTTCTAAGAAAATTAACGAGAGAAAAATTTTTACGTTCATGGCGGCAAAATTTTTAGACGCTATGAATTGACAGTTGACAAGTGACAGCTTGCTGTACCATAGGTCATCGCAAGCGCTGCTATGGTGTGAAGCCACAGGTAATCGAGGAAGGAAGGTATGTTTTCTTTGATTATTGAACTTAAATGCGGTAAAATCTTAGATGTATCTTCAAATCCAATGCTTTATGCTGAAAGAACATAATATAGTCGTTTTATGGTGTATGTTATCGAGAGACAAAATATACTTTTTATATAATAGTATTCTGACTGGCTACGAATATGAAGATGATATGTAAAATGATGTGAACGCCAGCAGGGTAATTGCCTCACATACTAATAGCAGGAATGGTTTTAATTTTAACAAGTTCAGCAACATTCATTGTGTTATTTAGGTACGTTGTTGAGCACACTTTTTCGAACATATGAAGCATTTGATTAGCAGAATCCTTCAAAATGTTAATCTGTAGAATTAAACCGTGTTATGCAAACTTAAGAATTCTGACAGGTATTTTTTAATTG
Source organism: Polymixis flavicincta (assembly GCA_949987655.1). NCBI lineage: Eukaryota > Metazoa > Arthropoda > Insecta > Lepidoptera > Noctuidae > Polymixis > Polymixis flavicincta. Next base: position 7,104,125 of record OX465177.1, on the reverse strand, counting down.
TGCATAAAACTTTAGTAAATAAATTGCTAGCATGCACTACCACTGTTTAAAAGTTAGTAATCAGACTGCTATGCTATTAAAGAAGTCCTAAAATGCAAAAGTTCCAAGTCTGTAGCTCCAACATTTAGAGCTACAGACTTGGAAGAGTTGCGTAGATTATTAGAATCTAAATAATCTATTGGATTCCAATCCAACAGCTAACAGACGTTCTGTTTGCGGATGAATGGACGAAGAGGAAGATTTGAATTTCAGAACTCCTGCGAGTGGGATGGGATTCATGAGAGTGTTGTTATTTTTATTTATTATGTTTTAACTTTAAAAAAAATGTACTTATGTGTTTCTGTTTTTAATAATAATTGTAATTCGGTTTTTAATCGTATTAATTAAAGACAACAAATAAATGACACTTACTTAGCTATTTCATTAGGAGGTGCAGACGCTCCAGGCCTGTAGCCAGCCGGGCCGTGGTACTCGCGCGTGAAGAACAACTCTTGTGGCGGTAGAGTGCCGTCCGCGAGTCGAGATAACGTGACCATCACGGAGCGCTTCACTCGGGACACGTCACCGGTATCGAATAACTCGCATAGGGCTCGCTGGAGGAGCTATGAAACCACAGATAATTTTTATATCAAAAATAGATTAAAAGAACTAAAAAAACACGCTTTAAAAACCAAACTAAAAAAGCAGAAAATAATTTTAAAAAAGCGTGGGGTGCTTGATATTAATCTATAATATAAAAATGAATCGCAAAATGTGTTGGTAAGCGCATAACTCAACAACGCCTGGACCAATTTTACAAATTCTTTTTTTTTAAATGTTCGTTGAAGTCCATGGATGGTTTTTAGGTTTTTTTTTTAATGTTTAGGTAGGGTAGGTAGCGTAGGGTAGGTAGGTAGGGTAGGTAGGGTAGGTAGGGTAGGTAGGGTAGGTAGGGTAGGTAGGGAAGGTATTTTGTATGAATTACTATTGGACGGACAGGACAACGTCTGTCGGGTCAGCTAGTTGATTATAAAAATACCTCAAAAAGCACCCCACGTTTTTTTTGTAATATCTCGCATGTGTGTGACAAATACTCATGTTTTGGACAAATAAATGATCTTTAACTTTAGTAGTCCACTTGCCAGTATCAAATAAGGGGACAGGCGCACGCTGTTTTCTGTTATCAAAGCGCCCAGTGTGGTCACTGGACAGTGCCCATTTAATTCGATTGAATCACTATTTCAAGAAAAACTCAATACATGAAGTTAGATCATTAGAGTCATCAATACAACCCGTATTGATATTATGTAACGCCATATTTATTACGGTCGCGTATCATATTTTCATCAACGTACTACAAACGTTACACTGTCCTGCAAATTGGAAAAAAAAACGTGTAAGAAAATTTGAATTTCGCGGTGTACAGACGCCAGCACATCAAGCTACCCCAATCTGTCAAATTTCTTCGATAGATTTTCAACTTTAATACATAAGAATAAGGTTCATATTCAAATGGGAAAATTTGACAGTTTGGGGTAGCTTGATGTGCTGGCGTCTGTACCTTGGACCGTTGACCCAACAACAACAATTACAAGTTCAAGAACATTATTCTGCCTTACTTTCACCCCTGCCGGGCATCCGTCCCTCCTGACAGTCTCGATTCCTTTCGCTTCATACACGGGCTTCTGCTGGTCCGCACTCTCGTACATGTAGCCGACGTAACGCTTCTTAGTTTGAAGAATACATGGCTGATAGACCTAACAAAATAAGTGATGAGTTAATGGTGCGCTCAATAAAAGTGATCAGGTTAAGCTATACTTGCCGCGGTTAGTCCGCAGATGGGTGACCATCTTTACATTTCAAAACTCTTCCGTGCCTCGGAAACCACACTAAGGGACTATTCACACTTATTCAGCTCTGTTCTGCTTTAAGCTGAATAGAGCTGAATAAGTGTGAGTAGTCCCTAAGCCGTTGATTCCGGATGTCTTTTGTGGATCTTTGGCAGTCGTTACGGGTCGTTAGCAGCACGAAAGTCTGACAACCAGTCTTACCAAGATATATCGTGTCACCTACTAACTGGGTTGTCGAGGTCAGATAGACCGTCACTTTATATAAAATACTGGTATTCGGCGTCATCCGGTTGGACTTGTAGCTGACCCCAGCATAGTTATAAGTTACCTTTTCAAGTTTGAGTGCGACAGGCGAGGGATTGTCAGCGGTGACCGCATCGGCGATCTGCTGCCCAATCTCAAATGCCTCGGCGCGCGTACCGCCCGGCACTTGTACGAACATTGAGTCCGTGTCGCCGTAGATGACCTGACGATGGTATTTTATTGTTGTTACAACCCAGGTACCCTCCGGAGATCGTCAATAACACCAAGGCGTTACTGGCCTTCTTTGAGAAGCTGGGGTGGTTCGAATACTCGTTTTCCCCACCCATACGCAACATGCGCGCATTGACGTCGAGTTGCCACACAAGTCCGTATTACCATCTAATTTCCATACAAACTTTCATCCCCTATTTAGCCCTTCAGGGGACGACCCTTTTCCTTAGTGCTCACTTTCGTTGAGGAACTCTTATGCAAATTCATGCTTCTAGACCAGGGATTCCCAAACTTATTTTGTCTACTGCCCATTTTGAGAATAAATTATTTTTTAGAGCCCCCATTTTTTCACCTACTTAAAAACCACTATAAATTCAAATTAAATTAATTATTGTGAGCTATATTAGCGGAGATTGGAATTAGCGCCCCCCTTTAGGCCTGCAGCGCCCACAAGGGGGCGTTATCGCCCGCTTTGGGAAAGGCTGTTCTAGACCTAGCTGTTTAGGCTGTGCATTGGCTGTAAGTGAATGAATAAATCTAAGATTGTTATGTGACGACACTAAATTACCACAATCAGAGCTCAAACTAGCAGTTGTTGTGGTTACAGATGAACAACTTCATGTACCCGGATAAAACTATCCTACGACATCTTAAGCTCTGTGCCAGTTTTAGATGAAATCGTCGAATTTTGTAGTTGAGGCCTCGTGGCACACAACAAACAAAAAACAATGCAACAATTACAACAATATAATAATTTGATTTTGAACAAACAAGGTTTAAAATTATACTATAGGCCGTAAGTAATACTAGACGTTTAGTCTTCTTACTAAACGCATCAAGATATGAGGATACGAGAGTTTATAAAATTCAAGGGTATTCTTAGGAGCAACACAACTCAAGGGCAATATTCGAAAGTTAGTGTATTTAGGTATCTTCCGGTGCGAGTACAGATAAATAGTTTTTGTTTCTTTTCATAATAAAATACGTACCTATGTAGCTACACCCTACACTGCACTTACCTTAGCATTCCATTGCGTGCTCTCTCGCACCATCTTGATGGCTCGCTCTAACGTCTCGCGTCCTTTCGACACGACGCTATCGCCGACCTCGACACACGGCATACGCCCACTAAAGTTAGCTGCCGTATACCCGTATGTCACATTTGCTATCAATTTTAGACCTGAAAAGAAAAACGAGATTACATAGGGCGATTTGGATATAAATTTTGCTAAGTCACTACTAAAAGAGCGCAGAGACCTTTTGAGAGCAGTGGTGGGCCAGTGGTAAAAGCCGTGGGTCAAACCCTGAGAGGCGCTTCACTCTGGGTAAATTATTAGAAACCGATATGTCCTAGAACCGAAATTCGAAGACATGTGACATCTACCAGTCCGCACCGGGCCCGCGTGGTGGATTACCTACGGCCTACTCCCTCTCACAGAGAGGAGGCCTGTGTCCCAGCAGTGGGAACATTATAGGCTGAGTATGCTAAGTCACGCTATATGTTACCACTTAAGTACATAATTGTCGAAAGCACTACATGATTTAGTATTCAAAGGACGCCTTCCTTTGAATACTAAATCATGTAGTGCTTTCGACAATTATGTACTTAAGTGGTAACATATAGCGTGACTTAGCATACTAAGAAAGGTGATTTTCATTATGTCAGCCGAATGATGTTTTGCTAGACATATTATGAGCTTCCCCCAAACCTCACAAAGACCTGTTCAGAACTAACTGTATCCAGCGTATTTTCAGCACGCAAAGATTAAAAGATTTTAAGACTGAAAGAGCTATATCTATAAATTAATACGGGAAGCGATTTTTTTTTGCGAAAATTACGCGGACGGAGAAGTATAAAATTAGGCATAGTTAAAGTTAATGTGGAGTACGAGTGCAGAAATCTTATTTTTTACATAATAATGGATTAGAAAACATTAAGTTTTAAATGAATAATGGTCAAATGTCGACCAGAAGGCAGTTTAAGGGTTACCAGATTTTGACAAAAAAAAAGCTAGTGAGGTGGTGAAATAATGAACGAAATTGAATGAATTCGAAATTATTCTTATACTCCACATCTTACAAATGAATTTTTAAAGTTTTAACCGAATGATAAAAATTAAACCATTTTTTATCATTCGCTCTTTAGGCAAAATCGTTCACTACTCAAACTCACAGGCAACCTCAACACTATTCGTTTTAGTATGGTAACAGAATTTTTCTTTGAACTGTCCTATACAATTAAAAGTCGAACTATAGTTTCTATTAATATAGTTTATTATGGTATGGTGTTATACCTAACTGCCTAGAATGCATAGCCTTTTTCACAGCTTCATCAGTCTGCACTTTCATATTCTTCTTGACTGCTTGTCTCGCTGCTAAGATTCTCCTCAGTAACGCAGGTAAGACGCCTCGACGTACGGATGCCTTGACAAACCCGACTCCTACGGGCGACCAGTGAACCAAGCCTTTTTTCACTAATGTTTCTAATTTCGCTTTTGGTATTCTGAGGCGCCATGCTCCAAATTCGTATGCTGCTTCACTGAATCACAAAAAAGAAGAAAAGTCAAAAATCTAAGAATGAAAAATGGCGTCATAGTAGTAAGGTGTAGCTGTATAAATAATACATAAAAAGTGGTTCAATGGGCGAATCATATGCGTCAAAATTTTGGCTGATAGCAGGATTATGAAAGCATTCGAAGATCGAACGAATAGTCCCGAAACTTTACGGTGATAGCGCGATTCTGAACTTGCGTAGAGTTGGATTTTCCATCCGTCTTCTTTAAAAGATATTATTTTTCGGTTGTAAAACTAAACGTACCCATTAATATTTTGCACCCGTCCGATACACGTAGAGAAGCAGTAGTTGTAAGCGATCATCATCGATGGATACAGGCTTTGGAAGTCCAGGACTATGACGGGATCGGTGTAGAAACGAGATTCTGGCGAGACAAAACTTCCGCAATTATTGCCCTTGTAGTTTACAAATCGTAACCTTTATTGTTATAAATCTAGAAGGAACGCCAGTCACACGATAAAAGCAATTATTTATCAGAATAGTGACAGATAAAATTATGGCAATGAAATTTGTTTTGGTTATTTTTAGGGGGTAGTAAAGTACTGTACTGCTGATTTTTTTTTTTTTTTTGTAAATCTTCTTGACTTCTGTGTTTTCATACCTGGTTCAAATATAAGTGGCAGACATTCAGGCGCCCTCATGGCGGCTCTTTGCTTCACAGTGGGCGACAAGGCCACCAGGTTGAGAGGCCTCGCCGCTCGCAGCATCAGGGACTCGACACGGAACTGTGAGCCTCGAGACAGTACTTCCCACCATTGCAGGCCGAAAAGACGAGCTAGTTCTGATGTTCGATCTACGTTAACAGATGTAAAATGCTATTAAAACTTAGAACATGAACCATGTATTGCTTGTAGGCCCGGGTAGGTTCAATGTTTTAGGTCCGCCAGTAAAGGTTTAGGTTCAATATAATAGGGGGCGTTTCTATTGCCTTTAACAGGGCACTAATCCCTACTCTGGGCTGCTAGCTGCTGCTAAATGTAAATGAATGGATAAACCCAAAAACACTACCAAACCTGGTAATCTCGAAGATGGAAAACAAAACCAGGAAACTACACTCAACAAACGCAAGCGCCCCACCGTCTGACGCTCCAATAGTCTATTTGTTCAAAATTAAGATAGTGTTCGAGAATGTAATTGAACAAATTTAGAATAAAAATAAGTACTAACTTATAATATCAAGTTTCTCCAACATCCTCACAGTCCCTGACATCCTGGTCAAATAGTGCTCGACTGGAATCCATCGTAATATCCTGGTATCATCGCGCCACCACGTCGACAACTGGGCATAGCTGTACTTGGGAACTCTTTCCTTCAACACCTCATACATGCAGTTCTCAAAGCTGTAGCTTGATAGCGCCATCTCATGGCGAAACAAACGCCAAACGTTTAACATTATTCTTCCAATAACCCTCCCTTCAAAATCGTTCTCTTCTCCTCTCCAACGTTTTTGTCGATACTTTTCCGTTATTCTAGAAACTTCTTTAACTATCTCTAATCCTAATATTTGCGCTCTTTCTAAGATATATCCCCATGAATTCATTTCTATTTCGTACCCACACAATATGTCTGGGTCGTGTTGCATCACTAACTCGATCACTTTTTCTAGAAGTTCGCTCTCATTGTCGACGTATGTTACATCAACGTTGAAAATACATCTGTCTAAATATCTTACTGATGTAAACGTCTCGACGACAATGATTTTTGTGAGCATTTTCTCTAAGCGATGACCTGGCGGGCAATCGTTTGTTACTGTTACGAATAATACATCGATAGGATCAATTGCAGGGTCGGGGTTTAAGTCTCTTCTGACTGAAGTGTGAACTTCAGCTACCATGACTGTAAGAAAATTGGCCTAAACAAAAAAACATAATAATGAATTTTTGATTTGTTAAACAACATAGGTCCTAGTGCAGTTACATTGTTTGTAAAACTACAGCTAAACTATGTGATTACAAAACTTACATCAACTAAAGGAGCCTCGATAGAACCGCTTTCTGGCCGATTTTCGGAACTACCAAAGCATAAAAATGAACCATCAGGTTGCATAGTTACTTGGAGACTATTGTTCAAATTACTATTCTCCTGTAAAAAAACAAAACATTAGTCATCCCACAAGGTAAGCTGCAAAAAAGGTTTTTTAATTTTAACCATTTTTATTACGAACCTTTTCATCAACTTCCAAGCTAATACTGTTATCAATTTCATATTTTAGACCTAAAGCTTGTGAATTATCCAGTTCATCGATATTTTTATTACTAATATCTTCATCATAGGTAGTTCTGTCTTCTTGTTTTACTTGGCTATCTTTGTTCACTAACCACTCTTTAATTTCATTGCTGGTCGGTGGTTTTTTTACAGGTTCTAGAATACATTTTCTGTTGCCAGCCAGAAGTATCTTCAATGCATCTGGTTTTGTAGATTCTTGAGACATTTCATTTGTTTGCAGAAATAGTAAATGGCGCCATTCTTCTATACTGGTCATGCCTAATACTTTATCGAAAGGTTTCTGATCTCTCGATAGTTTGCTATTTACTTTTAATACCATTTGGCCAATCTCTACTTTGTCTCCTACATCCTTATGATCTGAATAGTAAGGTTCACAATTTCTTATGTTAGGAATTTTATAGTGTACCAAACTTGAGCATATATAGCTCTTAGTCGGAGGTTTTATTTTAGGTGTTAATATTTTGAAAACTTTTCCTTCTAATAAAGTTACGTTGTTTTCAGTTTTGACATTCACTTCCTTGAGTGCTTCGCCAGTTTCTATTTGTGCATCAGAATGATTAACTTCTATACTTTCAGGTTTTTGTATGAACATTGGCTCGAAGTTTAGAGCTTTAACAGATTCTTGAGATTCTCTAACAACTTTATTAGTTTCTTCAAGAGACATATCAAATACTTTAGACTTATCATAAAAACTCATTATACCTAACCTGTTGTTTTCAGGGGAAGATTCTATTTCATCATCACTATCATTGAAAGTTACATTAAATGATTTATCAACTTTAATATTCGAAGGGCCTGGTTTTGGTTCAAATTGTTTTTCTAAATCATAAGCTTCTGCAACCACTGGCTGCAACGATCCATGCGATTTTGATACTTTATTTACTAAATCTATTATTGATTCATTCTCTACTTTGCATTGTACTACTTCACCTATATCAGATTGCATTGACTTATCTAAAATACTTTCAGGTTCAGGCTTTACAACTCTTCTCAGATGTGAATCTGTAATATCTTCTATAGTTTCTCTCGAAACATTTATTTCATCCATTTGACTTATATCTGTCGTAGATTCTGACTTATCATCTGATTCATTTTCATTTTTCTTTTTGGATTTAGGCCTTGATAAGCCAAGTTTAAATGGTCTCATTTTTCTTTTTCTGACCTTTTTTGTATCTGTAAAGTTATCCAATCATCATGTTACACAGGAATTAGAAAATCATAATTTATATGTATTTTAGTTGAGCTGTTGATGGTAATGAAATAAGAAGTCTACTTACGATCTTCGTCACAAGTTCCATCTAGCTGTGGAATGCTAGCGCCATCCCAAAACGAATCATTCCATGAGGTTGAACTTTCGCTTTCATCATCTTTACTAAAATAAAAATCACTGTAGTATAAAAATATACATTTCATAGTTATTATGGGAATAGTTAGGTGCCTACCTCTTGTCTTGATCAAGGATGATGGTTTCCTCATCAAATATTCGTGAATATTCAGCGTCGTCTGAATCAATATCTCCTTCCTGTTCTACATTTGCAGGAGTACCCATCACACTGTCTTCTTCTATTGGTTTCTCGTCCATATCTTGCAACATTTCTAGTAGTTCTAAATCTTCATTATTCACTAAAAAAAATAGAAATATATGTATATATATGTTACAAAATTTAAATATCATAAAATATAATGGAAAGTTAGAAATAAGTTAAGTTAAGAATTTAGATGTACACTATCGCATTAGGTGCACCTGTAATGATAGTTGTAAGTTGGAAAAATAAATAAATTGAATAAGCAACTGTTCTATATTGAAAAATGCTATTTATTGATCAGTTTAATAATACATACATAGAACCTGACTATAATGCAGAGATAGACTACTGTTCAGAGCCAAACTTTCGTCGACTAGTGTGTTATCAAAATCCTCAGAATTGTAAAAATTATCTCTCAATGTTTGATTAAAACTTGCACCCAATGAACTATCAGGTAAATGAACACTAACATCAACAGCATTGAATAACTGTGTTCCTTCCATACTTTCAGCTGGATATTGTACTATTTCTAGAGACTTAATATCGCTTTCAGTTATCACAGGTTTATCAACTAAATTGGACATTTTAATTAAAAATATTTGTTCAAACTTGTAATGTGATTCTGTCTCCTCAGCTTTTATTCTGCCTTGAGATAATGACTTTGATGCTAGAGAAATATTTAACTGTTTTCGCCTTTCTGATTCTTGATTCCATACTTCTTCTAATCCTGGGTTTTCAATTCCATCGCCTTTGCCTATTCTCTGCCGGTTGATGATGTGTGAGGCAGCACAATCTGCTTCATAGTAACAGGAACTTTCAGGTTTCAGTCCAAATTCATTAGGGCTTTGGGCCTCACTGCTGTTTTGTGATATGCCTGCTTTACGAAACTTGACACATTGCAAATCTATGTTGCTCATTCCAAATAAGTTGAAGTCTATGAAAAATTGTAGAGTGAAATTCAAATGAGACTCATGGGGTTGGAATGCTTGGCCTAAAATGGCACCATTACTGCAAAGTTCTACAGCTTGTTTGATTAAACCTGGACTGTATAAAAATACTTTCAGATATAAATGTTCTTTGTAGTGGTATCCATAGAAGGGTCTGAAAAATAATAGTGTTTCAAATATGGGTTTAAGAATACCCATAAAAATATATACATGTATTTAAAAACAGATTTAATACTAACAATCCTTTAACTAGTGATATTTTGTAAACATGTTGGTTTGATGATGTTGCTTGTTTCAGTGCAATATTTAATGCTTTATCCAAACTAGCCGCAATCTGTAAAGGGAACTTACAAGTTAGATCTGAATAGCACAAGTGATTATTAGAAATAGTCTATTTATTAGAATTATTAATAAGTACTTTATTTGAGTTCTATTTACGTATTACCTGATACAAAAATTGTGGTTGTGGGTTTGGTGTTGGGCATGGTATGTAGAAATATGGAAACACTCCATGTATGTGAAGACATGCTTTATGACCATCAGGGGTAGGTCCAAATATCCTTAGCACTGGCACCTGAAACATAGTAATTTGATAGCAATTTATTTATGTAAGAAATAATAAAAAAGTTGATATGAATCTCGTATTCTGATGGAACTACCTATATTCTACCTACTTACATCTGAAAACAGGCATGCTGGCTCCCTGAAATGATTTGGGTAATCATCATAATTGCAATACCCTAACCAGTCAGCGGGTCGTCTTAGGACCCCCTCGGACAGATTTAGACCGTCCGTTCAAATCCGTTAGAATATTGTATTTAATGAACAGAATTACGACAGACTGACTTACCTGTTTTATATCTGATCCTCGGAAATCTGAATAAATGACATCGATTCCAGACGTTGGTTTACTCAAATAATGATCGCAGACTACAATTCTAACTGAAAATTCAGGATTCGCGCGACTGTCTGAAACCAAACAAGTTGTCATAATATTGATACGATGGTGCTAGAGTTTTTAACCAAATAAGGATAATTTACTTACTATCCAAGACGCTCATGCTTTTTCAGCTATGAACATAATAAAATCGAACGCATAAACTCTTATAAATTAAATCAACTGTATGTTTTTTAGCTTATTGAAAGGAATTTCATGTTACAACTTGTTCCTTGTTGAAATTGTTGTTCACCTTCACAAGAATCACAAGCAGTGTTGCCACCTTGGATTTTTTTAAGGCGCTAGGTCAAGAGTAAAATGTCGCCAGATATTTCAGAAATTTGGATTAGAAGAAACCACCAAATGCCGCTAAAATACGTATTTTTTAAATTTTGTGTAACTTTACCAGACAAATATATTAGACAGTATTTCTGCTGTCCTATGTCCTCTGAAATACGGCGCCAAGACATTTTTAATAACTTCAGTACACTTAGCATTTTTAAGATTCGGCGCCAAGACATTTTTAATAACTTCAGTACACTTAGCATTTCGATTTTACTAAATCTGTGAGATGATCAATACAGGAAACTGAACTGTGTTCTGTGATGTAAAGAGCGAGTATTCGGTAAAGGTTTAAGCCAGGTTTGGAATTCATCTAGTGACTCTTTTCTATACTTTTGTGCGTAATTTTTTTTCTTGAGTGTAACTTCCATTATTGGATATTATTTACAGCTTCAAGCCTTCACACACTGTTGCAAAAAACGACTCTATCAAACTAAGACTTTTCAACAGCACGAACGAAATTCCGGACATAGAATGACAGATAAAAAGAGAACATTAACTAACGACTACCCCTAGGGATTCCCCGGTCATAGAGTAAGCATAGAACATTATGAAATTCCGGAACGATAGGGGATTTTCCTCTCAAAAATGTGGTGCCAGAAAAAACGCTAAAAACCACTAAAAAAATAAAAACGTCATATAATAAAAAAAAAACACTAGAAGCCTTGAAAAAACACCAGTTCTGGTGGGAAAACCACCAAGGTGGCAACACTGATCACAAGCTCCGGCGAATCGTTTGCGAAAATGTATACAATTTTTGACAGTGAGTGACAACCACAGAACACATATACTCCTAACGGGTGACAACTGATTTTTTTTAATTAGTTTTATGGCCTGGTTACAGAGACCTTTTAGCCAAGTCTTTTTTAATTTTTGTTATATTTCGATTTATAATAGGTACTTCAAAAGTGTTTTTGATGTATTTATATATTAAAGTCTTATTTTTTAATAATTCAATCAAGCGGCGGGAGGTATTATTTAAAAACACATCACTTTCACTGCACAATTCACATAATTCACTTGCTAAAATCAGTCTGGGTAGCGGTGACAACTGACAGCTATTATATTTTGATAGGTTAGGGACAGTGACGGCGAAAAAACCGGTGAAAGGTTCCGTAGTCAGAATGAATTGCTCCTTCCATGAATTTTTCTTCCCGGCCAAAGCACTAGGAAGTGGTGAAGGGCGGGCGTTTTTGGGGGCCTGTCTTTTAGTCTTTTGTAATTTTTGTCGTTCCCACGGCGAAGTGGCAGCGAGGACTAAAACACGGTAACTTCTTAATAGTGGACTGTAATCTAAGAATGAAGGGATAACAAACGGTCAATTATATTTGAACCGGCGAGAAATAGGAATCTATACAATGTATGCCGTCGCTCGGACGAAGACGCAGTGCCGAGCGGTCCGGTGCGCGCCCGCTGCTCGGGGGCCCCCTCCGCGACCGCAGCTTCCCCGCGGTTACCCAGCGTGGCGTGAAATTCTCGACTAAAAGTGCTATCACCAGCCTACGCCACGTTCCGAGTTGCAATAATATCGATTTGAGCGCGCTCACATCCGTTCCGAATTAAGTGAGCGCGATAACGACGTCCCCCGAATCGTCATATATGACGTTATGACATACGCCACCTTGCGATAACACCGACCATACGCTATACTAATCACCGTGAGCGCTGACAAAATGACAGTTGCGCTGTTGTCTAAAGGTGAACGCAGACTTGGCCGCACCGCAGTCTCCGCAGTCCCCGCAGTCATCGCTTTTTGTTAATGGCCTCGCACATTACACAAATTATATGAACCAGCAAAGACGAGAAAACACTTAATTTATATTACAAACTGAATGAAAGAAATCAAGTGCGATGCGTGCGGCGACGCGAACGACTGCAGTGACTGCGGTGCTGCCAAGTCTGCGTTCACATTAAATCAACTTTTAGTAACTGTATAGTATCGGGCTTATGATTTTATTTAAAAAAAATCTCTCCTTCGCACGTTTTCTCAACACATCTGACATTGGCAGAATTGTCGACATCGGCACAATTGCACAATCGGCACAATTGTGTGGTGTTTACAAGTTTAATATGGTGAATATGTGTTTTAACGTTGAGTAAACACTTTTATCGTGATTACGAGCGGTCCGTATTGATGATAGAAATTACGGTTCTTAGCTGTCAGAATGGTGATATCCAACTCGGAACGCAAAATATCGATGTGAGCGCTCACAGCGCTATTTTTCTAATTCGGAATGGGGCCCTAGTTTGAATGAAAGTTCTTTTTTACTACTCAATAAAGATATTGTCTCAGTTTATTATTATATTAAATTCATAGTTAAACCAAGACACATCGCCTGCATACGGAATACCTCTTAAATATAGTCGCCAGCAGGTCAAGCTAGCCCAAACTGTAAAATTTTCCCAATTTAACATAAACCTTATTTCTTTGTGATAAAGTTGAAAAACTATCAAAGAAATTTGACAGATTGGGGTAGCTTGATGTGCTGGCTTCTGTACATTTCATAATATATGGTACCCCTAACGGAAAGTGGACCCATTTCACTCGGATCAGAGCCCCTCGGAGAAGATGAAGGATTTATTTCAGTAATGGTCCTGATCGCAGCATTATACAGTACGACATTCAAATCGTTAGGTCATTTGAACAGTAACGATTTCAAAAGCTGCACAAATAAAACTATTGACGTTGACGGGCAATTTGAAAAACACTCGCGATGCTAAATTCTGTGTGAACGTGAGATTTCGTGAAAACCGGAAATTACGGTTTTCACATTCCCATGCGGTTTACCGTAAAAGGTTCAACGAAAACAAATAGTGGCAATACTAATTACCCATGCAAAAATCTCAAAAAAACTTCAGTGCAACACTATTGACGGTTGACAGTATCAACATCATTCACTTCCTTCAGTCAGTTTATTTCATTCACATTTCACTCACTCATTGTAAATTGGACGTGTTTTTATTACATTCACAATTTCATTTCATTACGCTGCGTGCTACTTTTAAAACAAATTTTAAAATAATAATCCTTGTTGTTGAATCTCTATTTTCGTTTCTGTGTGGTGAACATAAAATTCTTAGAGTGTCGTGAATAGTGCGGTGTTCTGTTTATTAAAATTTACAGCAAAATGTAATGTTTTTTGAAAATGAAGTGCTATTTCGATGAAAGACACTGCAAGGAACCACCAATATTTGTTAAAAGATAAGAATTTTACAAAAACGGGATGATGGATGATGATGAGGCAGACTTGCGCGAACAGATATTCCACAACAACGTGAGGGAGCAAATCGTGAGTATCGTAACAAAGGCTATTATATCCATAATCCAAGACAACAACATAATTCTCAGTGCGACTTTGTCCCAATTTGTATGTAATTACCAAGTTGATTAATTCTTGTTCATCAACCTAGTTTTTGCTACTAAAATAGGATATACCTAGGTATCTTAGATTCGTTCTAGTTCTTAGCGCCATTCAGGCAAAACCGTTTTCGCTAAAAGAACAAGTAGACTGGATAACCGTGTCATCAGTTTTGTGCCAAATGGCTTAAATTGACCATGACAGTACTGTTATCAAATACTCTTTTAAGGTTGGCCCTAGTTAGTGAAGACCCTCTGTATAATATTATAAAATAATTAATTGTATTACAACAAGGTTCCTTCAATAAACAGACGTTTATTGAAGGATACGAAAATTCACCTAATTGTTCGATTTAAATGATTTTAACACTCGTAGAAATCATTTTAATCGGACAATTAGGTGAATTTTCATGATTTTTTTATTTTATATTTGAACTTTAAATCACTCTCCTGTAAAGTTAGCTCAATGTCGCTTAGTAAGGGTTGCCTAGGGTTGCCTTTCAAGCGTCGAAATGGCCTAATGTTGCATTAATGTGATAGCATAGCAGAACAAGATGATAATTATAATATTTAATTGATCTAATCAGAATTTCCTTATACAATACATAAATTAATTGCAGTACTTAAATAATAATAGGAAGTCATAAATTGCTAGTAATTATCAGGAATGTTAAGTTTTAGATACTTCATAAATTTATGAAAACATTAATTGTGTGAAACTAAATATAAACTTAATAATAATCTTGAAACTATGTTGGCCAAGCAGAAATGTATTAATTAAATTGCATTGTTACCTGCATTTTAAATAATTAATTACTACTTGGCGAATAACATATCTTTCTTTTGTGCTACCTTTATGTCTGCAATATTGGCAATCTATCAAGTCTCTATTTATTCAGAAACCCTAGTTTGATGATGTGCTAGTTTAGGCTGGGGTACTTATATGTAGGTATGAAGCCCAAAAGTCTGACATCCTGTCTTACCAGGGGCTATTTTGCTGCCCAGTAACTGGGTTGTGGAGGTCAGATAGGCAGTTGGTCAATGTAAAATACTAGTGTTCAGCGGCATCCGGTTAGGCTGGAATATGACCCCAACATAGTTGGGAAAAACAATTATATTTATATGATTTTGATAAATCATAATAGCTGTCTATTGGGCTCAACTCATCCAACATAATAAAATACCTATTATCATTAGCCATTGACATGAAAACCCTTACATTTGATCCGGCTCGAAGGACCAAAATGTAAGAGTCTTAACTTGGACTTCAAACTGACAGCAGTGAACTGTTAAGACTGCCAATTTATATCCAATTTTTTTTTTACAATTTATGTATAAGGAATAATAAGGCACGTGTGTATCGTCCGTTGTTCTCGGTAGTGTAGTAAGTTGGGCCCTCGGCCTCTCTTCTTAACCCGCGGAGCCGCTCGCACAGTCCACCGCGTAGTCGCCCTAGTCCTGACGAAGATAGCCGACGGCTCCAGAACAGAAAATGAACAGCCAAACAAATTTCTTTTGAATACTCTATTTTGATTCATACCAGGTATAATAATTCCACTGCAAATATAAACATGCATGGTCAAGGCAAATACAAGTACTTAATTACGAAAAAATAAAATACTTTATTGTTTTGGTTCCAGATCTTCCTACTACTATTCATCTTGCTGTACCTTGTGTCATTTATGTTGATTGAGAAGTTCAGACGTCGAGACAGCGAGGATTACTTCACCGGAGACGAAGATGAAGTGAAAGTTTACCGTATCAGCCTGTGGCTGTGTACATTTGCTCTAGCAGTGTCACTTGGATCCGCTCTCTTACTGCCAGTATCTATAGTCAGCAATGAAGTGCTCATACTATACCCTAACAGTTATTATGTCAAATGGCTCAATAGCTCTCTTATACAGGGTGAGTTTTATTTTTATTAATTAATGTTGGTCATGATGAACCTTTCCTAAAAAAATCTAGAACCCTTGAAATCCTGCATCAGCCAAGAATATGTTAGCAAAAGTATCCCTGTAATTGTTATTGGCATTAAGAAATATTAAGAGACTACACAATTCCACCTGCTACGATCCTTACATCCTCTTTTTATTCGTTTACGTTCATACGTCTAGTCAGGCACGCACGCCAGTTGCGAGTACTACGTACCTACGCACCTAGGTTTGCCAGCTCTTAAAACCGAAAATCCGAACAAACCATTCAGTTTAGCCTGGCATTTGGGTAAAAAGGGCTGGACACACTAAATTTTTTAGGCTTAGGGTAACACTACAATAAAAGAAATAAAAACTTTTTAATAAAAAAATTGAACCGCCGAAAAACCGCCGAAGAACCGAACCGGCGGTTCAATTTTTTTATTAAAAAGTTTTTATTTTATTATTTTTTGTGGCTATAATCTACTAATTACTACATGCTTAATTTTTGATTTAATACACGACTCAGTATTAAAATCTGTGAGTAAACAATCAATCATCCCCTGTTTTTTTACCCTTAGGGTTGGAATTTTTCTTCGAAATTTATATGGGACCAACTTCGAGGTATACCCTTTCCAATAAAAAAAGAATTATCAAAATCGGACTACTCTGGAAAAAGTTATGCGTGGTCATACATAAAAAAAAAAAAAAAAAAAAAATACGCGTCGAATTGAGTAACCTCCTCCGTTTTTTCGTCGGTTCGAAAAGTAAAACAAGGCTCTAATTTGGCCGCACACGCAACTCAAAAGCCTGACTGTGTCTGGCATTATCCGGACGCCTGACAATGCCATACGCACCTGACCTTTTGAAAGAACATCACCAGTCAGGTCACTGTAGTGATTTTAGGGCCTAAAAGGACATATTATTATTATGTTTCCACTCACAACTGCCTTGTAAAGACCTTTTGTTAGTCGCAGTTCACACATTCTCTCAACATGTCAACTATCTGAGCATACTATTTTTGAACTACATCTTCTTTTAAACCGCGCCATTGGTGCCGATTCTGTTATACACCGAACTAAACCAGCTAAACTATAGGTAACTAAAATTCCTTACTTTTGACTATGAGAATCTTAACGCTATTCTGCAAAAAATATCTCTAAATTTAAAAACAATTTTGATACAACTAAAATCGAATTTGACAATCGCGACTCGCACGTGGTATGTTTTGGCTTCGCAACGTGGTACTTGTTTGCCCTACCCCGTGATTTTTTTAGAGCCAGTGGCGTGCTGGGGCGGCAGCCTCGACGTGATTTGATATGGAATTTTCATTTTTTTCATGGAAAATATGAAAAATTATTACCCACATGTTGAGTTTTTCGGGTGTATTGGGGTGTAATACAGGGGGTCGAAATTTTTATTACTTTTGCGAAATGACACCATTTTCGAGATATTAGCAGAAAAAAAAAAATACAGTACTATTTTTGCACCACAAGTCAAGGTGTCGGTGTGAATTTCAGTTCTTGACAACTCATTTTATTCCACACTTATTTAATCGCGATTAAAAATAGTCAGATTAAGTTAGACAATCAATATTTTAGGTTGAATAGAATAATGAAATTGACAACAACAGGATAGCAAAATTGCCATTCTCACTAAACTAATAACTCAGTGCAATCTTAGTGCTGTCAAACTACAGTTAAGTTGTGTCACTTTAGTCAATTTCGGAATGGGAAATCGTCGTTTGACCGGAAGATTTTTGTGACAACAGAATCGGCACCACTTCACTAAGCAACATTTAGCAATAAGTTTTATCATGGAAAACCCCATTGCTATTTGTACCCATATTCAATTTTCCATGTAGGGACAGATTAAGGAAAATATTCAATTTTAAGACAATACGTATTCAATACTTGTGTTGACATTACCTTGTGTGTTGTACAAACAGACACAAAATTTGTTTAAATGATAGAAATATTTACTCTGTCTAGTACAATAGAAATTGTGGAGTCTGATGTAATGGTATTGTGGGTATTGCATAATAAATCAATAACGATAACAACATAACTTGCTACCTCATTAAATTATATTTGGTTTCACTAACTGTTAATAGTTTTCTAAATATTTAGTTTCAAATCTTTTTCCTTAGCAACACACCTCAATGGTTTTATGGTCATGAGCGTGAATATCGAGCGTCCTGTAGGCTGTATTTTATTATACTGTATTCGTTTCATATATATAGGCTTGTACTCCAATACTTAGGACTAAATGATGCTGAATAAAGTATTCAAAATATTAATACCTTAACTGCCTATCCCTTCGGGTAATCCAAGCGTGATGTAGGTACGTAATGGATTGCCGTGGGGCAACATGGTTGATAAATATAATATCTGTCACCTTTTTTGAGTATACCTCGAATAGAGGGCTATTCTACGACGCGTTTGTATGAAACCAATGAATCCGAAAGGCGAAAAATATCGTTCTGACGATTTCACCGTAAAGTCAATACATATTGTAAAGTGAAACCTTTTTGAAACGCTTTTGTTCACTTGTGTTGTTCTGTACACAAAGCTTATGCACAAAGGCGTTACGAACACACATACACACACACAAGCCTCAAACAAGGTCTGTTCAAAGCTAACTGTCCAGGGTGCGATCTATCGGAATTATATTCGAGAGTAAGCCTCCAGGGCCTAGAGACGAAACACATTTCTGTTAGCGTTCACGCCAAACGCTACGCCAAAATGTATGGGAAGGACATTACCTGCGGAAAGGTTACGTCATGTCCTTTCCGCAGGTAAAGTCATTCCCGTTCGTGTTTTGTCTAGGCCTGCTGAATGGCCCTCCTGTATAACAGAGAGTAGTCTTCTCAGATATAGTATTAATTGTAAACTTGTTCCAGGATTATGGAACCACGTGTTCCTGTTCTCAAACCTGTCGATGTTCGTGTTCCTGCCATTCGCTTACCTGTTCTCGGAGTCGTCCGGTTTCCCTGGATGCCGGGGGCTGAAAGGCAGGGTGTATGAAACCTTCATAGTTCTCGCGTTACTTGGTGTTGCCATGCTGGGTCTGGCCTACGTCATCTCAGCGTGGTTGGAAGGTGACCGTTCCAGTATTGATGCTCTGTTAAGTGAGTATGATTTATATTTAAGAATAATTTCAGAACTCAAGATAGTGCCTTGTGGCATTCTTTACTTGTAGCCAAAAAACAGGAATCAAATATAGATTTTGTTTTTATAAAAAGATTAAAAATAGAGTGGACCTCAGATTCTAAAATGTTCAGATTATGAAAAATAGGGGTTTGCTAGTTTGAAGCCATTTTCGCAAGAATTTTTTCGCTAATGCACTAAGGCTTATGTTGGGTGGTCTTGCCATCCACGTACCTACTACTATAAATATAATCATGCTCGTTTCTAAATAGTGAACATATTCTGCGAATTTGTGTGACTTCCCATATTATTTCACGTAAACTGACTCGTATGTTGTGATTTACAAATAGCGAAGTCAACGTAAATACTATTCATGTCCGCTGTGTTCAATTGAGTGTGAAGAAAGCGAGCGCACAGTAATTGTTCGGCCACAGTCAATGTTAATGGATGCGCCCATTACTGTGGAAACTGTGCTAGTTTTAACAAACACGAAATTTTTCAAACAAATTAGTCTGGTTCAAACGGTACAACTTCGAAGAATGTATTTATTTGCGTGATTAAACTGGATTTGTGCCCGTTTTCCCGTTTTATAACATTGGGGTTAGACATAACTGGCGAATGTGGGTATACCTATAGTTACATCTTTGTTTAACCCTTCTGGGATTACAGGCGTGATGTAACGTTATGTACTTGTTTAATCCACGAATTGGTCTATTTTTCTGATTGAAAAATACTCTCTTGTATCTCAATGTACTGCTTGCTTCAAAGTTTTTGCACCGGTTTCACATCCTGCTTAACTGGGCTCTTCGTATTTATAATGCCAATTAGCTCATTTGTTGCATCGACACGCAAAGTCGCAGATAAATTGTGCCGTCCTGATTGCCATGCCCGTCGTAACACATCAGTACCCCGGGCCTGACAATCAAACCTACGACGCGTATCAAATGTATTGTATGTAAAATTGTATTAACATGTTGTCATTGTTTGCTCACAGATTTGTGGACATACCTCCCTTTCCTGTATTCCTGTGTGTCGTTCGTGGGAGTTCTAATGTTACTAGGTGAGTCATTAACATTAAAATTTATTTCTTATCGATTGTCATTTATTTTTAGAATTAATAATGTCTATACGACGTCAAGTGCTTATCAGTGGATCGGTCGTTAGCCTGTCCACTTTCTTTATTGTAAAAACTGGCTACGCATAGACAGGTTCTATGCAACTTTTCTTTCAAATTGCACACGATCACATCGAGTATTTTTACAACGTGCAATATTCTCTTGCATTCCTTGCTCGCATGCGTATGCACTGCATGCTGTATTATTAAGAATTCTACGAATGTTTGTTTGTTTAGACAGAGGTCTATCGAAGCCTTTAAGTTACGTGACGTCACGTGGCTTCACTGGCAGACATTGACCTCGAATTATTTCATTCTGTTTATTTCGTTGCGAGTGGTTAGTGAAGGTAGAGTGCACCGAACTCGGGGATAAATTGGATTTTTTCAATATGATCGAACAATACCGACATTAAAGTAAGTTGGCTGGAAACTTGTGACGTACATAGTTACTTCAGTGTATTAAAATTGATTACTGTGAAGTAGAGCAATAGTATTGTTTATCGATATGACTGCACTGATAAGGCGCATTTAAACCAGCCGTAATCTTTCAAAACCAATAAAGTTTATTTTCTAAGCATACACGTGAAAACATAAATAAAGCATGGCGATGGCGACCGTGTCTTATCGTCGTCCGGCAACATGTCCGATTTACAGTCGCCAGCAGGTCAAGCTATCCCAAACTGTCAAATTTTCCCAATTGAACATAAACCTTATTCCTTTGTAATAAAGTTGAAAAACGTTCAAAGAAATTTGACAGATTCGGGTAGCTTGATGTGCTGGCCTCTGTACAATCATTTAAATGTAATAATTAATAAATTTTCAGTAAATTAAAGATAAATAGCAGCAACGTCGAACTTTCTAAAGTCTGTAATTATGTGGCCTCCTCCTCATCGCCGTAGCCAAGTTCCTTGTCAAGGAAGTGTTTGATCAGGTCCTGGTGCTGCGGGAACATTTCGTCCAGTTCCTTCCTGGACTCTTGCAGCTTGTCCAGCTCTTCAAGTTCTTTGTATGCTTTAGCTTTGTAAAGCCGTGCTTTGAAGCTGTTTTCGTTGAGACGAAGCGCCAGGTCACAGTCATCACACACCTGCAAGATAATAATGCTTTTTAGGGTTTCATATCCAAAGGGTGCTAACGGAACGCTATTCCTCCGCTGTCAGTACGTCCGTCTGTCTGTCAGGGCGCTGTATCTCATGAACCATAGTTGACAGTTGAAATTCTCCCAAAATGTGTTCTATTGCTGGTATAACCACATTTTCTCTATTATCTATTCCGTACAAAAATAAAGTTTAAATTAAAAGGGGACTCCGGACCGACCTAATTTTTATCTTTATTTGCTCTCCTTACATGAAACGTGTTTAAAAACATTTATTGCTAGTTATTTGTATTGTGGTACGGAACCTTTCATGAGCGAGCCCGAATCGCGCTGGTCCGGTTATCTACTTAATATTTTACGCTTGCATTAATAGAAAGGCGATGAGCTGGCAACCGTCAACAGTGGAATTTTATCTTTTTATGCCAAGTGCGGTTTCAATTTATACTTTGGCAGTTATACCATTGGGCTTATACCAGTTATCATCGATGTACCCATTCGATTATTACGTCAAACATTAAGTCCATAGCACTATAGGAACTGAATGTTCAGATGAATGGGACCGCCATGCAATATTTGTTGACTTTGCATAATGTTAGGTTTCTGGTTAATTCGTATTCCGAATTAGAATGAAGAACGTTCTCGTTGTTAGGTACTTTAAAAGACTGTCAAGCTTATGACAAGAATGAAAAAATAATAATTGGCAAAAAGAAAATCCTACAAAAAAAAAATATTGTGAAAGTTTGCATGTTTGTTACTCCATCATGCGAAAACGGCTGAACGGATTTGGATGAAATTTGTCACACAGATAGATAATAACCTGGATTAACACATATGATTTTTGTATCCTGATTATAACGTTCCTGTGGGATAATTTTCTACCTCCATATGAGCGAAGCTGCTGGAAAAAGTTAGTTAAAAGACATGATAGTATAGCGACGCAATCTAGTGGAGTACAGTCCTGAAAGAGCTGTCATTTATCATCTGGCTAGCCTTTTCCCAACTATGTTAGGGTCGGCTTCCAGTCTAACCGGAATCAGCTGAATACCAGTATTTTACATGGAGTGACTGCCTATATGACTTCCACAACCCAGTTACTGGGTAACACGATACCCTTAGGTAAAACTGGTTGTCAGACTTAAGGGTTTCTGACGACCCGTAACGACTGTCAAATATCCACGAATGACAGCCGGGGCCAACGGCATAACGTGCTTTTCGAGGCACGGAGGGGTCTATGTTCTATGTTATTCGGTTTGGTTTCCGTACTTAGTCCTGTAAGTGGACCATTGTGCGTGAGCCATGGCGGCCGTCACTGGTTATTCCAACCAGCCCACCTCCCTCCAGAAGTTAGCAATAACTCCTGGTCTGCTGAGAACATCCGTGTAAGATTTGGGTGCCCTGAGGGTTTTTGTTCTAATCTGGGCTACGCCTGTACATTCGAAAAGCACATGCGCGACGGTTTCATCAGCCTCCATGCAGGCCCTGCACAGGGGGCTGTCCGTTAAGCCTATTGTGTGGAAGTGTTTGTTTAGCGGGCAGTGTCCCGTGATGGTCCCAGTCACCAGACGCAGGTCTTTTCTGTCCAGGCGTAACAGACGTCTGCTTAGCCTGCCATTGGCACGGAGGGGTCTTGGTATGTTAAGATCGTCACCCATCCACGGACCAACCGTGGCAAGCGTAGCTTAACCTGATCGATCGACCCGTACAGCAGTTATTACTTACCCACAAGCCCCCCTGGGCCTGGTTACACTATGACCACTTAACGATTCTTTACACGTCAATCACACACGAAATCTGCTTACCTATATTGTATTAATAATATCGACGAATTGTCTTCGAACATAAAGAATATGACATTTCGATTCCTTACCGTTACATTGATTTCTAAAAAATATGATACCTATTGACGTAGTTTGAACGTAGTAAGATTCCGCGAGGAATCATTATAAAGATACCTCGCCTGGGATAAGAGGCCCTGAAAGAGATGTAATTATGCATGTAAAATTATATGAATGTATTATCAACACACGTGGTTGCATGTGTGTGCCTTAAACGAACTTAGGTCACGACAATAGCATAAATAATTTATTAATACCGCACAGATAGTAGTTAATAAGTTTGTATGTAACAAACGTGCATTACCTATAAATAATATGGGTCTTTAATTTTGATAAGTTCGAGTTAATTATTATGTTTACAAAGCTTCATTGAGTCGTATTAAACCGACATACATATTTCTACTACAAAGATATATATTTTGAAAAACAAGGCTCTTAGATCTTTTCTCATAAAAAGTAAGATTGCATTTCATTCTTTCTTCTTAATTTCCGAATTAATTATTATGTGCAATAATCGCATTATCGAATCTATTAGCTTATTATCATAAGCGGTTTTTCCCAACTAGCACACTAGTGGAAATAGCAGCCTATTTTGTAACTTTTAGGTCCACAGTGGCGCTTTAGGGGTTCAGAAAGTGGTTTTAAGTTCTACTATTGCTTCCGTAACTGCTCATAGCTGTACATATCACTAGGGGTAGCAGAAACTGAACCAAATGCCACTCTAGGTTTTATAAGAGTTCATTTTACAACCCATTTGCCGTCTATAGCTTTAAAAGAGAGTTAAACATGTATGTTAAAGCTTAAAGCTGCTAAAAAGCTTCTATTGCCACTGCTGTACGCTTTAGAACTGCATACGACCGTACGATTTACGATAATTGCAGACTTTTAACGGAACTGTATAAAATATATATTTATCACTGTTCTGGCACTGAAAGTTTCATTGCAGAAGTGATTTGTTCTTTTGCGCAGACTTAAGTAGGAATTTGATCGATTGTTTTACTAATAGCAACATTAAGGCTCCACAACAGAAACAGGAGAGTAATGTATATTGCCTACTCATTTGGAAACATTCCGCTATTTTTATTGGAGAAATCAGATTTTATAAAATATTTAAGCCAGTTTAAAAGAAATATGGATCTGAAAGCATGGAAGTTCAAACAACGAACTGGTGGATATCGCAAGAAAGTACGGAGAGTTTATCAGAATATGCAGAAATTAAAAAAGGCAACTGTGTGTGAGAATTCTGTAATTGAAATATTAAATAACACGTAAGTTTTTTTTTTTACTCAATTATGTGAGAGTAATTTAGCTTTTATTTATAAAACTCTATTCATTTAATTTATTCTTTAAGGGATTCATTGGAAACAAACAAAAATAATGTGCCAAGTTCGAGTTCAACAAACACAAGCGAGGGTCCCGTAGATTTTGTTTTCTCAATTACTGATAACGGACCAGTTACAGAGGAAATGTAAGTTATAGCTTGGTGTGGCATATTATAAAAATAAAGTAAAATAACCTTCTTTGCGTAATTTATCGTTTCTTTTTTCTAGACTGGACTCGGACAGCGATACTGAATTTAAAATAGAGTATGTCGAATGTGAAAGAAAATGGAGCTATCGCGAGCAAATACGAATTTGGGCGCTGAAACACAAATGTAGTCATGTAGCTTTAAAATACTTATTTCAAATTTTAAACCAAATTACTCCTAACGCTATGCCTAAAGATTCACGCTCACTACTTGGTACACCAAGAGAAATTACAATAAACTTCGTCGATCCAGGTGAATACTGGCACAATAACTTGAAAAATAGTATTATAAAAAGTTTAGAAAATTCTAAAGTTATACTGGAAAATATATCGATTTTAGTAAACATAGACGGATTACCTATTTACAAAAGCTCTAAACAACAATTTTGGCCTATATTGTGCAGTATTTTTGAAATGCCTCACATAAGTCCTATTATTTGTGGAATTTATCTAGGTTCAGCTAAACCAAAAGATTTGCATGAATTTTTAAAAGTTTTTATTGAAGAAATGGGCAGTATGCTTCACGATGGCATTAACATACGAAATAGAAAAAAATCAGTGTCATTGAGATGCTTTGTATGCGATTCTCCTGCCAGAGCTATGATAAAAGGTAGGTATACACCTGTATCTACTTGCTATCTGCTATAATATATTATAGTAAATTAGAATATAATGCAATAGTTTGGAGCCCTCAAGAGTCATTGTACACAATTATGATAGAAAAAATTCAACGTAAATTCTGTAGATACCTATATAAACGTCAATATGGAAACTACCCCTTTCTATATCCTTCTTTGTTCGTGTCAGGAATGGTAGGTTTAGACACACTCAAATTCAGGCGAGAATCCACACATATAGTTAGTTATTATCTAATATTAGTGAGTAAGATAGATAGTCCCGTTCTACGAGAGTCATTAAATTTTTATGTTCCTAACCAGTATATGCGTGGCGTTGTAAGACGACAACATAGACTCCTCTGCTACCCGCCTACATGGCGTGCTCCCCGAACCAACAACACCCCCACTGCTAGAGCAATTAAGTTATTAAATGACTTTCTAAAACATATTCCTGAGGCAGATTTATTTTTTGACTCTCAATGGACAATAGTTAAAAATGTGTATATTTATTTAAATATGAAGAAATAATTGTTTAGTTATGGTGTTATGTATAAGGTTTTTTTTTATGTTTAGTCTAAGAAGTTTTAAATAAATTTTAATGTCATTTTGTAGAATTAGCATAGATATAAGCGATTTGGTATAAACTGTTAGCTTATATTTGATGAATAAATGAATATGGATATGAATTATTAACCAGTAGAGAGAAGATTTCGTTGTTCTTTCCCAAATGTCTCAAATCAAGTCTAATGATTATGGGGTTTTAATGTAACCACCGTGTTTATTCAAGATTATGTCATTATTTACTAGTATTTACAGTTTTTCGGATCTAGTCTCACTTGTATGTTTTTTTTTTCTCCAGGTGTGTGTAATTTTAATGGAAAACATGGTTGCCTTAAGTGTACAGTTGTGGGAGAATATTCTTATGTTTCGCACACTGTGATATTTCCTGACACCAACTGTCCATTACGGAATGACAAGGATTTTAGAGAAAAAAAAAATATATAAACATGTCGAATTGATAACCTCCTTCTTTTTGAAGTCGGTTAAAAAGTATGGAAACCATCACAAATTCGACTCACCTTTATTAAAACTACCGATTGACATGATAGAAGCATTTCCTGTTTCCGATTCCCTGCATTTGATTGACTTGGGTATAGTAAAAAGATTGCTCGTTGGATGGCGAGATGGCAATTTCGGTAAAAAGGTTACTAAATGGTGTTCGAGTGATATTCACGCAGTCAATATTTTCTTAAACTCCTGCAAAACTCCAACTGAGATCCATAGAGCTGTTCGAGGTTTGGACAGTTTAAGTCATTGGAAAGGATCAGAGTTTAGAACCTTCTTTCATTATTTAAGTGTGGCGATATTACAAAAAGTGTTAAAGAAAGATGCCATGCAACATTTTCTCACATTATTTTGTGCAATAACAATATGTTCTAGTGAGGAATACTTTCCATTGCTACCTTTGGCAGAGGAACTTTTGGAATACTTTACGAAGCATTATAAGGATTTTTACGGTATTGACTATGTAACTAGCAACGTTCACAACTTAACTCATGTTGTTGCTGAAGATCGACGTTTCGGAACGTTACAAACATACAATGCATATAAATTTGAAAATAAATTATACTTAATAAAAAATTTGTTAAGACAAGGTAATAAACCACTATCTCAAAATTGCTAAAAGTCTTAAAGAGTAGGTACGAAAAGAGATTGCCCATTTTGCTATGGACCGCCGTTGCGCATCAAATATTTTTGTATGATAGCATAAATTGGATGTAAAAGAAGGCTGATGTCGTACTTTCAAATGAAATAAAAATTATCCATGTATTTTGTAGGGTTTAAGTAGTTCTTTGATTTTCTGTTCAGTTTTGAGGTTAGTTTTGTAACAAACCTTTCACCATTAAAAACAGTCCTTTACAACAATATGATTTGAATTCACTAACGACAGCATAGAATAGTTCGAACAAACCAATGAGTGACCCCAAACAAATCATATTACATAGGTAAATCATGCTAAGAGTAGGTTTGCATGATCATTATTTCAGTTGAACGACATCCACTGCTGGACATTGGCCTCCCCCAAACTCCGCCACTTCCACTGGTTCTGTGCTTCCCGCATCCAACGTATTCCAGCGGTCTTCACAACGTCATCGGTCCACCATGTGATAGGACTCCAGAACTTTCCGGCCCCACCGGCCATCTGGTCTGCGAGCAATGTGCCCTGCCACTGCCAGTTAAGTTTGGCAATTCTTCGGGCTATGTCGGTTGTTTTGGTTCTCCTGCGGATCTCTTCATTCATGATTCGATCACGTAGGGAAACTCCAAGCACAACCCTCTCCATTGTCCTTTGGGTGACTTTTAGCATAGGAAGTAGAAAATAAAAATGCTTGAATATAGGAATGGAATAGTTTTATTGGTCCATATTAAGTATCGTCATATTCTTATAATATGTCGTCTAAAAATGGAGCCGGCGGCTCAACAGACCTAAATCTAAAATGGTATTAAAAGGATAGATACGTGTTATTAAAAGGATAGATACCTGTTGAGTAGGTATGCACGACATTATATTTCCTTCAGGGCTATCAATTGACAGTTTGTGTGTCTTAGCTCTTAATATGGACGATCCACAGAAAAAGCACACTTGTTGATGTCAATATGCTCGTGCAATTGTTGATCCACTTGACAAGTTAAGAGATGCTCTTTCTAGTACGGTAAAACATTTTTGACAAAGAACATCCTCCACTGACATCTAAAAATAAAAATAATAGATATATATTCTGATAAGATCAAATCTTAGATTAGTTTAATAGAAAATATACATTATTGCCGCAGACAGGCAAAATTAAAAGAAAATCGAATCAAACTAGGAAAAGTATAACTGGTGGCTTTTATCTCATCATGATGCATTTACATGAAAATAGTGCTACAAGGCTTGGACAACCGTTTCTAAGTATTATCTTTATTATCAATACAATATTAATGATAATATAACACAATGTACCCATTTACCATTGCACACACATCTAAAAAGTATGTGTATTCTAACAAATTGTAACATAACTGAATAAACAGGAGATACTAACCGTTGCTGGAGTAATCCAGGATCGTAAAATTCTTAACATTACATCCATTGCATCCCCGACTTGACGACGGGGTAGGGGATGTATCAAAGAAAGGGAACAATTTACGCAGCGTGACCTTTTTAACAAAATAGTTGGTGATTTACTGCACAGAGGACACAGACCGTAATCGCAAAAACGTTCTACACAATCCACACCACCAGCACAGAAATAGTACAATGGTCTTCAAAAGAGTTTTCGTCCTGCAGGAATCCGAAGACTCGACTGGACACGAACTCAACGTAATGATAAGTTATATAATAGCACAACAAACATTATCTATCAACGCATAAGTTACAACAAAATTCGCTGCCGACCGCCGACAATTTGTCAGTGACACTTTTGACAATTCAATTTTCACATTGCTTATGACAGTGTTACCGACAATTAATCTAAATCACCCTGACCTTTAGTGATTTGTCAAATAAAGAAATATTTTTAATCACTAAAAGAATATTATTTTGTTAAAGCCAATTAAAAAAAAAATGAGGAAAAATGTCATAGTTGAAACTATATTTAAAAGGCTGAGATTTAAAAATAATTTCAGTTAAGACATTTCTTGTGTCTGCCCTTAGACCAGAGATGGCAAGCCCCTAACCTCACAGAGCCATTTTTCCGAAAAAAAAAGAAAAAATATGCAATTGACGTGCCAACAAATAATCTTGACTTAATGACTACTAGAAAAAGGCTAAATACTTTCACAATAATAGGTACCTACCTTTATTAGCAAACAGAAATAGACTTGTACTGTTATACAGTAATCAACATCATACCACATTATTTATATGAAAGAACAAATTAGTGCAACTTCTGCTGTCTGGTAGTAGGTTCATATATTGCTTTTAGCAGAATGCAAGCATAACTGGAATCATACGACATTGGTGCGGTTTCTGAAAGTAACGACTCAGGCCTATGAAGATGAAATGATCACGCTCAGATTTCTATGTTTGTTACTGTGACTTGCCGTGCCAAAATTATTTTGTTGCGTGCCACCAAAGGCACGCGTGCCAGTGGTTTGCCATCCCTGCCTTAGAGTATCCGTTAAGACCGCTTAGGGGGAGGTTCTTGAAATTGGCAACACCATTGCACTAAAATACGCCATTTAAAAATAAGTGCAATAAAATCAAATAAATCACTAATTAAATTCAAAATATTAACCCCACACACGATTTCGATACTGGGAACTGAGAAAAGTTAAAAAAATATTTTATAATTTATGAGTATATTTTTATGGCCATACTCTTATCCTTTAAAGCGATATTGATTTTGGTCAATGTCCTTTTGGATCATGTACAATTTACTGACCAGACACATTCTAATTACCTGTATGTAAAAAAAAGCACAAAGAATTTAGTTTTACATTTCAATGATTTTATTTTATCTAATCAAGGGGCAGATAAATATTTTTTAACTATTAAAAAAGAAGTGATGGAGGTGATTTGTATCAAAGTTGAAGAAAAGCAAATACATATTTATTGTAAGAAATTTGATAATTTAGTAAATGCTTTTGACCTTCCAATCTTCTCCTCTTATCTAAATATTTTCAAAGGCAACTATACATCAGTTTTAAGTTCAGAATACGTGTGTTCGCCGTGTGATGTTAAATGTAAACTCGTGGTCACTCGACATGAATCGGATTTATATTTTGTTCCTTTACTACACACATTATAACGAGTACAATCGAAGCATCTCTTGTATAATTGAATTGGTGAATTGAAATAAAAAAATATTTGAGATGAAATCAACTTGTTTTATTGGCAAATCGGCCCATAAGTGACATTATTAAAATAATTAAACTAGGTAAATTCTAAAATAACAACAGTATAAACAATTTTGCACAACATTGTGTCTTTTGTCTCATTCTCTTCATGAGTCTGACATGGTGAATCAAAATGGACCAAATATTTGAATCAAAAACAACATTTTTCTTTAGCAAATTGGCCCTTACTTACATAATAGACTTAGTCAACACGTTTATTAATAATAAAAATAAATATTTGGGACATTTCACACACACAGACGCACTACCAACTACGCCTACAGGCCTGTCAAACTAGGATAAGTCTAAAGTAGCAATATAAATAAATCTACGTATGGCAACAAATTTCAGTCTTATTAGCTGTACCACCTCAATAAAATCAGTGTGTAAGTCTGCATGAAGTCTCATTAAATTATTCTACAGTAAATTATACTTTCTAAATTTAACATTCTAAGTTACCTAAATCTATGTAGTTACGAATAAATAAACAGTCATAAGATACCCGAATCGGTGGTGCTAGTTGCTAGAACGCCAAAACAAGCATTGTTTTGGCGTTCTAGCAACTAGCACCACCGATTATGGTTTTACTAGTACTCCTAATGATATAACTTGACTTCCTATCCTTCCTTCCTACATATTTATTTTGACCAGCTAATAAGTTAGAATAAATGAATTTTGATATTGTAATTTTTTTTAAACTTTCGTAACATACAAAATATCGATAAGCCCGTCTCAAGACTGTCAACATTTAGCGCAACACTAACACATCCACACACAACATTTATCAAAATCGCAGCTTTTTTTTTAAATCGCAGCTTGAAAACATTGTCAGTTGTAAAACGTGTTTAGGTAAAAGCATTGTTTGCGTTTGTTTGTATGGGTCCAAATTGCGCATTGTTGTTATTTGTGTTTGTATGTTTTGTATTGTTGTTGTTGTATTTTTTTTGTTGTGTGTTTGTTGTGTTTTTTGTCGTTTTGTGTTTGTTGTGTGTTGTTGCTTTTGTTTTGTGTTTGTATTGTTGTTGTTTGTTGTAGTGGTTAATTGCGTCGTGTTTGTGGTGTTTGGGAGTGGGTGTGTGCGTGTGTGGTGTGTGTGTGTGTGTGTCGTGTCGAGTTATTGAGTACACGTATCTTAAACAACTAAAAAGTATCAAAAGTAATAGAAGTCTCTTAAAAGGAATGATATCACTCACAAATCTCAATAACCATACAAATGTAAACAATTTTTTTTTTAAATCTTTGAAAGAATAATTAACAAAGAAAGTTAAAGGTACAGACGATAACTCTCTGTATACACCTTTGTATATAAACCTTTGTACTTACTTAAAACTTAATAGTAAAAATTAAAATACAAACCCTTGGTGATTATTAAACTGTGTCTTTTAAGTCATTTTCTTATCCGGAAACGATCTGTTGTTCTGGAAGTTCTGGGAAATGGTTGTTCTGAGATACATTATCTTCAATTACAACACTGTCCAAAATTTGCGCATTTTCTTCTTGGGAAGTTTTTTCTTCTTGAGGAATATTCTCTCGGTTTTCTTTATTGGCTTCATTTACAAGATTTTGGGCTTCGTTGGAAGATCCTTCTTCTGACGATTCATTATTATTTACAGGATTTTCACTCAGTTTCTGTCTTTTGTGACTATTTCTGCAAGTCGAAGATCTTTGTAATTTAGAGTTTTTACGCTTTGTAGCGTTTTTTAGAACAGATTTAAAAAACTTCTCATTGCCAGCAATAGTGTATGTATGGTCACATTCGTAAATCAGTTCAAAAAATAGTTGTAAAACATTTTTATACTGTTTTAAACATACTTTTGTGCCTTCACCTCTTGCGCTACCAGACCAAGAGCATTTGGTTAGAAATTCTCTGGTAAAAAACACATCAACTAGTTGATATGCGCAGTTTTCAGCTTTTCCTGGTTGGCACACGATACTATATTTAATTTTATAGTCCTCTTTAATCTTGCCGTCGTTTAATATTGCCTCTAAATTGGATAGTTCTTCGATATTTCGTATAGGTTTAAAACAAAATCGGTTATTATCAGGTGTTTTTTTCATAGCATCATTTAATTTAGTAACTTGTGGTTCATACTTTCCAGTTATATAAGTATCCAATTTCACCGAAATTTGAGCAATGGCCATCATATACTTTGCTGGTTTTCTAATACATTTTTATAATTATCTTTTAGTAATATCAAATCGTTCAAAATTGCTTTCTGATTTTTGTAGATCTCAACTTGGTTGCTTGTAATTTTCTCCAAATCTGAAGGGTCAATAGCTACTACGGGAACAGAAGTAGTTTCATTGTTAACAGTAACTACAGATGTAGATTCATTTACAGCAACAGCATATAAGGGTTCCTGAATCTGGATTTGTTCTGGCAGATTAGAAACTGTAGCAGCACCACGATTTAAGGCCTAAAAATAAGGAATACATTTTCACTGTAGTCAAAACAAAAAAGAAAAAAAAGTAAGACTTAACTTAAAAAAATTACATAAAACGTACCATTGCTATTTGCAATAAAATTGTTATTACAATAACTTAACAAGAGACGTGTGAAAAGGGCAAAATGTGTACAGATACTAACTAAAATAAGATAGACGTTACATTCGCAGCAACAGTTTTGTTGTAGTTTTAAAAATCATAACGTGATCTGTGACTTAGTAAACAAACTCTCAATTACAAGCGCGGCGTTTGTTCTTGTCTCGGGCGCATGTGTAAAGTAATTAAGATAAGGCATAAAGCGCTAATAAAGCTGAATCAGCTGTCTAAAATTAATACAAATAATACCCAACTGCGTAAAAAGGATGGCAGGTAATGTTTTTATCGAGATTATTGGCTTAAAGAAATGTAAATTTATTTCAAGTACCTGTTGGGCTATAATGTTGAAATTTTCAAGTTGGTTTGTTCGTCCGATAAGGTGTGGCGAGAGCGCTGGTAAGAGTTCTGTGGCTTCTTGTTCTGTTGTCGAACAATCTAACATTTCTGTCAACTGCTCGTCAGCAATTTCGTACGACATAATATTATTCCTTTTAACAATGCAGTTTGTTTTAGTCCAGTTTGGTTGTGGAGTTGAATCTTCTATTTTACATAATTTTTTAGTTTTTTTGTTCGGCCAGTGTAACACTCCATGTTTTTCCCACTTAGATGGACAGATGCAAAGTTCTTGTTGATTTTGTTGTTCATTATAAGTTTGAATTATTTTGAAAGGCATTCTGGAAACATGGTAAGACATAGTATTTGTAAAACAATGAAAAGAGCGAAAAACATTGAAGCGGCTACAAATGATCATCGTATTTTAGGGTTTTCAACGAGTTCTACGGATCTCTAAACAAATAACCATTAGTGTGGTTCGATATCTGCAGTAAGTACGAAATAAAAGTGATTGTAAAGACTTGAACTGCATTAGTGGTACAGGTATTACTTGGACCTTCAGAAGAG
Source organism: Polymixis flavicincta (assembly GCA_949987655.1). Classification (NCBI taxonomy): domain Eukaryota; kingdom Metazoa; phylum Arthropoda; class Insecta; order Lepidoptera; family Noctuidae; genus Polymixis; species Polymixis flavicincta. The sequence continues at coordinate 7,070,344 of OX465177.1, read as the reverse complement.
TGAAACTTAGCGCTTTAACGCGCAGAGAGGAAGTATTAAGGTTGAAGTTGCAAGTTAAAGCTGCTTCTCTTAGACGACATGTTTACAAGACAATTATTTATCATTACTTGAGAAATTTATAGGTTTTTATAGCAATTTGTAGTAAAATAAAACTAAATATAGAACCAGCAACTTACTAAATACAAATGTAGTCAAGTATGTAATTTCAATATCGTGTAGGTATGAGATATAATAATATTTATATAATAATATTTTACATATTTTACGATATTCTGAGGTAATTATCGAGGCGCGTTCAAAATACTCCAATAATATCAACTATATGCACGATAAACTGATCTGCGTTTGTAGCCACTTGCTTAAAATACAAAATATAGCTCAAAAACACTTACCTTCACTTCACTTATTATTTATTTGTATTCAGTAATGTCTGACTCAGGAACAACAGATGTATGTAATAAATTAGAGACAAGGTGAATGATCAGTGATCCTTAGTTCGTTCAGTTAAATCTGTCATTCATTCAATAAGCGCCACAAGAGTTTTAGTGTGGTGTTAATTATTAGTTGCAGCTCCTGTAGCGCTTTTATGCCACTATTATGAAGTTCTAATGGAACTATAGATTGCAAAAAGTTGTGCCCCTTTGGCTCCAAAGCGGCTGCATAAGGTCTCCAGTGCACGCTCTGGCGCTTGAGCTTGGCGCCTTTGGGAATAATCGGATTAGCTCCAAAGCTCTTAAGCAACAGTTTGTGCTAGTTGGGTTGTGTGTTAACCATGTAGATAAAACTGTTGATTGTAGATTAGGTTCACGATTGTTAGGTAACCTATCATTTTTATCTTCAAATTAGCATTTATTTAAATACAACAATCGCTTGATGACTGTGACTTTGCGGATCCGTTACATCCGGACATTGGCCACGTACGCAAAACTTAATAGCAAAGACTGCGTGTGAGAACCAACGCTTATTCATAACTAGCTTTTGTTAGCGGCTACGCCCGCGTGGAGGTCGAAAATTATCCCACGGGAACGTACTATTTAGATAAATAGTATCCTATGTGTTAATCTAGATTACAAAATATCGGTTTTCCAATTTTGATCCAAATCCGTTCAGCCGTTTTTACGTGATTGAGTAACAAACATCCAAAGATTTTCACAAACTTTCACATTAGGATAGGATATAGTAGGATAGTAGGATTTACAATCCAACGATGCAATACGACGTCAATAATAACAATATCTTGTTTCCATATTGAATCCATAATTACTAAAATGTTATAGACTTATAGCCACGCTAACTCGGATGTCTGGGAATAAACTGGTCACGATTACGAACTTTGACCTTATCCGAAATAGCTGGTGATAACAGGGTACGTGTTGAGAAGCCGTGGTTCTAGAACTGACCTTGTCGAATTTTTCCAACTTGATTTTGGTGAGGGCTCGGTCGCAGTACAGCATAGGATCATCTCGTACTTGCTCAATGGCTCGGTTGTAGCATGACAGTGCTCTATCGTACTCTTGACGACGGAACGCCTTTATAGCTTGTGTCTTCAGCGTGTCAGCTTTCTCACGCCGAACCTTTCGGTCCTGGTAGCGCTTTTCAGCGTCCTTGCTCACTTCTGCCATCCATGCTTCTTTATCCATCTCGCCCTGGTAATTTGAAAAGAAACGATTCACGTATATTTTTTGGAGCAGTGGTGGCCCAGTGGCATTGCTCGAACCCACGGTTTCAAACCCGAGTACGCACTTTACATTAAATTATTTCGTCACCACTGCTCTCAAAACGGTGAAGGAAAACATCGTGAGGAAACTGTCATGTTCTAAAATCGAAAACAAAGACATGAGACATTCACAAACCCTCACTGGGCCCGCATGGTGAGTTAGGTCTGGCTGACTCCCTCTCACAGAGAACATTATAGGCTGCTATTTTGTAATGGTCTAGTCTTAGAACTAAGTGACAGTAACAGGTGTGAAGGACGCGGCCTTCGATCGATTAATTCGTAATTATTTATAATGATCTATTACGAAATTGTAGGTAGATAGGTGCTTATTCCATTCGTTTATCACGACTGGAGATAGTGCTAATGCCTGCCATAAATTGTGTAACTACCTCATTGGCACTGCTATCACAAAATATTGATGAAGCTTAGTCATAGATGACAAATGGAATACGGCACACTTTAGGTTTTGGGTACGCACGGCTACACATCAATACTATCCAGTATAAGCTGATCTCGCATTCTATAAGATTTCCGTACAGTGCGAGATCAGCGTAAACTGGAAATGTATAGCTTGATGTGTAGCCGTGTGTACCTATCATTAGCTGTCGGACTGCCTCGTTGGTCGCAAGCACTATTGCTGAGCATGCGGTCTTGGGTTCGATTCTCAGGTCGGGCAGTATTATTGGGTTTTCTATCAGGAATTTTTAGTAGCAGCCCGAATTTTGGATTTAGTCAGATACATATGTTATTCCGATTATACCCAGGAGTACCTGTTCCTCTGCCTTACCTTTCGAGGATTCTAGGTATTATGTTATAATTTACTTAACGCTTCTAAGTAAAATTGTCAGGAGTAATGATCATATCGACGGTCCCTAATCCCTGACACACATGGCGGAACTTGTACGGGATCAAGAAGCGCCTGCGGACCGCCCAAAAGATTGCCAAGGGTGCTATATGTCCGCAACTGCCCCACGTTTCGGTCCATATAACGAACGTTGGAAGGGCCATGGGAAGGTTGGAGGGGTCCCTAGTCCCTACGTATATCTAATCCCCTATCTACAAATGACAATTTTTACAGGAGAGCGCTTCAAAGTTTCAAACACGTGTACATCATGTTCTAGTTAATGTGATGTCATGATGGATTTAAAGTGCATTTTGGCATCTTAGACTTATTTTTGCTAAACTAAACAAGGTCACAAAAACAAAACATGCAAATCACTTAGGGAATTGTACGCACGTGTAGGGCCCGTCGATATATAGTGGTAAAAAAATTGGCGTAATTTTGATAATAATAAGTACTAACTAGCACACGTTTTTATGTGGAGGTCCTTATCATACAATTAGGTAAAGTAGGTACCTATTAGGCCACTCCGCATGTACCTACCTAATTTCTTCTATAAATGCCAAGATACTTAAAATATTTGACTAACGATTGGTACCGCTTTGTATTGATTGATTATGTAAATATTTGTACAGATAGTCATGTTTTGTTCAGTCACGTTATGTTCCACTGACCGATTTGTCCAAAATTTTATTTTATTTTAACACGTATTGGAACGTTAGCTTTAAATAACACCCGCAGAAAAATCTATAGGTACCTAGTGCTTACCCAGAGTAACTTTAACTGTGGATGAAATAATTTTCTTCGTTTTCGTGCGTACCTAAGAGCAATACGACATCGGCGTAGTTGGCGTTGGGATAAAATAGAATAAGTAGATGTCTGTGTCTCATATTTCCGACCCTAGCGTGTAATTTAATTTTAGAGATCAATAGTAAGGCAGTGAAGACGCCTCATCGTAATGAATGTATGTAAACACTTAAGCATGAATATTTCTGTCCGCATTGCAAATAGAGAACAACAACAGTATCTACACGAGGTAGATGTTTATTTAAAGAGAAACGCGAGCCAAATTGCTTTCACTGATAATATAATACGAGACGTGCACCTACTCGCATCTTGGAGGTCTACTACGAAAGTGCATTGCATGACGTTAGAAATGCATGCTGCAGGTGTGGTCAAAACATGAATAAACCATGCGCGATAAGCCGAACATCTCATCCGAATTATTCCGAAATTTCCGAATCTATGTCTATCGTGATCTCGTTGTAGGCCCCAATAATAACATGATCATCAGACCTAGATAAGTCTATTACGAGTTTTGACGACCCAATTACAGGCCCACGTGTTATCTGGCACCTATGTAGTTAAATATAACGCTTTGGCATGTTATTGTGCTGTCGTCGTTTGCAAATACATAAATATTTATGCACGTCACCTACGTAGCTAAGAATTTTTTTTCACTACTCAATATGCGAAACTGGGAATTAACACTCTGTGTGCCTATAACTGAAAATGGTTCACACATTCGATAATGTAGTGCATACCCAGGTGTACTTCTGATAACCTAGTTTCACTTAGTATACAATTAACCGTATCGAATGCTTCTGTTAATTCCATATTATTTTAGATTAGTAACGAAAACGATGTCATGGAATGTTTTGATATTGTGTAACTAAGAAATTGTTAAACAGGATCGTTAGCATACCTTTTAAAGAGTTCAACTTCTAAACCTGTTTATTTTCGGTTTTCCTACACTATCCTTATACTAAAGACCGAAGCTTTAAAAGGGGAGGTGCTTTATTTTCACTATATGCACGAAGAGTGTCATAAGCAGGATTCTGCTTCTATTTTTAACACGCCTTATTAAAAATAGCATTAATATCTAAGGAATCTAATATGCTCGTGCTCACCGCATCTTTATTTCCGAGATTTTTGAATGCTTTCTCATTGATCAGAGTGCGATTTTGCTTCACTTTCAGCCGAACGTCCTCATCAAGGATTACTTTTCCATCCAAGTACTGGTCAGCGAGGGCTTTAGCGGCATTTGCCTTGTCTTTGTCACCACTACCCATATCCCTGACTAGATTTGATACCTCAGTGACTCGTTGCATGAAGTTGTTGAATTCTTCATCTAACTCTATCGATTTTTTATCCCTGATAGCTGGGTTGTTGGCAATGCTCATTGTCGCTATTTTTGGTAATAGACTTTAGAAATTCAGAAAATCGTGTATCCTGCTTGTTTACAAACTGTCAGTTACACACAACCATAGTTAACATGGCAACCGTTGTCAAGGTAAACAAAAACCAATGTCAAGGAAAATGTGAAATAAAAAACCTGTTAGTTTGTCTATTTTTATCCAATGACGGCCAGTATTTATTATTTTGTTTTAAAAAGTACGTCTTTTAACAGTTAATTTATGTTTTTAAGTTACGACTGCTATCGAGTTTTTATGTTCTAGTTGATTCTATATTTAAGTCAAGGTGAGTTAGAAATGTTTCCGAGTGGTAAATATAAAACATGTGTGGTTTGTGTAAACTTAGGGGAATTTGCTTCCTTGTTTATTCTTTTTGTTTTGTTTTCTTCAGTATTGAATTCTCTATGTTGTGCTGCATGTAAACCATAAACAAGTCTGTGCGTAGGAATACAAAAACAATTGACTTGTGACTGCAAACAAAAACGCTGCTTAACTAATATGCTGGTTATGAATGCGATACGATAGCTACAATTTTTTGCTAACTTTGGAACCGGAATTAAACGTTATTTACATATATAAGGTCAAATGAAAGTTAGCAAAACTCCGCAGAAGTCGATGGGTATCGATATTACACTACAAAAAAAAAAATTGGGGTCAACAACCATTGATTTGGTACTTGAAGTATGAGTTGAGAAAATCTGTTTTTGCTTAATTTTGTTTATATATTCCATCACGTCTGTGAACTTTACACAAAAGATTTTTATACTAATACTAGCTTTTGTCAGCGGCTTCGCCCCCGTGGAGGTCGAAAATAACCCCACGGGAATAAACTACCGGGATAAAACAGCTTATAAACTATCAATGTGCCTAATTTCATCTAAATCTCTGCAGTCGTTTTTCTATGATTGAGTAACAAACATTTAAACATCCAAACTTTCACATTTGTAATATTAGTAGGATTTCAAGTGACAAATGCGGCAAAAAAAAAAAAACTCATGTAATTAATTATTTTTTGTTTGATCATTTTAAGAAATCGGTACCCATTACGTCTGCGGAGTTTAGCTAGCTTATTCAAATTGACCCTGTATTAAGTAGCTATTGTAGCTACCCGACAAAAAAATGTAACCAGAAGCTACCTACCTTGTTTTATAATAACAATGTTCCTACACTTCCTACGTATCGAATTATCTCACGCAAACAACAATCATCTGAATATGTTTGGATCGCCGCCGAAGTCATGTCGATGATAAAATTAGAGATGATACAAAACATCGTTCATTCATTAATCAATTGGGATATTTCGATCGGCGATCCTTGTACACCTATAATTTATGTATACATAAGCAGTAATCCCATTCCTTAAGGTGACACTTGTCCACATTTTTTCCATACAAACTTCGGGAGGGTTTTACTCCACTGTCTGACTATGTACATCAAAAATTAAACATGGTATGGTTTTGTCTCGTTATTATTGTTGTCTGTACGGAAACAGAATACTAAAATAAAAAGCTATTAAAAAGTTATGAGCCAAAACAAAGATTCGTTTTTCTTGCTAATTTAACCTAACTTTGAGCGTGTTCAAGTAATAAAAGTAGTGTAAAATCTCGAAAACCAAGACGGTACCGACAAAGTTCAATTAACAATAAGTTCAATAAACTTTATTGGTCATTGATTTATGCAGTGGTTTTTTCATAAAACCCGATCTTCTGAAGGACTTTTCTTAATTTTTTCGCGATTTTTTTGCCAAAAATGCTCCTGCATCTCACTCAATAACGTTGTGCGTGTAGACTAGAGTCTAACTGCTCACCACTGATACTATCTCTGTCGGGTACGAAGCCTGGTGAGACAGCGTGATTTTTAGCCAGGCCCACCAGTGAGTTCGAGCCCGCGCAAAGTGTGCCCTTAATACTATTGTAAACCAATGTTGAATGTATTGCTGTTGGTGTACCTACTGTATGATTTACTAGCTACACCCCGCAGTTTCACTCGTATAAGACTTGATCCCTTGGGAATATTGGGATAAAAAGTATCCAGGCCATACTCTACTCATGTGCCACATTTCATCCAAATTTGTTCTGCCGGGTTAGCGTGAAATCTTAAAAAACTATCATAATATACAGGATAGCTGCCCGTCCCAGCTTCGTACGGGTTCCTACCCGTGCGTTGGGACGGGCAGCCCCAATTTTTTTCGTTCGACCGCTTTTTCTCCGACTTACTTTGCAATTGTGACTACCACGAAAAGGTTTTTTAATTTTTCGGGTTAATGTAGAGCCTATGATACTCACAAATAACGTGGCTTTCTATTGGTAAAATAATTTTCAAAATCGGTTCAGTAGATCCAGAGATAACCCCCTACAACCTCACAAACTTTACCTCTTCATAATATTGGTACCAGGGACCGGACAACCCCGCTTAAGAGTTAAGCCTTTTGACAGGGTAACCCGTACATGGGGTAATTCATATCTCAGTGTTACCTTTTGCTCGAGTTACATGCGCGAAACCCAGCGAAATGGTTAACACCTTTATTATGGTAACCACGTGAAGGGGTTAACCCCTTCAATGTCTTAAGCCTTTGAAGGGGTTACCTTCACGAAAAGCTTTTATTCGTGTAACCCTGACTTACCTAATCAACTTGAGGTGCATGTTTATACTTGTACCCGAGCGGCGACGCGGCGCGGCGGTGTGACGCCTCATTGTCGTCTTCCTTACTATTTTTATTTAGTTACTAGCTGTCCCGACAGACGTTGTCCTGTCCATCCAAAAGTCATTCATACAAAATCCATACCCTACCTACCCTACCTACTCTATCTACGCTACCCTACCCTACCCTACCCTACCTACCCTACCCTACCTACCCTACACTACCCTACCCTACCTACCCTACACTACCCTACCCTACCTACCCTACACTACCCTACCCTACCTACCCTACCCTACACCATTCTACCCTACCTACCTACGCTACCCTACCCTACACTACACTATCCTACCCTACACTACACTATCCTACCCTACACTATCCTACCCTACCTACCTACGCTACCCTTCACTACCCTACCATAGTCTACACTATCCTACCTACCCTACCTAATACCGGGATAAAAAGTATCCTATGTCCTTCTCCTGGCTCTAAACTACCTCCCTGCCAATTTTCAGCTAAATCGGTTCAGCCGTTCTTGAGTTATAAGTGAAGTAACTAACACGACTTTCTTTTATATATATAGATTACGAATTTGACAACAAGTGACGATAGAGCGATAGTCCGGTCAAAATAGACATTCACCCTTGCTTAAATTCCTAAGACGCTGAATTTTTACATAAACGTTAGGGATACCATTATAATGAAAACTCTCTATCGATCCCACATTCACAATTTGTTTTCATTCAAGGTCAAAGTTCGCTAAAATGGGATTTTTCGATTTTTTTTGGGAAACGGTTAGTTTTATGATAAAAATAGGTCAGATTGATAGGACAAATTGTAGATCATGCAATTATGTATCTACAAAAATTTACCTTGGATGGGAAATCATCAATGACTTCTCCCGCTCTGGACGGATAGGAAAGTCGTGTCAGACTTTTACTGACTAAAATCCACCCGTGTTCCTTCAGTTGCCTGTGCCAGGGCCACGGTACCTCTTTCGAACAAATCCGCGACCCTGGCAGGCATTGGCCCTAGCGGACCCCTTTCATTATTGTTGACATCTCTTTGAGGTGCGCGTGGAACACAACGCACCGTCGACCCGGGCCTGATCCGTACCAGACGGCGAACTATCCATTGCTCGCACTGCGCAAGCCCGCATCTACGGTGGTCGGAAGTCCGCTACGGAGTCCCGACGCCCATTCCGTCTCCTGTGGCGGAGAAAGGGCGCGAGAGCACAAGGATTGCCTCTCTCTCACGCTCTCCGCCTCCTTCTTCGCGAGCATTACGGCTTCGCTGAAGGAGGTGACGGCTTCCCATGCACTTATTTATTATGCACCGTACCATGGCCTGGACCAGAGCCGGACGCAAGAAATCGTCGCCGCCGATAGCCTCTACCGATCGCTTCCGCGAGGACACGGCAGTGCTTCGCCCAAGCAGGACAGACCTCCATCGTTCCCTCCAGGCGATCCACACAATGGTGACACCCGGGTGTTTCCTTCGGTCTTACCCAGAACAAGAACCTCCCGAAGCAGCCGTGTCCGGTGAGAACCTGCGTAAGGCGGAAAGAGGACGCCGAGACCCCTCCGTGCCCAGCACTGGGTTGCGACACTTGCACTTTCCATGACGCCATGAGATCCCACCGGAGCTGTCCGTTGTGCCGTAATCCTCCTCGCGCCGCTCCCACACATGCGCCAAGACTTTTTGTCTCCAGATCTCATGGTGGCAATCCGGCAAAGTGGCTCGGTGCGTCACCGGAGTTTGGACGGTATCCCGGGACTAGCCGGAACACTTTATCCCCTAAAATTCACAATTTCTGAGAAAAATCGACTCTAAAATTTACTCTACATTCATAATATGCACACATTTCCACGCCACCTACGAGGTGTAGTGTACTTGACGCGTTTTTTTTAAGCGCCATTGATCAGGCCGGCTGACCACCAGACGGGCAGCAAGGCATGCACGAGGGATAAAAAAGCTGGCTCAAATTGTAACATGGAGCCCTCGAAGTCAGCTCGCTCACCGCCCGCCGGCAATAACGCCCAGGAAAGGCCTGACGGGGAGGCGGTAGTTACCGAGTAATTGCCAGACTTTCGTCTTCTCCAAGCCAATATCAATCGTTGCACCAGGGCTCAGCACCTTTTGCTCCAGGCAAGGCGAAGTGGTTGATCAACGTTGCCATCGCCGCCGAAACATACTTTGTTCCTCCCAAGGATGACAGGATGGGTGACACTTATCTTGAGCCCCTGACACTCTGTCCCTTGAGACCTTCAGTCGGGACAGGGCTTTGTAGCAGCCTTAGTCGAAAATATGGTCGTGGAGATTTATTTCTCACCCAACCGACCTCTCGCTGACTTTGAGACTTTATTTCGGAATCGAACCCAGTCGTCAGTCGAAGCCGTCCTCACCCCGTCCTTGTCATGGGGTACTTCAACGCCGAGTTCACAACTTTTAGTTCCCCAGCAACGGATGCACGGGGTCTGTTATTATAAGAGTGGGCGATGGAGTCAGGCCTACTGCTCCTAAACCGGGGATCCGTTCAGACTTGTGTGTAGCAGTGGGGTGGGTCTATAGTGGACTTATCGTTTGCTAGTCCTGCTGTGGCACGCTCTGTTCAGGACTGGCGTGTATTGTAGGAGGTGGAGACGTTGTCGGACCACAGATACACCCAGTTTGATGTTTCCGCCCAGACTTCGAGTGGCCCGGTCCAAGCGGCCCCGGCCCGAGTTGAGGATGACTGTTGACGATGGGTGGTCAAGCGACTGAACCAAGAAGCTCACCTGGTGGTCTCAATGGTGCATGCCTGGTTGGACTCACAAGTCAGGTCTATCGATATAAACGACGAAGCAGCATGGTTCCGGGAGGCCATAACCCAAATCTGTGATGCTGTGTTGCTCCGCGTTAAGTTTCCATCTGCCAGGCACCAGGTGTATTGGACGTCACAAGATATTGCGCAGTTGCACATCGCATGCGTAGCAGCGTGGCGCCCGTACACTAGGCACCGACGAATGCGCCGACGAACACCAGAAGCGCTAGTAAGAGCGCGGAACGGTGTGAAGTGTACAAAGTGGCGGTGGCGGAGTGGTGGTGGTGGGTGGTAAATTGGATTGCTAATTGAAATATTATTTGCTGTGTCTAATGGACGAATTAAGAATCAACTGATGCTGTGTAGCGTCCGACATCTTATATTTGTACGCCGTTCGGGAAAATCATGACTTTAATCATAATTTGACGTAACATCTTGCATGCTATGTGTGTGTATACTCATGTTTTAAACAAATAAAAAAATATCTTATCTCAAGAGGGCTCTTCAGCTGGAAATTAAGCGGGCTAAGGCCAAAGCTCATGGGAGCTCACACCACCTAATATGGTTCCGCCTACTATAGTCCCCAACACGGAAAACGAGGATGACGACGCGCTTGAAGTGACCCAGGTAGAACTGACAGCGGCAGTACAAAGGCTTAAGGCCAAAAGCACTCCAGGACCAGACGGCATTCTTGGCCGTGCATGGGTTCTGGCCATCAAGGCTCTCTGGCCCCGCTAAGTAGGACTCTTGAGTGCATGTCTGGAGAGGGGACAGTTTCCACACTAGTGAAAGACTGGAAAGCTGGTCCTGATAAAAAAAGAAGGGTATCCTGCGGGCTCTCCATCCGCTTACCGGCCCATTGTGTTGCTGGATGAGGTGGAAAAACTCTTCGAGAGAATTATTGCAAACCCTCTCATTCAGCACATGGCAAGAGAGGGGCCGGATCTAATCTGATCGGAACCGGTTTGGTTTCTGTAGGGGGTGCTCTGACGGACAGAGAGTATATTTTAGAATCGCTTTTTCTCAGAAATGTTGAATGTTAGGGTATAAAGTGTTGGGCACGCCACGATTGCGGCGGTAAGTCCCCTCTTTGAGGAGTGGTTTGAGAGGCGGCATGGCGTCCTCACCTTCCGCCTGACGCAGGTCCTCACCGGACACGGTTGTTTCGGGAGGTTCCTGTTTCGGATAGGGCGGGAGGAAACGCCCGGGTGTTTCCACTGCGAAGATCGCCCTGAGGACACGGTGGAGCACACGGTGGCGGTCTACCCTGCTTGGGCGGAGCACCGCCGTGTCCTCGTGGAGGCGATCGGCGGCGGCGATCTCTCGCGTCCGGCCCTGGTCCAGGCCATGGTACGGAGCGAGAGGGCATGGGGAGCCGTCACCTCCTTCAGCGAAGCAGTGATGCTCGCGAAGAGGGAGGCGGCGCACGTGAGGGAGAGGCAGCACATGGGCCCTCGCCACCCTAGCCGCCGCAGGATACGGAGACGCCCTGGGCGTCGGGAATCCCAGGCCGATTTCCGGCCACCGTAGGCATGGGCTTGCGGACGGCGAGTAATGGGTAGCTCGCTGTCCGGTAAGGACCAAGCCCAAATCGACGGTGCGTTGTGTTCCACGCGCGCCTCAAAGAGATGTCAGCACAAAAGGTGATGGGGCCCGCAAGGGTCGATGCATGCCAGGGGTGCGGGTTTGTTCGAAAGAGACACCACAACCCCTGGCATACGGGCTACTGAAGGAACACGGGTGGGTTTTAGTCAGTATAAGTCTGACACGCCCTCCTGCTCCACCCAGAGCGGGAGAAGTTACTTGATGATTTACAACCCAAAAAAAAAAGGGTATAAAGTGTAAGGATAATTTATGTATGTACTTAGATAATTGCATGATCTACATTTTTTGTGAATGAGGTAATTTAATCATAAAACTAACCGTTTCGCAAAAAACAAACATCTTTGCGAACTATGACCTTGTTTAAAAAAAAATCACACAGAGGAACGATGGGGACGACTTCACAGTTTCAATATAATGGTACCTATTCCTAACGTTCATGCAAAAATTATGCTTCTTGGGAATTTATGCAAGAGTACACCTATTTTTCGGGCTAATTTGACTGGGCTATATACGGTGTCCAGCATCTCGACTCGGCTGTGGCATTTCCACAGAAAAAGTAACTAAATAAAATAATAAGAAATATAATAGTCAGTAATACCACACACACTTAAACAAAAACACTGCTAAGTAGTTCCGTCCGATTTTCGAAATAAATGACGAATGATGACAATGTAAACAAGTATAGACACGAAAAAGAAATAAGTACCTATTACAATGTTTAGCATGTGTGACAAACAAAATTGAACTGTAAAATCATATTGGCAATAATTAGTTTTCCATGTTTACAAGTCGCTCGGTACATGCAACCTTGGCGCCGCCGGGCGAAAGATGTCACGTGCGGTCGTGGATATACAATTTTCAAACTAATGTCGATTACAAAGAGTGGATATTACAATGTGTTGGAATGGAATGGCTTACCCTGTTACAGTGTTACAGGGTATTGAAAGGTTAACTTGTTCGGAAGGGGTTACATTGCACCCATTCGAGGGTGTAACATGTATCAAAGGGTTTATTTTTTAAGCGCTTAAAAAAACCCCTTCAAAAACCCTTTCAACGAGTATCCGGCCGGTCCCTGATTGGTACCTATAGATAAGTTTTAACCAGTGCGCAAACTGGAACCATGAATTCAGCGTATCATTTTAGACCCCCCAGCGCAGAACTATTTCGTCGGTTATACAAAAAAAATCTGCTGTTTCATAGGAAAGTGCAATAGGATCAACCGATATTTTTTGTAAACCAATGAAACATTACTGCGCTGGGGGTCTTGAATGATATGTGGAATTCATAGTTACAGGTTGCGCACTGGTTAAAAACTTATCCTGTATACAAAAACCAAATCTTTACTCTTTATAAGTTTAGATTTTATATTAAGCCTAAGTGGTCCTACTGCAGAGCAAACGCCACCGCCGCCGCCGCCTTTATGAAATAAATTAATAATATCGATGTATTTTTTTCCTCTTTTCTCTTACACACGCTGTCTACATCTCTTCATCTTTACTTTCCTATAGCAGCAGCAGGCTTAGTACGAGAACCGTTGGCAAGCGTTTTGTTTGCCGTTAGAAGAGTAGACCAAAATGACGTTTCCGTATAGACAGTTCTTCACCGTGAAATGTAGACAAGCGATTTCTATTCTACAGTAGAGTAGAAATAGAAAGCGTCATGCCAAGCCTGCAGCGGGCTTAGCATGACGCTTTGTATTTCTACGAAGAATAGACAGTGCTTTTTCAATACAAATTGAGATTTCGTTCCCACATTTTTGATATCGCACCGTAGATATCCTTCTACAATCTGTCATTTAGTCTTTCGTTTCTGACGATATTTGTCTAGGTCCTTATAAATGTAGACTATTTCAGAAGAATATTTCTTCCCAAACTGTCAAAATCTCACCGACAACAAACTTTACACTCGACGACCACAAAGTATATACGATTATCTACAAAATCATGATTGGTTTAGAACGCATAACTGTGATAATTAATAGAAAAACATAGCTATCGTCTCCTATTGTCCATCATTTAGTTAATTATCATGTCTATTCTTCCGTCGACAAATTGGTGCTCGTGCTAAGCCTGCTGGTATGCTGGAAGAGATTTCTTTAGAAATAAGCATCACTTTTGTGCCTATTTTTCTGCTCTTTTTTCTTGTCAGTACAGGGTCAAATTAAATTAGCTGGCAATACTTTACCCACGTATTAGGTTTTGATATCGAAAACGAATGAAACAAAAAGAAAATGTTTTTTCATCATTATTAGGCCCGTAGTCGGTCAGCTGTTTTTGTAATTTTTGGTGGAACGTGGATATTTTTTACGAAGTTCCAAAAAACATACCATAACAGCCGTTTGGTTGACTTAAAATAATGAACATGTCACAATGTAATTTAAAGTTTTGAATAATGACAATTTTTTTTTTTTGTTTATTCCTTTTCGATAGCGATATCCGACACGTGGGTAAAGTATTTCCGCATACATAAATGTTTAAATAAAACAAACTTTGTTTGTGCAGTGTTCACTCCGCTTGGCTTCGTGCGACTATTCGGGGTGGTCGGCGGAGTGCTCGTCAAGCCGCAGTTCCTGAGGGACCTCAACGAGGAGTACTATGTGTACTCGTTTGAAGAGGAGACCATCAGGAGACGGATCAATAATGCTGTCTCTACAGGTAAAAAGATAAGGATACAGTACGGGATGCTAATTTGTCAATGGACACGAGCTGAATCAAATCTGAATGCGTAACCATTTATGTAGCAATGGATTCCGGGTCGACTTTATTGTTCGGCAAATTCTGCCGAATCTAATGTACCTGAGATTTCTGCCGCTGACCTCTGCTTCGCCACTCGTCAGTCAAATCGAAATAAAAAACAATTTCTTTAACTTGAGTCTTTTGATCCGATGCTAAATGTTAGTTAGAATTAGAATGTGTGTACGTGTAAGTAAATCAAACATTGATGACCAAGAACACTCTTCAGAGCAGTAATTCTAAATCACCAGATGCGCCAACGAAGACAGACCACGTACTATGAAAGTGTTTTGATCGTGTATTCACCGTAAGCCGAAAACAAATCAAGTTAACACTTACATTGTAATAATTTATGCTATCAGCTAGGTAGAAGGCTAACTAAACAATGTAGTAGCCAAAACCTCTCACGTACACAAGGATACTACAGACGCAAATGATGCTGCGTTAGCTTCCTATGTTTGTGATGTGGCTGTAACCTTACGAACTGACAAGTCGACCTTCCCAATGCATTACGTTTTTAAATCGCATCGCACGTGCCGATATGTTGGCGGGAAAAAAGCAATTGTACATTAGTGTTATTTATATTATCAATACATTGTAGTACCTACAATTATAGATGTAGCTCAAGATGGTTCGATCTTTTTATAGTTGACAGGTGAGTCATTTCCATGGCTTAGTAATAACATCGATTTCTCAATTGCGTGAATGATGAAATTCTGGGATATGGATAGGCCGTGACCCCCATCGAGCAGCATCATAGGTCGATGATTACAAAGTGGCACACGCTTTGTCCCGATGCTCATGTATAATGACGGCACTCTTCATATGTATAAGATTTTGCGGAATCATCTTCCTTCAAATCTATGTTCAGACGTACTTATTTGTTTTATTACAACTATAGCGACTCCGCCTCGGCTTCGCACGGTTTTTACGACTTGACAAAACATAGAGATTTCTTTTTTAGGCACTAGGTTTTGCTAGCGGCTTGACCCGCGTGGACGTCGAAATCCGTTCTTGCGTAATTGAGTAACAAACACCCAAACATACAAACTTTTAACACAATTATAATACAAAATGTATTTACTTATTAGGATAATTATATAAGTTTAATATGCAAGCCCAAGTGAATGACTCGACGACCCAGAACCGGAACGTCTGGCGAAGAATGACGAGAAGAGCTGATTCCAATTGAAATGGAATAAGGCTTGGCAAAGAGAGAGAGATGTAAGTTTAAATATGTATTATAGTATACATATCCCGGAACTTTTCGGAATAATTTGTCTACATGACGGTGTAAACTGCATCAATAACTGTTTCGGGGTTTAGTAAAACAATGCGATAACAAAGACTGTTACCAAAAACTACTTTAATTTATGATGTTTAAGTCACCCAAAGGGCAATGGAGAGGGCGATGTTTGGTGATTCCCTGCGTGATCCAACCAGGAATGAAGAGATCCACAGGAGAACCAAGGTAACCGACATAGCCCGAAGAATTGCCAAACTTAAGTGGCAGTGGACAAGGCACATTCAAACTCAAAGCATTTATTTCAATTAAACCTTTTACAGGCACTTTTGAATTGTCAAACAAAAATCGAAGTTGAAGCTAGGTGCCCATTTCAAAACGTAGATCTCTATGGAGAAGAACGGGCAAGAAACTCCAAGGACACTCTTTTAAATCATGGGTATTACAAAATTTTGGAAACATTATTCTTGGTGCTTCTATATGTGAGAACAATGAAAAAAAAAAATTAGTTTCAAAATAAGCCATGGCAGTTAGGAGATGACCAGTCTCAACCGACGGCGCCCGTTCACGAACTTGACGCATGGATCAACACCATCCAGCTCAACCATTTTCTAGGGAACGGAATGATCCAACACACGCGCCACCATCAGTGAGACATTTAAGTGAGCATGACATACTCTCAACTACCACGTTTTTTCAAGTCGACGTACATCAAAACAACATATTATAAGGATGCATGGTACTCACATTTACAAAATTTTGACAAAATGCTTCTAAATTATACAAAACTCTAGTTGCAATCCTATTTGAGAAATTCATAAAATTTGTCTTCCAAAGAGAAAGATATTTAATATCTATTGAAATTTTAATAAATAATACTTGGTTCAGTAAATTCAAAAACAAATTCGTAATGTCAGAAAATTAATAACAATAGGAACAGAAATATTCGCAATGTCAGAAAAATAATAATAATAGGAACAGAAGTGTCCGTAATGTCAGAAAACATAAAAAAAGGGGAAGCATCTCTTCCAAATAATAGGTCTTTACCTATGAAATTGCCGTTTTGTATGAAAAAATTTAAACGAATTTTTTTCATGAATTTTTTATTTGTATTAATCGAAGTAATCACCCATGCAATCAATGCATCTTTGCCATCGCAGTGGCAGTTTATTGATGCCCTTCTTAAAGAAATCAGCTGGACGGGAGGCAACAAATTCTTCAAAGGCATTTTGTACTGCCTCTCGGGTATTAAATTTTTTTCCCGCCAAGAAGTTATCCAAATTCTGGAAAAAGTAGTAGTCTGTAGGCGCAAGGTCTGGTGAGTAGGGCGGATGACGGAGAGCTTCCAACCCCAGTTCTTGCAACTTGGAGACCGTCTGCTGTGCAGTATGAGGTCGCGCGTTGTCGTGCAGGAGCAGCGGAGACGAGGGATTGACCAATGCTGGTTGGAGATGCGCCAGCTTCTCCATCATTGTGTTCAGTTCTTCACAGTACACATCTGCAGTAATGCTCACCCCGTTTGGTAAGAAGCTGTGATGAATCACACCGGCGCTAGACCACCAAACAGTGACCATCACTTTTCTAGGGGTAAGTTTTCGTTTAGGGCATTGTTTAGGTGCTGAACCAGGATCCAACCAACTTGCTGAGCGCTTACGGTTATCAAACAGAATCCATTTTTCATCGCAGGTAACAATGCGGTTCAAAATTCCTTCATTTGTGTGTCTGTTGAGCAGTGCAAGGCACGTCTCGACGCGTACTTCGCGCTGGCGATCATTGAGTTCGTGGGGCACCCATTTGTCAAGCTTTTTTACCTTGCCAATTTGACGCAAATGGACCAATATTGTTTTGACGCTAACGTCGAAAGCTGCTGCTAATTCAGCCGTAGATTGTGTATCATCAGCTTCCACAATCGCCTTTAATTCGTCATTGTCGACCAAAGTCTTCGGACGACCGCGAGGTTCATTTTTCAGGTCGAAATTTCCAGAACGGAAGCGAGCAAACCAATAACAGGTGGTGCGTTGGTTTGTAGTGTTAGCTCCGTAAACGTCGTTGATGTTGCGTGCCGCTTGTGCCGCGTTGCTGCCACGACGGTACTCATATTCCATAATTACTCGAATTTTTAACGTATCCATGATGACGAAAAAGATTGAAATGCGATGAAAATGTAACACTAATCAATAAAGAAATGACTACTTTTAGAAAAAAAATCCATGTTTTTAAAATAAAATTAATTTGAAATTAGAATTCTTAGCCAAACAAAAATTATTTTGATTTGAAATGGCCAGTACTGCAGAACGGCAATTTCATAGGTAAAGACCTAATATTAAAATGTTAATTAGTAAGCCCAGGTGGCTGTGGAGCAGGACCAGCATTAAGCCAGGCATTTTTATCCAAGATATAATCATCTTCATCAACTTATAATAATTATGCTTGTCTACATAGTGTGCGTTTAATGCATGACTAAAATTTATTTTCGCTTAGTTCAAGAATATCGACTGGTAGTTTATTATAACATTTTACACAGTAGGTAACCCAGAAAAGAAGTATGTACTTTAGACAATCTGAAACGTGGTTGATCTAATCATTGCTCGTTGAACAGATGACCGATGGGGCCGAAAGGTTTTGGAGTGGCGACCGCGTACCGGAAGAAGTTGGAAGGCTTCCCACAAGGTGTACAGATGACCTTGTGTGACCTTGAGCCGCGGGAATCCGCTGGATGCGGGAAGCACAGACCCGGTCGAAGTGGCGGAGCTTAGGGGAGGCCTGTGTCCAGCAGTGGACGTCTTTCGGCTGAAATGATGATGATGATATACGAGTATGAGAAGTGGTAACGGCCGCGTCTTACGAGTTGTACTTTCTAGGTTCGAACCCACACAGGCGCTTTACTTTGTGTCAATTTTCTCAAAACGGCGAAGGAAAACATAGTGAGGAAACTATCATGTCCTAGAACCAAAAATTCGAAGATTGTGACATCTACCTACCCGTACTGGGCACATGTGGCGGATCACGGCCCACTCCCTTTTATCGAGAGGAGGCCCAGCAGTGGGAACTATATAGGCTGATTATGTATGTTAAGAGATGTAATGATTAATTAGTAGGCTATTTTATTTTATTCGGTTCTTATCGTACCGTATGTATATTTTCGATGATTCAACGCAGTCCGCACTTGATCTTTTTTAGCATGATTATATAAATTACTACGTACTCAATGGAGTACGGTCAACAATTAGAACTGTTTTCGCA
Organism: Polymixis flavicincta; assembly: GCA_949987655.1. Taxonomy (NCBI): domain Eukaryota; kingdom Metazoa; phylum Arthropoda; class Insecta; order Lepidoptera; family Noctuidae; genus Polymixis; species Polymixis flavicincta. The sequence continues at coordinate 7,051,324 of OX465177.1, read as the reverse complement.
CATATGATTCAGTTAATTAAGATTCTATTAGCACTGATTATGTCGTTTACACAAAGAGTTGTTTATTTTTTCTGATAGGTAGGAATTTGTGAGGCGTTACAAATGTTTGAAGTTAACTGACGTTTTGTTAGGATTATTACTGAACAATTTTAACTTAACTGAAACTAGCTGACCCGACAGACGTTGTCCTGTTCGTCCAAAAGTCATTCATACAAAATCACTACCCTACCTACGCTACCCTACACTACCCTACCTACCCTACACTACCCTACCCTACCCTAACCTACCTACCTACCCTACCTACCTACCCTACCTACCCTACCTATCCTACCTACCCTACCTATCCTACCTACCCTACCTACCCTACCTACCCTACCTACTCTACCTACCCTACCTACCCTACCTACCCTACCTACCCTACCTACCCTACCTACCCTACCTACCCTACCCTACCCTACCTACCCTACCTACCCTACCTACCCTACCTACCCTACCCTATCTACCCTATTATCCTATCCGTGAAAATTTTCGTTTTTCGACAGCCAACTTCCACTTTGATACTTTTTTTATTTCTGAAACAACTGAACGGGATAAAAAGTATCCTATGTCCTTCTCCTGGCTCTAAACTACCTCCCTGCCAATTTTCAGCTAAATCGGTTCAGCCGTTCTTGAGTTATAAGTGAAGTAACTAACACGACTTTCTTTTATATATATAGATGTGCAATACCTACGCGATCAAAATGTATGGAACAGCTGATTTGTTTTTGTATAAACGAGGAAAAAATCTTGCGCTGGGTGTCTAGAATGATATGCTGAATTCATGGTTACAGTTTGCGTACTGGATAAAAACTTATCCTGTATAGTAGAATCACATTTTGCCAGTTATATTTAAGTCTCATGTAACAAGGAGTAAGCCACCATCAACCCTCTACACATCCAAACTTCGGGCTAGTACTGAGAAATCCCTGTCGGAAACACCCAATAACACTTTGCCCGACCTAGGAACCGAATTCGTTACCACATGTTCAGCAGTAGCACTTGCAATCTCTAGACCAACGAGGTAGAGCTTCATAACTTTTCATGTAAAACTCTTCCCGTATGACTAGTGATTATAGCACTATCCACTTTTTTTTTTGAGGTTGGGAAGTCGTCAAATAACTTCTCCCGCTCTGGGTGGAGCAGGAGGGCGTGTCAGACTTTTACTGACTAAAACCCACCCGTGTTCCTTCAGTTAGCTGTGAGCCACGGGCAACGGTATCGGTTTCGAACAACCCGCACCCCTGGCAGATAACATTATCCCCTTGACTCTTTGAATATCTTGGGCTTTATTCCTATAAACTGTAAACGTTTGCAGGCTGCATGTGCTCAAAACATACATACACTTTGCTATGCAATGCGTCTCATCAACTTATTTAATATTAACCACGTGACATCGTATCCTCAATGCCAGTCGGTACGGGTGCGCCTAATCGACATGTAATGTTTCATCAAATCAAATCAAATCAAATCAAAATATTTTTATTTCATATAAACCTGCATGGGCACTTATGAAACGTCAGAAGCTAGGTGCACGGTTCCAAATTGTTGTTTCCTATGGAGAAGAGCCGGCAAGAAACTCCACGGTTACTCTTTTAAAAATAATTGGCTTTAACAATATTTTCAAATTACAGAGATAAAATGCATGGGAGGACAGCGCAGGCCTGTCAATAAGTACCAGGTACTTAGACGAATTAGGAATAGAAAATCGTCTACAAATCTACAGTCAGTAAGGCCTACGACGTTCTCTCATTCACAATATGTAAAATAATCTACATAAATAAAATTAACCTAAATAAAATTGTTGTATAGTGTCAATTAATGACGAGAATATGTCAGCATTGTAAAAATAAAAAGAATAAAAAAGAACATTGTATTTGAGAGCAGTTAATAGACTTTCACATAGTTATGCTGTTAATGAGGTACCAGGGAAGCCACATGTGCAGAAGGAATTAATGCCAAACTTCCCTGTCTTCAACGTAGTCTTTTATCTTATAATATGCTTTTTTGATAAGGACACGTTTGATGTGCGTTTTAAACTTTCCATCGCTAAGTTCTGTAACTGACTTTGGCAACTTGTTATAGAAGCGGATACTGTTTATTAGAAATGACTTGCTAGTTTTAGTCAGTCTAAATTTTGGAATCACAATTTCATCTTTACTACGTGTATTCAGATTATGGAAATCGCATCGTTTTTTGAAAAGGCCTAAGTTTTTGCGAACATACAAGATATTTTCTAGGACATAAAGAGAAGGCAGAGTTAGTATATCAATTTCGCTGAATTTGTCTCTAAGAGACTCGCGAGGCCCCATTTTATAGATTGCGCGGATTGCCCTCTTTTGTAAAATAAAAATTGAATCTACGTCAGCTGCCGATCCCCACAGCAGAACGCCATAAGACATAATACTGTGAAAATAAGCAAAGTAAACTAACCTAGCTGTGGCTACATCAGTCAACTGCCTTATTTTTCTTACTGCGTAAGCAGCTGAGCTTAATCTACTTGAAAGAGCTCTAATGTGAGCACCCCATTGCAATTTTGAATCTAAAGTAATTCCCAAAAATACAGTTTCCGAAATAGCATCCAGTTTCTTGCCATCAAGTTTTAAGTTTAGACCTACTTGGGGTACATTCGGTAACGAGAACTTAAGACATTTAGTTTTGTTCGCATTGAGTAAGAGATTATTAGCAGCAAACCATTTCGAAAGCACAGCTAGACTATTATTGACATGTAAGACATCCGTATCTTTTCTATCTATTCTAAAAATAAGAGAAGTGTCATCAGCGAATAAAATTATGTCCGAGAAGTTAGCCATCAGGTAAGGAAGGTCATTTATATAAACTAGAAATAAAAAAGGGCCAAGAATTGAACCTTGAGGCACGCCCATCTTAACTAGAGACCCCGAGGACGTCGCCCCATTAACGTTTACTTTTTGCTGCCTGTTTGATAAATAGGAAAGTACAAGATCAGCAGCTTGTCCACGAATTCCGTAGTGGTGTAATTTACAGATCAGTGTATTGTGGTCAACGCAGTCAAACGCTTTTGAGAGGTCACAGAAAATGCCAATTGCGTCCTGGGAATTCTCCCAGGATTCCAAAATGTGACTGATGAGTTTTACTCCTGCGTCAGTCGTCGACCGACCTTTCGTGAAACCAAACTGTCGACTATGTAAAATTCCATTCAAGTTAAAGTGTGACAACATCTGGTCCAGCATGATTTTTTCATAAATTTTGCTCAATGCCGGAAGCACAGATATAGGTCTATAATTAGAGGGATCACTTCATCAACTACACATTCCATCGTTTGACATCGTCTGAAGATTTTTATGACTTGAAAAGTAAATGAGCCAAGACTTCTGACAGTAATGACAACATAAATTGCTGCAGTTGGTGTATTTTTGTAGGTAGAGCTATTTTGGTTTTACGAGTATTTTTGGATAATGAGAATTTAAATTGTGTGGTGTCTGGCAAAGAATAGTCTCCGTTTCGTATCGTAGGTGTCGTTGAGCGATTATGAGAGTACAGATGCTAGCACTTCAAGCTACCCCAACCTGTCAAATTGTCCCAATTAAACATTAACCTTATGCTTATGTAATAAAGATCAAAGACATTTGACAAATTGGGGTAGCTTGATGTGCTGGCGTCTGTACCTATGTCCAACAGTCCTACTACTTTGACTTCTCTGAGAGTTGTCACAAAGTGACTCAAATAACCAGCCTGATATGAGCATTCCTGAAACTAGAATCATTACGAGTGCCTACGGGTTCTTTGGCCATCAACTAGCTTGCCCAACATGGTGACAAACACCAGCTGTGTAATTGCGTATCACACTAACATTTGGAATAGCTTTAATTTTGACAGCTTAACAACATTCATTGCGTTATTTAGGTACGTTATTGATCAGACAAACATTTTTGAACTAAGTGAAGAAATGGATTGATAGTGTGTAACGCACTAAAGCAATGAGGGTTTTCTGAAATGACGTTCACTAGGTGGTAGCACTGAGACGTCAGGTCCGGGCTCCTATCAAAAGTGTCAAAGCGCCTAAGAACTGAATGGTGAACGAATGAATGAAACGAATGACATCAAATATTTTAAGTTCATTGTCGAACTGGAAGACCTCTTGTCAAAGTGGCGCCAACTGGTGGCTTGAATATTCATAAACACCCTCATTAGGGTGCAGGTTTCGCCCTTCCTTTCCCAAATTTTAGCGAGTCTGAGACACGCTAATCACCTGGTGTAGCGCTAATTTACATTCAAATATTTCATTGAAATGCTATTGTGGTGAATTCAGTGGCAAAGGCGAGTCAACAAACTGTAACGTCACCGCATCATAATAAGATGAGAGCCAGGGTAGCAGCGGGTGACCTACCGAACAGTACTAATGTTTACAAACATGCTCAACTGCACCACACTTCATACGTAATATTAGGTGTCTAAAGCTTATTGATAATCAAAATAAAACCTTAATAAGATAACTATGGGCTTTACTGCAGTCTCTCCAACAGTGCCAAATTGACTATCGGTACATCGAAGTGCTAAAGAGTTTGTATGAAAACGCCACTATGTCAGTCCGGCTTCAGGACCGGACCTCGAAACCTATCCTCCTGCAGCGAGGACTGAGACAGGGAGTCGTTATCTCTCCAAAACTGTTCACCGCTGCATTGGAGGATGTATTCAAGGTTCTGGACTGGAGAGGGAATGGCAACATCAATGGCGAGTACAGTCACGAGCAATAATATGTATACACTTACCAACTTATAAAAGTAATTTTCTCCACTTTTACTAATTGTAATCTTATTTTATTATGAAAATAATATTTTGGAACCCACACTGTAATGAAATATCTAAGTTATCTAAAGGCTGCAATCAGTATTTAAAAGAAAATCGCTTTTGAATTTGGCGATGTGTTTACATGTTATTGCTCGTGACTGTACATCACTCACCTTCGGTTTGCCGACGCTATAGTAGTCATGGCTGAGACTATGGAGGACTTCAGTACAATGCTCGATGACCTCAGTAGAGTCTCCCAAAGAGTGGATCTCAAAATGAACGTGGACAAAACGAAGGTAACTAATGTCGAATGCCCATGTGAACCCTACTCTTATGAAGATCGGAGACTCTACACTCGAAGTTTTAGACGATTATGTTTACCTAGGGCAAACTGTCCAGTTAGGCAGGTTCAACTTCGAGAAAGAGGTCGATCGTCGAATCCCACTCGGCTGGGCAGAGCGTTCGGGAAGCTACGCAATATCTTCACGTCCCACATCCCGCAGTGTCACAAGACGAAAGTCTTTGACCAGTGCGTGTTGGTTGACATATGGTACTGAAACGTGGTCACTCACAATGGGCCTTATCAAAAGGCTAAAAGTCACCCAAAGGGCAATGGAGAGGGCTATGCTCGGAGTTTCCCTACGTGGTCGAATCAGAAATGGAGAGATCCGCAGGAGAACCAAGGCAACCGACGTAGCCCGAAGAATTGCCAAACTTAAGTGACAATAGACAGGGCACTTCGCTCGTAGAACAGATGGCCGATGGGGCCGGAAGGTTCTGGAGTGGCGACCGCGTACTGGAAGACGCGAAGGCTTCCCACAAGATGGACCGATGATCTTGTGAAGGCCGCAGGAATCTGACGGATGCGAGAAGCGCAGAACCGGTCGAAGTGGAGGAGCTTGGGGGAGGCCTATGTCAGTGGACGTCTTTCGGCTGAAATGATGATGATGAAGATAACTATGAATATAATCTGTCATACAATCTGGACGGTTTTTTTTTTTTTTTTTTTGGGTGGGAAATCATCAAATGACTTCTCCTGCTGAGTAGAGCAGGAGTGCGTGTCAGACTTTTACTGACTAAAACCCACCCGTGTTCCCTCAGTAGCTCGTATGCCAGGGGCTGTGGTATCTCTTTCGAACAAACCCGCACCCCTGGCAGGCATCGGCCCTTGCGGACCCCACCAGTGGTTGCTGACATCTTTGACGGCGCGCGTGTGGAACACAACGCGCCGTCCCGTCTACCACCTTTCGGCCGCAGGGGATAGGTAGACAATGCAGACAGACGCTATACCGACACTCCTCTTCCCCTGCGGCCCCACCGCGTCCGCCATCAAACGGTGGCGGCCCCGTCCAGGCCACGGAAGGGAAGAGCGCTGCTCAGAAGCACCGGCACTCCTTCTCTGCCGCAGCCAGTAACCCTCAGCCTCAGCCGCGATGCCTCCCATTCGACATCGCGGCCCACCTCAGTTGCGGTGCACCTCACCGCAACCTACTTTTTGGCCGCTACGTTAATGGCTTGAAGGCAAAAGCCCTGACGAGCGGCCCCACCTTTGGGTTCCTCTTGGCTTCACCGTGGCTGGAATCCACGGTTACTGAGCCCCCCCGCAACGACAATGCGGGAATCCATTCGGGGGGTACAATCTTGACGGTTGGGTTTGTTTGTAACCGACTCCTTTTTGGACTTGATTTTGACCCACTTCTAACGGTCAGATTTTATTTAAACTTTTTAGATTTATCGAGGACCGATGACATTTCAATAATTAAAAAAAAAACACGCTTTTGTAGTTAGCAGAACTAAAAAAAAAATCTTCAAAAAAAAAAACGCGCTTTAAAAACCAAACTAAAAAGTAGAAAATACTTTAATTCTATTAAAAAGCGTGAGGTGCTTGATATTGATTATAAAAACACGAGTACCTCAAAAAGTTTTGTTTTGATTTTTACTAATAGGTCTTTACCTATGAAATTGCCGTTTTGTATGAAAAAATTTAAACGAATTTTTTTCATGAATTTTTTATTTGTATTAATCGAAGTAATCACCCATGCAATCAATGCATCTTTGCCATCGCAGTGGCAGTTTATTGATGCCCTTCTTAAAGAAATCAGCTGGACGGGAGGCAACAAATTCTTCAAAGGCATTTTGTACTGCCTCTCGGGTATTAAATTTTTTTCCCGCCAAGAAGTTATCCAAATTCTGGAAAAAGTAGTAGTCTGTAGGCGCAAGGTCTGGTGAGTAGGGCGGATGACGGAGAGCTTCCAACCCCAGTTCTTGCAACTTGGAGACCGTCTGCTGTGCAGTATGAGGTCGCGCGTTGTCGTGCAGGAGCAGCGGAGACGAGCGATTGACCAATGCTGGTTGGAGATGCGCCAGCTTCTCCATCATTGTGTTCAGTTCTTCACAGTACACATCTGCAGTAATGCTCACCCCGTTTGGTAAGAAGCTGTGATGAATCACACCGGCGCTAGACCACCAAACAGTGACCATCACTTTTCTAGGGGTAAGTTTTCGTTTAGGGCATTGTTTAGGTGCTGAACCAGGATCCAACCAACTTGCTGAGCGCTTACGGTTATCAAACAGAATCCATTTTTCATCGCAGGTAACAATGCGGTTCAAAATTCCTTCATTTGTGTATCTGTTGAGCAGTGCAAGGCACGTCTCGACGCGTACTTCGCGCTGGCGATCATTGAGTTCGTGGGGCACCCATTTGTCAAGCTTTTTTACCTTGCCAATTTGACGCAAATGGACCAATATTGTTTTGACGCTAACGTCGAAAGCTGCTGCTAATTCAGCCGTAGATTGTGTATCATCAGCTTCCACAATCGCCTTTAATTCGTCATTGTCGACCAAAGTCTTCGGACGACCGCGAGGTTCATTTTTCAGGTCGAAATTTCCAGAACGGAAGCGAGCAAACCAATAACAGGTGGTGCGTTGGTTTGTAGTGTTAGCTCCGTAAACGTCGTTGATGTTGCGTGCCGCTTGTGCCGCGTTGCTGCCACGACGGTACTCATATTCCATAATTACTCGAATTTTTAACGTATCCATGATGACGAAAAAGATTGAAATGCGATGAAAATGTAACACTAATCAATAAAGAAATGACTACTTTTAGAAAAAAAAATCCATGTTTTTAAAATAAAATTAATTTGAAATTAGAATTCTTAGCCAAACAAAAATTATTTTGATTTGAAATGGCCAGTACTGCAGAACGGCAATTTCATAGGTAAAGACCTAATATTATATCTTAATGTTACTGTTCTGTTATTGGATTGTCATTGTCAGTCCGAAACTGCAACTCCAGGAACCCCTATGGATGTAGTAAACCCATGAAATCCATGCAGAAGAGGTTTCTGAAAACAGTCCCATGAATCAGCTTATCTGTATTATTTCTCAGAAATGTGTTGATTACAACAATATGACCTAAGATTATAAATAATTTTGTTTGTAAATAATTATACGCACTGTTGATCATATTTTCTGGTTGTCCAGCGCAATTTACTGAAAATTCTAATATAATAATATAAACATTCATTAAAAAATAAATATAGTTTATCGATTCGAAATTTCGAATACAATAGGCTGCATTGTCTACTTACGTACGGATGTGCGCTGTCTGCTGTATTAGTATTATTTTATTACTGTGTAAGGTTTCATAAATATATACAAAAAAGAAAAACTGATAACAAGTTCCATAGGTGGAACTAAAATAAAATAAAAATGATGATAATTGAAAACACCTCTAAAGCAGCGGTGTTCTTAGCAGCCAAAATTTTCAAGATTTCGTTGCGGCTGCCACGCATTCTGCCAATCAGCATGTCGATTCTGTAACCATCTCACCGCGTGAAGTGAGCGTGAATTGACCTGTTGATCAGTGTCATCCCACTGATGCTAGGGAGTGACCAAGCATTAGATGGAATGATACTGACAGCTCACTCCACGCTCACTTCACGCCGTGAGATGGTTACAGAATAGCAATGCAGGGATACCGTCCTTCTGCGAATGATGACATAAAAGCCATCAGTGCGAAACATCGCGAACATCATGCACCGATTGTAATGTAAACTCTAAATTCCAATGAAACTCTATTTCGACATTTTCTTTATAAGAATGCATATTAACCTCTGGTTGATTAGCTCTCAATTGTAATCTTTTTTTTTTAATTGAATAATGTATCCGAAAATTCGATGTCACGTCCAAGGTGAATACCTATTATAAATCCGAAATAATATAAAATTCTAGCTTGTTTTATGTTTGGATAGCCGATAGTCTCATTTTTATTAATCGTGTTACCAATATCGTTTTTTTTTATAGGTATTGCAACAGGGTTTTCAGTTAGGTATTGGTAGGTACTTTAACTGTGACACTTTTAGCCGTCCTTACCGATTTCAATGACGTCGATCCTTAGAAATCAATTATTTTCTTGTGAACACCCGCACCCTAATAGGGTATTTTCCAATTTTTTGAAAAGTATTCTAAATTGAAGATTAGGACGAAATATGTAACAGAAAAATAAAAGTAAATTGATTTATAACCATTTTCTCAATTAAAAACGATTTAAATCGAATTTACTTTTCGTTGTTTTGAATTTACCGCCAAAACGGTACGATGACTTTTTATCACGTGACGTCAACTTTGTGTAAACCAAAGTAGTTAGTAAGTAAACAAGTGAATGTCGAGTTAATAATTAACAAGATTTTTATTGTATAGAAAGTGGAATTACTGGCGTACGATGCCTCTGTGTAAAAAATACTTCTAAAACTTCTAAAACTAAATACTTCATCGTAAGGAGCGTTTGGGCGGTAAATTCAAAACAACAAAAACGAAATTTAATTTTAATTATTTTTAATAGACAAAATGGATTCAAATAAATTTATTTTTATTTTTCTGTTAAATATATCATTCCCATCTTCAAATTAAAACCGTTTTTATTAAATTGGAAATTATCCTATTGAATCTGAATCATTTCATCTTCATATGTTCGAAAAAATTGTCTGATCAACAAAGTAGATAACACAATGAATGTTGTTGAACTGTCAAAGTGAAAGCCATTACTACTGTTAATGTGTAACGCAATTAGAGACTACTCACACTTATTCAGCTCTGTTCAGCTTTTGCTCATAGAAAACAAAGATTTTGTATGAGATGCGTACGCATCATATAAGCAGAACGGACTCTATATAATTATATATAATCGTTGTTTTCTATGGACAAAAGCTGAACAAAGCTAAATAAGTGTGAGTAGTCCCTTAACCCGCTGGTCACAACTAGAACAACCAAGTTGTAAGAGTTATACAAATATGTAGGAGGCCTTGGGTTTCTCTTTGTGTATTTCAACGAAGCTAGTATCGAGAGACGTTTCATCTGTGACTGTTCCTGCAAAAACACAGAAGCTGTTCACTGAGGGGTGTTGTGGTAGTGTATTCAACTTACCATTTATATTGAGAGTAGAGCCAACCACCACCCACCACCAATCATTCAACCAACCAAACTTTTTTCTTCTTTTTCCATAGTGACTACTTTTGCAACTATTGGGAGGTTTTCGTTGTCGTGGCCATTAATCGGCTTAGAAGTCAGACAGAAATACAGTCTAGTTAGACAATACTGCAGCTAGACATATCTTTATTTTGAAATACTTTCTGTATTCTACAGTCTTATAGAAATCTAAAGAGGTTAACACTATCACAACATTCACAACGGCACAATGTCTCGGCCAAGGATAGTTTAACGAACCTAATGTTGATCATTTGTGCAAGGCAAAAACAAACGAAAGAAGTTGTGTGCGCCTCATTGTTTATTTTGAAAGGATTTATGTATCTAGCTGTTTGATCTGATCGCCTTATCTTTAAAACAAGTCATCATTTACGGATATAATAAATAAGTGTTACCTACTTAACCGATAAGTGGCTGGTGTCAAATTAACACAGATTTTTAAAATTTAAGTATAGATGTTACGTGCATGTATAAGCTCTGACAATTTAAATATACATAAACAATAACAAAGAGCAGTGGTGGCAGTGGTAACGGCTACTACTTACGAGTTGTAGGACTTGTAGGTCGTAGGTTCGAACCCAGACAATCGCTTTACTTTGGTTAAATTAATTAATCACCACTGCTCTCAAAATGGTAAAGGAAAACATCGTGAGGAGTCCGGCATGACCTAGAACCAAAAAGTCTAAGAAATGTGACATCTACCAAACCGCACTGGGCCCGCGTGGTGGATTACGGCCCGATCCCTCTCACAGAGAGGAGGCCTGTGTACCAGCAGTGGGGACATTATAAGCTAATTACCTATGCAACCAACATCATAATAGAAAAACACAAGTTGTATATCGTACTCCATCAGGAGTGATCGAAGTCAGGAGCACGCCCATTCAGTAATAAAAAGTAAAGTCCTAGGTTTTATGTGTTTTCTATTTGTAAGACATCAGAGGGGCAATTCCCGTAATTTTAAGAACGTTCACAGTCTGATCTCAGTCTCAATCTGTCAAAAATACCTCGATTTTCCATACATTTTTGACATTTGATTGTCGCCGAGATGAGACTGCGACTAGATTTTGAACGTTTTTAATTACGAGAATTGGCCTTCAGGTATCAGTTAAGGTCTTTTATTAAAAACTCTAGTGAAGCAGTAGTGCTTCACTAGAGTTTTTAATACCAACAACAAAACAGCACCCTAATTGCGTAACTCACGATTCATCATAATCTGTATCGTTTTGAAACGGATTGTTAAACCATTGCTTCATATGTTCGAAAAATGTGTCTGTTCGACAACATAAATAACGCAATGGATATTGTTTAACTGTGAAGACGAAACCAATTATGATCAATCGTAAGTTACGCAATTAGGGTGCTGGTGTAGGTACCTATCGCATTACCCAGTAATTGGGTTGTAACGGTTAAATAGACAGTTGCTCCATGTATAATACTGATATTCAGCTAAATCCGCATAAACAGGAAGCCGACCCCAATTTAGACGGGCAAAGGCTAGGCAGATGATGATGATGAATTTAAGATTGCACACGGGCTCCTATCGTTTATGAACACCTGTGTATATGGCGTGTGTTCGTTTGGTAGTGTCTTTAAGTTGAGTCTTACTTATCATACCAACATTATTTCTTATTCTCGCCAGGAGTGGGCTACATATCCCCGGAGCCCATGTATCCTGACCGCGGTGACATATCGGCGCCTTTAGTCGCAGATGTGTCGATAACGAAGGACAGCCAGCATGCGTCAGTCCGCCTGGGCAAGGAGACGCCCTTGCTGCGACTGAGGAACGGTGCCTTGCAGGCTGGACTCAGTGACAGGCTACACAGGGTCGTCGCTATGAGGAAGGTAAGACATACTACAAAATCGAAATTAAAAGTAATTTATCAAAATAAGGCTGAGACCAGAATCAGCACTTTTCATTAGACAGTCCCCTAAAACCCACCCGTGTTCCTTCAGTAGCCCGTATGCCAGGGGCTGTGGTGTCTCTTTCGAACAAACCCGCACCCCTGGCAGAGTTCATACCTAGTTAGTTGCAATTTGTTCAAGAATAGCAAAATTTGTTCTAGTTGTATTTTTGAAGTTATTCGAGAAAAACTGATTTTGCTGGAGTAACGTTACCCCACCAAAATGTTTTTCAAAAGGGGCATTTAGCCTGGAACCAAGTACATGAAAAGATGGCTTTTGACGAAAAAATTAATTCATCCTATAGTTTTTAGAAATTCAAGATTTTGCTGGGGTAACGTTTTGGAATTTTCAAAATCTCGAAAACTGTTCGTCGCAGAAGTCTGAAAAAAATACCAGTTGTAGGCCTTAATTTTTTTAAACATAAGTATTTCGATTTATCAACAAATATCGATGTAATTAATTGTTTTTAAGAATCATTAAAAAAAAACTATTTGCTCGTAAACTAGTAGATTTACAAACGAATACAAAGCAGTAACATATACCCTTTTAACACAGTAAAAAGAAAACTGAATTTAAAAACTTTACGCGATGTGAAGATGAAATAGAAATCGATAAGAGATAAAATTACCGTATATACTTGCCCCTGGCACACAGGCTACTGAGAGGGAACATATACTTTCATATATTTTGCATATAGTAAAAAGCTGGTATTTTGATTTATTTCTATAGATAAACCTAGATAAGCCAATGTCCAGCAGTGAGCGACTTTCGGTTAATAATGTTGATGATTTTCGCAGTTTTATTTACTGTTCTATTTATTAGTAGTCAACTGACTGCTCTATTCACGAGCCTGGATTAATAGCCATCTTTGTAATATAATAAATTTTTCTCTCCCCAGGAAGTACAGAGCCAGCGCAAGACGTCCCCCCTGCAGCGCAACGTGGTGTACCCGCTGGCGATGCTGCTGCTGCTGGCTCTCACCACCATCACCGTGCTCATGGTGCTGCAGAACACCCTCGAACTGCTCATCGGGATCAAGGCGCTGCCACTTAGCACACGGGTATACCATGTTCCATCCATAAATTATTATATTTCTGTAAATAGTTTTGTACCGAACACTTCTACACGTCAATCATATTTTAAATCAAGGTGCGATAAGCGTTTCCGATCAGACTACTCCACTGAAACATACTCAAGAGTTAGTCTCTTTTAAAGTCCAGACATTATCTTAGTCTGATCATGTGAGGACCATGTAGATTAGTGTTCTAAATGGTCTTTTGAGGAAAAAATCACACAGATTTGAGTGGACCTGTCCAGACAGTGCACGCATTTGTCCATAATCCACGATGGCAAAAATGTGTTGTTTTTCATTCTTGATAATGTTGACGAGAACGGTAACTATCGATTTAGGATGATAACGGGATTTATTTGTTTTAGCAACAGAGAATACCTACTATAAACTGTAAATAAATGTAGGTTGGTCAATGACTGCTTTTGATACTATATTTATTTGGTACCAGCTAAACCAGATTTTTGTTTACAGAATCTTTGCCGAATTAACTTTGATGATGAGTCAAGGGTTTCAAATTCTTCCCAAATGTTAACCAATACGAATTTAAGATTAACTCAGTACATGCAATTTTAACGAGACATACATTTTTACGTTCCAGCAATTCACATTGGGCATAGCATCCCTGTCGAAGCTGGGCTGCGCGGGCGCGGTCCTGGAAGCATTCCTCATCGTGTACCTGTACGCGGCGTCGCTGACGGGGCTGGGCACGCCGCTGCGCGCACTGCGCGTGCTGCCGCGCGCGCGACGCACGCCGCTCGCGCGCATCATAGCGCACTGCACGCTGCTGCTGGCCTACTCGACTGCGCATCCGTTGCTTGTTAAAATGTTGGGTACGTTTAAACAATTTTCTTATTACATTCCTACGATAAACATGATTCCCTTTTTTTTTTTGAAGAAAAGTTTTAAAAAAATACGTGGTTAGACTCTCGCTTCGAATAGACGACCGACGAATGTAGAAAAATAGGTGACGAATGCAAGCAGTACGCACGTTAATCGCATGTAGGATTGAAAGGTGATAATTGCCTTGCAAATCTCGCATAGGCAGACATCATCACATAAGAGTACAGTATGTGATACGTTTATTTAATTTCCCAGGTATAACGAACTTCGATTTGTTGGGTGAGTTCGGCCGTATCGAATGGCTGGGAAACTTCAAACTCGTTCTATTATACAATGCCATATTCGCGGGCACGGTGACACTGTGCCTCGTCAGCAAGTTCACGGCCAGCGTGCGCCGCGAACTGTACAACAGGTTGGTCGAAAACGTCAACACGGTCGCGCACTGCGTGTCTTTCCTCAACAACTGAACGGCCGCGTTTGACATCCTTTGTTCCTAAGTTTTCATACTTTTACCATAGACTGCGCTCATGTAGCAGCTGTATCCATCCTCTATGGCTGCTAATTGGATGGTTTCTTATAACTATAAGTATTTTATTTAGAAATATCCTTGAAAGATCTGATTCATCATTCTATTTAACATTATCAATGGCGCAGTGAACAAATTTTGATTCATGTTTCAAATACAAATGAAATATTGGAGATATTGTGTTGTAGAATAATGTCTCCTCTTCTAAAATAGCTTAAACTTTGGAACAATTGAAGTTTATTTTATGTAATATTAAATGACAATTTAATAGGTATTATTAATAATTAAATTACTAGGTATTTCTTTAAATAATTAATTAATTAATTACAAAACGTATTAATAAGTGTTCACTTCAGAAATGACAAAGTAATAAAAATAGTAAAAACAACATAATTACTAACATTGTAGACATACACATAGTAAGATTATTGCATTTAATTTCTACAAATTTACTTCTATTTATTTCGGTTCCTATTTTAGTATTTTATTTTATACAAATTGTGTCATAATTGCTATTTGTAAATTAAATATTGTAACGTTTTTGAGGAAAGACTCGCTAGAATAAATTTGATTTTTTTTATTACCAATGAGACTGAATTTGTTAAAGTTATGATTAGGAACAGGAGATTATTTATTTTATTTCGTTACGTCTATGTAATAACTAAATGTGACTGGTGAATGAATTACAATAATTAGTTTTATTATTATTTAAATTAAACCATTGTGTTAGATTATTATTGCCATGAAATTATAAATGTACTGTGTTCTTTTATATGAAGCCACATTTTTTTTTTTAATCTTGTCTCAATTTCTTTTGGTTTGCGTTGTTCATTAATATATCACGCAGTGATTTTAAATTTGTAAAAGACATTGAAGACTGTTTTTATTCTAGAATAACTTTAGATTTATGTAAGCTTTTGTTGCTCAATTTTACATCATCACACAAATACACCCTGCAATGGTGATGAATATTCATATTGTTTTTATTTCTTGTGGTTTACTTTTTGAGGCTAACTGATACAACATTCTAGTCTTCTTGAGACCTCTGTTGCAGGGAATTCTTATATTATAAAGCTCAGCATACAATCGTAATATTCTCGAACCTTTAACCCATTTTAAAGAATTCATCTGCTATCATTATTTACGTGCTACTAACGCGCAAACATGCAGTATACTTTAGGAGAGTTAGATCACACATAATAATGTAGAAACATAATAAATGTAGTGTGTTTAAAATGTTAAATGTTAACGAAATAATGCCAGTGGTGCTACAATTTATCATAAATATAAACTACAACACACCACAAGAATAAAATATAATTGTTATTATGTAATGTACTTAGAAGAAGCATGTTAAGGCGCTTATGTAAGTCTTGTGTGTGAATCTCGATTGTTTGTGAGTAGATTAGTTATATTTAGTGTGCGGATTTTATACATTTTGTAATATCTTGTACCAAACGTTGAGATTGCATTTGAAATAATACATTATAAAAATTGATATTTGGTCCTTTTTATTTCTGCCCTCACAGATAAATATTCCCTTGTAGCGTTAGCACTTGAAAATTATCATAACATGCTTAGCATTTCATCTGAATGCTTTTTTCAGCTTCTACTTATTGCTTTTGCTTGTATCACTCTTGCATTAGAGGTCTTTTATTCAGTCTCATTAGGTTTGCTAAGAGCTGTATGCCTAAAACGAATGTTCCTTTGATTTAGATTCAGGTGGGTAGCAGATGGGTTCACATTCCCAGAGGAAGCAAAGACGAAAGCCACCTTAAACACAACGCGGGTGGCGGCCGAGAGCACTTCTGTGGTTGAAAAGGTAGAAAAAGATGTGGATCATATGAAACCAGAATAAAAAGGCCACAAGGAATGGTGCCTTGAAATGCAGAATAATAGCCAAATTATTGTATGCTTTAGTAACATAGGTAGGTGTAATGAATCTATTCAGACTTAGAGAAGAATTTGCCTAGCTAGGCACTACTCATGCAGAAAAAAATCTAGCTCTAAATTAGCTGATCCTAAAGCTCCGATCAAACAGAAGAATCCTTTTAGTTTCCAGACGAAATTCGCTTGCGCTGATGGTGTCAACTATCTTTTTTAAAGGTGTTCAAATTGGCAATGGATATATCATTCCGATCCAACCTTTCCCTTGGTTCGTACCCCACAGAAACTAAGTGACTACACGCCAAAGGCACCCCGCCTTTGGCGTGTAGTCGCTTAGTTTTCAAGCCCTGGCTGGAGGCCTTTTTTTTGCGGTGGGAAATCGTCAAATAACTTCTCCCGCTTTGGGTGGAGCAGGAGGGCGTGTCCCACTTTTACTGACTAAAACCCACCCGTGCTCCCTCAGTAGCCTGTGTGCCAGGGGCGGCGGTATCGCTTTCGAACAACCCGCACCCCTGGCAGGCATGGGCTCTTGAGGACCCCACCAGTTGGTGCTGATTTCTCTTTTAGGCGCGCGTGGAACACAACGCGCCGTCGACGGACAGCGAGTTACCCATCGCTCGCCGTCCGCAAGCCCACTCCTACGGTGGCCGGGATTCAGCCTGGGATTCCCGACGCCCACGGCGCGTCCGGCGGAGGCTAGGGCCGTGAGGGCGCATATACTGCCTCTCCCACACGTGCGCCGCCTCCCTCTTCGCGAGCTTTAATGCTTCGCTGAAGGTGACAGCTACGGCTGGAGGCCTTAATTTACTAAGGTAGCCACTGGCAAGTCTGGTTATGCAGCTGACTACCTCCTAGGTTCCAAAGAAATCTTGATGAGCTATGGATTGCAATTGTGCATTGTTTATTATTATTGTCAAGCAAACAAAATATTTAAATGTAAAGTTATTTTTCATCTTCTTTCAATACAGAAACATTAAAAAAAAAACAATTACTTTACTGCAAGGGATTTAACTGACTGAAATCATACTAGGTTTATGTATAAATACAATTATTATTTTATGTTAAATTATGCCAAAGTGCTATGTAATAAAATATTTTATCTTTTGAGTTTGAGAAGAGTAGGTATTGTAATCAGTCTGTGATGAGTAATTAGTAAATGTTGAGTATTGTACAAATTAAAATATTTTAAGCAGTTTATATTAAAATTATGCAATTTAATCTTCAGAAATTTTATTGACTGTTTCACTTAAGGAGTCAAATACCATGTAGTGTTTACCACACTTCCTACCTTCTGCTTTAAGGATAACTCTTCTTGGATTGTCCCTCACTACTTCCAGACTCTCATTACAATTAAGCCCGAGTATGAATCCCAAGTTGACAACATCATGCAGATCTCTCACTTGCATATCATTCTCAGCGCCACTAGTAACAATGATGTTTCTAGACTTCCCAACAGCGTGGTAATTGTGCGCAGTACTGATTATGTTCTTCCTGGATGTTGAATCTCTAATAGCAGGTGAGTACATTATCTCAAAGAATATACCCCTCTCCACAGCTTGTGAGTACAGTTTCCGACTGATTTTAAAAGGGATCTTACTTTCCGGTTGAAATGTTATTATATCTATATCCATAGATCCACAAGCATACTGGAATGCTTGTAAAGTTTTTGGTATTACGGCAATGATGTCATACTTCTTTAGATTCTCTGATTGGTTCACTTTATGAGCAACGCCAGAGTCTGAGAATTCTATAGTCACCCTTTGTAAAATATTAAGGTTCGTAGTGTTTAAGAAATCTTTTGAAATGTCTATCGGCGAAGGCACATAGTCCCTTTTATCTCTGGCTTCTCCTTTTCTTTTCTTCATCTTGGGCTCATTTGAGGGTTCTTCAACGTGTGTATTAATGGCTATTGTATTATAACCAAGTTTTTCTATCAGATGTAATTTCTCATGTTCAAAATTCTTGCTGATAAATAAGTCACAAAAACCCCAGTTGCGGTTAGCCATATTTTATAATAACAATTTCTTAGTGAACAAATACTTTTATTAATTTCGAGAAAATAAAACATTTGCTCGAAAATAAACCCTTGAATGCATGAATGAAGTTGCGGCTTGGTTGAGAGTTTGAGAGGCTTGTTACTACTTGCCAGCACCAAAAAATTAAATCACGCCGAATATAAAACTTAGGTATTCGGCTCGGTGAAATTGAACGCACCCGAGACCTGACAGTGTTTGCTTCGTTTAGAATTTTCCTAAATCGATTTAATGTTCTCGATCTTCTTTTGAAATCGGATATTAGTCGAGTACTAAACGTCCCTTGTGATAAAAACTTGTTATTGTAGATTTTTTTACTAAACACTATTATTAACTAATATAATTATATAATAATATATACTATTATTAACTAATAATAATAATTATTAACTAATATTATTAAATAATAAATGAAAGAGCTTGAGCGGTTAAAAAAATCAAAAACTTACTGTCCAATTACGCTTAAAAAAAAAACCCTTTGTCAATCATTGTTTGTCAATGTTTACGTTGTCAAACCGTGTCAAACAGATTGCTGAAAATATTCGAAATTATATTTGGCTTGTAGATTTTCTTCCACAAAAGCCGGAAGAGAAGAAGAAGAAGAATAAATTGAAGTTGATTGTGAATTTTTCGAATTTTATTCGTATCTGATCATGGGTTTTCGTATTATAATTGCCGGTGAGGCGCAATGCTTTGCATACGCGGAAACCGTTCTCCTAGCAGATTATCTTTCTCAGCAACTCCCAAACTTTTCCTATAGTTGTATTCAAAAAACGGTGCGAGATTGGAAGGTACGTTACTTACTTTAGAAATACCAATATATAATCATTTTCACGAATGTCAAAAGCAGGTTTTGCGCGTGTTTTCATCAGCCACCACCGCCATCCTGCATGTGTAGGTGCATACACACCGAAGTAAGTAAGTACATTTAGTAACTTTCTTTAACTTTTGCGGTTTTTACTATTTTTTGCTATCCGTTGTTGTCCAGTAACACTTGTAAACGTTGGCTCCACAAAAAAATAACTTTGGTGTGGATGCACCTTAAGAAGTAAAGGCAAGCTGAAGCCGAAGATACTATTGGATTGATTTTATAGTAAACTTATAATTGTTTTAGAGTTGGTTATGCAAGGTAAACGTGAAAAACAAATGGCATCACACGGTGTCACCTATCGTTTGGAAAGAATTGTTAATGAAGGGCAGCAAGCCGCATTATATCGGCGGGGCGTCAGAGTTTTTGGATTATTGTTATTCATATTACAATTTCGATGCTCTATTTGCTTCTGAAAAATACGAAGGGTTGTTAGACAACATTCTACAATTTAAAAGGAAGGTTCGTTTGGAAAGTGTTATGCTCAATGTAGCGAAAGATAAAAATCTGGCAAAGACTGTGCCCAAGAATCATTTTGTGGTTACGATTTCTGGCGCTCGCCACTTATTAGCGATGCATTTGATTTCCGGTTTATTGGCTCCGGAGTACACACGTGGGGATAAATTAATAAATAAAATATACTTGTATGATGATTGCTGTTCCAAAACGTTTATGCATTATGTAGAAAAAGAGTGTTCCTATGTCCGGACTGATAATCCAGGCAAAGTTGTGAAATATGTTGAGAAAATTGGGATAGCTCTCACAAGTACAGATGTGCTGATAGTCCTCGACCATGAACCGTTTGAGTAAGTAAAAATGCGGTGGCACCCTTATCAGGACTTTCAATTATTTTCATATTTAAAGCTCTGCTAAGGGCTGCCGTGTCCCGGCCTCTCATGTTGATTTAATGACATGTGAACATCATGCATTTTTTAGTGAGAAGAAACCAATTGGGCAATGGCTGCGTGAGAACAGAAAAAAAATGAAAGACCTGGCCCTCATGATTAATGCGTCAGGGCCACGTAACTTGAACATCATTTTCCCCAATTTAGGGCCAGCATGTTATAACGCTACAATTCTCAGAAATCACGTTAATATTGATAAAAGTAACATTGTTGTTGCAACTTCGGATGTAGGTATGGAGATTTTACCTATAGTAGCTAAAATCGCTGAAGTCCCCATGAGAAATATATTTTGCCCACCTGTTTGGGGATTTGTTGGCATAAACCAACTGATTGATGTTAGAACAACGGTGCATCAGTATAACAGCTTCGAACCGTATAGAAGATACACAAGAGTTAAGAATTCCACTCTAAACATTGGATCAATTACTCCGGAAATGCGAACTTTATATTATTTGATGCATTTCGATGATACGTTATGGACAGAAGTAGCTGAAATGAAAGCAAGTATTTAATATTTATGTAAATTTATAGTAATAGACGTATATAATTACAAACGCAAAACGTTACGTATATAGTTCCGTGTGTTGCCGGACGTAAAAGAATAGTACAGTCGCCAGCAGGTCAAGCTATCCCAAACTGTAAAATTTTCCCAATTGAACATAAACCTTATTCCTTTGTGTTAAAGTTGAAAAACTATCAAAGAAATTTGACAGATTGGGGTAGCTTGATGTGCTGGCCTCTGTACCATCCCATTTCTTCCCGTGGGTGTCGTAGAAGGCTAATAAGGGACTTACTAGAGAATGGGCAGCAGCGTTCTCTATGCATTTCACCACCATACTGTGATCGCCAACCCGCCTAACAAGCGTGGCGATTATGGTAAAACCCCTCTTTTGGATGAGGCCTATGGCCAGCAGTGGACGTCTTTCGGCTGAAGCGATGTGATGTGATGATTATTACAAAGGCTTAGGTTAATAATACCTTTAGATACATTTTGAACACTGCCTAGTGGGTCTAGTAGTCACAAGTGCGAGTTTGATGGTTTGACTACTAGTCAATTTAGTATGGCAATGGTGCCGATTCTGTTGTCACAAAATTCTCTAAACTAGACTAAAAATCACCAAAATTTAGTTTATTCCTGTCAAACGACGGTTTCCAATTCTGAAATTGACTAAAGTGACACAACTTATATTTTAGTTTGACAGCACTAAGATTGCACTGAATTATTAGTTTAGTGAAAATGGTAATTTTGCTATTCTGTTGTTATCAATTTCACTATTCTATTCAACCTAAAATTATGGTTGTCTAACCAAATCTGACTATTTTTAATCGCGATTAAATAGGTGTGGAATAAAATTAGTTGTCAAGAACTAAAATTCACACCGACACCTCGACTTCTGGTGCAAAAATAATACTGATTTTTTTTTCTTTTCTTTTGCTTATATCTCGAAAATGGTGTGTCCTATCTCAAAAATAATGAAAATTTCGACCCCCTTTATAGAACCCGAAACACCTCTAAAACCCAACATGTGGGTAATAATTTTTCATAGTTTCCATGAAAAAAGTGAAAATTCCATATAAATCACGTCGAGGCTGCAGCTCCTGCGCGCTGCTGGCTCTAAAAAAACATCACGGGGTAGGGCAAACAAGTACAGATGCCAGCACATCAAGCTACCCCAATCTGTCAAATTTCTTTGATGGTTTTCAACTTTATTACAGAGGAATAAGGTTTATGTTCAATTGGGAAAATTTGACTGTTTGGGATAGCTTGACCTGCTGGCGACTGTACCACTTTGCGAAGCCAAAACATACCACGCGAGTGCGAGTCGCGATTGTCAAATTCGATTTTAGTTGTGTCAAAATTGTTTTTAAATTTAGAGATATTTTTTTTGCAGAATTAGCGTTAAGATTCTCATAGTCAAAAGTAAGGAATTTTAGTTATACATAGTTTAGTTCGGTGTGCAACAGAATCGGCACCAATGTGTAATTGTGGTTTTTCTAGCCGGAATTCCTCAGTAGTAGCCTAGAAACTTGATTTGTACAGTCGCCAGCAGATCAAGCTATCCCAAATTGTCAATTTTTTCCAATTGAACATAACCCTTATTCCTTTGCAATAAAGTTGAAAAACTATCAAAGAAATTTGACAGATTGGGGTAGCTTGATGTTCTGGCCTCTGTACATACCTGGTTGAAAGCGTAGGCTTGTCTCTCTATTACATGTGACTTACACATAATTGCCGTAAATTACTGTAACGTGGGTGAGCACGCTCAGGTACACCTCTGTCTAACCCTTCGGTGAATTACAGGGGTGATGATATTTTTAATAATTGTAAAGACCTTTTCAGAAAATGTATTGTCTGGAACCAGCAGTTGAGGCAAGATTAAACAAAGCTAAAGCAGTAATAAGTTTGATTGATTTGTGGCTTCTGAATCCCAGTCCCGACCATATATTATGCTTAGGAATTAGTTGCAATGGTAATTATGAAGCATCACAATGTTTAAGTAAAAGGTTTAAATGTTTTAGTCAATAACGTTATCTTTGATTAAATAGGATCTTTTGGATTACATTTTGATGGGATATTTTCCCAGCCCGCAAGATTTATTAATGGACGTTGGACCCCAGCAACTGATTTTTTAATGCCGTTGGATCGCGAAATGAAGTTAACATACTTAGAAAAAATGGCAGATTACGTAATGCACTTAGGGCCAAAAGATCTACCACCACTTGAACCATATTATCCATGTGGATGCAAGCAAAAAGTTTTCAGTATAAATAAGTAGTTTTTAATACTTTTTAAAAGATAAAATTTTAGTGGTGATGTCTTGCATGTACAGACGCCAGCACATCAAGCTACTCCAATCTGTCAAATTTATTTGAGACTTTCAACTTTATCACATACGCATATCTTAAAATAATAAGTTCAATTAGGAAAATTTGACAGTTTGGGGCAGCTTGATGTGCTGGCGTCTGTACGTATTTTTAAATTTGATATTCTGTAATCGATTTGTTTCGAATCGATTGTTCGATTATGAACTGTCACTCGTTTCTGAACGTCAAATTCGAGCGAACGCAGTAGTCAACACAACAAGAAGTGAAGGTAGTCGAGTTTCGTATGAGCTAGTGGTAACTGAGTCGTTGTTGTAGATTGTTTCGTAATTCGCAGGCAAAGGAATGTTATGACGTGCAGTAACTGTCTTTGTTTGAATAACACTCGTTTTAAACTTTATTCGACAGTAGTAGAATAATGTGATAGAGGTCGATAATGTGCTAGTAAACGGATATATTGCGACATGTTATTTTCTAAAGTATGATCGTTCCAGTAGAAGTTATTAGTATAGTTAGGCTTTCGTATTGGTTAAGTTGTGTGAATATTGTGCCAATAATGAGATAGTGAAGTGTTGTGATGTGGTTGTGGGACATGTGGCGGGTGCTGTGGGCCGTGGAGGCGGTGGCGCAGCTGGCAGCGGTGCTGGCGACGCCGCTGGACCCCGCGCCGCCGATCCCGCAAGGTGAGACGAGAGGAACCTTGCCGCCTACGCTCCTCGCGGTGCTACCTAGCGCCGTCTTGTGTTGTGCTTCGCATGGCTTTATGCTTGTTTATGTCACACAAGCTGGGTTTACTACTTTTGTTTACTTTTTTTTGTTTCTTTTCAATTTGCCTTCATTAAAACTAATTTGCTGAAAAATCCGCATGCTTTTTATTGAGTAGACTTTTTAGCACAATCATATTAAACTTTCCAAAAGTTACTTTTGATGAAATAACTGAATTACTGATCACTTGAATGTTATTTCTGGATGTTTATCAGGAATCTTTGCAAGAACCTAAACGGAATTTCTACGAAATGATGCTGTTTATAACAATTATGTAGACAACAGTTGCTACTTTTTTTTGTTATTAATGTAATGTTACACATTCCCTTCCAGTGGAGCTTTGCGAATAGGTTCTTTAATAGTCGGTGAACCACATGAATTTTTTTACTTGTAAAATTCTTATACCAATGTTAACGTCACTATGTCAAAATTATTGTTCACATATCAAACAGTTTTGTACTTTTTTTTAAATATGTATATCTATTTGAGGATTGAACACAGCTGTCATAAAAATGTTTAGGAGATTACCTTAAGAACTTATCTTCACAAATCAATGGGGAAAAAAAGTAATAGTTGGTCAAAAGTAACAAGTTTTTCATACACCATATAAATAAGTCAACATTACTATGATTGTCTTTTGACTCAGTGTCATGCAGTGATGTCAGTTGCAGTAGGGATGTGGAAAAATATGTAAGTATTCTAACTAATATATTTTTCAATGTCAAATATTCACAGATAGATCACTGATGCCTACAATTTATGGACTGTAATTGGTCAAAAAGACTTGTATCTTTCCCTCTATAGGTCTTTGTTTCATTATATGAAACAAAGCAGAACGATTCGTTTTTGTTTATAGGAAACAAGCATTAGACCAAATTAAAATAAAATTGCATCAAAATTTATGAATGAAAGAAACAAAACAGAAATAAACCAATTTCCTTTGACTAGTTGACATAACATTTTCCATATAACAGCAGGATTTGATCTTTATCCAAAGCCTTGTAATTTATTTAAAGCAACAAAACCGTTTTACAAAACAGTTGTATTCCTAGATAAAAGACAATGATACAAACAATAAATAAATTCATTCTGTATAATTGCATTGATTAATAGTGTCTTTAATCAAGATCAAAACCTGCTATTGTTTTATGTGTAGAAATTAATTTAAATGACAATATAAATTTTATTTTTGGCCCAATTGCCTAAAATAAAAATAAATATATTCCTTTACTTCTATTGATTTTTAATAATTTTATTTGTTAAAACCATGAGGAATGATTTTGATGACTTCATAATATTGTGTACCAGCTTGCTTACAATAACATCCATATTGGATCATAAACCACTTTCAGTTCCCATAAAATTTGTCACCTTGTCCTTTCACTGAAAGAGAGATTCATTGAAAACCTTAGCAGAACGACTCTTAAACACTGAAACCAATATTCTACAATTATTGCATACTTCTCTTATCTCCTTTAGTTTCGGTCCTATCTCGGTGTTTGTGGATTGTGAAGTGCAATTGTAGGTATTATTATTGTGAAGTGCTATTGTAGGTAATTATTATTGTGAAGTGCTATTATAGGTATTATTATTCTAGGTGAAAGTGCCATGATAACCTGCTAAATTAAAATTTTCTTCTGTTTTTTGCAATTTGCAGCTCAGTGTTAGGCTGTTGCACATGGTATGAAGGAGGGTTGTATTGATGTTTTTAATGGTTATAATCGTGTTAAGCCTTATTTGTTACGATCGCAAATCATATTTTAATCAACATACAATCTGACACAGATCTGCAAATGGTAAAAAAACTGATGAAATTTGAATTTCGCGGGCCACCTGCCACCATTACCATTCACGTTAAGAGCGCTGTCACAGGTCCACTAGCGCCACTCCTTTAAAAAAAATATTATCTCGTGACTGAAAAGGAATTATGAAAAACGGCTCAATCAGCTGTCTCGGTAAGTGTGACTAGAATTTTCTGAAACACGAAACAACAAAATTCAATGTAAAGAAAAACGGCCACATTCCTATACATCGTATTTTGTTGCTTCGTGTCTCAATATGTTTAGATCGTATTTTGTTGCTTCGTGTCTCAATATGTTTAGATCGTATTTTGTTGCTTCGTGTCTCAATATGAAACTTTATAAAAGGTATTAGGAAAATCTAGACACACTTACCGAGACAGCTGATTGAGCCGTTCTTCATAATACCTTATAGTCAGGAGATAATGTTTTTAAAGGAGTGGCGCTAGTGGACCTGTGACAGCCCTCCTAAAGTATGTTAAAATGTAATATATTAGGTCTTTACCTATGAAATTGCCGTTCTGCAGTACTGGCCATTTCAAATCAAAATAATTTTTGTTTGGCTAAGAATTCTAATTTCAAATTAATTTTATTTTAAAAACATGGATTTTTTTTTCTAAAAGTAGTCATTTCTTTATTGATTAGTGTTACATTTTCATCGCATTTCAATCTTTTTCGTCATCATGGATACGTTAAAAATTCGAGTAATTATGGAATATGAGTACCGTCGTGGCAGCAACGCGGCACAAGCGGCACGCAACATCAACGACGTTTACGGAGCTAACACTACAAACCAACGCACCACCTGTTATTGGTTTGCTCGCTTCCGTTCTGGAAATTTCGACCTGAAAAATGAACCTCGCGGTCGTCCGAAGACTTTGGTCGACAATGACGAATTAAAGGCGATTGTGGAAGCTGATGATACACAATCTACGGCTGAATTAGCAGCAGCTTTCGACGTTAGCGTCAAAACAATATTGGTCCATTTGCGTCAAATTGGCAAGGTAAAAAAGCTTGACAAATGGGTGCCCCACGAACTCAATGATCGCCAGCGCGAAGTACGCGTCGAGACGTGCCTTGCACTGCTCAACAGACACACAAATGAAGGAATTTTGAACCGCATTGTTACCTGCGATGAAAAATGGATTCTGTTTGATAACCGTAAGCGCTCAGCAAGTTGGTTGGATCCTGGTTCAGCACCTAAACAATGCCCTAAACGAAAACTTACCCCTAGAAAAGTGATGGTCACTGTTTGGTGGTCTAGCGCCGGTGTGATTCATCACAGCTTCTTACCAAACGGGGTGAGCATTACTGCAGATGTGTACTGTGAAGAACTGAACACAATGATGGAGAAGCTGGCGCATCTCCAACCAGCATTGGTCAATCGCTCGTCTCCGCTGCTCCTGCACGACAACGCGCGACCTCATACTGCACAGCAGACGGTCTCCAAGTTGCAAGAACTGGGGTTGGAAGCTCTCCGTCATCCGCCCTACTCACCAGACCTTGCGCCTACAGACTACAACTTTTTCCAGAATTTGGATAACTTCTTGGCGGGAAAAAAATTTAATACCCGAGAGGCAGTACAAAATGCCTTTGAAGAATTTGTTGCCTCCCGTCCAGCTGATTTCTTTAAGAAGGGCATCAATAAACTGCCACTGCGATGGCAAAGATGCATTGATTGCATGGGTGATTACTTCGATTAATACAAATAAAAAATTCATGAAAAAAATTCGTTTAAATTTTTTCATACAAAACGGCAATTTCATAGGTAAAGACCTATTATTAGATTAGGCGAACCTCAAAATAAAAATCTGTTACTAACTGCTGTGCAAAAACACCCCTAAGTGGATATAAGGATTTAGATAACAATTTTTTTGTTGTTTGGAGGTCCTTTCAAAGTCTGAACTGGACCTCAGTACAGTAGCCAATTTTAATATTAGGAATAACTCACTTATCAATGATTAAACCAACGACATTTTGTACGGGAATCAATCTGTGATCAGTAGCCCACTACTCACCTAAGTCGACGTTCACACGGACGTAATAAAATAGCAGCGCGAGTTTTTCGCGAACTAGATTTTCAACTCTGTGTTGAACAGAGCGTTGCGAATCCAACAGAGGGTATCTCAGCGCGTCGAAAATTGAACACTGTGTTTTACTGAGGCCTTAGTGTGAGTTTCATTTAACCATCTCGATCAAACGCTTCGAGCGCGTTTGGTGCTCCCATTGCCCTGGATTGATGACGGACCAATCGGAGCGCCGAACGCGCTTGATGCGTTTGATCGAGATGGTTAAATGAAACTCACACTAGGGCCACAGTTCGCCATTCAACTGTCGGCGCTAAGCAGTGCTTTGAAGATTCAGATCGCGAAAAAATCTCGCCGCTATTTTATAACGTCCATGTGTACGTCGGCTTTTTTATCTATACAGATAAATAAAATTGGTGTCTGTTTGTAATATTAAAATAACCGCTTTTTACTAAATGCATATGGATGTATACCAGGTGCATACACCAAAATGTTTTTTTTGTCTGTCTCATTGTTCCGGCTAATCTCTGAAACGGCTGGACCGATTTTGATGAGGCTTTCACTGGCAGATAGCTGATGTAATGAGTAACTTAGGCTTTAGGCTTTTATTTTAGAAATTTTATTTACTTTTAATAATATCTATACAGATAAATCCCGGTAGTACATTCCCGTGGGATGATTTCCAATCCCCACGCGGGCGAAGCCGCGGTCAACCGCTAGTTAATAAATATAGGAAAAGTTCATCTTTCTTGCAAATTATGTATTTGCGCTCTAATGAAGGGCCACCGTTTTTATATTCTGCGGAGTTCTACTGCAAATCCCCACAAATTGCTCTCTGAGTCGATAATCTGGCAGTAAGGGGGAGCTATCCCTCTCCGGAGGAGCGCGTTCCCACCGCGACACGCGCATTAGTTGCCGCAACACGGAGAAATGTTATCATTTTCTTTTAATTGCAATCGACGAAGTATTTTGTTGATGTCGATCTCATTTGCTGAGAAAACTACAATAAAGCCAAAATGTCATTTGTAAATGCACATATTATCACTGACGCACTGTGAGATCAAAGGTTGGCGGGAGTGATAACAATACCATCTACATCATTTAAGGCAAAGCAGAAAAAGGCTTAGGCGAGGGTAGCTCGCATTATATTATATTTTTAGCTTTATACTTTCTTCTCTGTTTCTTCAACAGCTTGACAAAAGAGTTGGACATTTGAGCTAGATTTGGTGTAGAACTACACAATCCTCGAACCTGCGAGCTGTGATACAGTATTGGATACTAACGCCCCGCACTCCAGACCCCAAAAGCCACCGTCGTCAAATAGATTATCGTTGTTCTCTATACGCTTTAAGAATCCTTTACCTGCTAATAAACTAAACGTACTTATTCCATTTCAATCGCCAGCTGATGCCACTTTTATGGTAACACCGGATGTTCACCACGCATTTAGTTATTCCATGTTAGTCAAGCTTTCTAGGTTGAGGAAATTTTTTCTACGAAAAACACAGGTTTTGCGTTCTTCGTGTTTCTTTAATTAGAAGGGTTTATTTAGACGTTTTAAAGAAAAAATTATAGTGGCAAACAGACGAGGTAAGCAGACGTTTATCATAACTTAACTTTAAGCAACGTTTCTAAATGAAAGCAAAAGACTTTTACTATATCAAGAAAATAATAATTATTATGGTTCGAAAAGGTTCATACCAGCAGGCCTAGACAAAACACATTTTTGTTAGCGTTCACGCCAAACGCTACGCCAAAATGTATGGGAATGACATTACCTGCGGAAAGGTTACGTCGTGTTCTTTCCGCAGATAATGTCCCAGACATTTTGGCGTAGCGTCTGGCGTGAACGCTAATAGAAATGTATTTTGTCTCTAGACCCAGAACAGAAATATTCAGCAATCTAAAATAACTTTAAATAACAGTATTTCTTTGCAGGTAGGTAGTGGTAGCGCCAGAAGATTTGATAACAACAGTTGATCAATGCAAGCGAAGTTGACCATAAACTTAGTTGCCAACTTTACTCATGTTTCAGTGTTTAGTACTCTGTGTGTGTAAGAAGATACAGTGAAACCTGGTTAATTGGGATCTCAAGGGACCAAGGATTTTGTACCATTTAAAGAGGTTTTCATTTATCCAGTTTTCCAATTAGACAGGTTTAAAATTTAGTTGTCTCATTTACAGAGGGCCCGCTTATAGAGGTCGAAATGTACCGTTATTCCATTTATAAAGGTGGAAATGTTGTGAAAGAAATTCAAATGTTTATAAACAATCGTGTCGTAACCTGTCTCTGTACTTACTTTTGCTTAACTTAAATACGTGTTTTGGGGTGTCAGGTGTGTTCGAACTTGAAGTATTCTAGCTAGTCGTTTGCCAAAGTAGTTAGGCACGTGAAGAATAAATTAAAATAATTAACGGTGAGTTTTAAAGTAATTGGATTATAAAACTTGTATTGTTGTGAGCGTGGACGGGGCGTCGCCGACGCACGATCCGCGTCGTTGCGGCAAACGAGGGACACATCAGTTGCATAACAAGCGGGCGCTGCGGCATCCGGCTAACGGGACTGTGGCGCGAGGGAGCTCCACCTCCGAGTCTAGACGTGCTATCGCGATCGTGTCAGATTCGACACCACAGATAATATATTCAGCCACTCACTCCGATAAGTGTTTTGGCAATTTTTCCACCACATCTAGATGATGCGATAGTAACGCGCTGCAGACTCTCACGAATCTTCCTCGTTTCGTCATTTCTCATCACGAAATATGACTGTGAAACATGATCGCAGACCGTCCGATAGAGCGAGCTTATTCGTGCGATCATGAACGAGACCGTGACTGATCGGACACAATGCCCTGGCGGACGCAATGATGCCAAGTAGCTTTTTAAATTAGAAAGAAGGTCACTTGATCACTACTCCATATTAAAAATACATAATGAAGAGTACAGTGTTACTGTTTGTTAATCTAAATTGACTATTTTAACGTATTCATGTAGGTAATTGGTTCGTAATCGTCGAGTACGGAAGGCGCAGACCGCGAATCCTGTTTATGTTTGCGCGTCCATCGAACTGGTTTGCAGAGGGCAATGAGTCTCATTACATGGCAAATGACTTCGCTAGCCTCCAGTGGCTCGTTACATTTACGTATTAGCTCGTTTACATTATACAGGCATTAAAGGCTGGTCAGGTCCAGTAAGAAACATCTTTAATGGTCTTTTATAACTTGTTCCAAGATAAAAACCATACTGGCTGGAAGGGTCCTGGGGGCCTGAGCTAGATGAGATATTTTTCCAAGAGTTGGATAACCAAAGCGATAGTATTTAGATGCCAAACATAAATGGGAGCGGCACAATCTCAGCCGTCCAGAAATTCAGAACAATATCAAAGCAACTATGTCATCCAGGTAATTGAAACTGTGTACCTAAAACGCGCAATTGAAACAATTTATCGCTCGACGACCAACCATTGTTAAATTGACGTTAACAATAAAATGGGAAACCAATTGGGGAACCGTTATTAAAATGTCACAGCGTAAAGAAATACCTCGTTTGATGTTGCGTTGCCTTTGTTCCTTATAACGAGCTATCAAAGAAGCTGCGCCCCGACTCGGCTCGAATAAAACGAGTGTTAAAGGCCGCCACTTGGAATGTTTTGCTAAAAGGTACGAGTACTAGAGAAATCTTTTGCAGTTATAAAAGATTTCAGGGAATTAGAACAGCGAGCAGTTTAGTCTTAGACGGTTACCTAAAGTTGTTACTAAAAACATTGTCGCAACTATCCATTTGGTTAATGATTGACTAAACTGTATCCATCAACTTAATATTTCTCGCCACATCTCAATTTGAATGGTCTCAATGTTAAATATAATTAAACTCTGTTTTAAGAAACCCATTGAAGGCTCGTAACAATGGGGTCTATAGTATTCCTTCACAACCTTTAAAATGAACAATACTCATTCTCAAGAAATACTAAGAATTCTTCAATCTTGATAGCTTTTAACCTGTGGGTAAGCAACATAATAAGATTACAACACAATTATCAATGATGCGAACATTGCGACAGGATTTGTCGTCGACACTCGGCTCTCGCAGCGATTGTGTTGGCGAGGTCGCTGTTAAAATTGCCATGACTGCTAATGGTATATAAATTGTATAGCAAACACTTGACAGCCAAGCTATGTATTGCCCTTCATAGTTTTTAGTTATCTTGCCTTAGTCTCCACTTAATTTCCTATTCATTGATTTGCTACGGTACGATGTAGGTAACCTCAAGCACAAAATACAGTACTCTCTGTATTTTGTGTCTCAAGCTATTTGGCGTGCTAAAAAGGTGCACATGGAGAATTTAACTCAACTAGAACTTGCTATTCTGGGAAGAAGATTGTTACATGCTTTTCTACCCCCTTTCCGTTAGCTTTTAGAAGTGAACCGTTATTTTTTGTTTTGGTTTTGTGTTCTTCAATATTATATGCCACATAAATCCGCTCCACCTCTCAGTATCTAAACAATTCGAAGTTAGTACTGTTCAAAGCCTTGCACTTACACTCGCTCTTAATTCTCTAACGAACAAAATATTGAACACACGGAACGTTTCGAGAGCAGAAATATAACCTGCATTTTTCTGCGCCACGAACTAACCGATTGCGAGGAATCTCTTTAACTTTCCTTGTACAAATTGGCTTGCCATAAACAGCCTCTTTTTATAGCGAGTCAATTCTTTTGCAGCGTAATGTACTTACATGCTTACTTGCCCATGTATTTTGCGTTATTGCAAATGTTTTAGATGAGAAGAGATTTATTTGCTTCGTAGAGATTTCACAAACCTTAATAAAGCTTGTGTTCGTAGTTTGGGTTAGAAGGGAAGCTTTCGTAGTACGGAGAATTATTTCACAAGTGAACATGTTGCAAGTCCCCCTGAGGGCAGACCTTTACTATCCGTATTGAGTTGCGGGTCCATCGGGATTCAGCGGGGTTGCGTATTGTGTATAGCAATGGGTTTTATTTTTGTTCAACAGTATAAAAACAATGTATATGCAATATCCTCCAAATTGATTGATGATGACAATTAGGGCGCTGGTCTAACTTAGACCTATTTGAGGAAAATCACTTCTTCGGTGTTACTTTACGATACCAATGCTCATAAACACAATTTCCAACTTTTGGAGTAAGGACTGGAATTCTGAGCATCGATGCAAGTAACTGTAGGTAAGTATAGTATGGCCGATTTACCATTCGTAACTTCGTATTGAGCAAAATAGTTAGAGAAACGAAAGTACAATAAGTACTTAAATTTGAAGATGGCGCTGTAAATGAGTATCTAAAGTATCACGCTCGTCACGACGTAGGTTGATACTAGAGAGGCTGGTATCCCTCTGAGGAGTATTAATTTCTTAATATATCTCTTGGCTCATCGCGACTAGATAAACTGGGAATCTAGCAGGGCCGACCGGTTGTTGAGCAATAATTTTATGTGTATGTGCGCAGGAGCTAAAATGATCTAACCAGTTCTGTCTATGCACTGACCTTTACTTAATATCGTGTTCGTCACTACTTTTAATGCTCATAAACGGACAACCTTGGTCGCCGAAAACTTGTTTCCTTAGTGTCATCTGCAAAAAAATATAAAATACAATGGAAACATATTTGACGCTACTTTATTTTTAATGCTACGTGGTCTTTGATTGGTTCCACTTAGCCAGGTATTATGATGCATAGAAAATTCCGGAATAATATTATTTAAGATATATGTATCTTTACTGCCGAGTAAAGATATATCTATATTGATAAAAATTAGTAAGTTATATGTCGACATAACTTACTAATTTTATTAGGCTCGGTAAGATACGTTAGCTCTCCTCGTTGAAATATTAAAATCGTCTTCTTCAAATATGTACATAATTATAGATTTCTTTACATCGATAGTAAAATCAAAGACCCCAGAGTAATTTGTTATTGAAAAAAAGTAAAATATAAAGAGGTCTGATTACAGAATAGCGTGCTTAGATATTATGCGTTTCAGATGTTTTTTTTTTCATGCAAATGTAACATTCACATCGCCACAAGCAAAATTAATTAAAATAAAAAGCGAACCGTTGTTTCTTTTGTAACGGCGCAGCTCGTGCTAAAAACTGACTAGCTATTAAAGAAGCAATTTCTTTTTTGTATGCGTCATGTTTGTCTTTTTTGGATAACTTTTTGTGGTCATCAAAATTACGATTTAAATTGAAATTCGGTGGTTTCGTTGGCTGAAAAGTAGAAACAATTTTCAAAGGTAATATTTACTGTCATTATGTTCAAACATGCATTATGTTTTTACTTAAAACCTGCTGCCGGAAATGGTTTTAATATTTACTTTTCGGAGGATGCCTCTTGATTCTTGGTACTTAATTGATAACTACTCGTTTTACGTTGCCAAAACAGGGAGTTCTTCTAAAGAAAGAAACCTCAATAATTAGTCGGCCGAAGCCGGCTAAGCATACGCTTATCTTCAATTAGTAAAAGTTTGAGTTTCAGCCAATTTAGACCAGAAAATATAACACGTTACTGTTTTGTGTCAACGCAAGACGGAAGGTATAGCTACAAGGTCGCGAACTGTCGCCTTGCCCCCTCAACCCCTCCAGTAATTATTTCGACACAAGCCAATTAATGGCCGCGTGCCTCGTGGATATAAGCCATAATTAAATTTTGATTATTATCTACTCAACTCGTATATTCAGCCAGAGTATGCCTAGCGTAGTTTTCTGCAACATTTCGTTTATGAAGATTGCGTGGTATACATTAGCTGGTTATGATGAGTTATATAATGTTTAATACTTTCGTGCGGTCGCGATGTGGCTTGTCTTTATGTACTGTGTGGGACCGGTTGTCGCATGAACCCGTCACGTACTTGATTAGAGAAATCTAGAGTACAACATACTTTAACTGCACTGCAGGGTTATTAGAAAGGAGTTCGTTGGTTAAATCTTGTAAAAGACATCTGTAACATCATCTGCCTAGATCGATAATAAGAGATGTCTTTAAAAAAAATCTAAATATTTCATTTCTACATGGGCACATCAGAAACGTCGGAAGGTAGGTGCACGGTTCCAATCGGTCGTTTCCTATCGGCAAGTCATTCAAGAGTTATCTTTTAAAATAATTGGCTTTTACAGTGTATTCAAATTACAGGGTTAATAGTTTAATATAGTTCGGTGTGGTGCCGGACGTAAAAGAATAGCACCATCCCATTTCTTCAAGTGGGTCTCGTAGAAGGCGACTAAGGGACTTACCAGAGAATGAGCAGCAGCGTTCTCTATGCATTTTACCACCATACTGCGATCGCCAACCCGCCTGCCAAGCGTGGCGATTATCCCCCCCGAGTGGGTTCCCGCATTCGTTGCGGCCGGAACCGTGGTCTCCCACCCACGGTGAAGCCAAGAGGAACCCAAAGGTGGGGCCGCTCGTCAGGGCTTTTGCCTTCAAGCCATTGACGTAGCGGCCAAAAAGTAGGTTGCGGTGAGGTGCACCGCAACTGAGGTGGGCCGCGATGTCGAATGGGAGGCATCGCGGCTGAGGGTTACGGGCTGCGGTAGAGGAGGAGTGCCGGTGCTTCTGAGCAGCGCTCTTCCCTTCCGTGGCCTGGACGGGGCCGCCACCGTTTGATGGCGGACGCGGTGGGGCCGCAGGGGAAGAGGAGTGTCGGTATAGCGTCAGCCGCTCTCCCTATCCTCTGCGGCCGAAAAGTGGTAGACGGGACGGCGGCGCGTTGTGTTCCACACGCGCGCCAAAAGATGTCAGCAACCACTGGTGGGGTCCGCAAGGGCCGATGCCTGCCAGGGGTGCGGGTTTTTTCGAAAGAGATACCACGGCCCCTGGCATACGGGCTACTGAGGGAACACGGGTGGGTTTTAGTCAGTAAAAGTCTGACACGGCCTCCTGCTCTACTCAGCAGGCTCCCCTTTTGGGGGAGGCCTATGTCCAGCAGTGGACGTCTTACGGCTGAAATTATGATGATGAGTTTAATATAGTTTCTCCAACTATTTTGGGATCGGCTTCCAGTCTAACCGAATTCAGCTGAGTGCCAGTATTGTAAACGAAGCGACTGCTTATCTGAACTCCACAACTCAGTTGCTGGGTAATACGAAACGCCTCGGTAAAACTGGGGGTCCGACTTTCGTGCTTCTGGCGACCCGTAACAACTGTCGAAGATCTGAACGAATGAGAGCCGGGCCCAACGGCTTAACGTGCTTTCCGAGGCACAGAGGGGTCTCTTGGTATGTAAAGAATAATATATAATACTAGGGATTCTGCACACATGTTGTGTTCAGTTGACCGAAAAACCGGTCGAAAAAGTTAGAAAAAGCACCTAAATTGCCTGTTTTCGTCTAGATAATACTCGTAGGTAGGTACGTGTGGGTGTTTGAAACTTACCTATAAAGTATGTTTTCGATTTAGTGGCTATTTTAGAGTAAGTAAGTTGGGGCTATAAAGTAAGAATATCTCTGACAAAGTCATAGGACAATACCTACTCATGCAATATGAAAAAGTTAGAAAACGAAATCAGTGACCTTTTAAAGCCAACGTTTATTTATAAAGCAATAGAACCTGTTTATTGGTTAAATTTATGGCTTTTATCTTTTATTTTGTTAATCCATTGTTAGAACTTACATGTACCTATGCTGTCTGTGATGCTTTTAGCGTTAATGTTCACTTAACATTTGTATTAGGTACTTTTAGAGGCCAGTAAATTCGTTCATAGATGTAACGTTATCCACTTAACGAAAATGGTTGTAGGTGTTATAAAAAGGCTAAAATTGGTTTGTGAATAAAACAACAACCCATCCTAGTGGACATAGCAACAATGTACTTAGTACATCCAAAGTCATGTAGTCTGACAGCTCATGCGTGCTTACTTATGAAAACCAAGATCTCACCATCAGCAGTGTTGCCTTTCTCCAACTATGTTGGGGTAGGCTTCCAGTCTAACCAAATGCGGCTGAATACCAGCACCCTAATTGAGTAACTAACGATTAATCATAATCGGTTTCGTTTTGACAGTTCGACAATATTCATTGCGTTATTTACGTTGCTGAGCAGACTCATTTTTCGAACATATGAAGCAATGGTTTAACAATCCGTTTCAAAACGAAACAGATTATGATGAATGGAGCTACTGCCAAGGGCTTGGATCTATACCTAATAATATTATAAAAGGAGTAAATTTGTTTGTTTGTATGTAGAAGCTAAACCCCGGAATTACCTGTCGGCTTTGAAAATATATTTTTGCATTTGATAGCCTAATTGTTAAGGAATGTTATAGGCTATACATATAACATCACGCTGTCACGCTTAGGAGCAGTGCAAAAAAGTCACGAAGAAGGCTAAGCGAAAACGAAATAGTAGCGCAGGCACTGATGGGATGCGACGCGGTGGGTCGGGGACGAAAATTTACTAGGAAGAAGTCACGGGCAGAAGATAGTCCTACTATCCTTCTACAATATACAGGAAAAGATTTTATCCAGTGCGCAAATCTTTCCATGAATTCAGCATATCATTCTAGACCCCGAACCGACTACCGCAGAAATTTTTCGCCGGTTATACAAAAAAAAAATCAGCTGTTCCATACATGACCGCGTAGGTACCTATTGCACTTTTCTATGAAACAGTTGTTTTTTTTTGTATAACCGGCGAAAAATGTCTGCGCTAGGGGGCTCTAGAATGATCTGCTGAATTCATGGTTAAAATTTGCGCACTGGATAAAAACTTATCCTGCATATTATATATCCTACTAATATTATAAATGTGAAAGTTTGTGAGTATGGATGAATGTTTGTTACTCTTTAACGCAAAAAGAGCTGAACGGATTTGAATGAAATTTGGAACACAGGTAGTTCGTAACTTGGAATAACACATAGATTACTTTTATCCCAGTTCCTGTGGGATAG
Source organism: Polymixis flavicincta (assembly GCA_949987655.1). Taxonomy (NCBI): domain Eukaryota; kingdom Metazoa; phylum Arthropoda; class Insecta; order Lepidoptera; family Noctuidae; genus Polymixis; species Polymixis flavicincta. The sequence continues at coordinate 7,013,667 of OX465177.1, read as the reverse complement.
TTTTCGACCTCCACGCGGGCAAAGCCGCTGGCAAAAGCTAGTCCTTACTTTTAATATATTTAAAAGTAATTCAGTAGTTATTTGTCTGTCTGTCGCGCTTTCAAGCCAAAACTACTGAACCGATTTAAATGAAATTGTATTGTAATTGTACACAGATAGTCTAGAGCCTGAGAAAGGACGAAGGCTACTTTTTGCGAAAAAAAGCGTTGAAAGGGGGCGTGAAAAGTTGTATGGAAGTATCGTCATTTTTAGAGCTAGAAGCTTGAAACGTATTTTTAGCCTGTTGTTTCTATATAATTACATATTACATTCAAAGTTTGTAAAAGTTTTACTCTCAAGGGTTTAAAAAAACAAAAGGGAAAAGGGGATGAAAGTTTGTATGGAAATATGTAAAGTTTATGTGATTTTTTTATAAATTTGCGACAAGAGACAAAATATTACAGCTATTCTGATGTAACATTACGGAGTCATTGCAAAATGTGAAACTGAAGTTAACGCGAGTAAGAAACTTGCCAAGCACCGCGCCGCCGGCGCCGTACACAATGAGCGCTGTGCAGCCGCGCGGTGTAGGTGGGGAAATATGCCTAAGGGCTGATTTTTCAATATTCAGATAATTTCAAAGACACTATTCCACGCGGACGAAGTTGCGGGCACAGCTAGTAACATTATAAATGTGAAAGTTTGGATGTTTGTTACTCAATCACGCCAAAACGGCTGAACGGATTCGGATGAAATTTGGCACACATATATAACCTGGATTATCACATAGGATACTTTTTTATCCCGGTAGTACGTTCCCGCGGGATATACGACCACCACGCGGGCGAAGCCGCGGGCAACAGCTAGTATCTTAAGAGATACTAACTTTACTTCAACGATACTTCTTGTGATAAAACTGGTCTGCATATTAAGATATGCAGACCAGTTTTACCACAAGGAATAAGATAACCTTATTTAAAAACATTTCAACTTTGAGGTCTATCAATATCTCTGTGAATTCCTCACAACATATGGCACATCGTTACATTCTATTGCACATAACTGCAACACTAATCGACAGTGCAATGAGTGCAGCAACCTCAAAACTGAACTGATCTGCCAAGGTTCTGCAAAATGGTAAAGTTGAACTATTGAATAATAAAAGGCTGCTGCGGTTAGATCCGAATGTGTTTAATTTACATACATAGGTGAAGTCATCGATGGAGCCTGCAGTGACGTCACCACGTTATCCTTGTCGGATTCCTACTGACGATCGTGATTTCAAGATATTAAATTAAAAATATTAATCGGCTGCCCATTAAAATTGTAAATCTTAATTTGAAATCAAAATCAAAAGTCATTTATTCAAATTAGGCTGAGAATCAGCACTTTTTGAACGTCAAAATTATATAAGACAGTCCCCCAAAAAAAAAAATTGCTTGAAAATATACAACTTTGTCATTCTATTCAAGATGAGGGGCTTGTAGCTAAGTAATTACGGCCGCACGGGTCGATCGATCAGGTTAAGCTATGCTAGCCTCGGTTGTTCCGTGCTGCATTGCGGCTGGGTGACCATCTTTACTGTATACCGAGATGAGGTCCCTCCGTACCTCAGAAACCACGTTGAGCCGTTGGTTCCGGCTGTCATTCGTGGATCTTTGACAGTCGTTATGGGTCGTCAGAAGGCCGAAAGTCTGACAACCAGTCTTACAAAAGAGTATCGTCTTACCCAGTAACTGGGTTGTGGAGGTCAGATAGGCAGTCGCTCTTTGTCAAATACTGGTATCCAGCTGCATCCGGTAAGACTGGAAGCCGACTCTAACATAGTCGGGAAAAGATAGATGATGAAATCATTCTATTAAAGATGGTTTGTAAGAGTTGGCTAAGAGGATAAAAAGTTCAACATCGTATAATGTTGGCGATCGTGATCTGAGAGTTCAAGCGATGACTTATTGGTAAGGTGTAGTGTAGTGTAATGTCGGAAACACAATAGCAAGGATTTCTTCAAACTTCTTAGGCTATTGACGCCAGTAATGGACGATTTGGGGTTAATCAGGTGCTGCGAGTGGCTGTATCTACCTTATCTGCGAATGGCATTGTAGTGTCTGTATATATGTATATCAGAACTCTTATCACGTTTCCTCACAGGCTCACCAGCACATCCAAGGTCCTAGTTCTCGGCTACGCTTCACGTCCACTTTCCCGCCATCCTCGTGATTGGCAGTTGTTATTAGTGCCAGCTACCCGACACTTGTGTATGCGAGACAGAGTTTACATGTTCTTTTATTATACTACTAGCAGCGCTCCGCTGTTTCACCCGCGTAGTTTCCGTTCCCGTGGGAATATGGGGATAAAATATAGCCTATGTCACCCGGGGATAGTGTAGCTTCACATCAGTGAAATAATTTTTCAAATCGGTTCTGTAGTTTCGCAGCCAATTCAATGCAAACAAACAATCAAATCTTTCTTTTTTATAATTTAATTTTTTTATCTCTATTTCCCTTACGGCATCACACGTGAACGGCTGGATCAATTTTGCTCATTCTTTTTTGTTGTGTTTGTTATTGTCAGGAGAAGGTTCTTATTCAATGAAAGAAAAATTGAGAAAGTTGCGCGTAAAATTAGATTTTTTTTGAAAACTTAACGACCATAAATATAGGTATATTCATAGTTAAGACGACGTGTCTGGTCAGCTATGTATCTATTAAATATGGAAACACTACAGGCATTTTTTGAAGAATTACGTTCTTGGCATTCAGTTCATAACCTTGAACTGATGCTAGAGCAACACCTGGAATTACCAGGATACCCAAGTTACTCACCAACAAACAGCAGAAGTATCGGGTTAGCTCATTGAAAAGGTCTCAATAAATAGGTTATTTATTTATTTATTTAAAAGGTACACCAACGACTTATTCACTAGGAACATTAACATAATAAAATAACATTTGGATAAATGGATATGGATAAATGGTGATCAGTAAGAGGCATGAGGATAAATTAGTAACAAACTTCACTGTGGGAAACATACGCAACGCTGCGCAGATTTAAGCGAGACATTAAGTTTAAAAAGCAGGAAATAAAATTGAATTTAAAATTTAAAAAACCCCCGACCCAAATAAAAACTCTAAAAAGTAAACAAATAATATTTATTAGCCTTTTAAGGTGTATGGTAATATTTTGATCAAGGCAAGTCCCCCGAGTTGCCTTGATCAAAATACGACGGTCAATGAAAACGCCAAACAGAGGAGGCCTAGCATTTTCATTACCCTTCCCTCGACTTGACAATGCCTTGATCAAAATATTACCTACAACTTAAAAGGCTAATAAATATTATTTGTTTTCTTTTTTGTTTGGGTCGGGGTTATTTAAATTTAAATTTAATTTTATTCATAAACGTTGCTTGGGGTTAAGAGACATATTAACGTCAAAAAGTATGGTTAAACAGTCGCTAATCATAACTTAACTTTAAGCAAAAAGTGCTTAGTCTCTACCTAGTTTTAATAAAATATGACATTTGATTTAATTAGCAACGTCTTTAAATAAACCTCTAGGTTTGTGCCAGTTAAGTGGCAACGCCCATTACTGGATGACATAACTGACAAAATGTGGGTGTACCTATAGGTGCACTTCTGCCTAACTCTTTGGAGTATACAGGCGTGATGTTGTTATTGGGTGGTAACCTACCTACTTCTCGATAATCTTTGAAGTCTTCACATGAGACTGGTCATCTCCTAACTGCCATGGCTTATTTTGAATCTAAAATTTTTTTTTTACAGTGTTATACATATCGCACCTTTAAAGTAAAACCGTTACTAAACAAAATTATAAAATTTTACAGGAGAGCCAATATTAGAAAAAAGTCACCATTTTTTGTCAATAAAATCTGAGTGCAGGGTTCTTTAAGAATTTTGTTTAGTAACGGTTTTACTTTAAAGGTGCGATATGTAGAAGCACCAAGAATAATGTTCCCAAGATTTTGTAATACCCATGATTTAAAAGAGTGTGCTTGGAGTTTCTTGCCCGTTCTTCTCCATAGAGATATATGTTTTGAAATGGGCACCTAGCTTCAACTTCGATTTTTTTTTTGTCAATTCAAAAGTGACTGTAAAAGGTTTAATTGAAATAAATGCTTTGAGTTTGAGTTTGAGTCATGCAGATAAACCGGATACTTACCAGACTAGACATATATCTATCTATATAAAGCATTTAATACTATGCAGAAGTCTACAGACACATTTATGTAATTAATTTATACTTAGTCGTGTAAATGTTAATACAATCACTTGCACAGTTGCATGTCAACCATTGTTATTTTGTCAGGTTAGGCAAGAATCATCTGTATTTGAATCTGTTTGGCTACAAATACACAATAAACATGCATAGGTAACTGTCTGAGTAAAGTTTGATGTTCTTCGAATTATGTACCTACTTATCTACGTATATATACATATATGTTAGTGAAACGTGTCGACCTACCTGCAAGTTTTTCCTTTTATTTACAGATTTACCTTTTATTTTGTTTTTTCCTGTTCAGCCATTAGGTACAGTAAGTAGGTACAGTATCAGGGTTCAGTATTGTATTTTATGCGTCTATCATGTAAGTATGTAGTTGAAATTCTGGTTTGATAATTAAACACAAATATTGGAAACAATTAAAAGTGACAGGTACGTGTATAAGGTAGTGATCAATTTTGGCAAAACGGGCAAAACAATGGCAATTAAACAATGCTCGACTACCCAACTAACTTTAATACTTAGCAGATTTAGAATTTTTTGTTGTTTTTTTCCTCGTAATTTTAGGCAATCGTATTATCATCAGCAATGCCATGTACAATAAGTAATGCAACTGCGGAAAATTTCAAACTATAGAGTAATTAAAATTATTATTTGCAAAAATAATATACCTATAGAAAAACTAAAAAGTTTCCCGGAAATACGTTAAACTATACTTTTGTGATTGCCTCGTGTAATAAGCTGATAATATAAGAACATTATATCCGTGCACTGGCACTAATAGCTAAGATTAATGTTATTTACAGTAATCGGGATGTAACTGTACATGTTCCTTATTTGGCGAGACGAGTTGGGCGTAACACACTTTTTATATTCTAGTTATATACGTTGGAAAGGTCAGGCCACTTCGGGCACCTCGGGCAGCTATCAAATTGTTTTTGTGAAGAAGAATAATGTTGTATCAAAGTGATGAATAAAAGTAACACCGTTATTTAACACTTAAAGAAGATTGAGTTTCTTATTGTATTATATTGTTTTTTTTTTGTAACATAGATATTGGTTGATTTGATTGGGAGTTCAGCTTCGAATAACTAACCATAGAAGGCATGAAAACCTAATAAGGAAGCAGCGTTAAAGCCCTTCTCTTAATAATCATCTATTATTTTCCAGCGCTAATAAACAAAACAAATATAATTAAGTTGTTATTGCTCTATAACTGGAATGTAATATTTTTTAAAGCATTTGCTTGGCACAGATTGATCCCGAGGGAAATTACTTTTTGGAGCCGGTCTATTCTTTTGATTTATTTCGATTTCTTGCAACACCAGTTCATTTGAGGCAACACCATCGTTCCGATCAGGGGTCTAGCTTATTGTCTATGGCAGTAAGGCATATAGTTAAGCCCAAGAACGCAGCTTAGTTATTGGATTTAACATTACTAAGGATTCTGTAAGACGGGAAGTGGGAAATGTAATAACTACTGCTAACAGATTGTAGTATTATTGTAATCTTGCTTGAGTAGTTACCTACATAGACTGCGCACCACGTGACTAAAAGGTCAAGTGTTAATCCAACGGTCGATACAACATTAATTAATTGTTATGAAGGTAAAAGCTAATAAGAAATTGAAAACAAAATAATGGAAGTCTAGGTCGTATAGTCAACCTAGCAGAGGTTATTTTTCTACGTACGTTGAATGGCTAATGGCAAACATGTGGTCCTGAGTACCTGTACCTACCATGACACCTGCATTCACGAAGAACTAATGAACGCTGGCGGAAGAGCTATCCGTGTGGCAGACAACATACTGGCGGGAAAACTGTAATACGTGCCTTCGCCTTCGGCAAGATAAAAGATTTTATCCAAAGATCTTGGTTGATGAAGTTTTCCTGTGTGGACTTTGAATCAGTACTTGGCTCAAAATCCTAGCGAAGTTCACTTACTGAATAGAAAAGATATGTTTTTTTTTAAAATTACAATATCATATCGGCCGACAGAAATCAATGAAAGCAAAATATTGACTAAGTTTCAATCCGATTTAAAAGTTTCAAGGTACCTTATAGGTAAATTGGAGCCAATTACGAGTGTTTTTTTTGGGCGAATCAAAGATTGAATCTATTTAATAAAAAGTATTCTATAAATAACAAGAATTTAAATAGAGTCCTTTTCCAATAAAATTACCGTATTATTAAATATTTCCATCCATCGCTCCCACGCTTGTTGAACGTAGTCAGCGTTCGGAACTTCGGAAAAAATATATTCATATTTCTCCTCATTGAACGAACAATATTTAATGAAAATTTATTTTGTTTCAGGTACGTGATATTACGTAATTGTCGATAGTCGCAGTTTGGTAGAAATATAGGTAAGTCTTGGACAACGTCAATGATTATAACTCTTTAGTTAAAGTTGCTGAAAAAAGGGAAATCTTTTCTACAATGAAGAAAAGCGATGCTCCTAGTTCGTAGACACATTTATTTTTCGTCTCACCAACTAGTTACTCAAGTTAATTCTACTTGTTTGATAGCAGGCGTGGGTTAACACGACCTACTTTCGACCATCGCTAAACAAGCCCAAACAACTTTTATAAAAAATACCGTAGCGTTAAGTTTACTCGTTTATTGTAATAAAGTTTTCAATTTAATACGAGTCCGTGCCTTCAGTCTAGACACAGCTGAAAATCGACCTCATTTCCGTGCTGTCTAATTCTACCCAACTACCCTTCGTTCACGTAGGCCGCTGAAATTTCGAAGTCAACCATAATTACTCAATTAATTTCATTGGAGTCGCGCTCTGCGGTTTAGTTCGTGTTCATTTCATTGCATAACCTGTTATTAGCTCGCTCTTGTTTGCAGGCACACTGTTCTCACAGATTTACAACACACTTACACGAGCCAAATAAAAACAACTGTGGGAAATTGTATACAGTGCGCTTAAACATATGGCTCTAGCGCCGACGTAATTGGCGAACGGTTGCACTGAATAATTTAGTGGAATAAGTATTACGGCGATGTAATATTCAGCGCGGTACGTTTTAAACCGTACTACTATGTACATGTGAAAACAAATATGTGTTCGATGAACATCTACAAATGTACTACTTAACTTTAAAACTATGTCTCTGTTTTGTTTCGTTCACATTCACACATGACGACAGCTACTTATTTAAAATTGCGGTTGTCGTCGTAGCAATCAAGTAATTTCTACAAGTGGACAAATAAGAATAGATAACAATTAAGATAATAATGGGGAAAAGTCGTTGAAAGTTCTGTATAAGCACGAACCTAGAAAACATTTCGTTTAGAACATAAACGGTCACGAAGAGGGCTTGTTTGTTCGTTGGTGATTTTCTCGTTATGAGGAAATTTGAAACGGACGTAATTTCGATTAAACAGTAAACAAGTATACCTGAGTGACGCGTGCGTTGGGATTCCTAAGTTGAGGCGAAAATTTTCAACAAAAGTAATTATTTGTTCGAGAATTGCGGCGGCGCGCACGCCCCCAGCGGCCTGAACATTTCCCCACTGCTGACAACCTAATTGTTTAAGGAAACAGCTTTCAATTATACCTCGAATTGCTGTCGAGTTTAAATCGAGCACTCGAAGAACCTACGTAGTGCCTAAATAAAGGCATCGGTAAGACAAACCCGAAAAGGATGGAATAACGCTTGCCTGCGGTCTCGTCCCTTCCCTCTACGGAAATTTTGGCATTTTAATTGTCTCATTAAAGTCTTATTAATTTGACTCCTGTAATTGTATTGCCCATGTTGCGTGTCCTCATGTATACATAGAGGAAGTTTCGCTGTCGGTTGGCGTCTCATGTGCTTACGAAGTTATACGGTGGTTTAATTATGTAGAGACACCCTTGATGACTGCCGGTAATGTTGGTATCAAATTCTTATATGAAAGTGCGATTACCTTTATAGGCAGGTCGTGTATTAATTTGTTTTTAATACAAGGTGGGGTAAATGATTTTTGGTCTTGGAGTTTGTATAAACGTAATTAGAATTGCTGATTACCGCCTTTAATTATACATTCTAAACGTGTGTAATGCTGTCAGCGTGATGAGTCGCGACGACATCAGCAGTGCGTCGGGTCACGTTGCGTTGGTTGGCCTTGCTTATAGACTACCGGAACAGTACGGATACGTGAGTGTGAGCACTCGGCACCACTGATATTAATGACTAGCTCTTGCCCGCGACTTGCTCCGCGTGGAATATCTTGCTCCGAACCAACTGTCGCATCGCATCGCATCGCCTGCTCGACCTATTACATTTTGTTCGTTTAGCGTTTTGTCTGATATTTTTCCCCTTAGAGCCCTAGTGTGATGTAAAATCCTTTCTCAAGAATTTGGTTATGGAAATCAAAAATATTTTTTTAAATCCGATTAGTAGGTAGTTCCAGAGATTAGCACGTTCAAACAAACAAATAGCTCAACTTTATTTTATGATACATGTAAATGTTATTTCGTCGAATAATAGTGCAGACTCCAATAAAATCTGTACTAGAGACTGTCAAAAGCTCAACGTTTATAAAGTCAATTACTGGCGTTGTCAAAAAGTTAGAACGCTCAGTCAACTACCGTAACTGTAGGTTTTAGTTGGAGAAACGCCTAACCTTTGACTTTAACATTCGTTGAGTGTTTGTTCAGTGTTCATACTACTCCTTAATTCCACATCAGAATAAAAGAAAACTATGTCTATGTTGTCAAAATAATTTAATAGGGTATTTTCCAATTTATTAAAAACTATTCTAATTTGAAGATTGGGACGAATCATGTAGCAGAAATATAAAAGTAAATTGATTTGTATCCATTTTCTTAATTAATAACGATTTAAACCAAATTTATTTTTCGTTGTTTTGAATTTACCGCCAAAACGCTCCTTACGATGAATTTTTATCACGTGACGTCTTTGTGTAAATTATAGTAAGTGGTTACTAAGTAAATAAGTGAATGTCGATTTTATAATTAACAAGATTTTTTATGGATAGAAAGTGACATTACTGGTGTGCGGTGCCCTGTGCACAAATACTTCTAAAACGGCGCCAAACTAAATATCAGTACCGGAGCCGTTTACACAAAGTTGACGACGCATGTCATGTGATAAAAAGTCATCGTAAGGAGCGTTTTGGCAGTAAATTCAAAACAACGAAAAATAAATTAGATTTTAATCGTTTTTATTTGAGAACATGTAGGTATATAGGGTGACTGGTAATTAGTGACCGACATTTAAACAAATGCCAATTCACTAAACGTAAATAATAAATGCTCGAAAGTTCCAAATGTCGTTACAATTAAGGCTTAAATAGACGTGATTAATAAGTAACCTCTTGGCATTGAAGTTTCATTACCAGTCCAAGTACGTAGGTACAGTTTTGACCGTCAAGTGGTCTTAATTGGTTTAAATCAATTTAATTGAGTAAATAATCCCTTCTGTGATGTTGAGTTTGATCTAAAATTAACTTGAACCAAATACCACTGACTTTCTGTCTTGTCCTCTTTGTTGTTGGAACCAGAAACCTTAGGTACGTTTTTCACACACTAATTGTCACTTGTTAATTTTCTAGGAAAATAGTATACTTACTTTTATAATGTTTGTAAATATATCTAGGACCATGTATTTATCATATAATTAATTTATCTGTCATTGCTTATTTTTTAATTCTTTTAACCTATGTATGGTAATTTTATTCTAGGTTCATCGTTTTCACGCATAATTATATAATTAATGTATGTAAAATATTATTAAACATCTTAAAAGAGTAGCGGTGGAGTTTCTTGCCCATTCTTCTCCATATGAAACTACATTTTGGAAGGGGCGACTAGAATCAATTCTATTTTAATGTAAATGTTGACGTTCAAAAGTGCCTTTTAAGTGCCTATTTGAACTAAATTCTTTCATCATCTGCCTAGCCTTTTCCCAACTATGTTGGGGTCGGCTTCCAGTCTAACCCGATGCAGCTGAATACCAGTATTTTACATGGAGCGACTGCCTATCTGACCTCCACAACCCAGTTACTGGGTAATACGATACCCCTTGTTAAGACTGGTTGTCAGACTTTCGTGCTTCTGACGACCCGTAACGACTGTCAAAGATCCACAAATGACAGCCGGGACCAACGGCTTAAAGTGCTTTCCGAGGCACGGAGGGGTCTTGGTATGTAAAAATGGGCACCCATCCACGGACCAAACGCGGCAAGCGTAGCTTAACCTGGTCGATCGACCCGTGCAGCTATTGTTATTTAGCCACAAGCCCTAAACTAAATTCCCTTGAACTAAATTCTTTGACTTTGTTTTTATGTATAATGCGCCTATCATGTTGCCCAGTAATCCACCACGCGGGCCCAGTGTGGGTTCGTGGATGTCAATGTCTTTGAATTTTTGGTTCTAGGACATATCGGTTTCCTCATGAAGTTTTCGTTCACCGTCTTGGCAGCAGTGGTGATGCTTGCCTGGGTTCGAATGTACATCTTAGAACTGGTAAGTCGCGGCCGTTTCCACTAGGCCACCACTGCTCTAGATCACGTTTTTTATGGCCAAAACTTAAATGTAAACAGGTTTTACTTTTCTTGCTAGCATTTCCCTATCTGGCGTTTCCAGTTTTATGTTTACTTTCTGATGGTTAATCTGTGTGTTGTTGTTTCTGTGTATTTGTTTGATATCTCGCCGACCCTAACCTGTAGTGTCGTGAATGAGCACGGACATAGACAAACATGCAACATTTTATGCCGCAGACGCTAATATGTGGCTATGTGGTTTTTGTCTGTCAGCCTAACGTGGAACGGTAGGCCTCATATTAATTTAAGTCAGTATGTATTAAGGTCAGAGATAATCGTGGCATTTGTTTTTCTGTTTGCGGTGGAGAAATGTGGGCATCATTTTGTTTATTTTTCTTTTTGGCTTGCCCGGCTTTCTTTTTCTGCATGCGTTTGTAGTTTATAGCTTTGTTTTGGGTTAGTTCGATAACGTGTTTGTCTTTTGTCATCCATCCATACTTTGTAATACAGTATTGAGTGACGACTAGAACCTACAACAACTTAATATACTTGGTATTTTCTGTGTATTAGATCATGTAGAGCAGTACTTTTATAGTGTGCACGTGAACCGGAACCCTCGGTGCTTATCTTGTAGATCGCAAGGTCGCTACGCACCCATATGTGTGACAGTGTGACATTGTACAACTAGATCGGAAGAGGTGTGGAAAGTTTAAAATACGCATACCTATGGGGACACGTGAACCAGTCACGTCGTGTTTAGCGCGATATTTTCGCAAAGCTGGTTATGATTTATATTAGTTTAGAAAATAATTTTGTTTAATTTTCTTGTCAACAAAAAATATTTCAACAACATACCTTAGCTTGACCTGCTGGCGACTGTACACCCCGTACAGTCGCCAGCAGGTCAAGCTATCCCAAACTGTCAAATTTTCCCAATTGAACATAAACCTTATTCCTTTGCAATAAAGTTGAAAAACTATCAAAGAAATTTGACATATTGGGGTAGCTTGATGTGCTGGCGTCTGTACAATAATAAAAAAGGAATATTCTAACATCGACAGGAATAACAGAAAACTCAACCATGTATACGAAAAATTCTAAGAAAAACAAGGAAAAATAAAAAGAAAGTACGTAATCATTTGATTTATATAGTCGGGACCTTTTAGCCACAGGCATGGATCCCGGTTTTAGACCCAGCGTTGGGCAAATCGAGCCTTGTGGGCATGGTTCTATTGGTAAAGCGGTTGACATTGACGTTATCTCTCTCTTCTCAGACAATACTGAGCGAAAAGGAATGGTATATTTCTTACGTAAAGTATTGCGGCCTTGCACTCGTCTAAAGTGACATTTTCTATGTCATCACATCTGTAGAACAGGGTTTATGTCGAATTGTTTCGTCGCTTTATCAAGTAAAAACCCTCTTATTGTTGTTTACCTTATTCATTTGACTTTGTCTCACACAAAGTAAGTCAACAGTCTTATTTATTGCGTGTAATAACGACACTTAAGTCCTCTTTAAGTAGGTACTTAAGACCTAAAATTATAAAGATTTCCAGAAGGATATTGCTGTTTTAAATTAAGCCGTAAAATGAGTTTTAAATGTCTGAAACACACAGTTACTCGTATAAATCCTCTCAGAATACCATTTGGATAAAGAATTAAACAAACATCACTGATTTTTGTTAAACTTTATTACAACAGTGATTCGTAGACCGGGCTCGCTGTTGCGACACAGTTCCAACAAGGGCTACACTACAGTTCCGTCCATTTTCCGAGAGCTTTCTCTTATTTACTCACACTAGTGCGTCCTCCACAGTAAAATTGTTAGCTGACGTAATACCGTTTGCTTCCCCATCAACTTCCATTTCTTAAATGAATTCAGCCTTATTGAACTGTTCTAGGGAATTGCTATTCATCGTCCGTCGTCGGTACGGCCGTGTCTATATGTACTGCTTTATTACCTCCATGAGCACTTGGCATGATTTATGTGCAGATCATTTGCGAGTGCATCGTCCTTCCGTCTGAATCACGGATCGTTAACCCACTTCCGCCCACGTGTGGGTTTTAGAACCACATAAAAAATATTAGCTTGCTTAATCTGAGTAATGTTTTGAATACTTGTTCGTAGTGGAGTCGTTTAAATAACAAAAAGTGTGGGCGTGTCAGGGACCTTTGTGTGTGTCGTATGACGCGTGAATATTTAACCGTTTCGGGTTTTTGTCCTCGAATTAGCATTTACATTTAACAATTAGAATACACATGTAGTTCAGTGTACTGTGACGATTGTTTAAACTCTTTTTGTCAGGATATTTGAGTATCTTCTCGACGTAATTTTTGAATATGTGACAACCATGTCCGCATCGATAGTCTGTAACAATGATTCTTTATACCTGAACCTGACAGAAGCACGTTTGGGCCAACAATACAAATTTAAAACACGTCACGTACTGTACTGTCGTAGATAAAGGATTCCCAATCCTTGATACGACATCGATCTCAGAGCTTCGTCAGACTGTCCCCCAATTTGTAGGCCACCAGCTATTGGACGACGACTTATAAAAGCTGGTTCCTATAAAGACGAGTTTTCTTCGGACGAAATGGATTATTTAGCGAACAATTGAACTTCGGCCGTCCCTTGATCAATTTTGGATAAGGTATTTTGTTGGGAAACCCTTGCGCAGTAAAAAACGTGGTAGAAATGAGAATTAGGAAAGGTAAATGTTTTAGATGTCAGAGGTTAACTTTATGGGACAATATTATTACTCGAACTAGCTTTTGTCCGCGGCACTGTTCGCGTGGATGTTGTAAACTGTATTTTCGGCAACAGACTCGTTCCCACACCGCGTAGCAAAATTTGGCTTTTTTCAAATATATTCAATGTACAGTTTTGTAGGTTACTATTTTATTAAAGATACGTATTGATATAGCAGACTAGATAAAATACTATTAAACAAATAATTCCACAAACTGTTATGAAATTAACCAGAAGGACTTAACTTCGAAAGCTTATCAGAGTATTTCCCAAGTCTGCGGTGACGACAATTTCTATTCAATACAGGATCCTTCGATTCTGATGTAAAACGACCGCAAGCCCTAGTTGCGATTGCGGTCATCTGAACACACCGCACCACAATATGACGGGCCTGTTCAGTTGTCTATGGAAAATAGATTGTCAAACCGAACTGTCCTGCAGCGCTATTGGTTGACTCATTACACCGGAGTTATTAAATCGTTTTGTAGATTGTCAACTGTTTTGTAAGGCCCATCTCTGTTTCAATTTATCTTTATCGATAGGTTATCCTGGTCGTCCATCTTGGTCGCAGTTACTTGGCTAATTAGTATTTTCAGGACCTTAAAATACTAATTATTTTAATACGAATAGGTCGTATAAGAATTATTATTAAATATATTTTACACGTATCTGGGCAAATCTTCGAACGCTGAGCGTTGAACGAAATGGCCGATGTTAAGTGGTCAAATCATTAAATGGAGGCATATCGTGAAATGGCCAGGTAGATCACGATATGGCCATTTTTATGATCCGATCTACATAATATAAAAGAAATATTAAGTCGCGAAAAACTGCCTATTGAATCCTTAATCGCTTCATCACTGAGTCGCCATTAATCATTGTCGTGAAGGTAGAAAAAAGCTTGCTTTTAAGAGTTTTACGTAACAATACAAAAACAGCCAGAGGCTAAAGAGCGCGCGAATTAATGTTTAGTAACTATTTGGTTTTAGTCAAAACACAATGTAACTAAGAGAAATGTATAAAGTTGTTGTTGATTTAGGGCGAGCGCAGTATGAAGGTGACCTAAATTATAATGTCTATAAACTTTAGACTTGTCTAGACCGAAATGCTTCAAATTTTGTAACATAATATTATATCAAAGATAAAATTACGACTTCATTCGATTGTTCATTATAAAGATAGCTTACATCTCGCGCCTCACAGCGTTAATAAAACACAGACTGATTTCATCTGAATTCAAAAGCAATTTAAATAAAATACATCATAAACATAGTCTGGTCTGTGTGTGCGAGTTTTTTTTTTTGAATTTATGTAATTGGAATTTTACTGTTCCATATTAAACATCAATATACAGGGTAAGTTTTTATCCAGTGCGCAAATTGTAACCATGAATTCAGTATATCATTCTAGACCACCTAGCGCAGAAATTTTTCGCTGTTTCATAGAAAAGTGCAATACCTACGCGGTCAAAATGTATGGAACAGCTGATTTTTTTTGTGTATCTGGCGAAAAATTTCTGGTCTAGAATGATATGCTGAATTCATGGTTACAATTTGCGCACTGGATAAAAACTTTTCCTGTATATGAAGATTTTTTTTTTCCAATGATAGGTTGGTTTTGCTATTAATATTCAACTAAATCGTCAACATGTACAGTTCATAAATAATTTATTTGGCGTGCATATGTGACTCGTACATTTGAAGCGGAAATATTTTTTACTTTTAAACATTCAATGTACGGGCCTCGTAATTATTGTATTCGATAACGTTTGTTGTATTTTTTGTACGTTTGGCGCAGTTTTGTGTGTTGTGCTCATGAATCATTCAGTTTTAACCCTCTCCATATAATTCGTTCGACAACATAGCTCTCGTGAACGGATTCATGGGATTCATGAATGTATTTTATCGATTCCCTTTGAGCTATATATGAATTTGCAAGTAAGTACATATATATATTAGTAAGTGCAAATAGTAGCCCGTAATGGAAAAGTACTTGAAGAAGAATGGCCGCAGTGTGCACTGCACTAGATGCTGTGTATTAGTGCTACAATAAGAAAGTTTTAATGTTTCAGTCTGGGTAAACTGCTACGGAAGATTGTGTAGCAAAAGGTATAAGGATTAGTTAAGTTAGTATTTCATTGTTTTTTATTTATTAGTTGTGTTAGTAAATATTAGTTAGATTTATTTTCTTTTATACAACATGATTAGTATAATATTTTCATCGTTCTATAATCTAGGAAATAAATATGTATTTGGTTAAGTTTAAAGAATGTTAGTAAAAACAAAAGAAGCACCAAAGGTATTTGTTTGAAACACATAAAGCTAAAATAAGATTTATATATTTGACGGCGTGGCAAGTGGCGCCGTCTAGGTTTGTTAAGAATTTACTAGAATCACCGAAGAGGTCGGATTAGAGTGACACTGGTTGGTTACTTTCACTGTAGCAGAGCGTCTGCGTCGCCTCGATGGTTGTGTGGTGGCTGTCTTCTGATGAAACTATCGTACCACGTCCACGACGAACTGTTTACAATCCTGAAATGCTGAACCACTATGCCGTCTGTTGGGACAGATACGCTCAAAGCTGCATTGGCTAATTCTTCAAAAGGTCCTTCAGACATGGCCCTGCGTTATTAGATTCACATACAAATGTAATAATTTATAAAGTTTGGATTTTAAAAGAGACCATGACCTCTGAGTTTGTTGCGGCATTTGTTCTCATCAGTCAGCTAGGAAATGCCAGCGCCATCTAGTTTTAAAATATTGACGTGTAAAGATCTACTAACATAAATAAACATTTCATTTCACTAATACGATGACCACTTCTGGTAAAGGTTATCCTCCGTTATAATAATAGTATACATGGTGTACTGCGTAATTTAATTTTCAATATAGACTTGTCCTACCTATGCCTAGTCCATAGCTGCAAAGTACTTCATTTCTCTGCTAAAGCTGGGCCAATATAACCCTCTCTACTCAATTTATTCCTTCTATCGGATTTCCTCTACGGAGTTGGCGTGAATATTTATGAAGTTAACTTTTAGTATGGAGCAATTGAAGCAATATCCGTCTTTATTGATCCTAAATTATTATAGAAATTATGAGGGGTGACGAAATATTCAATGGGCATTGTTCTTTGTATTTTGCATATTTAAGTAGGATTGATTTTATATTCATCATTGATATGTACTGGTTTCCCTTTGGTGTTATTAGCTGACATAATTAGAAAATTGTTTGGGTTCGGAGATATTAAATTAATGCTGTCTCTAAAGTGTTTAAACAGGGCTGTGTCTTGTCTCCTCCAATATTTAGATTCTAGAATAAATTAAGCGCTTTGTCTAGACGATATTTAATAACAAGCAGCTCTGGCTTCTATGTATGTATTTTCCATATAAAACGAAAATAAATGACTAACATAAGTGATGAGTTTGATGACTAAGAAACGTTTTGCGTGAGGCTTATATTTTTTACAACATCGAATGTCACCTTAGTATGGATGAAGCCTAAAATTTGTTGCCAGTAGAAAAAATATCATTTAGTATAAGATTCACGAGATCTCAATAGTTTTACAATGGATAGGATATCACTCAGAAGAATTTCAAGAATTAGCATTGCTTTTCAACGTGGCAATGCTGCCAGTCTTATGGGTACGTTTCCGGATGCCAGCGACGCCTAAGTGTCCTTTTTTTTGGAAAACATTTGTAAAATTCTTGGTTAGTCATTTAATTTAATACTTAGTGTAAAAAGTTGTAGAATAAATATTATATTGAAATCAACTGTACACAATTAACATAGAGCATTACAAAAAATTAAAAACGAAATTGTGAAGTAAACAATCGGAACCACCTAGTAGGTCGTTTTATGATCCCATTTTTCGGAAATGTTTTCGTTTTTTGGAGAAATCTCTTATACTCTTTATAAGAGTATTTAATAAATTGTATTTCACTCTTCAATTGTGCTTCTAATATTTTCGCAGATATAAGTAGTTTGTAAGTTTTCAGACATTCCTATGACATACGTAAGAGGTCGATCATAGCATCTAAGATCAGCCTTTCGACCGCTGTGTGTCTGCGGCGAGAGGGTCACTTATAATAATAATATGTTCTCAATGTCACCTCGCGATACGAGCTGTTGGCACTTGGCACATACAGCCTTGACATTATCTGTATTGGCGAGACATCTCTATTCGCAATAAACTTGACTCACACTTCTAATAGCATTTTTTTGTAGATAAATACTTATTTGAAACTAGCTTTTATCTGCGACTTCGCCGATTCAAAAGAGGTAACCCCCCATCGCCATTATTACAAAACTAGGTTTTATTCAGATCAGGTTTAAACCACCAAGCAAGTTTTTTAATTAAGAACCCAACATATATAGAAATTCAGTTATTTTACAAAACTGGCAACTTAGTCCGGTGCTCTGTTGTCATTTTTGTATTCAGAACTTTACCCAAATCGAAATAAAGTTGGAAATGCAGAAATGGCTCAGAGCTTTTGGGTAGAACTAAAATGTATTTATTTATTTATTTATTCAGATAATAAAATATCTGTGTGCAAAATTTCATTCGAATTCGTTCGGCTGTTTTTGCGCCAATCAGGAACATACATTCAGATAAACTTACAACGGAACAAAACTTTTAAACCTATATTTTCGTGATCAGAATCGGTCCCACACCTCATAGAAAATACTTTTTTCTAAAATATTCTATGAACAATTTGGACTTCGCTAAGATTTTATCACATGTACAAATTCTAGGATTATTATTAAAATTATTCTTAGTATTTCCAATCTTCTCATTTCCAATCGGTTTGTAATATTCATTCGGTTCTAAACTAGACTTAGCACGTTTGTTTTTTTTGCGTGTGATGCTTTCAAACCTTTGAAGAGATCGCTTTGAAAAGCGCTGCGCTTTATATATAGCGATTGCTTTAATACTTTGTAGAAAGCTCACCCAGAATCTCACTGAAATTCAGATTATATTCCTTTTGGTTCCTTTTGGTCTGGGCAAATAAATAGATTCTTAAACTGATTTTACTTGTCGTAGATATTTTCATGTGAGAGGGTCTACTATACAAAGCTATGAGGCTTTTCCTTCATTATTGGTAAAATACAAAACTCTTAATTTTAACTTTAACGGTCCGTAAATTATAGGAATCTATATAAATAAAAAAGAAAAGTCCTGACTGACTGACTGACTGACTCATCAACGCCCAGCCCAAACCCTTGGACCTAGAAAGCTGAAATTTTGCACAGAGGTTCTCTTTATAATGTAGACAAGGAATAAGGAAGGATTTTTCGAAATTCAACCCCTAAGGGAGTTAAATAGGGGATGAAAGTTCCGCGCGGGCGAAGCCGCTGGCAAAAGCTAGTCAGCCATAAAAGGACAATATCATTTAACTAGTCTACTAACACTATTAATAGTAATAGGTGACAATACAAAACACTATCAGTAACGTTGACCTTTACATAAATGCCCCAAATACAGCGTAGTTATTTAATTATGATACAATTATTTTTGTAGTTATAGTTACACAATATTGTCAACTGCTCGGCATGATAAACGGACTCTAATTTATTTATTGAAATGTATGATGATTTAAAACGTAATTTTTTACATCGCGTGTTCTTATCCCCGGCTTGAGCATTGTGACGTCGGCCATAAATAAACATTAGCTAGAAATAATCGTCGCCGTTTTCCATTTGATATGCTTTACCGATATTATTGCAAATATACGACTTAATTAAGTTTTGAAGCCAACTGTTGTAGTATTGCTTTCATCTGTGAATTTATATCGTAATATTCGTAATGGCGTGATTATGAAATGTATTGCACTTCGGTCCGACCGTAATTTTGCATGGTTTATGTACCAATATGGTATTGAGATGTCATGCAATTTGTTTATCTTACGTAAGTAAATATGTGCAGGGAACGGTGGACGGCTTAATTGACCTGTAATTTGAGACAAGGTAAAATAATAAAGCAATACAGTTTTTTCATCCAAATGTCCTTTCTTTGGTATTGTTAGTCAAATCGAGCTGCTCAAGTTCTGAGTTGAGCTATATGATTACTGATAAATGCGTGCACTGAATAGACAGGTCCACACCCAATCTGTATGGTTCTTTCCTCAAAAGACCATTTCAGACACCAATCCACATGGTCTTCACATGAGCTGACCAAGATTATGTCTGGAATTTAAAAGATACTGAGACCTCTGAGTTTGTTTCGGCCTTTCTTCTCAACGGCAACGTACCATCTTGCAGCTCCAGCAAGGATATTATAATCTTAGACCACCTTGCTCGTCGAACAGATCGGCGCCGTCATCAACCTGAAGCAATGTTTTATGGTAAACATTGACGGTCTTATTCATAAACGCCTTGTAACTTTTAATCAATTGGTAACTAACTGATTAGCAAAATTCTTATTTATAAACGCTATTTAGCGCTATAAGGTCGCTAAGCAAATGATTTGTAGCTGTCATATTTAAACACCACCGGTGCCCTGTTTAACTTGCTAAGAGGCAACATGGCGGATTTTATTTTAATCAGCTGATCGATTCAAAATGATTTTTAGTGTACTTCAAGGTTATTTTGTTCTTAAATATGGAATTATCATTAGTAAATGTGGATTTCGATAATATTTTACGGGATTTCAGAACGACACCGAAGAATTAAATAGTATTGAAACGCCGCGGGCGCCTATTGTTAGTAAATGGAGGAAGACCTACAAGACTCGTTCAAATCCGCTACGAAAAAAACATATTCCTCATTCTAAGTACACGTGATGATAGGATTTATAGGGTAGTTCAATCAGTAGGAGGTTCAGTCAGTTCGTGAGGAAGCTCATCGGAGATAGTGATTATCCATTGTTATCCCATGTACCCCTCGTTTTATGACGCAGAGAGTATTTGATACGATACTGATGACGCCTTCTAGGGCCCAGAACTAAAGAAATGCCACGTTATGGCAGTCATGCATAATAAAACAAGATACTTTTTATAAAAACCAATTTATTTCTATACGCAATAAAGCCATATTTGTGTTATAATTTCATTATTTTTGATTTCCAATTCTTCTTTGTCCAAAGACGGGTGCATTTATTTTCTCATGCCACTCTCATTCCTCATCTTTTTCACTTAGCATGGTAACCCCCGTTGCCACCTTTGCAAGGTTGAATAGTAATGGTGCTAACTGCTAAGTAGTGGCTTTCATAGCAGCAGTCAAAATTGTAACTGTAAACAAGAATAATAATTGTTATTTAAAGACACTGAAACCCCAATGCAAAAGCAATAGGAAGTTATATAGAATAGGCACAAGTACCTACATATGTTTCTCAAAGAGAATATCCATGTTAACAAGTTTAAAGAACATGTAAATACATAGCTGTATCGGCTACTGTGTTATCATTCATTTGGTCACTTTACAATAGAAAGTAAATAGGTACAAATTCAGAGATACATTACCTTTTCCTGTTAACTCCTTTCTTGGGAGCATATTATTATCATTGCTCATCTTTTTCACGTAGCATCATCTCCATCGTTGCCATCTCAAGATTGAATAGTATTGGTGCTACGTGCTAGTAGCTTTCATAGCAGCAGTCAAAATTGTAACTGTAAACAAGTATAATTTTATTGTTATTAAAATACACTGAAACCCTGCAAAAGCACTAGGAATTTTCATAGAATATACATACATATATACGCATATGTTTTTAAAAGATAATATCGAACTGAACTTGTAAATACATAGTTATTATCAGATAATACGATAGCATTAAATTGGGTCACTTTACAATAGAAACTAGATAAAAATTCAGACGATACATTACCTTTTCCTGTTTACTCCAATCATGGGAGCGTATTATTTTCATTGCTGATTTGCTTCCATCGTAAACACAATAAAATAAACACAATAAATTATTTTATTCAAATACAAATAAATCAATGAAATTTTTGACATAGGTCTGTCGAAGTCACGACAGATACAAAAATCATGCATTTGACAACTTGATTCTGTTCTTTCCTGTTTTTTAGGCGACTATTTTGATTATAATCTGTGCTGAACGCATAATTTCACCTCTATTTCGTTTCGCTACTAATCACCTGCAAACTAGCGTTTATAAATAAAGAAAAGTTAATCAATGATTAGGAGGTTACCAATTGATAAGCTAAACAGTGGCTAGTGAGTGATTAGCGAGTTTTTTATAACTAAGGCTGTGATCCCCCCCGAGTGGGTTCCCGCATTGTCGTTGCGGGGGGGCTTAGTAACCGTGGTCTCCCATCCACGGTGAAGCCAAGAGGAACCCAACGGTGGGGCCGCTCGTCAGGGCTTTTGCCTCAAAGCCGACGACGTAGCGGCCAAAAAGTAGGTTGCGGTGAGGTGCACCGCAACTGAGGTGGGCCGCGATGTCGAATGGGAGGCATCGCGGCTGAGGGTTACGGGCTGCGGTAGAGGAGGAGTGCCGGTGCTTCTGAGCAGCGCTCTTCCCTTCCGTGGCCTGGACGGGGCCGCCACCGTTTGATGGCGGACGCGGTGGGGCCGCAGGGGAAGAGGAGTGTCGGTATAGCGTCAGCCGCTCTCCCTATCCTCTGCGGCCGAAAAGTGGTAGACGGGACGGCGCGTTGTGTTCCACACGCGCGCCGTCAAAGATGTCAGCAACCACAGGTGGGGTCCGCAAGGGCCGATGCCTGCCAGGGGTGCGGGTTTGTTCGAAAGAGATACCACGGCCCCTGGCATACGGGCTACTGAGGGAACACGGGTGGGTTTTAGTCAGTAAAAGTCTGACACGCCCTCCTGCTCTACTCAAGGCTGTGATTGATTACCTACTAACGAACGACTAAAAGCGGAAGTATGTCGAGAAAATTGCAGGAAATAAAGTATCTTCTATTGATTTACGATGTTAAATCATCCATTAAATATCCCGTAAGTTAAGTTGGAATATATAACTGCAAGTGCAGTAAAAACCATGTTATTAATAGCACAGTCGCATCGCTAACGGATATGAATGCTCGATGCTCACTGCTCAGTAGTTCATTCATACTGTATATAGTGAACATCCGCAACGAACGAATGATTAAGTGAATGGTATCGCACGCTCCATATACCAGTATCGTTGATAGGTATATCATGATGTGTGTTTCGCCCTATAACTGTCGCCCAACGGAGTGTTACACATTGATGTAAATGTACTTATTTTGATTTTCAATATGTAACCATCAGTATTTACATTGTCCATTTAACAATATGTGGAATGTGGGCCTGGTTTAGAGAGTATGTGGTGGAAATAACGCATTGAGGCAGTAGTTGTGTGCCCGTAATAGCAACGATATTCGTTGTATTTACATGATGCATATTTGAAGCTACTAAACCAAAATCACGGTTTGCAACAACATCAGTATTAGCTGTACATTCCATGTTATACAGGACTCTAAATAGACACGAATCAGTCGATCATCAATATAGAGACCGAGGAATGAGAAGGCCAGAGAATAACCTCTAAGCAACTGTGTATGTACCAACCAACACTACCGTGAGGCAATCTGTTCGAACTACGACGTTGAAAATGAGTGTATTTGTAAACTCCATACATTTTCCCGAAATCGAAACCGCTGGTAGTGGCGAAGTTGATCAGACGCTGTGGCGTTGAGTGCGCGATTTATTCCCCAAAGTGTATTCATACAACACAACCGTCACGTTAGACGTTCGTGATAGTCGTAAATAAGAATCCTCACCAATTCCGTACGGTATTGGACTATCGAATAACAATCGGTTGGAGCAATAACAATAGCTTAGCCCCAGTAATACGTCGACAAGACATATGTGGTACATAAGGTGTGTTGAATGTGCTCGGAACGAAAGCATGATGTAAATACGTCATTATTTATGATATGTAGTGCAACAATATAATTGTATGACATATTCTCACGCAGTAACGCGTGCATTAAATGAGCGTGTAATTACACTGTTTAGCTGTGTTTGTAACGCACAATGGTTCTAGTCAAGCACTCTTTCATCCGCCTTGTATCTGACCATCTTGAGGAGAAAAGACCTTTTCTTGCCCTACATTATATGCCGGTGTATGAGAAATTGTAATCTCGTGAAATGAAAGTCGATGTCGCAAAAGAAATAAATCGAATCTTATTTCCTGAAATACATTTTTGGTGATGTGATTGGTATCTTGCCTAAATTAATGTTATGTACTGAATCGTTCTATATTTCTCGTCTGTATTTTAATTCATTACGACTCGGTTTACCTACGTCCCTTTTTAAAGTCTCCCACAAAGCTTTGTCGCGTTAAAGCAAAGACTTAATGAAAGTCTGGTAAGGAGGCGTAGCGGACCAAATCCCCCTTTAGCTGAGGCCCGCGAGGCTGCGAGGGCACAGATTTATAAGGATTTTCTATCGTCGACTTCGTAACACTTTCATACGTCTTCCTGTATTGAAAAATTATATTCGCTTATAAAGTGATCTGTTCAAACGAATTGCGTTCGCAGGAATTTAGGGTTCTTTATTACAGAAATCGGTTTCATATCGTTTAATTTATTTCGTTCACGTCCGTTATTATTTGTTTGTACTCTGAGCCCCACACCGAGGGTTCGATATTCGTGGTTTCATTTAGGTATTTGTGGTTCGGAGCGTCGGTTCTAATATAAAGTAACATTGGTAGTCCTCTAATTTGAAATAATGAATGTATCGTACGGATTTTGGTTGGTTGCGCAAAGTGAGATATATTTGGCGGTCACTTGTGTAACTATAACCAACTGAAAACATATATTTTAGGGACATGTCCAAACGTTAATCCATCATCAAAACAACCCGAAACAACAACGCCTTTGTACCAATCAACCCAAACAGGCCACAAAATAGACCGCTACCGGATCCGTTCGCTCATATTATTGTGAGCAATTAATTGAGCATCGCTGCTAGACGCAGCGTCGGCGTCACTGCACGAGGCCAGACTGAGCAGCGGCTCTGATTAACGAGTTCCGAGGGCTGTAACGTGACGTCACCCGCGTGAAATTGGATGCCAACGCATATCACTGTTTGCTCAAACTTTGAACGTTTCAAACATACTCTTGACAAACAAGTTGCAGAACTAGCTTCAAGTGGATATTTACAGCATATACGCGTTCCTATGTCAGCTAGGACCCCCATACTTGTCGCTTATGTTTGTTTTGGTCTAACATAAACTTGTGCCACTCAAATTAAGCTTCTTTTTGTAAGTGTTTACTATTCAAATACGTCTGGAACAAGTATTCTGCGAAAATTGTGGCTAGACTTACCTTACCACGCAGGACTATATTTGGATTAGTCTTCTTAAATCGGCTGCTCGCGTTCTAAGCTGTTTTAATTATAATTTGTAAGTATTTGGCGGCACGCTATAAATAATCTTTTTAATATTTGAATAATCTTTTAATACTTGACCTTCGGTTTCTCCCCCCCGAGTGGGTTCCCGCATTGTCGTTGCGGGGGGGCTCAGTAACCGTGGATTCCGACCACGGTGAAGCCAAGAGGAACCCAAAGGTGGGGCCGCTCGTCAGGGCTTTTGCCTCAAAGCCGACGACGTAGCGGCCAAAAAGTAGGTTGCGGTGAGGTGCACCGCAACTGAGGTGGGCCGCGATGTCAAATGGGAGGCATCGCGGCTGTGGGTTACGGGCTGCGGTAGAGGAGGAGTGCCGGTGCTTCTGAGCAGCGCTCTTCCCTTCCGTGGCCTGGACGGGGCCGCCACCGTTTGATAGCGGACGCGGTGGGGCCGCAGGGGAAGAGGAGTATCGGTATAGCGTCAGCCGCTCTCCCTATCCCCTGCGGCCGAAAAGTGGTAGACGGGACGGCGCATTGTGTTCCACACGCGCGCCGTCAAAGATGTCAGCAACCACAGGTGGGGTCCGCAAGGGCCGAAGCCTGCCAGGGGTGCGGGTTTGTTCGAAAGAGATACCACAGCCCCTGGCATACGGGCTACTGAAGGAACACGGGTGGGTTTTAGTCAGTAGAAGTCTGACACGCCCTCCTGCTCTACTCAGCAGGAGAAGTCATTTGATGATTTCCAACCCCCAAAAAAAAAAAAAAACCTTCGGTTTCTGAAATCAAAATCACGTTTAATTAAGTACTTAATCGTAAAGAAAGAAAAATGCTTACGTGGAAAAAGTATTTTTGCTCGAAGATTTTTTTTAACTTACAACTACTATAAATTTAAAGA
Source organism: Polymixis flavicincta (assembly GCA_949987655.1). NCBI lineage: Eukaryota > Metazoa > Arthropoda > Insecta > Lepidoptera > Noctuidae > Polymixis > Polymixis flavicincta. The sequence continues at coordinate 6,988,011 of OX465177.1, read as the reverse complement.
TTCAGGTCAAATACAATTGCGGGAACAAAATAGCTCCTTATTGCCCAATTCCATCAGTGGAACTCGTAACACGAAGGAAATGCAATCTTTCTTAACGCTAAAAACCTTTAAATCGCTTGCTTTTAACACAAATAGCTGAATGGCAGGCATTAGCCGGCGCCGGATGACGTTTTAAGAAGAAAACGACACTTAATTAAGCTGGAGATTTACCTGCATTAAAAAATGTGTCTGAGTAGCTACGTTTTGTTTTTAATGCGGAACAGTGTTTCATCTTTGCACTGGTGGGCAAAGTTACGAATGTTTTTTTTTTTTTTTTGTGATTTTGCTAAGTGTATTCTGCATTTTTTTTTATCACGACGTATTATTTTTAATTTTGTAACAAGAATTACATTGCTCCATTTTATTCAAAGTTCCAACCACTCTTATATAAGGTCATTCAAATTACATTCACGTGAAACTACACTGAAAGAGAATTAACATATATTCATTTAGCACAGACTAAGAAAGGCACGTAACATAACTATATACTGAAAAAATAACGGTGTTAACTGCATCGTAAGAAATTAGCAGGAAAGTGTGCCTTACGGCTGCGCCAAATATACCCAGTTCAGCAAAATTGCTTCGAGATTTTTTGAAAAATATTTCTTACGCTCTCATGCACATCACTTTCTCGATCTTACATAGAATCAGAACAGTTCACATGAAAAGCACAAATTCTAGTCTGGTATTTAACTGTACACGTCCTTAAACTACTACACAGCTAACTTAAGAAGTCATTTATCTCTTCAAACGATTGTAAATAGCGGCTAACATCAGTATTCGTCCGGTGCGCCGCCGGAACGTTAATCAGTCCTCAATGCAAGACACTTTAATGAGATTTCTTTTGGGAATCAACTGTTCACTGTTCCGTATTTCTCCTTGGAGGCTTTATTGCTAGAAGTTCTTATACGAGAGAATTTGAAAACGCCCGTGACTGTTGCTATAATTGAATCTTTTGCCAATGCCAGCGAAACTTTGTTATTTCGTTCCCTATCAATGCTTTGTGTAAATGGCAGTTCTTAGAATGTAAATAGTGTTTACTTTTATTTCTTTTGCATGAGTTGGACGATTGGTGGGTAGTTTGTGTGAGTTAACAAAGCTTTTGAATAATAAAACATCATTATAAAAAAAGCTGTAGTACTTTGTTCGCGTAATCCGTATATTGAGTCAATAGTCGGATGCTCCCGCATCACCCGTGCACATATTTATTTTGTGAATCGAAAAGTGATATAATATAAGCCCTAATTTAATTAAACTCATATTCAACAAATTATGGATAATTTATTAGCGGCGCGGGATTATCTGTCTGCTTAATGGCATTATTGTTGAAATTGAAATATTGGAACGGGAAAGTGGTAATATATTTAACAATAAAATCAAATTGTTGTGATAAACAAGCATTGTGGTAAATATATTTGATTTGATTCCAGTAACCACTAACTTATGTATTTAATCCGTTATTTAAATTTTATCCCACAAGTTGGTTGGAAAACAGTGGAGCGTAGCCGTAGCGCTACGGAGTTACGAGCTCTCGTAGCGCTACGAGCGCTGGAGAGCGGTGTAGAAGATTTCAACGCTGTCTACGCAGACGTGTTGAGAAAATAATAGGTCTTTACCTATGAAATTGCCGTTTTGTATGAAAAAATTTAAACGAATTTATTTCATGAATTTTTTATTTGTATTAATCGAAGTAATCACCCATGCAATCAATGCATCTTTGCCATCGCAGTGGCAGTTTATTGATGCCCTTCTTAAAGAAATCAGCTGGACGGGAGGCAACAAATTCTTCAAAGGCATTTTGTACTGCCTCTCGGGTATTAAATTTTTTTCCCGCCAAGAAGTTATCCAAATTCTGGAAAAAGTAGTAGTCTGTAGGCGCAAGGTCTAGTGAGTAGGGCGGATGACGGAGAGCTTCCAACCCCAGTTCTTGCAACTTGGAGACCGTCTGCTGTGCAGTATGAGGTCGCGCGTTGTCGTGCAGGAGCAGCGGAGACGAGCGATTGACCAATGCTGGTTGGAGATGCGCCAGCTTCTCCATCATTGTGTTCAGTTCTTCACAGTACACATCTGCAGTAATGCTCACCCCGTTTGGTAAGAAGCTGTGATGAATCACACCGGCGCTAGACCACCAAACAGTGACCATCACTTTTCTAGGGGTAAGTTTTCGTTTAGGGCATTGTTTAGGTGCTGAACCAGGATCCAACCAACTTGCTGAGCGCTTACGGTTATCAAACAGAATCCATTTTTCATCGCAGGTAACAATGCGGTTCAAAATTCCTTCATTTGTGTGTCTGTTGAGCAGTGCAAGGCACGTCTCGACGCGTACTTCGCGCTGGCGATCATTGAGTTCGTGGGGCACCCATTTGTCAAGCTTTTTTACCTTGCCAATTTGACGCAAATGGACCAATATTGTTTTGACGCTAACGTCGAAAGCTGCTGCTAATTCAGCCGTAGATTGTGTATCATCAGCTTCCACAATCGCCTTTAATTCGTCATTGTCAACCAAAGTCATCGGACGACCGCGAGGTTCATTTTTCAGGTCGAAATTTCCAGAACGGAAGCGAGCAAACCAATAACAGGTGGTGCGTTGGTTTGTAGTGTTAGCTCCGTAAACGTCGTTGATGTTGCGTGCCGCTTGTGCCGCGTTGCTGCCACGACGGTACTCATATTCCATAATTACTCGAATTTTTAACGTATCCATGATGACGAAAAAGATTGAAATGCGATGAAAATGTAACACTAATCAATAAAGAAATGACTACTTTTAGAAAAAAAAATCCATGTTTTTAAAATAAAATTAATTTGAAATTAGAATTCTTAGCCAAACAAAAATTATTTTGATTTGAAATGGCCAGTACTGCAGAACGGCAATTTCATAGGTAAAGACCTAATATTTTGAACTATAAGTTGTAAATACTAGTTATGGTTATTTATAACTTTGTTTAGTTTTATGGAGCTTTTTTATTATTATTAATGATAAAATTATTCATTAAAGTTTTCTTTTAGATCTAATTTCTGTATGTATATTGGGTATATATCCCGTGTGTGTTGCCGGGCGTAAAAGAATAGCACCATCCCATTTCTTCCAGTGGGTGTCGTAGAAGGCGACTAAGGGACTTACCAGAGAACTTGATGCCCACAGCGTTCTCTATGCATTTTACCACCATACTGCGATCGCCAACCCGCCTGCCAAGCGTGGCGATTATGGCAAAACCCCCCATCCTGGGGGAGGCCTATGTCCACCAGTGGACGGCCTTCAGCTGAAATGATGATGATGATATTGAGTATATCATTAAATGTATCTGTTTTACGAAACATCCTTTTCCGGTCCGTGGTGTTTCCCAAACCAAATTAAAATAAACAGTTGTTCCTATTTGCCGTTTACTAAACAACGTTTCAAAAGGGCAACTTTGATGTGTAGCCGAGGCGAGTGCCTAAGTAAACTTAGACTACCATTTTACGGGCCAAAAAATATAATGAGGCCGAGTAACAAATTCGATAAGGTCCTTTGGCCTTGCTTACCGTAACGTTAGAGATTTTTTGTTCCGAAATTATGAAACAATTTCACCCTTGGAAATAAGGTTCCAAACTAAATTTACGAAATGATTCTGTAATTTATTTTCTCTGGTATATACGCTTTTTTAGAATTCTATTTTTTTTTGCCGAAATAGTTGAATAAGCTCATAATTCTGAGTGAAAATAAACACCTCATTAGGCCCTTGGGTGGTTTTTCAAGCCAAGTTTCTATTTTTAGTAACCTTAACTTTTCATTCCACTGGGTAAAATATATTTGATATAATATGCCTAAATATAAGAACTTGCTAAGTACGTATATAACGGCACATAATAAATCTGTTCATTACACTAACTGCCCTCGCTCTAAGTTAGATTAACTTAATTTTTCATCAAGCAAATGGCGTCGTGCGGAAACTTGGAGTATTAATGTTTTACACCCACCATAATATAGATACTTGTCCTCAGTACATTTTGGTTATGTATGTCCCTATTTACTACTAGATTTTGTCAACGGTAAAATTATTCCAGGGGAACGTACCATCGGGCTAAAAAGTATCCTATGTGTTAATACAGGTTGCAACTATCTGTGTGCCAATTTTTTATCCAAATACGTTTTTGCGAGATTGAGTAACAAACATCCATACAAAGTTTCACATTTATAATATTAGTAAGATACTAGCTTTTGGCCGCGGCTCCACCCGCGTGGATGTCGGTTATCGCGTAAAAAAGCCCATGTCCTTCTCCACATCCCAGGCTACATCCCTGCCAAATTTCATGACGCTCGGCTCAGCGGTTTAGGCGTGAAAGCGTGACAAACAGACAGCCAGACAGAGTTACATTCACATTTATAATATTAGTGGGGATAGTAGGATACTCAGCCCATAATATTCCCACTGCTGGGACACAGGCCTCCTCTCGATGAGAGTACATAGTTGGTAGATGTAAATTTCTTTGAATTTTTCGTTTTAAATGTCGGTTTCCTCTCGGTGTTTTCCTTCACCGTTTTGAGAGGAGTGGTGATGAAATATTTAACACAAAAACAGCGCCTGACTGTGTTCCAATTAACAACCGACATCTCATAAGTCGCGGCCGTTACCACTAATGCACCACTGTTCAAGTATTTTTGTAGACATACCATGGAATTCATCATCATCATTTCAGACGAAAGGCGTCCACTGCTGGACATGGGCCTCCCCCAAGCACCGCCACTTGACTGGTTCTGTGCTTCTCGCATCCAGCGGAATGCAATTAGTTAATGGTTAATGGAACCATGGAATTAGTATGTACTATATTATGTCCCTTTAAAGTACATACTAATTCCACGGTATGACTACACTGCTACAAGGATCTTTTAGCGCCCGAATTTGTTGACGTTTGTGAAATGTATCGAAAAAACATGATGGCGGCGTTAGTACCAATTTCGCCCACGCGCCCGAAATATCTTATACAGCCATCTATACCTGCTATGAAAACTCCATTGTTTGAAAAGAGTTTGTTTCATTTTGAGCGGTGATTGTTGAGAAACGGATATCAATAAAAGATGCGGTACTTTCATTTGTTATTTCTGAACTGTGTTGATTTATGGAAATATATAAAGTCCTTTGCGGTTGAAAGATATTAAAATCCATAAATCTAAATGATTATACGTTTATACTCTGCTTTAAACTGGTAGGTAATGACGTATTCCCGTTAAATCAGTTGTGGGGAAGCGCTACTAGCTCAAAAATAAGTGCCATACTATTAAACTATCACATATCATATTAGTCTAAGAATGAGGATAGTTCTATAAATAAAAAAAATAAGCAAGCAATTCAGCTTGCTAGCTTACCAGCACAATCTCGTTCGTGTTACCTGGGCCCATTAGAGCTTCAGGCTTACCGTTTAATTAGGATAAAATGCCATTTTCCTGAGCGTTCACCTCAATTAAAAGCATCCAAAATCTCCAGCAGCATTCAGCCAATATGATAATTAAATCAAATCTGAATCCACTCCTGCACATTACGTCCGTGTGTGATGACGTCACAAAACAGTTGCCATGTTGGTTCGTCTGGCGGCACAATGGCGTCTTTCGTGCGACTCGTACGAACTACTTCCGCATGGATGCGTCCACCTCTGTGCTCCTAAAAACTGTGTTTACTTACAGTTTATATCACTACGTAGTACTGTTGTAATTAATATAGCCCTATGATGTGTTGTCATGTAATTTGATGAATGCAGTAGGTATCACTTATTGAAAACCTTTGAATCTAGGCCGCCTGCTAGCCGCTTGAGGCTGCGCTGTTGTCCATGTTCGGGGTCACCAGTATAGAAGTATGAGGAACAGGGTGTAAAATTAACTCTGTTCACTCAACCTCCTTAGAAAAGGAAGGATCCTCCGACCAGACGGGTGTTGTGTCTGGTGGGCAACTGCCCGACCATTGATGTCGGGACGTTGTAAGTGTGTAGCAGGTGGATTGTCGAATCAACGGTTTTACACAACCGCTAGCTGTTTTACAGCTGCTATGTAACATAACTAAACGACATTTAGCAATTGACTCACACTGCAGTTGCTGCCGATCTGTTCTGTAAAGATCTCACCGTGAAGACAGGTGTTGAAGTGAACTGCATCAATTGTGAATAGCATCTGGTGAAAAGCCAGCTCGCTTTTTTTTTGAGGGTGGGAAATCATTAAATAACTTCTCCCGCTCTGAGTGAAGCAGGAGGGCGTGTCAGACATTTTCTGACTAAAACCCTCCCGTGTTCCCTCAGTTGCCTGTGTGCCAGAGGCCACGGTATCTCTTTCGCACAACCCGCTTTCCTGGCAGGCATCGGCCCTTGCGGACCCCACCAATTGGTCCTGACATCTCTTTGAGGCGCGCGTGGAACACAACGCCGTCGTCGATCCGGGTTTGGTCCTTCTCCTTTCCGAACAGCGAGCTACCCATTACTCGCCGTCCGCAAGCCCGCGCCTGCGGTGGCCGGTAATCAGCCTGGGAAAGCCAGCTCGCTTCAAGATCACTACATCTATATTGACAGAAAAGTATAAATGTCTATGGCTATAAGAGTAAGGGAAGACCAAAGAAACGATGGATAGACTGTGCGGATGATGATATGGTTAGAAATGGAGATTCTACCGGAGATGACGACTATTAGAGAAGTAGTAAGATAAAAGCCTAACCTAACCTAACTAAATTGTGATATGCAGCAGAATAATGATGATTTTCACATAATAAACCGGCTGTTACTAACTAACTAGCAGGTTACTTTGGAGTTTTTACACTCATATAATGTAAGTACCGTTTTGATTGCCTACCTGAATCTCTCTTTAGGTACTTTCTTCAGTTAAACTGAATCGGTTGAACTGACAGTCAAAATAAATTTTAAAACGTACAACACCTGTCCAGGGCCTCAAGTCTGCTATTACAATAGTGTCGGAATGGTCTATCATTAATTTCATAATTGTTGATTTTGACAAGTTTGGTAATCTACTAATGTAATGGCGTCATTATGACTTTCCAGTGGTCCGCCACTGATACTCCATTGAAAGAAATGGCATTTATTGGTAATATCGTATATGACAAATGAATGGCAATACGACATGCCATTATGACACAATTCTATTACGAGACCATTGACCGACCACTGATCGACCATTATGAATTTAGCAGATTACGAACTTTTAGCAAAATGACAATGAGATCGTGTTGGAATGAGGAATTTATAAAAATAACAGACTTAGGCCCCTGGATAGCTACAGTAAGTTCTGAGTTGAGCTGCACGATTACTGCTAATGAAATGCGTGTATTGACCGGTCAATCCACTGAGTCCATGTGGTTCTTTTCTCCGAAGACCATTTCAGACAACAATCTATATAGCCTTCACAAGGTCGTTTGATCTGACTAAGATTATGTCTGGACTTTAAAAAAGACTGACTTCTAATTTTGTTTCGGCCTTTCTTCTCAGAGTAGTCAAATAGGAAACACCGACCGCATCTAGTTTTATAAATATGATTGCCGTGTAAAAGTGTTGGTACCGTGTATTCCCGTTGTCCCCGTAATCTGTGTCCCCGTCACACCCACTTACAGAAATATATAATTTATCAAGTACATTTTCCTTTACCGATAAGATTTCCTAATAAGCAATTTAAATTTTTGTAAAGTCTTATCGATTTAAACGTATTTCCTCCTAGTAACACCATTAAAGCCGTAATTAATCGTATTTTATATGTACCTACAGTTTTATGCGTAGGTACAGGAAATAATATTTAATTGGAGTCTCTATACTGATTTGAACCAACATTCTAATTATAGAAGATTAATGGATGATGAAGGATTAATTACCCGACAGCGCCAGAAGGAGGGTTATGTTTTTCGAGTATATGTATGTATGTATGTGGATTTCTTTGTCGCGCTCTGTAGTCTAAACGGTTTGTTTTAGTAGATGAATCGTGGTGTCTTACGACTTCGACGCAAACGAAGTCGGGAGCAGAAGCTAGTTATTTATGTAGAGGTACGTAGAACGAACAAATAACACACATTTTGTTATTTTAACAAATTCTAACTGTAATAATATTTGTCCGTAAATGTTTGCGCAATAAATAACGAACATTTTAGTGAAAACAATATAGTTATGACAAGTGCGCTAGTGTATGTGACGTTGTTATAATAGACTGAAATATTTACATTTCAGCAAGCTGCAAAATACAGGCTTTTCGTCAACAATGGATTTATTTGTTGAATGTGACCGTTAGTTTATTGGTTAATATTTCAGTTGTCAATCTAATTATCAACATAATGAACACGGTAGTGAATTTATAGTACACAAGTACTCCTAAAAAAGCGCCAATTGTAAGTCACACACGAAAGGTTCCGTACAACCTTACGATATTTAACACTTACTAGCTGACCCGTGCCCACTTCGTTGGGCGGTAAATATTTTCACTTGTGATGAAATTATGAGTGTGGTTCGGTTAGTACCGGGTTTGTAACTTAAATATAAAAGTTAGACATATGCTGTCGTTGTCTATTTTGTAGGCATTATCAATCTTTACAACTTTTCTCTACAACTCAATCATATTTGTCTCATCATTAAGGCTGCATTCGTAAGAAACGTTTTCGTTCGACCGTTTTTACTCCGACTTACTTTGCAAATTCGACTACCATGAAAAAGTGTTTTAGTTTTTCGGGTTAATATAGCCTATGACACTCACAAATAACGTGGCTTTCTATTGGTAAAAGAATTATCAAAATCGGTTCAGTAGATCCAGAGATTACCCCCATACAACCTCACAAACTTTACCTCTTGATAATATTGTTATAATATTAGTATAGATATTTAATAAATAAATAGTTTAGTAAAAAATAACACATTTCTTGTATGGGCACCCACCATCTTTAATTTTAACTTTATTTTCCTTTTATTGTTTGTCCTTATACTTAGCGACCACACTCTCTGTGAAAATTTAAAGTGTCTACCTATTACGGGAAAAAAGTACAGACCTGTGACAGACGCATGGACAGGAGAGTCTTAGTAAAGAGTCTTAGTTTTTTTTGGGTGGGAAATCATCAAATAACTTCTCCCGCTCTGGGTGGAGCAGGAGGGCGTGTCAGACTTTTACTGACTAAAACCCACCCGTGTTCCTTCAGTAGCCCTTAAGCCAGGGGCTGTGGTGTCTCTTTCGAACAAACCCGCACCCCTGGCAGCTCGTTGGCACCCTTTGGGTTGCTACTGGGGAGTTTGTTGCGCCACTTCTTCCCAGCAGGCTTAGCCTGAGAGCTCTGATCCGAGAAATGTAGACAAGCGATTTCTATTCTACGGTAGAGTAGAAATAGAAAGTGTCATGCCAAGCCTGCTGGTAAAGCACCAGGAAGGGGTGCAGGGCGGGGATTTTGGGGGACTGTCTTACATTATTTTGACGTTCAAAAAGTCTCAGCTTAGTTTCTTTAAATGAATTTCGGTTTTGGTACGGAACCCTGAAAAATTACTTCCCGAAGGATTTTTACTCCGCTCGCCAGAATATTGAATCACACAACAGTTTAAGCGCGTTTCGTGATTTAACACAAGCTCGTCCTCATCAGTTCGTATATTCACTCCGAAAATGGCTGCTCCAATTGCCTCTCTAATCAATGTTTATTTAATTTAGCAAAATCAACGGTCAAAGTCAATTGCTAGAGGATGGTTTGATGATCGCACTTGTTGTTAATTTAAACGTATCTGCTCTAGTTTTGCCATGCTCTGTTCAAAAAGGATCTGATGAAAGTGTAAACAAACCTTGTTGTAGGTTGGGCTTTCACGCTTTCACTCACCGAAGCAAATTAGTAACACCTTCATCTGTATTTAAATTTATTTTTTATTAGTAGTTGTAATTGACTTGACCAGTCAAGCCTCAGCCGCACCCGAAACGGGTTCGAAACAGGGGGTATCAACTCTCTATTGGCCAATGTAGACAAGGTACCCGGGGCAGAAATATGACATTGCCAACATTAAAACTATTTTGAAGGACCCAAAAAATTAGGTCTTTCATAATTCTTTATTTTTAAGTTGTAACACAGGGGCGTTGTATTTGTCTCGTTTTTTTTTCTTTCTAAATAGTAGTTTTTAGACTGCAAATTTCCCAAGGAAATATAAATATTTATTAGATAATAAAAAAGCGAATGACCGTTTGAAGTAATGCTAATTTTTTGTTAGTCTAAATTAGGTAATTTCATAGTAATCTTATCCTAAATATATAAAAACCGAAACTATACTTAGTAGTTTTTTTGATCATTCACAGTGACAACTCAATGTCATGAGATGTCTTTGAAATTGTTTTTGTTATGGCTAAACAATACATTCTTAGTAAAATCCAATCTACCATGTATCTTCAGGACTCGTTATATGTATAATAAACCTACTTTTTTACTGTACGTATCATAAATAACTAAATAACTTTGTGACTATTTCCACTGATCTGTGTATTGTGAAGTGCTGTGTACGCCTGTGACGAATTCACCATTACTTACTCAATGCAAATTTAATTTTATTATGTTAATGTTTCTAGTGAATAAGTCGTTGGTGTACCTTTTATTTATATAAATAAATAAAACCTAGGTACTGTTAATTTTCTGTTAGAGTACATTTTGAAAATTTGTTTTTGTCTAACCTTGTTGTATGATACAAGTAAATGTAAACAAATTTCTGGTTTAGTCTATACTCTGAGGCTACTGCAAACAGATTGTAATTAAAGTATTTGAATGTAATAACAATGAACACAGTAAAAATAAATTGTAATGAAACTGTTGAAATAAACAAGAAACTACGCATTTACACACTATCGTTTTATTTTGTAAAATTCACTCTATAGGTTTTTGGTAGGTACATTCTCTTGTAAGAAACTCAAATTTGAGTTTTCTTACAAGGGAATGGACCTACCAAAAACCATGATCAGTTCAATAGCCTGGGGATGCTAAGCAATCGTTTAAATTTACCGCCATTCGAGTATTTTTCCTAGGGGCGAATATAGATGGCGCTCGAAACCGGTCTACTAAATATTGTATGGAGTGGGTATTCTTCTCCGTTAGGAGTATATATATGTGTTCTGTGGTTCGAAACCATAGAAAACCAATTGTGTCTCATTAGTGGTACTTGACAGGTAATTGTTTTTTTAATTTATTTCGCCTTATTTTATATTTTATGAATGCGAAAACGTTGTAGGCCTTGTGGACTGTAGAATTCTAGCCCATTTTCTATTTATTAAGAAATCATTATGTAAATATTAATAATTTGAAAATTAATAATTTAGTAATTTGAAAACATTTAAAACCCGATTTTTAAACGAGTAACCGTGGAGTTTTTATTCGGCTCTTCTCCATATACATAGGTTTAAGTGAAGTAAAATTCTTTGATTTTATGTGTCACAACTTTTTTAAACAAAATTTTCATCAGATAATTTTGGAACAAACTGTAGCTATCCAACTCTTTAGATGCCTTCTTTGTAAAAAAAAAAATGTCTGTTTTAATACATAGCAAAGAAACGATGTGCAAATAAGAGGTGAGTAAACTCAAAAATAGATGAGTCAACATGGACATCTAAAAGGGTAGCTGCTAAATTAAGGTGACCCCTGGCAAAGGCGTCATTCGACCCTGCCTGTCCCAAAGTGCCACAGTAATGAGACCGCATAAATATATAAAGTGGCAACACATGTAGTACTTACTTGGTAATACTTTGTATTCACTTATTATATTCAGCCTTTAAATGTTTGTTTTCTCTTGAGGTGAATACATGCCGCCCAAGCTTCGCACGATTAAGTTCACTATTAAAGTCACTATCATTTATTTGTTTAACCATTTATGTACACACATTTAAATAAACAGATAGGCAGAAAATAACAAAAAAAGAAATAGGTATAGAAGTGATGTTTATTTCTATAGAAATATCTAGTAAAATGTGTGATAGTTTGTATTTTTTTTTTGGGTGGGAAATCATCAAATAACTTCTCCCGCCCTGGGTGGAGCAGGAGGGCGTGTCAGACTTTTACTGACTAAAACCCACCCGTGTTCCCTCAGTAGCCCGTATGCCAGGGGCTGCGGTATCTCTGTCGAACAAACCCACACACCTGGCAGGCATCGGCCCTTGCGGGCCCCGTCACTTTGTGCTGACATCTCTTTGAGGCGCGCGTGGAACACAACGCGCCGTCGACTTGGGCTTGGTCCTCACGGGACAGCGAGCTACCCATTACTCGCCGTCCGCAAGCTCATGCCTACGGTGGCCGGAAATCGGCTTGGGATTCCCGACGCCTAGAGCGTCTCCGTCTCCTGCGGCGGCTAGGGTCGTGAAGGCGCATAGACTGCCTCTCCCTCACGTGAGCCGCCTCCCTCTTCGCGAGCATTACTGCTTCGCTGAAGGAGGTGACGGCTACCCATGCACTCTCGCTCCGTACCATGGCCTGGACCAGGGCCGAACGCGAGAGATCGCCGCCGCCGATCGCCTCCACGAGGACACGGCGGTGCTCCGCCCAAGCCGGGCAGACCGCCACCGTGTGCTCCATCGTGTCCTCAGGGCGATCTTCGCAGTGGAAACACCCGGGCGTTTCCTCCCGCCTTATCCGAAACAGGAACCTTCCGAAACGACCGTGTCCGGTGAGGAACTGCGTCAGGCGGAAGGTGAGGACGCCATGCAGCCTCTCAAGCCACTCCTCAAAGAGGGGACTTACCGCCGCAAAAATGTGTGATAGTAAAGAAGATAAAGAGATCATCTGCCTAACCTAACCTAACCGTTTCCCAACTATGAATAGGGGAGGTAAGCCCAAAACGGGTAGCCCGCCTAAAACGGGTATGCGTTTTAAATTGCGCGCCGTTAGTGCTATTGAGAATGTGTACGTGCAGGGCGCGGTGCCTGCCGCTCGCCAATCACAGGCAGTCGGCGCGCTTCTCTGGCAAACATGAGTCCACGGTAAGACAAGAACAAAGTTTTTTGCTATTTCCACTAAAAAATTGAGTTACATTACTTTTGAATACTCGAAAATGGTCTACAATATGTTTTTACAAGGTTTGTGTTATTTTTTTGCAATTAATGGACGTTTTATTTGTGCAATAGGTTGGTGTTTATTATTTCGGTTTTAAAGAAATGAGTCCATTGAAAAAAAATATGCTTGTGGGCAAAAAGGGTAGGGGTAAAGCAGGTACCCGTTTTGCCCATACCCGATTTGCCCTTTATAGTTTTATTGAGTGTTTACTAATTCTTTTACTTTTATAGATGGTTACCTAAATATTAAAAGAAAGACTGCAAATGCGTCGTGGGATGAGGAAGATAAGAAGCTTTCAATAGAACTAGGTTTCAAAACTTTCGTCAATGGTGCAGCCAAAAAGTATGGCATCAACCTTTCGGCACTACAGAGACATGGAAAAAGGTTGTCCAAAAAAAACTAGGAAGATTCACAACAGTTTTTACAGCAGCTCAAGAATTAGAGCTTGGGAAATCATCAAATAACTTCTCCCACTCTGGGTGGAGCAGGAGTGCATATCAGACTTTTACTGACTAAAACCCAACCGTGTTCCCTCAGTAGCCTGTGTACCAGGTGCCACGGTATCTATTTCGAACAACCCGCACCCCTGGCAGGCATCGGCCCTTGCGGGCCCCATCAGTTTGTGCTGAGATCTCTTTGAGGCGTGCGTGGAACACAACGCGCCATCGCCCCGCTTTTGGTCCTTAACGGACAGCGAGCTACCCATTTCTCACCGTCCACAAGCCCACGCCTACGGTGACCGGGAATCAGCCTGGGATTGCCGAGGCCCAGGGCGTCTCTTGCGGAGATTGCGGCCTTGAGGGCGCTTATAGGGCTCTCCCTCACGTGCGCCGCCTCCCTCTTCGCGAGCATCACTGCTTTGCAGAAGGAAGCGACGGCTACCCATGCACTCTCGCTCCGTACCACGGCCTGGACCAGGGCCGGATGCGAGAGATCGCCTCCACAAGGAAACGGAGGTGCTCCGCCCAAGCTGGGCAGACCTCCACCGTATGCTCCACCGTGTCCTCAGAGCGATTTTCGCAATGGAAACACCCGGGCGTTTCCTCCCGCCTTATCCGAAACAGGAACCTCCCGAAACAACCGTGTTCGGTGAGGACCTGCGTCAGGATTCAAGATGGGTCATTCGGAAGTTAGTCTGCGCCGTACCTACCCGCTTTGCCCAAAAGCCCTACCTGCTTTAGGCCCCCCCTACGGGTAAAACGGGTAATTCGAATGGTAAAGTTTTTTGTTATTTTTGTATTTTTAATGTACAAACCTAATAAATATGTCATTTATTTTATGGTCCTTGATAACTAAATATTTCAAAATGTACAAATAAACGTTCAATTTGTATCTAAAAACTGTTTTTTTTAATCATCAACCTTAGCTTACCCGTTTTGGGCTGACCTCCCCTACCAGTATTTTACATGGAGCGATTGCCTATCTGACCTCCACAACCCAGTATCGCGATACTCCTTCTTAAGACTTGTTGTCAGACTTTTGAGCTTCTGACGGCCCGTAACGGCTATCGATGATCTACGCAGTTTGTAATTTGAACGTATTAACACATACACCTTTCCGAATAATCCTCCAAATTATGGGAAAAATCGCGTCAAAATCAGTGGCGGAGTTTAGAAGCCCAAGGCCAAGCCAAGTTTAATTTATATTATGTATAGAAAAGGTGTCCATACCGAAATTGTAATTAGTATTATCACGCCTTCCATTGATTGCCGTGTTGATGAACGAAGTAAGCTAGAGCTAGGCATTATTAATAAACTCTTCTGTGAATGCCTTTTGTCTATTTAACACAATAGTGATCCGTTTCCTATTAACCGGTTTGTCTGTGACAGTTTACGACAAGTTTTATTTACGACAGTCCCATCCTTTCACTGAATAATGAGATAGAAATGAAAATGCAAAGGCCTGTTTGCATTTGCATCATCTTTACAAGAACTTTGTTAAACTTGATTGAATTTAAATATCTGTTAATTCCATCAAGCATTGCTTTTATTTAATAAGATAAGATAATCATTTATTTGCCCAAACATGAGTACAAGACATACGACACAAATTGTCAGCATGCAAGAGATGTTAATAGTAAACATAAAATAGATCATCACGTTTGCCTCAAACAATGGCATGCAAATATTAGGTAATACAATAATAAAATTTATTATGTTACTCATAGTCAAACTATTAAAAAATTTCTTAATAATAAAAGAATATTAAAAACAATATTAATCGGCCATCGGCCACTAGCCAAAATGGTATTAGGTGATTTTTCCTGTTTGCTGATAAAAAAACGAGCCAGTAAGCTGCAGCGTGTAATAAAAAACCCTTTCAAGATTCGCACAAACATATCTTTTATATAGACACAGAAATTCCATTTACGAGTGACAGTTAAGTACCAGCACACTGCAAAGAAAGTACCACTACTCAATTTTCTATTTCGTTTAAAGTTTAAAGTCAGCGCGACAAGTCCACTAGTTATCCACACTTCACAGTGGTCGAATTCGAAACGAAATCAAAGCACTATCAAGAAGCCCTCGTTGCTGCAAATTGGGTTAGAGAACAGGAGGAAGCCACTACACGCCACTCTGGACCCTCCGCCTAGCTCTCGACTCTAACTGCCGCGGCGATATGTAGGCGGTCTCTTTGATACAACATTAATTTATGTGAGGGCTCTTTGTGACGAAAATCGCTTGTAGACTCGCTGGCATTGTGCAGACTCATACATGTTGTTCACATGACTTCACACTACATACAAGTACACATAATAATGTAATCAAACAGTTGGACCGTTTGATTCGCATATACAGCAGTTAAATGCCCATCGAACGTTGGTAAATAAATATGCTGTGCGCGAAATGTTTTATACATGTGGAAATATGCTGCTGGTAATGCTCTTTTGATTAGGGCCGCATTGCGCACGATTTTGAATCAGTTTTAGGTGTGCACTAATAAATTATTTAACCATCAACTGTTTGCTTAATTTTATGTTTTATGCATCGTCAAACAGTTTTTGTTAAAGTCAGCTAACAGCATAATTCCTACCGATTCGCAGAAATATAATTAGGATCGCTAGTAATGATCAGCATTTCAATAAAAATATGCAATCTAAATGGTTATTCTATTCATGGAAACGATACAACTTTTCGACACAAAAATATCTACCTAAGTATCCAAAAACCGCATTACTCTGTTCAGTGTTCGTTTTTTTTGCTCGTCGAGGCACATACACCTCCGGGACGGATCGTTCGCCTAGTGTTGCCACTTAAACACTTTGCGCTGAATGGGATTGCTCCGCGGACGACCCAGCTGCGCTCTTATACACACTTTAATCTTAATGGCTATTTACACCGATCGTGTGGCAGTTATATGAATACTAATGTTCTGACAACGCATGCAGAGGTAGGTGGTATACTATAACAGAGTTATCGTAGTCTCTAAAACCCCTGACTCAAGTTGGGAAGTTAATGTTTGCTTAGACTTATGACTAACGCTGATGCTTGGCGGGGGCGGCGTTTTGTTTAGACATGATATAAGGGATGAGGATTTGATTCCCCTCCCTTCAACAGCGAAAATCTATTAGGCCTTGTGCCAAGTTTAGTCTAAGTAGTCCGTATAATTCACGGTCTGTAATGGCATCTACTATTACATGAATAGCCGTCTACATTATAACTTTTAAGCCCCTATTTATTTTCCTAATTCCATTGTAAAGGGCTGCCAATTTAAATTCAAAAGATTAGCAAAGGTCAAAGTGCAATTTAAGTTTGTAACTTTCACTGTAATTTCCAATTATTGTTCTAAAATCCAGTCTTTTATATTGGCTACTAGCTTTTGCCGCGGCTTCGTCCGCGTGTATTTAAGAAAATATTTCATTGGTACGTACTACAGGGATTTAAGTTTCATAGGGTACTTCAGGTTATAAACCATTTGTGTGTCTTTCATCCAAATATAACTCAACTAGCTTCTACCCGCAACTTTGTCTGCGTCAAATTTATTTTGGTCTTAGCGTCATTATACATATATTATATTCTATAGCCTTCCTCAATAAATGGGCTATCTAACTCTGAAAGAATTTTTCTAATCGGACCAGTAGTTCCTGAGATTAGCGCGTTCAAGCAAACAAACAAACTCTTCAGCTTTATAATATTATAATAATAATCTATATACTATATTATAAATCGATTAATAATATAATATAGCCCGCGTGGTGGATTACGGCCCAATCCCTCTCACCGAGAGGAGGCCTGTGTCCCAACAGTGGGAACATTAAAAGGCTGATGATGATGATGATGATAGATTGGTTTACGAAGCTTCTAGCCACATGACTTTTTCTGATATCTTAAACAATCATCGTCATATTTCAGCCAATTTCCTTCCTCGCCTTAATCACTCCGTCTGGTGAAAACCGTATGAAAATCCGTTTGGTAGTTTTTGAGTTTATCGCGTTCATACAGACAGACGCGGTGGGGGGCTGTGTTTTATAATATGTAGTGATCGCTTTAATGTATATTAATTAAACTTGAATAGGACGCGCCTTTGTTGCGACTTTATAATTAGCCATTTACTATTTAGATTTGTTTAAGTGCGTCGACATTAAGGATTAAGTTTCGTATAATGGCTTCGAGTATAATAATGAACTTACACCGATGTTCGAGAGCGACAGAACAGTTCTGAGATATAATGAGTGTTTCTAACTTGCGGTAATGGAAAGACCGAATCGTCGAGGTGTGAATCGTTACGGTTCGGTGTGATAGGCGGCAACCGCAGGCACCTCGTAAAGGTGAACTAAAACAGTGGGTTCATTACTTTCATTGCCGAAGTTCTCTACTCCCTCATGCATTACTGGGGCTTTAAATTGAACTGTTTATGTATTCTGTAGCTACCTCCGCCGGGGACCGCGCTCCGAACCGCACTGAATTATGTGCCGTGTTATTACTGGCTCTTGAGATTGTTTTAAACAGTACATGCTGTATAGTATCGAGGCTCTGTGATATTTAGGCGCTACTGGAACGAACCCTCGTTTTTATAATTTACTGCTGTCGATTTTATTTCGTTCGGGTTTTGTTTGTCGCATTGTTTTGACAATATCACTTATTGGATCTGGGAAATCAACTCGCGACTTCTACAAATAAGATAAATTAAGCTGATAAGCTTAATTAGCCCATGAAATTCCATTGACATTTCTAAATAATTACGATATTTGTTTGTTTTAAAATAATAAATTAAAACCAACTAATTATTTCTGGATGACTGTGTTCTCAAAAGAAACAAATATGTTAGAAATTACGTATGTTGCACAACGTTCATTGTTCTTTTGCGGTCAAACTAATGTTTTAATCAGAATGTTGCCCATGAATATTACAAGTAATAACACAAATATAACCGCAACGTGAAAATTGCAGATCATTATTACTCGTAATGAACTGCTTAAACTGTGAACAGTTTTTACCCGTGTTCCCTCAGTAGCCCGTATGCCAGGGGCTGTGGTATCTCTTTCGAACAAACCCGCACCCCTGGCAGGCATCGGCCCTTGCGGACCCCACCGGTGGTTGCTGACATCTTTGACGGCGCGCGTGTGCACGTGAACACAACGCGCCGTCCCGTCTACCACTTTTCGGCCGCAGGGGATAGGGAGAGCGGCTGACGCTATACCGACACTCCTCTTCCCCTGCGGCCCCACCGCGTCTGCCATCAAACGGTGGCGGCCCCGTCCAGGCCACGGAAGGAGAGAGCGCTGCTCAGAAGCACCGGCACTCCTCCTCTACCGCAGCCCGTAACCCTCAGCCGCGATGCCTCCCATTCGACATCGCGGCCCACCTCAGTTGCGGTGCACCTCACCGCAACCTACTTTTTGGCCACTACGTCAACGGCTTGAAGGCAAAAGCCCTGACGAGCGGCCCCACCTTTGGAACAGTTGAGAACGTATTACAATAGTATCTATAGTCCGACAGTAGTTATACCTACATATATGTATTAGTGAAGTACGTGAACATTGGAGAATTATCAGTTCTAAGTTTACAACTATAGCAATGCTGTTTAATGAGCAGAGAAGTTTTGTTTATAACAACACCGTGATCAGTGATAAACCCTCCGTTGTCCAACCAGTGGAACAAAAAACGTTCGTAAGCAGATAAATGGCAGCATGTGCGTTCATAATCACTCTCCGACTTTTTGTACCTTTTGCTTTCCTATACAAACCTAATTATTCATGGCTGTATAGAAATCGAAACCCAATTTGCGTACATTCCCGATGCCATGAGCCCGCGCCTACTTTCTCTCTTCACGCCACGGTGGGCTCGCTATGTCCACGAGTCAATGACTTGGACATTTGTTTTTGTAATTACGTTCGCACAACTAGTGCAAATCGTAAATTACCGCATTCACTAGTCGGCTTTGACACTGTAAATTATTCTGACCGAGATAATTTGGGCACACGAATATATTATCCCCCAAAGCAACGGAAATTCTCAACTGCATAACAGATGGCTCAAAGAACCGTGTACTGATTTACTGACTTCTGTGACACCCACTAATTCATAGAGTTCTGTTTGTAGTTTGTCGCATATATGCTAAATAAATTATTTTGCTCGCATGCAAATGTCAGCACATGGAGGTAAGGACATAAAGCAGAATTTACCATTCACACTTCAACATTTTTGCAGCAGAGATATTACTGTGGGGGACAATTTTAAAGCAATTAAGCTTGAAGCAGTTGGTATGTAGTTTCTCCGAATGCAAAGTGTTTACTAAACATCGAGCCACAAAACAACTTTGCACTAACGTCCAACCCATTAACCTGGGCTTAACTATTTATCACACAGGTGACCTCTTTCCCAAGTCGTCCCAAAGATAATTTAGGCAGCGTTCCTCGGCACCTTTAGGGTCAAAGTGTTACGAAATTGACTCGGCGAGAGCCCTCCGGGAAAAAGCCTCATTTCGAGGTCACCGAACATTTTTGCCACGTATCCTCGTGAATATTATAAAGGGCAGCCGCATTTCACACGTTCCGGTGACGCTGAAAACGTTCAATTCCATCCAGGGTAAGCTTTACTGGTGACGTGGTTATACTCGGCTAAAGCATTATGTTTATCCCCTAAGACTTGTGACAAACCCTTGGGAGCGCGTTACATTATTTTCGCTAAGTTAACTAAATAAATCGAGCGACTGATTCATTCAGGAAAATACAAATGTAACTTTTTATTCGACTTGTGTAAGAATATAAGAACTATCCAACTTAGTGTTTTTGTTTCCGTAATGGTTTCTGAGAAAAAGAAAGAATTTTCGACCGTACCATGTAAAAGAAAGGTGCTGTAAGTACCTGAGTAATTATAACTAAGAAACCCATGACTAAAATAGATATTGTTTTACTTCAAGAGTGAAAAACCTGTCGAACACGGAGTTTTTCCGAAGATAAAAGTAGAGAACAGAAACGACACAAACCTGAAAACTGATTTTGATAGACACGAACTGTCTGTAGGAGTTTATACAACAAATTTCTGTCGTCATTCCTGAAAAACTGTCCTGGAATTTGTAATCAGCATTGACCACGTCTAGCGCCCTTGGTAGTTAATGTTAATTGGATTGGTGTTTAACAAAAAAAATGAAAAGTTATATAAATCAAGAAAGCCATTAAGTGTGTCTGAATATGCGTGTGTTGCCTCCTAATGTACTGGAGCCGGCACCTGTTTCCAAGCAGTAAATATATTCCCATCAGAGGCTCTGCAGTAATCAAGTTATTGGGAAATATTTATTGACTTCCTCAGCGCTCCCTTTACGTAGCCCCATATATTATCTTGTATAGGAAACATGTTTTTGGTCCGCTAGTAATTTGTTGGCGCTCTGCGCTATTTTTGTTGCGGATTTTATTGTTGTTTAGGATCCAAACGTGGCAATACTTCATCCCTGTCTCCCCCAGTCCCGGCATGGGCACAAATGGGAAAGGGTCACCGTTGTGGGGTTCTGCTTGTGCTGCGCTGTATTTTCGCAGACAGCGAGGGGTAGCCATTTTATTAGCCCAGTGATCTGGCTTTATGAGTCATGTTTGCTGTAATAAACTCGTTCGTTCCCTTCGAAATGAGCTTCAATATTGAAACTTATGCGCTGCCAATATCCGAGCCGGCGAGGTTGACATAAACTGCCTTTTATACGAGTAGGACCTATTTAAATTTTATATTTAATTTATACTACAATCAACACGTGCTTGATTAAGAACTTGATGGTAGTATTATGTCGATTGCTTCGAAGTAATAGCCTTTTACGAGTGGGAATGTGTATGTGTCGACACTCGACAGTCATTCATTGTGCGCCATAGTCATAGCCTTCAAATAGGCAATATAAAGCTGACAATATAAAGTATTTTCTTTGCAATATTATCTCAGTTGTATTTCTTCACGTCAGCAATAGATGAGGCTGTCAGCGAAGACATTTTGCATTATGGTTATTAGCCATTGCTTCGCAGGAATTCCTCCAGTCCCGAGAGTAATAAGACCGGTTCTCTTCAAACACATTACTTCGATATAAAGCAATTTAGTGGATGTTCCCCCGTCAGTCACACGTCTTAGAAAGTGTCCCCACATGCCTAGTTAGGAGCCAGGCTCACCGCAGTTATCTGCGTAGGGTCGATGTCCTTGCGGACAACGGCAAACTTGCCACAATTAATCAGCAACGCCTGAGAATAAGTAACGAGCGAAAGGCGATTAACTCCACCGACAATTTGTTAGCCTTGTAATATAAATTTTTATCATATTTATGCCTCTTTTTATTTGTACCGCTAAAAAGTTGAGTTATCTGTCACGTTTTTACGGCCTTTATAAAAACTTTGGTTGTTGTCTGGCATGTTGGGTGCTTAATAAAAACTTTTTCAAACATTTAATTTAGTAATATGGCTTCATCTACACTTTAGACTTATGATAAATTAGATTTGGTTGAGTTTTTAGGCGCCACAAAAAGACCAATTTTACTTCCGAAGTGCTGAATTGTACCTCTACACCTAAAACGGTATTTTTTACATCAGAGTAATCGTGGTACATCATATAATTGTAGTGTAAGCTTGACTAATATTCGGGCTTGCACCTTTTCGATCCTTAATGATAGGCTTGCGGGTAGTCCGCCGTGCTCTCATCCTGGACACCGGAGTGGCCTCCCTCGTCATTCAGGTACCGCATGACTGATGGGGCCGCATCGACGTGATCAAGGGTTCTGACCAATCCGACCGCAGAGCTGTTCCCGCTAATGCGGCAAAGGATTAATCAACAATTAATTTGCTTCATTTGGCCGCCGCGCTCTGCCTGTTTACATAGGTATTCACTAATTATTATGTAATATTCTGTAATTGTATGTGCCTATGTAGCTCGTTACAAGAGCTCACAATAGTAGCTCTGGAAGTTCCACTATTATTATGAGTAGGTTTTGTGCTTCATGTTCGCAGTGTAGATCCCCAGGCGTGTGAGTGGAACTCGCATTTTATCGTTGTGGATTCGTAATTGCACCATAGGGCCGCTTTATTTTACAGAAAGCAAGGCTACAAGCTACAATGTTATGTGAGCTACAATCTCGGTTGTATTCGTTATTCAAATTACCCTCAGCTTCAGCGTTTTCATGTTTTAATGAAACTTGTAAAGCAAAGTATGTAAATTAAATCTTGCTTGAAAATTGTGTTACTACTCCACATGTTGGTGCGTTGGTCGTCTGGTCTCAAATTATTCAAATGAGCTGCGCCAAAGGTCACAACGCTAAGTCGACAGGAACAACACCCTTGAGAGTTTATTTGTCCCTAGCACATAATGATTCCTCTTGTGACCTCTTTTGTGAGTGACCTGCTTAGAACTTTGCAGAAAAGAGTGACGTATGCCCAAATCATGATCTTTTAATACCCAAACTGGATCAGCGAAACCGTACAGAAATTGAGCACAGGCTAAGAAATCGTGGCCTTATTGGAAACCTTTCAACATTTGGTTTAGTTAAGTCTCCTTATTGACTCAAAGTATCGAGGCATAAACAAAGAAATGTCTCGAGCGAAAACATTGAAGCGAAAACGAAAAAAGTCGATATAGAGGCTCGTTTGTATCAATTCATTTGCATTTATTTGGTAGCAAAACTGCGAAGTGTGAACATTTGGTGGCGCAGTTGTCCGCAGGCCGGTCGTTGAGTGTCGTGGCGGCGTTGTTGCGACACCGGCGACGACTGCGCCCGGCGAGATGCGAAAATTATACGGTTATTGGACGATGCCATAAACGTCTGCCTCCACCACATAGTTACACGGACACTTGGTGGCTACCTATATTTTTATGAACAACATTACCAAAGGACGATAGAATGTTACTTGTGGAATAATAGAGGATTCAATGAAAGGTCGTGGTACCAAGTGATAATGGGTGGATTTTCACTAAGTGAGCATCGAAAAATTGCCAACTAACACAGCAAGCGAAAAATAAAACCACAGTTGCAAATATTGATTGTTTACGACTACAAAGCGAACATTGTATGGTATCACGTTTTGTTCGCATAAAGATCTGTAGGTGTAGAAAAGACACTGTGGGTGTTTGTATTGTGTAACACGCTGCCGATAACTTTCATCTGGGAAGCCCTTGTTACGTATGCTCTCGATGAACGGAAAAAGAAATTGTGACTGCCTTTTAGAGTTCATTGATTGGATATCAGCAGTACTAGAAATACTCGTATCGTCTTTGGCTCTGTCCACATTATTGAGATGTATCGATGCCCATATCGCCTCGAAGTAACTATCGTTATGTTCTTTACTGCGATAAAATTATCCTAAAGGGGACTTAAACTACCGGAAATAAAAAATCCGCAATGGACGTACTATGGCAAAATGTTGCACACGACACCATAGATATATTTAAAGCCAGACCCAATGTTTATGGGATTGCTTTCATAAATCTTGCAGACTTACAAGACGATAAGACAACGACGCACTATTGATGAGGCCTATAAACCTGCACATTCTTATACGATGTTTATCTACACAAACTTTTGAATTCAGTTATTTCAAGTCTTTATGTATTCAAATCCTTTTAGTTGTGGACGAACTTACTAAATTGCTTTTTGAAGATAGATTGGAACAACAATATTATCATTAATATCTCAAAGAAAGTTATTTTCAGTTGAAAGAAAGAATGCTAAAAGCAGCTTTATGTCAACAAGATAACTATTTGGACGGGTTGAATAAAGTACCTTTAGACTTGAGCATATTACTGAGATTAGGAGGGTTTTTACTAGATTTATTTCACATCTTATCTATCTAGTCAAAAGGAGCAGTGCGTAAATTGTCTATGTTTGTTTCCAACGAATGGAAGTTTATTTAAATAAGAGAAACGAGTAGAATTACGCCCGGTTGATCTCGCTCGTCTAAATAGGCACTTAGAGTTGGCAGGAGCCGAACGGTCCTTAAATAAATTGCGTTGGGTTAGTCCATTTACCTCGGGGGATCTTAAAAAGTTGTTCAGGATTCTACATAGTCAAAGTTTAAGAATTTCTTTTTAAGCACGTGAGATATTCTTGGTTAATGTTTGTGAAGGAAGGGAAGAACGGAACTTTGTAATGGAAGAGTTGAAAAACGTGGTTATACTAGAATGGAGTATTTAATGTTTCCTTTCGTAATTCAGTGGGATTTAAAACAGTGCCTACTTAACGTTTTATAAGTATTTGATGTAGTAAGAGGCATACAAAATAGCATTCGAACCACTCGTTTTAAAACATAACATTACGTCTGTATTTCACCGAAGGGTTAGGCAGAGGTATACCTACCTATAGTACACCTATTTCATTTCACCAAGAATGTTCAAGTCCCATGTATTAGGAGGCGAGCCTGTTGCCATCACCCGGTCACGAGTCCAGAGACCAAGCTGCTACTGAAAAATTGCTGATGGAAACCCAATAACACTGCCTGACCTGGGAATCGAACCTAGGATGTTATGTGCAGCAGTAGCGCTAGCGAACACAAGACAAACGAGGCAGTAGTAAAAAAAAAACATTATTTATTTTAGTGTTTTTTTTTTTAATATTCGTATGGGGAATACAGTGTGAAAGCTTTTCAGAACGGAACAAAGAGCGGGATTAAAAATGCAACAGAAAACAAAACAAAAATGCTTCATCGATAAAAGCTGAACTATTTGTTTCAATTCATAATGGAATGAAATGAAGGGAGATGAAACAATACGCACACGGAGTTAAAACAGCTTGAGAGTAATCCATCAATCTGACTAGCCTTTTACCAACTGTGTTAGGGTCGGCTTCCAGTCTATCTGGATGTAGCTGAATAACAGTATTTTACTTGGAGAGACTGTCTGTCTGTCTGTCTGTGTCTGTGACGATACCCCTTAGGCTTCTGACTACCAGAACAGATAAAGTATGATATGTTCTTAAAAAGAAAAAAAAAATCTGTTCCATACTTTTTGACTACGTAGGTATTGCACTTTTCTATGAAACAACAGAGATTTTTGTTTTGATAAATTACGAAAAATGTCTACGTTAAAGGGTCTAGAATCATGCTAACAGCTGTGCTAACAGGTTGCTCGTCGATGTCCCTGCCCCCTTTTTGAGATTCCTGATTTAAATCACTTCTTCATTAAGCAGACGGCTAGACAAAGAAAAACGTAATTAAAAATTGCTATTTCGTTATGAGTACCGTTTATAATTTGATATGCATTCAGTAAAAAGGTGTTATTTGGACACACAAACAGACACTTAAATTGTATGGATTATTATTTGTATGTGTGTAGTGTGTTATGTATAATTTGAATAGTTTACAAATGAGCAGCTTTCCAGTGTTGTTAATATCTCATGTTTCAGTAGCTCCTGCCATGTGTTCGAAACTTGTATTTATGATCTAAAGTTGTGAACGTAGCGAACTATAACCGAACTCTTGCGCCATATGCCGCGGAACATTCAAGAAAGGCGTGTTACTTGTTAGTTACTTCATAAAAGTTACCGTCGAGTGTAACATCTCATTATACTTCCAGCTTTAACATGGATACGGCACTTTTATGTGCGAACTTTCTTTTTATTTTAGTACTTTTTTTAGAGGTACAGGAACTCGTAACACAATACTGTTCGCGGTACTAAGGGCGCTAATGCAGAAGCGTGTTATATTTCTTTCAATATTGCTGTGAGCAATGCTTGGTACCTCTTTACAAAATTGCCTTTGATGTAAAAGTAAGGAATGACTGGGTGCTGCAAAAATGTTGGTGTCTTTATGTTGGTTGCGTCAGACTTTAATTGCTTGATGTTTTCAGAGAGATCTCATTGTTTATGTTTAGTGTACACAAGAGATATGTAAGTGATGCCGGATATAGTGGAAGTTAAGGAAGAAACCGGTGGAAGTTGTCGAATAAAATTTTATTTAATTAATAGAAAACAAACCGTTCATTTATCCAATAAATTTTATGCGAAAACATCCATGGGTATCTTAATACATTTCAACTAAATCGAACAACCATTGTATCTTATATTTCTTTCGGTGACTGTACCTACATAAATAACAACATAAACCTAATAAGTTAATAAACTAAAATATGAAAACCTAAGAAAACTATTATTTACAAATTATATTTTCGAGCCGTCTGGGGTTGAAATACATGGGCCATGGGGTTCGAGTGTCCCTTGGTTTTCCAAGACATCACCAAGCGGTTAGTCGAGTCTCCACGTGACCAGAGGTTTGGCCTATAGTTTGGCGAAAGAATCAGTATCGTCATAAAACGTGGCAATGCTGCCAGCCTTTTGGGTACTTTGCCCATTGACAGCAATGCGAACGAATTTTTCTCCTAAAATTGTTCTCGCTCTTTTTATTATATACATGGACATACTATTAATATAATTTTATTATAAAACTGAAATATGAAGAGATAAATCTTAAATAAAATAACTCGTGCTAACAACATTGGACGATTATTCAGTCTAAGTGGACATAATCTAATCCATGGCTATTTTATAAAAAAGAGGAGCTTAGATGATTGAATAATTCTTTTCAAAAATATTAATTAAGTAATTCTGAATAATCGGTTTACCTCAGTTGATTACATTTTAACCCCTTTCTAAGCCTTTGTTAAGGGGGATGAGCCAAGGTAGTTCGCGAATTTTAAAATGTCCTTTCGTTTTTTGCAATTTGCATGTCAGTTTCAGATAGTAGGTATGTTTATTAAAATACTAGCGTTTGCCAGCGGCTTCGCTCGCGTGGAGGTCGGGGTGTTATACATAATAAACCTTCTTCTTGAATCACTCTGTCTATTGATGAAAACCGCATCAAAAACGGTTGCGTAATTTATAAGATCTAAGGGTACAAACACGAAAAGCGATTTTGTTTTAAACTACGTAAGAAAAGATGATTCGCGACAGTTACATATTATGTTAAACATGGCTTTTCAGAATTATAACCGTTAACATCGTCAATAGAACCCTCTTAAGGTGACACTTGTCCACATTTTTCCATACAAACTTCGGGAGGGTTTTACTCCACTCTTTGACTATGTACATCAAAAATAAAACATGGTATGGTTTTGTCTCGTTATTATTATTGTCTGTACGGAAACAGAATACTAAAATAAAAAGCCATTAAAAAGTTATGAGCCAACAAAGATTCGTTTTTCTTGCTAATTTAACCTAACTTTGAGCTTGTTTGAGTAATAAAATGAGTGTAAAATCTCGAAAACCAAGACGGTACCGACAAAGTTCAATTAACAATAAATTCAATAAACTTTATTCGTCATTGATTTATGCAGTGGTTTTTTCATAAAACCCGATCTTCTGAAGGACTTTTCTAAATTTTTTCGCGATTTTTTTTGCCAAAAATGCTCCTGCATCTCAATCAATAACGTTGTGCGTGTAGACTAGAGTCCAACTGCTCACCACTGATACTATCTCTGTCGGGTACGAAGCCTGGTGAGACAGCGTGATTTTTAGCCAGGCCCACCAGTGAGTTCGAGCCCGCGCAAAGTGTGCCCTTAAGTTCTTATAATTTACCGTCTTAATCCTGAGTCCTGACTATTCCATGAAATAGTTAATCGTGACATACAGGATAAGTTTTTAACCAGTGCGCAAACTGTAACCATGAATTCAGCATATCATTCTAGATCCCCCAGCGCAGAATTTGATTCGTCGGTTATATACATCTGGTGTTTCATAGAAAAGTGCAATACCTACGCGGTCAAAATGTATGGAACAACTGATCTTTATTTGTATAACCGACGAAAAATTTCTGGGGGCTCTAGAATGGTATGCTGAATTCATGGTTACACTTTGCGCTGGATAAAACTTATCCTGTATTGATGATTTTAATGATAGTTATTCTGTAAATACATACTTGGTAATCAAAATAAAACCTGACACTCTATGCCGTCAACGTCCATACCATGTTGAAAACACCGGTTCTCGTGCGATCACCGAAGTTTAAGCAACATCGAGCGCTGTCAGTACTTGGATGGGCGACCGCCTTGGAACACCGTGTGACATTGGCTTTTTAGAGATGTCAGCACCTGGTGCGGTAAGCAAGGGCCGATGTCTGTTAGGGGTGCGTGTTGTTCGAAAGAGATACCGTGGCCCCTGGCACTTAGGCAACTAAAGGAACACGTGTGGTCAGTAAAAGTCTGACACGCCCTCCTGCTCCACCCAGAGCGGGAGAAGTTATTTGATGATTTCACAACTTCAAAAAAAAAAACACTGACCTCAATTTTGCCGTCTACCCTGGTAGTTCCCTCTTAGGGAGGAATATCAGCCACACCGACAATTTATAGAGACTGTACCCACGTAAACCTACCTTCATCATCATCAGCATCACCATCATCATCATTACCACCACCATTACGCCCATCGTCATTACTATCATCATTATTGACAGCCTTGTTCCATGCACCGCTGGGTGAGTATAGGCTTCCCTTTTGTATCATGCCTTAAATGGAACATTCAAGCAAAGAACATAGTTCACAAATCAAAACACAGTATCATAAAATATCCGTAAGTATTAATTTTCAGACAAATGCGTACTAAAGTCTTGAATGTCGTCGTAAATGAATTCAGAGTAAATTTAAACTGACATACTCCTGCATATACTTAAAGAGCTGATGTTAATTTAACGCAAGTTAGTAATGGCGCGTATTAGTAAGTGCTTTGTTAGTACATAATAGGCTCCGTCTGTAGCTGTCATAAAACGAACGTTAATTGGGTACTTAGCCTAATCACAAGTAAGTCAGTACTTACTTGTGATTAGGGTTAGTATCCGTCCGTATTTGTCCGGATATATGCGGCTCGCCGTCCAGTCTTTCTCCGGACTATCTATCTATCTATCTATATAAATAAAGAGAGAAGTCC
Organism: Polymixis flavicincta; assembly: GCA_949987655.1. Classification (NCBI taxonomy): domain Eukaryota; kingdom Metazoa; phylum Arthropoda; class Insecta; order Lepidoptera; family Noctuidae; genus Polymixis; species Polymixis flavicincta. The sequence goes on along the minus strand of OX465177.1, from coordinate 6,958,666 downwards.
TGACTGACTGACTGACTCATCAACGCCCAGCCCAAACCCTTGGACCTAGAAAGCTGAAATTTTCCACAGAGGTTCTCTTTATAATGTAGACAAGAAATAAGGAAGGATTTTTCGAAATTCAACCCCTAAGGGAGTTAAATAGGGGATGAAAGTTCCGCGCGGGCGAAGCCGCTGGCAAAAGCTAGTTTGACATAAGTGTATTGTTTCTTTTTTTTTTTTCAAATTAAGAAAGTTAAATGACTATGGAAAAAGGAAGATTCCTGCTTTTTACCCAGTGGTCGCAACGGCTACTGTTGAGAATGACGACAAAGTGTTATTGTGTTTTCTAACACGAATTTCTCAATATCCGGACTCTGGATTTCTGCCCGGTTGATGGCAATAGGCTCGCCACTGTCACATGGGACTTGAACATAACTTGCGAAATATGGGTGTACTATAGGTACACCCACCTCTGCCTACCTCTCCGGGGGTTACAGGCGTGAAGTTGTGTTATGTTCTATTCTTTCGAAATGGTAACCTTACTGACGTTCATTAATTTCAATGGATTTAGGTAGTTTCGCTTCACCCGGGAAGCAGTTTCTTCTTGTTTTTGCCTACCCTTTATGTTGTAGCTTTGGTAGTTTGAATACGTATTTCAATAATGAATGGTAATTTACTAGTCAAATTTCAAATTTATTTTTATTTAATCAAATAATAATGTTAACATTAAGTTAATAGTAATTAACATAAATGGGTACACTTGACTTATGCTAGTTAACAAACAGGTAGGTGTTGCAACCAGCACCCTTACTAAGTTATATAATAACTTGTATTAAGGGCAGTGGTATATACAGCCCATACATATTTTAGTGACAAAAAAATATTGCAGCCAGAACAAGTGTTCTAAAGTTAATATACAACCATAATTGCAGAACTGGACTAGTGGTTCAGCTAACGATTTTACATATTGAGTTCGCAATAATAATCTGCTTATTAGCCTTTTCCCCAGCTATGTTGGGGTCGGCTTCCAGTCTAACTGAATGCAGCCGAGTTCCAGTATTCTACATGGAGTGACTGCCTGTCTGATCTCCACAACCCAGTTACTGGGTAACACGATTCGAAATTCCCGTCAAAATCGGTTCAGCTGAAAAAAAACATTTTTTTTTGGTGCCTATATTAAGTACCGTATATACTTTTTAAGTATTTTGTAAAAAGCTATTATTTTGACATGAGAAACTGACACTTCAATGTCATTTATTTGTTTATCTTCTTCTTATAAATAAAATTCTCGTGTGACAATGTTAGTTACCTTACTCCTCCGAAACGGCTTTACTGATTTTTACCAAATTTTATATGCATATTCAGTAGGTCTGAGAATCGGCTACTATCTATTTTTCATACCCCTAAGTGATAAGGGTTGTTCACTAGAAATTACCTGCAAAACAACGTTTGCCGGGTCAGCTAGTATAAGTAAGTATATATTTTATGTTTCTTACAAAGCTCATGATATCTTATTAAAGAGAAAATCTCGAAAACGTCCTACATATTTATTTACCAGAAATAAAACAAGAAAAATACATCCAATCCACTGCGCTGCACAATTGGCGATAGCAGGCATTCCAATTAAATTAATAACACGACCCTTTCTTGTTGTGACCAAGTGATCCTTTTTTAAAGCAGAGATCCGATTGAATTTAAAAGGGACTTAGCAATCGAGCCCTTCTCAGAATCTGCAATATCAAATGACTGGAGCAAAAGGAATTTAATCATACAGGAGTTGTAGACAGTCTGTTTTGATGTGGTTCGTGTACTGTGTTGCAAGTTTACTGGAATGTTTTTGATAGTTTTCAAAGACTGCCGGAATGGATTACCTACATACGGAATTTGAAGACGGCGACGCTGTTGTTTATGTGGCTTTTGTATCAAAATGTATTATACTAGATTTTGTCTGCGGCTTCGCCCGCTTCGAGGTTGAAAATTTGCTCACGGAATCGCACTTTCGAGATACAAATCTCCTATGTGTTAATCCAGGTTATAAATCATCTGTGTGCCAACTTTCATTAAAATCTTATTAGTAGCATGATTGATACTAATGATTGAATTACTTTTGTAAATTCATGCAAGCCAGGTACAGACGCCAGCAGCATCAAGCTACCCCAAACTGTCAAATTTATTTGATAGATTTTCATCTTTATAATACAAGCATATGGTTCATGTTCAATTGGGAAAAATTTACAGTTTGGGGTAGCGTGATGTGCTGACTGGCGTCTGTACTTTTTGTTATGTTACTGCCTAGAAATAGTGCAAAACGCGTGTACAGAATACCGTCTTGTATGCATGCAACGGATCCTGCGTAACCCAGGTCATGGTTTACCCATGTGCCCAATTTCATCCAAATCCGTATCCGTGAAAACAAAGAATGGAAGAAAGAAAAATTGTTTATTACAAACAAACAGGATAAAAAAACTCAAATGTTTTCTATATTTAATTTTAGTTTTGAAATAAACCAACGTCCCGCCGCTCTATCGCACGGTTTTTATGACTTAGCCACAGGACTTAGCAAAACACAGAGAGACCGAGAGAATACAGAGAGATCCGAAAAGACTATAATTTATAATATGTAAGGACAGAAAATGTCTTGGTTGTTTTATGTGCAAATGCACAACAAAATTAGTTTACAATTGATCAGCCACAGTAAAAGCTGTTTTTCAATGCGTCAAGTCGTTTTTAAAGACTTGACGCATTGAAAAACATTCTGATTTTGTTTCCACACATGTTCAAATTGTCAAAATAACTGCAGGTTTATTACGGGTTATATTTAAAAAAAAAAAAAAAACCTTGTAACACATCGTATTAAATGCTTTTCCCATATTTCCACGAACTGTTTTCGTTAACATAAAAATACTCACATGAATGTGTTCTACTGCAATTGCTGACACACATAACAAAAAGGGTTTGGTTAAAATACACGGAATTACTAGTAAGGGTGGCTTTATTTAATCATTCTTTTGTTTCATTTATCAACTTCTGTTAGTAAGGTCTTCCAATTTAAATCTATTCTATATCTATATTTTGATAAATAAAGTCAAGTGCTTTTCGTTAGTCTCGCTAAAACTCAAAAACGGCTGAACCGATTTGTATATACTACTGATTTTGGTTTTCTTCGCTCGAATACAACCACCCCGGTTGCGAATTAGGATAAAACCCAAAGGAACAGCATTTTCACGTTTCGACGTTTTCTAAAAATGAAGCCTAGCTAGATTGATTTATCGCCCCCGAAACCCCCCCTACATACTTTACATGAAAATCGTTGGACCCGTTTCCGAAATTTAGATTATATTTACATTTATACAAGAATGGCTCGTTTAAAGGTATGTATTACATATTTCAGATCTAAACTAAAGTAATATTAGTTAGCGTTCTAAGCTCGTAATGAAGCACTATTTTGCATACATTTCGATTCTATATTATTTTAAAGAAGACTATTTTGGAAAAACCCCCGTTTTCTTCGTATATTTTTGCAGGTTTATTTCAAAGACTCTCAATTTCGTTCGTGTCGTCTGTTGATATAGTAAATTGATATTTAGTTAGGACTTTTAAGGAAAGAGCTTTATCAAAAATATTCTAAAGTTGTTTTTACTTGGTAGTTATTTCGGAAGGTCCATTAAAGTTTATTTTGAGCAGTGGATTGTGAATAGGGTTTACATAGTCCAGCTACTTTATCTGTGTGTGTGTTGATTTAACGAGTAACAACTTAACGTCAGTCTATCGCAGACTGTCAGTGAGTCTAAGGTGCCTGTCTAGCATGTCGATTCTGTAACCATCTCACCGCGTGAAGTGACCTGTCAGTGTCATCAGACTGATGCTAGGGATTGACCAAGCATTAGGTGAAACGACACTGACAGCTCACTTCACGCGGTGAGATAGTTACAGAATAGCAATGCTGTACCTGCATGTCGATTCTGTAACCATGTCACCGCGTGAAGTGAGCGTGGAGCTACCTGTCAGTGTCATTCCACTGATGATAGAGATTGACCAAGCATTAGGTGAAACGACACTGATAGCTCACTTCACGCCGTGAGATAGTTACAGAATAGCAATGCTGTACTTGTACTGCTATTCTGTTCAAATCTCACCGTGAAAACGTAGGTGAAGTGAGCTTAAACTGACCTGTCATTCCACCAGGAATAACACTACTGACAGCTCACGTCAAGATCACCTAAGTTTTCACGGTGAGATTAGTACAGAATAGACCGGCTGTAAGGTGGAAGAGCACGTGAAAAACAAATTTTCCTCCGTTTTTTGCAATTTAAAGATCAGTGTCGAACTATATGCTGATAATAAGATGATTCGCGAAAGTAACACGTATGTACCAGTGTACACAAATAAAGATTGATTGATTGATGTATTTACAGAAATATAAATTGACATCATAATATTTTAAATTGACATCTAAGGTCATTGAATCCCTTTGAATTACTTGTTCATGAAACAGTCAAGAAATTAACAAAAAGCGAGTAGAGCTAGCAATTAAAACAAGTTGGCGAGCAGTGAGTGCACGACAGAGACGAGCGATTACTCGCTGGTATGCGTATGTACCAGCGCGAGTCTCACAGCGAGTGTTCTGCCCGCCAAGCGAACGTCGCTGAGCGAGTACTCTCTTTGATTGCTCTTGTTGCTGCGACAAACGAGTACTCACTAGCGGTGTGACTAGTCAGCGTTCAACTATTAATATATGTATCACTTTTACTTACACGGGCCCTAAAATCTTTTGTACCTACGTTTCTTGAGCGAGAAAATCGTTAATAGCTAGTCGTTTCTTCGTCGGCGGTGAGACAGGTGCCTAAACATAGGCCTTGCTCATTTAAATGACGTCTTAGCGCCTGTCACTTGTCAGTTACCGTTGAACCGAATTCTATTCTATTCGCTACTTGAGTACGATTCCGTAAAGGCAATGACCTCAGTTTCAGCTATACCGAGCCTAAAAACTAGCAATATATTCTATGTGTGTGTTAATTATTATCACTAATTATTGGCGAATGCGCATTATAGCATAATCACGTTATTATAATAACCGAACATCATCAATAAATGATAGCACACCGCACAGTCGACTGGCGCTTCCATTTGATGTTCAAGCGCGGATAATGCAGTGTTAGATTTACCCGCAAATATTATGTAGGTTTGGACGAGTTAAACATGAACGCTGTTATTGTTCCTATTAATATGTAATATCAATGTTTTGTTCGAATTCAAAAAGGAGGAGGTTCTCATTTTCTCAATTCGTCGGTATGTTTTTTTTTGTATGCATGTTCCTCAATATCTCTGGCAATTGTGGATGTGGATTTCTGATAATTCTTTTTTATAAGATAGGGTATGCTTTAGGGTTGGTCCCATACAAATTTTATTAACCTTACTGGGGTAGTTTTTGCGTTAGCTTCGATAATACCTTTTTAATCCACTTTGTGTATCTTGATGACATTCTAGTACTACCTGTCACTGTTTGTTGCTGCTGCTGTTGTTCCTGCTGTTGTTGTTGTTGCTGCTGTTGTTGTTGCTGCTGTTGTCATTGCTGTTTGTTGTTGTTGTTACTGTGTGTTGTGGTGTTGCTGTTAGTGGTATACGGATTGGTGTTGGATAGGTACCTTAACTAAAACTGTTTTTTTTTTTTTTTTGAAAAAGTTATTAATAACGATAGCAGCAAATAATAAGAACGCCTCTCACTCACAACAAAATTTTTCATCAGTAGCTTAAAATAGCCTTAAAAAATATAAGTCAAGTCTCCACGTTCTACGTTCAAACCGAGTATTACTTCTCAGACGAAACGGCAATAAACTGCTTTATAGTCTCAAGCGCAGCTGAGCCGGTGGAAAATAATTATATAGCGGGCTTTCAACGTTATTTTCAGTGTAAGCAATGGATGTGAAAAGCCGGTGACGAGCCGTGGGCGGTAATGGAGGTGCCGGTCGCCGAGGGTCCTTGCCGGCTGTATTGTGCAGTGGCCGCTGACAAGCCATTGTGGGCCATAGTAACCCATTGTGGCTCATGTGTCCGTGAGCGCATCTGTTACCGCTCGACCGTTTTATTCGGCCAATGTACACGACTTATGGCTACTGGACAGTTGTGACGTCCCACATCGGCATTTTAATGACAATCGCGATGTTGTGAATGAAAGCAAGAAAATAATGAGCAGGTATCCATCTTTATAGTGCTTGACAGTAAGTTTAACATAAATGGACTACGGTAGATAATGTAGCAAACGTGATAAGGTCGTCGACACCTCGGAATGTGTTTTTCCATTTATATAGAAACTTGTTTTAACTAAATAATTTTCAACGAACTCCCTTCAATTGAAAGCTCTTGTTTTGTTTTTTTTGTAGTTTATGTTCAAAACATAAACAGTTCGAATTATTTTCATTGAATTATTTAAAAGTTATTCACAACAGTGGTTCGGCTGGAATTGTATTATCTTCGAGTAATCATTATACAACCAAGCGTATAGCGAACACAATATCACAATATTAATTACCTATTAATTAAACTGTGTGCAAACTACTGTTTGAAATTAATTAATCTCACTGGTCATAAATATACAGTGGTTTTTGGAACAGTTGGACTGCAACTGTGCGTTTAAAATCGATAGACAATTAATTGGATTATTGGATGATATCTTTTGTCCATTTCGTTGAAACATCGTCAGTAAAAAAGATATAATATTTTCACAATTTGTTCAAAGTTTCAAACATTTCAACAAAACATTTAGTGACCGATGAAAGTGGATTCCACCGCAAATGTTGTACTAAATCCACGCAGGACATTTTAGACAAACACAGCCCGGCAAGGAGATGTTTCATTCACACACGAGTGAAAACTGACTGTACATAGTTTATCTTGTGTGTAGGGAGCAGAATATTTACTGCTTATTAGTCCCACGTTGGGCGCCAGGCTGCAGCGGCGTCCCCAGTGCGTTGTTTACGCGTCACGCGATCAATATTGAGCCTCACTCGCTCCGATATTGAATTTTAATGAACCACACCAACCTAATAACCATACCCGGAGTTCCCGTATTCCTAAAGTGCGTTAAACTCGGCGCTGGAACTTCTGGCGCACTTCAAACGGGTCTCATACGACTTCCAACTATCCGAGCTCATGCTCATCTTATACTCGTATGCTTCCAGTGTAAATGGATTTTACTGGCATCGAGTTGAATTTCAAGTTACCCTGGTAATCCTTTAAAGTATCTTAGATTCAGAAATAATTTTCTCGTTATTATAGAAGTGAAAAAATATTATAAGTACAACAGTACCAGTTTGTGCCGATTTTATGATTGTGAGAATATATAATCAAAGTTATTTCAGAACGAGTGATCCAAAAAAAAAAAATCTTCAACGCTGTTGAACGCAGCGTTCCATTTTTGAAAAATGATTTACAGCAACCGTTCTATACGCACGCACAACATGGCGGACGCTTATAAAAATGTTGCCAGTAAAAAAAGAATACTCCCTAACCCGATAGGCTCACCGAATCAGATTTAATATCCGCGGATATGGAAAGCCAATGTGATACCCTCGTTGGAATATTAGGAATCGATATAGTATTATCGAGGGATGTAAAAGTCGTAGTATGTTATTATCATTGTAACCGCAAGCTGTCACGAGAGGACTGCGCCCCGTTGGCCTTCAAACAATATATAGTTGTCATAATTGTTAATATACTTACTAACCTAAGTGTACCTACTACCGAATTTATTTTTATATATTCCTCATAACTTTCTTTTCCAAGATCTTCAAATTTTCCTTGAAGCGAAGAAGAATTTATCTAGGCATTTTTGTTTGGCACAAAAAAAGAAACGGTTTAGTATTTTTAAATTCCTATGATAAACAAAAGGGGAAGAAAAGAATTTACTGCATAAAAGCCTTACACCCCCATAATGATCCCTGTAGGTAGGTACTCTTGTATTCTGTAGGGTTTAATGATTGTAAATGTGATAGCTGGAGGATTGTGAAGTGCATTCAAACGAAAGAGATACAGAGGGCAAGAGTCCCATAAAGCAAGGTTCACTGCGGATTGCGGATGGATACCACTGATTGAACTTTTCAATGGACTTTTATCTTTGTGTTTGTGAATATCCACAGCAGATGATTTTGAAGAGGGCTCTACTGTTGATTAGGGACTAAACTACAACATTCTCTCTTGAATCATTATCTATTTCACATGGAGCGACTGCCTCTACAACCTTCTACAACCGAGTTACTGGGTAATACGATACTCCTTGGTAAGAGTAGTTGTCAGACTAAAAAATTTATCTGTTGTATATAGGAACATTGTATCTAGTTCTCCTGTTTTGAAGAAATACTTATGGTACCTCAGTACTGTTAAAGGTACCAAATATCTTTAAAACCCCATGACCTTTTACCTAAGCGAGTCAATTTTTTCCACGAATTTGAATTTAATTTAAGCAGGCATGGAGTCCTTGCTAAATCAGAAAAAGCTAAAAACTTATCGTGTCAGAATTGATTAGGGCGAAAATCGTCGGCACTTGTAGGTACCTAAATCTCAACGGAGTCTGCTCATAGCAGTTTAATCTACAACAACGGGCGAGATTTCAAACTTCGGAAATCATGGTACTTTCGTATTCTTTGCAGCTTTTTGTTATTAATTTCGGATCGCGTTATATTACAAGGATATTAGGCACTTTGGGGAATGTAAGTTTTATTAAGTATTCTGCTAGAATAGAATACACGTGGATAGCTTATATAACATGTTTGCAGAGATAAAATATCACATTATGCAGACAAAACGCGAGCTGTACCATCTGTCGTCACATTGTGACTTTCCGTCTCAACAATAGCGCAATATAAAATACACATGCAATAAATCTGATAAGTCTTCTCAAATGGCCCATTTTATAAGTTAAATGCTCTTTAACTACGATAACAGCACGGTTCGCTAGACCAAAGGCAATTCAAAGGATCAAAAGATTCTAAGAATCACTTCGCATTAATTGTTAAATTCTTTATTCTGTTCACTTTTCGAGTCTTTTACAGCACACTTGGTCACGGCTGTGCACCCTGCTCGCCGATCTGTGACCAAAAGCATTATAAAGGACTCGTTCAATGAATAGTGCTCGCATAAATATCAAGAAAATATTGAACTTTTTTCTATATTGCCGCAATTAGGATTGTATTCTTGCGTCAGGCTAAGATTACCCGCACCAGGAGTACGGGTAATCGTAGCCTGAGCTATAGTTGTTTGCATCTTCCTCGCTTTCCATCTAAAGTGGCTCTACAACCGAGCGAGCATGCCACCTTTACTCTTTTTTATTTTTCACGCTCCCCTTCAGCGCAGAGGTTCGTTTAATTGCATTAAAAAACTTATTATTCCTTGCTGTATGATGACGTTGTGTATGTAAATTGGAAAATTCTTGCAAAAAAACCAACGCGTCTTTCTGACTAAAAATATTATCATCTTCCTCTTCTAGTTTATTTCTTTTATTATTATAAAATAAATTGGGACTTCATTAATTTTAGGGTTCTGTTGTCTTAATTTGGTTGTGAGGGGGGGGGGGAGTGAAACTTTGCTTCCATTTTGGTTTGTCTATTTTGGGGAAATGATTTGATATTTTCGCAGACTTCCGCCTACTTTACTCAACGGAAACACACACATAATCCTCATCATAAAGCTCACAAGTTCCATTATTGTAGCTAGAAGCATCGTTGAAATCTTTTTCTTCTCACAGTTCTCAACATTTCTTTGCAGCTTCGTGAAGACAATAACGCTATAACTTAAAAGCAAGACGTTCAGCAGCGAACCAAAACAAAGCTTCGAAGGAGGCACACAAGAACCCATTTGTACGTAAGAGTTGACTGAATATGACCATTTAACCTGCGCTGTTCCCCTTCCAGTTGTTAAAAGGAAAGCATTTTTCAGAGCGCTGGGTGCGCGACCGGGTGCAATTTGTGCTCCCCAACGTCGCCATAGCTGCTTGAATACAATCGCGGAATGTAACCGTTAAATTACGCGAAAATGTTATTTATTCACGGGACGACGGATCGATTCAAGTTTGTGATCCGAACGTCTCCCAAATGCTTTGAATTTCCTCTCACTATAAATTGTTTTCTTTGTGAAATATTTCGCTTAGTTCGTTCCTTTTAATAGAATTTGTTTAGGTACCTACTTCGTGCTATTGATATTATTGGCTGGGTAGACGGTTTGTGTAACTTTGTATTTCTATTCGATTCCTATGTATTTATTTAGACAATGGCATTGGTGGCAGGGATATTGACCGACGCGCAAACTGTTGCCTTGAATTTAAGCACATGATTCTAGAGTACCCCTACAGTAGAAATATATCATCAGTTATCAGAAAAAAAGCTATTTCAAAGGAAACTGCAATATCTACACGGTCATAATGTATGTTTTTTTCTAAATAAACGAAAAAAAAGAAGTTATTTCGGAATCACAATTTACTATGCTGAATTCATGGTTACAGTTTGCGCGTCGATGTCATGCCACCATGTAAGTTTGTAAAGTGAAACCACGCAACAAATACGCTTAAGTAAAATTAATAGAAAACCGAGGTTTCAAGGTTAAGAAGAAACTGGTCGTTCCATGCAAGCAGACAACTTTGAGCACGCAAAGTTAACCGCGGGAAAAGTAATGGTAGTGTATTTTAAATCAATACATGTTTTTGTATCACGTACGTATGTTTTTCGACTTCTTCCTCTGAACCGAGGCGTGTAGCTGATTCCTAAATACATTTCTTTGCAGAAAACAGTTGTGTCTTCGAAGTTGTTTACTGACGGAGAGCAAAGTTCCGAGAGCAAACTAAAACTGCTGACGCGTTATTATTTTTTCAGTTCTTGTGTGTGTTATTTTGTGTACGTTCCCAATTTATAGAAAAGGGGCAAGTTTTTCGTGTGCGATGATTCTGGGCTTTATATGTAATGATGTGAAGCGTTAAATTAAGCTGCAGTATTTGAGCAACATATGTTAAGTCTAAAGAGATAAAAGACAAATTGTGGTAATGACTACACGCTAATTGTTAATTTAACCTCATTCATCATCATCATCATATAACTAGTCTTTTCCTATGTTGGGATCGACTTCCAGTCTGACTGAATGCAGCTGAGTACCAGCAATTTACATGGAGCGACTGCCCATCTGATCTCCACAACCCAGTTACTGGGTAATACTATACCCCTTAAAAAGACTGGTTGTCAAAGTTTATCTTCAGAATGAATTGAAATATCTCGAATGACAGCCGGAATTAAAGCCTTAACGTGCTCTCCGTCCTACGGAAGGGTCTTCTTATGAAAAGATGGTCCTCCATCCACGGACCAACCGCGGCAAGCGTAGTTTAACCTGATCGATCGAACCGTGCTTCTCTTATTACTTGGCTACAATCCCCCTAATTTAATCTCATTATCATATCAAAAGTACGTAGCGAGTCATTTGTCAACGCAACAATAATTCCACACAGGAGGAGATTTCTTCGCCCGCTCTTTCAAACCCGTAATATTACTCAGAGCTCGCTCCATGCCGACTATTCCCGACCAACCCTTTTTTGTGTGAAGCTCGTATTTTTCAGTGGCGAGCGAATGGAACGCAATTTGTATAACTCGCAGCATTCCCTCTTGTTATGCTTGTACTGCCTCTGAGAAACGGATGTGTCGGCACGCCAATATTTCTGTAATGATGCCTTCTATAGGTACTTTATTTGAGTCTAGCGAACTGTCTGACTGCTTTGAATTTATAATTGCATTCAAAGAAATAGGTACGACAGTACGACGCTTGTTACACTGTAAGCTAATATTTATTGAGTTGCTAGTGGTTGTGCAATTGCCACATCCAAGTGCGGTTTGTCATAGACCTCTGATTTAAATTGAAAAGTGTACTTCAAATTCAAGTTTAGTGTCGATAAGGAGCGGTGACAGTCGACAAATAGTCCCAAGTGCAATTTATTGCGTCGGATAATGTACGACCCGAGCCCCGTCGGCCGCAGACACCGCTGACGTTGATGTACTCCCCAATCTTCAATCACACTTTACCTGAATTTCGGCTCAGTAGTTGATTAATTTGTTCATCTAATTTCTTGCTCCATACAAATCCATTGTGGGAAGTTGTGCGTGGCTATTATTTCCATATTTCTCAGTTGGCTGTTGACACCGGTACGGAACGACTTCTCGCATTTCATTAGGGGCTGTTGTTATTGCTATTAGTACGTGCAGCAGGACCCCGGCTGTGTCTAAGTACCCGAATACGTTATCTCGCGTGGGAGAAGATTAATTTAGTTTATTGTGGTGCGCGTATATTGAACTCCGTGATGGCTGTGAGGTCGCGCGGTTCGTTGGCCGCTCCGCAACATCACGCTGATTTGCATGTTTCTTACCGATTTCATGCTCTCCTTGTTTCTTTGTTCGCTTATTTCTTTCTCGGAATCGTGACAAACCGAATTCGTTGCATGACGCTGACGATGATTCCGATATCGTTAATAATTTTATTAAAGTGCACCTTTTGTCTCAGAGCTGTGAGTGCACGTTGGCATGCGTCTCGTGGTGATAATTAATTCAACAACATGGAAGATTTAATAGAAAACGAGCGTTCGTGTCCGCAAGGTTTCGTTCCGAGAATTGTTAAAAAACTAACTCGGTGCATAATGGTAGAGTGATACGAGTGAAGTGGTCGCCTGCTCGATGGAGTGGAACGCCCTGAGATCGTGTTCGCGGTTGTTGGCGCCTGATTAAATCTGTCGGGTGCAAGTGCGGCAACATGCGGTCACCGGCGACGACCTCCAGCGCGCCGCAAACCCGCACCGCCCGCACCGATGCACCGCGCACCGGTCCCTCGCTGAAATCAGACGCCGTGCATGCCTTACTCGCTTGATTTAATAACGACGTCCAGTTTCAAGAGACGAAAACCAACTTGTTTGTATAAACGTGCCCGGAGCACCGGTGCATTGATTTAGAGTGCTAACAGAACAGATATGTGTAGAACTAGTGCTCGCTCCCAGTTGCGTAGTTTACTGTCCGAATAAATATTCCTGAACGCGGGCGAGTGTGCAGCTGAATTAAATTTTTCACAAAACTGAGCAACGGCGGCAATAAAACGTCCAGGAGCTCTCTCCGGCCGGCGACCAGCGCCCGGCGACCGTCACAAACTATCTGCGCGCGCTCGCCTGCATAAAACTTGCTAATTAACATACTCACCAGTATACCACATTTAAATGTTTAATGGCTTTCCTAAGGCGATGCGGGTAAAGTGCCGCTGACGATTTTTTATTCATGCGATTCAGCTAAAACGATTTATTCTATTAAGGCATTGGAAAATACCTATAATTTTTATTTTGGAAGGAGGGCGACGTGGAGCGGTGAGCGAAACGCAAATTTCGCTGAATTTCGTTATTATTATTTGGCACCGGTGAAGATTCACGATAGCGTGAGCTTGTGAAAAATCTAATAAAACAGGAGTGCGGGCGTGAGATTGGAAATATCGCTTAATGTCGTGGCGGGACCGCAGCGTCTCGGCAGCGTCCCGGGCGCGGCAACGGGACGAACACGTCCAAATTATCTCGGACACAATGGCAGCTCCTTCTACGTGGCCGCATCACTTATCACGATTTGATTCACTTATTTTTTTGCTTATTTATCGGATATTGGGTTTCTACTCTTATTGTGGAGACTGATTCAATTTTTCGATTAAAAAATAATATTTAGGAAACGCTTCCAATCGGAGTGAACTGGACTGGAATAAATTAATTTGTTTGGTATGGGATTAACGTGAAGTTTGATGAACAATTCATGTAATAACACTTTATGTTATTAATATATTCATGCTTAAGTTTGCTTATCGCACACGCACGGGGCGGAGACAAATGTTTGTTCAGAAACGTTAGCGTGTCTCGGTAATACGCTCAGTGTTAGGTTAGTGATTCCTTATTAATTGCACAAACTGTAGCATACTTAATTGGTGCTGCTTTGTAACTAATACATCTTATTTATTTCCGCCAGGTTTCTGTCCTGCCTTCAATGCCCTGCACCCTAATTGCGTAACTCACGATTAATCATAATCTGTTTCATTTTGAAACAGATTGCTAAACCATGAATATGTTCAAAAAATGTGTCTGCTCAACAACGTAAATAACGCAATGAAGATTGTTGACCTGTCAAATTGAAACCGATTAAGATTAATCTTGAGTTACGCAATCAGGGTGCCGGTCGGGAAAAGGGTAAAATGGAATGTGGTCTTTAAAAAATCGTGACTGTAAATTAAGGGGGAAGCGCCACCAGGATAGACCGCGCAATTCAAATTTTCTTACGTTTTAAGAATTGAATTACTGTTTTATGAAATATGTATTATTGCGATTAAGTATAATAATATGAGCTTCGAAGGTTGTATTGTTGATTTCAATTATAATAATTCTGTAAATACATAAGTGGTTTATTTATTTATTCATATAACAATTCGCATTGTGTTTGAAAATATTTTGTACATTAATTAAAATAATAGATATAGCTAAAAATCATAAATTATGAATTTCAAACAGTAGTTTCACCAAAATCTATTCTCTAAAATGTTTAAAGTTGTTCAAGGCGTATTGTCAAAGCTTTTAGACGGGGAATCTGTGGGTCAGTCACGCCAAAAGATCGCTGGATGTCTTGCGCGTCCAGTACAACAACATCTTCAGGATGATGTTGGGGCTGCCTCGCTTCTGTAGTGCATCGGGGATGTTTGCGCTGTATCGCACTGATGACTTTCATGCCATCATCCTTAAGAAAACTGTATCCCTGATTTGCAGAATGCGTGGCAGCTGCAACGGAATTCTGAAGACTGTAGCAGACAAGATCTCTTCTCTATTTATAAGTACTTGTTATTGCCGGGAATCATATTTTAATCAACATACAACCTGACACCACCGGCCTGCGAATTGCGAAAAACGAAATTGAATTTCGGGGGCACCTTGGCGCATCCCCTTTAATGGACTTCTTGTTATCAAGCTAGCATGTGCCCGCCGATTATTGCCCACTCCCTGTCGAAGAGAAAAGGTCTGTGTCCCAACCGTAGGAATATTATAGGCTGATAATACAAGCTAGTACAACAGTTGTACACCTTTGCGGAATCACGGGTTAACAGACTACACTGTACCTACTAGATTCGCATCATAAAGTTGCATTTAACTTTTTTCTCACTGTACCTACTAGATTCGCATCATAAAGTTGCATTTAACTTTTTTCTTAAGCGACGTATAATATAAGAGTTGCTAAGCGATCAGCCACTTGCACTTTCCACGCTTGATTGCAAGTCTGACTTATTGCCGGCTATGATTCTTGTGTGACCCAATTCCCAACTGGGTGCTCTGTTTACCCAGTTACGGATGCAGGTGTTAGTATTACACGTGTACACACTACAATATAGTATATAATCGTTTAAGAACTTTATCCATATTCGCAAATGTTGCGAAAATCTGTTGTGCTTGTGCACGTTTGTTGGATTACACATACGAGTACATACACTCATGCCTTTTCCCATGGGCGGCAGAACCTATAGAACGTAACCTGCTACGTTACTTACATGCTTCTTTTTTTTGCTTCGATCACGTTCATACTTCTGTGGCCCTAGTGTGAGTTTAATTTTACTATCTCGATCAAACGCATCGAGCGCGTTTGGTCATAAGTCATAACGCACGCCCGGCCGCACGTTTGTTGATCAATTGTCCCTAAACAGCTGAACGAATTTGGAATTGCCTCGAAAAGCACGTTAAGCCATTAGATCCGGCTGTCATTCGGAGATTTTTGACAATCTTTTAGGGTAGTCCAAAAGTCTGGCAGCCAGTCTTACCAAGAGGACTCCTGGGCCTCAAATCTGCTATTACAATAGTGTTAGAATGGTCTATCATTGATTTCACAATTGTTGATTTTGACATGTTTGGTAATCTACTAATATAATGGCGTCATTATGACTTTCCAATGGTCATCCACTGACACTCCATTGAAAAAAACCGGTCAAGTGCGAGTTGGACTCGCGCACCGAGGGTTCCGTACAAACCTGTGGGTATATAAGTAAAAGTTCAAAATTGTCAAAAATATTTTTTTTTATATGACGAAACTAAAAATTATCGGTTTTCGTAATTTTTCCTATATCTGTACTATAAGACGTGACTTCGTACAAAATTTCAAGATTCTAAGTTCACGGTAAGTACCCTGTAGGTTTTGATTCCCGTGCGAGTTTCGAAAATTTGCGGAATTTTGCGGCCTAAATGGCTGTATCTTTTGATTGCGTTGACTTAGAAGGTTGATTTTTCTACAGCTTCCAGGGACAGTAGAACTAAGTATCATATAGAAATTTCAGTTTGATACCTCCACGCGTTCCTGAGAAAAACGGTCTTGACAGACGGACGGACGGACGGACGGACAACAAAGTGATCTTATAAGGGTTCCGTTTTTTCCTTTAGAGGTACGGAACCCTAAAAATGGTATTTATTGACAATCTCTTACATAATGACAAATGAATCACTGACTTAGACTAAAATTTTGACAGTTCCTAAAATAATATGTAAAAAATTATATATAAATGAAATCTGGCATGAACATGTTCTAATTTAGTAGCATTTTTTCGAAAATCATTTCTACTAACGGGTTTTATGATAATGGCAATACGACAGTGCCATCATAACACAATTCTATTACGAGACCATTGACCGACCAATACGAATTTGGCAGATTACGAACTTTTAGCAAAATTACAATGTCGTGTTGGAATGACGAATTTATAAAAATAGCAGACTTAGGGCCCTGTTGCCATGTAACTGGGTTGTGGAGGTCAGATAGGCAGTCGTTTTGTGTAAAATACTGGTCCGGCTAGACTGGAAGCCGATCAGAACTTAGTTGAGTAAAGGCTAGGCAAATTGAGTTTGGCGGAACGAATTTGTAAACAGTGATGTATTACTGGATATAATTTTGGATTAGCTAAAACAACATTCTTTGTCTGTCGAGGTTGACACAAACTAGTTCATTAGTTACTTCAGGCACGCTACTTTTCACTATAAAATGTTAAGCCTTCATACGTCACCCGTGCTCTTGACACGGGCACGAGTATACTCCAACTGACGGCAAGTTTTTAATTTTCGTGATAAATTACATTTAATATCAAGTGTTTGAGCTTTGTACCCGCGTATATTTTCCAGCAAGTCTCTTGCACGCCTTTATATACGAGGATAGCAAAGGTAACATTAAAAAAACTTTTTAATAAAAAAATTAAACCGCCGAAAAACCGAAAAGTAAAAAATAATAAACTTGCTTTGTCCAACCCCAATAACTAAGTTCGGAAGGCGGTGACATATAATTAAATACATATCCAAAGTCACCGACTTCCGAACTTAGTTATTGGGGTTGGACAAAGCAAGTTTATTATTTTTTACTTTTCAGTTTTTCGGCGGTTTAATTTTTTTATTAAAAAGTTTTTATTTCATTATTTTTTGTGGCTAAAACCTACTAATTACTACATGCTTAATTTTTGAAATACACAACTCAGTATTAAAATCTGTGAGTAAACAATCAATCATCCCCTATTTTCTTACCCTTAGGGTTGGAATTTTTTAAGATTATAACTTAGATTAACACATAGGATACTTTTTATTCCGGTAGTACGTTCCCATGGGATAATTTCCGACATTTACGCGGGCGAAGCTGCGGGCGGAAACTAGGGAGATTATTTGAACTTACAGGTTTTTACTGTTATATTTTAAAGGTTTTTTTTTTGATGATGGCACATCAAATAACTGAGAGCGAGAGGGCGTTTCAGACTTTTACTGACTAAAACCCACTCGTGTTCCTTCAGTTGCGTGTGTGCCAGGGGCCATGGTATCTCTTTCATTCGAACAACCCGCACCCCTGGCAAAATATTTTGAAGGTTCTGTATCGAGAAAAGTATACAAAATAAAAACATTGACTGACATACACTGATGCAGATGGTTATAATACATACTTATACTCACATGTAGGTATGTATTATATCCATCTGTGAAAAAGGGCCAGAAATTTAAAAAAAAGTCTGCATCATTAGAAGCCCAAACAGTTTTTAGAGGTTCATTTATGTAAAAAAAGTTTGCATCATTAGAATGGTCTATAGGTTTTTGTAGATCTTTTAGATATTTCCCATAACTATGTAGACAAATTGGAATATTTGCACAATAAATGTAGTCGAAGTTCAAAGTAAAGATTCCAGGGCGGACCATAAAAGCTTCTTACCGTTCGTCATAGTCTGAATATATTAGAGCTATATATTATGTGCAGAGGTTTATCCAGTGAGGCAAACGCCGTAAATGTTTCTAGTATCAATATCTCTGGGGTTCCCTGTGTACCTTACAATATTATTGTTTTGTGAGTTTTATGTTTATGTTTCCGTCGCCAATATTTTGAGTGCGAAAGTATTTTACGGGACTTCTTTTGTAAACGTGGAATGTTTGATCAAAATCCAGTGTTTTATCTCTGAACTCGGCGACAGATTGTTGTTTGTTTAAACATTGACTTTGCACAGTTTGCACATAGTGTTGTTTGTTTACACATTGACTTTGCACAGTTTGCAAAAGGTGTTGTTTGTTTAAACATTGACTTTGCACAGTTTGCACAAGGTGTTGTTTGTTTAGACTTTGCACATGATGTAGTTTGTATTAAAACTTCAATTGTTTTTACAAGATTTTGTTTTTATATTTAATGCTCAAATCATTTAAATATTGCTTTATTATAAGTCTTTTCTTCAACCTAAGCTTTATCCTCTGTTTAAGTTAAAAAGGTTACTAGTTAACAAGTTTTCTTTAAGAATATTTCTGAGGATTACATTATTTTATGAAAGTCCTCCTTTGTACGACTACTTAAATAAAAGCTCAAGTTTTACGCCTAGATGGAAGAAATTAAAGCGTTCAAAGAGTTAAAAAATAAATTAATTTAGGAGTTGTGAAGTCAGTCTGGTGTGCCGTTATTTGTATTTTTTTAATTACAACGTAAAAATGAATACCTTTAGAGTAAATAACTTCGAAGGAAATTCTTAGAATTCAGCATTCTGTAGCGCTCAGTTTTTGAAAAGGAAATGTAATTTGTTGCTTCGGGAAGTGTATTATTGATCCTTGAACGAGTTTCATCCGAGTCAGCATCACCTTGGGCCGACACCCGTACTTCTAAGTGACATACAATTCAATTCCAAACTTAAATTGTTATGCATGACTCTCCAATTTGTGGGAATCGTTTCTCAGCACCACAAGTTAACTACATATTTATGAGGGCCGTGTAAGTTGGGGTGGAGAATATCAGAATATCTGGAGTTCTCTAGAATATGTATATTCCCTCATACATAAGCATAGTTTGTAAAAACTCTGTGGGTAGCTAAGGCGTGAACAGCGAGAGGGGATCGGTCCCGCGAGCCTGCGGGCTCTTGCCAGACGACGGGAACTACTTCACCGAACTAAACTTGAGAGTACCCATCTGAACGGTTTTCGTTTTCCTGGGATCATTTTCTTCTCCATAAAACTATATGTAATTACTTTTGCTGAAAGTATCTACTAACATTATTGGACTGACATACGAAGTTATTCTACTAAGGATTTCTGAATTTCTTCGGTATTCGTGAGAATTTAACGAAATTGATATATTGCAATAGTTTAGCCAAAGATCTCCAATCGTGACCACACATTTATCTAGCTAAGTAAAGGGGCCATGGGCTTAATGTGACGTGGGTGGCAAATGAATATGCGCACACGTCGCGTCACCCTGAGTTCGTTCACTCGCACTCCCACGCACGCGTCCGCGCAGCTATCCGGGAAGCGACGTTCAGCGAACACAATTATGAACCTATTGTATTGGACACGCTACGTACTTTGTAATTATAGATATCGTGCAAACTCGCTGCCGTGAAATAAATAACCTGGCATTGACAGTCAACTATTACTTTAATTCTAGTTTTTTACAATACCTAACAATTATTATATTTCCTACTAACTGCTAACTAACTTAATACGGCCTTAACTATGACTGAGACCAGTGGTAGTTCAGTGGTAATGGCTGCGACTTACGTGTTATATAGTTTATGGGTTCGAACCGCAGCATGCACTTTGTGTAAATTATTTCATCACCACTGCTCTCAAAACGGTGAAGGAAAGCATCGTGAGGAAACCGGCATGACTTAGAACCAAAAATTCTGAGACATGTGACATTTACCAACCCGTACTGGGCTCGCATGGTCGATTATAGCCCACTCCCTCTCACAGAGAGGCGGCCTGCGTCCCAGCAGTGGGCACGTTATAACTAACCATGATTCGTGTTAAGTCGAAATGATTAAACGGTCACACGTTACGAAGCCACAGTTCTTATTGAATATCGTCTTTCTCAGCGTGATGCATCACTCTCGAAAGTCGCCATCAATCATTCGGCACTGACTGACAGCTACAAACAATGCTGTATTATCGTGAATGCCGTTATGTCATTCAGCATGACATTACTTGCGCGTATTACGTGCTTATGTATTGAAAGCAGGAAATTGAGCGCCATAAAAAGCTTTGTATTAAGGATTTTTACATCATGGCTGAAAGAGAACAGCTGCATTTCCGTTCAGATTTTATATCACCTATTTTGTTACCGTTTTATATGCTAACGGCTACAAAATATTCGATTCAACAATCGCAACGCCCTCCGGTAGGTGACACATCGACGGCAAAGAAACGTCCATTCTACTTAGGATTCGACAGAGACATACTGAAGCAAGAAACTACGGACTAGATGGAATACACGTCAAAATACCCCAACTAGAGAGGTTTTCCAGATATGACTTGAAAAATTGGGTTGTTTGTCCAATATTCATAGCGTCGACCGCGATAAAGCCACCAGAATTGATGGCCGTCGAAATTGGCCTATTGACAAGTGACGTCATCGATTCCGGAGCGGCGGTGACGTTGGCACGTCTACACTCGACGCTGGTCCTGTGATGAATGTCGTTTTACTGAGGGTTGATCGTGATCGTTCCAGCCAGCCTTACCTACGCATGCGACCTATTTTCTATCGGAATACCCACGTGCTTACACAAATCACTCCACGTAAGCACTCGTAAACATATGGGCAGGAGCGAAGGGTGTGGATACCGGAATTAAACCCCGCCCCTATTAAGACAATCGAAACGTTATCTTAACGAGTGCTCGATTCTCGTCCTATACGTAGATAGATAATGAGATCGATAGGATCCCGTTAACAGTAAACGAAGATTAAACACCCGTATGTGTAATCTTCGAAGCACTGCCATTTGATGTCATGAGTTTTCGTTACGTTTTCTTATTGCAAAATGTAAATCTCCTAAATCCACTTTTCCAGTGAGAAGCTTTTCCAATATTAAATCTCCAAAAGGACCGAATCACGTAAGAGCCATTGTGTTACGTTTACATACATCTTCTTAGTTAAACAAATAATATGAAAGCCTTTTTTCAATTAAACTGATTTTTTATAGTCACTCAGCAATTTTTCATTCTCTTTGAATGTACAAATATGTATGAGAGATGAAGTAAGTATGTAGCATGTATTACATAAATAAATCAACTATATAATCAACTCAGGCGGGTAGTTAGCGATTATATTCACCATGCTCAATTTGCGGTCATCAGAAGCCTGAAAGTCTGACAACCACCCTTTCCAAGGGGTATCGTATTACTCAGTAACTGGGTTATGGAGGTCAGATATCAGTCGTTCCATGTAAAATACTGGTACTCAGCTGAATCCACTTAGCCGACCTATACATAATTGGGAAAAGAGTAGGCAGATTGATATTTCAATTTGCGGCAAATGTTTTTCTAATCAATGTTTTTCTAATTAATATTTGGTTGGGCGCCATTAAGATATTTTACGATCGATTACTGAAAATAATATAAAGGAAGCGAAGGCATGAAGTTTTAATATTTATTTCGTAAGTATTACATACGAAAACAATACAATATTAATATGAAACATTGTTCTGAAGTTATGACTTTTGCCCATGCATCAAAAATTATGCAATCGCGCATATTTCGAAAGTTCACTCACGGATCGCGATTGAATAGTTTCGATATTTACAGTATGTTCCAATATTTTCAAACTTTGCAGGTCAACTCTACTGAAATAATGTACAATACTCTACTCTCGCCGTATCTGTCATGAATTAAGTTTCGTGCATTTTGCATCAAAAATATCAAAATCCTTGCATAATATTAACGCGGCTCTACGAAGCTTGAGATATTACCCTTACTTGTTTATCTACTGCATAATGTGCCTTATGAAAATCTACAAGACACTAGGTACTACACATTATTTCGACTTTGTATTTTATGTGTTCCTCGGGACTGTTCCACTTTACCAGTAACGAGAAACATCACCTAGTGCGAGTTCATTTCAAACCGTTTAAAGACTTGAATGTCGACTAAACAAGGCAATAAATACTTTATAGGATTCCTGTGAGGCACAAAGGCGAATAGCGTTGCACTTGCATTTTATTGCGCCGCGCTCGTACTGCGATGAAGCCAGCGCCAGGCCCCGACAAAGTAAAGATGACAAAGAGACGTGAAATGTCATTTAACCTTTGTCGTGCATAGACGTCGTGACTCTTGTAGTTACGTAACAATAATGAGGTTTTAATACAACGTTACTGTAATAGATCGAATTCTTGGGCAATCTTTTGGTACAATTTCCGTGATGAACTTGAGCTAGGAGTGAAAAAACGTTGAGAAGGATGTGCGCTTGCGCAACTTGTAGAAATCAGCTGTGGTTTCTAGTTTACTGTGGTCGTACATAAGTCATAAGTGTTAATAACCTATGTATGACACATACTCGTGACTTGTAGCCATTTGCGATGGTTTAAAACACCTGGGATGCTATTGGAAACTTCCTTAGCGAAGTATCCATTCAAAAATGTAAAACAGCTTAGAAGATTGGATGAAGTTTTGATGAAATTAATGAAGCTATTAAAAAATATTATACACTGTTATTAACAAAAGTTTTCCCTTTGTTTCAGGTAAATTAGAGGAAGGAAAAGGCTAATTAGTGCGTGTGTGGTAATATACTATATTGGTTAGCTTTCAACCAAACAAAATTCAAAACCTGATTAATGGTAAGACAGACTAAGCTAACGATACATTTTATTCACATTAGGCATAACTACACTATACCTATAATAATAATAATAATAAGAGGTACGCGCTCAGTCTTTATATATGTTTAAAAGACTTGTCAAGGATCATTACCTGTCGTTGTAATCTGGTTCTCATACTTTACTGTAATTTTCGTCGAGTCTTCATTTATTTTCGTTCCTTATATATTTAGTATGTATGTATTTATGTATCTATTATATATTATATTTTATTATATTGTATATTTATTATTTGTGCCAACAACATTCCCATTTTATATCCAGACCAATCGCTGTCCATGCCAAGGTTGCCTGGAAGAGATCGCGGAAAGCGATAAGGCCGCCCATTGTATATTTTGTAGTGTACCTTGTTTTTTTTGTAATGTATTTTTTGTGGTGTACAATAAAGTATATATAAATAAATAAATAATAAATGAAATTTGTAAGTTTATGAGTGTGTTTGTAGGAAGTAATCTCTGGACCTACCGACCTACCTCCAGTCGGATTTAAAAAAAATCTTAGGCTATTTAACATAACGTTTCGATCCTTAGGGCCCGAGTATAAATGAATCGGAAATAACACTAAGTGTAAACGAAATAATAGCGACGGAAGGATATGGGATACGACGCGACGGGTTCGGGCCAGAATTTCACGCGAACAAAGTCACATAAGCCAGTTAGATAATAACCTTCACTGCAAAGCGTCAAGGGACTAATAATCAAAAATCGAAAATATACGTAGAAATCCTCGATAGGTACTCGTCAAAGTGAAAGGGTGTGCTACCAGAAAAATGGCTTAACAAAATCAGTTCCCGAGATATCTCCGGAGTGATGGATGCGGTGAGCGAGTCCGCTTAATTGCGAGCCTTCATCATTTATATTGTAGTCGTTTAATCACAGCGGACTGGACGCTAGGAGGTCCACGATAGCGCCCGCCGAGACACTTACCATTATATCTATTGGTGTCACAAATTGTGGACGTTTAGCGACGCTGCTCACAAATAAGACGGTAATTAAGTTGTATTGGGTGTCTGGCTAAAGATAGCGTCGACTAAACACCTTATACATAACATAACATCCTCAAGGGTTAGGGAAAGGTGATCTATAAGTGGTACACCGGCATTTCGCCAGTTATGTTTAAGGCCCATGTAATAAAGGGCGAACCTATTCCCATGAATCGGGCACAAACCCTCACCTCGGGCTGTTACCGAAAAAATCGTGATGAAAAATCTCAAAAACACTTTGCCCGAGTCGGGAATCAAACCCAGAAACTCAGGCTCAGCAGTAGCGCCACTGGAGCAACGAGGCCATACAGACACCTGTCACTCAGTGGTATTTGCAGTCTAGTCTAGTTTCGAGACTAGATTAGCCTTTAGGTTGCTTGTCGCAACGCTTCACTAACTACACCTTTCGAAGCACTTAGGTGACTGAACTAGGTACTCAATACTCAATGACTTACTAATTGAGTTTGAAGTCTTCCAATTTACCCGTTTATCACGTTTTGTATAGAATCATTATCATTTTAACCGAAAGACGTCCACTGCTGGATATAGGCCTCCCCCAAGCACCGTCACTTCGACCGGTTCTGAGCCTCTCGCATCCAGCGGATTCTTGCAACCTTCACCAGGTCATCGGTCCATCTTGTGGGAGGCCAGGCCAGGTCTTGTGGGTTCTGTATTTGGCTTCATCAAAACTTTTCGTCCAAAATATAATATTTCCGTTCCTTATAACGTTAACTAAGCAATTAGGCTTCCCACGCGTTGTCGGCTTTACATGAACAATTAAGAAAAATGATTCACCATTTTAAATAACCCTGTGATATCCGTATCTATAAATAAGTCCAATTTGTCCTTCACCTTCATATTTACAAATACTTAAGCTCCGAGCTCTGTGGCTCACAAATTGTTGCTTTTAAATCATCATCATCTACCTAGCCTCTTCCAACTACATATGTACGATACCCCTTGGTAAAACTGGTTGTCAGACTTTCGGGCTTCTGACAACCCGTAACGACTGTCAAAGATCCACAAATGACAGCCGGGCGTGTTTGTGCTTTCCGAGGTACGGAGGGGGGCGGGCACGGGGGTGTTTGAATGAGAACCTTAATTGTTGCGTCAACTTACGGAATGCCACAGGCAATGAAATCGCACCGTGTAAATAAGGCTTTATTCACATTTTTTATGTCCGCGAAACAGAGACAATTTACAATCTACATGAATCATACACCTGTGATCACACCACTCTAACTGCACAATTCGAAGGAAAAGGCTAACCATTGCATTATTTAATTTAAAAATACCTCTGCTCAAAAACTGTCAAAATGAAAGACATTGCCTGTGTGTCCAGATTTACCCCACTGATCAAGAAAAAGGTTAAATACTTAATCATTTTATCTATTCTTTCAAATGAAGAAAATTAAATCCGTTAGTGAGATGAAATATTACCCTATGAATATTAGTTTTCTAGCTCGACTATTTCCATTCGTTTCCCTGCATCCTATTTATCAACTGCGCCATAGTCTCAGTGACATCCTTTATGTGTAACTGGGGACTCGTAACTTTTTAACATTTTATATTATGCTAGTGGAGGAGTTTGTCAGCACTACTTACTAACATTATTTGCTAGCTCTGTAACGTATAAAGAAATATCACAGCTCAAGGTTGTTTTTAGAAGCAAATGCTCATAAATCTTTCATATTAAATTAATTGAAGTTACCGTCTGAAAGCCTTTTAAATCCTGAACGACTAACAAAGATTCAGTAAATATTTATCTTTCACTAAAGAATGTTACATTATTTTGTCAGCAAGTTTAATGTACGATTTATTAATCTATATATTAAAAGAAGTTCTTAGAATAACTATTACTACTGGTGGTCCAGCTGTCGAAATACGACCATAATTAATTCATAACAATTTTAAATTTAACGTGATTAAGGTTCTATTGTCAATTATTAAAAAATAAAAGGATTCTGCACTCCTAAACTCTTACTGTGCCAAATTTCACACTCCTCCGTCCCCACAGTTTTCGTAAAGAGTGGTACAAATATTTTGCTTCACGTATAATATTAATATTATATATATAGATATCCTTAATTATATAGTCATTGTGGAAAAACGACCGCGCTAACAATTCCATACTCATAAATTATCTGTCATATTTGGTACTTTTCTCCGCGGTTGGAAAATGAAGCTTTCACATTAATGATTGTAAAATGTAACGAGGTGCTCTCGTATATTTGTTTAGGACGGGCTTTATTCCAAGAGATTAAAACAGTAGCAATTAACGTGAGGGATGGCGGCCACCATAATATCTTCTTACAGAAGTTTATAGGACCCTCGTGAACCGTTATAAAATAGGAAATTGTGTATATCACACGCTGGGGAATTGGATCCAGCTTTTAGTGAAGGAGAACTATTAGTTTTATTTTATTAGTGTTTAAAGGTTAAAACATTTGGGTCAGAGCGGGTTGGTTTTTTTTTTTTTTTTTTTTTTTTTTTTTTGGGTGGGAAATCATCAAATGACTTCTCCTGCTGAGTAGAGCAGGAGGGCGTGTCAGACTTTTACTGACTAAAACCCACCCGTGTTCCCTCAGTAGCCCGTATGCCAGGGGCCGTGGTATCTCTTTCGAACAAACCCGCACCCCTGGCAGGCATCGGCCCTTGCGGACCCCACCAGTGGTTGCTGACATCTTTGACGGCGCGCGTGAGGAACACAACGCGCCGTCCTGTCTACCACTTTTCGGCCGCAGAGGATAGGGAGAGCGGCTGACGCTATACCGACACTCCTCTTCCCCTGCGGCCCCACCGCGTCCGCCATCAAACGGTGGCGGCCCCGTCCAGGCCACGGACGGGAAGAGCGCTGCTCAGAAGCACCGGCACTCCTCCTCTACCGCAGCCTGTAACCCTCAGCCGCGATGCCTCCCATTCGACATCGCGGCCCACCTCAGTTGCGGTGCACCTCACCGCAACCTACTTTTTGGCCGCTACGTCAATGGCTTGAAGGCAAAAGCCCTGACGAGCGGCCCCACCGTTGGGTTCCTCTTGGCTTCACCGTGGATGGGAGACCACGGTTACTAAGCCCCCCCGCAACGACAATGCGGGAACCCACTCGGGGGGGAGAGCGGGTTGGTCAAGGATTGGTGTAGCTGTAATGGTATTAAAGTTAAGTGTTATTAAAAGCTACGCTACTTAGTGCAGCCACTTTTGTAGTTTTTCATCCAGCTGTTAATATTTTTGACTTTCAAAATGGTCTATTTTTCTTCTTTGTTTTTTACGCTTGTTACCTATCATAATATTATATTGTGCTGACATAGTCAAATACATATACGGGATAAGATTTTAACCAGTGTGCAAACTATGATTTTTCGTCGGTTCTACAAAAAAATAAATCAGCTGTTCCATACATTTTGACTGCGTAGGTATTGCACTTTTCTATGAAACAGCAGATTTTATTTTTGTATAACCGACGAAATTTTTTGCGCTGGGGTGTCTAGAACGGTTTGCTGAATTCATGGTTACAGTTTGCGCACTGGATAAAAACTTGTCCTGTATAATATCTGCCTATAAAGTTCCCACAATGGCCGTAATCCACCACGCGGGCCCAGTGCTGGTTGGTAGATGCCACATGTCTTCGAATGTTTGGTTCTAATGCCGGTTTCCTCACGATGTTTTCTGAAATAATTTACTCGAAGTCTGCCTGGGTTCCACCCTACGACCTACAACTTGTAAGTCGTGGCCGTTACCACGGGGCCACCACTGCTCAAACGTCTTTCTTATATATATATATTATATTATACATGCTTCCTTCTGTTTTCCCAAGAAAACAACAAGAGATAGGAAATCGCGCTCAATTATACCTCGTGTGGACAGGTATGTAAACTCGCGAGCTAGCACAATATCCCACAGTGACGTAATGGAAAGACAACATTTATGTAATTTTAATACAAAAGTCGTCAAAGTCCCGGAATGTTTAAGTTGGCGGCGCTCGCGACAAAAGCTTCTGAATTAATTAGACTTCATGTTTCTTCAAGCTAAATTAGAAGGTGCTTGTAGTCTGTCGCATTTTGTCACACTACTTGTTATTATTCAGAAGTTCTTTGTTATGATATAGGTGCTTTACTGTAATACGCTAAAAGGGTAAGGGTCATACGTCTTGTTGTGTATAATATATTCCCTAATACACTTTGTTACCCTTGTCCGGATTCTGCTACAAAGTGTTTACGAATATACAACACAGCAACTTCCTATCTAGATTTTGCTACCTATAAGAAAGCTTGTAAAAAGAAGGTTAAGTATTTACATCGTTTTTGATAAAACGAAAAAGAAACTCCATTAAGTAACAAATAAAAACAATTTTAAATGAGGAACATAACTCGTTGAACAGAAATATTTTCGTGGCAAGGGTTGTTTCAAAGTCAATATATTCATGCCTTGTTCACCACCTAACTAGAATTAGCGGAATACGTAGAAACGTAAACGTAACAAATATGTGAGGCTATTTCCGAGGGCAGGCTGCCACGCGACACCACGAGCAACATGTAGTGTATGTATTTAAATTAAATTTGCATAATTCAGCACAGCAAAAGCTTTCACATTAGCCCGGATTCCGTGGGACAGCACCACGCAGTTTTATTTGTTCCCGTCGCTATATGAAGAGCATAGCTTAGGATTACCCTTTGTAAATATTGAAACAGTCATCCAATCTTGAATGGCTTTAATGCCGTCGCGATCTACCAGGGTCGCAGGATTTACTGAGAGGAAATTTTGGAAGTAATGTGCCCCGTATATACTGTACGTTTCATATGGAAACTAAGTGAATAGCGAAATCAGACCACATTAGTCTGTGTTGCGGGCGTATTAGATTCTTCATTCACAAGTATAGCTTTATTTTATGTAGATACTATGTTTTCATTATAAGTTCTATATGCCCGGAAACATTTATAAATTCAAATAGCGTTTGACACATTTCCTTGAATAACATAAAAAAAAAAAGATTTTATTTCTGTAAGTAGTTTTGTACAAACACTTTAACACGTCAATCATATTTTAAAACTAGATGCGTTTCCTATCTGACTACTCTGAGAAGAAACGCCGAAACAAACTCAGAGGTCACAGTCTCTTTTAAAGTCCAGACGTAATCTTGGTCAGATCATGTGAAGACCACATGGTCTTGTATGTAGATAGGAGACTGAAACGGTCTTTTGGGAAACAACCACATATTGAGTGGACCTGTCGAGTCAAAGCACGTATTTCACAGTAATCCTGCAGCTCAACGCAAAATTGCTCAACGATATTGAAATATTAAAAATATATTAAAAATAATATTATAAACGAAAAACAAGGAGTCTTTTGTGGTAAAAGTAACCGTCACATCAAATCGTACTGTATGTCACGTAATGCAAAAACATTCCCTCGGACCCTAGCAATGGATTCACAATATGTATAAATAAGAAAGTCTTTTCTTTAACATTTTCATTTTCTCGAAAGACGCACGAGTAATTCTCTCGGTTGCCCCTGTCTTACAGAATCAAACTGAAACAAATGATCGGTAATCCCTCTTAAGCCTAAAGGGAATTCTTGAGAATCAATGAAATTCCCGCCCCTTGTAGGTGACCTTGTCGGGGCGCTCCCCGCCCAATCTCTTGTCAATTTTCTTATTATCGGAATATGGAATCGCAGTCGTTGCTTAGATAGACTCCAAGATATAAGGTATTTGCGCCCATGATCTATATTTTCTATTCGAGCTTCTAAAAGGGTTCTCGAAGACTATAGAGTTTCCTCTATTTGTATGAACATTATTCAATTTCAATATACGTGTTTTTGTAAAATATTCCATTGATGCGTATTGTGATAAATATAGACGCTTGTATCAATTTCCCATACGTGTCATATTGATAAAATAGAGTAGTGTGAAATGTGATAAATATGAGAATACTAGTTTGTGCCAGCGGCTTCGCCGCGTGACTTTCGCGACGTACTACTAGGATAAAAGTATCCTATGTGCTAATCAAGATTATGAACTAAATGTTTGCCAAATTTCACCTAAATCCGTTGAACCGTTTTCGCGTCATTGAGTAACGAATACCCAAACTCTTACATTTATGATATTCGGAGGATAATGTGGCTATAATTTCTAAACCAGTATCTGCAATGTGTTATCGAATTTAGTTGGGGGAGCGTACAACGTTCGTGAATTTCTTTGACATCCCTTAGGACGTCCGGGCTCTCCGGGATAATGGAATCCTGGGCCTTTAATATTGCGCTAATCGTAAACCTGCCATTTGTACAGACTTACCTTTCGGGTTTGTGGTATTTTTTCTTGCGATTATTTATCCTTTACCCATGTCAGACAACATTTTGAGTATTTTTTTTTAACTTTATGTACCTAGCTATCATACCAATATTATAAATGTGAAAGGCTGTTTGTTCTGATGTTTTATTGCTAAACCACCCAAAAGAGGCCGAACGGATTTGCCTGAAATTTGACACGCAGATAGTTTATAACCTGGCTTAACACATAGGATACTTTTATCCTGGTAGTACGTTCTCGTGGGATTATTTCCGGCCTCCACGCGGGCGATGCCGCTTGCAAAGTCATCACTTCATCAGGCTAGATAAGTTGGATTCCGCAAGCAACAATTCACATTTAGTTACATAATGAACACAGACTAAAGTGAAAATTAGAGCTCTCATTATAGGTAATTCATCTAAGTTGTACACTTTCTACTGGTCCTGTCCTCCGCCACAATCTCGCTCTAATTTGCCGTGACATTGCGGTGCAAATACGTTTGAAAGTAGTTACGTCGCAATTTAAATAAAAGTTCCACTTTACATTGAAATTAAAGATCTCTCAACAATTCATTGAATTTTAACATTCCTCTTTTCTCTTACCCTGCAGATCAGGGCCCCAATTATGTATGGTTATAATGATTCCCCACGGAATCTAACTACGTTAAAACTACGTCAGTATCGCGTTTTGTAAAAACCGATGTAATGGTAAGGAATCTAAAAGTCATATTTTGTATGTTCCAAGACAATTAATCGATATTTATTAGCAGATGTCGTGTGTGATCTATAAGGAATTGACGTGGTTTCGAAGTAAGTAATAATTAAGTGGTTATACTGAATTAGGGTCCAGAGGGGTAGTTGCGTATCGCAACTAACTGTAGGAATGGCTTTCTTTTTGACAGTTCAACAATATTCATTGCGTTATTTACGTTGTTGAGCAGACAAATATTTCGAACATATGAAGCAATGGATTAGCACGTGTTTCTGTGACAAATAAATCCATTTTTCTTTCTTTCTTTCAATATCCTACAAAATTATTCAGATTCCGCTTGATCGTGTGTTACGCCATTAGGGTTACAGTTTATCAAAATTCAGAATAATCTCTAGTCTTTAGCGCCCTAAGAGTGACACGCATGACCGCACATACATTATAGTGCTTTATAATTAGCTCTATTTTATTTAGCAAAGAGAAGTTAGTGTAATCGACATTTTAGGGGTTCGGGTCGAGTTTGTTTAGGACTGGACGTAACCTCTCCGAATATTGGGAGCGTGATTGGGCGCGCGAGTGGTCCTATATTTATTGTGTACATAAATCTTTAAGAAAAAGGTAAATACGGGGGATGAAGACGTTATATTTCTCCGAGACATGTTCAGTCGAAAGTAAACTCGTATTTGTTCAACCTCTCTATTTTTATCCGTTAAGACCAGGATTTATGTGATGTAGTTTGTGCCGAAGCGTAATCTCTGCATTAGCACATTGTAAAAAATGGTTGTTAATATTATGTAGTTGTATTTACTTTGTACCTCTATTAGATTATGTCCGGTTAGTGCATGTAGTACACGTTGTGTCACACGCCATATTGAGATTGCCTTAATTAGTAGTCTGCATCAAGCTACATCCTTGTTTGTTTGATTACCGTAATAAGGTCTATATGATCTTGGCGGAAAAAAAATCTGCCATTGCTGTACAAAATCATGTATGATAGAAATTAAAGATATACAATATTGTTTTTCACTTCATTTTAAGATTTTTATCTACGTCCTGTTAGAAATGACGAGAACATATAAAATATGTTAAAATACAATTACTCATAATAGTAATGAATTGTTAAAGTAGTATCTGAAGAAGTCAAAGTATGATGAGGTCTACACTTTCTACGCGTATCTTTGGATGGTATGTTACAGGGCCATCTATTCAGATTATATTTGTTTCTATTGCTGCTGCTGTAATAAAAGTCCAAGCCTTCCGTTATTGCCTATTCTCACCACTTGCGTGAGAATAATAATAAAAATAACTTCCCTTATTCCAGCCAATAAATGGTACGCACAACAATGACCCACTCTCCACTTAATAAAACCTCATGTTAATTTATTTGTCGGTGCAGCAAGTGGCGCCGTCTAGTTTTGCTACGAAGTAACTAAGAACCACCTAAGAGGTCGGATAACATCATCACTGGTTGGTGAAAGTCAGGACCGTCTTTTCCATTGGCCATTCTAGGAACTTGCCCAAGACCCCGCGATCCGTGGGACGCTCCTACATCCTGGCAGCTAAGAAAACCTAAGTTCCCAAGCGAGTTCTAAAATCGAACTCGCTTCTCTCGCTCTTTACATTCTTTTCTTCAGCATAGATCGACAAAGGAACTCCTATTTCTGTATGATTGGTCAAAAGACAACCTAACCTATGCGTGGACTGCCAGGGGTGCGGGTTTGTTCGAAAGAGATACCACAGCCTCTGGCATACGGGCTACTGAGGGAACACGGGTGGGTTTTAGTCAGTAAAAGTCTGACACGCCCTCCTGCTCTACTCAGCAGGAGAAGTCATTTGATGATTTCCCAACCAAAAAAAAAAACCTATGCGTGGAAAATATAAAAATAAAATTGAGCTCGTTCCTTACATCCAACTTTTCCTATCGAGGCCTCATTTTCATAAAGTGCTCAGGAGCTCCACTAGGTTAAAGACGCTCCTGGTGACAGTCACTCTAGCAGAACGTCTCATCGATGGTTGCGTGGCGGGGGTCAGGGGGCCCGCTGGCGTACCACGTCCACAACAAACTGCTATATTGCGGAACAATCCTGATGACATTGAAGCTTCTGAACCAACAGTACAATGACCACTTTTGGTTAAGACTATCCTGCATCGTTATAACAAACTAGCTTTTGCCCGCGGCTCCGCCCGCCTGGATGGCGATGGCGGTTAGCGCATAAAAAGTACCCTATGTCCTGCACCATATCCCAAGCTATATCTCTGCCAAATTTCATAATGATCGGTACAGCAGTTTAGGCGTGAAAGCGTAACCGACAGAGTTACTTTCGCATTTATAATATTATACATAATTATAGGGATTTCATCATGTAGCCACCATGCGCCGGTCCCTGTTATGAACTTAGTGAATTACGTCGAAAATTCGAAATACCCAAAATTGTTGTCGCAAGTTCCATCGTTCGGTTTATGCGCGTTATAAATTAATAAGGAGTTACATTCTGACTGCCAAGTCCCATAATGGGCAGGTGGAATAGGCAAGCGCTTTGTGGACTAACTACACTTGTTATTGAATAGTTTCAGTCAACAATGTGCCCCTGAACAAAGGGAACATTTCGGGCTTTGGTCAGATACTTTCTTATTTATATCACAACTTCACAGTCGGAGTTTCGAGTTTTCTTTTGTTGTATGTTTGTGGTAGTTCAACATTCGCGGTTGTGCAAGCTCATCACAAATTTTAGTGTTTGTTTTGTTGAATTTTTTGCTTTGTACATAGAGTAATGAAGTCGGTTATTGTTTTTCCTTTTTATTAATGTAGGTATGTTTCACATTTATCCGGGTTCACTTAGTTTTACAGTTTATTTGGGCGCTGAATATTTTAAATATTTGAATCCTACTGCTTTCTTATATTATTTTTATTATCTTCCACAAGTTTTTAAATTAATCCTAACTGATATTATTAAGGCGAGAGTAGGTAAGTTTGGTTGTTAATTACTCTGTCACACTAAACCGGCTGTACGGATTAGGATGAAATTTAGGAGACATAGGCTACTTTTCATCTTGAATCGCAGACGAAGTCGCGAGCAACAGCTAGTAGGTACCTACCTGATATGTGAACATCTGAAACCTCTGAAATCTGACATGTAGTGTTTAACAATGGAAACGATAAATAATTCAAATCATAATATTTCTGCTTTAAAAGCCGATTCGTTAGTTCCCATTGTTTGCTGTTTTCAGTGGGCGAGTCTACTTCGCTGAAGTTGAGACATCTAAAAGCCTTAAAACGGCAGTTTTAAAACTCATGCTATTCACATTTAAAATAAAAGCAAGAAAATTGAACACATTTATTAGAACCAGCAACGAAATCAATTGTAATATTATAAATTCGGAAAAAACTGGCTGTGTGTTACCTTGCCACGCCTAAACTATTGAACGGATTTTGATAAAATTTGTCAAGGAAATACGAGTAGATGGCATTCTGCAGAAACACCTAGGCTACTTTTTATCCCGGTAACACGTTCCGTGGGATAATTTCAGACAACCACGCGGTCGAAGCTGCGGGCAGAAGCCTAGTACGCCTAGCTAGTACCAACTTTATATTTCCGAGAACGGGGACTTTGTCGCAAGAAGACCCTTTCCTTTCCCTGTTCACTCCCACATGTAGATTACTTACATGTTCTGAAACAACCCGGGTAAACCACTAGCATAATTTTAGGGCCCATTAACTTCGTAATGCCTCAGAGTATGTATAAATCAACAACGCAATGTGGTCCTGTAAAGCAATTAGCCCGTGACACTCGCCCTGAGCGCACGTGCTAATTGTTCCTGCCTACCGCTGCGTGACTCATCCTCCGCCGCCAACCTGACTCGCCGCGCCCCGCTGCGAACACTACGAATTAATAACCCAATTAATTTAATTATTGACTGGGTTATTAATTACACCAAAAACTGTCTTTTTCAAGGCAAACATCTGTTTCTTTACGGAAGTAAATCGTCAAGTAAATTCACTTGGCCCCTTCTGGGTAAAATCCACAGTTTCGTGGTTCTCGGTGGAAACCTTACGGTGCCAACGAAACCGAGAGGGTGTTGTCCCAACACACCCGCCGAACCTCTTCAAGGCAAGGCAGTGAATTGGACGGGTCCCAGACCGACGGCCTTGGGGGATCTCCTAGTCGTCACTGGTGACAGTGTTCCTTCCACAGCTACACACCTAGTGTCTTTGGGGCGTGTCTACGCCCCTCGCGCTAGACTGACAGGGCCCTGTTGCACATTAAGATTGGCAACAGGTTTACAAGCTTAGGGCTCACCCGAGGTACACATCTCCCTGTCTATACCCGACAGGGAGGAATCACACATCCCCGGGCATCCCCCCGGGGAAGTAGACGTTAGGTTGATAGGAGTTATTAGGGACTCAGGCTCACTCCTTATGAGTGGGAAGTAGGTCACCCCCCACCCCTTTTCAACATGGACGTTTCCGACGACGCCTTCTGGGCGTCGTTCGAAACGAACATGAAAAATCCCGTGTTTCGCGCACGGGTCAACCGTATCTTGGGTTACGAAAAACCCACTTTTCCCACCGCGACCGCGACCGAGACCGCGTATAAACCCCCCGCGCCCGTTATAACTTATAACGATTCCCCGGCTTCACCGGCCTTGGCAACCCCGCAATCCCAGGAGCTTTTCTCCGACGCAGCGTCCGACCTTATGGACGCTGAAGATTGCCCTTGCACCCCCGAATCGCCAGGAACAGCTTGTTTCTCCTCTCCCTCCTCGAACGAAGAGGAAGTGGCAGAGACTCAAGTGACTCAAGAAGAGGGCTTCACCCCAGTTGAGTCAAAGTCGAAGGGGAAGAAGAGAAAGAAGAAAGTCTGCGATTCCTCGCGATCTTCTAAAATTACCGCGCTCGTAACCGACCGCCCCCCCACCCCTTTCCCGACCGAGTCGACCCCCGCGACCCCCGCAACCCCCGCGATCCCCGCAACCCCCGCGACCCCCGCGACTGCGACCGCGACCGCGCCCGCACCCACCGCCGTACCCCGCGCCGCTGCGGGGAAAAAGGTGCCCGTTCCGCCCCCTGTCTTCATCCAAGACAAATCAAAATGGACCGACGTGTCCAAATGGTGCTTAGAGCAAAAGATTGCCTACACCAGCGCCCGCACCACCCTCCAAGGGATAAAGGTAGCGATCCCGACGGCTAGCGACTACCGCAGCCTTACCAAACTCCTCCGAAACCGAAACGTGTCCTTCCACACGTACGCCCTTGCTGAAGACCGACAGACACGAGTTGTCCTCAAGAGGGTTCCGGTCGAAATAACCGTTGACGAAGTCAAGGCCGACCTTGACTTTCAAAATATCCCTTACACCGAAGTGCACCGGATGCACCGCGCCCGCCGCGGAGTGCCATACGATATGGTGCTCGTAGTATGCCCGCCCTTTGAGGGCCATAACCCGATTTTTAATCTCCGCACAATCTGCAACCTGTCCGGCATTCGGATCGAAAAGCCCTACAAGACGGGAACAATCGGCCAATGCCACAGGTGTCAATTGTACGGACACGCGCAATCGCACTGTTACGCCACCCCGAGGTGCGTAAAGTGCTTAGGTAGTCACGGTACAGCGGATTGTACCAGGCCTAAGGACCGCTCCTTGTGCACGGAACCGCCGAGCTGCGTCTTATGCGGCGAAGCCGGTCACCCGGCCAACTATAGGGGGTGCTCGAAAGCACCCAAAACCACTTCTCCCAAGCTGGTGAAGCGTGCCGACGCCCGCCAGCAAAGGGAAGCCCCCTCAGGGTACCTCCCAGAAAGGCTCAGTCCTCAGAGACCGAGCCCCTGGAACTTCCTGAACCACCAGCAGGCATTCCCTGCGATGGCTTCAGCCAGGCCCGTCCCCGCGCCCATCCCTCAGTCCAAGAACCCGGGTTCAGGCGCTCCCGCGCCCCCTACCGCACCTCTTACCGCGACCACCGCCGCCGCGCCCCCCGCCGCCGCGACCCCCGCGTCCCGCGACCCCCGCGTTGGAGCACGCCCCGAGGCGCGCCCCGCACCCACTTACGCCGGTCCCATGACCATGTCCCCCGCAGTCGTGCATCAAAAGCTCGATAACGCGTTTTTCACTTTCTGCACCCCCCGTGCCCATCAGATGGCCATGGAGGTAGATGCCGCCACAAAGGCAGGCGATATCCTTAGGATATACGCCATCTATGATGCGTACCCTGACATTACGCAAGCCCTTTTAAACGCTAGACTTTCCGTGAACCACAATGGATAATACGGCCCCTACGCGTACTAAACCCCGATCCCTAAAAATAGGAACTTTTAACGCCAACGGTATCCGTACCCAAAGGGATGAGATCGCCACGTTCCTCCGCGACCATCACTTGGATATCCTGTTAGTTCAAGAGACGTTCTTAAAACCCTGCTATCGTGACCCGAGAATTGCCAACTATAAAATAGTTCGCAACGACAGAGCACATTGCCATAAGGGTGGAACTCTCATTTATTACAAAAAGTCCCTACACTGCATTCCTATGGATGCCCCCCCCCTCTCCCGATTAGAAGTGTCAGTCTGCCGACTGGGCATGACGGGTCATCAACCCATCACACTAGTCTCAGCCTACCTTCCTCCCCAGACCGAATCCGAGGACTTTCAACTGTTCTCCAATGACCTCACCGCCCTGTTGAGCATGAGCGACTCCGTTATCATAGCGGGCGACCTCAATGCGAAACACCCCGCGTGGAATAGTTCCAGGGAATCGACCAGAGGGAGACACCTGTTCAACCTCTGCTCGACCCTGTCCTTCGACGTCATCGCCCCGATGTCGCCGACTCATTTCCCCCACACAGTGGATCACAGACCTGACGTACTCGACATTGCAATTCTGAAAAGGATCAACCTACGGTTGAATTCCATAGAGGCAATAAACGAGCTCACCTCTGACCACCGTCCGGTAGTCGTGCATCTGGCCCCCCGCACGGGTCTCCCAGATACCGACCAACCTCCGCTCACCAAAGTGGTAACAGACTGGAGGAGAGTAAGCGATTCGCTGAAATCCAACACATCCGCCCACTTGGACGCCATCCCCGACCATTTCGACTCTCTAGCGGACACAACGGCCGCGATCGACTCATTCACGGGTCACGTACAATCTGTCCTGAACGACTGTTCGAGGCGGGTTCCGGTAGGGGAAGACCCCCGCTGGAAGCTGCCGGACGATGTACGCGAACTGCTGAATGAGAAGAACGCGGCCGTTCGTGCCTACAGCAACTTTCCCTGCGACGCGAACAAAGCTCACATGCGCTATTTACAGCGAGCTGTAAAGACACGCATGTCGGAGCTACGGGACGCGGGCTGGGACAAGATGCTGAGCGAGTTGGAACCCACGCACTTAGCTTTCTGGGAACTCCAGAGGAAACTCAAGTCCCGAGAAATAGCCACCATGCCCCCCCTGACCCGGCCCGATGGCACCGTTGCTTTCGACGACATCGAAAAGGCCGAATGCCTCGCCGATAGTCTTGAGGCCCAATGCACACCCAGCTCTCTACCTGTAGACCAAGCACACCTCGATGAGGTGGACGCTGAAGTCGAACGTAGAACCTCTCTCCCGCCCGTCGAAGACCCTGATGATCCATTACCTCTCGTCACCCCGGACGAAGTTCACGAGATCATCAAGGGTCTGAAACCCCGAAAGGCCCCCGGAGCTGACGGCATCACCAATAAGGTGATCCAGATGCTACCCGCCCACCTGATCATGCTCTTGACCACCATCTTCAATGGAGCCTTGAGCAATAACATCTTCCCCCAAGCCTGGAAGCAAGCCACGGTCATTGGCTTTGAAAAACCAGGCAAACCCAAAACGGAGCCCGCGAGCTACCGGCCCATCAGTTTACTGGACAGCCTCGGAAAAATCTATGAGCGACTTATTTACAAGCGACTCAGGGACTTCGCCGAGACTAAAGGCCTGATACCCAACGAGCAGTTCGGCTTCCGAACCCAGCACAGTTGCGTACAACAGGTACACCGGATCGTAGAGCATATAGGCGTTGGTCTCCAACGCAACTATGCGACCGGTGCAGTATTTTTCGACATAGCGAAAGCCTTCGACAAGGTCTGGCACAACGGCTTGATTTACAAGCTGTACAAACTCGGCGTGCCGGACCGACTCGTACTCATCTTACGAGATTTTCTGTCGAACCGCACCTTTCGCTATCGCATCGAAGGGGCTCTCTCATCCCCCCACCCGATTCGCGCCGGCGTCCCTCAGGGCGCCGTGCTATCCCCTCTCATATTTACGCTGTTCACCAGCGATATCCCCAAGAGTGGTAAGGCTCAGTTGGCTCTGTTCGCAGACGACACGGCCATCTACCACTCTGGGCGTAGTTCCAAAGCGATAGCCAAATCCCTCCAGACCGCAGTCAACGTACTCGGTGCATGGTTTAGGAAATGGCGAATCGAACTAAATCCGGACAAGAGCCAGGCGGTTCTCTTTAAGAGACCGCAGCGCCGCCAAGACCCCCTCCCGGCCATCTCCATATTCGGCAAGCCGATCCCTTGGGAAAAGCAAGCCAAATACCTTGGAGTAATTCTAGATCAGCACCTCTCCTTCTCTGAGCATATCAGGAAGGCGCGCTCACGCGCCGCCTTCGCTCTCGGAAGGTTGCATTCTGTTCTGAACGCACGTAGCAAATTGTCACTCAAGTGCAAATTGCGTATTTACACGGCGTGCATAAGGCCCATCATGACGTATGCATGTGCAGTCTTTGCACACACGCACCCCCGACACATCCATAGGATGCAGACCCTCCAAAACCGTTTCCTCCGCCAAGCCACAGGCTCCCCATGGTACGTTCGGAACGAGATCCTCCATCTCGATCTGAAAATGCCCACTATTGCTCAATTCATGAAACGCAACTCGAAGCGTTTCTTCGATAAAGCCGAGATACATCGCAATCCCTTGATTGTGAAGGCCGCCAGTTATGTCCCCAGTAGAATCAGTAGTATTCGCAGGCCGAAACATGTCCTCTCAGACCCAGACGACCCCATCACTGTTCTCCAAGAAAAGAATAGGGCCACCAGTACAGTACACAAAAACAAACGACGACCGTCCTACCGACCTCGCCGCCGAGGTCCTCGCGCCCCGCGAAGACTCCCGAGTAGCGATCAGACCCCCGACCGTCCCTTGCTCGTTGATGCGCCAGCCCGCGCCGCAGCTGAGCCAGTAGCTTTAAATTCCCCGTCTAATAATCATGAAAATAATACCTTGATCCAGCCTGTCCCTGATAGTACTAGCTGCCCCCCCCCCGCCAGCGACTCCCTGAGCCGAGGTTCGTACCCCACAGGGGGTGCCCTCAGTGCGCAGTCGTTTTAGGTTTAAGTAGGTTTACGCCCTGGCTGGAGGCTTTTAGATTCCTAAAAACCTTCACAGGAAAGTCCGGTTGAGCAGTCACGGCCTCTCAAGGTCAACTGCGAGATGCCATTCACAAAAAAAAAAAAAAAAAAAAAAAAAAAGGTCCTGTAAAGAGTTCCTTCAACTTTATATGCGTAGGGGTGAACAAAAACAGTATCTACCTCAAATATCAGAGCGTCGAATTCAGTGGAGTCCATCTCTTTATTTCCTCTTCAAAGCGGGACAGCTGAAGAGATTCTCAGGAAAACTTTATGATTCAAGATTTCAACGTTGTCAAGCGTAAACATAACCTAGTTTTGTTTTTGTGGTTCCCTAAACGATATTTCTGCTGTTCCTAGTTGAATAATTATACTTTTTTGTTGTTTTTGTAGCACCCGTCACACTACTCGCCCTGTTCCTTTTGACACATACG
The DNA here is from genome assembly GCA_949987655.1 of Polymixis flavicincta. Classification (NCBI taxonomy): domain Eukaryota; kingdom Metazoa; phylum Arthropoda; class Insecta; order Lepidoptera; family Noctuidae; genus Polymixis; species Polymixis flavicincta. The sequence goes on along the minus strand of OX465177.1, from coordinate 6,917,754 downwards.
TATATTATATCACAAGAACACTTCGAGTGACAATAAAAATAACGATTGTTCCAGAAACTTTGTCCCAGTTAAAGCTTCGCTTCCATTTCTCAAATGACTCGTACAAATCTTGTTTTTACTTTTTTGTGAGTTACTACGAAAAAGACTTTTATCCTTCTCGTATGCAATGTTATTATTCATACTTATTACGAGAGCTGCAACATCTTTCAGAGATGCAGGATGCTGCAGCTACATGACTTCGCAGAAACAAATGAATTTAATTTAAAATGTGAGTCTGCCATTGTTATTTTTTGTTGTTTTAAAAATACTGCAGCGCCAGTTATGATAAATTGGAACAAGTATCGCGCTACTGATACTGTTGGTAATAATAACAACGTAGAATATGAATTGTTTGTACACAAAACACTGCTGTATGTGAGTGGTGTTTGTCGTCGCCGTGCCCGCGGCCGAGCGGCCCGAGGCGCGATCCGATCAGCCGGTGACGCCTATTAAACCCGCAGAGTGGGAACCCGTGTTAACCTGAGTTTGCTTTTGTCTTAGCAACGGGGTGTAGGTGGCAACTCAATAGTTGAGTTGTTATAGTATAATCGTTCGTTTAGTTTTTTGTTGTTGTATATTGAACGATATACATTGTATCTCCAGGCCTTTGTATTAAAGCTGTATACCTACATTAATAAAAACATTGTGTTTTCACTTATTTGTAAGATAAACACGTTAGGATTTCGATTAAACGTGTTTTTCCTCAAAACAAAGGGAGTCTGCGTTTTGTTAGAGGCGTGCCGTTTACGAGGGTCGGTATTCAAGCGCCGGACCACAGCATGTGTTTACTGCGGCGACTATAAACGTTAGCTTTATAACCTCTACAACTGTCTCCACAAATGTTCGAGGAGAATGCGACTCCAAAGAGCGTCGTAAAGACTAAATTCAAGTGCCCTGTACGGCTAATTAATCCGCGGAATGTCCCACAACTTTTATGTCACTGTGCTTAAGTGATGACGTAAAGTTTTTCGATTCGACCCACACTACCTCCGCAAATAAACTCACTACAATGTTCGTCAAAAGTCCCATCTCTACGAAAACCTATCTTTTTTCCTTTATATTGAATGAGAAGTTTCATATTTGTCCGTGACTGGAAAACTTTTTGTCGCACCAGAAATCGCCAGTTTCCTATTGAATCTTTTTGGGGTAAAACTAAGTCAATCGAGAAACTCATTTGTTCGTGCAGTTCCGATAAGGTCTCATGTTCCTCAGCCCTGTGAAATACAAAACAACGACTAAATGAACCTGCTTTTGTCGTTTACGAACTTGCTTTTTGTTTTCTTTCATCGACATCGACACTATTACCATCTCTTACGTAATGTGTTTTTCCGTAGTATTTTTGTTCCGGACAAGTCCTTGGCATGAAAATAACTAGAAATAGAAATAACAATATTCTTACTTCGACTAATGATGGATGTAGGTTAATTCCTACATACATTAGGTTAATCAAATTGTGTAGTCCCATTTAGACTTGGCCTTTATAATTTTGGCTGGCAATTTAATGTTTGTTGTCATTTATTGGGTCAAAGTCGCACTATGGACTGGCGGGCATCCAGCATCCATGAAGGTCACTTTACAATTTTGCGTAACCTTCAAATATTCTCTTTCCCATGTTAAAGTTGGCCAGTTACCAAACGAAAAAGAAATGTTGACATTTAACCGTTTAGAGTTAAGTCAAGGTCGCGAGAAAGCAGCAGGTCAGTGGGACAATTGTTAAACCACTTTTATTGTTATAATAAACTGTAAAGTGGGCCAAAAACAGAATTCCATGAATAAATAATTAATTTGCTTTGTGTATATAAGAGATTTACATTTTATAGTATCAATCGCTTTCAAGTTGATTCAAAACCGGATTTAGAAATTGATACCATTTTCTTAATTCAATTTAAACATAACCTATAATGATGACACTTCTCAATAAATAAACACATTTACAGAAATTCGACGTAATCAGAACCTGAAGTATTTGTATTAGAAAATTACAATTTAATCAGTACACATGTGGGCAATTTTCCGTGCCACTAAGTGTAATTGGCACAGGTGCCGTAGTCTGTCGCTGCGAGGTGTCACCGGTCCAATTTCCTGAACACCCCTATTCTCCCCCCTACGACTGTTATTGGATTTTTTTGCAATATCCCTCATTGCGTACCGACGCGGATGCGAGTCTACTCGAATTACTTGCCAACACGCACTTGTGAACGCTACGACGCTTTTTGATTCCCCACCTCCCTGTTTAATATGATCTCCTAGTATTTCTCCGCTACAATTCTAACGTTACAAAAGGATATCTGTCGCAACCGAAGTTTCGTGATATTCCTTTATGGTTTAGACGGTAATGCGGGATTTAACGACCCACGATCAATCTTCCAATTCTATTTGAACTAAATACGGTTTATTGGATCCTGTTGAAATAATAGAGATCTGTCATTCGTTTTATACTCAACTAGGTTTTGCCAGCGGCTTCCCCTGCGTGTAGGGTGGAAATTAGCCCACGGGAACGTACTACCGGGATAAAAAAGTATTATATGTGTTAATCCAGCAGGATATAAACTGTGTGCCAAATTGCATCTAAGTCAACTTGGCCGTTATTGCGTGATAAACATCCAACTGCCCAAATATTCACATTTATAATATTAATAGGAATATGGAGGAGGATTTCTGCAGAAACTAGCTGAAATAGTAAATTGTGTTCATAATCAATTATTTACGACGATGGCGTGTTATAAACGCAGCATGATTGTTATTATTATAGTTTTTGCAAGCTGTAAAGTTTAGTAGGTTATTAGTGATAGTGTCACCTTAATTAATGATTAAAATAAAACTTTATAAGATTGCATTAATTAATTCGATGATATGTAACACTTGCGAAACTACGTTTCATATGCATTTTGATATTTGAAATGCATTTTAATTTATTTATAGTCACTGCTCTACATTTTCTATCACACTATTTTTTAAGTATCCGTTTTATTACTTATTTCTATAATAAATCTTTTACACCATACATATATGTGAATTTAAAAAAATTCAGTATGTAACTATTTATATATCCTCTTCTTATAATATGTATATTAGAATCAATTGCGTTAGTCTCGCATAAACTAGAAAATCGCTGAACCGATTTTATTATGTTTTTGGTAAAAAAAAACCACCCCTGTATTAGGACGAGCCGTCGTCGCTCTAATTATCCCAGGGGTGGTTTGAAAAAAAAAATGGAAGAAACCAAAGGAACAGCCCAAAAATCGAGAACGATGAAATTCTGTCCCTGTCCATAATTCATACAAATCTATAGGATTTTTGTATGAATTATAGACAGTACAGAAGAACGTCTTTCGTGACAGCTAGTCTACAATTAAACGCGTTATATTTTTAACAAGCTCAATAATATACCGTATAACACACTTAGATACGTTCGTATTTGATAAAGGCACACAGTTGGGCTTTCATAGGCCTTAAATTGTACCTGGAATTGAGGTACGTACCAATTATATGTTATCTACGTAACGTAGACATATTCCCTCCACTGATGCCCATACATTTGATGCCTTATCTGTACTATTTATACAAGCGCTACAATGTATTTATTGCTCTCTTTATTTTTCTCTTTGCTTCTTTTTTGTAAATAAATGTTAATAACAAACGCTTCTAACATGCTACATATTATTCACATAATATGCATAAACACACGATAAACTACCGTGGGGTTAGGCAGAAACTACAGAACGCCACCGTCCTTATACCATCCTAATTTTCTTTGTTGACGTTCTATAATCAGCAGGCTTAGCATGACGCTTTTTGTTTCTACTCTACTGTAGAAAAGAAATCGCTTGTCTACATTTCTCGGTGAAAAACTGTGAACTGCTATAGGGAAACGTAATTTTTGTCTACTCTTCCGACGACAAAACGCTTGTCTATGGTACTCGTGCTAAGCCTACTGGTCATATCTGCACGCCAGTTGCGAGATGGTATTACGCACTAATTGCCCCTCTAATTAGTGGGACACCATAGAGGGACATTTCCCGGCGTATCCACACACATCTGCCTTTTTGTTTATATGATTATCCTTAAATGACTATAATTTATAAGTAACTAGCTTTTGCCAGCGGCTTCGCTCGCGCAGAGTTTTTTTTTTGGGTGGGAAATCAACAAATAACTTCTCCCGCTCTGGGTGGAGTAGGAGGGCGTGTCAGACTTTTACTGACTAAAACCCACCCGTGTTCCCTCAGTTGCCTGCGTGCCAGGGGCCACGGAACCTCTTTCGAATAACCCGCACCCCTAGCAGGCATCAGCCCTTGCGGACCCCACCAGTTGGTGCTGACATCTCTTTGAGGCGCGCGTGGAACACAACGCGCCGTTGACCCGGGCTATTTCCTTACCAGACAGCGAACCCATTACTCGCCGTCCGCAAGCCTGCGCCTACGGTGGCCGGGAATCAGCCTGGGATTCCCGACGCCCAAGGCGTCTCCTGCGGAGGCTAGGGCCGTGAGGGCGCATATACTGCCTCTCTCTCACGTGCTCCCTCTTCGCGAGCATACTGCTTCGCAGGAGGTGACGGCTACCCATACACTCTCGCTCCGTACCATGGCCTGGACCAGGGCCGGACGCGAGAGATCACCGCCGCCGATCACCCCCACAAGGACACGGGGGTGACCTGCGTAGAGTTCGGTGTATTATACACAAACCTTCCTCTTGAATCACTCTGTCTATAAATGAAAACTGCATTAAAATCCGTTGCGTAGTTTAAAGATCTAAGTGTACAAACACGAAAAGCGACTTTGTTTTATACTATGTAAGGATAATCCATCAAGAAAACCTCATTAAGTAGAGTTATTATAAAAGATTCTTATTCAGTTACATTCCTTAAGGTGACACTTGTCCACATTTTTTCCATACAAACTTCGGGAGGGTTTTACTCCACTGTCTGACTATGTACATCAAAAATTAAACATGGTATGGTTTTATCTCGTTATTATTATTGTCTGTACGGAAACAGAATACTAAAATAAAAAGCTATTAAAAAGTTATGAGCCAACAAAGATTCGTTTTTCTTGCTAATTTAACCTAACTTTGAGCGTGTTTAAGTAATAAAAGGAGTGTAAAATCTCGAAAACCAAGACGGTACCGACAAAGTTCAATTAACAATAAGTTCAATAAACTTTATTGGTCATTGATTTATGCAGTGGTTTTTTCATAAAACCCGATCTTCTGAAGGACTTTTCTTAATTTTTTCGCGATTTTTTTGCCAAAAATGCTCCTGCATCTCACTCAATAACGTTGTGCGTGTAGACTAGAGTCTAACTGCTCACCACTGATACTATCTCTGTCGGGTACGAAGCCTGGTGAGACAGCGTGATTTTTAGCCAGGCCCACCAGTGAGTTCGAGCCCGCGCAAAGTGTGCCCTTAAAAAAACCTTACTTGGATGGAAGAAAAAACATCCTTATGGCCAAACGGTCCGACTCCTGTAGGTACGTAATAAAGCCTAAATATTTAATGAACAGCCAGTGTAGTGTTTATATCGTCTCGATTGTCGGAAAGGATTTCCATAAAAGCTTTATTTCGTCCCTTATCTTTATCTCTTTTGTATCGACGTCAGTGATAGCAAGTGGCTCGTAAATCTTAATGACTGAAGATCGTTAGATTGCTCACTCGTAATAGTCAGAGATAACAGCTTTTGTGCCTATGGTAATTTTTGTCAACTCACTCATTTAATACAACCTTGTTTGTACGAGGCTGTTAATGTCATTTCCTTTGCCTTGTGGAGGAGGAAAAGTGGAAATTAAATATTGCATGCCCAAATTTATGAATGTTGGGCGTTAGACATGGCAGTGGATTGTTGATCGTGGAATGTGGATTCTTGATTTAATGCAGAAATATAGCTAACTGGTTAATGAACGGAATTATTCTAATTTCAATGCACTAATAAATATGAAATAATTATGTATAATTCGACGCATTGTTGTTATGTTCTACGCCGTTATACATATTGTTGTTACGACATACACTGGTAGGAGCACATTTTATTATGTACTTGTATTTCTGGCTTAAATGATTAATTATAGTCTTAAGTGTAATATGGATTAATGTTTTAGTGTCCATTAAAGCACATTCTATTTATCTAGATAAATAGGGAGTCATATCGTATCGAGCCTTACATTATGTAGTTACACAAGCCAATTATCCTACTCGCAAAAGAAAAATCCGTTATCGCCATTCTAACGTCTCCACAAAAACAGAACAGGACAAAGCATTTTCCTTTAATTAAACAAACTGTTTTGTTACTGTGTTTACTTTCATTAGAAAACAAGATTCGGAACAAAATAAGAAACGCCCGGAATTGAACACGCGAGTTTTCCGCATTTTCTATTACGTAGAGGAATATTGGCTTTACTACGATAGGTATTAAGGATGTTTATTGCTTGATAAACGTGAGAATTCAGTGAATCTGTCAATAACGAATTTCACGGTATCAGTGAATGTGTACATCTACACAAAATGTTATCCGCATACCGCACTGAAAATCTATGGCAATGGATTATCTCATTACGAAAATTTCATTAAAAGCACCTACTAGCGCTTTGCATTTAATTAAACATTATGGAAAGTAACATTTTGGGTAATGCCTAAACTATTTTGGAGTAAATATGAAAACTGAATTTGCCATGATTACAAAATAGTATTCGGAGAACGGAGTACAAGATTATAAATGTTGCTCTATGGGAGTACCTACAGCAATCGCAATACATACTACCAACAAAAAAAAAACGCACAAAAACAATGTCAACACCACACGGAAGTAGTAGTTACTAGCAAACATAGTAAGTATCTACTAATTCCATGGATCACCAATCCGCACAGAGCATGGCATTCGTATGCAGACGCCAGCACATCAAGTTCCCCAAACTGTCAAATTTTCCCAATTGGACATGAATTTTATACATAAGCAATGAAGTTGAAAATCTGTCAAAGAAATTTAACAGGTTGAGGTAGCTTGATGTGCTGGCGTCTATACCTAAAAAGCTGCTTGCTATGCCACAAACTTTTGACCACCTTCCACTTACCTATGCCGTCAACAGACTGCCAATAAGGAGGAATGATAATCCTTTACGTTAATTAAGCACTTCCACTAGATTAGTGGCATACATTACTTGCATCATTATCCATCCACTAATTAGGTCATTCTCTTATTGTCCTGAAGCTTTCATGTACGGAGATTGATTACCCTACAATAGAGCGATGATTTGATTCATTAACATCTAGTATAGGTGATATTGTGTACTACAGTACCTATGTAGGTATAAATAGTGTTGGTAAGATGTGTTGATGTGTTACCTGCATTATATGAAAGTTGACCACTTTTAAGTTAGTTGGTCCGAGCTTATACCTGTCAATTATTATTGAATTAGTGTGTAAAGATTATACGCCTGAAAATGGCAGAACGCGGGATTAGACTCGAAAATTAATAACAAAGCTTACTAAATGTGTATTAATTAGTATTAATGGAATTATATTAACAGGAGCGTGTTTTCGGTACAGTACCTACGTTATAGGAATATGCTACTGTTTAAGCATTTATCTACAGAGCTTAATAGAGATAAGATACAAAGTAAGTAACGTAATTTTACTAACTGTTCCGTAGTTAGTAAAATTACGTTACTTACTTTGTACTTGAGAGTTTACCAAAGCCTGTTGAAAACAATAGCCCGGAGAAAATATGATACAAAAACTCTTGTAGTCCTCATTTCCAAAGTCTAGTCTAGCTACAAAGAGATAAAACCGAGTCGTTTAAAACATCCTTGTTTTCAAAGAATATTCAATTTCTTAGCTCTAGGTACAGCTTTTGTAAAAAAATTGCCAGTAGATATTGAGTACACACAGTTTCTCCAGCATTGGTTTTATTGTTTTATTCTATTTCTTTACGATTCGCCTGATAGAATCCAATTTGTTTACTTTTGTGTGAATTTATTTTTGCGAAGAGAGAATTGAAATTAATAAGAGCTGTTGAAGATGAAGATTACCTTTTAAGCCGGGCCTAGATTTAACTAATTGGCCTAAAATATTTTTTACTTTGAGGCTTACTAAATAGGTCTCGCCTTTTTAAGACTTTACTGTATTCTAAGTTTTGCTGAGTAGTAATTTAGATTCGGTTAGTGTCTGTAGGCACTATTTCAGGCTGTGTAACGAAGCCTTCGTTGAACTCATTTGTGACCAATATTTTTAGCTTATCTCTTACCCTTTACAAAGATGGAAGCCATGCAGAGTCGTGCTACATTATTCAACAATGTTATCTCTCAAACTTGTCTTGTATTTCAGGACTAGAAACTAGTTTTTTTTATCTACAAATAAGTCTGAATACTTTGTGGGAATACCGCCACTGGAATCTCGACTTACATGCAAAATTTCAGACAAAACCGGAAAGTTTTTGAATAGTTTGAAACAAATCTTTCTGCGGCCTTCATTCACAATTGGACTCTCGGAGCACGTACTGCGAAGTTTTATAGGTTTCATCTTTTATAAATACAGGCTTTCAGCTGTAAAGTTTACCGCTATCGTAAACTAAATTATTATTATTATTTACCACAGTTTGCGGCTCAACATTGACCACTTTTAAAAAGAAGGTATTACCAATAAGTACCGTAGTATATTTAACTTTATGATAGGCGAGGTGTTGATGTAATAAGATCTCGACCCGGAACTTAATTCCGAGGTATTGCTTTACGGGAACCAAAGGCGGTATGGGAAAATGATTGAGAAAAGTATTATTACCTGCAGTGTGCAATATTATCAAATCATAAAACTTGTTATTTGCCAATAAGCTTTTAAAGAGGTAAGTGCAATAAGCGTATTGGTAGTTCGTATTGTGATATTTCCTGGGGTTTTCTTTAGGATATTAAAATTTCGCGTTGGAAGGTACACTAAAGCGATATTTTTAGGCACGAAATGCTCTATCCTGCAAAACGTCTTTTGGATTGGCCATAACCATCTTTTTTTTAAATTAGCCTATACTGTCCCACTGTTGAGCAAAGGCCTCCCCCAAATCCATATAGGCATCCTTTTCTATGGCCACCTCGATGCAACCCTTACAATACGCGTCAAGGTCGTCTCGCCACCTCTCACTGGGCCGGCTTTAGAAATAAAATAAAAAACTGTTATTTCATATATCTATGGTCATAATACAATACTAAGCAATATTTAATCAATTTACTACAAATAACAAGCCACAAACCCAGCCCACTAAAATACAACTTTATCACGACCAGAGGCAGGGAAGTAAAACATTTTCTATCAGAATTTCCCACGCGGATCGCAGGTGCTATGCGGTGCGGTGCTAACCAATAAATAACCCAACGTTAGCTTCCCTGATCAGTGTAATCTAACTAGACGTGATATACTTAGGTAGGCGGCGCTCAGGTACCTACACTGCACCATAGCGTAGGAACATAGGTTAGGTATATTGCACCACAATCTAGGTGCAAGCTCAAGAGTAGCTCGTCGAATGCTGCATGAAAGCGACAGTGAAGCCAATGCCGTCATGTAGCGTAACTCAGACTTTATCTAGATAAAGTCCGAAAGCTTTGCTACGACGCTCTTTTACCAAAACAAGAAGGTTATGATTTTCAGATTATATAATATACTTAGGTACAGAGGTTTTCGTTGAGGGAGTTATGAATATTGCAGCAGTTCCTAGAAATTTATATTGTTATCAGTTGTTGCGAGAACTTTGTGCACATTATGTAAGAATGAAATGAAATGTTCATTTAAGTACAAAGTAAATATTTTAAGACAGACTTAGAACACACGTCAATATTTGAAAACTTGATGGCGCTGTCATTTCCTTGCTGACTGATCCCTGAGAAGAAATATCATAACAAATACAGGTCGTGGTCTCTTTTAAAGTCCACACATTATGTTATTAAGATTTTATAATGATTTGATATATCTAACAGGCTGGACCTGGTTTGGATTGGAAGGGCTTTTTGAAGAAAGAGCTATTGCAGCTTTGAGCTAACCTGTCCCAACAGACGGCATAGATTCATTCGTCATCATATAGCTCAACCCTATTTTAGGAAACTCAACGACCCGTCACAAAAAGTACATAAAATTGCCCGCATATCAATGCCTCATTGGACTAATGGTAACGCAACTGTGCTGCAGAAGTATAGACTAGCGAGTCTACACTTCTATATAATAATGTTATGAAGAGGAAAGATTTGTCGCTACTTACTCCCGTTTCGCACGGTTTTTATAACTTGACAAACATCGACATACGCCTTCTGGAATAAATTCTGTAAATTTTGGTGAAAACCGCATCAAAAGGCAAGACACGAAAAGCGATTTTAATTTATAATAGGTATAAACACAAATTATATGTAATTTAAGCAGCATGCATATAAAAGTAATACAGCCTTCCCTACATAATCCTTAATTCCTACCGTAACATAAATAAACAGGCGAGTCGGCGCCACAAGGTCGCGCCTTGTTTTCTCCATTTTCCCCTTCACAATACGTATATAAAGAATCAGAGGGCCGTCGAATACAACTGTTCCCAATTACCAAAGTTGCGTCGTATCGAAGGACCATTAATTATTAATGTTCTTCTTATTAATATGACAACAAATGCATGCCCAAACCAGATAGTGATTCAGCATTTTGTAGGCAGCATGATCCATGTTTTGGTGTTTGGAGCATATGTAATTAGAGGGTATTGTTATCAGCTTTACGATTCTCATTTATCATGCACTGTTCATCAGAAAATAATTACAGCGATTATTATCAGGAATATCGGAAATGTTGTTCGTACAATATGACAACAACCGGAATATTCGTTCGTTTGAATGAACCTAAAAAAAAGATTGAATATTCAACGCAGGATTTCCTATCAATTCAATATTGTTTAGACAAACATCCAATATGATTATCATCAATAAACCATTAATAAAAAGTCGTGCGAAGAAATTAATCTCGCTTTTACACGTATATCTGAAATATCTGGCACAATATGTGTTGGCAAGCTCACATAACGGCGACCGAATCTATTGAGTCTATTTTAAAGGCTTTTTCTTGGCTTATCGCTGTCTTCTTCACACTTGTATGTTTCCCATAAGTTGGAACGAACACGGGGGATCCCATAAGATAGTCGAGTACAATGTTTTGGAGATCTGGACACAATAGCGACCTCGAACGGTTGTGTTAGAAGGCCAAGCTATTTGGAGATGATCCAAGAGGGAGGCTTCTTATTATAGGAGCGTTGATTTAAACAAAGTAAAGAAATATGTCCGAAAGAGGGAAATTCTCGACGGAGATGAAAGTTGAACAGCGTCTGAGTACGTTGTAGACAGTCCAATGCACAGGTTATGTCAAGGACTCTCGCACCCAACATATTTACATAAATACATTATTAATTTCCATTAACCGGGAAAATAAACGTTATTCTATTCTATTCTATTCTAAAAATAAAGATGTTTATGATGTTTGTGAAGCGATGAACTAAAAATATTTAATGTCATGTAGATTATGCATATAAAATTAATAAACCGTATTCCATACTTAATAGAAATCGTGGGTAGAAACCTGGAAAAAATACCTCTATAATATTTCAATCATTTCCAATTTTAACATCAGGCTTGTAAATATGTTGAAATTCTCTGGAATTTTTCAAGTTACAGGATTATCCCAGCAATATACTAAACAAGTCCATGTAACCGCAATTTGGAGTACCCAACATATCATTTTCCTACACAGCACAATGTTACCTCGTTACACAGTGATGCACGCAGGCAAGGTTGGAGTTCTTCCGCTTTTTACACAACCTAGGTGAAGGTTCCACTGATTATAGTCTTGGTTTATGTGCGGATGACACCTTTTTGCCTTGAGCTAGCTATAGTCCATGGCTAGGGTCATAGCATCATTAATTTCATCAGTAATTTGTAAAGTTTCTGCCTTCACCATGAAATTCCAAATGTCCACTAACTAAGAAAAATCTGGGACTGGAATAAATACTTGTAGGTTCCATTAGGGAGGAAAATAATTATCGTTATCGTATTGTAAAAAAACATTAAAATATATTTTAGCGAAAGATTTCAGAAGGAGGACTTACACAAGAGGAACTCTCTACAATTGCCTCCGGTAAAACAATTAGCATCGTCTACAAATTGAAAGAAATTACGCTTTGTTTCACCAGCCCGTAATGAACGTATTTGTCGGTAATTTTCACGTGTATTTGCAAAATTCGGTACATTTATATAACTCGACCTTATAACCTACTGAGCTGCACACATAACATCTAGTGCGTGAATGTTGTGAATGACGACGCTGATCTCATCAGCTGACAACACATTTGCACTTCATAACCATTTTATTTCAATGAACAAAGCGCTATAGTCGCTTGGCTGGAGAACTTTTCAAGTTGGTAAATAAGAAACGTAGCAGAGTCGCATTTCATTCAGTAGTTGACGCCAGTTGCGTGTAGCGTATGAGGGGAGAATACTAATCTTTGAAGTCTGCACTGAGGAAAGGTCGGCTCCGACCCCTCCTCGCTTATTGAAGGGGATCGCCGGCTGCTGGGAAACAATCAACTGGATTTCTTAGGAGTTTCCACCAATAAACATTTTTCTAGTAACTTTGAGAAATGAATATTCACTTAGTGGTAGAATCATTTGAATTTAAGTATAAACTTTATAAGTTTCTCTCATATCGAGCAAAGCGTATTGGCGGGTCCTTATATTAACTTGTAAAGTCCAGAATGACTCTTAACATGCACAAAGGAACCTTACGTAATAGCTTATGTGATCTATAAAAGTGTTCACATGCAAAAGCAGACAGTTACATAATGAAGTTACCACCTTGCAGGCTTCCTAAGTGTAGTAAATTTACCGACACACTGCCAAGCTCTTATGGCTTACCTGTCAAACCTAATCTAGCGAATTCTATTATCGTTCCAATTGCACGACGACCCAGTTTTGCGATTGTCTCCACAATTCGGACACGCATTTCAGTAATACAGAAATACAATTTTAATGTATAATAACATTATACGTATATATAATTTAGTATAGTCAGCCTTTATGAAACATTCCCACTCCTGGGACATATGCCTCCTCTTTGTGAGAGGGAGTGGGCCATAATCCACCACGCGGACTCAGTGCGTGGTGGTAGATGCACATGTCTTCAAATTTTGATTCTACGACATGCCGGTTTCCTCACGATGTTTTCCTTCACCGTTTTGAGAGCAGTGGTGTTGAAATAAATTACGCATAGTAAAGCCCTGCCTGGATTCTAACGCACGACGACATATAACTCGTAAGTTGGGGCTGATAGACTAATGGGCCACCATCCCACCATATTGCTCACAAAGCTCTGAATTTGTACATTTAAAATGAGCGACATATACTTAATTAAAGTTCCGGGCATCAAGCTATATGATTTCTCGTGAAATATTTAAATTTCAAATTAAAATAATTGAACATAATAAATACGAGTTCGGAGTTTTCCTTTTCAAATGGTGTCCCGGTGTTTACAGCGAGGCTGACGGTGTTCCAAATTGTTTCACAAAATAAATAACGTTCCTTATCTTTGCGCTTTTATTCATGTTTATATCTTTTTATTTTGACTTAACAATGTAAGCGTGCTCTGCAATATGTCAACGCGAGGCTTTGTTTTATAGCTTTTTCATCTCATGTTTTTATTTTCGTGAATAATTTTATGATCCCTTTTCATTTTAGCACCTTGTTCGGCAAGGTAGCATTGCAGGTTGAATTTGATACATTGGAGGGTATTTGAACTATTTTCCTCCCGCTATTATTACAAGAATAGTACTTTGATTATTTTATTACTGATGGTGTGCCTCGGAAAGTACGCTAAGCCGTTGATCCCAGCTGTCATTCGTGGATCTTTGACAGTCGTTACGGGTCATCAGAACCCCGAAATTCTTAAAACCAGTCTTACCAAGGAGTATCGTATTGCCCAGTTACTGGGTTGCGGAGGTCAGATAAGTAGTATTTTCATGTAAAATACTGGTATTCAGCTGCATCATGCAGCAGGGAAAAGGCTAGGCAGATGATGATGGTAGTACCGGCAACATCGTTAGTCCATGTTGTTCGCTCGTCGTGAATCTGGGCATCAACAAAGTGAGCCTGCACATACAAATGGAGACTATTTCAGCTGCCTGCAGTGCGTTTGAGTAATTCTGTTTATACTGTAGCAAATTAATGCATCACACGGAGCCCAGAGGCGTTGCTTAACTCTGTCTGCGAACACAGAATTGCACTTTATGTGCCTTAACTTACTTGTTAATGTTTCAGGCTCCACGTGAAAACTATGCTACCAGTGATTTTTATTTCTCATGGAAAAAGAAGAGGATGGATCTACAAAGAGGAGAAATAATCCTCAAAGTAAACAATATAGAATTTCACGTCTGTATGAGTTTTGAATTCTGCCAAACTCGAGTTGTGTTTACTAAGTGAGTTGACGTGTACCCTTGTACCGGAAACTTTAATCAGGAAGGAACAATTAATTAATAATAACAAACTGGTTTATTTTAGCTTTAACAAAGTTGCTCATGCTCACTCACGGTTTATTTTCCCAACAATTAATGTTTTCTGCCTAAATGGTTACCAACTAAACCGTAAAATGGAGGCATCTTTTAGTCTTAAATTTTTTCCTGATATTTTGTTCTCAAGTATCAACCTACTTGACCTGGTTTTTAGAGTAGGCTACAGATTCATCGTGTTTTTATCGTGATTGGGAGACTGTGGATTTCAATATTTGATTTTCTGCTTCTTCAGTGAGTGAGTCAATGCCATATCCTATCTGATAAACGCACTTAGCCTGGCTTAGATAGAACACTATAATATTCATAGCTAGCTTCCAATACTAAAGGACCACTTGCATCGTAAAGAGACCAGCAAGTAGGTACATACACCACTCTATTCTGGATAAGTTTTTTACCTGTGCGCAAACTGTAACCATGAATTCAGCATATCATTTTTTACTAAGTGTTGTGTAAATCACATTATAATAGTTAAATCTTTTGTTTGCTTAAGTTTGCTTGTACCTACCTAATGATTTTTTTTACTGTATTATTTTGTGGACAACGGTGCTGGTTGCGTTATTACCTAAATGTTCTATAATAATCTATGTAGTAGTATTAAACATTATTACGCAATTGTTTGTTGTCCCAAAGTAAAAATAAATAAAATCATTCTAGACCCTTAATTGACCTGTATGATTTTTCGTCAGTTATACAAAAAGAATCAGCTATTCCATACATTTTAACCGCGTAAGTATTGCACTTTTCTTTGAGACAGCTGACTACTTGCACTTTTACTGCGTAACATATTATTTATCACAATCTAAATGATAACGAAGGAAATTACATTACTAATCCATTGCTTAATGTGTTCGAAAACTTAGTCTGCTGACTGCTCAACATCGTTAATAACGCAATGTATATTGTTGCACTGTCAAAATTAAACCCATTTCTACTGTTAGTTTTTTACGCAACTATGACCCCTCTGGTTCCCACACGTTACATACTCAACCCCAAGTACCTACAGGGTTGAGTTCGACGAGGATACATCGAGTGCCGAGAATTCATCTCGATCAATGACACTTGATTACCTGCCTCTACCTACAGTGGAATGCCAGTTGGGTCCTCCGATTCGATCATTGCCTTATTCAAATAACTTCCGGAGCCATAGTTCTCGTAAGGTTGGGAGAGGTCCAAATAGTTGCGTACATACAGAGTTAGCTGAGTTATTTCTGAGGATTTCTAGTCATGTAAAAAATATATTATCAGAAATGTTTACTTTTGCCAAAAGATTAACAACCTTACAACAAATAAACTAGTAGGTAAGTACTTATTTTCTATGAATCTAAAAGATTAGATACCTATTTAGATGTTCTAATTTTGTTTTTAAACTGTGGGTAAAATTGTATCACACATTAAAATTGATGTTTACTTGATTTTTTACTTAGTACCTAGTTAGTAGCGACTAGCGTAAGTCCACATAGTTTATGTAAGTTTTTTAGATGTTATCTGTTTGTTTACAAAATATTGTTATCTTTTCGTTACTTTACATATATATATACATTTATTTATTCAGACTACATGAGGTCCATTGTGTTAGTAACAATTTTACTTAGCCTATGTTAGTACTTAATAGCTAAAACAGATCTTGTTCGGTCGGCTAACGCCACACAAGCGGACTATCTGCCCGGGCGGCTATCGAGTGCAGAATGATGTTGGGACTGTCCCGCAACCTGCGAAGTAACGAGGCAGATTTCTTACGCCATACTGCGTCAAAGCTGTCAGTGTGCGTCAAAGCAGTCAATAAAATAAAATAGTGAAACTAAAAATAGGTAAAAATTAATTTAAATATTTTTAAAAACGTGTTTCTTGAGTTCTGCAGAAACAACACAAAGTTAACGAGATCCTATTTATTTATTAATTACAATTCAAGATTTCTACTAAGCCCCACTCTGAATTCGGGATTTTGTAGGCTTTACTGTTAAAACATGTATGTATACAAGGACTTTTGTATTAAACTCGAGTGATTGCTTTCCTCCTGTTTTATCTCCAAGTACGAAAGGCTCTAGAAAGACACGTTTTACAAACAAAAATAGACACGTAAAGGGAAAGGAGAAGTGTAGCGATATTCGGAGGAGACGATGAATAAACAACAGATGTTTATGTCACTCCTCCCGAAGGGACCGACACTGCATGGGTCGAATTTATAAATAATCAATCCCACTAGCTTTACTTACGTACGTGTTTTCCTGTAAGTGGATACAGGGGTTTATTTCAAGGGGGACAACGAACGACACTTCTTTAACATACTGCCTGGGAAATGTTCAGATGGAAATGCCGGGAGGGGACGTCCTAGCGCTCGATGGTCTTCAGAATGGCCAGGTGCGAAGTACTCGCAACCGGCGTGCGTGTATGACCAGTGGCCCTAGTGTGACTTTGATCGCGTTCGGCGCTCCGATTGGTCGGTCACCAATTCAGGGCCAATCGGAGCACCGAACGCGCTCGATGCGTTTGATCGAGATGGTAAAATGAAACTCACAATAAGGCCTCTGAAAGCCAATTCTCGTAAATAAAACGTTCCAAATCTAGTCGTAGTCTCATCTCGGTGACAATCAAATGTCAAAAACTTGTCAAAAATATATGGAAACCCGAGGTAGTTTTGACAGATTGAGACTGAGATCAGACTGTGAACGTTCTTAAAAATAACGTGAGTTGCCCCTCTGATGTATGAACTTAAACGTTTCAAAAGGAGTATATTATTTATTTGGGAAAATAAACGGTTAAACATTACAGTATTATGGTATAGAACTTAAAACTAAAATGGGAGCACAAATGTATAACCAACAACATTTTCCACATAATATAAAAAAGTTAAACAAACACTAACGGCGTGCGATATAAATAACATTGAATAGAGAGTAGATATGATTAAATATAAAATAAAACTAATCTGAAACGAATACAAGTAAAAATAATAAAAACCGAAAGAAGATATTTTAATAGAAATTATGAATTTAGGATTGTTATTTCCCTAATTCTGCTATAATTTTAAACGCAATACTTCGAAATTTGCCAGCAGAAACAGCAAAGAACTCGAAATCCCGGAAAATTATAATGAACTGCGTGGTAAGACGCCGTAGCTGGTGCTCGTGAGCCTGCGTTTGATCGACAAGAGGTTACAGCAAACAGCGGTCGTGCGCGCACACCTCGACGTATAGCTGTTCTGGGTACTACATAACTTATTCTAATGCTTATATCTCACATATATAATCATATGAATCTACACTAATATTATAAAGAGGAAAGATTTTATTGTTTCTTTTTTTTTGCATTGAATAGGCTCCGAAACTACTGAACCGATTTGATAAATTCTTTCACTGTTGGGAAGCTACACTATCCCCGGGTGACATAAGCTATTATTTTATCACCGTATTCCCACGGGAACGGGAACTACGCGGGTGAAACCGCGGAGCGCTGCTAGTTGTTACAAAAATCAAACAGAAACGTCGATTCCAACAGTATATTTAAGGTTCTGAAGTTTATAGTGAGTATGTAAGGATCGTAACAAGTGGCGGTCTCTAGTTTCTGCCAACCCCCATGGGGCGAGTTTATATATGTATGTTCAGTAATGTATGATGATTTTTTGCACCCATTGTCCGTTGTAAAATATTAATAGTGCAACAGTAGAAACATTAGTTGCTTATTTAACGAAATATTGTTTCAATTAAAATTGTAGCCAGTTTTGCATCGTATTTTGCAAACGTTAGCTAGCTCGTAGCCAATTAAAATTATTCGCAGATTCATTGTATTTTTACCCGACTACGGCGTAGCAAAAATAGGGGTTATAATTTTGACCAGTATGTATGTATGTGTGTTCATTTGGTCCCTCTTAACTTCTAAACAACTTGCCATAATTTAATGAGGTATCGTTGGAAGCATCATGACTTGATCTTCCGCCGGTTATAGGCTATGCGTCGTCACTTTAAATTGAATATGGGGCCCCTAGAGGACATAAAGCCATGACATCAGAAACACGTTTGTTTTTGTATAATACAGTGTTGAGTGTCAAATTAAGGGGCTTAATTAGCGCATATAAAAAATATAAATACTGTCAGTTAACCCCAAAACATTTTTTGTAAAAAGTTCTAAAACTAAAAACCGACGACTGAAAAATCACGCTCTAAAAAGTATGGAACAAGAAAATATTCTCTTCTCAAAGCCGTAGTCGTATCCATCGCCATTATATACAGCATACGTTTTTAACAAGTGCGCAAACTGTAACCATGAATTCAGCATAATATCATTCTAGGCTGATTTTTTTTATAACGGGCGAAAAATTGCTTTGCTGTGGGGTCTAGAATGATATGCTGAATTCATGGTAACAGTTTGCGCACTGGTTAAAAACTTATCCTGTATATCGCTACCTAAAGAATATATTCTAACCCATTCTATAAGTAGTAAGCGATCATAAGTTTTAGGGCAGTACCTACAACTATTTCCAAGTGCTCACATATCGCGGGTAGATTCCTAAGTACCTGAAATATCTGACTACTTTGACAGTTTAACCTTTAAACATGTCTGTATTCTGATATCGTATTAAGTAGGGTTAATCGAAAGTTCTAACCATATTTATGCTTAATTGTTTGAAGTATTAAATGGCTTCTAGAAATTCTCAGAATCTTGATTGACACGACACAACAAGATAAATATTTAGAGAGTATTTAAATGTTAATATCTGTTTTGGGTAAAAAGGAGGGATGGGTCGAATATTCATTTGATGTTTGATATTCGGCAGGTTTACCGAACATGCCGACTATACGGCAAAAATAGCGAACATTGTTCCGGATTATAAACTATTAAAAAAGATGTAAGCTAAGCAAAGTATGTAAGTAAAGTATATAAGAAGTACCACAATTATAATTACAAGTGGGCCGTTTTAACATAACAAAAAATTATATTTTGCCAATAGTCCTGACCTGTCCGGGGGTAGCGCAATCATCGGCTGGACTGGAAGATATGTGTGCTTCAACGCGCTCGACAAGCACATGCCTGATTTTTTAGATACACGATAAGGCACGGCAAATTCTGCCATATATTCGGTTCAGCAAAGTTTTAACCGAATATTCGTATTCGGTCCATCACGAATAAAAAGTTGCTTGTATGTACAGTGAAAATAATTAAGCAGATCCACTCCTATGAAATACAGTTTTAATGAAACAGCTGAACGTCGTACTGACGGCCGAACTCGGAACTTTAATTGGATTAAGCGCAGTACGAGTGGTTAATAAAAAGCGATGCACCGACCATTCGGTGGGGGTACGTAATCGAAACTCTGCCAGGAGTCTTGAACATTTTGCAGACATCCCTTTGAATGGGAATGTAGTAGTATTCGAGCTATCGGATTTGGAGGCGGCCAAACCAGGCACAAACTGCTGTACATACATACAGGTGAACGAGAAGTTATCTGTCTTCTGTGTAGGAACGGATTCGATGTATTCATGGTTACACGAAACACTCTGTTGCATGCTTTGATAAAGGTTGGGGTTTACGACGGAAGCGCTAGTGTAGCCAGCGTAATTCTGCAATTTGTCAGGCTGTATGTAGAACATAATATTTTTCGCGAACGTAACACGTACCTATGTACTTACAGAATTCATCATCATCATCATTTCACCCGAAACAGGTCCACTACCGGACATAGACGTCCCCTAAGCTCCTCCACTTCGCCCAGGTTCAGTGCCTCTCGCATCCAGCGGATTTCTGCGGCATTCATAAGGTCATAGGTCCACCTTGTGGGAGACCTTCCCACTCTACGTCTTCCGGTACGCGGTCGCCACTCCAGAACCTTTCGGCCCCATCGGCCATCTGTTCTGCGAGCAATGTGCCCTGCCCACTACCACTTAAGTTTGGAAATTCTTCGGGCTATGTCGGTTACTTCGTTCTCCTGCGGATCTCTTAATTCCTGATTCGAAACTCCGAGCATAGTCCTCTCCATTGCTCTTTGGGTGACTTTTAGCCTTCTGATAAGGCCCATTGTGAGCGGCCACGTTTCAGTGCCATAGGTCATCACTGGCAACACGCAGTCATTATAATCATCAATTCAATCCTTTAAGTTCATTTAAATTTAATCCCATTGAATGACTTTTTCATTAGATAGTCATCTATATAAATAAAAATAAAAGTCCTGACTGACTGACTGACTCATCAACGCCCAGCCCAAACCCATGGACCTAGAAAGCTAAAATTTTGCACAGAGGTTCCCACAAGGAAGTATTTTTCGAAATTCAACTCATAAGGGAGTTAAAAAGGGGATTAAAGTTCCGCGCGGGCGAAGCCGCTGGCAAAAGCTAGTACATACAGGATAAGTTTTTATCCAGTGCGCAAATTTGTACCATGAATTCAGCATATCATTCTAGACCCGCAGAATTTTTTCGCCGGTTATACATAAAAAAATCAGCTGTTCCATACATTTTGACCACGTAGGTATTGCACTTTTCTATGAAACAGCTGTTTTTTTTTTTGTTTAACCGACGAAAAATGTCTGCGCTAGGGGCTTTAGAATGATATGCTGAATTCATGGTAAAAATTTGTGCACTGGATAAAAACTTATCCTGTATAAATAAAATGTGAATTTCACGGGCTGCCTTAGCGCACCCTCCTAAAAGGAGCATTTTCACCTGTACCATGAAGATCGCTCTTACTGCGATGTACAGCGAAATACTAAAACGTCGCATTGTATGTACAATGCGACGCTTCGTGGCGTAGTACTCGAGTTTTGAATCAGTATTTGGTTTTTGGTTTCACTCTTGGTATTCCACGCGGTCTATCTGCCTTTGTTTTATAATCTGAGGTAGGCGATTGACCTCGAATACGCCTGATGGAAAGCGATGGATGAGGGACTATGATGGAACGAGCGTGCCCATAAGATGCCTGTTCACTCTTGCTTTGAAAGTAGACGGGTTAAATGTGGAAGGGAACACAGACGGTAGCAGAGAGTTCCACACTTTGGTTTTGCGCATCTGTCTTGATTAAATAATTAATATCATGGATGACAAATTAAACACCCCCGATATTAGAAATTGTACGCTTCAAAGTATATATTTAACTAGCTGCTGCCCGCGGTTCAGAGGAATAAAAAAATCATACAAACTTCCACCCCCTATTTCACCCCTTTACGGGGGTGACGCCTCCTACTCGTAATGTACCTCTGTGCCAAATTTCATGTTTATAAGTCCAGCCGTTTTTGAGATTTCGTGTTTAATCATTGAGTGAATGAATGAGTGACCTCTCTCTTTCATATACCTAAATCACAACACACACATCACAGAGTGAGTGAGTGTGAGTGTGTTCTCACATTTAGAACACTAGTTAAAAGCAAAAATGTTTTTCCAGGATTTCCCGAATATTTCCAATAACATTTTACCTGTCTCGAAGTATTAAAAACACGTCGAAGGCTATTACTTCGCTTATCTGTAACGCTGCACAGAATCCTCTGTAGGAATGTGCCGGCTAACTACCGAATTCGAAAAGCCATCCGGGAAATTTGAAACTCGTAGCTCGATTCTACGAGTACGGAATAAGTAGCAAAGGAGGTGATACTCAATAATTCTTACTGCGTAAGTTCTTCCTTGGGAGTTATACAATTTCTACATACCTACCTGATAATATTAAGCTCCGAATTAAATATTTTAGCGCTGGAATGTTTTTAGAAAATATAGGTATATTTTCTAATCATGATGAAATGAAAATGTTAGGTACATTTTGCACAAATAAAAAATATAAGGAGTCAGTAAAGGAAAATAATTAAAACATCTTATGAATATATTTAAATCTTTATTGTAATTAATATTACTTCGGCTTAATAGTATCTGAGAATAATAAGTATGTTTGATGTACTCAAAATAAACCTATTAATATTCGGAGTAAGAAGACCGGGAAATATACTTTGATTGTTTTTTTTTTGTTACCTTCAAGTGTAGAAGTAGGTAGATATCCATACCAACTCGTAAAAGCAATGCATTATTAATTTGAATTAACAATAAATAGACAGAGATGAGACATGAAATCGAAATGCTAAACTGTGTTCAACATACAATGGCCGAACGTGGTCCACTATACCCACACAAGACACAATACAATTAATTGTTACCAACACTAATTGCAACTCAACACCACTATAGGCATGTGCCTATGATGCTATGAACCCATCAACTACTATGATGGGTTAACGATCACAGCAGTGTGTGGGTCGTGGGTTGCTCACCCAGCCGTCGAGAGGCAGGTTAATCACCCCTTCCCTTAAAGGAGAGATGACGACAAGAATAATTTGTGTTAGGAGCCTACGCACAAATTAGATAAAAGCTCTATTTTAAGAACGGATTATAGGTTCTAGGAACGCGTGAAATCTAATTTTTGAAGTGAAAACTTCTTTAGGCGCATTGAGCACTTTCTGGGTGAATAAAAATCATGGAACTCGCGTCATCACCACCGAACTCTTTCCATGAGCTATATGTATTGGGTGAACGAGCACACGGATGAGTCGCGCGTTGATGTCTTTTGGAAAAGTCCCTTTCTTTCATTAGGAAATTCTAATTCTTTTATCCCTTTCTTTCCTTTTGTATTTTTATCGTAAAAATCTGTGCTATTACCTTTAATGGCTGAAGTCGATTGCTCGTTTATCATTTTTTACCGTGCTCTCGGTGTGTCCTTGTCCTTGTCCATGTCCTTTTCCATATCCCAGGCTATATCTCTGCCAAATTTCGTGACGATCGGTTCAGCGGTTTAGGCCTGAAAGCGTAATAGACAGACAGAGTTACTTTCGCATTTATTATATTAGTAGGGACAAGATGGCACTTCTTTTTTTTAAGGGTGGGAAATCATCAAATAACTTCTGCCGCTCCGGGTGGAGCAAGATGGGTGGGTGTCAGACTTTTACTGACTAAAACCCACCCGTGTTTCCTCATTTGCCTTTGTGCCAGGGGCCATGGTATCTCTTAAGAAAGTACTTATCTGTATAAATAATAAAAAGTAAATTCTAAAACTAAAAAACCCGACTACTGAAAAGTCACGCTCTAAGAAGTATGAAACAAGAAAATCACATCGAAAAACCGTGGTCGAATTGAGCAGGCGCAGGAACCAACGGCTTAACGTGCTTTTCGAGGCAACTTCCTATCTCCAGACTAAGAAATTCCTAATGGAAGAAGCCAATAACATTCGCCCGACCAGGGGATCAAAATTAAAATCAAAAGTAATTTATTCAAACTAGGCTGAGAGTCAGCACTTTTTGAAGGTAAAAATTACATAAGACAGTCCCCCCAAAACGTCATCAAACCCAGGACCCCACGAAAAACAACGTAAAGAGCTTTTCATTTAACAACGTAAAGAGCTTTTCATTTAACAACGTAAAGAGCTTTTCATTTCCTAGTAAATCTGCCTACGCAATAAACAATAAGTTGAAAGCTAAACGCAAAAGGAAATACAGGGAAAGGAAATAGCGCTGATAAGATAAGAGCTAGGCAATAGTTCACATACGAGGGTTCATCGAGCCCGTACTTGACGCAATATATCACAGAGCTGCGGAATCTTATTGTTTTATAGCTGTTTTACTGAAGTACAGTGAGTCACTGTTGTATGAAAATTGTTTTTCTTTCGCTGAGACGTATTTATTTTAGCTTTTTTGCGTGTGAAAGGCGTGAAAGCAGGCAAATCAATACGCGGTTGACGAAACACCACAAGCAAAGTCCTGACTTGCTACACACTTACAGATGATGGTTTTCAGTTTTTAAGGTGGCTCCTGAACTATCAGTTGGTAATTGGGTAAATAATCATTTATTAAAAAAGCGACAAAGAAACCACTTGTGAGTAAGTACTATTTAACATACTATATAACTTTCCAAGAAGAGATAAGCCTTCTAAAAACCGAATTATCTACCGATAATAAAACATCGTGCGAGGTAAACAAAAATCAGCCGTTCGATTGTGAGTACATGGCCTTAGAAATCCAAGAACGCGCAAAGCGACAGTATAATGTCATAATTGGAGGTATATGTGAATTAAGTGACAAAAACTCATTAACAAGGCGTGAATATGACACAAATCAAGCGCTTAACATAATTGAAACGATTTACAAGGAATGTCCCTCTCCTATAAGATGCATGCGTCTTGGCAAGTATAACTCGGAAAAAACTAGATACCTTAAAGTTACCTTCCATCAACAAGAAACAGTAATACAAATTCTGCGTAACAAATTGAATCTCACAAATGATAACGTTCGCATATTACCGGATCAAACACCAATGCAAATTAAATACATGAAGGATCAGCGTGCGGAATTGTTACGACGAACGGAAAGTGGTGAATCGGATCTCACTATAAGGTACATAAACGGTATACCGAAGATAATAAAAAATGCAGCAAAAAACTACCATCAAAACAAATCCCTCGACAAAGCAACTACGACACTTCGGAATTAGATAACGTAACCTATCAACATGTAGATACCTACCATAATATAAGTACATCTCCAGCCTCGTTAAGAATGTTTTATGCTAATGTGCGTAGTTTGGTAAAACCAGGTAAGCTTGATGAGTTAAAATGTATCCTACGAGATTTTAATCACACTATACACATTGTGTTGCTAACCGAAACATGGATCAAATCTAAAACTGATGCCGATATGCTGGATATACCCAACTACACACATATATTTAATTTAAGGAAAGATTGTATAGGCGGGGGTATTTTAATGTATGTACACAAAAGTTTAAAATTTGATATAAAAGAGGAGCAGTATGAATGCGGTAATAATTTTCTATGGATAAATTTATTAAAACACTCTCTGACTATTGGCTTAATTTATAAACCCCCAAATACGAATCTGAGCGACTTTCTTAACATTTACACGCAACGTTTAGAAAAGAGCAAACGCCAAACAATTATATTTGGGGACTTTAATATTGACTTACTAAGTAGTGCGCGCAAAACAACCGACTACACAGATGCCATACAAGAATCGGGATACTATATACTAAACAATATACACGAAAAATACTGTACTCGACAAACCAAACACACAAAAAGCATTATAGATCATGCATGCAGTAATATTTGGAACGCTAAGATACACATGGCAATAATAGAATCAGCACTATCAGACCACAAACAAATCTACCTAGAACTCAAACAATATAAACAGAGCCTAAAACAAAAAGTTAAATACTATGCGATTGATTACACAGCTCTGTATGAGAACATACTACAAAACGACTTGATAGACGTAGGAAACCATTATGCCATTCTTGAACAATATTTAATAAAGAATTTAAATGACTCGAAACTAATCAAATACAAAATACAAAACCTACCACAAAAGGACTGGATCAATAAAACGGTAATTAATTATATTAATGAACGAAATCAATTATGGCATGGTTGTCTGACAAATCCAGAAAATGTTCAACTGCAATCTAAGTATGTAACTGCTAGAAAAAGAGTAGAATGTAAAATAAAAGAAGATAAAAAGAAATACTATTATGGCGCATTTTCAAGATGTAGTAAGAACCCCAAAAAAATGTGGAAATTGATAAACACTCTAGCTAAAAATAAGATAAACGATGCCTGTGCTCTTCCTAAACTCAAACTTGACGGCAAAGAAATAACGAACGGTTCAGAAATCTGTAACGCGTTTAATAACTATTTTGCGACTATTGGATCTTTGTTGGCCCAGAATATAGTACAAACTAATCCAAACCCACAAATAACATTACATACGCTAGATACAGACTTCCAACTTACCATTTTAGAACATTGCACTGAAGATGAGATATCCAAAATAATTGACAATTTGGATAATGATACCAGCTGTGGAATCGATGGAATAACAACTAAAGCGCTCAAATGCATTAAGAACCTGATTTTAACTAACCTAACTAATTGCATAAATAGTTGCTTTGACAGTGGTGTGTTTCCGGACAGCCTTAAAATAGCTAAAGTAACCCCTATACACAAGTCTGGAACTAGGACTGACCCCGGAAACTACCGACCAATTTCAGTGTTGCCTGTTATTTCCAAAATATTTGAAAAAGTTTTATACACGCGCTTATCCAAACACTTAACCAATACCAACTTTCTTTACACGCATCAATATGGCTTTCGTCCACACTCGAATACAATTTCGGCTACTGTTGATCTAATTACTAAAATAAAGGATAATATAGATAAAAAGCAATTCGTTCTAGGTGTTTTTATTGACCTAAAAAAAGCGTTCGATACAGTTAGCCATTCTATCCTTCTGAAAAAGCTAAAAATCATAGGAATTACTTCTACAGCATACAAAATGTTTGAGTCTTATCTTACTAATCGGCAACAGATCGTCAAACTTGATAAATATGCAAGTGCCTCGGCCAATATACAGTGCGGAGTACCTCAGGGATCGGTCCTGGGTCCATTGCTTTTTCTCATATATATTAACGACATTAGTACTGCTGGACTGACTGGACACATATCACTGTATGCAGATGACACATGTCTTTTTTATTTTGGCAATTCTATCACTCATATTATCTCAGAAGCACAGAAAGACCTTAATGTTTTGAATGTATGGCTTACTCAAAACCTTCTGACTATGAATGTTAGTAAAACTGCTTACATAATTTTCGCAGCAAAGAATAAAAAAATACCACCATTCCCAGATCTTACAATAAATAACCAACCGTTACGAAAATCAACGTATGAAAAATATTTGGGCCTGATTGTGGACAGTAAGTTGACATTCAGAGCGCATATCGACTACGTAAGGTCTCGAATACTTCCACTAACCGGAGCCATACGTAACATTGCAAAATACGTACCCTACAAGCTAAGACATACTATTTACAACACACTAATCAAGCCACATCTGGAATATCTGATCCAAGTATGGGGTCAAGCTGCAAAAACAAATCAACAACACCTACAACGAACACAAAATAAAATCGTCAAAGTCCTCTTCAATTACAACTACGATACTCCTACAGAAGTAGTCTACAAAAGAGCAAAATTATTTAACCTACAACAATTGTATACGTACCATACATGCATGACTATACGAAAGATCCTTAAGACCAACATACACACAAATATTTCATTTACACAAAAGACGCGTAGATATAATACCCGTAATCAAGACGACCTAGAAGTACCAAAAGTGAGAACCTTGTACGGCAGGAAAACTATACAGTGGGAGGGGGTTAGGCTATACAATAAACTACCTAAAGAACTCAGAGAGTGTACAAGCATACCAACATTTAAAAAAGGCCTTAGGAATCACATATTAGACACATAAGTTTAGATTTTTCAATTTTATTAGATTTTATTTTTTGTAACACACACATAAGATTAGCTTGTACTGTTTTGTGTTTTGAATTTTAACTAGATTTAAGCACATATTTTCCAATGAAACTGTGATGTTCAGTTTCTTGAATTGCTTGAACGTCGTAATATCAACTACAACCTATTGTTAATTTAGTTAAGTTTCTCTATAAGTGAACTGTAATTTGTTCTTTGAGAAATAAAATGTCTTTAAACCGAACATAACATAAAGTCTTTGACCAGTTCGTGTTGCCAGTGATGACATATGGAACCGAAACCTGGTCGCTCATAATGGGCCTCATAAGAAGGCTTAAAGTCACGATGATCGAATCAGGAATGCAGAGATCCGCAGGACAACCAAGGTAACCGACATAGCCCGAAGAATTGCCAAACTTAAGTGGCAGTGGGCAAGGTACATTGCTCGCAGAACAGATGGCCGATGGGGCCGAAAAATGGCGACCGCGTACCGAAAGACGTAAAGTTGGAAGGCATCCCACAAGGTGAAGCGATGACCTTGCGACGAAAAAAATCAGCTGTTCCCTACATTTATGTTCGCATAGCTCGTCAAAATGTAGGGAACAACTTATTTTATTTTCGCGATTTCAGGTTTGGTCCCATAGTAAAAGTTGTTCATAATGATGAGTACAATGACCCCTTAAAAGATGTTGTGCGTTATTTACGTTACAACTTGTATAGACGGATTTGCAAAATTCTTTTTATACTTTCACGTAGCAGATCTATATGAAATTATAAAAAGAATTTTGCAAATACGACGGAGTTATACCCGAACATATTTCTTTTTTAAACATTTCGAATTGATAACCTCCTTCTTTTTGCAGTCGGTTAAAAATTGTCTCAGCCTTATGTAATTTAAATAGGAATTCTGTACGTGCCTAACAGTAGTTAGCATCTACCTACATACTCGTAAATCCGAGGTAGAGAACTTTGTTAAACTGTTAATGAACCTAATCACAGCGGACTTCAATAAATTAGAGGCTCACCACTATTACAAGTTACAACGTAATTTTCATACTTATTCGAGGATTGAATAAAATTAATATAAAGTACGATATTCATAAACGCTACCGTAATTCAATTTGTAATAAATTCGGTCTCGGTTCATCGTTAATACTTTATTACTTTGTAATTTACAGGGGCTCACTCGATCGATTAACTTATGGAGATCGTGTTTAAAATTAAATATCCCGCTGGTATTTTTTTTTTTTTATACAGGACACGTTAATTGTGTTTTAAAACGTTCATGAAAAAATAATCGTTACAACAGGAAGGAAAGAAAATTAATTGCTTTAATTATAACCATTAGGTATGGCTTTCAAAAAACAAATAAGTAAACAGAACAAAAAATCTTGTTTTTCGTTATTTTTTATGTTTAATATTTTTTCAATAAGTACCTACAGTTTGAAACGCCTAAGGGTGCTAAGTTATACACACCGGGTACTCTTCAATAAGGACCGCGATGTATTCAAAACCAATGCACCACGGTTCCGCCTCGCACCGTGTTCTTTCTATTGGCAAGTAATGCATCTAATGGAAAATCCATTTATGTGGAACCGTAACAACCCGGATGCACTACCGCTACCCTAATAAGATCTCTTATACCGCTCACGGCGGCGGCGGTATCAAAATACTTATATAATACCAGAACTTAGAACCATGGGACCGACCGTTCGTTTACGATTCGACAGGTACTAGTATAAAGAAATCTTCGTGTTATTGCTAATGTTTGAAGACTTTTTTATAAAGATTATTCAAATCAATGCGAAACAGAATCGCCAGACCAATAAATTTGCAAATGAATACAAATAATTTTCTTTTGAAGTTTGTGAAAGTGATAGCAATGTCACTGAACATTGAAGTAATATAGTTTGCGATCGATACTGAAATATTTTTAGAACAGTAAATACTGTTGAGCCTTGTCTCATAACTACGATAACCCACCAAACTTTGTACGTCACGATAAAGTCGATGTCTTTGCCTCATAAATAACAAAGAGCCTAATCAAGATAACAAAATAGGGCTGTGTTAAAAAACATTACTCACAGAGACAGACCACGCTTTCAAAATGAAGAGCTACACGTTCAAAGAAATACTCTACAGTTTTTGAGTTCTAAACAATCAAAGTGAAAAATGACAGCAATATAATGTTCGACAACAAACGATTGTTAACAAAAGCCGGCTACAAACTCATCTGCCGCAAGATCAACCCTTTGATATTTGATGCGGACGCATTTTTCATCTGTCCATGACAGCCCGGAGATATGAAGGACGCTGCTTGTATAATCACTGGCACTAATCTGGAGTACGCCACGGCAGACTGCCGGTGCAGAATCCGATTTTCCATTGAACCTTTCTTGGACTGCGCGAAGCTAATAAGCATTCAAGCGGACTTCATTAAGCCGCGCCAGAGGACAACGCTATTGATTTTATTCAGCTCTCTAATAAAGGTAATTCTCCACAAAACGACGTTCAGTCAGGTTTCAAAAGAAGCCTCTATAGGTGCTCTTTGTCGAGTCTCAAGTCTCAGCGGCGACAGCGGACGCAATTAAAAAAGCTCAGCATCAAAATCTTTGTAGCCTAATATTATACTAACGTGTCAAGATTTTTTATTATGATTATAATGTATACGCATAAACATCACGCTTTGTTTCTCCGAAGGGATGGGTAGAGGCGTACCTATACACACCTGTACACCCACATTTCGCGAATTATGTTTAAGTCCCTTTTAATAGGGGGCGAGCCTATTGCCATCGCCGCAGGAGACGCCCTGGGCTTCGAGAATCCTAGGCTGATTCCCGGCCACCATAGGCGCGGGCTTGCGGATGGCGAGTAATGGGTAGCTCGCTGTCCGGTAAGCTGGTCCGATTCGACGGCGCGCTGTGTTCCACGCGCGCCTCAAAAAGATGTCAGCGTCAACTGGTGGCGTCCGCAAGGGCCGATGCCTGCCAGGGGTGCGGGTTGTTCGAAAGAGATACGTTGGCCTCTGGCACACAGGCAACTGAAGGAACACGGGTGGGTTTAAGTCAGCCTATTGCCATCAACCGGAAGCAAATCCAGACTTCGGGCGGCTACTGAGTATTTCCAGACAGTTGTACACTTTGCCCGACCGGGGGATCGAACCCAGGACCTCATGCTCAGAGTAGCGTTAGCGGACGACTTCTTCGACGATAGTGTTCCATTATTTTTGTATTTATTTATATAGTTAGTCATATAGCATAAATAAATAGTTGGTTAAAATTAAAGTCTTGTATCATTAAATTAGGTATATTTATCAAACATTGAAATAGCGTCGTAAACTTTAATGTTAATGAGCATGTTCTCATTAACATTAAAGTTTACGACGCTATTTTACTTTATTAATACTTGAAAGTTAATTGAAAGTACTGATCATAAAGGCATGTCCAACCGCACGCTAACAAAAGAAATAAAACAGTTTTTAAATAGTACGACATGGTTTATTTTGTACAATATTTCAATTGAAACATTTATTACCTCTCGGATATGTAAACTGAATCCCCATAAGTAAACCAACATGTTATACATTTCACATAACGTAAAGTGCTTGTTTCATCCGCGCTGGTTTCACCTGCAGCGCTTTGCAGTATTTATTCAGCGATAAAATAAGTGTGACTGCAAAGCAGGTTGCTATGGCAACTCGAATATCTCAGTATTCCCCTGAATGCTTGTTGTTGTCAAAAGTTTTGTAGCTGTACAATTGCTATCTTCAATTTTTTCAAAGGAAGATTGACAGACTTAATGAATTTTCGGTAACTAAAATATGATAGGCTTGTAACAGTTTTGTCTGTATTTCCTTCATTGAACTGTTGTTTAAAAAGAAAAATGTTTCTGCAATGCGGGTATTTGTTTTTTTTTTTAAACTCAGATAGTATTTTGACAGGTGTCATGTCAAGCACATAAACTAAAAAGCAAACACACAATGACTTGAAATGTCAGATCTTTAAATAGATACTTACCCTTTTTAACCCAGTTATTTCGTAGTACCTTGAGTTTTTTCAGAACCAATTACTGAGGCCGTAATTATTTGAGAAAGCGAAGATTTTGAGAGTGTCATATCATAGTCATCTTTTGCCTTAACGCGACGTAAATGTGAAAAGTTCTATTACCATATCGCTTCATTGTACCATACGCGTTCGTATCTTAACTATGCCCACTGGTATTTTGATTTGACAATAGCTCAAAGATATAAAAGATAAGAGAAAGTTAATATGTAACGCCTGATTGCTACACGCCGCAATTAGGAATCGAACAACTTTGAATACAATGCTTCGAATGAAGTTTGAATGTCATTTCATAAATCACGATTCAAACTTTTACAATGTTGATTAGCAAATAAAATAGGTACATCATGGAAATAAAACATTTCTTTATCTACGTCAACAAAATGAAAAGGCTCTGTAAGTAAACAATTTCCCTACATAAAAACGTCAATGGAGGAAAAGATTCAACGTTTGTAAGCCTGAAATGACCCTGTCCTCTTTCCGAGAAATGTTTGCGTCCCCGAAATCGGAAAGTGTGAAGAAAAGATCCTTCAAAGGAACTAGACGACTGGGAATTAAACAAACTCAAACTCTATTTACATCCGAGATCCATCTTATTGGGTCTATTGAGAACCGGCAGTATGCACAGACTGCTAATTTGCAGATAGGTACTTGAAAATTTTAATCTCAGTCGCAGTTAAGAATTTCTGTTTATTTGGGTCTGTGTCTCTGTGAACAGTTCAGCCGTTAAGCTGTCTTCATTCGGAAACAAATAAAGGACTTGAAAATTAGGTAACTTGTACATACTTGGGCGAAGTTTGGCATACCGTGTTGGGTAGTCAGCTGCTGCTAAGATGGAGTCACGTTCTTCGTGACTACGGCGCCATCTAGCGTCCCGCGCTCGTCGACAAATGGCTCGAAAAATTATACACTTTGCATTCACTACGAGGCTGGCATGCGAGTGCATTACACTTGCCAATATTTTCAGACTGCCTTCATATTATTTAAATAAACCACTTTAAACCACTTTCTGAATGGTTTTGAAATTACATCTCTAACAATAATTATATTTATACAAACTGTCAAAATGTGTGGATTCCACGTGTAGAGAATGTAGAAGTCTTACAGTATTCAATTACTTAAACAAAAAGTTACTAAAGAACTTGAAGCTTGTTAAAAATACCCAACACGAAACTCATAATCCAAAACAATAATTCCGTTTCAGACCATCTGTCGGACATGCGGAGTTTAGCTAGCACAAGTCCCAATAAATCCCGTACCGATCCTGCCGGTACTAATCTAGCCTAACTTCTGAATCCTAGACGCGTGTAAATCCTAGGAAAGTGTCGGGGGAGTCGGGTAAGGAAATATATTGCACTTGATTTTCCAATTACGTCGGTCGTGGGACTCATATTTCCGTCTCAACTGATATATTGCTGCGTTAGATATCTGATAGGGATCTTGTTTAATGTACACGTCTCTTTATTAATTTGTGTCCGGCGATTAATCAGTCTTTGATTTGTTTTGTGTGTTATGTTCTTGTGATATATATTAAATCTTGGTTTAAATGTCATTCTTAATCGGTCAAGTACCTTAATGAGACACAATTTGGTTTTCTATTGTTATGGATCGAATTGGATCCAGGTGGTGCTAAACCATATTATGTATTAGATGGTGGTGTACTTGTGAAAACTGTGAAGAAAAACATCGTGACATCGTAGATTTGTAGCCCACTCCCTCTCGAGGTAATGACGCCTGTGTTCCCAGCAGTGGGAATATTATAGGCTGATTGTGCTTGTGGTGTACTTGTGGAGAATTCTTGATCGGAGGTGGTGTGTTATTCTAAATACATCTTTAATTATGTTATCCATCAACTAGACTATGGAAAATCTGTGTAGGTATGATCCATAATGCCTTTAATAGGTAGGTAAACCTTTTCATTAGCCACCATTTTGCTTATAGATGAAATTTATTTAAACAATCCTTTCAATTAAAATGCCGTCAATCATTATGATTTATCAGAAGTCTATCGCTTCGAAAATTTTAATCAAAAATCCTTCATAGGGCTGCGTTTTAACGATACTTTTATGTAAATGTTCATTATACCCGTCATGTCGGCAATGAATTTATTATTCAAGTGTGTATCGGTGGAAAACCTTAATGATTCTAAAATTGTGAAATCGTTTATAAGTTTAAATGAAAATGTTTCTCCCTTATCTAAACAAGTAACTAGAACATTGAGTTATAATTTAGAATATATACCACATAAAAGGGTTGAGAATAGAATCTCCACATTGTTTTGTTTATTATATTAGACATTTATTTGACCGTCTGTAACCCGTCTTTACCCATGATATCGGGTCGTTGCCTAGCTAGAACATCTGAACATTTAATTTATAGATAAACCGAATGGTTTCCATTTATCTGCGTGAGTTCTTGGAATTCAAATATTCTGCATTCTTTGAATTCGCGGATTTTGTATTTGTGAGTAAATGTTTTGGCAAAGGCAATTGAAAGACCCTTTCTTTCTTGTTGTCGTAAAAGAAAAAATAAGCTGAATCAATAACACAATATCTGAGTACTCAAAATTCTGCTATTTCTCTTAATGATGTTTAAAGAGAAAACCGACATAAAAATTGCCGTATTCTGTTAGATGTAGCCACAGCCAACATTCACGTAGAAAGACACTGTTGATGGCATTGAATGAATTATTTCATCAGAGGAGCATTTACCCCATTATTAAAAAAAGTCTGCTATCTGTCTTTTTTTATTAAAAGTTTAATTTTATTTATTTATTGTTTGT
Source organism: Polymixis flavicincta (assembly GCA_949987655.1). Classification (NCBI taxonomy): domain Eukaryota; kingdom Metazoa; phylum Arthropoda; class Insecta; order Lepidoptera; family Noctuidae; genus Polymixis; species Polymixis flavicincta. Next base: position 6,883,024 of record OX465177.1, on the reverse strand, counting down.
TTCTAAGATGAGATACCAACTTGAGTTTTTTTTTTTTTTAAACGAGAATTGAGTTTCTTAACACCGAATACCTATTGACATTAAACACCTGTCTGATGTTTGATCTCCTTGTTTCAGGGTTGTCGTTGTCACCATTCGTGCGGCACTGGCAGCCAGCGGCGTACGCGCACGTGGGTGGACATCGGCTACGGCGCGCTGCGCTCCCGCCGCCCGAGCCCCCGCCACCGCCTTTGCGACTGTCCTTTCATGCTCATAACAAGTAAGTGAAAAACTTATTTTGTTACAAGTCCCCATTGGAAAAATGTCGAACTTTTCCTTCCTTTTTTCTTGGTGGAAATACCCACGGTTACTCTGGGTCTGAGGAAAAAGCAGGAGCAGGATTATTTCAGATCTTTACCGTCTCCCACAGTGTTCCCTCTGCCAAGAGCGTGACGTACACAGTTATGCATACCATTGGTAGTGTAGGTAATTTTTGAAGTGAAAACTTCTTTAGACGCGTTGGGCATTTTTTGATGGGAAAAAACAATTAAACCCGCAACACTGTTAACGACACCTCTGATCTTTAGTAGAGGTATTTCAAGAATGTAAGTCTCAAAAGATAGGTTTAGGCCCAGAAGTAATATTCCAATTGGAATTATGAAAATCGGATAACCCTTTTAGAAGATATGACCAATATTATGATTATGAATAATGTGAAATCCTGTATTACGATTAAAAAAATACACAGTTATGTAATTGTTCAAGTTTTCACTTCTGTCGGCACTCCCGGAGTGCCACTGTTTTTTATATAAAAAAAAAAAAAACATTTATTTTAAGTCCATAGGCAAGGCAAGGTTGTTAGTAACAAGAATTCCTTTCCATTCCATTTCCATTCTTATCTATTCCATTTGTTAAAAATACATTGTGATTTATATACACATACATAACATTACGTTATGTGGTACGAAGGGTGGGGCAGAACAGAACCTGTAGTACAGCGAAAGAATAAAAATTGGTAGTACCTATTTCAACACCTAGTGTGACTTGTATTTTGCATACAACACTATTGGCTTTGCTTTGAGCTATATCTTCTTGCTAAGTAGCATCTAGGACCTGCCAGTGTCCATTTTCTAATAGCAATGTACTCCTACCAGAAGGCACCCTTACATTTACCATTGAAATGGAACTTGAAATACTCCAAAAATACACTCTAGTCGCTAGCATGAAAGAACGAAACTCCAAAACCAAAGCGGAGCAAATTGTATGTCACGAAATTCATTAAACCGGTGAAGTAGATGTGTGACTAGGCAGGTTGACTAATGACTCATGACGGCTAAGTGATTTCCAGAGCTGATCGATTACTCAATGTTAGATTGTATCGTAAAAATCTACTCAATATTTTTTATGGACTTAGAGGCCAATGTCTTATGAGTTATGTGACATCATGGCTATAGGGACAAGTTTTTTTTTACTGTTAATCTGTTGTGTGTTTATTATTGGTACCGTAAATTACGACTTTAATGGCTGTTTTGTGTTCCAAATTGACAAATTGCGCGTAATTGAGGAACCTGTAATACAAAAAAAAAAAAAAACTGGTAGTATTCGTTGTAGATACAGATAAAATTGTGGTAACTTCTGTCGTTTGTGGATCTTTGACAGTCGTTACGGGTCGTCAGAAGCCCGAAAGTCTGACAACCAGTCTTACCAAGATGTATCGTATTAACCAATAACTGGGTTGTGGAGGATAGGTAGTTGCTTCATGTAAAATACTGGTATTCAGCTGCATCCGGTTACAGTGGAAGCCAACCCCAACATAGTTGGGAAATGGCCAGATATATGATGATACAAATAGAAATTAATAACAAAGAGTGCTATGTCTTACAATAAATAGTTTCGCGACTCTATGCAAAGATCGCTTTTTGTAAAGTACTCGTAGCACCAGACTTGATTATAAACCGTAATTCTTTCTAAAAATACTTTTCTACCTCAAGAAAACTTTAAATGGCTTGCTAAAGTAAAATTCTTGAAAATTCTTTTAGCTTTTGTAGTGAGATAAAAATATATAAGCTGAAGTTTACGACCTTAAGAGTTTGGCACTCGGCAAACTGCGCCTAATTCCGTACGTTAAAAATTAGCGAGGTCCCTCGTTTTTTTTAAACTTTTAGCTTACAGCAAGTAGATACTTATTTCACTTGAGAAAAATGTTGTCTGTACAGAGGGTATAGAGTTTAAATAAAAAAAGCTCTTTTTTTTTCGTTAATTGAACGTTGTGGAAAAGTTGATGCAACATCTTGTTTACTTATATCACAAAACTTTGTGAAAAGCTTTTATTTGTGTTCTTCCACTTTTTCTTGTTTTCTTTTTATGGTTTAGAACAACACGCAATCCCGTAAGTATCAAAATAACGAAAGGTTTAACACACTACAACTTAGCATATGACTGAAATTAATTAATAATTGATCTTCTTGTACGTATCACGTTCAAAGCGGGTGGCCATTGTACATGAGTAATGGCAGCTCATATCCAATTAAATGAGCATTAAGGCATGCCATTATATCTGTGTGTATTAGGACGTTCGTTATACACCGGGATGTGAGTCGTTTGGCAAATATTACGGACATAAGCTTACCATTGGAAACTGGTGAATGTATTTGTTAAATATTGGTACTGCAGGCTGAAAATTTAAAGTAGATATCTAAATAATATTTGTGGATAAGTTTGTGTGTTTTAAACCAAAGTTAGTTACAATCGCGCAGTTCAGTTACACGTAATAATCGAATGGTTTCGTTTATAAATTGGTCATGGTCTAAAATGGCTTTATGGGTAGGTACCTACTTAAAATTGTCAAGAATAGAGTCGAAGTAAAAATGGACGTAAAAATATCGGGGATTTTACGTTCGCTGGATCTTGAATTCTCGGTGTTGAGCCGAACATTCAGAATCCAACAAAGTGCATCATCATCGTCGAAAATCAAACGGTGTGTTTTACTGTTCGATTTTCATGCGGCGAAGATCCTGTTCGCGAAAAAGTCCCGGCGCGATTTTATTACGTGGAACATGGGCTAAGTGAAAACGCAGTACCGAGGGCTAAACCTACTTACACATATTCGTTTCCACTGAAAATCACTATAGACCCGCAAAATATCATGTACACTCAAACCAGAAGTTCAAAGGGAAGCTCGCACCCGGTACAGCAGTTCATCGCCTCAGATAAGTTAATTGAACGTGTTTCAGACTAATCCATTTGTAAGTTGTATACGGCGAGCGTGCACATCAACCGTTGGCCGGTCCATTCCCTTAATTAAACCGTTCCTGCTCCAATATAGTGAAACGTGCCCTTTATACCGACGATTCCAGATTATCTTTGGTGACGATCGCGTATGTTCAATGATACCGCTCTATGATAACCGACGGCCACAAAGTTGATTCACTGCACTCAATTTGTTGATTTAACTAAATAGCTGTTATCTAAATCTATTCATGGACATTCAGTATTGAATTACCAACTAAAACGATAATGTTGGGGCAATTATTGGGGAGAGAGTATTAATTATCTATTTCAATAACAGCTGTAGGTACATATGTACTTATATAATATGGTAATAGCTTACTGTTACTGCAAACCATTAATCGAGGTTATTATAACTAGTTTTTAAACACAGGTATTTTAATTAACACACTATGTGAAGGAAGTGATTATAATGAGGCTAAAATTGACAAAGGCTGCTTCAAAACTCTCTCGAAATTACAAAACAAGGTTTTCCTTTAGGTATGGTTAATAACCATCAAGCCTGTTCTTGAAGAACCTAACAGAAATCGAAATACAGAGTTCTCTATACAAAACTGACAACTTAGTCCGGTGCTGAGTTGCCTTTTTAACTGACTTCAAAAAGAAGGAGGTTATCAATTCGACATGTTTATATTTTTTAATGTACGTTCGGGCATAACTCCGTCAAATATAGACTGGATTTGCGAATTTTTTTTTTTTTTTGTTTGAACGGGATTTATTCCAAAATGGTCCCATTAAAATTTCATATAGATCTGATGATACGTTTCGGAGACAGACAACGAAACTCTTCAAAAAATGACAGTCAATCAACCGCGATTGCTGATATCGCATAAATGTGCATTGTTTTTACCCAAAGGATTAAAACTTTTTCCAGAAAAAAAAAAACAACCGACTTCTAGAAAAACACTACAAAATGAAAAATAACTTTAATTTCGGAAGGCGGTGACAAAAACTTAAAATACATATCCAAAGTCACCGACTTCCAAAATTAAAGTTATTTTTCATTTTGTAGTGTTTTTGTAATAAGAACTTTACCCAAAACGATATAAAGTTAGAAATACTTAGAGCTTTAGGGGTTCTACCCTAAAGCTCTGAGTATTTCTAACTTTAAAGTTAAAATAGATCGCGATTAAAGTTAAATCGCGTTTTGTACGTAATACGGATTGCACGTCTGCTTACACCGTCTTATGCGTCTATTGAACACTTCCTCCACTCCTTGATCATGCCATTAAACAACAAAGCGGCGCTCCACTTCCACTTCCTTCACACTATTCTCTGAAGAGCATCGCGCAGTAAATAAATAAATAGTCACATACATAAGAGTAGCGTGTCTATCAATACTGTTCGTCTGAGAGGCATCAGGGTCTCTTCAGACCGCTCCAATAATATTTGAGTTATGTCTAGTCTCTAGGTATTATTGGTGGACCTCTCAGCTGTATTGAAGATGGACAATAGGGGAGGAACGGTCCTTCGTAAGGAATATTTATTACTATAGCAAGATTTCGAGGACGCTGTCTTCAATATCTCACATTGAAGTTGTCGTCGATGAATGCCTATATTATGAAATGAAACGATTTCTGTTGCGGATTTCGACCAGAACCAAGTATGTACCGTCAACTGTGGCATCTTCACTGTCTATGAGCAACTTTACCAATGAGAACTATATTAAAATATCTCTCGATTACTAATAATTTGTTAGATTATTCTACTTCTGTATCGCTTCGATATGAAATGTCGGCAACAGATTTTTAGTTATCGAGAGAAATTTAAGTACAGTACTCATGGGTAAAGTTGCTATGTAAAATAAAGATGCCACAGTTGACCGCACTTAAATATGTCGGGTATTTTAACATCACACTATTTGATAAATAGGGTATGTACCTTAAAGCCTTTCCTACGTACACATTTATAAAGTACTTTATAAATGTGTACGTACGTAGGAAAGGCTTTTGTATGTCTTAAGCGTTGTGATTTAGATGCATTGTGTAAGATATTGTTTTTGTCCTTGCTTTGTAGGCGTTGATTGTCAATTTGTCGCCATAACGTTGCTACGTCGGATTAATCAGTGTGTACAAAGGGACCCTGGAGACCTCCATGTACACTTCACTATCTACCAAGCGAACGGTATTGATGACAGGCAGAGATAGCCCGATAGTTACGTGAAGGACGACCTGGATAACTTGAAATCAGGAAAATTAAAAAATAAAACAACCATCCCCATTGGTTTTATAGTAACAGGTAGGTAGCATATAGTGTAGTAATTAGTAACAATATGTAATGTAGGATATCGATGAACGACTTTCTTGGGTTTTTTTTTTTACATAAGTTACCTTAGTGTCCGCTTTGTATATGCCTCTATGTCCTAGTATATGTCTTTGCTTCTGGCAGTTCTTGAAATATTTGTGAAAAACCATCTGAATTTGATTTGACATGATAATGCCACAAATTCAAATGCAAAAATGTCTGATACCTACACGCAGCATTTGATGTTCCCCAGTAGAAGAGACGGTGATAGAAGAAAAGCCTAGTCTTGAGATGTAGCTATCTAGGAAGAAGGTTTACTTAATAATCAATTAATAATGCATCGTAGTGCAGGAAATCTATTTCTAGGTACCTACCGTGCAGTGCCTAAATATATACGTGCATGTATTCCACCAAAGGAAATCCTCATTGCACGCCATGTTTTTCAAAACAGGAACTGGCTTTTATGTTTTGAATTGTTAACGAAATGATTGGTTGTCAATCTATTCAAATAGGAAGAGGGCCGAGTAGGATATAGCCGATTGCAATTGATGTTAACAACTTTATTCTTCGGCTGTTCGGCGCAGTCGTGAGTGATGTCAATTTAAATTGTTACTTTATAGGTAGTTATGACTGGTGATTGCTGCGTGCTAGATCGGGTTTTTCATATTCATCATGCATAACATTTTTTTTATTTTTATGAAATGAACTTTGATCGCATTTGTTATATCGTTTGGAAACCTTTTAAGCTGCAAGAGCGGTAGCCCACGAAATTTAAATTTTGTTGAATTTTTTCCTGCAATAGACATTCAATGGGATCAAATGAACTTAAAGCGTTAAGAATATTGTCAATTTTTATGATTTACGTAAACTCATATTTTTGACGGTTGACAGTCATATTTTAATCGACGTCGAAGCTTTTGGTGGTAATGTAGGTATTAATTTTTTTTATACAGAATCTACTGTAAAATGTTCTTGATAAGTAAGTATTTAGGTCTTATGAATACTTATAGTTTATTTTTAAAACCACAATAACACCGATACCACCAAATACTTTCAGCGACACATTGAAACCGCTTTAACCAAAGCCAGTTAATAGAATCATTTGAAGTAACGACACGCATAGCTTGCCGTTACACCGAAACTCCATTTTAATCGCATTACGGTCCAATTGTACGGTTGTGGTCCACATCACGAATTGCAATGATCACATAATGTTATAGTCGCGTCACGGCACTGCTGGAATCACGGACTGGACCGGTCCAGCGACGTCGGGCTAAGAATAACCACCACTTAACTGGGGACCACAATGGGAGGATCGACTGGCCTGAACGTTTCGCTCAGTAAAGTCTGGTATACTGGATATTCGGTCCTCCACAACTTAAATTGAAAGCCGTAAATGTTGTTAACATAATTGTTAAACTGCACTATCCGGTTCTATAACCGGATAGTGACAGTTTAACAATTATTGGAGGTTACAAATCGTCGTTTCCATAGCCAATTTTCCTAATACAGCAATAGCTTTTCATTAGGAAATCGAAATAACATTTTCCATTTAGAAATAAACGGAGCACTTCTACGGATTAAGTAGGTACTCGTAACATGAAATACTCTATCACAAAGTTACTCTTGACTTTAGTCATTAGAATAATGCTCCGTAACACCTGCGTCTATGACAATAAGTAATGTTACCTACTCTATTAGACTTTAACTTGTGCGATAAATAGCTGTTGTATAATTTAAAGTTTTGTATAAGTTATATACATAGTTACTAGTCCTCGACCCAGAAAGGAAGTACTCAATTAAGTATAATGTATCGGTAAATTCATTGAATGGTAGTTCGGACATGTTTGCCTAATTGAACTTAAAGAACGCAAAGAAGTAAGGACATAGTAATTAAACATAAAATCCATCACCACGTAAACAGCATTTCTATTACGACTCCATTATACTTAATTAAACTTTTGCTTTCTAATTTTCGTAACGAGTTGAAGTCAACTTATTTGTTTACACGCCAATTTATCACAATGGGCGAGAAAAACACGACGCGAGGTTAAACTTGAGATAGCAAAGTTCGTTTTAATTTTCGTTGCGAAGTGTAAAATCCGCAAGATTTTATCTGATGTTGTTGCACTCGGGACGTGACGGCGCCGGCGCCGGCGCCGTGTACTGGGGACTGCATCCAGATGCTTACAACACCACTCCACCGCTTTGCACATACTAATCTAGTCTGACGTTCCAAATTATTCACCACAATGTTGCCATAGATTTTTGTAATCTACATTCTATACTATACTAATATTATAAAGAGGAAAGATTTGATTGTTGGTTTGTTTGTTTGCATTGAATAGGCTGCGAAACTACTGGATCGATTTGAAAAAAAATCCGCATATTATTGTTGTTGCCTGGAGCAATAACTGCTCCACTTAATTGATCCAGATTGATCTATTAGTGTTGCCGAACAATAATTGCTGAAAATTTTGCCCGTGTAAGGGCAACTTTAAAAGTCGAAAAAAAAATCAGATACAACGCTAAGCGAAAACGAAGTAATACCTCACGGGCCATGCAATTTTATAGGATACTAACTAACTTTTGCCAGTGGCTTCGCCCGCGCGGAACTTTCATCACCTATTTAACTCCCTTAGGGGTTGAATTTCGAAAAATCTTTCCGTATTCCTTGTCTACATTATAAAGGGAACCTCTGTGCAAAATTTCAGCTTTCTAGGCCCAAGGTTTTGGGCTGGGCGTTGATGAGTCAGTCAGTCAGGAGTTTTCTTTTTATTTATATAGATATTTTATGTTAGGACAAAAAAAAACACGCGTACGAACTCGCGGGCAGAACCTAGCCCAATATACGACTCATATACGAACAATCTCGTATATTTACTCTTTCTCCGAAGAATCTATAACAATACGAATGTATTGTTTCAGTTTGCGGTAAACTGAAATAAGTTCGGGGGTTTTATTAACGTAGTTTCCTTTAGTCTCTGATAAAGTAAAATATAAATCAATCATCTATGAAACGAACGTTGTGCTCTACTTATTTACTATACTTATGTCTTCGTATATCGTAAAGCGATGTCAGATAATTTCATTCGTATAGAGGAAATCATGCACTCGCGGTCGATTGAGTTTGTATTAAGGCGAACGTCGTAGTTTGACGAAGACAATCCTCCCAAGATCTTAACCCTCAAGAAATACTGAGCGTAAAAGGAATTTACCTCTGCCTGGTATATTTAAATTAGCTTTCTGCCTCCCTCACATTTTCTTCCTTTACTCACGGCTGGAAAATATGGCGTGACGATGACAACGTGTTTACATTACGTATTTTTTTATTATTTTTTTGTTATTGGTAAAAATTTAAATATTTTGGATACCTTCTGGTGAAAAAAATGTTTTATTTAAATTGTAGACTAGGACTAGAACTAAATTAGCATAACATAAACAGCTGGCTACATCAACCAAACTCCCCGAACCGTATCCAACTTAAACATAAGTTCTGAAGCAGTATTTAAGTTGGAGTTATTTATGATCCAATTTATGCACAAAAATGATGAAACTTCAATGCACGAAATGTGTAAACAAAATGTTGTGGTTGCAGATTTAGTTACCTAAGACGTCGTGATAAGGTACCCACGCATTTAGCCGCGTTGAAGCTTGAAATTGGAACAAACCATCGACTCGCAACGAGAGTCGCCACAAACGGAGACAAAAGTACAGAAAGGTGTTTAAATTTAAATTACGCTTCACAGGTAACATCAAAGAGATTAATGTAATGCGGCACATCCACCCACAAAATACGTTGTACATTTTATATGAATAAGCGTGAAAACCGTCAGACATGTGATTATTGATTTTTCGTTAAATAAACTGGTAGACTGGGCACGCGTGTCTACTGAAATCCTAAATCATGTTGTGATGTTTGTCAAACACACACCTGAATATATAAGGTAGGGCAGGGAGGAATATTTTATGTTTTTCCTGTCTTTTAATTAAATTATTAAACGCTAGAGCCGCGGTTCGCTTTTATTTTCGCATATTGGGCACTGATTTATTTGGTGGGATTTATCACAGATAAACTTATTATGCTACACTGAAAGTATTTGTGAAAACAGTAGGTACTTACCTAAATAAAATGAAATACTGTTCGTTCGTAAGAGTATCACTTGAGAATGGCTGGACCGATTTCGCTATATATTATTTTTAAATTTTAGCAATAGTCCGAATTAGATTTTAATGAAAAGCAATATTGGAAAGTTTCCCGGAATATTGTATCCCGGAAAACTGAACGTCCTTTTTTCTATGGGTTATTTGTATGAACTATTCCTGGCCAGGACGACATCAGTCTGTCGGGTACACTAACTATTAACTAGAACTAAAATATATTTTTCTGTACTAGCTGTACTGATTCTAGCTTCGCCCGCTTGGATGTCGGGAATTATCCCACGGGAACGTGGTACCGGGACATAAAGAAGTAATACCTATGTTACTCCTTCAGGTATCTGCCAGTGAAAGTCCCGTCAAAATCGGTCCAGCCGTTTTAGAGAGTAGCCTGGACGAACATACTTTTTTTTGGTTACTTGCCGTACATACTTTCATATGCATAAACAGCTACAATTTTGACATTACAAACAAACACTTCAAATTCGTTTATTTGTATCTTAGATGTCTGAAACATTTTCCATCTTATGCTCTATAAGCTCCGAGGCAGTTTTTGCATCCCCTCGTCTGTTGGGCAGACTCATTGAGTCTGTTATCAATAGAAAAGTAATTGTGTTAATTCAACATGCGCACCGAACTAAGCCGTCAGTATTGTATAAGAAACAGCATTTTTAAACATACCGGGTTCTTAATTCAAAAACTGGCGTGCTGGTTTAAACCTGATCTAAATATAAACCTTGTTTTGTAATAAGGGGGTTCCAGTCTCACACGTCACAGTCATAAACTATTGGCTCATACAAACGTTTCAACCACACTCTGTTTACACCAGGATTACAAACTTTTCGGTAATAATACGTTTTGCATATTTTAATATGGTAATAGTAACGCAACGCAGTGCGTATTGTGTGCACAGCATGAAACGCGACAGGCGCGGACACACCACAACAAAATTTAGTGTTTAGCTGTTAACAATAGTACGTGACTTGTTCTACAACTGGATTTACACATAATGCTGTTTATGGAATGTTCTACTTTTTCATTGCTATGCGTAGTTTATTCGCATAGAGTTCAGATAAGACCAAATTTTTTAAATTGACCTTGTACGAAAGTGATTTAATACAACATTATTTTTTTCACTAATTGTAAAAAAATATGTCAACTAAAACTATTCACAAAATAAAATTTAGCGTCGACAAATTCATCCGCATCGCTGTCTACTGGTTATGTACCCAAGAGACTGGCGGCATTGCGACGTTGCATGGCAAAGCTTAGGTAAAAACCAGCCCTTGGGTCTCGGGAAGTGGCAACCACCCGTTTCCAGATCACTCAAGAAGTAAATAAAGACGAAACAGATATTTACGATCATGCAATATTACTTAAGTTAATGTTTACAAACAACTGTAGTTAGTTAGGAATTAATAGTGTAACAGAGTGTTATAGAGCGGAAATAAACGTAGCGTGGCCGGCTGCGTAGGGCGGCACTAAATGGAACATAAAGCTGAAGACCATGTGATTTGCGGCCTGCCCAAGTGTATGAGCTGGTACGGTCAACCGCATTAGCATTAAAACTACGAAAATCACCCTTACTGCTACGAAATAAAGGCCCTGGCAAAATAAAACTGGTTACATGAACGTGCAGTTAACTGTACAAGCTGGTACGAGCACAGCACTCAACAGTGAAATGTGTGCTCAATTTAGAGGCAAATTGCGATAACTACTTTTTTGTAATAGAAGTGCATAGTTGTGTTATTTATACTGGCGAATATTATAATGGCTGACTGTAGGTACTTTTTTATTAAATGGCGAGAAAAAAAACTCTAAAATGCTATACAAACAAGGCAAGGTTCCCAACTTTTATAAATAAATACCCTTACTTAATTAAAAGCAAATCTCGGAAAATTGGCTATAAATATTTTTTTTGTTCGGGTAAGCGTTGTGTCATCGAGCGTACCTTCATCACGGTGGGTAAACCTGCGCAACGTATACCGCCATCTAATCTCAAAAGCTCTGGATTCTGAGTCCTATTAAAATTTTAATATAGAAATGAACAGGCCCAGCGGACGCTTTATCCCACCTAACTTTTATAACGAGACCCAGTTTATTTGTAGATTATTCAAATTATACTTTAGTAAGTTTCCAAAATTAATTAATTAAACGCTAACGTAAATAGGTATCGTGACGATTATCAAGGTCGAAATTAGACCGAAATTTTGAGGCTCCATTACTTAGCTGTGGTATGTATAAATTAGTTTTATAATTAATGTCTGGAGTGAAAACATCGTATAACTAGGTGGGTGTACAGTGTACACAGGGAACCTAAATGTTGTCTGGCTAACCACATGTTTCCTTAGCTTTAGATTATAATTTTGATTTGGGTTGAGCTTCATGCCTAGGTTCCTAGCCTTCATTAGAGAGCCACAACTCATTAGGTTGACCTCGGCAGAACAGGTTACCCTGTCATGTCTTTGGTATTTAGCATATAAGCTACAAACATACATTTATATACTTCCAATAAAATAAAATTTTAGTATACGTAGTACTCGTATGATCTAAAATTTGCTTCAGAAAATTGATATTCGGTTAGATAAATTATTTAAAGTATTCCCCTTTTAGGATAAGCATGAAAAAGGTGAAATCAAAGATTTGACTTGCCATTATAAACGTATTAGGAATACCCTCTAACAACTGTAGAACTGAACGTAAGTTTAATTGTGTTTCTCAAACGAGGTATTGACCAAACTCAACGTTCAACTATCCCAAGAACTTTTCATTAGTCTAAAGACAATAAAACTTTTATTTTCCACAAATTGATGAATCCTTGTTGATACGGCCCTTTTAGATGTACTGTTTTTAATTTTATTTATGTTAACCTTTTGATTTAACGCCCTGCATAAAGGTGGCATTTTAAAGACATGTATGTGAACATATTTTAATTCCATTTTCCGCTTGAAATTTCTACCTTATATAATTTTTAAAAGGCATCGAAAGTAAAACAGAGTTCGTACCTACACGTAAACACAATTTACCCTGATGCCCGCTCACCCATCAACACATATCGTCAAAATTCAGGGACCTGTAATAATACGCCCTAAGTTACATGGAACCTATTTTGAGAAGACAAGATTAGGCTTCAGTTCAATTACAGCGGTGAACGTACGTGAAACCACTTCCCCGTGACGTCGTCACTTAATATTCTCGAGCTCGGGTTTCCACAATTACACTGCGAGGAAGCCTCCAGGCCGCCTCCAAGCCTGTTTGTTACCAGAAATGAGTAATGGCTTCTGGAAATTGCCTTCGCTAATAACTTCTTACAGAGTTTTCAGGTCTGATCTACCCTCAACAAATAGGGATGGACGAGCGCTGATGTACACCAACTTCTTAATAAAAGTTAAGGCGGAATTTTCGCTGTCACTTTGTTTTGACTTAAACGCCTTGTTTATTAATCATTGTCGACTCTGTTTGGCTTCTGAAGATGTGAAATCGTGAAGAAATTTCACTTCATTTTCTTTTCGTCCTTCGTCGGGCACCAGCTTTAAGTTCAGAAGAATAATAATACCAGGGGTGCGCATTGTTCGAAAGAGATACCGTGGCCCCTAACACAGAGGCAACTAAGGGAACACGGGTGAGTTTTAGTCAGTAAAAGTCTGACACGCTCTCCTGCTCCACCCAGAGCGGGAGAAGTGATTTGATGATTTCCCACCCTCAAAAAAAAGGTAGTCTATCGTAAATTCAATACACAACAATAGGATTTATTTACTAGCGCTATTTATTTTCGTGGATGCTAAAACGAGTACCTTGTTTCAGGTTCTATTAGGTTCTACTTGATAAAAAGTCATCGTAAGGAGCGTTTTGGCGGTCAATTCAAAACAACGAAAAATAAATTCGATTTTAATAGTTTTTAATTGAGAAAATGGATATTAATAAATTTATTTTTATTTTTCTGTTAAATATATCGTCCCAATCTTCAAATTAAAACAGTTTTTATCAAATTGGAAAATACCCTATTGCCGTCGCCAACTCAATAACCCGCCGCACTAATCTCGTTACGAGTCCCCAAACCCCAGCAAATATAAGTTGTCGACTTATTAATATTTACTCAAGTCTAAGTTAAATATTACTCCTGAGACTATTTCAAGTTAATTTCGCGGGACCAATGGAATTACTCAGGTAATTAATTCGTTAATCAAGTTAGAAATCCGGTTGGTAAACAATAGAATTGGCGAAATTCCGACGCGCTCACTCAATTTCGTCATGAAAAAGTTATTTTTATGCCTCGTTAGCCATTTCCTATACTACCCTTTACATAAATATCTGCCTAATTACCGCGAGGATAATTGCTCCTGGGTACTTAAACTTCAAGCTGATATTTTTTGCGTCAGCAAGTTGAAACTTTCTTACAGTAAATGTTCTTTTAAATATAGTTAAGTAAGTATTCCTTCAACGTAGTAACTATTTACCTAATATAAAAATACCGTTTGAATATTTTTTTTTGTAAAAGGTACAAAAAAACATTGTGTATGAAAGTTATGTGGAAGAAAACTCGGACGTTGAAAATGTTTTTTTTTTTTTCATGGAAATAAAATAATCACTCATTAACAGTTCAAGAACTAGAAAATAAGCTTCTATGAAAATAATAATGAAGGAACTTTCTACCTGACGTAGTAGAACTAACTTCACTGTAAGTTGGTACATCTTTCCGACTGGAAGAATGGATTTCTATCCATTCTCTCTCTCAGTCTGTGGTGATGTTTCGTAGTTCAGAATACTACGAAGTTTTCCCTTTTAATTGAGATTAATAAGCATCGTGATTGATGAACTAGTTAGGACCTAGCTGATATTTACCTCGGATTTTTTTCTGAAATCGCCGTTGTGTCGGTTCCAGCAGTATCAACGCACCACGTCATATTAATGTCGCATGTCGCTTGATATTCCTCACGTCGCCGGGCAAAGGTAAAAATCGTGCTGAAAATAATGATCACCCACACCACCGTGAATACACCTTCGCCCCGTCGTCGAGAGGAACACTTCATCGGTTTCGTTGGATTGGAATCAGAGCAAGTTTTCCTATAACGAAGTTAGATCAAACAAACAGGAGCGACATCCGACCGTCTATTCGTCTAACATCATTAGATACCGCTCGTTTGTGCCGCTTCTGACGTCCAATCTGGGGGAATTGTGAAAATTTTATTGAGTTACAGACGCCCTACATCTTCGAATCTGCCTCGTAAATAGTGATGCGATTCGCTTTGATTACGATACCTCGCCTGTCGACTGTTCAACAGAGAATACATTATGTTGATTCTTGATTTAGTTTGCAAATACTTAAATGTCATGTTGGATTTAACTTTGAATAAAGGAACCATTAAGTTACTACTTCTACTTGCTCAATATTGTTCTCTATTCATCGGTTCCTGCAGATAACTAATGCATTTTTGTCAGTTACAGTTGAAAACAAGATATAAATCTTCATGTTGAGTTCGTCGACAAATAGCGATAAAATCACTTCAGTCATACACATAAATGTTTCATGTCGCTTCACTAAGAATAAATGTATTTGGAGAGAGTCCTTTGTAGGATAACAATACTATCATGAGACGTTATTGTATTCAGAGTCATGTTACATTGTAAGGGATTTACTTTTGCGGTAACTTGTCAAAGCGACTCGTGTCTCCTTTGGGGATTGTTTAACAAATCCTTCAATCTTAATCTTCTCGGTTTTATAAGATTGCTCGTCTTTGTATTTTAATCTATGCAAGTTAAGTTAGACATTTGTAAGTAAAACCATCAACGAATTATCGCGACAATAGTGAACACGTTTTCCTCACCATGTTCTCCGTCATGTCACAGGACATGTAACATCCTCAGATTGTTGTTTTCTCGGATGGATCATAGTTTCATAATCAATCTAACTGTCGCATCCTCGTCTAACAACTAACATTATTTCAGTCCGGAAATTTGATTTCAACGCGATTTCTGCTGGACAGTTCTGTGTGTCATTAAAATTCAAGCACACAAACTATACTATCCGGTGTAACGGCTAACATGTCCGAGATTGCGCTACCTTCACATTATTAAAACGTACCTTGAATAAAAGTTACCAAACTAAAAACATTAAAAGGGCACGAGACCCAGTATATCAGAATTATACGCCTGATTTATTAGCCATTATACTGTGCTCTACATTTTAATACGAACAGTTTGAACTCAGTGTGAATAGCATTAAATCATAATTAGTTGTACGTGCTGTATGAACATTATATGAGGTCGGACGTATTACGTGAAATAGCGAAACTTTGCGCACTTCACCTCCGCGAGCTTAATGCTGCGACGATAAAGAGCACTTTTGCATTAACGCTGAAAGTAGTTGCTCTTAGGCCAATATTGATTAATGGAGGGCTAAAGTATCTGCAAATCATCTTCTTATAAGGATCCTGTTGTCCGTTACTGGGCTTTACTATTTTGCTCGGACTTAAAGCATCCGCAGAGGGTAGCGTTGGCAGTGTTGTAGACTTAAACTATTGCATTCATCCTTCTTAGCCAGCCAGCCAGCAGCGTTTATATGGCTTCCCACTGGGTCTTATTCCAAGAAACCTGCTATAATATGATCTATGATATTTGTAGTAATGCATTTGTCTTTTTTTAACACTTCACGATAGGTACTTGGAACTAAATAGACATAACTCAAAATTAATTTAAGAAACTGACAGAGAACTTAAAGATTCTCAATAACCAATCCGTTTTGTTGCAGAGAGTTCAAGCTGGTGCTAAGACCGGACCCCAGCTCAGTGTTCGCAGACGATGTCCAGTTCCATTCTACGGGCGGTGAGGTGGAATTTAATCCTGCCAAGGTCTATTCAGGGAAGCTGGAAGGTCAGTTTTAAGTTTTAATTATACTTATAATACTAATCATCCTACTATATTATAATATATAATGATGGATGTTTGTTACTCAATCATGCAAAAACGGCCGAACGGATTTGGATGAAAGGCACACAGATAGTTTATCACCTGGATAACCTGGATTAACACAAAGGATAGTACATATAAAAAATAAAAATAAATTGGGCTGCGTGTTCCATCCTTCACCTTTAGGAATCATCAACCTCTGTATGTTCCCTCTGTGCGGTGCATATATCGACAAAACTCTTAAATGATAAGAGCTAGGAGGACATACAACTCGATGTGTCAGAGTGTTGATGATCTTGACTTATTCTCCACCAGTGTTCCTCAACTTAAAAAAAATACTGTGCAAAAAATTCTTTGAAAATCACTGAAACCTGTTCTGTCTTCTCTTATTTCTCTCCGAATGTTTACTCATTATTACTTTTGCTTGCCTGTCTGCTGTTTCTTGTGCTACCCTAATATTGTCAGTGAAAACTTTTAATTGGTCTTCTTTCACTAACGGTCAACTATCTGTATCTGTAACTAGCTGTAAGTTTTCTAAAGAAATAAAATAAAATGAATAAAATCAATGCACAACATTATCCCAATCCGCAGAAAATCAGGAAAAGTCGTGTTTAGCAATTTCATAATATATTCCACATTTATATCAGTTGAGTCTCTCCTAACTACGACCATCACAGACGACGGGTTACTTAAGAAATAAAAAAGTAAAGTGTGAGAACGCAAAGTTGCTTCACATCTCGTGCAAATTATAATAATCACTGTGGGGAAATTAGCTATTGTGGTGCAGTGGTTAACTTGTCATATTAATTAGCGGGATTGTTGCATTTAAACCTAACATGACCGTTACAAGACACTTTGTTTTTAGGATTTGGTGCATTTCGTTTTGGTTTATTCAAAACCTATGTTCAATTTTATTTCGCGTTCGATTTTGGAAATCCTTTTGATATAAGCGAATACTAGGACCTCAATCACAGCAAGCTTTCAATAGTCTTATCAGCTCTTAAGTAACTTCAACAATGGTATCATGTTAAAAGTTTTCTCCAAAGCCAGCTATTATTTCCGGGCTATTTCTCTTTATAAAATTCTTCTTACGAAAAAGAAATGTTCCCTTACTTTTTCGTAAAAATGAACGTTAGATGTGAGATTTGTGCTTAAATTTATAGCGCAAAGTTCAGTCTAGCCTAAAAGTTTCCCCTGATATGATGTAACCTGTTAAACGTGAAAGTGAGCGGTATTTCATATATATGTTATGTTAGAGATTTTACGGGCCATTTAATTCTAATTTACGTTCAGGTCTGCTTGACAACACAAAGTATAAGGGTCTAATTGTAATTTGATTTCACCAGAGAGTAAGTTTTATAGCTCTCATTGACTTGGTAACCTTTTAAACCTGCTGTGTATCCAGGTCGAATCAATCGCCTCTCCGTTACGTCAAAGGCATAATTAAATATAATGGACTCTTACTACATAGTATTGCTGTTAAATCTTACCAACCTACCCAGTAATTAAAATACGAATTCGATATTATAATAACGGTCGAGGAACCAAAGTAATTGCCGCGTTAAATACACATAGATGTAGCGATGAACACAATAAAACATCACATAATCTAGCCGCGGCATCAGATAAGCATTAGTGATGTAATCCCGGGTCTTAGCCAAGAGTCTGCACAGGGCTGACTGTATAACAAACAATGGGATCGTATCGATGGTATATTTTTACTACTAGGAAAATCGCGGTTCCGTTCATTTATTTTCCTTCTCAGAGATTGAGCCTTAGTAATATAATTAAAAGATTTAATTAAAATGACGGAGACGACGACGTCTTTATAACAGTTTTCATTACCTCAGTTATTAGAGGTTAAGATGATTCTTGATATTTTTTTAGAACCTAATGAAGACAAGCTTTGGTTAATGCCCTTCAAAAGTAAGATGTCTGCAAAAATGGAGACCTTTCAAATTCAATTATAATTCAAGGGTTTCAACAAAATTTACGAAAGATGAAAATCCATTTACATTTTAAAGACGAATAGTAGTCTAGGTCCTCATTACCTTAATCGGCAATTCGTCAACCCTACAGAATGAGGAACTGTAGCAAAGGCAGTCACGTGCGAGCCGACTCGTTTGTGCCAATTCATGTAGCCTCCTAATACATGATGTGAGGCAGGGCTATGCTCTTAATACTTTACCGAATTCCACGGACATACCCGAGCTTGTCGGGGCAATTCGTGGTGTAGGTATATTGCATCGTTAGCATACTGGAGAGGTATTTAGGTGGCTTAGCCGATGTTTAGTGCCTTCATAATTTATTGAAATGTGCAGCTAGATTAGGTCTTGTCAACCTATACCTAATTTACATTGAACGCCCCTGTACCACAGCTATCATAAGCTTTTATTTTTGGTACAGAATCTTTTGTAGTATTAAAGTAACATGTGAATTTTGTTACTTGTTTGTAAGTTTTTAACTATAGTTTTCATACATTTGAAGTTAAAATAGAGAACCGTGAAAATACGATTTAAAAAAACGGAAAAGTTAATAAACAACATTCCGCGAAGCCTCTCTACATAAATTACTTTTGATTCAAATTCACAATTTGCAAAAACTCGACAGACAAACGAGGCGATTTGTAAATTTCCATCATTGCAGTTCGGAACATTCGTTTTTATTCCTACCCACCATTAATTGTTCGGTGGGATGCCAAATTAAATTGTTTCCGTTAAACGGATTACTTCTTTGCACGAGGTTTCTTTTAATTACGAGCGAAAGTCCTGTTAAAATTACTTTGTCGTCAATAAGTTTACAAATTAACGTTAGGGTAGGGAAGTATTGTTTTCTGAAATGGCTAATAGGCCCTACTAGAGCTACGAGCTAGCTTGCTAGTTTTACCAAAAACTAGAACAAACTATGGCAAGAAAATGCTTACTTTTGAAGGAGCACAACTTTATAATAGAATACCGTCTAGTATAAGAAATCTACACTCTTTCAATGTATTCAAAACTAAACTTAGTGAGTATATAATCGCGGATCAATCACTTCTGGAGAAATGAAGGCATTGAATTGTATAACTGATGAAACATTAGTGGGTATATTCATAAACGATGATTAAAGTTAAGAGGTGTTTAAACGTCAAAAATGTATGGTTAATCAGTCGCTAATCATTACTTAACTTTAGGCGGCGTTTATGAATAAGGGGTTAAATTACGAGTTTTGTGTAATATGTGTATGTTTTAGTATTGTGTAATTGGTGACGACGAACTTTGTGTAATTTATGTTTATATGTTTTAGTATTGTTCTCAAGTGAGTGACATGTATGTCTTTATTGAGAATAAAGTTTCTTTAAACCTAAACCTAATAGGCCCTACTTTAACTCGGCAAATGAACGGTCGGGCCGTAAATATATCGTCTAAAATTAATCTAACAAAGTAAAAAGATACGCAATGTTACGTTTTCAATTACTTAGTAACTATAATGACGTGTATCGTGGTCGGCAGTTTGTAAATATAAATAAAGAGTACCTATATTTTCTTACTATAACACCGCGTTATAAAACAAATCAGTCGTCTGTAACTTCATTACAAAATTCCGTTTTGCTGTAATTAAAATATAATTTAGTTGAGTACTTTAGACATACTCCAACCCTTCACTTATTTCCCAAGTCTTTGAAACAACCAATTAAACATGAGCCCAACAAACTTCTACATTCTGTGACTAACTTAATAAAAGGAAATTATGTGCTGCGACCCATCTGGAACGCTGGAGACAAAGTGAATTTTGAACAAATTACTTCGTAAGTTTAATGAAGTATGTTTCGCGCAAATTCGTCTTTTTGTTTAGGTATGCGTAATAAAATTATAAAATACCTTGAATTCGTAATATTTATAAAGGTCAGAGAAAATAGCAACAAAATTCCAAACACAAAAAGTTTAGGCTCATAAATCACGAGCCCTTCAAAAATTTCATCCAATTATTAAAATTCTTCGCTTTTAAATTATTCGCCCTTTGTTCGTTATACTCGAACAAAGATCAAAATCCCATAAGAATTGAGGCAGGTGGCTTCCGTTAAATTACGCATCACCATTACTCAAAATCTTGATCCAGCGATCCGGCCCGTAATAACGCAGCCTCTGATTTCATCCCTGAAGACATTAGACCTCATTAAAAACATTTATCAGAAGGTAGCTGGTCCATTACAAGCTTTCGCGGTTGTTTTACAAACCGATTTTTGCCTATTACCCTTGCCCGAAAATGAATGAAGGAGAAACGGAGTGTAGGTGAGAGCAGTAATTACCGTTATTTATGAGCGGTTTCAATCCCTCCCCTACTGCGACTGCAAGTTGTGATTTTAATTCATTCAGAGTCCCGAGGCTCTTTGCACCTCGAATTAGTTTGCATAAAATATCGTCTGCCATTTATTTGAGCGCCCCCAAGTTGTTTGTATTTCAAAGGCTTATTTGGAAATCCTGAAGTATTTTGATTAAAAGTGTCTATTTATTTTAAAGTATTCATTAAGTAATGTGTAAAAATCAATAACTACAAAATATAATGTTGCTTTT
This sequence comes from Polymixis flavicincta, assembly GCA_949987655.1. Taxonomy (NCBI): domain Eukaryota; kingdom Metazoa; phylum Arthropoda; class Insecta; order Lepidoptera; family Noctuidae; genus Polymixis; species Polymixis flavicincta. Next base: position 6,861,896 of record OX465177.1, on the reverse strand, counting down.
GTTTAGATGACGATTCCTCTCACGTCTACGGTGTTATCACGGCAGATGGCCTCTTCGACGGAACAATTTGGACTCCTACGGAAGAATATTACGTGGAGCCTATATCTCGGTATAACATCGACCATCCCTCCATGCATAGCGTTGTCTATCGAAGGTCAGACGTCGAGCACCCTAATGATCCAAGTCAAGGGTCACCGTGTGCGTCACATCTACTCCATATAAAAAGAACTTTAGGACAAGAAGTTGAATTATTTAACTTCACCGATCAACGAAACCTAAAAGACTCATCTCTCAACAATTTCACTGAAGACCTCCGTAGCGAAATACATAGACGTAAGAAACGATGGCTCCCTGAAGACGAAATGCAAGACGACGAGCCAAAGAAGAATCCTGAATTACCTTTAGACTTAGACTTTCCATACACCAGCAACAATGAGCCGGGTGATAAGTTAAGCACTAGAAAACCTAAAACCAAAATCGATAAAAGTAACCTCATAACTAAGGTGCGACTCGATTCGGAAGAATCGAGACCTAAGCCAAAGACGCACGTCGAAGTGATAAAAACGAAAGCAGGAGTTGTAACTGTTAGTAAGGACATAGTCAAGAAGGAGCCAGTAGGGTACACTGTGTTATCGGCGAACGCGAGTGATGACGGTCGACATGTGAACAAGAGAGCGACAGTAGATCCGAGGAAAACTACGTGTCTCGTGTACTTGCAGGCTGATCACATGTTCTATCAACGATACGGCTCAGAGGAGGCGTGTATCGAAGTCATGACGCGTCATGTCCAGAAAGTTAACGCAATATATAAAGTGACAGGTAATCTTCAACTTCGCTCAAGATTCGTCGAGTTAATGATATTTTCGAACTATTCCTTTACTAATGGTATAATAACTTGTTTTAGATTTCAACCAAGATGGAAAACCAGACAACATTACGTTCATGATTAAAAGAATTAAAGTCCACACACTAGACGCACTGAAAGATCCTGCCTATAGGTTTCCCAATAACTACGGGGTAGAAAAATATTTGGAGCTTTTTTCAGGTTTGCCTTTCTTTCATCAATATTCAATTACGCATTCAAAAGAGCGGCCGGCTCTCAGGAGGGCAATTCCACAAAGTTAAGCTATTATACTAATGAATTAGAAGTGCTTAAAAGCGGAAGGCTTGTTTCATTTTTTTATAGATACGATTTAATTGTGGAAAATTAATTATTCATATTCTTTCAGAGGAAGATTATGATGCCTTCTGTTTGGCGTACATGTTTACTTACCGAGATTTTGAAATGGGAACACTTGGGCTGGCTTGGACGGGTGATCTGAAAAACGCCGGTGGCGTTTGTGAGAAGAATGGGGTGAGTGTGACTGTTGACAGATATATTTAAAGTTTTATTTTGTTTTATTATACGTTCTAATTTTTTTGGTAGCATTACCGCGGCAGTATGAAGTCTTTGAACACGGGCATAGTGACGTTGCTGAACTACGGCAAGCACGTGCCGCCGGCCGTTAGCCACGTGACCCTCGCTCACGAGATCGGACACAACTTCGGATCGCCGGTAATTATTGACTCTTAACTTTCAACAGAACTGAAAACCTTGTGGCTCTCCTTCAAGGTTTTCAGTTAAGCATTATAAAAGTATTCTTTTGTACAAATTTAATCATGTCAGATATTATGGTAAACTCACAACTTATTTGTCAATTTTATAGCTGCTGGACATAAGCCTCCCCCCTTTTGGGGGAGACTGATGTCCAGCAGTGGACGTTTTGGCTGAAATGATGATAATGATAGTATTTTAGTAGTACAGTTCTAGAAACGTAACTCGTAATTTATATTTGCCGCCAGCCTTGCGTTAACTTACTACTAACTTGATTCAAGACACATTTAGTTTACCTAGAACTGCTCTTCGTATCGTACGAACTTGCTTGCTAGGTACCATTCTAGGAAATACATTAATGTAGCAACTAAATTATTTCGAATTTACATAATAGTTTTGCATTTAGCAAACGAACGCTTGATAGTTCCCTCGCATTATTACAGATCTCAAACCCATAAGAAATATCTACAAATGAGTAAGTAACCAAAGTAACTTGTGAAGCCTAATGAGACACAATTACTTAATATTATCTTTCCAATAAAATTGCCTTTGACCTGCAGTGGGAAAATACGATGCTACTTTGACCCCGGGTAGAGTCCGTCCGAAAATGGTTCATTTTTGGCAGCCGTAAACGAAAACATAAAAAAGGAACGAAACATAGCCAATAGGTTTTTCTTTGGTAACATAAAAGAAATGAAGTGTCAATCTTTTAATCCCAATAGGTAGGTACTTATTTAAAGATGAAGAAGATGTGTGATGTGTGTGTGTGTGAAGATGTTTTATAAATAATCAAACAATGTGATATAAAATTTGACAAAGCATTATTTAACTTTCCTAGAAGAAATGAATTGAAAGCATTAAATATTCTGCACTTTTTTTTTGGCCAGTACGTAATTCGGTCGGACACTATCACGGGGGCACATGGGCAACTATAGATTTATTGAATGTTTGGTCTTCCAGCACGACCCAGAGGTATGCACCCCGTTCGGCGAAGACGGCAACTACATCATGTTTGCCAGAGCCACCAGCGGCGACAGAAAGAATAACAACAAGTTTTCGCCTTGCTCGCTACGAGCTATCGACCCGGTGCTCAACAATAAGGCGAGGTCGCCGAAGGGATGCTTTACAGGTAAGGCTTTAACACGAACAACAGAAGGAAAAGTTAAACTTACCAGATTTTTTTGTCAACTAATACTAGCATTTCTGGCTTTAGCCTGAGGCATGTGTTTGTGACCATTCGCGACTCGTGCTTCGTGATTAAGATGCGTCTTAAACTTACCGCATCAATGATGATGTGTCACTACTCGCAGAACTTCAAAGCTTAAACTTGGGCCACCTACTATTTTGACCGCAATTCAAGTTACTGGTCAACCGCACGACAATACACTTGAACTACAAAAACCGCCCTTATTGCAACGAAATAAAAGCAATGTCTAAGTGTGATGTCTAATTTGAGGTGTACTTTTTTTATAAGACAATATCTTTTTCAGAACCTCAACCAGCTATTTGCGGTAACGGCGTGGTGGAAGAGGGTGAAGAATGCGACTGTGGCTGGGCTTCCGAGTGTACTGACAAGTGCTGTCGCCCGCAAGCTGCGAGGCCAAATTATAAACCGTGCACGCTTACTGAACATAGCGTTTGCAGTCCTAGTCAGGTAACAACTGTAAACTACTGTAGGAAAGAGGATCAATATCATTAACGATTACGAATATAACTTTGTAAAAGTTCAATTAGATGTCGACGACGACGATATATTTTTACCGTAGAGCGAAAATGAAAGGGTTTATCATGGTATTCATAAAAATTTGGCTCCTATGGATATCTTAATTTCGTAATTGTCGTGCTAGTAGTTCAGAGTAAATTACCAAAAGCTAATCTTCTAGCATCATAAAACTATTGAATGTACCTAAAAAGAAGAAAATTAAGTGTCAAAATCTAACAGACAATGTAAACATTCCAGGGTCCGTGCTGCACTGCGTCTTGCACCCTCAAGTTCGGCGACAAGTGTCGCTCTGACAACGGGTGTCGTGACGCGGCGTTCTGCGACGGCAAGCGAGCCAACTGCCCACAAAGCCGACACAAGCCGAACAGAACGCGGTGCGATAAGGAACTCGTGTGTTACATGGGAGTAAGTATCAGTTTGCTTTGAGTTTTTAGCTAACCATATTCAAAAGTAGATTTAGGCCCATTTAATTGATAACTCAGTAGCCGATAAATACGTTTACATTTCGACATCGTGCAAATCTACTATACACTACTACAATATTACTGGAGAAGAAATATCAAAATGAAGATAACAAAATAAGGCAACATAGCGTGCTTGTTGCAAAGAACTAACCACACCACCCATCGGTCATCGAAGGAACTACCTAATATATTTCCTTCCCATCACTTGTTTGAGTGTTCCAAAATCTCTCAAACACAGGCACAGAGTACCGGCAAAAGGTTATGACTTGTTGAACAGGCCCAAAAGCGCGCAAAGCGGTTTTATTAAACCATAATTGATGTTCTATTTGTTTACCCAAATGTTGTCTTCTCTCCAGGAGTGCACGGGATCCATCTGCCTGGCCTACGGTCTGGAATCCTGCCAGTGTGCACCTCGCAAGGACGACCCGCGCTCTGCGTGTGAGCTGTGTTGCCGCAAGCCCGCGGGCGAATGCCAGTCCTCCTTCAACTGGAACACCTCGCCGTATGATGTGCCCGATATGTATGCCAAACCGGGCACACCCTGCAATGATTATAATGGGTAAGTACAACAAAAAAGTACACTTTACTGTACTTTTTTTAGTTGCAACATTGCAATATTTACACCCGGTTTCTACAAGGCAATAATCAACACAACATTTGCTGTCAGATAAGAAAAACGCCTTAAACCGAGTAATTTAATTAACTGTTGTTATTTGACGAATCTCAGCAGTTTAAACAAGTTGTGCAATGTTAGCACATTTTATCTTGATTGGCTTTTAGAAATCGGCTGTTGGAATTGATTATTTCTGGAACAGCAGAATTACCTATATCATTTTTACGGTCCCATACACACTCACACTGTATACATATAAAAACTGTACTCAGTACACACACGTCTCGTTTCGTCGTACACGAGTACAGGTTTTATATACAGTGTGAGTCTTTATAATGTGCACGTATCAAAATGATCCCATGCTTAATTTTATCGCCGGAAAAAGATGAAAAAAAAAAACTAAGTAAATGTTTTTTTATCATTTCTACGGAATTAAAAAAAATAATTGTTCGCCATTGTGATCCCGGTGTAAAATAAACGGTGTAACTTTAAACTAACTCCATAATGATTAGAAGCAGTTAAGCGTCCTCTTAAAATTTACATTATGGATTTGAAAATAAATATGTTTTTTTAGCAAAAATCTGTCTTTTTTTTTTGACGTGTCAACGTCTTACAATTCGATGGAGCCGGCTGCACGCACGAAAAAACATGACTCATGCGGCGTTACCTCGCTCTGAGGCGTTCCATTTAAGGCTTGAAGTGCAAGCGAGAGCGCGGAACGAGCGACAAAGAGGCACAATCGGCCTCCGCGTTCAGCAGCGTTCGACATCAGTCTCTCTCCTACTTGAGTAAGCGATGCGTCTGCGTGGACAGCTGCTATACAATAATACAATAATAAACAATAGTATTATCTTATGACGTTGTCACGTTCAACTATCGTCAGTAAACCGACTTTACAGACAACCGATTTTTATCATTAAAAAAGGTATGTAATGCGTCGTATTGAGAAATATAACGATATTGTAAAAATTGAAATATTTATAATTCCAGATACTGCGACGTGTTCCAACGTTGCCGCGAGGTAGACCCGTCAGGACCGTTAGCGACGTTACGCAAGCTACTGCTATCAGACGAAAGTATAGCCGGCTTCAAGCGATGGGTACTCAAGCACTGGTATGCGGTACTGCTGATATTGTTGGCAGTCATCGCTCTTCTGGTGAGTCCTTCGTTTTTAAAAATATGAGCTTATTAACGGTGGCCTTCATTGATAAAAACGAGTAGATTGACAACCAACTTAAATTGTCGCAAAGACATTTAAATATATTTACAGTTACAGTCCTGGCAGTCATGTCAGTACTTCTGACAATAGCAACCTTATTGTGACCACAAAAAAGATCGCTGTGATTCCGACAGATTTGTCAATGGCAGCAACCCAACAGCATCCTTATTACAACCACGATTAAGATCACTGTGATTTTACAGTGATTCAAAATCAGAGATGTAAAATAAATGTTAATGGTCTGTAGTGTTCCATAGCGTAAACACAATGTCATTCTTTGACAGTTGTTTGAAATGGCTATAACATGCCAATGTAGGCCGTAGGGTGACATTTCCTTAACAATACAATTTTCCTGACTGTACAATGAGTTTTTATAGGTAAATCGTCATGGTAAAATAGTCCATAGGTTAATGGCACAAGGCGCGTTTCAACACGAGCATATTTTGTTCTTATGAATACTCAACACTAAAATAATCTGTTTTGTTTAGCGATGCTGCAGGGCACTTGATGTTGCAGTAGAAATTGACACAAAGTGTTAGTGTCTAGCTTAGGTATAACTCCTCTGGGAAGGTATATTACTGGAACTTTGTATTAGAAAGCTAGAATATATTCACCAGTGTGAAAAAAATTACCTTATTCTGGGTGGCTGGAACATCGACACGCAACCAGCTAGCATGAATTCAGTACATGATTCTGAACGCCTCTGCGTTGAAATTTTTCTTCAGTTATTAAAAAAAAAAAAAATCTGTTCCATACATTTTGACCGTGTTGGTATTACACTTTTCTATGAAACAACAGATTTTGTTTGTTTGTTAACTGAAGAAAAACTTCTACGCAAGAGGGTTAAGAATCCTGAGCTGAATTCATGGTTACAGTTTCCGCGTCGATGTTGGGGTGTATGTTCGAGTGACAACCCTTTGCCAATCCCTTTACCTACAGGTACTGCAAGTCATTGATCAGAAAAAAGGTTGAGCTAGTATCCATCCACTACAGTTGATTGTAACATCATCATCACACAATCTTCATTTATGGCACGAAAAGTAGTAGAGCTACTCAAACGTTACTATGTAAAAATAAACAATGTCCTAACATAATTATGTGTGTTTTAAGGTGGCGAGTACGCGTTTCCTGGGCCGTCACGGCAAGAAGCTGAAGTCTGTTACTATCATCCACTCTTCTACGACTGAGACCGTCCGACTGCCTGACGCTGCCGACCAGGGACTGATCGTTCATACGGCTATCAGGTATATAACTAACTAACTAACTTCTAGCGGACGCCTTAAACTGATTACCTAATAAACATTCGACAACAAAACACTCCCTCCACCAGTAGGCTTAGCACGAGAACCGTAGACAAGCGTTTTGTCGTCGGAAAAGTAGACAAATGTTTAGACAGTTACAGCTCGATTCAAACTTTATGGCGGCACGGAACACGAGGCGAGTGGCTGCGCAGTAGCAAATTCATGGGTCAGCGGGGTTGAGGGGTGGGGTACTGCGTAGCGTGTAGCTCACTTCAGAGCCGCCATAAAGTTTGACGCGATGTATAACAGTTTTTCACCGAGATATGTAGACAAGCGATTTCTATTCTACTGTAGGGTAAAAATGGAAAGCGTCATGCTAAACCTGCAGTTTCAAGGCCAGTCCAGACCTTGTCCTGGTCAGACCAGGGCACTTATTCTATGCTTTACAGACCGCTTACCCAGCCAACATCATTTGAGCTGAGCGGAGTATAGTGTTCCGAACACCATTTAACGGAGTATACATAGAACGAGCATAGAACTAACTACTGGGTCATTCCATTATCGCGGGTGCAACATTTAGACGCATGTTTTAGTTTCATGTGATTAAATAAAAAACATTTTTAATGAAATTAGTCTTTAAACGACTACATTTTAATATTTTCACTCTATATTCGTTTACAAGGATCTTAAAATAATATTTTAAAAGCCAGGAGGAAGGTTCGAATGGCCATCGCGGGTGCAACAAATTTGGCCTAACCTTTCCAGATCATAGACAAAAAATTAGTAAATCTGTTAATTGTGATACATTTAATATGTTATGCCTTAATATTTTGTAAGGTGTTTAAGTAATAAAACACATAAAATAAAAACTCTTAACAAAACAAAAATAAACAATTAATTATTTATTTTTAAATTAATCGCGGGTGCAACATAAAATTATCGCGGGTGCAACCAGTCTAATTTAAGTGAATATAAACAACAATTTAACTTATATAGGAACAAAATGAGAGATCAAACCATATTTGTTACTAATTAGTACACTTTTGCTGTCGCCTGTATTAATTATTTCTTTTAAAATACCTCAATTTTCAACGAAAATTCTATAAACATATTATCTTCTCCGCCGCTTCCAACTTCGTGATAATATAATCAAATTGCACGTCTACTATGTCATCAACGATTTCTGTGAAACGTTTGTCATCAATCGTCGTCCTACATTGTATTCTGATTTCTCCATCTTCATCCACATCGCTCTGACATAACCCCACATAACATTGGGCACGCCATGATTGCGGCGGTAAGTCCCTTCTTTGAGGAGTGGCTTGAAAGGCGGCATGGCGTCCTCACCTTCCGCCTGACGCAGGTCCTCACCGGACACGGCTGTTTCGGGAGGTTCCTGTTTCATATAAGGCGGGAGGAGGGAACGCCCGGGTCTTTCCATCGAAGATCACCCTGAGGACACGGTGGAGCATACGGTGGAGGTCTGGCCCGGCTTGGGCGGAGCACCGCCGTGTCCTTGTGGAGACGATTGGCGGCGGCGCTCTCTCGCGTCCGGCCCTGGTCCAGGTCATTTAGGTCGCCACATAGGTACGGAGCGAAAGTGCATGGGTAGCCGTTGCTTTCTTCTGCGAAGCAGTGATGCTCGCGAACAGGGAGGCGGCGCACGTGAGGGAGAGGCAATATATGCGCTCTCACAGCCCTAGCCTCCGCGGGAGACGCCGAGAATCCTAGGCTGATTCCTGGCCACCGCAGGCGCGGGCTTGCGGACGGCGAATAATGTGTAGCTCGCTGTCCAGTAAGGACCAAGCCCGGGTCGAAGGCGCGTTGCGCGCGCGTCAAATAGATGTCAGCACCAACTGGTAGGGTCCTCAAGAACCGATGCCTGCCAGGGGTGCGGGTTGTTTGAAAGAGATACCGTGGCCCCTGGCACACAGGCAACTTAGGGAACACGGGTGGGTTTTAGTCAGTAAAAGTCTGACACGCCCTACTGCTACACCCAGAGCGGGAGAAGTTATTTGATGATTTCGGAACCTACAAAAAAAAAACATCGACATCTGTTTCCATTTTCCTTTTCATTACTTCCCTCCATTTGTAATCACGAGCCCTTTCCCGACGGAGGTGTTCGGCATGAAGTTTTTCTATTAATTTCCGCCTATATTTCTGCGAAGCAGTCTTATTGTGCTGCTCTGTTGTCATTTAACTAATATTTCTGTAAAACACACAGAATATAATAAAAACACACGTGTTAAATATATATCATCAATCGTATTCAGTATATATTATTAGTCAAGGCATATCAAAACAACAAAATATGTAATTAATCACTCAAAAAGGATATGTGACAAAAAGTTGCACCCGCGATCTGACATCAAGATCGCGGGTGCAACCAATTTAAGTTATCGTTTATTTTAAACTAACAATAATTCCACTCTTAAAAAATATTAATTAAAGATTAGTTGTGATTTCTTCTTACTTTTGCAAAGTTTCAGAATGTTAGCTCTTTATTTCTGTGAATAAAGTAAACTTTTATATCTTTTGTATGGCGGGTGCAACAAGTTAACAGTGTATTCTAGCAGTCAATAATTCTTAATAAATAACAACATATACTTACATTTTTTGTATCACGAGGATAAATGAATATTGTCACTTCACGTTTAGCTGGTAAAACATACCGTCAAACTGTCAGCAACACCTGTTTCGCGCCAGTGTTTCTAGGTATGATTTTACGGATTGTATCAACTCTTCGGATGGTAATACTTTCAAACGCGCCAAAAGACCAAATATGGAGTAAAATTAAATTTTAATTAATTGAATAATAAATTTCGACTTTCTTCTTTAAACTAATAACAAAAAAAACAACTAATAGTGCGATTTAAAAAATTATGTCAGGAATCGTCTATAGCGGAATCACCCTACTAATACTAATGTATTATACTCTACTCTAAGTTACCACCCTAACACGTAATATTTTTATTTTACAACTTAACCCCAAGTAGACATATTCTCGTCATTGTTGCGCATATATTATTTGCTAACGACATCACACTTTACGACAACGCGTTTCGAACACAACCCACAAGACAATAAAGTAGCAACCACATATTAAAATATAATAGGTACAAGCTATAAAAAATGCAACTTATATTAATTCCTGCTACTGTTATGTATACTAACTATCACTTCTTTTTAAAGAATAACACCGCAATCATGATTTTAAGAGAATATTTATAAACCATTAAAGCCATTATACACATTTTTTTTTTGGTTGGTTGGTTGTACTTGATACAACTAACTGCTTTCCTTATAATGTTACAGGTCAAAAGTACCTCTTAAGAAGAAAGTAGCTCTACGAACTCGAGCTTATCGCAATAAGAAAGACCATAAGAAGTTAGGAGACAAAGCGTCTCCGCTACACAGTGCCAATAAGAAGAGGGTAAGTCATAAGGTCCTAAACGATACTTATTTCACCTAAAAAATGTTTAAAATTTTATAATTTAAATAAATTTTTTTTACAGAAGCCGAATAGTCAAGCAAAATTAGAGGAAGTTCCTAAAATAGCAAAAGAAAATACAGTCATTGTCACAAACGCCGAAGGCAAATCACCAAAACACGTGATCCTTTCTAAACATAAAGGCAAAGTAAAGAAACGGAAAACGAAAATGAAGAAAGAAATAATAGACTACAGTTCTATGCAGAAACACCCCGCCTCTCCGATCAAAGATAACGAAGCTTTGAGTAAGGTGCAAAGGTGGCTGCTCAGTTCACCGCAACCTGCTGCCATACCTAAATCCAAATCTATACCTGTAGGTCTCACAGAGAGAACGCATAGACAAGTACAGAAAGGCTCGAGAAAAACTAGACCGTCCAAGAGCGCCACTAACTTGTTGTCCGGCGAGAAGGCCCGATTGCAAGTCGTGTTCAAACCTCCATTTAGATTCAGTGTCAAAATATGTAAAAGTGATAAAACGAAAGTCGTTCTGGACAAATCTTCTAAGCCCGACGTGGACAGAAAACGACACGAAGCGGTACCTCAATTAGCTCCTGCGGATGTAGCGAAAGCCAATCCATCCAGTAAAGCTCCAAAGCTCTCTAATTCTACGAAAATTGCAGATAACGCTGCAGCTCCCAGTGCTCCTAAATTAGAAAAATTACTAAGCCAAGAAAACAAAACTCATGGTTATGCTAATTTACTACCTCGAAGTGCCAGTGACTGTAAGTTAACGAAAAAAATACCGGAAGTTAAAGTTCGCAATGGACATAAAAAGAGTAACTCCGTTGGCCAAAATAAAGAGACTACTGAGAGCCGCCAAAATCTTATATCACAAGAAGATTGTGAAAACGCTCACGTTTATGAAAATGTAGTTATGTCACAAGATACTTTCGTTCCTAAGAGTTGCAGCATGCCTCGACGACAGACCAGTGTCGGCGGCGGCATAGCTCGACAGAGCAGCTACGGTCATTTACCTAGAGCTCAAATCCGCCCACATAGACATAGTACAAACAATATAAGCAGATCCAGAAATAGCAGCACCTCTGAGCTTGAACACTTTTACAATGTTATCGAATCACTGCGACGAAATAATGCCAACGATGTAAATACTTGTAACACAAATACGAGCAGTTCATCTGGCAGCAGTCGACACGACAGCGCGCTACTCAAACACAGTTCGAGTTCAAAGCAAGGAGGCAGCAGAACTTCGCGTCAAAATAGTCTAGTCGATAAGCCGACGCGGTCCAGTCCGACCGAGTCTTCGAAACTTCAGAGACAGCTCAGTGAAGTGGGGTTGGCCAAGTCGCACGGCGACAGTGGGCTGAGGGGCTTCCAGCTAGTCGTGGGGAAGGATAAGTTAAAACGACAGTTAAGTGATAATGAGTTGTGTAAGTCCCGCGTGCAGTTGGCGATGCCGATGTCGGCGGGCGCGGAGCCGCGCCAGGCGTTCTGCTGGGGCCAGCGCGCCAGCCTGGACTGCGACGCGGCTCTGCGCCGACCTAGCTCCACGAACAAAAAACGAACGACTTACACATTCGGTGAACTCAAAAACACCGTCCCTAACGCGACCGACACATCGCCCCCTGAAGACGTCCACATCTCCCCCGAGGAGTTCTTAAAAATAATTGATAATTAAGTATTACTGGGGACTCGTAAGCGTAATAAAACCTCGAGTGGTTATTTAAAATATGAACAAATAATTAACGTGTATATTAGATACCTATTTGCAAGATGTACTATTGTCGGCTGGTGTAAATATTGTAATTTGCTTTTAATATTAGTACTAATGTAACCTGCCACTGAAACAGACCATTGCTCAGTTTGTCTCTCTCATCGTACATACTTGCAATGTAATGAGAATTACATACGGAAACAATAATACTCTTCAGAAGTACATTAATTTTAGTTAAGCTTATTTTGAGAGCAGTATTTTATTACGCCATAAAAATACGTTTTCATTCATTAAAACAATACATTTTAATAACTATTTTGCCATTAATGTTATTGGAACCGCTGTTAATGTTTTTGCATTATTTTGTATTCTTATTACTAGAATTATTTGGCGTAGTAGTACTTGTAACTGGCAATGATCTAGTTTCACTGTACGATCTCTATAAAATGAATCTCTATTTTTTCTACATGCTATGTATTGTACAAATTTACTCAAACCTATGTAAAGTGTTCATATAAGATTATTTAATTACTTTAAAAAAATACTTTACGTAATTCGATTTTATTTTATATTTCTTTTAAATTTTTCTAACATTTTGTTTATTTAGATAGCTGTCAATTAGCATGTCAATCTGTTTAACAATATAGTTGTCTAAGAATTTTGCCTGTACACCTTAATATTCAAAATACAAAGTAACTATAATTTAATAATCAAGGCTGACATAGGGTTCTATTATAAGATTAATTACCTAATAAATTGCGATACCTTATGAAAATTCAATACATTCGTTCGCTAAAAATACATTTGGATCATTTTTCATTAATTCGAGACAGCTGCAATTAGTGCGTGCTCGTCATTTATGCTTATCACAATTATTATCACTAAGTAATTAATAAATAACAATTCAGTGTACCTGTTTCATTTAAAGAAGGTACAAGGATGCTGCATGTTCATATTGCATAGGCGTATTTATTAAAAAAATCATTAGGCTCATAAAATATCATGAACTAATTGAAAACTCTTGAAAAATGCTCCTTACCTGACACATGATAGAATCCTATGAAATCCTGATCTATAAAACAATAAACACAAACGAACGTAAAACAGTTTAATTGATAAAAATATTTTTCTATGCGTATTGGATTTAATCAAACTAATAACGGACTCGTACGTAAGCGAACTCATGGCTGTAACTTTGTTCTTTACACTTTTTGTTCTGCAATATCTGGGATGGAATGTAATTTTTTTCATTCACGTATTAGTATGACAATATTGTAGTGCATAATATAAGTAAATAATAACTCTTCGAAATATTGTAATTGTTAATAATGCTGTCTAGTTGTTAGGTACAAAAATATTTTGTTTTTAGTAAGTTCCCGCCTAAATTGGGTCTTGTGATAAATGAATTTTGTCTATGATTTTTTGTATCCAAAGAAGGTTGGGTACCTAACTATTACTTTATCAATAAATAGGTCTGAATACGATTGCCATATGCCATAATGCAATTAAATTATATTGCAATAAAATAACAGCTACCAAGTAATCGTTAATTATTTTTGAGAAATATGAGAGATAATAAAGACTTATTTTTCAATTCCCATTTTGTATGCGTTATTTTATTGCGAGTGAAGTTCAGTAATATCTAAATCTACGGCTACACTACACATACAACGACTTGTCAGACATATTAATAATATGCTGACCCAGCGAAATATCAATCCAGCAAACAGAACAAATATTAGGTATATTAGGTGCAGCAAAGGTGCAAGTATGTATATATTTTATGATGGTTTTATTTCTATCTCAGATATTAATCAGAATGTGTTCCAGTATTTTCGTGAGTCGTGCGAAAGCTTTGCGGCTGTGGCACAGCGTTTATGAGCTTCGAGGTAGGGAGGTAAGGGTAAAACGTAAAAGCTATTGTATTGTATAGGAACTGATTTCTAAGAAGATCCTAAAGTATTGGAAATGTTACAAATTTGTATTTTATAAAAATACTATGTGGATAATGTGAGGATATGTATAAGCAAGTGGACACGTCTGCTGGATTAATGACTACAGCTTATACCTAGATATTTGCATTTATCCATACCTTCAAACGTATTTATTCTTGAAATCTATTCCTCTTGAGTGATTTTGTTTTATCTTGTATAAGTCTATTAACTCTTCCTTAGTAAAAAATTCGATTTAAGTACATGTTAATTGTGAATTTGATATTATATCATTAAATGTGACTAGATTCTATACATCTATTTAATGGTTTTATAGTTGATAAAACACTGCATAATGGATTTTAAAGACAAACTTTATTCTAATCAAAACTATCTTTAATTTACTTACAATACAGATCTTTGTGATGTTATCTGATATTTACGCATCTGACTATAATCTCATTGTATTTGTTCCAAGTGCCTTATGAACAAATCATTACATTCCTACTTACATTCCAAATTGTATGCCTATTATTAGTTTTAACTTCCTCGATTCTATGGATTTAAAAAATATACGCTGAAAATATTTATTTAAATTACTCTAATATTATGGTCTGATCGCAGCAAAAATTGTATCATGCATTCAACTTTTGAGTACTTAATTAGTCTGTGATAGAATACCTACGTTTATACAATTTATCATACTATGAGTTGTTCTTAAATCTTTGTTTAGTAGATTTAAGTACCGTTAACAATATTGAAAGTATCCTCAATGAATACAAATTTGTAATAAATTCATTTTCTAACATTTTACTATTTTTTTCTGCATTTTTAATGGATTAAAAAGACTCCAACAATAATATTACATGTCTATTATTTTATTCTTGTAGCCCCCTACCTATTTACTTAGTCGCTAAATGTAGGTACATATCTCCTATACACCTCTACCTAACCCTCCGAGGAATAATAATTAAGCTTGATGTTATTTCATACCATTCGTTACTAAAGAAAACTTCTTTACACTAAGATGTAAACAACCCACAGACATATAAACAGTAGAAACAACCATTATTATTTTTTTTACTTTTTCCACTCTGATAAAAACTTTTTCAATCGGGCATAAACACGTTCTATAATTAATTTCAAAATGACATTATCTATTCGATTGTCTTTTTTCTTTCACAACAAATTAATGACATATTTTTCATCACAGGTTGTTGTGAATAATGGTGATGAAAATTTTGCATAAATAATTTATTATGGCTCCGATACGTTATAGTCTCCACTACGAAGATTATTCTGAGCATTTGATGTCGAGATTTGGTAAACTCTTACAAATGCAGGCTTTAGTCGACATGACACTGATGTGCAGCTCTCACACTTTGCGCGTTCATAAAGCTGTACTTGCTGCAAGTAGTGCCTACTTTCAGGTAAATGATAGTTGAATAAATAATTGTTATTTTTGTGTCTCTTAATATTTACCTGCATATCGCAAACTCTTCTACAATTTTTTTGCCGCCAATTGTCTTGAATTTTTCACAGATTATTTTGATAAGTACCTAATAATTCTCATTTTCTAGGAGGTTCTACAAAAGCAAGCAGGGGAACCACTTATTATTTTAAAGATGCGCTTTAGTGTCTTAAAATGTTTAGTAGAATTTATGTACTGTGGGAAAACACAATGCCTGGAAGAGAATTTAGATGAACTGGTGTCTGCAGCACAGTTCCTTAAAATTAAAGGACTATCGAAAGTCACCAAGGAAGGTCTGGGCATCGCTAATAACAGTAAGTGAGGATTACACCATAAATAATTAATAATTGAAAGTCTTAACAGTACATACAATACATACATTTGAATTTAGAGACACTGTTTTATCTCATAGTTTTCAGCAATACGCATAGGTAATAAATTATGAGATTAAATGAGGAATGATTTAATCAGAAAACTAAAATTCTAGGTGAAATGCCTATCTTCACTCCACCGGTGGTGATAAACAGACCTCCACAATCGCTTATTGATTTGCATTCTCAGGTAAATATAACTATGTTTATAAACATTTTTTTCTTTAATTGCTGTGATAAAGATTTTATTGCCTTGTCATTATTTGAATAATTATTTACGTGGCCCAAAACATTAAAGTATGTCACTGCTATACTCAGTGAGTTCCCCATGTTCCCAAAATCATAGCCGCCTAGATTTAGAGCCGCATAAGTTACCAACTTAACATTTACTAAAGGCAAACGCACACCTTTTCCCGGGGAAAGAACCGACAGCAACGAATCACGATAATTTTCCGATTGTGTGAGTGTGAAAATGTGCGAGGTTTCATAGAAATATAGAATTTCATACAAGTAGGTATGTGAGTCTAAATTCGATTCTTTTGGCTGCTTCGGCGCTGATAGTGTGCGGTTACCTTTAGTAGATCTATCAAAGATGAAATGCATGCCCATAAAGTCCTACCTACCTAGCAAGCATTCATGAGTGACACACTTCATTTCATAGAGGCTATTCATAAGCATCCCATTACTTCATTACCTATTTCAGCCGAAAGAAGTCCACTGTTGGACATAGGCTCCCCCAAGCTCTGCCACTTCGACCGGTTCTGTGCTTCCCGCATCCATTACTTAATATAGAGGCGTTTAAATAACAATATAACTACTATTTTGAAGGAGAACGACAATAAGACGTCGCAGGCTTCGCAGCTGGCACCAGCGACCAGCACTAGCCAGCCGGTGGACAGTAGAATGAATAATAAGGTTGGTAACCTACCTATGCATAGGTATACCCGATTTATGCAATATTTCAATCGTCTGGTAACTTTTGTCTGAAGTTAAATAATAAGACTAAAAACGTAAAACTGTCGGTTTTGAAGTTTTTGTTTACAAAAGCTGTGAAAACCGACAATTTTATTCCTTAGATTAAAGTTATCTGAAGATTCAAATATTTTTGCTAGAAGGTCCCTAAAAACCACGACCTATCGTCGCGATTATTGGTACCAGAGGGTATCGCATATTTCCAAAGTGGCTACCTACTAATCTTGTTGGTATTCAATAATACCTTTACAAAACCAACACTAACGTTTACCTGTAAGTGCCTAGATAGCTAATTGCTTAATATATATTGTGCACCTCAACATTGTAACACAGCCTTATTGTAAGATCGTAGGTGAGGTTGTTAGCGTGCCAAGACAACCGCACGAGGGCCAATTTCAGCCCCAAGGAGCTTTGTGATCTCCAATAAAAAAAAATAAAAAAATGTTTTATTGGTTCTCAAACAATTGTTTTACAGCACAAAATTGAGGCAGCCCCGGTAAGTTATAAAGATACTTGTGATGGGGTTACCTCGCAATAGTGACACCACCATGTTTGTTACTCACGTCTTGCGTTCCCATCGCGACGTTTCCAGCGCTTACGTTTCTCACGTTCTGTGGCAACGTTTCCATCCGACGACCCTATGTATGCACAGACGCCAGCACATCAAGCTACCCTAATCTATCAAATATCTTTAATAGATTTTAGCTTGATGTGCTGGCGTCTGTACATACGTAGGGTCGTCGGATGGGAACAAACGTTTCGCGAGTTACCTCATGGTAACTCGCGAAATTTGCTTTACCTATTTAGTGATTATATGGTGCGAACGGGCCTAATTAGTCTACCTACTGCACAATTTCTCTGCAGGACATGGTAGTGCGTATTCCTTTCGACATTGAGAACGGAGGTAGCGCCCCTGCGGTGGACTACTCTGATGCGCCGAGAGCTATTAAACCTCGCAGAGGCAGGCCGAGCGTCAGGGTAAGTACCTAGAACTAAGAAACTCTTAAATCAGATAAACCTAGCGTACGTTTTATAATTATGTATTTCCTAAAAATCAACATCCTCCTCGGCCTTTTCCCGATCGCTGTTCCGAACTCACACTCTCCCTCAACGATAATTTCTAAATTATGTAAATTAAAATATCTACTAACTATAGAAATAAATACAAAAACAAAAGGACACTTAGGCGTCGAAATATTAGTCCGCTCATCATATTCTTAAAGGTTTAAGAACTATGTAGACTTTCTCTTTCGATTTACAGCGATCAGGTGCGTGGGATGGCGGCACTGGCGCACTGGGTCGCGCGGCTGAGCGTGCACTGATGCGCCGAGAACAGGACTCGCGCAAGGCTATACACCAGTTGAAACATCTGCAGACTCGGCATATGCAGGTACTATTTAAAATCGCCATAGCAACTTAATATTAAATATCAGTCTGCCAAGTCTTTTCCAAACTATGTTGGGTGCAAATTATGTCAGCTTCCAGTCTAACCGAACGCCACTGAATACCAGTATTTTACATTGAGCAACATGCCTATCTGACATTCACAACCCAGTCACTGGGTTACACAATACCTACACCTTGGTAAGACTGGTGTCAGACTTTTGGGCTTCTGACTATCCCTAACGAATCAAAAGATCTAAGAATGACAGCCTGGTACCAACGGCTTTACGAGTTTTCCCAGTCGCGGAAATCTATATGTAGGTAATGGATGGTCACCCATCCGCGAACCAACTGCGGACTCACCCGCTCGGACCCGTGCGAATGTTATTATTTAGCGACGACCCACTCCAAAAGACTGTCCAAGTTTTGCCAATAAACTATAGATGAGATCTGTACAAGAATCTCTAGGCGCGTGTCCAAACCGCTGCCATCTTGTTTTTTCAATACCTACCTACATTACACAAAACAATTTCACAAATGATTACCAACAGCGTCTTCCTGTCAACGTAATTCGAGCGCCAGAAGATCCTTTAAGCTCTGTATGTGTAAGTACTTCTTACAAAATCATTCAAAGTTCATCTGTTTCGTTACAGGACTATATGGATAGAGTGACTCTCTCGCAAGCCGTTAACAGCATCTGTGGTCCAGAATCCTCCACAAACTATATGAACATCGACAATGACCTCATGTACATGGACCAGACGGTCTCGTCCAACGTGCTCGATCCCACCATCGCCTACAATAAAGAACACTCCATCGGAAATGAAACGATCACCAGCTACTCTAACACCAACCCCATCAGTTCAGTTGACAGCTCGACGGGTGGCATCAGTACTGCTATGTCTCAATATGTCAACGCACTTAAAAGCGCCGGACTCCCTACTGACTTACCCATACTCTTTGAATCAGGTGATGGGTCCTATATCAACGTCAATGAACAAGTATTACTGGACATGGTGCAAAGCAGCGAAATACAGTACGAAGTCATAGAGCAACCCAATATTATCGAAAAAGTAGCAGATCCTAGTGAAATCAAGAGCATCGATGATCTATCAAAATCTATAGAAAGAGGAGAAATGTTACTAGGCAATAAAGGTTACGGCTCAAACTCCGATTACGACAAAGACTCGTCGCAGTACAATCGTACCGAAGACACTATTAACAGCCTCAACGCAATCTTACCTGACAACTTAGAATCCTTTGAAGAGCAGCAAAATTATGTGGTATTAGATCCGCGTTTACAAGAACACAATAATTCAATCGATCACGTTAATGCTCATGACTTTTCCTGTATCGATGGTGATATGCAGTTCTTCACGAAATCTATGAGTGATGACGTAAAGAAATATTACGAAGATCAACAATTGCATGACGCTAGAGTTATTGAACAATTATGTCCAACGAGTACTTCCTTGGATACCAATTTCAGTATTTCGTTACTCGATGCCAAAAGTTCTAATTTAAGTCAACAATATAATCCTCTTAACGCTGAAGATTTGAGACGAAACGAAGACTGTTATGATTTTGGACTGCAACTTCCACAAAGTGCTGTTTTTAAAGAAGACGCTCTAGATTGTCTTATGGCGACGCCGAAACGTAATGTTGAAGACGATCAAAATAATTACGAGGATAGCACACAACTCGATCAACGAGCACAAGAGAGAGATGAAATTATAAAAGATTTAATGAACATTGAAAACAAAATGAATATGGCACAACAACACAATTCAACTGTTAAAGATGATCAAGATAACTTAAACTCAAATTCTGATTGTAACGTTCAAAATTATAACGTGAATCCTCTTAATGTTCCAAGCGTGTTTGACAATGACTCTGACAACATGAATATGAAAGAGTTAAACTCTTCGAAGAACAGCAATGGAGATTTGTCTGCAACATTGACCTCGGGCGAGTTGCAGTGGGGTAATCTAGATATGAGTAATAAGGAGCCCGGTGATAACGACTCTAATGAGAATAACGAACATCGAACCAGTAATGAAAGTCATCTTGAAGATGCACTGGTGTCAGAATCTCAGTATGCACATTCTGTGATAGATTTAACCGGATCTGTAAATCACAAAACGGAGCAGTGGGGAGACATTATGAATGAAACCGATGATCTAAATAAGGAAAATGAAGAACCTCATACAGATGACGATATTAATTCCTCGATAGAAAACAACATACCATTTGCAGTCGGACTGCTTCCTCTAAAACAGGCGCAGCCGACAGAAGAAGGGAGTGTATTGAAAAGGAAGAACTCTATTGGTGTTGATTTACTAGATAATGTAGACGCTAAATGTTTAAAGCGTAAGGTAAAATACAAGAAATTGTGATTTTTTTAATCATTATGATTAAAATTATAATAATTAAAATTTAAATATCTTTTTTAATGTTTCATTTAACATCTATTTGTATAAGTCGTTGCGCGTCGGTTCGATACGTACTCGTATATCCGGTGTGAAGTCCAAGATTCGGATTCAGATTCATTTATTTTGCAAAAACATGCGTAGATAATTTTATACATGGTATGATGCTTAGTTTAGGTGTTACAAGGACAAGGTTTTTTGGCTCGACATGTTTGACCATGGCTAGTGTACGGACTCACCCGGACTGTGAACTCACTACGTCCTTCATATGTCTCCGGTAGTTATTCGTCAAGATAACTTCGTCCATATTTATTATGGACGCATCCGTATTCTGCGCGTTCGTATTCTGTGCATTTGCACAGACAAAACCTTCAGTTTACCCGAAAAGGTCACCGAAACGTAGCCAGGTTACGGACGCTAAGAAATCTACACCGGGCTCATGAACCCGATAGAAGCACCCGTGAAGCTCCTTGTATATCGCCATACTTCCTTGCGGTCATCTATAAGTATTACAGGTTTGCGCCAGATCTCTTTAGCCATGGACAGCGGGGTGAGCCCTTGTCCACAGTGACCACATCACGGTGCATACCTACCCATATTCCCTGAGGCTGCACAACTCGCGGTTATGGAGGGTCTTCGCATTTAAAAAGCCTCGACCCCCACACTGCCGCGGGATGTACAGTCTCATCACCGATGATCGTGGGTGATGCATCCGGTTTGCGATCAGCAGTGTGTGTCCGATCTGTGCTGAACGCATAATTTCACCTCTATTTCGTTTCCCTACTAATCACCTGCAAACTAGCGTTTATAAATAAAGAATATTGATAAGCTAAACAATGGCTAATCAGTGATTAGCGAGTTTTTTTTATAAATAAGGCTGTCTATAATCAAAATTATTCAAGAAATTGGCAAACTATTTTTGGGGAATCCCCGAAAACAACTACCTTAGTTCTGAGTGTTGCCTACACATAAAAAAAATATACACTAACGTAAACATTCGAGTTATTTTCCGAAAATATGTTAATCGTACTAGTGGTTGACTTTCGTACCTTACCACTAACTGAAGCAACCAAACTCACTAGAAACATCCACTAGCCACTAAAACCAAAATTTGTCCGCTGAAAGGTAAGTCTAAACCACCAGATCTAGTGGAAATTCCACTACGTTGGCAACACTCCTCGAGACCACAGAGTACTTTATACTATACTCGAGACTGTCATAGAAAAAACACAACACTATGTAAGAGATTGTAGCGGACATACTGAGATATCAAAGCGCATCGTTTCGGCCGTTTTGTATGATGAAAACGTAAATCGACATTCAAACGGACTTGGCGCCCATCTTATTTGTCCATTTGTCCCGATCCAGGGATGAAAGTGTTCATTGAGATAGTCCCTTATTCTGTGACTGTTATGAGCCGGAGCCCCATCTTGCTGAAAAGTAAGATTTTGTCCTTCTGCAACCGGAAGATTATTTATCTCATTTCTCAAAATCTCAAGTATTTATGTCCTTACGGCAATATCAGCTTTTAATTTTTCTGAATAAAATTTCACGTCAAATGTTAAAATTAATGTTCTTCCTTTTATTTTTAACACTATGTTATTTAGCAAAAAATAATCCTTATGATGAAGCCTTTCGATCGGTATGATAAAGCTACAGGGTGATTCTTTTTCTCACGAAACGGGTTCGATTCCCGGTTCAACCATGTAATTATTTAAATATCTATGAATGCAGTTTAAATTGTTTTTAAAATTTAAATAATGTCTTCTTTCAGTAAAATGTTCCATCTACAATATTCAAGGTACCTACTTTCCCTCCATGTGGCATATCCGTGGGACGTCCTGTATATGAGAAAAGAAACACAATCGTTTTCTTAAAAAATTTACTGGAAACAAGTACATATTATAATGACAATTTTAACATTTTTAAGGCATTTCTTAACTTTTTACATCTAGTAAGTCCGATTCAAACTTTATGACAGTTCTGAAGTGCGCTACTCGCTGCGCAGTAGCCCATTCCTCACCCCCGCGGACGTAAAATCGTGGCGGGTTTGTTACGCGCACTGGATTTGCAACCCTCGGTAATAAACCGAGCATTCAGAATTCAACAGAGTGCATCTCGGTGCGTCGAAAATCGAACAGCGTGTTTTACTATTCCATTTTAAACACTTGGCGCCAAGGGGCCATCCATACATTACGTCACACGTTAAGAGGGGGGGGGGGGGTGTCAACGAAATGTGACTGTGTGACAAGGGTCACGGGGTGTTCAAAATCTTTGTGAAGTCACGTGTTAAAATCTAAAATACTAAAATTCGAAACTTTAAGTTTTTGGTTTATATTTCAATTTCGAATTTTACTTACTCAATCTATATGTATCCGTGTGTATCTTTATGTATTTGTATGTATCTATATGTGTCTTCTTCTGTCTATCTAATATATTTGACCATCTTAATTTTGATAAATATTACATATTTTGAATTTAAATAAAAAAATATGTGATGTCGCACAAGGGGGGAGGGGGTTTCACCTGTGAAACCATAAAATTTGTGTGACGTAATTTATGGATGGCCCCTAAGCAGTGCGTTGAAAATTCAGTACGCGAAAAAATCGCGCGTTTGAATGTTCACTTACTGCGCAGCGACGCACCTATGCTCCAAGACGCCATAAACTTTGAATCACGCTGTACCTACACTACAACAATTGTCAGAAATATTGAGATTCGTTTAGCAGGCATACAATAGGCGGGATTAGTGTAGCAATATGTTACCCATGTTCCGTAATCAGTTTCCTTTAAAGGAAGTTTTAATTAACCGTTTTGTTAAATTATATTTCTTGAATTAAAATCATATCGAGTTTATGGGATAATAATAGCTCTTATCAATGAAATGATCCAGATAAAAAAAATATCTTAGTATAAAAAGTTTGAGATGAAGTAGGTAATATTTATTGTAATAATGTAAAGCCTTCAAAATGAACACAAGCTGAAATTGAATTGTCCCGTTTTACCTAAATTTGTATTTGAACACTTGTATAAATATAAAAATAAAGCTTATATTAAAAATAAATCAGATCAATGATATAATGGCTCGGATTGGTGGTAGCTACATTACAAATAGCCGTAACATATTACAAAATATTATTCTTAATCTACCCTATGTGATATGGACCTAATTATTGAAGAATTTCATATAAAATTCTGCTTACTAAATAAGTAATATCAAATGTCATTAAATTACTTATTGTCAATAAAAATTGACAGGACATTACATAATAATTATAAAAAATAGTAGAATATACATATCATGAGAAAGATGTAAAACTACATATAATTGGTATCAATAACCGTTATGTTATCTACAACTATCGACATATTTTGACCTGTTTAACAGAAAAGTCGTATTACTGGAAATAAATGAATGGATCGCGGTTTTTGTGCTACTGAGTTAAAGCAGTGAGAAGTCTTTTAGTACACAAGAAAAGAACAAAAGCAGTCTAATGTTACATCTACGGATATGATAAAAAAACAGTCTAGTAATAATTACACCTACGGACATGATAAAATACACAGGTTAAACTAACTTAAAGCCCTAAAAAAGTTTCCTTAATAAGTATGTTCCAGACACATTTTCAGTAAAATTATAAATATCAATAAAATATCATTAAGAGAGTTCTGAGCGAAAGTAATGGCCGGATGCGATCACAACCTAAAATCAGTTAACAAAAAAAGGAATGCTTTAACATTAGTAAAAATACATAATTTTATAAAATAGGTTTCCATAGCTTACGTAAAACGAAAATCACGAGATTACCCATTTACGAGAAAAACATAAAATAAAAGAGGGAAAGAATAATAAAAAAGTTTGTACATATTGTTTATGGGCGGAACTTCTAGCTGAGTACCCGTAGGAGTCGGTGTGGTAATCTCCCATTTGGAAGGTAATGGCTGGCGAGGACATTCGGCCGTCGCCACCGTTGGAATAGGCGAGAACTCGCAGGTTGTAGGACTTGCCCGGGGTCAGGTTCATGACGTAAGCCTCCAGTTTTTGCTCCACAAGTATTATCGTGTCGTTCGCGGTGCTCATATCCTGGTCAATCTCCCATACTCGAACCTGGAAACAACATTAAGTATTGCTTAATACTGTTACTGACAAAACTAATAAAAGAGCACATATAATTTACAAATATTACTAGGTATTTGAATTGTAACCATAGCAGGTGATATTCTGTGGTTTCTGCCTACCCCCATCGGAATAAGGCGTGAGTTTATGTATGTATGGAGAAACAATGGATATTACTTATACCTTTTCTCTCTTTTTCATTTCGACGGTATATCTAAGACTATATTATACTGGTTGGGCCCAGTAGGTGGCCAGGTTTATTGCGGCGTCGTTGGTCAGAACATCAAGTTAAAAGTGCTGGGTTTAGGACACTTGCCTCCCGGTCGCGAACTGTAGTGGCTTATTTGGAAAACACTGAAGCGATTGCCTACCTAAGTAGGCCGCTGCAAACATAATCTGACGAAGAGGTGTATTATCGATACATCCAACACCCAACTGAGAGCTTCTTCTAATGGCGTTGCAATGGATAAATCTATGGCAGTTTACCATATCCTAACTTAACCAATCTCAGCGCAAACGCGATTGTACTAGTTTTATTGAAGGTTATTCGTGGTCTTTTAGGAAGCTGGGCGAAATATGTAGTTACCTTATATCCTAGCAAAGGTTCCTCCTCATCGGTCGGCTGCACGTAACGCCAAACGACGCGCACGGTCGTCGGGTTGTAGGCCCACACGTTGACGGAGGCCGGGGGCTTCTGTGGCGCCTTGCGGAATGTTCGCTCCAAGTAGCGCTCGCTTTCGGGACCCTCGCCCGCGGAGTTGAAGGCCATTACCTATACAAATATAACAGACCGATTAGTAAATTAAATAAAAATTGTGTGAAGATAAGCTGTTTATAAAAAAATGGAGAGATAAAGGTGGCTTGTATTATTTGTTATAAACTTATGACTCTCTTTGCAGTCAACAAGTTGCTGCGCCGATAACCTTTAGTTAGTTTGTACGATTCTTTATTATTTGTGCTTTGCAAATGCTTCTTTATTTTTAAATATTATGAACAGAAATATTACCTTAACAAAATAGTATGTGTCGGGTTGCAGTCCAACAATGAGAGCCCAATGGCGCGTCGTTCTGGATAAGTAGTAGATGCATTCTTCTTCCTTGTTTGCCTGCTTCCAGTACTTGAGACGATGTCCGATGAGCTTGCCCCGCAGTCTCTCACGCGACTGGTCGATGGGGTTCCACGTCACGTTCAGAGACGTCGAGTTGTACGACCTCGCGTACACCATCTGAGGCGCCACCTGCGGCATGTCCTCCGCAGAGTATATCGTCGCTACTTCACTCTCCGGACCCGCACCAATGTCGTTGAAAGCCTGCACCTTCACGTCATACGGCGTAAAGAAATAAGTTGTTGATATATGAACAACATAGGTGCCGATATTGCCGAACTTCTTGAGAGCCAATGACTGAAATTCCACCTCGGTTCCGTTGCGACGCCAGAATATCTTGTAGTAAATGCCTGGCCCATTCTGTAAAGACGATGGCATGGGGTTCCAAGTAATAGTGAGATCGCCAGTTTTTCCTCCGCCACCTCCTACGTTAGCAGGCGCTTCATATGGTTTATCAGCTGGAGTAGAGAATTGTGGGCTAGGTGCCGAGGGTTTTCCAGCTCCCAAAAGGTTTACAGCTTGTACTCTAAATTCATAAATCGACCATGGCATTAGAGTCGTGGTAATAGTAGCACGTTTACGACCATTGTAGCGATCGATCTCTATCACGTTGGCCACATTCTCGCTTATTACGTACCACGTGGAGTTCCAGTGTGTGCGACCAGTCACTATGTAGCTGGTGATTGTACGACCGTTCGAATTGCTGTCAGTCCATTCTAGCGTAACAGACGACCGTTGAATGTTGAGCGTCTGTAGGCCGCCAGGTGGACCGGGCGGTCCCTCAATACGCAACTGTGTGTGGGATGAGATACGCCCGATGGCAGATTTTACAATACATTCGTAGTCTCCGACATCTGATAAGCTTACGTTTAAAATAGTGAGTTCACCTCCATCGATTTTAATTCTCTTGTCGGCGTATAAATCAGCTGCTTCCTTCATGCGAATACCGTTGTGGTTCCAGAGGTAAGCTGTGTCTAACATGGGGTCTATCTCAGCATTGCAATGTAAAAACACCACTTGATTAACTTGTGTTGTGATTCGCGGAGGGAGACGCTCAAGGAAGCGTGGAGCGCGCAACACAATTAATCGTCCCCTGCTCTCATCAGTTCCGTATTGGTTTTTAGCTGCGCATGTATAGACGCCTTCGTCATCTCTAGACAGCTGCCGGATTATTAGGTTTCCAGTTTCGGCAATAAATCTTTTACCACCAGCGCCGATTACGACATTATCTTTCTTCCAAGTGAATGTAGGTTTGGGAGCTGCTTCAGGGTTGCATTTCAATGTAACATTGCCACCTTCTGAGCCATATGTCTCAGATTCAAGTGGACGCTTTTTAAATGATGGCTTCAAAGACAACACTCTCAACTGGCCTGTTGAGTAACTTGCTTTCAATTGATTTTTAGCTTCACAC
The DNA here is from genome assembly GCA_949987655.1 of Polymixis flavicincta. Taxonomy (NCBI): domain Eukaryota; kingdom Metazoa; phylum Arthropoda; class Insecta; order Lepidoptera; family Noctuidae; genus Polymixis; species Polymixis flavicincta. The sequence continues at coordinate 6,834,690 of OX465177.1, read as the reverse complement.
TGGAACATTCCAGGATCTCTGGTTGGATCTAAGTATTTTATTATTAATACGTTATCTTGAATAATGTATCGATCTCTATCTTCAGGTTCAAGGGTATCCATTGAAAGTTTCTGCCCATTTTTCCACCAAGTATAGTTTACATCTGGGATACCAAAAGCTTCACAATTCCAATGTAACTCGCCTTTATTATCCATGTGCTTATCAGCTAGGGGAATTGTAAAGTTAGGCTTGGCTTGCACCTTCAGGAAGACACTGTTGGATATATGCGCCCGGTCATTTGTCACATCACACAAGTATTCTCCCTCATCTTCTACTCCGACATTAGGTATTGTTAATACACGATCATAGTTACTCAAACGTGCTTTTTTCGGCATATTGCTATTTCTTCTAGTCCAATTGTAAGCAGGCACTGGATAACCAAAGGAAACACATTCAAGGCGTACCTCCTGTCCTACTATTACTGCTTCAGGGAAAACTTTTGGGAAATTATTTGGAAACTTCAGTTGCTGATAATCAGAGTGTGGATAAACATAGAGTGGGAAGAATGGTCCATTGCGCCCTGCATCAGACACCTTGCTCATGACATTACAACTGTAGTTGCCCCTGTCAATAGTCTCTAAAGCAGAGAAATAGAGCCCTCCGTCATAAGACACAAATACTCGCTTGTCTTCTTCCACAAGATTAGGAAAGTAGTAGCGAGCCCACAAGAAGTTTACTGCAGGATAGTAAGATGGAGGATCACAGTACATTACTTTGCCCCAATATTGATTACCACTTTCAACGGACCTCTTCTGATTGAATTCTCGAATAAAACCAAAAGACAAGCGCACAGACTCTGATCTAATTGTACCAAATTTATTAGAAGCTGTGCAGTGGTACCTTGCATTGTCTTTATCAGTATCTGGCCCATAAATCATGAGTGTTCCTCCACTAAGTACAAATCGGGTATCAACTAACGGATCAATCTCAGTGTAAATAGGGCTGTCAACCTGATACTCCTCTCTGTACCACTTGTATACAGGTGCTGGATATCCTCCAGCGAGGCAGGTCAACTGAACATGGTAATTTCTCATTGGATCATAGACAGTGTCTTCTGGCTCTTTTATAAAGTAAGGTCCTCGAGGAATCCTCTCAGGGTCAAAAGTTTCTAATCCATATGTAAATGACCTTTCTTCTTCAATAAGATAGTGCAGTCTTTGTGTTTGTCCTTCACAGATGAAGTGATGATATTGAGTACCTTCAACAGGAGACAAGCCCCAGCGCCCGTCTTGGTGTGAGAACCTGTACACCAAGTAATCACGAGGCAGTAAGTTATAACTTGTGTATATTTGAGAATGATCATTGAAGAATGCATTTTCCAATCCAGTCAACTGCGATCCATCTGCATCGTTGGACCAATACCCTGGTGATTGTTGGTGAGCACCAATATACCATGCGCCTTTCTGAGGGTCTAATCTCATTAGGTTTGTGATAATAAATCCATGTTCTTCAGGGCTATTGACCGCCGCCAGGTCGGCTTCGTAAGCCAAACAAATTTTACGAGCCTCATTTCTAGGGCGATCGGGCGACTTAGTAAAGCGGTAACAAGATTCCCGGAATCTTATCCAATTTGGCGGACACCTGTATCTCTCCTCATAGTCCAAGCCGGCGTAATATGTCGCCGTGTTCTGAGGATCAACCTCATTGTCATTGGGGCCGAAGTTATCAGAGTTAAAATTATCTTGGTAAAACGAACTCTGGCCCGAATTGTAGTCGTTGCTGTTTACGGGAAAGCTGCCGTAAGGTACTTGTGGGTTTGGACCATACTGAGTTCCATTCTGGTTATTATCTTGGTATGTTTGTTGAGGATAGTTTGGATTGAACGTACCACTAGTCTCAGGAACTTGACTCCTCACACAACTCGTCAATGTGAGTAGTATCAAAACACACTTCATCTTCTGTTACAAAACAAAGAACTAAAGAACATTATTTTCATGTCACTGACAGAAACTGTTTTTGTGATGATGGACACGTCTTCTACAGGTTTTTTTTTATCACAGTTTCATTTTAAAATTCGTTTTTAATTTGAAAATAGCTCGATGACGACAAACACCTTGCCTCGCCCTACTCGAATAAATTCATTCAAGAAAGAAGCATTCATTCAACTTTAGTGATGTAATGATGTTTGACTGACAAATTTGACGTTTTCGGTTTTTAGGATCGTGCGTAGACGTATAGTTATTTGTATATTGCAACCCTGACAACTTCAGGCCGAAACACACTGATAACATGCCACCCCACGCCATTTTTAATGATTTTATTCTGACAAGAAAAAGTCTTCGCGGATACCTGCGTGAAATATTTTTTCTGTTTTTGTGTTTCAACCTCAGGTAGAGGTACAGATATCCCAAGAAAAGTATGCACTTAGGGAATCATCGGCCATCTGCGAAAATACAAAGACGAGATCTAATATAGGGCTGTTACCACCATGGAAGTACTTGACTATTTTGTACTAGCAAGATTACCTACAAAATTATAAACTAACAACTCTATAGCTACAAATCCAGTAACAACAAACTATCTGCGATCAAAGATAGGTAACCCGACCCTGAGTGAGAGGAGAGAATGTTAGGTGCACTGCTACTACTAGAAGCGCGACGGTACAAAACTTGAAACTTTGCCTCTGTTTCCAAAGAGCCATTAAATCGAATACTTTTTTCTGTTTTATGGCAAAGGGGAAAGAAAGCGCCAGTAGTCCGCGGAATTCAATGTCAACCCATATTGGTTACGGTCGCTAATTATATTTTAATTAACATAGAACCTGACACGGACCTAAAATTGCAAAAAACTTAAGAAAAATTGAACTTCGGGGGCTACCTTTTTTTTTCATAGAAGCTGCTACTGATCGTAGGCGTCCATCTTTATGGAATGTGAATTCCCTACGTACTGTAACTTACTGATTCAATTATTGTTTCGAGATAGCCCTAAGAAGTGCTGTAGAGCTTAGGTACTTATTAGATAATACGTAAGCTGTTGTCACGTGACAACAGTTTGGTGAACAAGGATTATGTAATTGATCTTAATCACGGTCTAGTCTAATTTCGAATACAAACCAAAGCATAAAATGATTATTTTTTTGTAAACATAGCAGACGCCAGCACAACAAGCTACCCCAATCTGTCATATTTCTTTGATAGATTTTCGACTTTATTCCATAAACATAAGGTTCATGTTCAATTGGGAAAATTTGACAGTTTGGGATAACTTGATATGTAAGCAGTTTTTTTTCTGAAAGTGTACAGAAGCCAGTACACTTTACTGAAAAAAAACTGCTTGCCGACTATTGAAGGCATGCCATAAAGAATACCTGATGCTGCAAGTCTATTAATTTTAGTAGGATCTAGCGTATAGTAAGGCGTACGGGTATGGTCGCCAAAGAAAGTGTGGTTGGTGTTAGCATCTTAAATTGCAGTCAGTACCTATCCTATCTGGCTATCTCTAACCATGAATTCAGGCCCCAGCATCGCAGGAGAATGGATAGGCATCTGCCTATTAGGTGTGGAGTGGAGGGGAATAAAAACATATATATTTCATTGTTCACGGTTTTATTTTCCATGTTATCAACAAGAAATAAGACTCAATAATTATAGTAATACTTATACTGTAGGTATAGCTAAAACAGATAAAACATTACACGATTTCGATACAATTCAGAAAAGTATACAATTCTGTTTAGATCGTTAGTTACATTTACTCCAAAAATTATAATTATTTTTCATGCCATTTTTCCGCGCGCAAGATAATTCTCCTAATAATATTTCATCACAGATTAATAATGTACTTCTTCGTTTCATGTTTTCACAAAGAAATAAATAGATAGGGCGGAACAGGCCTTGACTACTGCTTATAAAACTGCGAGCTACTTCGTACAGAGTCCCAAAATATTATACAGAAATATGTGTGCTGAACTAAATAATGCCCCATGAATAAAACAGCCGTTCATTGGCATTACTTAGCTCAGATATTTGCCGCTCCAAAATAAGTTAAAAAATAATTTGTTTACAGTTTTATCTTATTTACATTGTTAATTTATTTTTGCGATATGCGTGTTATGATTTAATAAATTTTCCTAATTTTTTTTACAGCACTGTATAAATATAAAAACAACTCATTTATTAATTAAAGTAAAATATTGTACAATATTAATAAAAAATATTTTGGGGAGACAATATTAGCAAACATAACAAAGAACAAAAAATGCTATATTTAAAAATTGATAAAGAAGTTACTAGCATAATCTCAAAACATTACAGTCACGATTATAACAGTTCATAGGTGATGTATTGATAACGAAACATTTACTGGAAACCCAGATAGAAGAACTAGTCGAGGAGCGCACGATAATGTCCATAATCTACTCGCATGCGATACTGCACTTGTCCATGCTCGATGACTTAAGTACGAGAGTCGCGTGCATAAGGCCATCCAACCCTGTGACTTGACACCTTCACTCCGAATACATAATTAAAAAAATCATCTACAATGTTCAAAGATAACCACGTATACTATTGCACACACAGTATAAGATTATGCTAACGCCTTACAATTAACAGTGTGGTAACTACATGTCGTTAATTTCCTAATAATATTATTATAATTACACTAATCATCTCGCCTCGCTCTTTACTTATTCAGCTATCTACCCAATACACCGTAAACCAACGTTAAATAGCACCCATGAGAATATCGAACATTTAAAGCAACATCTATACGCATTAACTATAACTAAACTATTTACATTATTTACACAAGTTGTTCATTCATTAGTATACACAACATCTCACAAGCCAGACTTTAGAGTGAGACGAAAATTTATTGATTATGAAATGGCTGCCTTAAAATACACAGTCTCATAAAACGAATATGTTTATAATATTGTTCTTAAATGAGATACATGTTACATTACAAATTATCAGTCAAGCGTGGTATTAAGATCTCGTTATTGAGCCGTCTCCAATCGAACGCGTGTATTATGTGTTTATTTAAAAAACAATGTTATATGTACCCATGACATGAAATAAGTATCATGTTTTTATTGAATCGAAATGCTATCCTGTAGCAAGAATAAAGTCAATTGTCTCAAGGGATATAGCGGCACCATCTTATAGACGGCCACTATATTCACTGCAAAACAAAATGACGTAAGAAGAATCACATTAAAAAACAATTTGATAATGACGACGACGTTATCATACAAGCGTTATCATGAAAAAACTGCTTTTAAAACAAATGAGTGTAATATCTAACTTAATATAGGCCTCTCCTCTATAGAGGGTGAATAGGTTATTTGATCGTAGCGGCCCGAGGGTTTGTCGTAGTGTCAGCTAACCAGTACGGTCTCTATCTTGAGAAGCTGTCGGAGCTTGTCTGTGACCCTGACGAGGGCCACCTTCGAAGCACGCACGTTGACTTTTTCTCCGGCGCCGAGCAGCTGGTGACACTGCGCACGCTCTAAGAACTCCTGCGTGCGAATCTCGCGCAATAACTCTTTGGGTGATCCAGACCCGCAGTGGATCTGTTTTAGTAGACTGTCCTTCGATTTGATCTGAAAATTGAGAAATTTTTGCATGAGTTATTTAATTGGAGATGTCAAAGACAATTTGGATGCAAGAGTTTCTGTCATATTAGCCGAAGAACCGATGGCTGATAAGATAAGATAAGATAAGATAATGTTTATTTTACCAAAAACAGTGCTTTACAATTCCTTAAAGTCTATATTAGTGCCTAAGTTAACAAGGAAGAAAGAAAAAAAACAGGAATAAGACGCAAAGGAATCACTTTGCTTATGAACTCCACACTAGGTCAAGCCTGTCTCGTGGAGTCCATGGGTGGTATTACCTGATGGTGAACAGCGTATTACATGAAACTCAAGGATTGCTATTCTCGAGAGGTACATAAAAATGCCTATTTTAAACTAAGTAATGATATTAGGTGATTAAATATGGCTTAACAATAAAGTAGGATGAATGAATATTTGAGCGCCATTGTGCACTATGTGTAAATGTGTATGTATGTGAGAAAGAAAGTATGTGTGTGTATAGTTGTTGTGTTATGACATTACCCTTAAAAGAGATTCGGATTCGGTGTATGATTGGGCTAGCAGCCATTTGCGAACAATCTTTTTGACTTGGTTTTGCCTAGAGTTGCCGATGCCACACATTCTTACGGCTTTGTTGTATATGTGACTGAGCAAGAATTCTTGCATGTGCTGTGCGAAAGTTGTACGCGTCCTTATAGAGTTACAAGAAATCAATATGATTGTAATACCAACATAACTGTACTTGTAGGTAATAGTTCAAAGGTCAATAAACAAGATATCACTGACAGTGTTACTGAGATTTTAAAGATTAATTGTAATAAAATTATTTTGTGTGCTTTTCCATATTTTGAGAGATTATCTAGTAGAAAAAACAATGATATACATATACTTAATAATCATATGCAGTTTTTAGTAACTCACTACAGTGATAAACTTATATTTTTTGATACCAACAGTTTTGTTGTTAAGTTAAAATCGACAAGGAATACAGTGTATCTGCCCATTAGGTTTAGACTTAAAATAGCGAGGCTATTAGCTTATATAAACCCAGACATATGTACTATGTCGAAGTCTTCTTTGATTAATGTTAGTAATGGTACTAACACTACTTTTGATTCGCCTAGTAGTTTAAACTTTTAGGTGCGACAACGGGTGAGCCGCATATGTTGAATGTTGTTCATCAAAATATGCAGGGTCTGTCCGGCAAAGAGCTTGAGTTAAGCTTATTTATGGAGAACTATGATGTTCAGGTGTTATGTTTGACTGAACACTGGTTGAAGGAACATGAAGTAGTGTTTATCAATGATGATAATTTTACTGTTCAAAGTGCATTTGTAAGAAAAACTGCTATTCGCGGTGGATCTTTAGTTCTTGTTTCAAACAAGTTAAAATGTAAACAACGTTTAGATTTAGCTAACCTTTCTATTGAGCGCACTATTGAGTTGTCTTGTGTTGAACTCGAGCGATATGTTATAATTTGCGTTTATCGACCCCCCTCTGGGGATTTCATTCGTTTTGAATCGGTAATGGAGGATTTACTCAATAAGTTAAAATCAAGTAATAAAAGTATAATTTTATGTGGAGATTTTAATATTAATATTTTAGATGTTACTCCATTAAGTATTAGACTTCTCAATCTGTTTAGGTCTTTTAATTTAATTAACTTGTTTTTTGAACCTACTAGGATCACGGCATCTTCGTCAACATGTCTTGATAATATGTTTACTGATTGTGATGCCAAAAATAAATTAGTACTAACTGACTTAACGTCCGACCACTGTGGTTTATTAGCTAGCTTCCCCATGCCATTACATAAAAAGCGACCACGTACACTTGAATGTAGGCCTTATACAGCTAGTCGTTGCAAAAGGTTTAAAAATAATATAGCTCATAGAATTACACCATCCATAGCACAACACGAGAATCCGAATGAAATTTATGAAGCCCTTTTTGATGTTGTGCAAAAAGAGTATCAATCTGCTTTCAAGACCAAAACCATTAACATTAATGGCTCCTCAGCTGGCTTTAATCAATGGGCTACTCCGGGTATTTACAAAAGTAGAGCGAGACTATACGAATTATATGGATTGAAAAAATACAGGTTTGATACTCCTTTCCTAGAGTATGTCAAAAACTATTCAAAATTATTTAAAAAGATTAGTGCTTTTGCAAAATCGAAATTTTTAAGTGACACAATTAAAAATTCTAACAATAAAGTTAAAACCACTTGGAAAATAATTAATAATGAAACGGGCAAGTCTGTTAAACAAGACAATCAACTTGAGATTTTGGTCGACGACAAATTAATTATTACAGAAGCTGAAGTAGCGGAGGCATTTAATGAGTTTTTTGCCAACATACCTGTAACTACGACTCGCTCTTTAGATTCATCCCCGTCTAAAGCAGAATACCTTTTGCATAGTAGTGTGCCTAAATGTAGTGACCTATTCAGTTTCGAACATGTAACGCCTCGTGACGTAGTTAATGTTTTTAACACACTGAAGTCTAAAAACACTGGTGATTTCTGGGGCATTTCCATTAAACTTTTAAGTAATATTATAGAAATTGTAGCCCCCTATCTAGCTGTCACTTTTAATAAATGTGTTGATTCAGGAACTTTTCCTGACCTCATGAAGAGTAGTAAAGTAATACCATTATTTAAATCAGGTAATAAAAATGACATTCGTAATTTCAGGCCTATTTCTATCTTACCTGCATTTAGCAAAATATTTGAAAAGTTAATACTCAAGCAGTTGCTAAAACATTTTAATTTAAATAGCCTCCTTCATAATGAGCAATATGGCTTTACAAAAGGTCGTTCGACTACTGATGCGGGTGTTGCTCTGTTGAAACACATATTTAACGCATGGGAGAACTCGCAAAATGCTATTGGAGTTTTTTGTGATCTCTCAAAAGCCTTTGATTGCGTGCACCATGAGACGCTTTTGTGTAAACTTCGTTATTACGGTGTCCATAACGATGCTCTAAACGTAATAAATTCTTATTTGCAAAATAGGGTTCAATGTGTAGAAATTAATGGTAAAAAATCTTCCGGGCTGCCAGTTCAGTTAGGTGTGCCTCAAGGCTCAATACTCGGCCCATTCTTGTTTTTAGTATATATTAATGACTTACCGTTCTATTTAAAGGGTATTTGTGATGTTGTACTGTTTGCAGATGATACTTCTCTTATTTTTAAAGTAGATAGGAATAGACAAGACTTTGACGACGTAAACAGTGCACTCTCAATGGTTACGGATTGGTTTACGGCAAATAACCTTGTTCTCAATGCCAAAAAAACGAAATGTGTAAAGTTCGCCTTACCGAATGTTAGAAATCTAGGTCCCAATATCGTCTTAGATAAAGAGGTGCTTGAAACCGTAGACACGGCAGTATTTCTGGGCATAACAGTAGATGCCAAACTTCAGTGGGGATCACACATATCAACACTAGCAGGGAGGCTCAGTTCAGCCGCCTACGCCGTCAGAAAAGTAAGACAATACACTGACGTCGATACAGCTCGATTAGTATACTTTAGTTATTTTCACAGCGTTATGTCCTACGGTATTCTGCTGTGGGGCAAAGCCGCTGATATTCAAAATATTTTTGTCCTTCAAAAACGTGCTGTTCGTGCAATTTACCAGTTAGGTGGCAGATTTTCCTTGAGGGACTTTTTTAAAGATATTGGTATTCTCACAGTGGCATCACAATTCATATTAGCTAACATCTTATTTATTAGGCAACATATACACTTGTACACTAAAAACAGTGATATTCATACCGTTAACACTAGAAACAAGGACAAACTACGTGCTCCCTTTCACCGGCTTCATAAGGTTCATAACTCATTTGTTGGGCTTGGTATAACTTTTTATAACAAGCTTCCCACTTCTTTGCTAGATTTGCCTTTTGATGCGTTTAAAGTTCAAGTAAAATCCATCCTTTGTTTAAAGGCTTACTATTCCATTAACGACTATCTAAATGACAAGAATAGTTGGTCGCTGTGATTAACACAAGACAATGTTTATGTTCTTTCTCCAGAATTAGCGTACCTAGTGACAGGTTATATGGGTTCATATATTTATTTAGTTAAATACTTTTTTTTTTTTTTTTAATTTTATTGACCAAGTGTTTTTTTATCATCTATCTAGTAAGTCATTAGTTATTGACTTATAGAGCCCTTTATACCAGGAAACTTTTATTTTAGGTAATATGCGAGATTGTTTATTACTTTGCCTATGTATGTATAGAATCAAGTCCATCCGACTAAACAGACAGCTGTGCTGCTGGGGAGTTTGTTGCGCCACTTCTTCTTCCCAGCTAAAGCACTAGGAAGTGTCGAAGGGTGGGCGTTTTTGGGGGACTGTCTTATGTATTTTGACGTTCGAAAAGTGCTGATTCTCAGCCTAATTTGAATAAATGACTTTTGATTTTGATTTTGAGAGGCACACTTAAAAACTCGACGTTTGAGGAGCTGTGAGTATTCCGGGGTCTGGGTTACGATTTTATGCTGTTTCAATATGATTTTAAAGATATACAATTGTCGGACAGTAAGTACTGCGGCTTCTTTGTACAAAAGGGCTGTCGGGTGTCTGAAAGGCTTTTTGAGCATGACTTTCAGAACCGATCGTTGAGCTCGTTCACTTTGGATCATGGTGGTGATTCCAACGCCGCCCCATACTGTTATACAGTAACATAGAATTGATTCACACAATGCCACATATACCATGTTTAGAGTTTTTTTATTGGCAGAGTTACGCAGGAGTTTCATGATGTGAATCAATTTTCTGGTGCGTTTGGCCACCAAGTCAATATGCGGCTTGAAAGAGAGCCGCTGGTCTATTAAAACCCCCAGATACTTTATCCATTCTACCTTTTTTATTTTCTGGCAAGTGCACAGGAGAGGGTTACAGGTTGCACAGTGGATTTTTATGTCAAGTGGTAGTTTAGGCGCTGAGGCCTGGGTTTTATGGAAACACAAGTATTTGGTTTTATCAATATTTAACGAAAGAAGATTGTAGTCTAGCCAGCGTTTGATACAAGTCAAACTATTTTGAGCTTCCTCATGCACTAATTCCCAGGATTTGCCATGAAAGAGAATGACCGTGTCGTCAGCGTAGCATATGATTTCTGCATTTTCTTTCAATGTGAAATGGATATCATTTATGTAGATGATGAATAAGGTCGGACCGAGAACACTACCCTGTGGAACTCCAAAGATCATATCTTTTTAACAGCTAGTGTTCTCACCCACTTTCACGCACTGACGTCTGTTAGTTAGGTAGGTTTTAAACCAGTCTAATGTCAGTCCTCTGATTCCAATGACCTCCAGTTTCTTGAGAAGTATGGGTATTGCAACGGTGTCAAAGGCTTTGGCTAGATCCAAAAACACTCCCAAGCACTTTTTGTTATTGTCAAGATAAGATGTTACAAGTTTGGTCAGACGGCTCACTGCATCTTCAGTGGATTTTCCACTCCTGAAACCAAATTGTTTATTGGAGATTAGCTTGTTCGACTCCAAGAAAGAAACCAAGCGTTTGTTTGCTACCTTTTCCAGAATTTTGGAGAAGATTCCTAAAAGCGATATAGGCCTGTAGTTCGCAGGGTTTTCTTTTGATCCACTCTTGAAAATCGGGGTGACTCTAGCTTCTTTCCATTTATCGGGGAATATACCTGTACTTAGACTAAGGTTGATGATGTACGTTAGTGGGGTCAAAATTTCAGTTCTTATTTCTTTTATAATTTTTGGTGTAAGACCATCAACTCCGGCAGCACTGTCGCTGTTAAGGTTTACAATCAGTTTGTTAATTTCATAGACATCAGTAGGTTGCATAAAGAAAGTAATCCCTAGTGGTTCTCCTAGTTTTTGTTTTGAAACCACTGACTCCTCAGTTTCGTTTATGTCATTTAGGATATTGCTTGCCAAATGTGTGCCAACAGATGAGAAATATTCGTTGCAGAAGTCAACTGAGTCTTTTGCCGTGGATTTACAGTGTAGTAAGTCGCTAGGGCTGCTTCTTTTAATGTGTTGCTCGGTGATTGTTTTAATGGTATTCCATAGTCCTTTGGTATTTGATTTGTTTTCTTCTAACTTTTTACTCTCATGTTCATGTCTTAACTTGTGCACCAGATTGGTAAAAAAGTTTCTGTAGCGGGTATAAACGAGTTTTTTTGCTTCATCGTGTCGGTGTTTTTTTAAGTCTTTATGCAGTTTATCCCTGTGATTCATACATTTTATAAGGCCAGGTGTAATCCAGGGCTTCCATATGATTTTAGAACGGCTTATTGTCTTTTCAGTCGTGTGTTTCTTTATCGCAACTGCTAGAAGTTCGTGAAATTTATTGGTTGCTGTATCAACGTTTAAATCAGTTACTACTTCCTTCCAGTCAATGTTACGGAGCTCTTCTGTTAGAGCGGGAAAGTTAATTTGATTGATCTTTCGTTGTTGAAATTTAGTGGCAGTACAAGAGGCCGTGTTGTATCCCATCATTACCAATTTGTGATCAGTGATATCAGCTTCGCAGATGACGCCTAAAGCACTCTGGTGTCTTGATTTTAAAAATATGTGGTCAAGGCATGCATCCAATCTAGTTGGTTTGTGTATTACTTGCTTCAAACCATGTTCAGACATAAGGCAAGCCAATTCTGACGAAGATTTGTCAGACATAGACATGAGGTTTATGTTGATATCACCGGTCACTATAATTGTTTGGAAATGTTTAACTGAATCGGGGATTGCGTCAAGAGAGGAAATAAAATTTTCAACCTGTCTATGTGAACGAGATCGGTAAATTGCAATTAAACAAATATCCTTAGAGAGCTGAAGTAAGAGAGTTTCAGCGTCTTGAAGATGAGGCTCCGAAACCGAAGCGTTCCAGCAGTTTCTAATGTAAGTTACAACCCCTCCGCATTGGTGGAGATTATTTACAGTAGAGTACGACGTGTAACCCTGTAACTGACCAATCACCGGACAACCTCTCAGCCAGCATTCAGTGAGAATAATAACATCGTACACAATGTTAAGTCGTTTCAGTGCAATGCAAAATGTATTGAAATTGTGCTGTAAGCTACGAATGTTAAATGTCAAAATCTTAAAGTTATAATTAGAAGTAATAGAATTCTGGCAAACTTCAAGTCTATCGAGTTCTTGACACTCCAGCACCCTAATTGCGTAACTCACGATTCATCATAATCTGTATCGTTTTGAAACGGATTGTTAAACCATTGCGTTCGTTTTTCAACCAGAAAAGAGCTGATAATCTTCAAACGGCTGAACCGATTTTGATGAAGCATGTCTAAGAACACTCCCGACTAATACACCTTTCAAACAAAAAATACTAAATCAAAATCGGTTCATCCGTTCGGGAGCTACGTTGCCTCAGACACACACACACACACACACACACACACACACACACACACACAGACACGTCAAACTTATAACACCCCGTCGTTTTTGCGTCGGGGGTTAAAAAGGTTCTTATAATTATTGTTGACCAACAATAATTATAAGAACCTTTTTACAGGCGCTTGAGGACCCTCAAGCGCCTGTACCGGAGATATTTGGTGGTCTGGGTCGGAAGACTTGTTCTTAAGTGGGGACCGTGAATCGGCAATCGTAACCATCGTCGCCCTCAGGCTAGGTGTAGCGACGATTTTCGCAGATCGCAAGCAGATGGATGATACTAGTCGAGGATTGAGTTATATATAGATAGATAGCTATTCATTGTATACCAAAACTTAGTTATATGGCGGAAGATTGAAGAGGCTTAAGCCCATTGTAGCAGTGGATGTGGACTGCTATAGAGTGATGATAAAAAGCAAGTCAAATATCTTTACCTGTAATAAGTTGGTAATATCCTGCAGCAAACACCACAACCCGTCAGCCGGCTGGCCGGTGGGGGTCCTCAGGCTGTAGAAGGGCGGCAGTGGAGCCTCGGTGCACTGGATCTCGATCATAGAGTCCGGGGGCGGCGGCGGGGTCGCGGGCGGCGGGGACGACAGCGCGTCGCAACCCATCTCCTCACGGTCTGGAACGAAGACATTTTGATATTTAGACTTATTTTTCGTCGTGGAGTAAGATAGGCAATCGCTCCTTGTACAATACTGGTATTCAGTTGCATCCGATTAGACTGCCCACCCCAACACGGTTGGGAAAAGGCTAGGCAGATGATGATGAATTGATCAGATATTTACGGATCTATCCTAAGCCCCAAGACGATCATTCGTCTCACTCTTTTTCAACAATCCAGAAAAGAACAGGATATTAAATTTATAGAAAGTTATTAGGATACTAGGGAGTTAAGTGAAAGCTTTCTGCGTACGTGTGTTAGATCAAACCGCGAAAACGATTTCAGAATAGAGCTAATATTTGTTTGACCTACAAAAGTGGATGATGTATCCGGGTGTTTGCAAGTGCATTGCGTCGAATTTCTACGATTCAGAAGGAGAGGAAATACTGCGTGGCGCATCGTTTTGAGATAAGATAAAAAAAAAACAAAGTACATTCATCCGTGCACACTAAATTTTACGCCTCTTGTTTATTTAGTAATTCCAAGTACTGTTTACATGTTCTGGGAAGTCACAACGAGATTTCACGCTGTAATCACGCGTAATTAGTGTCTCCCACGAATGTGAATGTGTTCACGTATGCGGCATACGATCCTTTTGACATACACTATAACCGGGGAAGCGACAAGCACTTTTGAAGACTCAAGATCCGCTACGCAGGTGTGAAGTCGACGTAGGTGGGTACGTACGTATTTATAACTCTTTCTTACCTATAATTACAGTAGGTGGAGGGAATCGCCAGGGTTCAATAGCCTTCCCCTGCACATCGGCAATGTGTAATCTCAGTAGTATGGCAGCGGGGCCATCCGTCAGTTCTTCAGGGGTCTGACCCGCGTAAGTTCCGAGTAGTGGGTCCGCGCCGTACGCAAGTAGTAGACGTATCACTTCTACATGGCTGTTCTCACAAGCTTCGTGTAACGGTCTGAAAATGAAATGTTTTACTTTAGCTAGATACTCCATGATGATCATGTCATTGTAATTTTCTTGAAAAACATAAACGGACCTGATCCCTCCTTGGGCAGCAGCTGACACGTTTGCGCCGTATTGCAGCAAAAGTCGAGATATTCGGACATGACCCTTCGCGGCTGCCACATGTAATGGCGTAAAGCCTGCGTTGTCTTTCGCTGACGGGTCTGATTCCAATTTTTCTAAACAATATGCGACGCAATCCTATAAAAAAGATCATCATTAGCTATATTAAATATTGTTTTAACAATATCGCAAACTGGTTACAAGATACTTACCGTGTATCCCAGTCTGGCAGCTCTATGTAGATGCGTTTCTCCAATGCTCTTGTTGATGAACCAGCCCTTGATCTCTTTTTTAATGTCGTGTACTGATTCAGGACTCGGCTTGACAGCTGGTCTACGAATTTTTGTGGCATTTTCATCTCTTCGTATAATTTTTTTCTTCTTCCTGATATAATCAAATCCAGAACTAAATTTCCTTCTCCCAAAAAGACGCTTTAGACGTCTTTTTGTAGTTACACCTTCAGTTGGGGACAAAGAACTACCTTCTACTTTCGGTTTGTCTTTATCTTCCGGAGTAGAATTTTCATTTTTATGTTTGTTTGCTGATAATTCTTTCGTTCTTTTGTGATTCAGCGATTTCATAATGCTGTTCCTTTTTTTTAAGCGCATGAGCCGACCCTTAGCATCGTTCCGTTTCAGAGACTTGGTGCTTCGAAGTCCGTCCCGTATTGAACTAGATCTTCTTTGAAGTTTGTCTTTTACGATCTTTCTAGGCTTGAACTTGGGCTTCGCTTCTGGTTCTTTCTTTATTTCCACAACTTTTATTTCGTTTTCTTCGGGAATATCTTCTTCTCGACAAGAGGTCGGAGGCGCAGAAGCTGGCCGTTCATCACCGAATACTTCTTTGATCGTAGCTCGTTGTTTAAGCACTCTACTTTCTGTTCTTGTCCTCGATTTTAGAACGACCGGAGAGAACTCTTCAGTTGCACCAATCAGACCATCTGTGTCTTTAATAAATGAATTCCTAAACGCAGTTACAGTCTCTTTTCTAAAAGCTCCTAAATAAAATATATCCTCCATCAATTTTTCTTTCTTTACACTGTAACTGCCTTTATTTCCATTTTTTACCAGTCCTAAGCTAGGTGTGGGCAGCAATTCATTCAACGATTTTTTAGGTATGACCTTAGGTGTTTTTTCGTCTTTTTCTTTATCTTTACTTTTTTTTTCTTTTCTACTCTCTTCTTTTTTACCACATTTTTGAATCAAAACATCGACAATAGAACTACTTTTCTTTTTGTTGATCTTTGAAGACAACACAGTGGAAGTCGATGCCTCTGAATCATAATGCAACTTATTTGGTGTAGAATAACTAGAATTCGAATCCAAATCGCTATCAAGGGTAAGTTTGTCATTACGTCGTGCATATAAATCATCGGTAGCAGCTGATGGTGCTGATGAAGGAGCCGGAGAGAGAGGTGCGGGATCCAAATCTGGTAGAGATGTGGAGCCCCTGGTAAAAATAGCACCTGACCCTCTAACAAAAGGACCACCGGAACGCCCACGCGGTATTGCAATAAGCCTAGTTGGCATACGAAGAGAACGTTTATATTTATACAATTCTTCCTCCCAACCTGGATGAAAATATGAACCATCGCCAAATGTTGGTTTCTGTACTGGCGTGGAACTGTTACTTGCGCTGCTGCTATCATGTTTCTTTACAGGAGAAGATTTCACTGGAGCCTTTGAATTAGGTGTAGTTTTATTATCTTCAGTTTTGGTGTTTTTACGTGTTCGAAGTCTTCTTGCTACACTAATATCGTCATCATCGCTATCGGAACTTGAATTAACATCTTGTTTCTCATTTTTGTTATTATCAATGGACAATTTCCCCTTGGATCTTGACATTTGTCTAGACAGTTTTCCCTTGCCTTGTTTTTCTTCTTTATCTCTTGGTATTGTGGAATCCAGTGATTTTCTAGTATTTTTATTTACATCTACATCACAACACTCAAGTTTAACATACGCAGATTTCTCTGACAAGTCCTTTAATAATTGATATTTAAGACGATCACTTTTTTCCTTTTCTTTAAGAATCTTACTCTTTATAAGAGGCTCATCATCGTCCGTAGATTCACATTCTTCTTTTATCACAGTTTTAATTGGTGTCTTTTCTTTTGGTTCCTTTCTAGACGACACAGATGGAGACGAATTATCAGATTTTTCAATTTTAACTTTCGCTTTTGCCCTTTTGCTAGGTCTATCACTTTCTTTTTGTTTATCATTCTTTTTATCACTTTTGGTTTTTTCACTTTTATTAGATGGCTTTTCAAAAGAAAGTAGTTCTAGTTCTAGTGCCATTTCATTTTCATTCCTGATATCTTCTTCATCTATTGGCTCTTGTTTTATAACTATAGATGGTATTATGTCTTCTACGGGTCTAATAGTCTCTGCCACGGGTTTGACGATCTCTTCCGCAGGTTTTGTGATCTCCTCCGCAGGTGTTGTGGTCTCCCCCACAGGTTTTGTGGTCTGTGCCACGGGTTTTGTGGTCTCGCACGGGGATTGAGTGGTCTCTTCTGGGGATTGAGTGGTCTGTCCTGACGTTGACGTGATAATCATTGGAGGCTGGATCTCCGACACAGAAGGTGTTATTTCGTCTATCGGTTTTTGTGAACTATCTTCAACGGGGCCTAGAGACTTTTCGGCTTTACTTTCACTTTCATTCTCAGAGGTGTCAAAACGTCTTTTAGTAACTTTCTTTTTATGGCAACCAGCCTTTAATTGTTCCATAAAACTATCACACGCATTTGCCCAATCTAGGTCTTCAACAGGAGCTTCATTGATTTCGTTTATACCTACTGGTTCTAAACTCTCTAAAATATTCTCCGTTTTGATAGATAGTACAGCGTCTTTTTCAATTTCCTCAATGTTCATTGGCTCTGTTTTAACTTCTGCTATAATTGATACAGGTGGCTCTTCATTTTTAATTACAGATTCTAACCTTAAATTGTCTTCCCGTATTTGATTGAATAAATGAGTCTTTCTGGGAAGTAATTTTAACTTTTCGTTTTCAGGTGGTGTCTGCTTCGTCTCAACCTTCGCCCTGGTATCTTGTGATGGTGGCATTACTTTTAATTCTGCTTTTGTTCTTATTCTGGACGCAACATCGTTTTCAGGTGAAATTGGTTTTGGATCCGGGCTATTGTGATAATCTGAGTCGCGTGGTAACGAATCAACAGCTTTAGGCATTTGTATATGTTGGTGTAAGTTGGGAGTAATGTGGTTAGACGTAAGTTTCGCGAAATGTTTAGATGCTGTTTCTGCGTCATTATCCTTTGTAAGATCTGTGATATCTATGACAGAATCTTCTGCATCGTCTATTATGATGAGGTCTGGAACCTGTTTGGCTTGTCTAGGTGGCTCTACAAATCCTGTTTGTTTTGTTTCTAAACTGTTTCTTAGTATACTTAGCACCCTTTTGTCAGCGGGTATACCACTGGATGGATCAAAATGATGCGAATGCATATCTCTAAGGCTCGGAATTTTTTGTATAACATGATGACGGCTATTAACAGACGGATTTTTGTCATGATAGTGGCCGTGATAATCGCTCGTTTCACGAGCTAATTCAGGGTGATATGGATTATTTGAGTATCTGCGGTTTGCTTGACTATGATGTTCCCGATATACGCCAGGAATGGCAGGACGTTTTTGTTCGTTTTGGTAATTTTCCAACTGTTGTTTATATCTACTATAGCTATAAACAGGCTGTTTCAGGAGTTCACGTTGTTCACGAGTTGACTGATTTAGGTGGTCTATCCGACTATCTGCTGTCCAGGTTTCATAACGAACTATTTTCTCCGGAATGTTACTAACTATTGGCCCTGAAGGACGTTTTCTCTCTTCTATGATAAAGTGTCGGTCATCACGGACTCTGTTATCAGGAAGACGTTGCTCACCTAGAGACCTTGTAAGATCAATGTTAGGAACGTATTCTCCTCTCACTGGAACACTGCGTTCTTGGTAGAGATGCGGAGATTCGACAGGATATGCTTCAGCCACTGGTCTGACCGGACGTGTGTCATATGAGCCGTTGTAACGCATTGAGGGATGTGCCGGTTGGGGCGGTGCCACGTATCCGTGCGCAGTACCCCTCTCCCCGTATTGGGTAAAATTTGGTGCAAAATCTACTTTATGCGATGCAACATAGCTTGTAGTTGGTATATGAGCGTGACGACTGCTTGACGAAGATGGCCGATGAGGCAATGCAATCATTTTATTTTCTGCCGCAGAATCAACTGCATCGTCTTGAGTTGTCGATGAGTCGGCTGAATTTTTGACTGTCTTTACAGATAAATCCAACGGTGATTCCCGTTTTTGCTTACTTTGACTGACCTGTGTTACAGCGACAGGCGGTTCTTGCTTTTGTTTAGTTTGATTCATTTGATTGACGAGTGTCGTTACAGAGACCGTCATGCGAGCCTGGTTAGGGTAACCAGGTTTTACCGTCGACCGCGCGGGGGATGTTTGGACGGGCGCAGAAGGAGCGTAGTCATAGCTAGTTTTAGGTGCAGCTGCTTGACGATAAACAGATCTTGATTGCGGTGAGTTTTGGACGATTGGAACAGGCACACTAGATCCATACCTAGACGTTGATGTTGAAGGTGTCGGATAGTGGTAACCGCTTCTACTATCTACAGATCTACTCATATTAGGATAGTCAGCACGTGATGGCAAGCGAGCAACGTCATGTGGGTGTGGTGGTATTGGCACTGGCGACCGTTCTTGTGGTCTAGGTGAGTAATGTGCAGCCATGACATCCATCGGTGCATGTTTATATTGAATTTGGTGATGTGTATCTACACGGTGACTCTGAACAGGCTGCGCGACCGGTGCAGGTCGGTAACTCGGATACGCTTGTTGCGGATCATATTTTCGCTGTGGGACCACAGGATGCCTGTCATAGTGTGACGTGGTTCGTCCGTACGGCGAGGTGTCGCGACGTTGCTGTAGGGGTGCATATTGCATTTGTGCTGATCTGCTATCAGCAGAGTGCCTTTGGGCCGGAGGCACTGGCTGCGGATGATGAATAGGTGGAACGCGATCGTTAGGTGGAGGCGGCGGTTGCGCAGGTTGCATTTGGTATCGTTGTGTAGGTGGACTTTGTGCAGCTACATCGCGCAATCTCGATGCTGTGTGTTGCGGCATCGACCCGGATAACCTTGCATACGTTTGTGGGCTATGACGCGAATGTGTTGAAGGCTGCGGTGAAACTACTGGCCCGTGAGAATTTCTGCTACCTTCTGACATGTTTGCATCATAATGATATCGCCCATAAGGTTCCGGTGGACGTGACGTGGGATACGGATCTGGTGGTCGACCTGGAGCATAGTGATCAGGTTGCCTGGCAGTCGGCGTTTGCACCCGATGTACAGGTTGACGGTACTGTGCAGGCGGCTCCAGCTGCGACTCTGGAGCAGCAGGTGGCTTCAGTGGCGCAGCTGATGGTGGCCGCGCGGGTGAAGGGCATGGAGCAGCAGGCGCAGGCGCGGGTGAGGGCAGCGTCCGCGGTGGCTTGCGGATTATGTGTGACGGAGGTGAAAGTGTACCCGCTGCCTCTTCATCATCCTCGATCTCGGGTTGCTCGCGTCGCTTTTCTGCTGCCTCGCGCATTACGGTAGCTTTGTGAATAATGTGCGGTTCAGGCTCAATAGGCTCCGAGGGCGGTCGTGGTGGAGCTGCGATTGGCGTCGAGCTCGGGACGGACGGTGGGGCTGCGGCGGCAGAAGGCGGACGTGACGAGGGAGCTGGGGCCCCTGATTGCGCTGGAGCTCCCTCTTCTGGTAGTGGAGCACTTTGTGGCCATAAGGGCTGACCGGAGCCGTCTGCCTGCGCTTGCTTCGGCACCCCCATAAAGTACTGGCGCGTCCCTTCCAGCACATTGTTAAAAGACACATCCATACTCCGTCTCCTCTAGACACCACCTGTAACGAAGCATAGCATAATTCAGAAATTATTTTGAATGGCTTTATCAAAAGAGACAAAGTACTTGTTAATATAATCACGAAATGCTAATAAAAGCGATATTCATCAATCATCGCAGTGAGCGAGTAAATGCCTATATCGATATTGAACGCACGACTTGTCGAAGGTGCGTGGTTGGGTCGTTACCCGGCGGCTGCCCTTGAGCGTACTTCGCCCCCGCACACACACATACGCACGATCGTATAGATTCGCGATATCACACACACTGTTACAACTTCCGCATGACTATTTTGCTCAAAGTTAACTGACCGTCGTTCGATTGAATGTCAAAAAACCCGTGTAGTTAATTAGCGATTCTCGAGGCCACAATTATTGCTAAATAAGTTACAATTTGCGTTTTGTGTATCATCATTATTCATCATGGATGATTTTATGGCTGACAAAAGAAAAACAATAACATAATTTATTCGAATTAATTGCAATAATAGCTTGAAGGTCTTCAATTTGTATTCCCGTTTCAGCACCTATGCATTGAGCACTCAATGCACAAGCACACATGGGAATACCTTTGGTGCTCAATGCATAGGTGCTCAAATGGGAATACAAATTGAAGATCATTGAAGACCACACACATAAATTAAATGAAGTAGGTATTCCCTACTTAATTCATTTTGTGTGTGCTATATGTACATACCTACAAACATACATACCTACATAAATTATTTACAGAACATTAGGAATTCTCTTGTACTACCTATTTGTAGCAATTTGTAAATATCGCAGAACACCATTTCTTTCATTTACTGTGAAGAATACAAAAAGAGCTCAAGTACTTGGTGCCGCATATCTATTTGGGAGTCAACGATTAACAACTTATTGTTAAGCGTAACCTTCACTAGTAACGTTTTTCTTTAATTATAACTTATTAAGAAATAACGAATGTTAATTAGCTGTCAGCGACGAGCTTCAAGAATCTTCATTTACATTTTCGCTTATCATTATAATATACATGACTCTATGAGGACAGTTAGGGTTGACAACAGCTGTTGGTGAGTTAAGGTAGCAACGACCCTGACTGAAATATGTATATAATTTAAATGTAGACAGATGTTTGTCACACTCATGACTCTCAAACAAAATTACATGCAACAAAGTAATGTATACATACTTCTAAGTATGTCCGTATGGGGAAATAATAAGAACCCAAGATAAAAAAAGAAATACAATATCAAAAAACCCGACTGCCTAATAAGTGAACTTTAACTAAAAAAGTTGGAAACAAGAAACTGGTTTTAAAAGGATGACTATGACTGAATACTCTATGCAATCAAATGCAGTCGGAGGCATAAATGTTATTATTGTTAAATTTAAGAAGATGCCTAATTTTTTTTTTATTTCACAGTTTTTAGATATGATTATTTTTGAGGTTAATGAGCTATTTATGATGCCCTTTATTGTGATACCCCACTCAATAGGTTTTGAGAAAAAAAAAACACAATATGGCGCAAAAAATCGGGCATTTTTTTTTTCAATTTTGTTATAGGTACCCAGTATCACTCTCACAATTAAGATGAATCTAGCGACACTTCTCAAGCTGAAATCGAACAAGCCCTTTAGGCTACCGAGCGTGCCAAATAAATATATATACATATAGGTACATACATACAAACATACACTCGAAAAACATTACCCTCTTTCTGGCACAGTCGGGTAAAAAGAATGTGTTCCGATTGTTTACAACCAACATCGAGTGTCAGGTCAGCTAAGTTTGAAAACATCCGGACAATTAAACCGCTAAAGTGTTGATGCTTTGTTTTTCTTGCGATCCACCCCCGAATAATGACGGAAATGTTATTGTCTAAGCTTCAGTTTTATTGTTCAAGTACTGACGTTTATTTACCAAGTGCCAATGTACTGAAAATGGAATGATTATACTTTATGTTCATCGGACCTCTATCTTCTATATTGTCACATAAACTGGTATCGTAAACCCAGTCTGTGACAGTGTTTGTTGTTGATATTGTAACTACGCGTTTCCGAACACAAATTTGTCAAGCTTCCCGGACGAAAGCTGGTCTCCAGGCGACGACCCTCGATCGATTGCAGGCGAGCCCTAGCAACGGTGACGGATGGATTGCGAGCCCCGGACAAACTATCCGAACAGTTGCATTGCATCGACATCGAATAAAACAGTTTGAATTCTCAACGTTCCATTGTCATAGACAATCCATCCACCGCTTAGAAAATTTTACCGCGAATTCTAAACATACTTTTGTTTTGATTTTGATTACACCAATAAGGTCGATTTACAAAACCTTGCTAACCTAAATTATTTAAATCTCGAATCACGTTAGTAAAATGCTATGGTAATTGTATTAATGTATTTTATTTAGGTACGTACTACCCATACTTGCATACGTTGAATAGTTATGTAGAGGTAAATATACTAATAATATCACTAACGCTTCTGTACCTAACGACTGAGCTATTGTTTTTGTTGAACATACAAGAAAAGTAAACTGTTGTAACAATTGAATTGTTTTTCTATTCTAAAAGTATACTATTGGTGAATTAGGTCCCACTTAATACGGTTACTAAAATAAAAGAGATTTAAATTGTACTGAAAAGTTGTCTGACCCTAACAAAAAGAGAGAAATCATCATGACTGAATCCAGTCTGCAGACAATCAATACAATTATTAATTCTAAGGTCCAATTATGTTAGTAAATCCCTGGAGTATTTACAGAAGGACCGATCGATCCCTACTCCTACGATATTATGCTTTCGTGAAAGGTCAATGTCACCTACCCGAACGTCTACGTCTGTAAGATACGGGGTTAATGACCCCGCGACTCACATTATTTACCTATCGCACGTAGCTATCTACGCATTGAAGACGTCAGATGATAGTACGAGTGGAAATAATAATCACAGATAACGTAATTCTTAGACACCTACTAGAGCATCATGTGTGCATTTATTTGACACAAACATTCATATGTCGATATAAAAATTTAATTAGCCCTTTCTACTTGCAATCGGAGAGATAATTAAATGATAACAAACCTGATATATGTTGCTTTCTATCTTATCTGTATGTTTTTAACTGTTTACGGACCATAATAAATACTACAAAATGAAAAAGATAACTTCGAAAAATATTTTTGTGGAGATAGAGAAAATTCACCTGTTTCTCATAAATAACAACAGTTCTTTCAGTCTGAAAGGGTTCTATAAAACTTCGTTAAAACACTTCAGCGTTGCGGATTCAGTGATGAAATTACATTCAAATGCAAAAGTAAACAGAAAGAAAACGTCTAACTGCTTTCGAACTTAAGAATCCGACGAACCAAGCTCGCAACTAGGATTCGAGCGGAGACAATATTTCGTCCGAATATTGCTATCTCTGTTTGACAAAAGAAGCACCGATGCGCAGCTGTGTGTGTGAGCGTAACGAGTCGTAACCATCCTTATTTATTCGTAATTTATTAGGTATGTTCATAATTTGCTTTGTTTTGTTGACTTTTTTGGGGGAATCGTTAGTAAATGTACAGACTAGTAATGCGTTTTTTGGAAATTCCTCTACAGTGCCGGGATCTCAACATATTAGGATATCCCGAGATTTTGGCCTTGTAGAGAATTTAACAGATACCTACGTCATTTACGAACTATTCCTAAGTAAATACTTTTGAAAACCAATGTTGAATTTGTATGGTAAGTATTAGTGTTCTTGAACAAATAAAATACATGAAGTACCTAGCCACACATTTAGGGTAAACTCAAGTTTACAAAACTAAGGCGTTTTATTCCTTTTACTAAACTTTAAAACTAATAAAAAAAACCACTACAAACCAAATAATAAAAGTGTTGCCTGTGTCAAGACAGATGTTCCAATAATTATATGTGCCTAAATACAGATAAATAACAGTATTCTGAGCCAATAATAATTGTGCCCACAGGCTTCATACTTACATAACATCACGCCTTGTTTTCCCGAATGGTTGGGCAGAGGTGTACCTAATAGTACACCCACATTTCGCCAGTTATGTTTTAAGTCCCATTTAATAGGGGGCGAGCCTATTGTCATCAACCGGACATAAACCCAGACTTCGGGTGGGCACGCCACGATTGCGGCGGTAAGTCCCCTCTTTGGGGAGTGGTTTGAGAGGCGGCATGGCGTCCTCACCTTCCGCCTGACGCAGGTCCTCACCGGACACGGTTGTTTCGGGAGGTTCCTGTTTCGGATAGGGCGGGAGGAAACGCCCGGGTGTTTCCACTGCGAAGATCGCCCTGAGGACACGGTGGAGCACACGGTGGCGGTCTGCCCTGCTTGGGCGGAGCACCGCCGTGTCCTCGTGGAGGCGATCGGCGGCGGCGATCTCTCGCGTCCGGCCCTGGTCCAGGCCATGGTACGGAGCGAGAGGGCATGGGGAGCCGTCACCTCCTTCAGCGAAGCAGTGATGCTCGCGAAGAGGGAGGCGGCGCACGTGAGGGAGAGGCAGCATATGCGCCCTCACGACCCCAGCCGCCGCAGGATACGGAGACGCCCTGGGCGTCGGGAATCCCAGGCCGATTTCCGGCCACCGTAGGCATGGGCTTGCGGACGGCGAGTAATGGGTAGCTCGCTGTCCGATAAGGACCAAGCCCAAGTCGACGGCGCGTTGTGTTCCACGCGCGCCTCAAAGAGATGTCAGCACAAAAATGATGGGGCCCGCAAGGACCGATGCCTGTCAGGGGTGCGGGTTCGTTTGAAAGAGATACCACAGCCCCTGGCATACGGGCTAATGAAGGAACACGGGTGGGTTTTAGTCAGTAAAAGTCTGACACGCCCTCCTGCTCCACCCAGAGCGGGAGAAGTTATTTGATGATTTCCCACCAAAAAAAAAAAAAAAAAAACACCCAGACTTCGGGCGGCTACGGCGAAATTCCAGTTAGAAATAGCCAATAACACTTTGCCCAACCTGGGAATAGAATCCAAGACGTCATGCTCCGTAGTAGCGCGTGCGACCACTAGATCAACGAGACAGTCCGAAACCGATAAAGCAATAATTGATTTCGATAAATCCTTTTCTTATCGAAATTAATTGTTTTATCGCTTTCGGACCGCATAAGTAAATCCTCTAAAATATGCATTGTAAAAACAGTAGGTATCTAATTTAAATGCCTTTATGGCTCACTATTTTTTGGCTATAACATAAAAGACAGATATAATTATGCTGTCGCGGACTTTTATTTAGAACTGTTTATACAATTGCACAATACAATATCTTCGTCTAATTCTACCCCTCTTACTAATCTAATAAACACAGAACGATGTTATACCAGGAAAAATAAAGGAAAGGAAAGGAATAACCATACATTTTCATAGGTTTAAACTTGGAATAACTTCATTCTGTGCTTTTATTAGTAATAGGGTTTACGGTTTAGGCAGCGCATGCCAAGATACCTCTCAGTCAGAGGGCAGGATTTTTTCCGACTTGATGATGAAAATAGATAACGGAACAAACCCAGATGGTTTGATAGGTGATGACTCTATCATAGAAGTAACGTGTCCTGTGAGGGCAGCGAAATCTACACCTGTTGAAGGGATCTGGGACAAAAAACATTTGCGCGAAACACACTTGCGCGAACCCACATGCGCGAACAGACATTTCCGCGCTTGGACTTTTGCGCGAACGGACTTTTGCGCGAAGGATCACTTGCGCGACAAGACATTTCCGGGAACAGACGTTTGCGCGACTGTACACACGGCTACACATTAAGCTATACATTTCCAGTATAAGCTGATCTCGCATTGTATAGGATTTCCGTACAGTGCGAGGTCAGCGTAAACTGGAAATGTATAGCTTGATGTGTAGCTGTGTGTACCTTTGCGCGAAAGACACTTGCGCGAACGATAGTTGCGCGAAGGGCACTTGCGCGAATCCTATTGCGCAAACGGACGGTTGCGCGAAAAAGTTGAGGAAATGAAATTTATTCATAACATCATTCTGCCTGTATTCTATCAAAGGGTTGGGGGTGTGGCAGACTGGAAATAAACAGTCCAACTAGATTTAAATAGTAATAGTCGTAGCTTTATACGGCACATTTAAAAAAAAAATCTTCATATTTGTAGGTACCTACCTAAGGTACCTATATTTTCGACTTTTCCATCATGGGTGTCGTTTTCAGGGTTTTTGGGTGATCTAAAGCCGATGGTGACGGCTTTAGATCACCCAAAAACCTTGAAAACGACACCCATAATGGAAAATTCGAAAATTTTCTTGGCCGCCATCTTTGATTTACATTTTGACCCCACCATCGGCTTTAGCACCCCCGAAAACCATGAAATCGATATCCATGATGGAAAAATCGTAACTTTTCTTGGCCGCCATCTTGGATTTTCATTTTGACCTCACCATCGGGTTTAGCACCCCCGAAAACCATGAAATCGACACCCATGATGAAAATTTGTAAATTTTCGCAGTCGCCATCTTGGATTTTCATTTCGCCTCATATTGGCTTCAGCACCATAGAAAACCAGAAAAAGGACACCTATGAAGAAAATTTTGAAAACAGTCTCAGCCGCCAACTAGGATTTTCACGTTGACCTTGCAATTGGCTTCAGCCCCCTTGGGCGGGTACAAGGACAATTACAAAATAACAATCCGCAAAAATAAAGTATATAATTTTTATAGAATGGACGCCAAAAGGACTGGCATAATGAACAAAAAAATATATCTATGGGTAGCAGGGACATTGACGTGCAAACTGTAACCATGCATTCAGTACATGATTCTAGATCTCCGCGATCATTATGTATGCAGTAGCTAATTTTTTAAACAACCGAAGAAAAATCGAGGTCCCTTCCACCCTATAAATTAAATTTTTTTCATAAGCCAGCAGTCCTACAAAAAATTAAACGCGGAAGGATCAGAATCACAGGTTTGCGTCGATGTCCCTGCCACCCTGAATATCCAAATCCGGAAACAAAGAAAACTTCGTAAGAATGTAGGTTACTCAATACTAAATCACAATTTTATATCCAAGTGAATACCGTCATGTTGCGCTAGTGTTAGTACCTGTCCGAGCGATACACACCTACAGTGAGCAGTACGATCACACACACATTGACATTGGCTTGACGCGATAGCGCTACTAGCTACTGATATTTATGATGAATTTGGATGTGTTCCGTAATACCAAAAATGATGAATGAAAACTTATTGTATTTTAATATTTTTTTCGACATTTTACAACTTGATAATATGAGCTATGCTTCTGAGATAACAATATTACAAATATTGTTGGTTATAATACCAAAAAAATTGTGAGAAAACATGTCATTTACGCTGTAAAAATTTGCAAAATTCAATTCGCTTAAACTTCATTTTAGGTAAGAATTTTGGAAAAAAAAACCTCTACGAGCCTAGATAAATACTGTCTGAATCCGAATATCACCATAATATGGTGGAAATATGCTCGAGTTGCAAATGATTTTGGTATTACGTTTGTATGGACAATTCGTTCTGCGTAGGCCTCTTAACTCAACTTCGTCGAGTATTGCAACTGGAAACATAAACCAGTTTTATTTCTATCTTTAACTTAGATTTCGAAATTACAAATTTAAATATATAGCAACAAAAATTATAAAGGGGTAACGTTTGTGAGTTAGGATGTAGGGGGTAATCTTCTGATCTGCACCCTAATTGCGTAACACAATTATTAGCACAACCTCAATCTTTTTGAAGGATATTTTGTTAATCCATTGCTTGCTGCTTATTGCTTTTTTGTAACATTTTTATAAGTTACAAAAAATTTTTGTCTGTTCAACAACGTAAAACACGCAATGAATGTTGTTGAACTGTCAACATGACATCAAAAATGACAGCCATTCCTACTATTACTGTGTTGTCATAATCCCGCCGATTCCGAAAACTCTTTCAATAATGGATAGTTACAGTACCTATTTTTAGAATAGAATACACTAATATTTATGCTGTAAAACATGATATAAAAAGATGGTAAAAAACAACATAACAAGAGCATACATGTTTTTGCTTAACAGTTATAACTTTTAAGCGTACAAATTTACACAAGCATATTTTACATTTAACGTTTATAAATCAAAGAATTCTTTGACACTATAAAAACTATGACTACACAACCATTCATGCAATTTATTTTTGAAAAATCTCATATTTCAAGTTTTGACATTACTTGGTCTCTTATTATATATATATATATATATATAGGTATATACGTAAACACATGGATACACAACTTTTATTATATTTAGCTAGTCAGTAGGAAGGTTATCCAGTACAAGCCTGTGAGGGTCTCGTCGGTTACGAGGATATAAATCATCTGCTTTTGAACAATTCCTTATGCTTCGTCACAAACATAGATGTTTTCATAAAACGTAGAACGTAGACGGTAGCAGCAACAAGCCAAGCTTTTTAATCTTTTGGAGACTGTATCAATATGTGATTTCCAGTTTACCTATAACTTTATCTAAAGTTATGCCTAGAAATTTAGTTTGCGTCATTCATCAATTTTATTTATTTTCATTTTAACATTGTAGTTAGCATTATTGGATTTATTAAATTGTATATAAACTGATTTTTTAAGATTTATTGATAAATTATTTATATTTATATATTCAATTAGACGTTCAATAGTGTTATTGATATCAGTCTCATGATCATCAATCGTATTCTTTTCCTATCAGTTGATACAATAATAGAAATATCATCACTCATCAGCAAACAATAAACATTTATGGTTGGTTATATTAATTTGTAGAATTGATGTATAAAAGGAATAAA
Organism: Polymixis flavicincta; assembly: GCA_949987655.1. Lineage (NCBI taxonomy): Eukaryota > Metazoa > Arthropoda > Insecta > Lepidoptera > Noctuidae > Polymixis > Polymixis flavicincta. The sequence goes on along the minus strand of OX465177.1, from coordinate 6,805,282 downwards.
ATTGGGCCTAACACACTTCCTTGTGGGACGCCAGATCTGTTGAACTTGAGTTCGGATGAGTGAGGTAACATGTTGTTACTTCTATCCACTTTTGTAATGGTAACCCGCTATTGCCGAGTGTCGCAGGATTTACATATTTTAAACGAAAAATTGCACGCGGACGAAGTCCCGAGCAGAAGACAAGAAGAAGAAGAAGCTATTTTAGTTTATAACCAACTAAAATGGTCGTTTTAAAGCGAAATAATTGCATGTGTGCTTCGGTGCGTTACAAGATGCAATTACGCGTGCTGCACTTATGCGGATTCCGTTATAAGAACGCCCCACTGGAAAATCTACTTAGCTATGTAATAGAAAGATACCGGAATTTGTTTTACATAACGGGTTTTAAGCCCTCGCTTTTTTATAGTTATAATTTATCGGACATTATCCTTCGGCTTATCATTAATAGCAAATGCACATCTTGCATTTGCTATTAATGATAAGCCGAAGGATAATGTCACGTTTACTTGAACCACATACATTTTATTTCTTCATACGTTGACACTGAGGTCCATATGAAGGTCCATTTAATAACTTCATCATTTCTAGCTAGTTGTTTTATCATAGACTGCCTTGGGCACGCCACGATTGCGGCGGTAAGTCCCCTCTTTGAGGAGTGGTTTGAGAGGCGGCATGGCGTCCTCACCTTCCGCCTGACGCAGGTCCTCACCGGACACGGTTGTTTCGGGAGGTTCCTGTTTCGGATAGGGCGGGAGGAAACGCCCGGGTGTTTCCACTGCGAAGATCGCCCTGAGGACACGGTGGAGCACACGGTGGCGGTCTGCCCAGCTTGGGCGGAGCACCGCCGTGTCCTCGTGGAGGCGATCGGCGGCGGCGATCTCTCGCGTCCGGCCCTGGTCCAGGCCATGGTACGGAGCGAGAGGGCATGGGGAGCCGTCACCTCCTTCAGCGAAGCAGTGATGCTCGCGAAGAGGGAGGCGGCGCACGTGAGGGAGAGGCAGCATATGCGCCCTCGCGACCCCAGCCGCCGCAGGATACGGAGGCGCCCTGGGCGTCGGGAATCCCAGGCCGATTTCCGGCCACCGTAGGCATGGGCTTGCGGACGGCGAGTAATGGGTAGCTCGCTGTCCGGTAAGGACCAAGCCCAAGTCGACGGCGCGTTGTGTTCCACGCGCGCCTCAAAGAGATGTCAGCACAAAAAATGATGGGGCCCGCAAGGGCCGATGCCTGCCAGGGGTGCGGGTTTGTTCGAAAGAGACACCACAGCCCCTGGCTTAAGGGCTACTGAAGGAACACGGGTGGGTTTTAGTCAGTAAAAGTATGACACGCCCTCCTGCTCCACCCAGAGCGGGAGAAGTTATTTGATGATTTCCCAACCAAAAAAAAAAAAAAAAAAAAAAATCATAGACTGCCTAGCGTGGGGAGACAGTTTTAACACAACACGTCAGCAATGCTCACTCCTCGCACTGAGAGGTAAACCATAGATTATTAAAAAGTTAGATTAGATATCGTATCACGTTGTGAAACCGAAAACAATAACAGTATTATGATGTATGAAGATCAAGAAATTCGTTTACGCCTTAGCGAGCCGATATATTTTTCCGTTCTACAAACTAATTCATACTGCGTTTTGGTCCTTTTGTCAATCGAACAAATACCTACTAAACAATGTGTAATGGAAACTAAGTTGTTAAATAGGATAGATTACGATTTACGATGTTGGCATTCTCGGCATTGTTTCTACTGGTTTATGTTTACGAAGAAATCTACATTAGAACACTGCTGATTTTGGCAAATGTTGTAATGAAACTCTGTGCTAATTGCTTCGTTCGAACTCGGGTGTATTTTTTTATATATTAAATTATTCATATAGGTACGATGAACTTGGTCGATCAAAAAACGTTGTTTTGAAGTTTAAATTATCGAACTAATCCGTATTATGTATAACTCTAGGTAGACTAAATTAATTATTGCGACTTTTCCTTAAATGACATCGCAACAAAATAATAAATGAATAGTTGTACCTCGATGATTTCAGTCTATTTTTGTCGGCCATAATTATGTACCAGTAATAAACTGCCTACAGAACTCTCTAGGCAGAGTTTTAAAACAATGGCGTTTTGCTAACGGCATCATATCAGGAAATAGGTAAACATGAGTAGTATAGGAACATAGGAATAATAAAACTTACGTGGTATAACGGCTACCCTGCTTGATGAGAGTGGCGACCCCTAGGCGCGTTCATGTCTTCGGATTCACTTCCAGTAAGACCTGAAATAAATGAAAACCCCTTTTTAGTAACTTTCGAACATTTTCTGTAGGAACTCGGTGACTTCAGCAATCTTATCCTTATCGTGCAAGACACCTTAAAATAACACGAAAAGCAAAATAAAAGAACGTAATGCGTTGGAAAACGTTTAATTTTCTGAATGAAATTAGCAATGATTGTATATAAACACTTTTGAAACAGTATTAAACCGGTTTATTCTGTAAGAAAAGCTGTCAATAGTCTCAAGCGTCACGAGTAATGACAGCTTACTTCAAGATCACTTCACGTCTGTTTTCACTGTGAATTTTTAACAGAATGGAAAGAGTCTAACATAACATTATCATTCGTAGGGCAGTTTATGTACGATAAGAAATGCAAGGTGATCTCTAACCTTAGTACCGCACATAGTATAAAATCGCATGACACTTCACATCTATTATGATACTGTCATGAAAAAAAAAACTGTCAGTAAAAATCTCACCGTAAAAACTTACGTGAATTGTGCTTGAAGTGGGCTGTCAAATAATAGTGTCATTCCTGGACATCAGGATCACGGTATTTTTTACAGAATAGACCGGCTGTTTTGAGAGTGTGGTGTGTATGTTGGTGTGACAACTCCCCACAAGAAGTGAAGTAGGTAGGTATGTACCCGGACTCTATAATCGTTTAGCTATTAGCAGACAGCAAATTCAAGGTTAATAGTTTCAGAGCAAACACATAACAGGTCTAAGAAAGATTACGTCATTTATTTTATCAATCGTATTATTTTTATTGAATAGGTGACACGAGTATTGAGGGTACCTTCATTTCGCTTCTCTATGGCTTCATTCTTTAAAAATGAAAAGTCAAGGAACCAATAGAAAATAGAGCAATAATCTTGATCCATGCAGAAGTGACAGAATTAGTTCGTTTTCCATTATAATCATTTATTCCATCTTACATTGATTGGCATCACCATTAACACTAGGCAATGGCATTACAATACAAACAATCCAATTATCATCGAAATCACGTCGAGCTCCACAAAACTTTTTCCCTCCATTCTTACAAGTGATAGCTGTCAATCTCTTGACATTCGATTAAAACCAGACACACACGCCTTTTTTGTGTTGCAGAAATCATCTTGCTTTGGTCATATGCTTACTTACAGAAGTAATAGGTATCAACGATTTTCAACACGAGCAATACGCAGTAACTTGCACACTATAAATCAAGTAAATTATCGTCGCGAACTATTGATAAGATGTTCCATAAACACACATTAGTTACTTTATCAATAGTTCACAGCACACGTACGTCACACTCAGATAGGTAAGTGTTGCACCAAATGGACATTGACCCACATCCAACATCCGTTGACAAGCGATTCAGCACATCATGCGAATTGACTTTTAAATCGATTTTGTTGAATAAAAAAATACACAATATGTATGTTCTGATTTCGAATGACGCGTTTTGTTTTGTGCACCGTGTGTGAACGACAGAACGATTATGTAAACACTACGTACCAAATAGTCATCAGACTATAATAGAGCAACCGTTTTACTATACATAATTAATTTCATATAAGAATACTAAGTAAGTTTGTAGTGGTTTGTAGGTACCTAGCACCTACTTAACCTACTAAGTATAAAGCTCAGATTATAAAAAAAAACTTTGTTTTATAATCTGAGGTACCTATAAAGCAATGGAAACTGTTCGATCTCTTAGTAAATAATATATTCCAATTTCAATAGAAGATGGAAGGAGTGTAGCTCTGAAGCCAAAGATGTTCCCCCTCTGATGTTATGAAATTAATTTCCCTTCAGTGGAAAGGTGGAAAGCCCACTTATAATTTGAAATGTGAATAAATAATCTTTTTGAAATTTTAATTAGGAATTTTCGGGCCGCTTAAGGTCGAAACGAAAGTGCTACACTCCGAACAGCAGAACACAATCAAATTTTCAATACCTACATCACTTACGAATGAACTTCAAATATTCGAATCGAATAATCTTCAAAGATAGACAACTAGTTATTCGATTAAGCAAATCTACAGATCAGTAAGTCAATGTGGATATTTATTCATGATAGGTACCGTCCCTCACGTAGCTGGAAAATTTTAATCAGGATTAACGTAGGTATAGTAGTAGTATAGGTATATTAAAATTTATTTAAATTCAAGCGTATAATTTACGTTAATCTACCTGCACTTTGGAAGATCAAAGATTACAGATGGTTACAAACTGCTTTATAGCGATCTGTAACCATCATTGACGTAGGTATGTAAACGTCAAAAAACTTTAAATTTTCTCCAACAACAGCACGCGCGTGTGTGTAACACTATTTACGTACACAAACGCGCTACAGCTGTGGCGGGTCATTGCCCCCGCAAGCCGCGCAAAACAAGGTGAATCGTAATGTCTGTACTTTTTGTCTCCTTCATTATTGAAATGAGACTCCAAAACGTTTTTATACCTAGAGCTTCGCAACTTCTATTAATAATAATGTAGGCAGGTACCTATGAGATCACTAGACGAGTGGCATTACAATGTAGGTGTCAGGTAACGAGTCATCGCGTGGATACTCAGAGTTAGAAACTCTAAGCCGATTTTAATGAGGCGTTCTGGGAGAATTTCCCATTATGCTACTAAAGATTTTTTCAATTACTAGTAATGATTGGAAGCGGGGTTCCTACTTCTCATTGAAGTGATGGTGCAGTGCCTCTCGTTTTACAACAAAAAGAGGACAGTTCAATTAATAATTATTACAAATGGAAGTCTGGGTTTCAGTTAATTTTATTTATTTAGCTGAATTCGCAATATCGACATGGTACGAGTTGTTTTCCGTTCAGTAATGTTCATTCGTTCATGGGAACGGAAGGTTTCGAGCTTTCGTATCGTGGAAATGGAAACATTGAACGTAAAGTCGCGATAATGACTTTCGCTACAAACACTAATGTACACATGCAGCATATGCTGCATTCTTAAATTCCATCAGCAATAAAAATGTCGTAAAATAAAGGCACCAAACTAATTTCAGAGTCAATTAATCTTCCCCACACCCTGGTATGGCACGTTCGTATAGAAATCATACCGACTGCCCCAACGTGCACTCCCCACGGAACCAAGGCAAATAATGGCCAAAGGGGATGCGTAGGGGAATGAAAATGATATCGAGTCTCCCTCCATCTCCGGCCATTTTACACCATAGGCTAGGGTCATATTTAATTGATTCCCTGAACAAACACCTCGTTCTATATTTTTTTGCCATTAGCGAACACAATGCAATAGTTTTGGATTAGTTATATAATAGCCTTTCTTACGATTTTTTAAAGCCTCTTATAGCAACTTGTCGTTAACGTTTTGTTATACCTACATAACATTAAACTAAAACATTTTAATTTTACGATTATGTTGAGGTTACAAAATGTAGCGTTAGCAACTGTTACTAATACACACACACACAGATAAATAAATCATTAACACAATTTTTCATAAGTTCTAACAAGAGGTAAGATGTTCCACTGGCATAGGTATTCTTACGCTGCTAATTTATTTCGTTCTAGCTAGACAGCTAAAATATTGTAGAGTTGGCGACTAATCCCTCTCATTTTATTTGTTTCTGGCAACATTCTGATGGAATTGAAAAAAAAGACAATAAAATTTTCAACAAGAACTGCGCTTCAAATTTTGTCTAATTAACATTATAGAGATTAGAATAGATCACAAAGGATCTCGGTAGCCAGTGGGCCGGCACAGTGAAACGTATCGCGGCGCGGGAGCGGCTGTGGCCCACATTACGCGTTCTATTTTTCATCAGTGTTGCTAGCGCCCTCTATTATTAGATCCGCATTGTTTATGGCCGTCGACCGACTAACATCGACCAGTTTCAATTGCCTTTACTTCCTGTATTTGTTTCTTGCGTTTTCATCTTCTGTGCATTTACAAGTACAACACTACGCTACATATAACATCACAACCGCATTTGCACTGTTTCTGAAGAAATGTTTTCTTTTTTCACTAAATACCTTTAACGCTACCTTTACCGATAGCCTATACCTCTACTTTTATTTATAAGCATTTAAAATAATAATAATATATACCTATATTTGTTAGAACAAACTCCCGTTTAATGAAAATTTGCTAAAAGATATTCCAATTTGGGAGCAGTAGAGTACCTGTTACGCGTCGAAACCCTTGTTCCACGTTGTTCTCCGTACATGAGTTCATTTAGTGAGAAACCCTGCGCATGATAAAGTAAACAAAATCGGTGACTTTATTAAAACAATACTTATAGTAGAATAACACAACATAACACAATAAACGATGTTTAGTCACGGGGGTGCCCAGCGATTTTGTTTATGTTGTAGACTATACGGAAAATAATAGTTCTACAATGAATGCGTAATACTATACGTATAAACAATTTATTTTAGACGTTTTCAGGAATTCCAATTACATCGTAAAATGAGTCAAAACAAGAATGAATAAATAACGTCTAAGCTAAGTGAACTTTAATACGTAACAGGAGCCTTCTTGGAACCTGTATGTAGATCTTAATGAACTTAACCTTACGATGAGCGTAGGCTTTTGGGAAAACATGGAAGATTTCCCAAAAAAAATATTAATCTCTCGTTTAGATCGCAAAATTGCTGAAATACAAAGGATTCACAAACGTAAACCTACGCTTTGTTGTATCATACATCCAGCTGACCCCAATAATTTAACAGTTGCATGCATTTCTCATTAACATTCGATTTACAGGAGCGAACAGCTGTGTATTCTCATAAATAGGTTGAGATAAAATACCTACAGGGTCTATTTTAAGAGTTGTAACAACTAGAGCTCGAAGATTTGGAGTGTCTCCAACATTCACTAACATTATAAAGATCGCACGTCCTTTTGCTGTCTACATCGGCCTACGAACTACAACGAGGAAATGCTACGAGTTTCGGAAACTTCTAACCACGTTTCGGAATTGTTTGTTTGTGTTTTTTCACCGACTTACCGAAAGTTCGAATAATCCGATTTGCATAATACGTATTGTTAGATAACGGGAAAGTTGATGAATGAAAATAAGGAGGAATAATACATAAAGATGTGAATTTTACGGTTTTTTTTTTGTTGTGGATTACAGAAAGTTATAAGTAGAGCTATTAGCCGTAGAATCGATGACCGATGGGGTAGACGTGTTCTTGAGTGGAGACCGCGTATCAGCAAACGTAAGGTAGGACGCCCTCAGGCTAGGTAGAGTGACGATTTTAACAGGGACGGCTGGATAAGATTTTCGGAGAATCTAGCTGAATGGCGTGCAATTGGAGAGGCCTATGTCCAGCAGTGGAGTGTTGTAGGCTGATGAGAATGAGGTAGCGCACGTTGTCAATAATAGTAAGTTTGATTTTGCGTAAGTTCTATTTCTCGGTTCCTCCATCACTTAACTGAAATCTTTACAATACGCTTAGCTATACAATATTAGCTCTTTCCAATTACAATGAATTTTCCAAAAAGTTCCAAGTACCTACCTGGAACCAAGAACCTGCAGTGTCATTTTCTACGTACAGAATATTCGACATCCAATATATTGAGTATGCATGTCGGTATGAATAATATTTAGCCACAACGTGTGTAGTGTACATTATTATTTAATAAGAGCGTCATTGTTAAAAGGTGTTTGTTTTTCAATAGTTATTTTTGTAACTAACAGCATCGTCCTGTCTAGAGCGCGTTGCATTGCGGAAAATGATTTTTATAGAACAATTTTCCACACGATCTCGATCGCGCTTGCGCAATTAATCCGATTAGAATCCGATACATGTCAGCTCGAAACTCTGAAGTAGACATAGTTATTGTACTATGGCTACTTCAGAGTTTTGTGGGGTGTCAAATCAAATCCAATCAAAATATTTTTATTTCATATAAACCTGCATGGGCACTTATGAAACGTCAGAAGCTAGGTGCAACTATTGTCACGCAATAGTGCAGTGACCAGGGGCGAGTGTTTGTGGATTGCTCTTTCATCCTATGGGATGAATGCACTATGGCAAAAAGGAAAGCAGTAGAAGCTGTAATCAAAACCCAGGTGGACATCCGCAGGAACCAAGACAGGATGGATGGTATCACAGTTCTGTTTAGTAGCGATTTCCGGCAAACACTAACTATGGTACGCAACCCTTCATACAAATAGTTGTATCGGGGTTGCGTAACATTCGAATTCTGTCCGTCACAATTTAAAACATTCCCATTTTGGTTTGAACTCGGATCTTGAAATCGGATTCGTATCGAATGCAATACGAAAACCGTCTAATTTCTCATTATTTTTGTCGCATCGTTAGTCGTCCGATTACATTGCGGTCATGTGTTGCCATGTTAGAAGGCACGTCAAAGGATGTGTTAATAGATAAGACGAATCTAATTTTCACACCGCAAACCACGTGAGTGTAGTATGTATATGTGCCACAAAGATGCCGTAGAACGATACCGAGCTAAGATATGTCTATGATTACGATCTCTAGCATATTACGGATTGCTTACATAAACACTAGTGAAGCTAAAGGACCTCTTGATTTAACTCAACTGTACTCGTAATATAGAAATATGTTGTTTTTCATGTGATGAACGACATCCTTTTTTCTATTGTTTCGTACCCCAAAAGGAAAACAGAATCTTTATAGGATCACTTCGTTGTCCGTCCATCAGTCTGTCAAGACTCTTTTTTTAGGAACTCTTAGAGTTATGAAGTTGAAATTAACATCAAATAAAGGTTCCTTGGAGGTCTACAAAAATTAAGCTTCTAAGTCAACGCAATAAAAAAATACAGCCATTGCGACTTATTTTGATATTAGCAAATAAATCAAAACCTACTACTAGGGTACTACTTCCCATTGACTTAGAAGCACGAAATTTGGCATGAAGCAAGGTCAAGCACAAGAAAAGGAAAATATCCGAAAATGGTCAATTTGAAGTTTTATCACATATTTTTTTGCAGTTTGAGAATTGAGCGTGACGAGGACTTGTTTTTCGAATAGATTAAAGTTTGTTCTTGAGATAAATTCACCCCAACTACGAATACCGTTATTGTACGTGGTCCGACACGCACATGGCCGGGTTTTTTTAAATAAGTTTAAGAGATTAGATTACAAAAAATAAAAAAATTAATTGCAACAACATTTCAAACTCCGTATTAATTAACGGAAATACCTCAATCTCGTTTTAATTGCTTTAATTTGATTTAAAATTGATATCGTTTATCGTAAACGAAAGTAATCTCGATAGTAACATCGGCCGGTCGATTGTGACACTCAACATAGTTGTTTTCCTTCAGTTAGTGTGTCAGTGGGTCAATAGTTGGCTGCAACCGTACAATTCGCAAACAACTCACGAACCTGCTCAGTACTCACTATTATTAAAGCGTCGCTTCATAAAACTCACTGGCCTATTTAAAAGACAATAAGTATAATAATAAGATGACTTTTTACCAACTTCTTCCCAAAATATTAGTTGTTGTTAAATGAAATGGGGCTGATGGCTAAATAATAAGAGCTGCACAGGTCGATTGAAGGTTAAGCTACGATCGCCGCGGTCAGTTCGTGGATGGGTGACCATCTATTTATACATCGAAACCCGTCCGTGGCGGAAAGCACATTAAGCCGGTGGCCGGTGGTCCCAGCGGTCGTTCGATCTTTTACAGACGTTACGGGTGGTCAGACATACTCCTCAGCCTATAACGTTTCCACTGCTGGGACACAGGCCTCCTCTCTGTGAGAGGGAGAGGGCCGTTGTCCACCACGCGGGCCCAGTGCGGGTTGGTAGATGTCACAGTCATGTCTTCGATATTTTGATTCAGATATGCCGGTTTCCTCACGATGTTTTTCTTCACCGTTTGAGAGCAGTGGTGATGAAATTATTTACACAAAGTAAAGCGCCGCGTGGAGGTCAAATTGGCAGTGACTCCATGTAAAATACTGGTATTCCGCCCCTGCATCCGGTTAGATTAGAAGCCGACCACAAAACAGTTTAGAAAAGGCTACGCAGATTGATTTAGTTGAATGAAACGTGGAAAAATCTAAAAAAATGTGCCAACAATGTCTATGACCAGAACGGGCGATTACCTAACAATGTGCGTTTCCTGCATGCAATAGAATTGTTCATAATTCTGTGCATATTGTTGCGGTTACATAACTAGTGCCAGTGATAATCTTTCGCACGATTCTATAATGGCGCTGCATTCGATGGTCGAGTTGTTAACACTAGGTACCTACTACAGCTGTGCAAACGGATGGCGGACGAAAGAACTGCTCTATCGGTCACCGGGCCAATGTCACGGCACTATTCTTGCACTAGGTACCTACTTCACTTGTTATTTATAGGTAGTCTCCAAATTCAAATAATTTTATATCTTCAATTTCTTATGAATTTCGATGACTCAACGATAGTTTTAAGAAGTACCTACTTATCTGGATGACCTAATAATCTCTGAGCAGTCGAGCCAATTTTTTCCCACGATTTTTCTAGTAAATGGAAAACTGTGATAGAATTATCTAATCTAAGATTTGAAACCTCAAGTTACATTTTAAACTAAAAACAAAATATAAAATAATATGATTCATGGGTGAGCAGAGGTTAGAGTGAACTCGAGCGAATCAACTTCAAATTCCAAGAATGACGTTAACGTACGTTTCTATGCAGGTAATATTTATGTATTTGTGCACATTACTCGCCACGTTTCTCGTAGGTACATATACATATAAGTATAGGAAGCGCGAACGTTATCTAAATAGATAACCTTTGTAGCATAGTGCTCTGGAATTATACCTATAAATGTAAATAATATATCACTGGTTAGTTACGCGGTTATTGATAAAACAATTTAACACACAGATTTTTTGTCAATCATTTAAATAAGTAGACGTCAGTAGTGCCTACCTATCAAAAGATGTTAATCACCCCGAGGCATTGTCTTCATACGTTTTATTTCCAGAAATTAACAAAAACAAAAATGATACACGTTTAAATTCTATAAACTCATATTAATTTATAGTTCGCAAAGAAAAATAGTGATTTGATTTGTAAATTGAATTAAATTTAATCGAAAGTTAAAACTCGTCGAATACCTTGAAGAGTTGCCATGTGAATACTACAAGTATGTTAAAAATGCGAACACCCGCTTGAGCCAAACCTGCTAACGTGCTACAACATAAAACGTCCATAAAAATGTTGCAATATGCAATCATAATCTGTATAATAAATGAGAACCAATGAGCGGCTCCAAGTAACGCGGAAATGGAGGTGAAAGTGGGGTGAAAGCTGCGCGCAACGTTTACCTAATCGCATTGGAACGGCGCGGGCGCAGCGGCGGGCCGCGTTACATCAGCACCACACGACACAAATGTGAAAGTCAATGTTACATTCGATAATCGTGCTGTTCGAGACACACATGATGACTGGCAGACGGAATTCGCGAGAGTTACCGTTACTTTGTACCGTTAAATCTGTTTAAGCAAGAAGCACGATCTCAAAACGGTACGTACAATCTTTTTGCATCATCTCTGCCACTATAAACACTAAGAATAGTGTAAAATACTGCAACCAATTACAGCGATCAGTACGAAAGCAATGATAAACATCCTATTGATGATGTAGTAGACACAATAATAAGACTAGAGCTAAGGAAAGATGAAGATATTACAGTTGTTAAGAATAAAAGAACCACTGATATAATGAACAAAGTCAATGTGGATACAAAATTAGCACTAGCGTACTAAGTAAACAAACATGAGGACGAGGTATTTCACGAAATGGAGCGTGCAGAGAAAGTGGTCGGACGTTATCGTAACGGTAAGTGATAGTCGGTATCTAAGTGGGTCGGTGCTCGGCGCAAACGTTAACTAGTGCAAACTGCTGTTATCTGCTAAATACGTACTTAGCTCTATTTGTGTACACAACAAACAGTCAAACGCTCATTTGCAAATCTGAACAATAATATTGCTTAAAGGAAGCCTGCTTTCCTTCCAATCGATTGTTATCAATGTAGGTGGCAGTAATTGAGTTTATCTATAAAATCCTTGACCCAAAATGATCAAGTGGCTCGTAACAATGCAATGTATCTAAATTGTAACAACGATTTAGAAATTGCCAATTTCATAATTCATTAAGACATGAGCTGCCTCTACATTTCGCATTCTTTGATTCATTAAAATTATCGTTAACCTTATTTTTACCAGATGTTATACTGATCAGCATAAACGCGATTTCTCCTAGAACAGCATTTTGAAGAACCTATAAAATATTGAAACCCAAACTAGAATCACTCTGAATTTTCAATCTACAACGGACTCTTTATCGCCTGATCGGTTTACTGATAATAATTCGTCGTAAGCAGTTAATATCAGTGCTGGAGGTTGTTTTAAAGTGCGAATAACGAGTGCCTTCCTTGTCGTGTCGTCAGTGTCTGCGGCGAGTAGGAACCGCCAGCCACCCGCGATCGTGCCTTGACCCACTTTATATACCTCTTCATGAGCGCGAACCAAGCTCTCGCTACCACATGTTTGCGAAGCAATAATTTAAATTTCGAATTACTCGACTAGTCCATAAACATAGAAGAACACGAAGAACATCAACCAGAACACCGAAATAAAATTTTAGGAGAGTCGGCTGTAGAGTCAATATTTTTGTTCGTAAATTTGGGGCCAACCACAAAAAGTAGTTAAAGTAATCTAATTGTGCCTATATGGGTTGTAAACAGTGATTAAACATTTGAACAAGCATCGGGAGCACAGAATGTCAACCGTGTTCTAAATTTAGTGAACTTGCTCACGAGGTCGCGATGCGCGTCAGTCAAATCGTAAAGATGGCGCCCGTATATTCGCAATCTCGATGTCTCATTAGCTTTGCAGCCTTGCTCAACAATTCACAATGAGTAATTTATACATGTAGCAAATAGATTCAGAAGGCCAGCATAGCGAGCGAGCGTGAGAATTCATAGAATGTTCACTGCACCTGCCTGAACTCTCCGAATCACAATTTATTGCTGATAGAAACCATCTTGGGCGGCACACACAACTGACTTTTCGTTTTTTTTCTCTAATTCGTTTCCTATTGTTTTGTGGATATCATCAGGCAATTAGTTTTCTACCACTCTGTTATGTAGCTATTATTACCAAATGTATCTGATGTGTATTCCTTCTCATTATGTATGATTTTTTCTTCGCGACTTTATTCTATGTGGATGACATACTCGATTTTTTTCCATGAATCTCGACTCAGGTACTCATGTTATACAAGCTATTATACAATACAGAAAATCCATAATCTGAATTAAAAAAACATCTTTACTAAAAATAATAATAAAATATTGTTCCGCGATGAATTGCGTATGCACGCAACGTAATAATGAATTTGACATAAAAGTAGATAAAGAAAAGAAAAAAACTTACAATGGCCATTTAGCTGCTGAGAATCCAAATAGATAACAATCCAATAATGACACAAATCACTTGTTTACAGAGCATAACAATCAGAGAACTGTCGATGAAGTGTACACTGCACTTTTTATAAATCAATTAGCTCCGATGCAATTCTGTCGTTGCACACACACTGAGAGGATAATTCACGAACTCCACTGTGAGTTTCTTCAATAACAGTATAAATAAGATTACATAAAACCACACACACCGTATCTGGGTTCACACCCAGTTCCAAGTAGGTACCTGTAACAAGACAAAGCGGTAGTAAGTTTTATGACTTTGGTTGATAGTCACCGAGGATGAAACTACATTTTAAAATACAGAGCGATATGATAAGACACGTGTCACTTACTAGATTTGTGTGAGTTTTAAAATGAGCACAAAATTAACTATGACGTAAAGAAGTCAGTGTTATCGGAGGCGCGGAACGTGCAGCCTGTCCGCCGACCAAACGCTGACTGGCTGGCGCAATGGAGGGGAGCTGGGGGAGGGGGGAACAGGCAGACGGAGGACAAAGCGAGGGAGGGAGAGCGTCTGGTCGACTGGTTGGTCGACCTATTGGCTTGACACACACAGCAGCAATGTCAGACAGAGGATTGTAGGCTGTTTTGTGCAGTGCGACACTATACTTATGGTTTCAAAGCGATAGGAGTTTCTTATGCCGCTGCATGAGCTACACGGGTTTTACTTGAGATACTACATACATCATTCGATGTTAGACGAAGAGATGAATGTTTTCAAGACTAACTGAGCGACCATCCGAGAAGTATACGCAACCTTCAGAGTTTCTCATGGTCAGGCGCCCGAGCGTAAAGGTCATCGCGTAGTTGCTACAGCAAATAACAATGCTTGTTGAATTGCTTAACCAAAACTGTAAACGAACACAGCATTTTTTAGACTATTGGCTCAAGGAGATATCAATAGAGCTATCCATAACTTATCGGCGACAAATGAAAAACTTGCTTCAATGAGATAGCTGCTGATAAGAGCCGATAAAATGTAAGCTGAGGTTGTAAGGGCCATAGAAACAATCTTTATGGCGTAGTGTTAAACTTTCCTCTTCGTCTCTTTATTCATCGTTTCTGAGTTCAAAACGTTTCTATTAAAATATGTCGTTTCTGGGATGCCTTAGTTTTCTTCTAAATGATGTTTATTTGGTATCTTTTGAAATGGAAATATGAGTACAGTTGGACGCATCCAGTATACCTACTTCTAGAATGTCAGACAATGTCGTTGAATAAATTATCAGCAGTAACAAGGTTAAGAGCCCGAATTTAAGTTCCATGTTTGAAAAAAATACGCCTAGTAGATTCTAATAGAACTAGGAAAACGAGTCGTAATGAAGGTGACAAAACGAAATAAAAGCAAACCGGTCCAGCTAATTTTACATACAAACTAATTACAAACCTATTTCAACCACGATAAGCAACGAAGGCCTGTTGAGACACTAATAACTCGTTTCATTAATGATAAATTAACTATTACAGAATTATCTCCTGAACACAATGTCCATGGCGATTATATAACAACGATAGATTAGATAGATAAAGGGTAATTAGTGCTTAAGTTATAACTGCATTATGTAATAAACTGAAGGTGGAAACTGGTGACTAATGAATTTAAATTCTGATACGCACCATTGAGGAAACAAAAGCGGTAACAGGCAATACATTTGAAATTGTAATAATGACAAACGTTAACGTTGGATTTAATAAACATGATGTATTTGATGTGTATCCTATTCCTCATGCAGCAGTGCTCGCTCGGACCGCTACGCATAGAGATAAATGAAAATAAATACGCAGATAATCTTCGTGGGGGTAACGCACTTGTTTGGTTCTATATACCTCTCTCTGTCTCGCGCTTCGGTCGTTTTTTTTTTCCATTCCTATGCCAAGTCATCGCCTTACCAGTTTATTTATTTTTAATGGCAGCAATTTAACTCGTGGCAAATTTTACGGACCTTTCACTGGGACTACTGTTGGGAGCTTTTGTGATTGCAAATTTTTATATCGACGATACCATGATTGATTTCCAATTCGCGTTTATACAATTTAACTTCATGCTTGGAATATTTTGCTGTGTGTCGTCAAATTTTAGACATGAAAGAAGAATGTTTCAACTTTTGGAGCTTTCTTGTCTTTCTAAGCATAAAATATACTAAATTGCAAGCTTTCATTTCATTCTTTAAGTTTCAAGCAAACTTCGTAAGGTTCTATGATTGGTTTCTGAAGCAACAAAAGCCTACTAGATGATAGATGGAGGGATTGTAAAGAAGCTGTCCCAACTTATTTTCGTATTGTAGAATGTAGGTCGAGTATGATAAGTTTCTGTACAGAATTCTTTTTTCCAATAGGAGTAACGGGACTCAATTGTTTCGTACCTACACAAAATTTTGCAAAGCCAATAACCATCGACATTCATGCGAGCAGAGAATTTGTAATGTACCGTATTCACGGGTTTGGCAATGTACAATTTTACAATTCGATTCGCTCAGAGATATATTCGGTTATATTGCAAAATCGTCATCTTATTGCAAAATCAGCAAGGTCAATAATACTTATATGGCTAAGCCACACACGCACAGTTTACCTCATTCTCAGCAATTTAACATTGTAAGTAACCGGTCAGCCGCATATCACGTATTTCACCATTTTAAAGCTTATTTGCACTGTCGGTAGAGTCGCTGCAATGCGTGTGAGCACGTACCTCCGCGGTTGGATCAAGACTGGGACCTGTTCTAGAGAAAGTGACCGTTTCCAAGCGAATACTTTCCAAGTGATCGTCGAGTTTCGGCGAGTCGTACCCGCCGAGTTACTGAGGCTCTAGCGGAATATCATTACCCCCTTTTGCGTAACGAGGTCGCGTTTAAAGTTCGTCATATCTCCTTTACGGTTAGCAACAAAATTTCACTTATTTCGACCAGTTGCGTAACAGACGAACTGACACGTATGGAAACAAAACAAGAAAAATAATTGTCACGATCTCGCGTCACGTCACGTGCACGCGATGTGTCGATTCCAATGATAGAAAATCCGCAATAATGTGGAAGTATTCAGAAAAATTTGAAGACAGTGAATAAATAAATGAATTTTATCTCTGCATGTTCTTTTATCATTGCATAAGGAGAATTTAAGCTGCATACAATAATCGTAGCTGTACAATTATACGCCGGCAGGAATTCATGATGTCAATAACGAATTAAATAACGAAATTTATTGATTAGCTAGTCCATATATAGCTGCATAATTTCTACAGTTGCACTGTTCATTTCAGATTAATTTAATAGCACGAAATGAAAATTACGGTAATATACCTCTACGTATTTATGTAATACCTTTAAACGACCAATTCTTTTATACAGGGTAAGTTTTAAAAAAAAGCTTTTCCTGTATACATATACGATTTTCATGTTTAGTATGCAGGGGGCGATAAACCGATCTAGATAGGTTACATTTAAAAAAAAACGGCAAACAAAAAAAAGCAAATACCGAGCAAAGCTCGGTCATCCAGAAATTTAAGTAATTAATAGGAGAACCATTCACTACAACAGATGGATAACAATTATAAATGAGACATAGACCCAATTACAGGTTCTCCTGGGTAAAAACAGAAAAATTAGTAGAAACAACCTGAGCTTAGGTATTAGTAGAGAGAGATCACTAAATACCTAAGCTCAAGTTTTGGTGGTAAATCGGTAAATTGAGAACTACCATTTACCACCAAAACCAGACCAAAACCTATTCTGCACGAACTCGGCTGAACGCTCTGCCTTACGTAAGTAAATAGTGGATTACTACTACCTTATACATATAGTATAATTAATTATACAATAAGCACTACCACTTTTTAAAGAAGCCAGCGCTCAGCCGAGTATAGGTAAAAGGAAAATATTCTAAACCAATTTTCTCACACTACGCACGGATTACTGGGAATCTCAATTTTGGAGAAACTAGCAGTGAAGTGAATTTAAAAGAGTATAAAAAGAACTGAACTGAATTTAAAGAGTTTATAAGAGTAATAAAAGTGTTCTGAAGAAGTAGTTTGCGGTGGTATTCGTTTTCCGTTATTCGAAACGGTCTCAAAGAGCCGCTACGATACGCGATGTTACGTTGCACGGGTCAGGCAGCATACAAACTTATAAAATTACGCTCGTACCGCGAGGTGTCACACTATTGAGTTACACGGTTGTACACGTGCGATGTCAAACTTGATTATGATGTCACATCACTGCTGCGTCATTAGGAATGTCGTTGTTTTCCCTTTGACAGATGCTGCAAGTGATATCGATGTGGGTTAAGTAATAAATTACTTATTCGTTCTGATACGACACGCTACAGACATGCGTGGGATAGATGTTTAGGTTTAAAGGTCATTCCGCAGTTTACAAACATTGTCAGACTACGTAGGTTAGCTACAGTCATATCTGCGATGAAATAAACAAAATATAATAATATCTATGATTATTTCGTTAGTTATTATGCCCTGCCATCATTAGATACTAGTTTAGCATAAACGAGCAGGTTTTGCAATGATTTTCCGGTTACAGATAGAGACAGAGTATAAGAACTTTGATAATATGATGGTTTAGGACTTAGGTAAATTGCGACGAATGTTCTTAAATCTTCTTTAGTTCCTTTTGAAATCCCAGAGACTAATCTGACATTTTAAGTCCTTTGTGTTTGCTTTTTAGTTTGGCATGAGTTTAACATTACACCTGTCAAATCTGGATTAAAACGAACTGTATTCAACTACTATGTCTGTTACCAACTAGACTTAGAAAAATCTTAGTAGTAATTGCCTATCTGAAAACTAAACCAGTCATGCATAACTCTCGAATGACACGCACAAACCATTACAGCCTGCACAGTTGGTTACACTTAATCAACATTAACAAAGATAATAAATGAGTATTATCTTTAAGTAAATAACGTTCAATGACACTTCCTTATCAAATTACTGTATTCATTTGCTATTTACTTTATCTAAATGGTGACAAATATAAATGTGTTTGAAATGACGGCCTAGTTGTCACTGATTACCTTGATTGTAATGAGTTAGAGTTGCCCCTGACTTTGAGTGTGTTAGCTCTAATAACTTCAGTAAGTATAAGATCCCGTTTTTGAATAATTTGACATTAACTTCTATTGCCACCCTCTTCTTGGTATGCAAAAGATTTAAAATCAGATCCAGTCTATGGACAATATGAATATTCCATCTGTGTGTGTGTGTGACTATTGATATTGACAGCCACTGTTAGTGGTTGTCCGTTTGGTGGCAAAATGGAGATCGCAACAACAGTTTGGTAATTCGGTTACGAGAGTGGAGAGCTGGAGAGAGAAAAATCTGTTGTCAATGTGTCTAACTCTTTGCGATGGCAATGTTTATATCATCGACAATATTCGTTTTACTGTTTTGTATAATTCACACTTCACACACAATTTTGATTAAACAGGATCTACTTTCCTTGTTCTTTTTTGTTAAACCATAACAGGGAAAAATATGCAGGATGTCATAATTAGTGCTACCTTCGTAGTGAATGAGTCTTAGGTACCTACATGGTCAGAATAAAACAATATGAAATTACCTGTCCCAGAAATCTACAATTCCTATCGAAGTACTGTAAATTATGTAGGTAAGTAGGCAAACTAGTTTACTGGTCGGTATAAAAGTGATTACAAGCAAACAAGAGCGCGGGCTGACCTTGCTTCGCTCATGGACACCACAATTAGGTCACTAGGTCAGAGATTTTGCGCTTTTTCGCTCGCTGCATTCCCCTACGACAAGTGACAGACATGTTTTTTTTCTTGTGTCGAAACTCGAAACCAAATAAATTTCTTTTTAAAAGTTTCTGAAACTGTCAACCTTTTTGGAGGGTTATTCCCAAAGTACTCCTAAAAGAGTTCCCAAATTACTCCATGCAAAATACAATATTTTTAATTAAGTTTCATTCTACTCCATGATAATACATATTAAAATGTTCTCAAAGTACTCCACACCATTTTAATCAAAAAGCTAATTTAAATATGTACCGGATTACTACAAAAGGGTAGCTGACGTGATTAGGCTCATAATCTTCATTGAGGTAATATATACTAACATATTACCTCAATGATAATCTTAGCAAATTTATTTTGTTTAAATATTTTTGTTTAAATAAAAGACTATAATATCATTTAACAATAATTTTGAGTCTTATAATTTGTTTAAATTCAACAATTAATAATATTCCAAATTAACTGACAAAATTAAAAAAAGCGGGACTCTGGATTCAGAAGTCTTGGTCCTTACCGGACAGCGAGTTACCCAGTACTTGCCATTCGCAAACCCGCGCATACGGTGAATCGGGAATTAGCCTGGAATTCCCGACGCCCAGGACGTCTCCTGCGGCGACTAGGGCCATGAGGGCACATATAGTGCCTCTCCTTCACGTGCGCTGCCTCCCTCTACGCGAGCATCTAGCACGAGTTCTTTGCTTCGCAGAACAATGTGACGGCTACCCATGCACTCTCGCTCCGAACCATGGCCTGGACCAGGCTGGACGCAAGAGGTTGCCGCCGCGCATCGTCTCCACAAGGACATGGCGGTGCTCCACCCAAGCCGGGTCTACCTCCACCGAATGTTCCACCGTGTCCTCAGGGCGATATACGCAGTGGAAATACCCGGGCATTTCCTCCCGCCTTATCCGAAACAGGAAACTACCGTGTCCGATGAGGACCTGTGTCAGGCGGTAGGTGAGGACGCCTCTCAAATGTTCAAAGTGTCGAGTTTATGCCACAGATGACGCACAAAAAACTTTATGATTCTAAAATAGACCATAATCTCGCTAAGCTAATTACAAATTGTTTGCGGACTAGGGATTTTCGTAAAAAGCCTACAATTTTAAATATGCATTGAAGTTATAACCGAATGCTAAACTTTAATCACTATTTTAAGAATTTTATCGAATGTTCGATAACTTTTATGAATAAGGGCCTATGTGTGTAATAGGTAATTATGTAGATGGAGCAGTTTGATAATTGATTACGAATAATCGGTGGAGTACTTTGAGAATAATTCCAGATACCTATCGAGCGGAATGGGAACAAAATAGTAAGTATTTTTAAATATCTAGTAGTAATTCCTTGGAGTAACTTGGGAATTAATGTATGAGATTACCTAGAACATAAGAATTGAGTACTTTGGGAATAACCCTTTTTGGCTTCTTGAATTTAGAATACAATTTTTTTTATCAGTCGTAAATGGAACACTGATAGCTTATTTTGAACAAAATAATGACTCTATATTAAGTAGGTACCGGACCTCATTTGCATTCTGTTGTTGGTATTGCATTCTATAGTTAAATTAAGTTTCTCGACTACAACCTTGAAGAAGGTCAGAGGACGTGTATAACTGTATCAACACAAGCAAATTATTTAGTAAGTGACTGCAAAACATGCGCATAATACTTAGTTTCATAAATATGACATTAACATTTTAACGTAAAACCTTGTTCCGTTTCTGTTACTAGAACCTATTTGATATTATCTATTCAATTGTTTAGTAAAGAATGGAGGGTGAAATAATCTCGTAAGTTTTTTTTTTTGCTTGGGTATTGGCTTCGCACGGTTTGTGCATTTAGCTGATTTAGCCAGTGTCAAGTAATTTTTCTTTTCGATCACTTGGCCCGTTATTAGGCACGAAGTTACAAAAAAGTCATAGTCGTCTTTAGTCAGTTAAGTCAAAATTATTGTAAAGCGGTAGTAGCTTTACAACACGAAAAGTCTACGTTAGGCACTTATTTTCACCTTCACTACACTTGTCCACTCACACGTAAATAAATTGAATAATTCACTACCAAAATTATACAATTTAATTCGCTATTTCACAAAATTTCATGAAAATGAAAATACGTGCGACATGTACCAACGCGATCCCGCCAAAAACTCTCATCTCGTAAGTTGACCACTTTATTGTTTTAAATAATAGATTAACTAATTATCTATGATATCTGACAGGAAGGGTACAACGCAACGTGGGCCAAGAGAGGCATAATAAATTAAAAAAATTGCACGTGATCGCATACACGTGGAACTTCTTAAAAAATAAACTTTATGAGAGATTTAGTGTGATGACAGTGAGAGTTATAAACTTCTTCTCTCTCATGTAACGGAAATGGGCCCGCCGATGCCTGTCAGGGGTGCGGGTTCGTTTGAAAGAGATACCACAGCCCCTGACATACGGGCTAATGAAGGAACACGGGTGGGTTTTAGTCAGTAAAAGTCTGACACGCCCTCCTGCTCCACCCAGAGCGGGAGAAGTTATTTGATGATTTCCCACCCAAAAAAAAAAAAAAAAAAAAAAAAAAAAAAAAACGTGACGCATCCTTGAAATTTCGATAATATTATCAAGTTACCGCCTAAGAAGTTTCGTTTCAAAACTGAAGGAAGGCTATCACAAGTTACCTATCATAAACGTTAAAAACATGTAATAAAATAGCATGGGAAGTGATAATGGCTTTTGTCTATTACGACTTTTTCAGCGGCAACCCCTAGTTTAGATTTCTGCTCGGTGGGTGGTAATAGATTCGCCCCCTATTACCTCATCATCATTATCATCATCTCAGCCGGAAGACGTCCACTGCTGGACATAGGCCTCCCCCAATTTCGGGGGGCTTGCCATAATCGCCACACTTGGCGGGCGGGTTAGCAATCGCAGTATGGTGGTAAAATGCATAGAGAACGCTGCTGCCCATTCTCTAGTAAGTCCCTTAGTCGCCTTCTACGACACCCACAGGAAGAGATGGGATGATGCTATTCTTTACGTCCGACACCACACAGTACAAAACCCCCTACCCACCCTATTACCTACTTTGGAATAAGACATATTGGTGAAATGGGGGCCTCTAAGTAACTCTTTAATAACACATCTCACATAATATTAGTCAAAAACACCTTCCGATATATGGATAATTAACATAATATTGTAGTCCTTGGAACGGCCTTTCTTTTGGTGTCCCCTTCAAGTTGAAGGGGACACCAAAAGATAGGCCGAGAACTTTAATAAAACTTTTAGGTTAAACCCTAAAAGGTTTATTAAAGCTCTTCGTGGAATACTTCAGTATAAAACATGGAAAACCGATAATATTATGTAGCGCCCAATTATTTTGTAGGACCATTTCCAGCGAATTCAAGAGATTCCTTGTTTGAAAACGAACATTAGTATGTTCCGGGAACTGTACATAACGAGAATATTGCATTTTAAATCCTGTCTATAGAGATGGGAAATTACTGTGTACCTAATTGAAACGAGAATTTCTGCCCTCGACTCTATCTGTGCATTCGCAAAGTTAATTTACGACTGCGGTTCTAGAATTTTCATTGAAATCATAGACACACTAGATGTCAATCGGGAAGAATGCAATTTGGAATTTAATCTGCATTCAAGAATAAATTGGGTTCATTGACATAAAATTTGCAAATGTAAAGATAGAAATTCGATACGAATGCTATTAAGGATTGCGAAGGTAGAAGATACCTACCTATTTCTGTAATTGTGTGAATATAACATAATATAAGCAACGTTTGCGTTTGAATTACGTGATAAACAATCGCTGGAATCTAATTACATACCTACTGCCGCTAACAATCATAATAAAACCTTGTGTCAATGACCAGCAAATAAAAAATGAAACAAATGTATACCTACGATAATACCTAAGACTATGACGAATCAATCGTGCGAACGTCTTGTTTCAAATTACGTTTCTAGTATTTCTAATAATAGGGTGCCCGCGTATTACAAATTTTCTTACGTTTATTGCAATTTGCAGGTCCGTGTCAACCTGTATTTTGAACAATATTCTGTTTCGCGTCCGTAAAACATATGGCTTTACATAATTAATTACAACACTCTTAGTTCATTTAATTCCATTGATTGGCTTTTTCATCTTAAAGGGTTGATTGATTGTAATGATTATTAATCTGTAAATTTAATACACTTTTTACGGCCGCGAGTCATATACAGGGTAAGTTTTCAACCAGTGCGCAAACTGTAACCATGAATTCAGCATTTCATTCTAGACGCTCTTCAGAAATTTTTCGTCGGTTATAAAAAATAAATCAGCCGTTCCATACACTTTGACCGCGTAGGTACTACACTTTTCTATGAAACAGCAGATTTTTTGTATAACCGACGAAAAATTTCTGCGCTGGGGGTCTAGAATGATATGCTGAATTCATATATGGTTACAGTTTGCGCACTGGTTAAAAACTTATCCTGTATTAATCAACATACAACTTGGCACTGACCTGCAAATTCCATAAAAGGTTGGCAAATGTGAATTTCGCGTTTACCCTGGGTCTTTTCTTTTTTTTTAGGCTGGGAACCATCAAATGACTTCTCCCGCTCTGGGTGGAGCAGGAGGGCGTGTCAAACTTCTACTGACTAAAACCCACCCGTGTTTCCTCAGTTGCCTGTGTGCCAGGGGTGATGGCATCTCTTTCGAACAACCCGCACCCCTGGCAGACCCTGGGTCTTTCCACCTTAACTAGTTTTTGAGATCTTTGTTTCTACCTATTTGAGAGAGTCGCCGTGTACGACAAGCACGCGGTGTAGTAGGTGTAGTAGGTATTCTAGACTCTTCTAAAGTTCTAAACTACAACGTAACGTGGTTCCGTGTGCTAAATGATAATCATGTGACAGGTGTGTGTCCATGGAGAAATATCTAGTCATTGTGATTGTGTAAAATGATTTTTTAATGAGTGTTGTGTCACAAAATACTCTTCGGAATGTAAGAAATGACCTTTTTGGCAACGTACAGTCGTAGTGGAATTTAATAAAATTAATACCACCATGGACACAAATAGAGATTTCATGACTCTATTTGTGTCCATGGTGGTATTAATTAATCCATAGGTAATAAGCGTGGTATAACCTGTATCATATTACACGTGATTGTATGTGGGTACCTGTGTGACGCAGCACAGCGATACGCAGACGCTAGATAGATTGGTAAGTTGCTAAAAAGAGCCGATAAAAAATATAAATAGAATCAGCAGTTAGATAAGGGATAAGATTGGTATAGGGATAGGGGGAGGGGATTAGGTTGGTCGTGTCACTAAACTCCCTATTTTCCAACAAGGTAAATTCGATTGAAAATATGTAAAATGTTTCTATCCTGTACTACGTAGGTTTGTGCGTAACAATGTGGGTCACATCATAGACTACACAAACCGCACTTTTTTTTATTAATATAGTGATGACTGATGAAGTTCAGATATAAAGGCAATTGTAGACAGACGTTCGTTTCACTTGAATCCCGCTTCCGCGCAATTCAATTGTCTGACCTTCGAATCCAACCTTCGGCTAGACTTCCACTCGATTATCGTTTTCATTGCGAATTCGTATAAATTGCGCTCATGGCTACGAGTACCTCGCGTCGCCCAACATCGATGTTTTTTACGATTAGAAATCCGGATATTTAGGTGGGCACAAAATAATCAGACAGATAACGTGGGAAACACCCCGCCCACCTACTTATTTATATTGATAACATCCGCCAGAAGTTCAAAAATAAATATTCCAATAACCATTGCTATTGCTTGAAAAAGAATTTCTAGGAAATTTCATAGTACGAAAATAATAAAAGAAAACTTCAATTGGAACTTGGAAGTCTTGCGAAGTTGAAAGCATTCAGAGAATTCTTATAGGCGATCTTTAATCAAACAAACCTGTAGAGTGCAGACGCTGCGTTTAATAATAGAATGCCAACGACACGACTTTTTTCAATAAGTTTTTTTTTTGTGAAATATCTACGACATATGAGTTGGGAAGGGTCCCCCATTTACTACATTATTCGTGAGCATAGCCGCAGCAGGTAGTTTGACTTCTCGTTTACACAGGTCCAGGGAAGGGATGGGCTGTCAGTATTTTTTTGTGATATCCTTACGAAAAAAACTTTACAATGTATTGCCCTTTTGTATTGTAGCTGGTGATTTACTATTGATAGTATAAAAACTGGGATTACGTCACACGTCGCATTTTTTAGATTAATTTTATTTATTAACATTAAGTACCATATTATATTTCTATTGAAAGCGTTGTCATCTTACGTAACAATTTAAAAAATTCGCCGCCATGGCTATTACATCTGATTAAACACTACTTAGTCAGATTAGCCAACGCAAACTGCAAATCCGTATTTCTCGATTGAACATGAACATCAACAAACAATCAATAACTCTGAGTTACAATGGCGATGGCGCCCACGTCAAGTTCAACACAATGTAGCGAGGGCGTGTGGATAAGGCCAGGTACATACTGTCCAGTTTACTGATCCCAGTGAGCTATCCCTATAAATAAAGCGTTAGAAAAACGAAAGAAAATTGCGGCTTTCCCGACACGCGAATAATAAATCGTTGAATGCGTTACGCTTGTGCCCCACGCATATGTAGTGAGGTGTAACACGTCACGGTAGGTACAGATCGCGGCACGTAAGTTGAACCAAAATGGCGGATTTTGTTTCAACTTACGTGCTGCGATCTGTAATTTATTTCCAAATTTCAGTACACGTTACATCGATGACTATCCTAGAAACCTAGAAGGTGCCCTCATTATTTTTCCGTGCGAGGCAACGAGTGCACGCGCTCCTACCTTCGGTTGTTAGTTCTGATTTTGGTTCAAGTTACGTGCCGCGATCTGTACCCGTTTGTGCTAAGTTACACGAACATGACACGCTACACGCTACGCATTGTGTTTACACTTTCCCCACCTAGGTACTCTGAATCTTTCTTTCAAATTTGGACCACATCAACATCCCTATTCTGAAATCGTTCTCAAAGCTATTAATTTTATTTTTTGTTTCCCGTCTAACGTATGGTCACAGATGTTGCGCAACTCGAAGGCCGCTAACAATGTCGAGCACATTTTGTCGTCGGCAACGCGTATTGTTCACCGAAATTATTCGACATTTTGTTAATTTACTAGTAACATAATTATGACTCTTTGCGTATAGTCAACCAAAACAGAAACAATTTATATTTGACTTAGCTTTCGCCAGCGGCTTCGCCCGCGAAGCGGTCGGAAATTATCCAACGGGAACGTACTACCGGGATAAAGAGTATCCTATGTGTTAACCCAGGCTATAAACTACCTGTGTGCCAAATTTTATCCAAATCCGTAGGGCCGTTTTTGCGTGAATGAGTAACAAACATAAAAACATCCAAACATGCAAACTTTCACATTTATAATACTAGCTTTTGCCAGTGGCTTCACTCGCGTGGAGGTCGAAAATTATCCCACGGGAATGTAATACTGGGATAAAAGTAGGTATCCTATGTGTTAATCCAGGTTATAAACTATCTGTACCTATGCTAAATTTCATCCAAATTCGTGCAGCCGTTTTTTGCGTAATTAAGTAAAAAACATCCAAAGTGCCAAACATCTAAATACAAACTTTCACATTTATAGGTAATAATAGTAGGATTAGCAGAATAGTACCTAGGACAGGATAGTATATTAAAGAGTTTTATAATAATTATTCATATTTTTAATAGAATCATTTATTTAAATAACAGCCTTGCCAAAATTTCCATTAAACTAATCACTGTAATCGCCCAAACTATTTGAACGAACAGGTTAGGGGAGATGATAAATGAACCCGTACAAGATTATCGAAAGGGGACTGTCCCATCGCACGCATCGATGCGTGCTCCGATACGAAACACTATTCGTAGTCCCGGGGTTGGTTAACAAATAATAATAACTCGAACCGATTACAGGCGGCGAGTCATCGACCTTCGAAAAATCTGACCTGCGCTGCGCGCCGCAAGGTTGCGAGCAAGCCACACCGCGCGCCACCCGCTCGCTTGTTCGCCACTCGATTCATTTGAATATTTTAAACATGCTTACTTACCGACTTTGTGTTCGCATCTAAATCAGTTATCAATTTCCATTAACGATTAAATACCTTCACAGTGTACTGAACTTATATGTATACATTAAGAACATACTGAACATACTGTTATCGTACATTCGCTTGCCAATAACCAGTCTGTTTTTGATGATTACGAACCTCGAACGCGACCATAAATAGAGGACAATAAACCATATTTCGCTGTCATTCGGTGACCTTTACTGGCGGAATTGGTAATCTCAAGGTGCTTGATTCGATTTGCGAAAAGTGCAGAAACTCGCCTTTCTTGAAAATAAATTAATTTGTCGGGGTCAGGAAATGTCAACAAACTGTGAAGGTAATGGAGGTGGGTTTATGTAAACGATTGTGTTGACAGTAATACAGACATTGAACAAAAATTAAAATCGTACAGTTCATGCATTGTTAAAAAAACAACGATTATTTAAACTACCTACTTATTTGTTTAAATTAAATAAAAATAATCACTTATTTCAGGTAATTAATTATTCCCATATTAAACGGCACAAATTACATGGAAATATAAATAAGAATTACATTATAAATACATTAAAACATTACATAGTAATAATGCCTCAAGCCTGAAGTTTGCAAGTTGGTAGCATAGACGCGCCATAGCAACACCACAACCCAGCGGTGACGTTTATAACATCTGCATGAAGATGAGAATTTATTTAAGGAAACCAAAATAAGACAAACAAATAGCTATACAACTCCCATACATGGTACTTAACTCAAAAAATATGATTTTAAACATTTTCAAGAGTTTAAATGCATAATGGTAAACAAAGACAGTACGGTATTTACAAAAAACAGGTGTATGGACGACCAGGGTGCTTACTCTCGAATATAATTCCGATAGATCGACATTGGAATTGTCAGTCAAACGTCAGGGATTGGCTAGACTCAGTGAGTCCAGCCAATCCCTGACGTTTAACTGATAATTCCAATGTCGATCTATCGGAATTATATTCCAGAGTAAGCACCCAGGGCGGCGCGGGCACACGTGGTTGTTTGTTTAGCTCTAGTCGTCGGCGCAGGTCACCGTGACGAAAAAGCCAATTATCTCGTGTAAATACTTGAACACAGCCCTGAGAGTCATGTCGGTGTCGCAAAGTAATACGTTGGCACTGTAATTATAACTAGTATCTATCTACTACCTCGACAACATAGTCATTTCGGTGTGGTTCCAAACACAAAGTTATCGGATTTCAGATTTCGAGCCATGCAAAGAAAACCCAGATACGCATCTATCTAACTATCTAACCACTACAAACAATAGTCATTGTGCAGCTATGAATAGTTTGTAAACAACTACGGACAATCTACAAAAGTAAAACATCTGGTGCGACAATTTAATCTGTAATAGGAACTCTATTTTACAGCACATTCATTTTAAAATTAATCGAGTCGTGATTACTGTGCAGAATACGTCAATTTACCTAATCGAGTAGCACAATACGGACTGAATGAGGTCGTGGAAGGTGAACACCCCTGCAAGGAAAACCGTTGACCCTCTCGGCCACATCCGTGTGTACACAGCCGAGCCGGTCGGCCATCGTGCTCTTAAATATAGTTTTTACCATTATTTTTGGATTTTTAAAGCACTAATAATAATAGAATAACGTTCATTGTGATTTCATTAATTTTAGTATTATCTACATACTTTCGTAAGCAAGGTTCTGGGTTTTATTTATTTAACCATTTATGTACAAGAAGGAAACAGTAGAAAAAACAAGCACAAAGGCTTATTTCTATGGAAATCCCTTCCAGCATACCAGTTATAGTACATGAAGAGATGTAGACAGCGTGTGTAAGAGCAAAGAGAGGAAAAAAATATATAAAGTCAAAAACATTATTCTCTATCATTAATTCATTATGTATTTATTTAAGTATAAGTAAATTTCTTGCATTATATGTGTAAGTATATTTTAGTTTAAGACGTCACATATTGATTTTTTTCTCTTCTTGTTCTCACACACTACTGTCTACATTTCTCCTTTCGCAGGTCTGCTGGAAGAAATTTCTAAAGAAATAAGCAAATAAATACCTTTGTACTCAATTGTTTGTTTATGCTGTCTCTTCTATGTATCTTAATGTGTGTACATAAATAATAAAATAAATAAATAAAAATTTCACTTAATAAAATAAAATTAATCTTATGAGAATTACATACGAACATACCTACATACCAACTTGAAAAAAATTATCATGGAACTACTTATAATTATAATGTTAATAAAATAATAAATACATGCGCAAATATACTATTACGAACTAGAAAGATAGTGTTCTTTCACTCTTCTTTTAAAGACTGCAACAGTCTAACTCTTTATGAATATCAAATCAATATCCGACACAGGCTTACAAAAAGCATTTAAAACTGTTGACCTTGGCACAGTGCCAACATTGCTGACAACGGTGACTGCATTTCCCTGCCGTATTCTAATTCTTATTACTTGGGAATAATCTTTAAAATGGTTATTGACTTGGTTAATGATTAATTGGAAATCAATCAAACAGAGATTTTGTGAAGTCATGATGGCGACAAGATGACAATGTTTGGAATTTAAAGACGTTAACGAGGGACAAGTGTCTGTAATGAACTTGATCGATCTCTGTTCAATATTCTTCTGCTTTCGTGACAACATTTTATTTTATTTGAACTGTGGTCTGCCAATGTAGCTGGTATCTTGTTTGCCTCTAACAGGTCTTACTGTTTACCTACAGGTGTACGGGACAGGTTGGACGATATGACATTGTTTGATTGGGTAGAGGGGTCGTATTCGCACTTCGCAGCACGTTTCTGTTGTTGTCGGAACCCTATGTTCATTTGTATTGCTTGTTGCTACAGCAACCATCATAATCCACTTTATGCAAATGCTACACAATCTTTCAGCATCTCATAATAATAGATATCTATCATAAATAATAATATAAAAATTATAGTAGTGGAATCTGAATAACCACAGATAAATAAAAAGAAAATTAATTAGGAGTCTTCTTCGCAATCACTGCTTGTTTGAAAAAGTTTTTAACAACATGGCAACACTCCGTACAGTGATTTTAATAAGTCACAAGCGAACCGCAATGAAGCGAGTGAAGGGAGACTGATGATGATCAAATCGTTGCGTAATTTGTTTTTTTTTTTAACTCATACAATGAACGCTTGTTTACCGACAAGTTTCATTGGTAGTAATCAATTCGATCAAGAGTTGACGACTGTACTCAAATCATATGGTTCGCCACAATTTTTTTTCTAACTCCCACTTTACAAGTAAGACGACATAAGCAGGTAAAGATTGATGTGTTTCGCAAATCTGTGTGTGAACAAACAAATGGGAACAGTGTCAAATTACAAAGAGCGAAAAATGTTACTATGTCTCAAATATGAATAACATCATCAAATATTGATTTGACCACGGGTTTGACTGTCTTATTTGTATTAGATAATATAGGAGACAAATTATTAGGTTATCGATGTTTGTTGGCTAGATCCTACTTCCTTTTATCTTACTTACAATTATAAATGTGAAAGTTTGTATGTTTGTATAATTTATAGTTACCTGGATTAACGCATAGGATACTTTTGTACCGATAGTAGGTACCTACGTTCCCGCGGGATAATTTCCGACCTCCGTGGTAGCGAAGCCGTTGGTAAAGCCTGTTAAATTATAAACTGATTTTGCGAAGACGCTGTCAAAAGCTAGTAAGTAGTATTAAAGAAAGAGCCACAATACATTTGTCACGATGAGATACATATTGTGGTTTCCATACTGTATATTTTAACCATAACTGATCTGTCAGTGACGCGTGCGAAGAGTAATCAACCGTTTTATCGAATTCCAATAACTCATTGGACAACTTCCGACTGACTTTGAGTTTGATTAGGTATTACATTTCACGTTATTTCCGAAATATTCGGAGATAGTAACAATAAAGAAGAAAGTGTGTTCGAAATACAATTATTTCTTTATCATAATGGCATATTTGGCTAACTTCTGAATGCTCACTGTTTTAAAAATATAAGTTCACAGCACGAAGCGGTGGTTAAGCAAGCCACTGAGCGTACGTCATTACCAGTGGCAGCGATTGGAAATGCAGGATACCGTTGTTAACTCCCGCTATAGAAAATTGACGTACACATATCACTTTTCCCTTCCTGGTAGATTGAAACGAGCCATTTACTCACGGACTCAGGTACTAAGTCAAGTGGTGTTGTTTTGTGATCGCAAACGCAAATAGCAGCCGGCGACAGGCCTTGAACTTTGTTTGTAATATCTCCGCAAATGTATTAATTAACTTGCAAGTTCAATAATTCATTGGGTACAATGGTTCTTTCATATTTTTGTTTCGAATGTTCAAGGTTGTCTAGAAAACGAAGTTTTACGAATATTTGCACTTTGTTTTACAATAAGAAGAGATTTAGTAAAGTGAGGTGTTCATGAGTCTTTGAGGCACGGTCTGGGTGATTTTTTTCTAATATTGTTGCTAACTTGACGTCTATCACACTACTTATTTATAAGACACTAATCGGCAAAGAAGCTACGTGCGAGTGATTGATGAGCGAAAAAGAGTAATGAAAAAATTCACGAGCATTAGATTTATCACATCCTTGAAAAAGTATCATTAGAAATTTCGCAATGAGTTGATTAAATTTCAGTGGGCTATAAGTATTAGTGAAAATATAAGTTTTGCTGATAGTAGCAAAAAAAAACCCTCTTTCTCTCTCTCTCTCTCTCTCTCTCTCTCTCTCTCTCTCTACATGTCAGAATTTAGTTTACATCGCAAAATTTAAGTTGTCAGCTAAATAAAAAGCCGTGAAAATGTCTTTAAAAGAACGACCGGAAAGCGAGACGTGCGTGCGGACAAAAAACATGAAGTAACTTTCAACTATTTTCGGCATTCGGTGTTACGAAACCATTTGCGAAAGCGAATTGTTGCGACATCGCCGGACCGCGCCGACTTTTGACAGTTGACTTGACTATACTTCGCCACCTCTCGATATAACGTCGGAAACAATCTGTTGATCATTTTCAGTTTTTGTAGGTCCTGTCCTGACTGGTGGTCCCGCATCGAATGATCGCATTTTGAATTGTTAATAATTAATCTTATTTTTTGTTGTGAACTTGCAAATAGTAAAGTCGTGACTGTTTGTCGCTGTTCAATTTGAGTCATTGTCAAGA
This sequence comes from Polymixis flavicincta, assembly GCA_949987655.1. Classification (NCBI taxonomy): domain Eukaryota; kingdom Metazoa; phylum Arthropoda; class Insecta; order Lepidoptera; family Noctuidae; genus Polymixis; species Polymixis flavicincta. Next base: position 6,772,472 of record OX465177.1, on the reverse strand, counting down.
TGACTATAGTTAGGCACATATGTATCACGTACATATAATCAAATCAAATCATTTGTGTTTTGCCAACATGGGTAGGGGTATAGATGTGAATGAATGATGTGAATTATGTGTTTCATCGTGGTTCAGTCCAATCTATCCCATTCTTAAGTGGCTTGGATAAGCTGAATACGTTTCGTACGAAATGCCGACGTAATAGGTACCCATTTAGAGATAGTTTATCAATGGCAATTTGTGCATTTACATAAGTTATGTGCCGTAAAAGGGTTAACGATGAAAATTGGATAACAGTTTATTCAAATTTCGAACAAATCATAAAAATATTGGCTTAGTTTAAAAGTGATGCCAGTTAGTTCAAAAGTGAAGCGAAGATACTTTAACTGGTTTCACTTTTAAAGTTTCATCGAAAGAGTTGCAATAGTTCTGACTTGACCTATTTAACCCGAACGTGGGGTGTCATTAATAGTTCTTATGAGAAGGTACTCGCAGAATGCAAGTTAAGGAGAATGTTCGGCAGGTAAGCAAGTAGGTACTCGGTGTAAACTAGATAGAGATGACGGTAAGCTACATGTAGAACTGGTTCAGGCGGGCTGGGGGCCGGGGGCGAAGCACGGGCGGGGGCTGCGGGCCCCAGACGCGGGGCGTCATTGACCTGCGGCCCCGGCCCCCGGCCCCCGAGCCCGGGCGCAAGCCGCGACACCACGACACCGTAACTTCATTGTGTCGCTGCACTGCGAATCAAATTCGATGTAACGGACACTTTTTTGCTAGACCAGGAGACAAGACCACTTTTGTACTCCCCACACGTCTTCGATTTAAAGAATTTCGGTGCGAAGTATTCGTCTCCAAAGAATTAATAAGTTTCTGCGAAAAAGTTTTTTTTTTTTTAATGAGCCACGCAAGCTCGGCGTCGAAGTTCGCGGAAACTGTTCATTGTTAATTAATGGATATTTATTTTTTGACAAGCCCCTGAATATTTAATTGAGTTCAGTCACCTTATAGCTTATTTTTACTTTGACGTAAGTCATTCATTGTACATTTTTCATTCATGAACCAAATACCTACTCAGTACTGAAGGAAATTAATTGTCATTCATTGCACGGGTCTCTACGGCAGCGACACCCTTATTGTGTAACACACCTTTAATCATAAATTTTGAATAATTTTGAAGGATATTGCTAATCCATTGCTGCATATGTGCGAGAAATTTGTCCGCTCAACGACGTCAATAACACAATCAATGTGTTAAACCTATCAAAATTAAATTTATGAATAATGTAATTAATACAGATTAACAGTCAAAATGAAAATAATTCCTAGTCCTACCCTACTGTTAGTGTGTCCCGCAGGGTCGGCATGAGCATGACCCAGTGCCACCTCCTACCCGTGTATAAATAAACTACATGGTCTAAATATTTAGTGATAAGTTCAACTCAGTTCACTCGAAGCACGTAAAATGTTGCCCCTCACCATTTAACACTGGGCACGCCAAGATTGCGGCAGTAACTCCCCCTCTTTGAGGAGTGGATTGAGAGGCGCCACGGTGTCCTCACCTTCCGCTTGACGCAGTTCCTCACCGGACACAGTTGTTTCAGGAGGTTTCTGTTTCGTATAAGGCGGGAGGAAACGCCCGGGTGTTTCCACTTCGTTGATCGCCCTGAGGATACGGTGGAGCATACGGTGGAGATTTTCCCGGCTTGGACGGAGCATCACCGCGGCAACGTGTCCTTGAGGAGGCGATTGGCGGCGGCGAGCTCTCGCATCCGGCCCTGATCCAGGCCATGGTACGGAGCGAGGGTGCATGGGAAGCCGTCACCTCCTTGTGCGAAGCAGTTATGCTCGCTAAGAGGGAGGCGGCGCACGTGAGGGAGAGGCAGTATATACGCCCTCACGGCCCTAGTCGCCGCAGGAGGAGACCCTGGGCTTCGGGATTCCCAGGCTAATTCCCGGTCACTATAGGCGGCTTGCGGATGGCGCGTAATGGGTAGCTCACTGTCCGGTAAGGACCAAGCCCGGGTCGACGCGGGACGGCGCGGTGTGTACCACGCGCGCCTCAAAGAGATGTCAGCCTGCACCCCCGGGTGCAGGTTGTTCGAAAGGGATACCGTGGCCCCTAGCCCACAGGCAACTGAAGGAACACGGTTGGGTTTTAGTCAGTAAAATTCTGACACGCCCTCCTGCTCCACTCGGAGCGGGAGAAATTATTTGATGATATCCCAACAAAAAAAAAAACAGGAAGCACGTAAAATTTTGCCCCTCACTATTTTACTCGGGTTAAACACCCACATTCACGAACACACTTCTATAAATTCGCACTCCACCATACAATAGCAGAAGTCATATGAATTCCAGTTGGACTGGGAACAAAAAGTTCACCGAAAATCATACAGTTTGAGAACAAATCGTAGAAAGGTAGCAAAAACTTTTTCGAAGGTCGTCTGGCCGACAAGTGAGCATTGAGCCCGCCACCCGACCCACTGGGTCAAGTTCATTATTAGAGGATGAATAGATACACAGAGGGAGAATTTCAAGCGTTAATACTCTTCACAAGCGTGCCTTTAGAAAAATGTCAAGGTGATCATATAAATAACTCAATTTTAAAAGCTTTTATCGTTAGAGTGAGCTCATTACGTTTTTATACAAAGTTATTAAAAATCTAGACAGTCTGACTTGTTGACTTGTCGACATGAACTTAATAATATAATGAGATCTCAGTTAGTTCTGCCAATTTATTCTGTAAATAATCGACCGGTCGATTCTGTAAATAATTATAATAAGTCTGTCGGTTCTGTAAAAAATAATTAGCCGGTCTATTTTGTAAATTATCAAACGGTAGATTCTGTGAATAATCAGCCCGTAGATTCTATAAATAATTAGCCGGTGTATTCTGTTAATAATTAACCGGTTTATTATGTAAATAATCAGCCGGTAGTTTCTGTAAATAATTCGCTATTCTTTGAATAATCAGCCCGTCTACTCTGTGAATAATCAACTGGTCGATTCTGTGAATAATCAGCCCGTAGATTCTATAAATAATTAGCCGGTGTATTCTGTTAATAATTAACCGGTTTATTATATCTACTAACTAACTATCAGCCGGTAGTTTCTGTAAATAATTAGCTATTCTTTGAATAATCAGCCCGTCTACTCCGTGAATAATCAACTGGTCGATTCTGTGCATAATCAGCCGGTCTACTGTGTAAATAATAAGCCGGTGTTTTATGTAAATAATTACCCAGTATATTCTGTAAATAATTACCCGGTATATTCCGTATCACAAATAATGAGCTGGTCTACTCTGTAAATAATCAGTCACTTCTGCAAACTCCGTGAGAACTTAGGTGATTTGAACTGTCACACTATTGATAGCTCACTTCATAGACCAGCTGATTTTCCGAGAACCTTCGAAGCACATAAACGTTGATTTTACCGATCATAGCGACTATCAAGCTGTCACACTACACATCTGCCGATTCATATCGTATCTTCAAGATAAACTACATATCTGATTGACTGTACAGTTCAATGGTTCCTTATCCTACTTTCACGAGTTCTTTAAATAGCTCTAGCTCTACCATAAAGAGCGGGTATAAATTCAGCAAAAACTCACTTTGCCATCGTCTCTAACAAGTTTCTATTAGATTTTCTGCAAAGCCAATATATTCCTGTAAACAAACAAACGTTCCGTATCCACAAATAACAAAACATTATTAGATTCTCATGAAAACAAAAGATGGCTATTTAGAAATAAACAATAGAACGTTTGACCGGATGCACTAATTAAAGAAATGGCAGGTGCAGAATAACATCTTATTTCAATCGTGCTTCGAATCTCTGACTATTCTTAGAATTGATTAGAAAAAACAAGACGGCTATTTCATAAATAAAAGTACCTACCTTTTAACAAGTTATTTTAGCTATAGGAAAGAAAAGTAATTACTAAGGGTCTAAAATAGAGTAGCGTACCTACTAGTAGAGTACCTATTTTAAAGTACTTTTATTTATTAAATAGCTGTCTTGTTATTTCCAATCAATTCTAAGAATAATCAGAGATTCGAAGCTCGATTGAAATAAGATGTTGTTCACCTGCCATTTCTAACTCGTACGGCTTATTAGTCGATTCGTACGAAATTACTCGCCCGAATCGGGCGAATCGTCACTTTTAAATGAAATAAAATTTTGTATAGTTGACTCGCATGAATTTATTTGATTTAAAGGCGAATCGAAAATTAATGAAACACGTAGTAGGCAATTAGCACGTTTTGAATTTTAGGCAATAAAGCCAGGAAAACAAGTCACTGCAAGTACTTACATGCAGTAAGGTGCATAAAATACAAAACGTGCCAATTGCGTAATACGTATTTCCGGAGTTGTCGATTTGCCCATAAATACCGTCGTTCGTCGTCGATTCGCCTGATTCGGTCGAGTAAATTCGCGCGAATCGTTTAATAAGCTGTCTGGGTTCGAAAACAAAATAACACAAAATAAGGTACTTACTGTCTTTTGTGTTGTTTTGTTGGCGAATCCATACGTGTATTACGAATGGTCTAAATATGTTAAACCAAAACCGGGTAAACGTAATACGTTATGTTTATTTTAGAATGTAGGTAAACAGATTCCAATATGAATTTCAGATGAGGAACTGTCTTACTAAATATTAATACGAAAACCAAACATGTTGGCTACAAACGGAGGCTGGGCTTATAATGTTATGCGGGTCGAACAGATAACCTTCTATTTTGTGAAGTTGGTTAAAAATTGGGTCGAGCGCTGGCACTTTTACCTACATAAATAATTATCTTTTAATAATCATGTTTGTACACCTACACATAGTGCTGATTATAGTCTTTACGAATGCAATGTATTTAAGTTTACTTTTATTATTACTAAATCTGCACCCAAGCCTGGATCAGCGGACAGAACTCCGACGGGATCTCATGGCGACTTGGAGAGTGCGATTGTCGCAACCCAGTGCTGGGCACGCCACAATTACGACGGTAAGTCCCCTATTTGAGGAGTGGATTGAGAGGCGCCACGGCTCACCTTCGGCCTCACGCAGTTCTTCACCGGACACGGTTGTTTTGGGAGGTTCTTGTTTCGGGTAAGGCGGGAGGAAGCATCCGGGTGTTACTACTGCGTAGATCGCCCAGAGGACACGGTGGAGCATACGGTGGAGGTCTGCCCGGCTTGGGCAGAGCACCGCCGTGTCCTCTTGGAGGCGATCGGCGGCGACGATCTCTCGCGTCCGGCCCTGGTCCAGGCCATGGTACGGAGCGAGAGTGCATGGCAAGCTGTTACGTCACCTCCTTCTGCGAAACAGTAATGCTCGCGAAGAGGGAAGCGGCGCACGTGATGGGAGAGTCAATATATGCGCTCTCACGGCCCTAGTCGCTGCAGGAGACGCCCTGGGCGTCGGGAATTCCAGTCCGTTTCCCGGCCACCCTAGATGTGCCGAACGGGCGCGCGTGATCGCTTGGACGCGAAGGGTTTGTAGGGAGGGGGTATGCCTATCCAGGTTTTATCCCGGCGTGTGTGTCCACGCGGCGCTGACGTCCTGCACCTGCGCTGATTCCAGATATCTTCAGGACGGCTACTATCTTCCGTTCTTCATGACGTTACCAGATGTACCAATGTTTTTGACGATTTCCCAAAGAAATAATTCCCCGATCTTCCTACTAGGAAGATGACTGATTAATAACACAAGCTTCTTAGAAGTCTTCAGGAAACAATTTACGCTCGACGTCCGGTAAGAACCAAGCCCGGGAGATGTTAGCACCAACTGGTGGACGGAGATACCGTGCTCTCCGGCACACAGGCAACTGAAGGAACCCGGGTGGGTTTTAATCAGCAAAAGTTTGAAACGCCTGCCCTTTAAAAAAAAAACATTTTTTTGAAGAATGAGAAGTAAATAACATTTGCTACAGTTTACTTATTGGTAATGTATTTCCCATAAAGAAACGAAAGAAAATACGTTTCTTTGCAGTACCTTAACATGACGCAGAAAAAGAAGACAAACATAGAACAAGTTGAGAAAAAATATGCGTCACATCCACGCAAAACGGCCATCGATTAGTTCAGCACAATGCCGACCCTATACGAAATTGAGCCCCAGCGCTGCTGTTCAGCAAATATAAATTTACAAACTGACTTGCCTATGTGTAGTCGGTAGGCGTCCATTTTATGGACGATGGTATACGCTTTTCCACATTTCAATCGACCTCATTTCCTGATTGTTGATTGATGACGGTAATAAAAATAAAGCAATAAAGCGCTACTCACTTTCTTTCGAATCCAACTTCGCCATAAAACATAAAACTCATAAGCAGAACCGCGGCACAATGATGTTTACAAAATATAAATAAACCAAGGTGACGCCAGATGTCACTGGCTCTTTATCTGTGGGCGTACGATTTCATCGTGTTAACGTTAAAAATCGTCAGAATTCTGTGTATATAACCTTACCACCATCCCACCGTCACCTACGAAAATAAAGCTAGTCATTTTAGTTAACTATAACTACAGCAGTTTTTCTGCGTTTCAAATGGCCATGAATTTTAATGCTGCAAACTTTTCTAGACAGATACGATCGTTTTACGACGGCACTAGACTGTTTTATATGATATCTATGGGTATATAATATTACTTACATTTATTCGAATCTCGTATTGTATAAAGTTGAAACGTGGATGTCGAAATGTTAATGACCTAATAGTAAAACTACAATTTATACGCACGTAACTAGCTTCTACCCACGACTTCATCTGCGTTAAATTTCTTGTTTTTACATAAAATAATATCCTCTGATATTCGGCACTCCGATTAGTGACAGTATTTTAGGAATCGAATCTACAGGATATTTTTTTAACCAGTGCGCAAACTGTAACCATGAATTCAGCATATCATCCTACAAGCCCCGGCACAGAAAAAATTTCATCGGGTAGGATACAAAACAAAATTATCTGTTTCATAGAAAAGTGCAATATCTACGAGGACAAAATGTATGGACAAGCTGAGATTTTTTGTGTAACCCTCGAAAAAATTCTGCGCTAGGGGTCTAGAATAATCATCATCTGCCTAGCCTTTTCCCAACTTTGTTGGGGTCGGCTTCCAGTCTAACAGGTTGCAGCTGAATACCAGCATTTTACATGAAGCGACTGCCTATCTGACCTCCACAACCCAGTAACTGGGTATTACGACACCCCTTGATAAGACTGGTTGTCAGACTTTCGGGTTGGGGGTCTAGAATGATATGCTGAATTCATGGTTACAGATTGCGCTCCGGTTAAAAATAAATCCTGTATAGTTCCGAAGATTACCCCCTACTTACAAACTCACTTTTACCTTTTTATAATATTTTTAAAGCAAAATGCTGACAACTTTACTAGGAACACATAAAAGTACCGAAGGTCTACCGGATCATCTCGGACACATAATTATGTCATACATTACAGATACATCAGTCATCCATCCTTCTCCTGTTCATATCTCAATTTAAATGGGGTCGGCGCTATTTGTCTCGTTCTTCCATACTTTTTTAGCTATAGCTATCTCGGTAATCACTCCTTTTCATGGCCATATCATCTTTCACACAGTCCATCCACCGTTCATTAAATAAATGTAGATGGCTACATGAGTAGGGAAGACCAAATTTTGGTCTTCCCTGCTCGTGTAGCCATCCACATCCACATTCATACTCAAAACTTTCCTGACGACATGTGCCTAATAACATCAGTCATAGCAATAACACAAACTTCTTTAGTAGGTATAAAATGTGAAGATAAATAAACGATTTTCTATCTTTAATTAAGAAAACAACAAATGCTATTAACAAATGTCAAGGAAGCTACAATGGAATGCGAAGTACCTATCGTACAATAAAAATATTGGGAGGGAAAATCAAACGACCCGTTCAAGAATATCCGCTGGTGTATTTTTAAACAGGCACAGACAATGAGACGATGATCGTTAGGAAACCGGCAAGTCTTAGAAACAAAAAATTGGAAAACAAGAGGCGGCCTGTGTCCAAGTAGTGTTGATTAAACTTAAGCTACAGACAATGTACGTACTTGATATTAAAAAAGGAGAATAGAAAAAACTTTTTCGTTTCCGGATATCGGAGGCACGGACCGACCGTCATAATCGTAAAGCTATTGTTTGCACGTAGTAAAAAGCTTTCTACGGACAGTTTGCGTCGACTGTGAATATAGCGGCCATTGTTGGCACAGCCTTACTTATCGAAATGTTGCCGACGACAGACATTGGACAATCGTAAACAGCTGATGGGTGTGAAACAACAGAATGTTAAGGGGTTCTGCAACGTGAATGGATACCAAATGACAAAATACAGGATAAGTTTTTATTTTTTAAATAGTGCGCAAACTGTAACCATGAATTCAGCATATCATTATAGACCCGCTAGCATTATACATTTTTCGTAGGTTATAAAAAAAAAATCTGCTGTTTCATACATTTTGACCGCGTAGGAATTGTACTTTTCTAAGAAACAGCAGATTTTTTTATATAACAGGCGAAAAATTTCTACGCTAGGGAGTCTAGAATGAATATGCTGAATTCATGGTTACAGTTTGCGCACTACCTATTTAAAAAATAAAAACTTGTCCTGTAGGTATAAGCATTGAACGGTGTCTAGGTAAAACGCATCCTTAATTTTTTGGGAAATCATCAAATAGCTTCTCCCGCTCTGGGTGGAGCAGGAGGGCGTGTCAGACTTTTACTGACTAAAACCCACCCGTGTCCGTTACAGACTATTGATCACAATCTGATTTTTTTTAAAGATTTTACTAATCTATTGCTTCAAATGTTCGAAAAAGTTGTTTGCTCAGCACCGTTAATAACGCAATGAATGTTGTTGAACTGTCAAAATGAAATTCATTACTAATGTTAGTATGTTACCCCGTCGGACGTGTACTCGTACAGCGAGGGTTGGTTCGAGGTGGCTGAATTCCTAGAAGGACTTGGTCTCGAGACCTTACCCTAGCAATGGGTCAGTACAGGTTAAACAAAAAAAAAGTACTAAACGATTTTGATCATTTAATTTCGTATGCGTTTATTTAATCAAATCTAGTCTCTCTAGTTATTATGGATGAATGCGGTTGTATCTATTTAATATATTTAATTTTATCTGAGTCCGAGGCTCTTCGAGGAATTTTTGGATGAATTTCTAATATGTACGAATGTTTAACATGTATCACGGCAAAACGACTGAGCATCTGGCATTCGAGGTCATAACATTCTTTTTTACGAAACGAATTTGAGCAATTGCCTCGAGTCGCGATTCTAACTGAAAACTTGCAAAGTTACAAACTATTCACCTAACCCAAAAAGATACACTGTTAAACCCGAGGTTACACATTTAAACCCTTCTGAAGGTCAGTGTGTTAACTATTAGTTTAATAAATACTTAATTAAATACCTACATGATAATTAAGAATGTATTAATGATAATTAACATTCAGGTCTTGAAGGTCGATCGTCGAAGTTATTTATAAACATCCGTCATAGTCAATTTGAACGGTTAATTTTCTGTTAAAATAAGGTTTATGGTCTCTCTCATAAATTCAATGATAATGTCAAGATAATATCAACATCTGCTCACCTTTTTCTGGCAGGATCGATTCGGCTAAATTAGTTGTTAATCTGCAACAAAAATAATAATTAGTGTCAACATGAGATTATAGTGAACAGAGATAGAGATACAGATTGTAAAACTACATTTCCATAATAAAAGAGCTCGGTAATTTGCTACGTGACGTCTACACCAGTTCTACACCGCGTCTACGCCTGGCCTACGCTGGCTACGTCTACCTCATCGCCTACGCGCTACGCCACTTCGACGCTACGGCAGTGCCTACAACATTCAGCGTAGCCGCGTAGGCATTACTTTAAGAAATAAAAGACAAAACAATTTCTTGAGTTAGCAAAATGCTAGATAGCTCCCATAAAATAAAAGAGAATGACTATCACAAATCAAATTATCCTACATTGTAATATCAAAGTGGATTTAGCTTTCTATTAACGACGCGATGTCAACGACCGTCTTTTTGCCTTTTTTCTTCAATGTGTAAGAATTAAGGAGGCTTAAGATTTTTCTTAAGAACATTTTGTAAGCATTAGAACTTTAGACAGAAGATCCTAGTAGAGATCTCTAGAGCATTTCTTGTGGATGTTTTCATAAACACTTTAAAGTCAGTTATTCTGACAATAATTTGCTGATTAAAATCAGCTTTCCCTTTCCAATTTACATCTTATTCATCTGGCTGACATGTGGCACAGAGATAATGAGATACCACGGTTTTTATGGCAAGTGGGAGAGGTGCCAACTGACGAGTTTTGGCAATTTTTTGGAGATCGTATGTTTCAATACGATCTACATTTGAAACATGTAGGTCTATCATTTAAATAAATTTCGTACACTATTAATATTAAGGTCAAGCCTTTTGAATGTTATTTTAGGGGCAGATTTTGTACGTTACCCATCGGAACCCGATATCTCCGAAACTACGGTATTCCCGCCTGAAATTCATAAAATTTGACGAGTTGTTCGTTACGGGTCGTTAGTCCAAAAGTGACAACCAGTATTAGTAAGGAGTATCGTGTTACCCAGTAACTGTGTTGTGGAGGTCAAAGAGACAGTCGCTAGATGGCATTCAACTTTATCCGTCTAGACGGGAAGCCGACCCCAACATATTAAGAAAAAGCTAGTGTGATTGATTTTTTATTACCTTAGATGGATTGCAAAGTTCAGTGAGTAATTTTGTGTACTTTTATGTTTTCCTTCCTAGTATTTTTTTGAGATAAATAATGTCGACCGAAACTGTTATGTTTCATGGCCAAACTGCCTAATAAAGAGATAATAACATTATCATTTTGTGGTAGGTATGTAACGATTACTGATTGATATGGCTTTGTAAGATAAAACTTAATGTTATCGTTGTGTAATGATGAATTAGGAAGTTTTATTTCATCGTGTTTATTGTGATATGGCTTTAGGTAATTTTATAGGTAGGTACACCCAGTGGCAGTTCCAAGATTGTACTTTGAGGGTCCCACCCCCAAACTACAATCTTGGGCCTGAACCAGCTGATGGTATTTTGCAACAAAGTAAACACTAAAAAGCACACAACATTTTATTTTTCTTTACGCGTTACAAGCTTCCTCGGATTACTTTTCAAAAATTCCTCACAGTAAGTACATAAAACAAAAAACAGAAAAAGAAATGGTTGTACTATGTTTGTTCCGTCTAATCACCGATTTTGACGGATCTTTCGCTGGCAGTTGAGGCTGGATATAAGAAGTAATATAATCATACCTACTGTATTGTCCTGGTGGCACGTTACCATGGGATTCCGACATCCACGCAGAAGCTAGTACTTATTAAGTTAAAGATAATTGATGACAATTGTACCTTAGTATGCTTGCTAAAAAGTGCAATTACAGTAATATCAATTTCACTTTAAGATTTGTCACGGAAGAACATAGAAGCTTTTGAGGGGGCCTTGAGCCCCCTAGCCGCATATCTCTGTTTAATCCTTCAGGGATTGCAAGCCAGATGGTATAATAAGTTAAAATTCAAACAGAGTCCACTCTCCAACCCAACCTACAAGACCACAAGACCTACAAATTAACTACATTTTCTGTTAAATGTTTTAAAATAGGTTGGATGTAGCAACGTAGATTAAATTGCTTTACTGCCGTGCTCAGGAGTGAAGGACCAAAGATTAAACGATGTTATACGATCCATACACGTGGCTTCGAAAGTTGCAATATAGGTCATGATAATACGCGTTATACCAGGATATACCTTTCGTATCAACCGTTTCACTGAGAATAGACTGCACTAACTATACCCGAGGGTAGAAAACCGATACACGTGTATACTAGCGACCTTGGTGAAGATATTGCTTTACTCTGCTTTATACAGGGTGGCTGGGGCATCGTAGAGCAAATAGTAACCATGGACTTAGTACTGTTAAGGCTGTTTCCCAAAGAGGACCTTATGTTGTAATCACATTTGAACTATCAAGGGGATTTTTAATAACCCTTAAAACATTTTAGCATAGCTTTTTTGTTTCGGAAGAAATCAATTAGATGACTGGCGCGAGTCTGTTAACACGTAAGCGTGGAATAAACGAAATAATCTGTGAATACATGCATAAGAGTGTTTTATTGTTAAATTCCGGTACAGAGAGCCCCACTGGCCCTCACAATACCTACATGATTCTAACCTCAACGTTGCTATTTTTTTTTGTCTGTAATTTAAAAAAGAATGCTGTTCCATTCATTTTGACCGCGAAGGCATTGCATTTTTCTATAGAACAGCTGATATTTTTTAATAACCGGTGAAATGTCTCGCCAGGAATCTAGCTATCATATGCTGAATTAATTACGCTTTGATGTCTCTGCCAACCTGTATTATGCAGAGTAAAGCAATCATATCTTCATCAAGGGGGTTATCTGCCAGGGGTGCGGGTTGTTCGAAAGAGATACCGTTGCCCCTGGCACACGGGCAACTGAAGGAACACGAGGTTTTTTTTTTGAGGGTGAGAATTCATCAAATAACTTCTCCCGCTCTGGGTAGAGCAGGAGGGGCGTGTCAGACTTTTACTGACTAAAACCCACCCGTATTTCCTCAATTGCCTGTGTGCCAGGGACCATGACGGTATCTCTTTCGAACAACCCGGGTTTTAGTCAGTGAAAGTCTGACACGCCCTCCTGCTCCACCCAGACCGGAAGCAGTTATTTGATGATTTGCCAACCTCAAAAAAAAAGAATTTGAACACGAGTATTGGTTTGTCCTGCCACTCTGTATATTATCTATACTAATTATGTAAATTCAAATTGTCTAAGGGGCCTGTGCCAGTTGGCTTTGGGGCCCCTTTCAAAAGTCCGGGACCTTTTAATCCCGTGATATGTCAAGGACATTTAAAAAGTAATAATAATCCTTTATTTTAATTATGTATTATGAACACAGGGATAACTCGTAGATACAAGGAAAATTTTGACAAAATCCGGTCTTTTTTAACGGTTTTCCGGAACTCTGTTCGAGGAACGGAGTACCCACATGTTGGAATCGAGTTGATAACAATTTCATGTGATTGTTTGTTATGTCGGTACTCCAAAACATAAGCAGGAAAATTGCTTTATTTCCAAGAATATCTACCAACTCGTTATATTAAAAAAAAACTAGGTGTTCATGGAAATGTATTAATTAGCCTTTACCGGATTTAATACCTTTTGAAGGCCGAAATAACGTTATAACGATGGTAAAAATGTTCGAGAGAATTCTTGTTTATTCAACCGTTTAAGGGTCTTAAGAGATTAATTAATTTTAGTTGTGAACATTTCGATGTTTATAAAATAGTACATTATGGTACAAGTGTATAAGGTTGGTGATTACCGCTGAGGCGCCATTGAGACCCGAGCCGTCAGGCGAGGGTCTTAAGAGATCCGAGGACGGTAATCATAAATAGACACGTGTATCATACGACGTTTTTCAACACACTTGTTAAGAAAATAATACTAAAGAATCATTTTGTCCTTGGAGTTTTTAGGTAGTAAACTTTCCATAACGTTAAGGGCTTCACATCTTATATCGGGCGGTGTTACAACATAAATAATTTTCTTCATAACTTGTAGTCATTTTAATGAATAAATAACTATAATTTCCACGGTGAAAACGAGTTGAGATTTTTTTTTTTTGCCAATGGCGGGAAAAAGTAATCACTTTTCCAATGCGCGCGAATCTAACAATGGCGATCGGCCTTATACTAAGGCCGCATTCCGAATTAGAAAAATAACGAGCGCTCACATCGATATTTTGCGTTCCGAGTTAGATATCACGATTCTGACAGCTAAGAACCGTCATGTTTGTCATCAATACGGAACGCTCGTGATCGCGATAAAAGTGTTGCACTCAAAGTTAAAACATATATTCACCATATTAAACTTGTATACACCACACATTTTTTCTTCTTAGATAGTAGCACTATTTCAAATAAATCTAAATTAACTAAAGATTCGATGTGACTTAAAACAAAACAGCACAGACAAGATGGCTTATGTCATGACGTCATCTATGACGATTCGCGGGACGTCGTGCGTGAGCGCGGTCAAATCGATATTATTGTAACTCGGAACGTGGCCTTAAAGAATGACGTTTCTTTTTTTTTGGTTTTCGCGGATAGGGCTTTAGCCACGTACAAAATGGGGAATTCAAAGTTTTCTTTATTACAACAGAAAAAAACAAAAGTTATATTTGAGTGAAAGTTTTATTTATTAAAAACGTACAAGTTGAAATTATCTATTTAATTACGAAGTTGCATGAAATGAGCAAGCAATAGGTATATTAATCTATTTGTACTATTGAGCACGACCTTTTTTGTATCGAAATTTTTTAAGAACAAAGCAACTCAACCAATAAAAAAAAAGCTATAACTCACTAGTGAATAATATTAATGAAAAAGTCACAGTTTGATAATAGGTGTCATTATGTGCCTAATTGCGGTGAAATTAGAGCCATTTTATGAGCAAGTGTGTTGAAAAAATTATTATAATAAGATATGTTTAATCTCGAAAACCACATTTTGGAATAGGTGAAACGCGGAACCTATAAAACTACGTAATTAAAATATATTCCAACAATTTAAACACAGAACCGAAAGACAACAGCAAAAGTTATAGAATCTTAAACTCAGCTTATTATAACTTAAACTCATCTATAATATTACAAATTGTTCTTGTAAGAAAAAATAATAAGATATTGATCATCGACTATACCTAATGATAACTAGGGTGGACACGGATAGGTAGGATATTAAGTTATCTTGGTTTGGGTACTTCATGGCTCCAACACAATCACAGAACTTGACTTGCCTAAAGAGCTTATTACACTTGGCTGAATTTAGTCATCTAAATTCAGAAGAAATTCAGAATTCAGAAAGAATTCAGAATTTAGTCAAGTGTAATAAGTTAATAACACTTGACTAAATTCAGTAACGACCGAATTAAGATAGCTAAATTCAGCCAAGTGTGATAAGCGCATTAGGCGTATTTATATTGTAAACTATATTTTTTACTTGAAGTTGCAAACACTATTCTTTTTAAATACATGAATGAATTTCTAATAAGAACAAGGAGAAGCGTTGCAGAACCCAACATCATATAAATTGATTGACTCGTGATAAATGGTCCGAGTATTAAATCCCGATAGTCAACAGATCAGGGGCCTAAGTCTACTAATTTATAAACGTTACAATGGTCTCTCAATGGTGTGTTTTTGACAGTTTTTGTATGGCAAATCTGTCAAAAACTTACCATTGAGAGACCATTGTGACGTTTATAAATTAGTAGACTTAGGCCCCTGGTGAGTGCTCTGTAATTTAAATGTATCATCTTTCGCAACCGACTGTCAATATGAAACGAAACAGCTTTCGTTGATTTAAACAGAATCGAAATTATATAAATAGCGAGTTAACCACAGCGTAGATGTTTGAAGCAGGGTTGTTGCGTGTATCAGCATCAGCATCCGCGGATTATCATCATCAGCAACAAACAATTGATGCTGATTTTTAATGCTGATATTTCGATGAATGATTTTTTATGTCGTTATATAGAAGACCAAAAACCAAACCAAACTAATGTTTGTTTGTACTTGTAAGTATTTTGTTATCAAAGATAACATTTTTTTTTTTAGTTTATATAATAACTTGTCTTTGATATATTCCAATAATTCCAAAAATATTCATTCAACATTTGCTTATAATTTTCTAGTAAGATTTTTTATTTAAATAATGTATTGTATCAGAATCAGCACCGGCTGATATTGGTCTGAAAATATCAGCATCAGCATCCGCTGATACACTAAAAACCTGCATCAGCAACAACCCTAAAGCAATTGACGAACGTAACGTAACCAGTACCCACATGTTAACCCCCTGGCACTGGGAATACTGTGGAATGCAGCCCGTTTCCATTACTGATACAGTAGTATTTTCTTTATCTCTGAGAGACTGACCATATAAGCTTGTATATCCTTTATGGGACATAAGTCTCACATACGTCGCTATACGAAGAGCCGTAAAGGTCAAGAGAGAGCGTGGCAGTCAGTAACACCCTTGATCACGGTCCTAGAAGACAGGTACTACATAAAATCTGTCAGTTTTAAGCCGACATTGCTTATCTACCTCATCATCTGCCTAGCCTTTTCCCAATTCCGTTGGGGTCGGCTTCCAGTCTAACCGGATGCAGCTGAATCCCACCACAACCCACCTATCTGACCTCCATAACCCAGTTACTGGGTAATACGATACCTCTTGATAAGACTGGTTGTCAGACTTTCGGGCTTCTGACGACCCGTAACGACTGTCAACAAATGACAGCTGCTCAACTACCTATTGAAAAAAAATAAACTAGAAGATGGAACTATTTAAGGGACAAAGAACCGGTTCAAATGTGAGCTAAGCTGTTAAGGGGACACTTTTCGCGAGCTCGAACTCACTGGTGGGCCTGGCTAAAAATCACGCTGTCTCACCAGGCTTCGTATCCGACAGAGATAGTATCAGTGATGAGCAGTTAGACGCTAGTCTACTCACACAACATTATTGAGTGAGATACAGGAGCAATTTATAGCAACACATTCGCAAAAAAATTAGGAAAAGTCCTTCGGAAGATCGGGTTTTATGAAAAAACCACGGCATAAATCAATTACCAATAAAGTTTATTGAACTTATCGATAATTGAACTTTGTCGGTACCGACTTGGTTTTGGAGATTTTACACTTCTTTTATTACTTAAACACGCCCAAAGTTAGGTTAAATTAGCAAGAAAAACGGATCTTTGTTGGCTCATAACTTTTTAATGGCTTTTTATTTTAGTATTCCGTTTCCGTACCGACAATATTAATAATGAGACAAAACCATACCATGTTTAATTTTTGATGTACATAGTCAAACAGTGGAGTAAAACCCTCCCGAAGTTTGTATGGAAAAAATGTGGACTTGTTTCACCTTAAGACGATGATCGACATGAGCCTTGACTGCGAATTATAGAGGTTCTACTACATATCCTTAACTGTCCTGTTTGTAGTCCTTAATTTTCGTCAACTCAATTTATAAGAAGAAATTATTTAGTAAATCATGATATTCTATGAATGCAAATTAATGAAATGCACTGACCCCAGCATGGTTTGACCAGACTCGATTAATCGAATAAACCCTGAGATTATTATCAAAACCTATTCCTTCCCTTTAATGACTTGGGTAATTCGTAGAACCCTCTTCAATAATGACTAACATCAACAAGATACTTTCCCTATACAGGGTAAGTTTTTATCCAGTGCGCAAATTGTAGCCATGAATTCAGCACATCATTCTAGAACCCCTAGCGCAGAAATTTTTCGCCGGTTGTACAAAAATAATCTGCTGTTTCATAGAAAAGTGCAATACCTACGCGGTCAAAGTGTATGGAACAGCTGATTTTTTTTTGTGTATCCGACGAAATTTTTTTGCGCTAGGGGGTCTAGAATGATACGCTGAATTCATGGTTACAATTTGCGCAGTGGATAAAAACTTTTCCTGTATTTGGAGAAAAGATAATACTAACTACTCATTAAAAACAAATGTAACAACATTTTAACCTCACAAGTCTTCACTTGGCATTTCATAATATAATCTTAAACCGTGCCAAGACGAAGACAGTCTTTTATGATTTTCCTGAAACAGTGACGTGCGTGACGTCACGTGCAACAATAGGCGTGCCAATTTGTCAATGAACGGCGCAAACGCACGACATGGCGGCCGCAAGATGGCGGCGGTGAAAGTGGCCGAGGTGGCCGATGGTCGCTGCCGTCGGCGTCGCCTCGTTAAATCTTTGCACAACCTGTTCTAACTGTTATAACTAATACTAGGCTAATTGCTCGCTTTTGAAGCTCCAGTATGTCTGTTAAGTTGGACAGTTTCAAGCTAGTTGTAACGCTGTTTAATTTAGTATGATTTACAAAATTAGGTGCATGCTAATTGTAAAACTTTATTTTCTTCATATTCATTCAGTTAATCGAATTGTATTCATTACACAACCACCGATCTACTCCATTTAATTTCTATATAAATTTGACCTGTTTTGCTAAAATATGTCAGTGCTAGAATAAATTATGAAGATACGTCGATTTTGGCAAGGAGGAATAATTCGAGGATGATATAATAGAAATACAAGCCAATGTCAACGAATATTGTTTGATAAAGCAATCCATAACGCTGACCCTGATCGTAGATTGAGGCCGCGGGCGGTTTCGCAACGCGCGCCCGCGCAGCGCATCCGGAACTAGCATCGCTACAAATTGTATCACCTACATACATGATCACGCGAACTATTGTTGCAGGGAGATTAATTTCCTGTTTAATAATATTATTATAATACATTACATAAATTCTGTTACTAACCTAACTACCAATGTATATCTAGAAATGTTTATTACACCAATTGGTACTTATCGAGGGCCTAATAAAGCTGAAGCTGACCATTTCAAGGAAGACCGTAACGAAACGTTACGTACCTGCCTGTTAAGTATGCATAAAAAGCAGTGTAATATATATGCAACAAGTATTTAGCTAATAAAACTCGATGGAAGCTGCCAGCAACACTTTCATTTGTTTGGAGTTATAACTGTGAATGTATGTAGATGAACGTCAGTATTTATTTTCATTTCGTGTGAATGACAATTGCAAACAGTGCGTTGTGGATAATTGTGTTAAACATACATTGGTGGTCATAAATTACGTCTCTATATAACACAACAGACTTAACGTGATTACATGCTTTTGTACTCACTTTAATGGCAAATCAATTAACCCTTACAAAGTAGAAGAACAGTGATTCTGTTACGGTCAATGGACAGCCAATAACAGAACTGTTTATAAAACATATTATCGAGTTAAGTCTGACCTGAAACATCGATAACTTCGTTGCTCCCGGCTATGGAAAACGTTAAAGGTACCTACTATGTAAAGTGCGCCTAATATAATTCCTAAAGATACCTTCCCTTTATTGTCTACAGTAAACTTTCTGTAGGCTCCGGCCTCCGGTCGACGTCAAAAGACTTCGATAATTGCTTTACTGTTATGAAATGAGTTCATTTTTTATTTAAAGGCAAGTTTTATATTCAAAGGATCGTCAAAAGAAGACTTGAAATCAGCTTGATAGACAATACTCTTAACGTATTCATTTGAAAGCTTATATAAATTGGTCTGTTTTACATAATTAATATGTTTAAGAGACCAATTTATACAAGAGATATTATCTCTTGTCTTCTGACTGACTCAACACTACCCAGAATTTTTCCTTTCGAATAACATGGTCTGGTAAAAACCTTACGTACTTTCCGGATTTTAATAAATACAAGTGGTCTTCAAGGGTCAATCTTCGGCCCTTTACTGATTTAAACTAAAGCATAGTTTTAAATTTTACATTTTGCCATATATAATGACTAAACTACTAGTAGCGCTAGCTCTGGATAAATTGAAGAAGGCTCCCAATAAAATTTTGAATGATTATGATCCCGAGGACAACAACAATAGTGTCAACATGTATTCAAGTTGATTGACTCCATATTATGCTGGAATCATCTTGACAACCAAAGCTATTACCATATGAATGTATGACGTGTATAATAAATATTGAACATTATTGACTTTGGAACTGTGTTTAAATATGTTATTACATTCGGAAAGGGTACGGTTACGATAGTTTCAGGTGTAAAAATCATTTTTCACACGTTTTATGAGACAAAACCCAGAATCCTCGAGACTTGCGAATTAATGGGCATAAATCAGACAAACGTCGGTTCTTGCGATGAATTATTACGAATCATGGACGCGTGTAAAGCAATCTTGCTCAATTACTGCCGAACGCCTAACCTTGCCAGTTTGTGAGGATGTGACGTCATGGGCCCCGATAT
Source organism: Polymixis flavicincta (assembly GCA_949987655.1). NCBI lineage: Eukaryota > Metazoa > Arthropoda > Insecta > Lepidoptera > Noctuidae > Polymixis > Polymixis flavicincta. The sequence continues at coordinate 6,752,506 of OX465177.1, read as the reverse complement.
CACAATGTCTGTTTCCTTTTACATTGTGACTATTGATTACCGTATAAGCGCCAATTTTACAATATTTGGACATTCGACTGGAGCAGTTTACATCAAGGTTAAGACTTTATGATGTCTATCTGCAATTTCAGCGAATGCCGAATTTGGAATTCCAAGGTCAATGGCAAATAACTTGTGTTACAATAACTTTAACATCTATGAGAGCAGATTTCATTACTATATTAGCTTAGCGTAAATTAATACGCGGAATCATTCAATCAATTCAAATCTACAGTATCAACAAATAATCCGATAACCTAGCGACCTAACTCGGTGTGGAATAGGACGATACGAGCGTGAGCACCGAGACAAAGTCGAGGACATTAACCTCCAGCTATCAGCTGACGACATCGGTCCAACCGCAAGAAATTATCTTTCACGCCATATTTCGGTCGTTCACTGCCTCTGCCCTTCGTCACGGAAACAAGTGACATTCTGCCAACTACGACAAAGGGCCTCCCAAATATATTTTCATCGTTCGACATTCTCATGAGTTTGATCTTCCGACCCAACTCAGCGATCTTTCGATTCATTTACTTCTTCATAATTATCAAATTAACTCTTTGTTTTAAACAAGCATCCAACACATTTAATAACATCAAGAACATTAATTAAAATACAGACATCGAACTGCAAGCGTGATTCACAAAAACTTCCGGTTACTCACGTTATTTTGGGTGTTTGACCCGTTTATTCAGGAGCATTCTTCGAAATTCATCTCCGATAACCAAGATTTATCCAACATTCCTACGCATTTGGGAGACGTCTTCCAATATTTCAACATTAACTACTAATAAATCTTGTCAGAATGGATCCAATTTATCATAACCAATCTGGGGTTTGTTATTATTGCTTTGATATTGAGGTGGCCTATTTAGTGGTAGATTTTTCACGTCCTTCGTGCAGTGTCATTGACTACGCGCCGCTTGCGCATGTTCAGGTACGCGCGCAAATATCGCGACCTAGTTTGTTGGCGCAGACCGACCGCCCCAGCTCATCGCGCATGGCATCCTTCTATAAATAGATGTTATGTTGAGAAAGCACGACCAACATCATATCACGTCGTTCTTTCGTCGCCTCTCTGTCTATCTTTAATATTGGTCCCAAGTTCCGAATCTTATGTTACATTTTCGATGTCCCCGTACGAATCTCAGCTTTAACCGGTATTAGAATCGTCATCGAATAATCGAAGTTGTCCTTGTCATACATTTATGGCTTACTTTTCCTGTTATTTTATTCTGAAAAATAAGTTTACGAGACTTACATATATGTCATTGTCATGAAATATTAGCAAAAATGTTCCTCGTTCTCCAAATCGTATATCTTCCTAACAAAAAGTAGCGCTGTCATGCTCAAAATTAAGTGTTTTTTGTATCATAAGAAGTTAATATAAATCCATTTCTCGTTAGTCATCTCATCCATTCAAATTATAGAAAGTTTTATTTGGGTGAGAGCAGAACTTTGAACAATTGTTCCGTCGTTGCCGCCTACTTCAAACTTATTCGTCGAGGTGTGGTGTTGGTTGCGTCAACAAAAAAAAAATCAACTGTGTTTATTTATTGCTGAAACACATTTATAACGATTTTTTTTAGCGTCGGGAAAATGGTTAACAGATTGAACGGAATCGTGAGAGCTCGAGTGTCTGGTGACCAAACGCTCTTCTGCGATGTCGAAACTTCTCAAGTGGGCACACTCGTAGAGCACGATTTAAAAACCCGTCCCCGAAAGCCTTGAAGCACTTGGCTACTTGCCACGCCCATTTGAGGAGCTGGCTACCATTTCAGCCGACCAGTTTTGTCAAATTAACTTCCTAATTAGAAAATGGTGTTCCAATTGTTTATCGTTTCCTACAGCCATGTCTTTTGTTCAGTACTGCACATTCCATATTTCATAATTTTCTATCTAACAAAGGCCAGATGTTCAACACTCGCTGATTAAGGAACAATAAAGTTGCTCATCGCCACTTCCGCATACGTAACCGTCTTTATCAAGATAATGGCATTGAAACATGCTAACACAGTAAACATTTCCTTATTTTAAGTCAGGCAGCGGCAGCGATCGCCTATTTCAGATCGTCGCTGATCGTGGCATATCACAGCTCCACTTCTGCGTTAACTTTTGACAAAGTTCGCATTAACCAGGAGCATTACTAACGAAAGCCTCCGCGAGCAGGCATCGACCGCGACGTCGGCTAACGGTACACGTCTTTCGAACTACGTTCAGCTCCGTGCCAATCGTGGCGAGAAGCGAATCCAATTATTTGCACTAACTTTTTTTAAGAAATAGATTTTATTAAAAGCACGACACCGCAATCCGGTTTCTGTCCACGTATGCGCTCTCCTCAGAGGAGTCTCGGCATTACCTCGCGAGAGTCGGAGGGACGACGCCAACTCAGGCACGACGACGGACGTAGCGCGACCAGCTCCAATTCACTGTCACCAATTCACCACAAAACAAACTTAAGTCACTTCGATAGCGCTCCTCCGAAGCGTATCATCCAGTTTTTATAGCAACTTCCAAGAGTTTTTAAGGTTATTCAAAGAGAACACTCGAATTAAGAGACGGCCAAAAGCGCTTTTGCGAGCGACAAGACGTCCACACACGGGCGAGGCTCGAGGTAGACTGAGTCAAGTAGGTACTGTCCCCGGGCGGGTAGAGGGGGGGCGAGGTCTCATTCGCTCTCGCAATCACGTCCAAGCTGGGGACGCGAGCGAGTCGCGAGGCAGGCCGAAAGGTAACGAAACGAGCCGAAGAGTACCCGCTAATCCCGCTATCACCGCTAGGCATGACGGGAGATCGCAGGGGCGTGCACGTGCGTGCAGCCGACAGCGACGACTTGCGACCACCAGTGCATCAGGACCCTTGGCATAAAAGGACATTGACACATATTTCGTGTGACTGTATTGAAAAGCAACTATAATCCATTGCAAAAAGAACTGAGACTGGCCCGCATTGCAGACACTGGTATAATGACAACAAAAGTATATAGTGACAACATTTTGTAACAATTTTCTTTTTGGCAGAATGTTTTCCTCGACAACAAAGTAAATTTTGCCATTATTTTGAACGGTAGTGTTTCCGTTTGATACTTTTGATAATTTTATAACTCTTTGTCTTTCGTAACTTTGTTGTTCGAACATAGTTTAATCTTCGCTCTCCGGATAGGGTTATTATAGCGACACTGCAGATAGTGTTATTATATCCTTATCCTTACTAATAATATTATAAACGCGAACGCGATGTTTGTTATTATTTCACGCAAAAACGACTGAATGGATTTGGATGAAATTTGGCACACAGATAGATTATAACCTAGATTAACACATAGGATACTTTTTCTCCCGGTAGTACGTTCCCGCGGGATAATTTCCCACTTCTACGTGGGCGAAACCTTGGGCGGAAGCTAGTGTGTTGTAATTTCGGCAAGAGTGACAGTCTGTGTTTGATACTGAAGCAGAATATCTTCAACAGTATATCGTACAGTATAAAAACAAATCCGTTATGTAGCAATCAAACACGCAACAAAAACTTGAACATGAAGCAAATTTCTCTGCGCGCTGCGTTTTTGCACAGTTCACGGTTGAATCGCGTTCCGCGGTATTGCCAGGAAACTCGTTACTTATCCCCGAGTGCCCGAGTGAGAGGGTGACGGACTACCACACTTGTATAGCGTCAACTCTTTTTAACACTTAATAAAATCTTGGTGATGGTTGATGTATTCCGTCGACTTTCTTCGCTATCGCCGCGTTCGCACAACTTTCCGATGTCATTGTTCTCTGAACACGTGGGAAGGTTTTGTTTTTGTTCCACTTCCATTTGATTTTCTGGTCTTTATGACTAACTTGCATTGTTATTAAATATTTTATCAAAACAGTTGATGGCTTTTGTCCTGCTTCTTTGGAAACGAGGGGAAATTATGTGTATGGTATGAGCCTTGAGAGTTTTAGAGATTTTGGAATATAGGTATAACCCCGATGAATTTTTGGAAGCTTAAATTTTGAGACGATGAGAAAGCGGGATGAGCTGGACAAAACATACAATCACGTGAACCCTGGTGGATTGAAGAAGCTGGAAGTCATGGGGGAGGCTTTTCCCTGCACATGCAATCCCTCATTGGTGATTTTGTGAAAATTGAATTATCAATGCTCTACTTAAAATATTATTGTACACACAGTGATCACGTCACGCTTGCAATCAGCACCCTAATTGCGTAACGCACGATTAATCATAATCGATTTCAATTTGACAGTTCAACAGTATTAATTGCGTTATTTACGTTGTTGAACAGACACATTTTTCGAACATATGAAGCAATGGTTTAACAATCTGTTTCACAGCGAAACAGATTATGATGAATCGTGAGTTACGCAATTAGGGTGCAGGTGGCACTGGCTTTAAATAGACGTACAATGACGTGCTGCATTATTGAATTTAAAAGGTAACTGTTTTAATGGTTGAGAAATTAAGAACTTAATTAGAGGAAACTTTAGCATACCTACCACATTACAAGAGAATTACCTAACTACCAATAGGTTGATTTTCCAATGAGAGCTGAATTTTAAGTAAAAATTACGCCCAACCCTCTGTCAACATGTAGATAAGTAACGAATGACATCATTATCATCCTAACGTTTGTAATCGTCAATCACGAGTTCACAACAATGCAATATTAACGTGGAAAGACACGTGACGTGTTTGTGTACAAAACACGGGCTTACTACGAGTGGAGTAACAACTGACGATCGCGTCACACACATGAAAAATTGTGAAGACAAAATATACATGCATAAATCAAGTGTTTCCTCTTATTTTTTTTTATTTTTTTTTTATTTTTTTTGACTGCTTACTATTGTTACAACTATTACTTACGATTGTGAGAAAGGCTCGCTAACACTTATATTTATATATAAAACCAACTGTCAAATGGCAAATAGAAGAGAGAACTAACGTTTAGACGGTTTATGAAGATATTTTCCGAGAATTGCTCTCGGGGAAATATAGATCACGACCTTGCGACTGGGACTGGCCTATTTAATTAGCGACGAGTCTACATAGCTCTGTTTATGTTATTCAGAGATAGATTTCGCAAGGAAAGATATACGATTATAACTAAATATTATTGGTGTTTCTTCAGGAATTCGTTTGCAGGTTTCCTTCCTGAAAATACGTCCTTCGCGTTATTTGGCTTCGGTAACGTTTGCTAATCTGTGTCATCGCTGGCATCATTTAAATTCTTACGCGTGTGATTTTCTATAAAGATAGCCGCTTACGGTAAGTTCTTTATCGTTGTTGACACAGTTACATACGTGCTAGTCAAAAACAAAATAACACGATACATTTTGCAAAACATTCTAAAAGAGTAACTAAGTATGGAATTTCGTTCCCGTTCTTCTCAATACTAACCTCCCTTTTTGAAGGAAAGCGCTTAAATACATTCATTTTCTTGTATTTTTTTACGTTCAAAGGTGCCTATAAAAGGTCTAATTAAAATAAAACAAAAAAAAAAAATCCGTTTGGTCAACCATCTATAAATAACTAGCTTTTGCCAGCGAATTCGCCCGTGTCGAGGTCAGTGTATTTTAAGTACAATTATAATATATAGGTACTATACCTTCCTCTTGGCCTTGAATCACTTTGTTAATGTAAACCGCGTCAAAATCCGTTGTGTACTTTAAAAGATCAAAGCTTATAGGCACGAAAAACTTATTCAAGCCACCCGTTGGCGCCACTTTGACAAGAAGTCTACTAGTTCGACAATGAACTTATAATGTGTGATGTCATTCGTTTCATTCATTTGTTTACCATTCAGTCTGTAGGCGCTTTGCCACTTGAAAGGTGCCCGGACCTGACGCGTCAGTGCTGCCAGAAAACCCTCATTAGCTTTGGGTTTTTTTTTTGGTGGGAAATCATCAAATAACTTTTCCCGCTCTGGGTGGAGCAGGAGGGCGTGTCACACTTTTTCTGACTAAAACCCACCCGTGTTCCCTCAGTAGCCTGTGTCCAAGGGGCTGCGGTATCTCTTTCGAACAAACCTGCACCCCTGGCAGGCATGGGCCCATGCGGGCCCCATCACTTTGTGCTGACATCTCTTTGAGGCGCGCGTGGAACACAACGCGCCGTCGACTTCGGCTTGGTCCTTACCGGAGAGCGAGCTACCCATTACTCGCCGTCCGCAAACTCACGCCTACGGTGGCCGGAAATCAGCCTGGGATTCCCGACGCCCAGGGCGTCTCCTGCGGCGGTTAGGGCCGTGAGGGCGCATATACTGCCTCTCCCTCACGTGCGCCGCCTCCCTCTTCGCGAGCATTACTGCTTCGCTGAAGGAGGTGACGGCTACCCATGCACTCTCGCTCCGTACCATGGCCTGGACCAGGGCCGGACGCGAGAGATCGCCGCCGCCGATCGCCTTCACGAGGACACGGCGGTGCTCCGCCCAAGCCGGGTGGACCACCACCGTGTGCTCCACCGTGTCCTCAGGGCGAACTTCGCAGTGGAAACACCCGCGCGTTTCCTCCCTTCCTCCCGCCTTATCCGAAACAGGAACCTCCCGAAACACATTAGCTTTGGGTGGAGTAACAATCGTAGTTACTATATTTACGTCAACCGTGTCAAGTGGCGCCACCTATCACCGCAACAAACGTTACACACGTTCGGAATTTATAATCAACGCGTCACTTTCCTCAATGCCTTTTTCTTCATGTTTCTTCTTAGTAGAACTGCTTCATTAGCACATGAAACGCATTATATTGAAAGGTTTCATAAGAATTGGCGTTTTTATGGCCATGTTTGAAGTACCTTTTACATTATTTATGTTTTCTGTTTATTATGGTGGGTATGTGATCACAATGAGATGATATCGTAAAGTGAAATGATGATGGAAGAATGAGGAATATGTTGGAGTAAAGACATGTCCCACCAAACAGTTTATATTTACATTTGGCACAGTTTGGTGTGTGGAATGTGAATTATAATATTGTACCTATCATTAGATATATTGAGTATGCCATAATATTATGAAGACAGAAGGAAAATACCACGTCTATTTTACATAGCTCGGAAGTCGTTACGAAGTCGGCCGAAAATACCTAGACTTTTTTAAGGGTGGGAAATCATCAAATAACTTTTCCCGCTTTGGATGGAGCGGGCGTGTCAGACTTTTACTGAATAAAACCCACCCGTGTTCCTTCAATTGCCTGTGTGCCAGGGGCCACGGTATCTCTTCGAACAATACGAACCCCTGGCAGGGATCGGCCCTTGCGGACCCCACCAGTTGGTGCTGACATCTCTTTGAGGCGCGCGTGGAATACAACGCGCCGTTGATCCGGTCTTGGTCCTTACCGGACGGTGAGCTAGGTAAGTACAGGGTGGCAGGGACATGGACGCGCTTACTGTAACCACTAATGTCATCAAAAACATAAATTGTAAAAAAAGCCAAGTCTCTCGCAACTCAGTTCTTCTATCGTAAAAAGTTGTGAGATCCATATAATACCAAGTCGGTCAATTTATTCCTTTCCTGCTCAAGGATCCTTCTGTCTTAAGTTATTACGTAATTAGCTAACCTAACAACATCTTATAGTGACCATATCAATATTGAAATCTTTTATGTTTTAAATAAATAAATTGACTTGGCCATCGCATGAAAACACAATGTTTCTTTTTATTAATAAAAACACAATGTATCTCACAAGTAATACATATTATATTAAATTAGATTCAGTAGGTAAATGATTCAGACACCCCCAGCGTAGTTCCTCGACCATTTCCTTACTACTTTTACGCGTAAGGCCAGTGACCTTCATAATGATTTTCCTTTTCAATGTCATAGAAAAAAATATATTAACACAACACAACCACGAATATTGAATTTTTACCTTTTACCTGTACTTATTTTTTATCAAGAGTTCGAGTCATTGTAGAAGATTAGTCAAGTCATCATCATCATCATCATCATTTCAGCCGGAAGACGTCCACTGCTGGACATAAGCCTCCCCCAAAAGGGGGGTTTTGCCATAATCGCCACGGTTGGCAGGCGGGTTGGCGATCGCAGTATGGTGGTAAAATGCATAGAGAACGCTGCTGCCCATTCTCGTTTATTTATCCCTTAGTCGCCTTCTACGACACCCACGGGAAGCAATGGGATGGTGTTATTCTTTTACGTCCGGCACCACACGGTACCACGGTTAGTCAAGTCAGATGGCTTTGATTCTGACAGTTCTACAACATTCATTGCGTTTATTTAGATACGTTGTTGAGCAGATTATTAGCAAATGCAGCAATGGATTAGCAATATCCTTCAAAATCATTCAGATTGTGATTGATATTGTGTTAAGCAATCAGCGCTGTGGTGTGGGTCCCATGGCACATCATCATCAGCATCATCATTTCAGCCGAAAGACGTCAACTGGTGGACATAGGCTTCCCCCAAAAGGAAGGGTTTTGCCATAATCGCCACGCTTGGCAGGCGGGTTGGCGATCGCAGTATGGTGGTCAAATGCGTAGAGAACGCTGCTGCCCATTCTCTAGTAAGTCCCTTAGTCGCCTTCTACGACACCCACGGGAAGAAATGGGATGGTACTATTCTTTGACGTCCAGCACCACACGGAACACATATAGCACAGCATCAAATAAGTATATATTTCTTTCTATCTTTCTTCTTTTCTTTCTATTTTTCTTCTTTTCTTCCTATCTTTCTTCTTTTCTTTCCAATAGGGTGCCGTGTTACCTGATTTATTTGACACAAGGCGCATTCATGGCGAAATCATAAACCGGTCTATTTGTCACGACAAAAAGAAGGCCAAAATTATGAACCTCGAGATGCTGTGATATATTATTATAACAAGCCACATTTCCTGCCTATCCGATAATCTCGTCAAGTGCGACTTGAGTCGCAAGGCCGCGCGGTCAATTGAAATACGGCGCGATTGCTTTATATTATGCTACTTCCTGTTTAACAGACCTGTCGCACAATTATGTAACTGATATAGTTAAATAAACCACAGCTGGTAAACTTGTATAAATAAATATTTTTGAGAGTATGAGTGTATTAGTGTACAAACTTCTGTTTTGTTGCCATAGAGACCGCAGTAAATGTTTGACCTCGTTTCTGAGATCTTTGTTTTATTATTGTTTGTAAAAACTATTGTTTTGAGCACACCTGGCATTTTTCCACCTGAAATTCAGATCTACAAACATGCGTGATAAAATTTAGAATTTATGGCTTAACTGTTACCTCATTTAGTAACATGAAGGTGGATTGTGCTAACCGAACTAAATAATAACTGAATGGTTGAACGGCTTTAGGTACCTAAATATTGAATAGCTTTCACGTCCCACATCGGTGTTTAACAGTTAGTTTTTATGTCCTTTCTTTGGTATTGTCCATCGAGTCGTTGAGCTACTTAAGTTCTGAGTTGAGCTACACGATTACTGACAATTGCTTGCACTTACTGGACTACTCTACTCAAATCTGTGTGGTTCTTTCCTCAAAATACCGTTTCATGCACTAATTTACACTGTCCTGACATGATCTGACCATGATTATGTCTGGTTTGTAATATAGACTTTGACCCTTGAGTTTGTTTCGCCATTTCTTCTCAAAGTAGTCAGATAGGAAATGTCGTCTCTATTTAGCTTATTTTTTATAATTTAACGTGTACAATTTCCTTTAGGTATACAGAAATAAAATAAAAACGTTTGATTTCGTTAAAGTTTTAGGCTCACTTTGTCCGACGTTTGGTGGGACTAGGTAGGTAGTTTTAAAATATCTCTGATATCTCTAGCTTATGTTTTATCGCTGTCAAAGTCAACACAGCCACAAGAGACATCTCTGAAAGATTATTCGCCCACTACCATCACAGTAACCCATTTCTCAAAGTCATTTACAATTTGCGTGGGAAGAAAAATGGCCGACCTTTCATTTTTATTTCTATTCCACTAACCTAACTTATTTAATTAATTACTCGTCCACATATTTAAAGCCGGCCGTGGTTTTCCGAAAAAGTTTTAATTTTAATTCATAGACCAAGGTTTTTTTTTTACTTCCTGCAAAACGAAACCTCTTTAAGTACATTAATTTATTATTATTAACATTCAAGTCTAAGTTATCCTTGTTCCGTGATCTAACAAACAATCTAGACCTATTACAGTACTGGCGTAATCGTAACTCGTAAGTTAAGGATATTTAGGTTACCGTGCTGTGAGTAAACAAATACAAAATGTACGTGAATAGGAAGGTAATTGCCATAGCGTTTTCGTGGCTTACTTGACCTAGAAAACAGGTTGTGTGTAAATTGTTCCATAAAAAGTATACCTACTGCATATCTCGGCATTTAACATAACATCACACCTATATTCTCTGAAGGTTAATGCAGATTTGCTAAGAACACCCACATTTCGCTAGTTGTGTTTAAGTCCCGTGTAATGGGACGTGAGCCTATTGCCTTAAGGCGCGTTGTGTTCCACGCGCGCCTCAAAGAGATGTCACCACCAATTGGTTGGGTCCCCAAGGGCCGATGCCTGCCAGGGGTGCGGGTTGTTCGAAAGAGATACCTGGCACACAGTCAACTGAGGGAACACGGGTGGGTTTTAGTCAGTAAAAGTCTGACACGCCCTCCTGCTCCACCCAGAGCGGGGGAAGTTATTTGATGGTTTTCCAACCTCACAAAAGAAGCCTATTGCCATCAAACGGGGACAAATTCAAACTCCGAGCTGCTACTGAGAATTTCCAGATGGACAAACCCAGCAAACACTTTGCCAGACCTGGGAATCGATCCCAGGACCTAATGCTCAGCAGTAGCGCTTGTGACCACTAGAACAACAACTCAGTCCTCGGTAAATAATTATGTTATTATATTGAACAAGACATGACTGTGGGTTTCTAAAACGGTATTTAACTTAATCACCATTTCCAGTAGCTGCCGCTTAAAGCAAATTATACGGAGACGTAATTAGCAAAGCATACGATTAATAAAAGAGATTATGGTTCATTTAAATATCTTCAGTAGTACGTTAATTATTATGAATGTTAATTAGGTTGTTTGTAATTATTATGATAGAGGAACAAAAATAATAATTTACTAATAAATAACAAACGCAAACACGGACAACCGTTTAATTAAATGTCGGCGGATAAACTAGTTTTAGTTTAGGCTCGGCTATGGCTACAATTTCAGATAAACAATAAATATATTTTCAATATTTTACATTTCCCTATTCGTAGCAATATCGTAGCGCATAGGCCTACGAAGCCTACGGGATGTGTACGGGCTACGAAATTTTTTTTTTGGGAATGACAATTTGATTTTTCCGCAAATGATTTGACGCTTGAGTTTTGTGCAGATTTTTGAACTGGCTCTAAAACTAGAAACACGAGTTATTCACCTTCTAATCAAGTGGAAATATTTTGGAAAAGAGAAATCATTCAAACTAGTTTTTGAATACAGGTAGTTCAACAACTTTTAAAATTCCAGTACTTAATATCTGTAACTAAAATCTAATAGATTTCGTGGTGAATAGAACAGAGTAATTATTTTTATATAACGTAGGCAAGTTCGCACATCTCTGCATTGTGTGTGGCTGTGATGCAACGCGTTGTGAAAGCCGATACCGCTGGAATTGGGTTAACACTGCGCGCGCGCCGCTCGCACCGCGCGTGCTGCGGAGCACGGCGTTTTTATTTTTGTTAATTTAATATGGATGTATTTGCTATTATAATTTGGAGTTTTGTGTATTTAGGATTTTGTTTGATGGAATATCATAAAGGATTGGTTTTAAAATTTCTAGTTAGGTAGGTTGACACACTATGTTATTTACATTCTAATTCCTCTATGCTTTCATGTCTGTCTGTGTGACTGCAGTGTTCTCCTAAACTTCATAACGGATTTTGATGCGGTTTTGACCATCATTAATAAGAGATTGTATTCCGGAACGTTTACGTGTTTTAAATATTAATATTAAAATTATATACTTTTAATAAAGACATCTGGATGTTTCATCAAGACGTAATAACCTTTTCGTATCAACCATAACATAATCCAACTACCAGTAACCCCAAAAATCATTGAAATACTACGGTTCTGTCAAAATAAAAAAATACCACTTACCTGATCACCTTTCAAGATGGAACCACTGTACAAATTACAGTTTCTTGCATAATTCTCGCGGTTATACAACACGCTGGTGTATGTTCCGGTTAGGTATGAAAGTCGTTGGTACAAGGTCGACTGCCCCACGTTGAAGTGGCCACTTGAAAGGAGGATCTTGGAAAAAAAGTTCATTTAAAAAAAACTAAATATATTTCACATAAACCTACATGGGCAATTACGAAATGTCAAAAACTGGGTGCACGGTTCCAATTGGTCGTTTCTTATGGAGAAGAGCTGTCATCGTCCCGGTAAAGAAACGGAAAGTTTGCTAAAAGTTTTCTGTTCCTTCTTAATAGAAGGAACAGAAGAAATAGAGTTCAGAAACTACATATTATTAAACCTTACTTTAAAGGATTAGGTTTCAGCCACCTAACAGTAGCACGGTTTCTAAGAGCCCGTCCGCGGTTTGTAGAAATAATAATAACCCCACCTCTAATCTCTACATTGACGTCGTGGTGGGGCTTGCGCGCTCCTGTACTCTAGGTATATACCGGTAGAGTTTGCTTTGCCAAAACAGGTCTAGAGTGAGGAGTCAGACAAAGAAAGAGCTGCAGGTAGCGAGCGGTTGGGCAGTAGTGACCCCACGGACCCTACCTCCCGGGATAATACTTCTTCCTCACCTCCGTTTTGGATATATTGGCCGGCCGGAGTGAACACTGGTGAGGAACAGAGTCGGTTTGAGTGGAGATCCGAAAGAGCAAATTTTTTTGGACTGATCGGAGGAAAAAAGTCTTCCAGTAAGTGCTGGCATGGGTTTTGACCATCTTCCGGGGTCTGGATTTCTTCTGATAGCTATAGAATACTTCTCCACTCCTCAAGTAGTATTGCCCCCTCATCGCTACGTCACTTTCTCTAAGCAAGAACCTATATCTTGGACATCGGTGTTCTTCCGTTGTAAATTAGATGTAAAAACGTATAAATCACCTACATGACAATTCCAAAATTTAATGTCATTTAACTACTAAATGTGCCCATCATTATTTAGTACTTTCTCAATAAGGAAATCGATTTGCAATAGTTCCCACACGGTGGGTGCCTAAGGATGGACGGCGCCGCCGAGGCCGGCCCAAGAAAAGGTGGCGTGACGACCTAGACGTGTAATGCAAGGGCTGGATCGAGGTGGCCCTGGAAATTGATGCCTGCAGGTTTAGCATGACGCTTTTCTACGAAGAATAGACAGTGCTTTTTCAATACAAAGTGACATTTCGTTCCTCCAATTTTAGCATCGCACCGTAGATATCCTTCTACAATCTGTAATTTTGTCTTTCGTTTCCAACAATCTGTGTCTAGGTCCCTATAAATGTAGACTATTTCAGAAGAATATTTCTTCCCAAACTGTCAAAATCACACTGACAACAAACTTTCTACTCGACGGCCGTAAAGTAAATAAGTACGATTATTTACAAAATCATGATTCGTTTAGAACGCATAACTGTAATAATTAATAGAAAAACATAGCCATCTTCTCCTATTGTACATCATTTAGTTAATAGTCATGTCTATTCTTCCGTCGACATATCGGTGCTCGTGCTAAGCCTGCTGGAAGGATTTGGGGGAGGCCTTTGGCATTGGGAGAGTGAAGGGTAATAAAAAAAACCACTCATTAAACTCAACATAATATAAGTAATAATATCTATACCTACCTAATAGCTATAAAAGTGTCAATTACATAATATTATGCAATTTAGCGACTCATCTCATAAATTTTATCAGCAGTTTTTCGTTTCGTCTAATTATGGAAGGACATGTCACATTGATGTTATCACGTATTTCTTGATAAGCTAAAGGCACGTTGTTGTTGTTTTGACTTTAAATATGTGTATGGCTTAGTCACTAAATAACTAGGTACCTACATATATGATGTGCGCAGTAGGTACGTACTTGGGTGAAACTTCATATCGATTAGAATAGCTCAAAATCTTACAATAACTTTTTTTATTATTCTCTAACGTCGGCTTTTATTTAATCAGCTTAGTTTTCAACTCCATGATCTGAAATTTTCGGTAGTGAGTAAAAATAGTATGTTTTATGTAAATAAAGACTCCAAAACATCGTACATCCAGCGGCGCTACGTCTTACGATGCACCATTCACAAACGGTGGCGCCATCTACCTATACATAATATAAATTGTAGTTGCTTTTGGTGTCTGTGTGATCACGTTGTTCTTCTAAACTACGAAACGGATTTTGATGCGGTTTTCAAAACGTATTAGATTATGTATTCCGGAAGGTTTTTTTTATGTTTTGCATTAGTATAAAACCTACATATGTTACAGAAATCTCGATATTGTGTCAAGTCATAAATAAACTATAATCATAATCATTTATTTGCAATAAGTATTGGTACAGTGTTGGTCTTAAAGTAGGTAATTGATTTCCTAATACATAGTCAGACATAATTTGACATGCAAAACAATATATTAAGTACACTTATTATCTATTACGCCCAATGGCATGCTACCTATCATTAATTTTTCAATACATTCAATATTAATTATCGTCACATTAGTATGGGCAGGGGCTGTAATAGTTTTCTTTAATTTTCCTTGTCAACGTAAACTACTATGACAACATAGCATAAAATAATGAGCACTAAGCTAACATAATAATAAGGCTAATAATTGAATGCTATGTAGCACTGTATGTATGTAGGCACATCTTATATAAAATTCACGTGTCACAATGTTAGTTACCTTACTCCTCCGAAACGGCTTTACTGATTTTTACCAAATTTTATATGCATATTCAGTAGGTCTGAGAATCGGCTACTATCTATTTTTCATACCCCTAAGTGATAAGGGTTGTTCACTAGAAATTACCTGCAAAACAACGTTTGCCGGGTCAGCTAGTAAATATATAAATGTGTCTTATGTATGACGATAACAGTTTCATAGCCGGATTCTATTAAGCGATTACATAAAACGTCTGTGAATGCAAAACGGACGAGTAGCTTCCATTAGGCAGTGTATTTAATACTTACGGCTCTGTTAATTAGTAAGTAAGTAGCCCAGAAATTGTAGAAGGGTTGTGTAGTGGGAGACAGCCTTACGCACAGAACCACAGTTTAATGCTCTACTTACGCTCAACAGATTTGGTATTCAGCCGTAATTTTATCATCATTGTAATTTTGAACTATGATAAAACGAGTGCAGTGGTGACTCAGTGCGATCAGCCGCGACTTGCGAGTTGTAGGTCGTTGGTTCGAACCCTGACAGGCTTTATTTTGTGTATTTTTTTGATCACCACTGCTCTCAAACAGACGAACATCGTGAGGAAACCGGCACGGGCTAGAACCAATAATTCGAAGACGTGTGAGACCTATCCACCCGCACTAGGCCCGCGTGGTGGATTATGGCCACTCGCTCTCAGCAGGCCTGGTGCTTCAGCAGTGGGAATATTATAGGCTACTTATGTACGATATATAAAATGGATGTTATATATAACTGTATAGTCATAATGGCCATCATAATTTTAAAAACAAACCAATCTATTATTTATACTAATATTTTAAAGAGGTAAAGTTTGTGAGGTTGTAGTGGGTAATCTCTGGATCTACTGAACCGATTTCGAAAATTCTTTTACCAATAGAAAGCCACGTTATTTGTGCGTGTCATAGGCTATATATTAACTTGAAAGAAGGGTCGATCGATAAAAATAGGTATACCAACCGTGTGAAGCCGGAACGGGTAACTATTGTATCATAAACCCATGTCCAAGCCTGCCTCGTTGACGTATGCGTCGCAACTGCTCAGCATAAGGTACAGTATTCGATTCCCGGGTTGGGCATAGTATAATTGGGTTTTTCTATTTGGAATTTCTTAGTACCAGTCCGGAGTTTGGTTTTCGGCCCGGTTGATGGCAATAGGCTCGCCCCCTGCGACCTACTTAAACATAAAACTAGCGAAAAGTGGGTGTAATACTATAGATACACGTCTGCCTTACCCTTCGGCGAAAACAGGCGATAAGTTATAAAACCATGTAGTGTAGCCATATCAGTTGAATAGGAAGCAACAGGGTACATCCAACGATTACGTAGAGTAAATAGTAAATTGCAATGCAACAGTCAGTGCGCAGTGCCGGTGCATCACGATAATCGTGCGCATCAAACAGCTGATTCTGTGAAGTCATCGTGCACTGTATTGGAACAACCTTGTATGAGGATATCCTTGCGTTTCTTATCTTGTTCCAAATCACTAGAGCTCGGAGAAAAAAGAAAGGTATGGAAACGTGTACGTAAATGACCTGCACGGGCGCAGGCTCGCACCCTACTTGCGTAACATACTTACTCGCAATCACAATCTGCGTCATTTTGAACGATATCCTGTGCTTATCCATAGTGCATCATAATGATCAACAAAAAAAACAGTGGCACTCCGGGAGTGCCGACAGAAGTGAAAACGAATACGAACTAATTGTAAATACTCACATACAGAGATGTCGGTAACGGTAACAGTGTCGCGAGTTTAATTGTTGTTTCTCATTTCAAAAAATACTAATTGTAAATATGTACTATAACATACAGAGGTGACGGTCGGTAACGGTAACAGCGTCGCGAGTTCTATTGTTTTTTCCCATTTCAAAAAATGCCCAACGCGAATCCGGTGGATGTGAGAAGCTTGGGACCGGTCGATGTGGCGCTTGCTCCATGCCCAGCTGTGGGCTTCTTTCGTCTGAAAAGATAATGATGAATGATTACGAATTTCCGGGTTTGTTGATTCACCTACAAATAAATTAACTTCGCGCAACTCGCCCATAACGGTGAAGGAAAACATCGTGAGGAAACCAGCATGTCCTAGAACCAATCATTCGAAGACTTGTGACATCTACCAACCCGCACTGGGCCCGAGTGGTGGATTACGGCCCATTCCCTCTCACCGAGAGGAGGCCTGTGTCCCAGCAGTGGGAACATTATAGGCTGATTAATGGGTGGAATTTCGACCACTGGGTGACCACTAGTATTATTTAAAACTGACGATTAGATTCGGGCGAGGTAGTTCGTCGACTATTAAGCCGAATTTGAAGATTTATACAAATGTATTAAAACGTCTAAGTGCACTGAACTATTAATTATGCATCGCCGTCGGTTTGTTGGACTGTAAACAACTGCCGCCAGTCCGCCACGTGTAAACACCGGGTGCCAAAAAATAATGTACAAGCACCTACTCAATTTCAGACAACTGCATAAATAACGCAGTCCAAGTACGTTATATTCGGCCTGTTTTGCAGATATACTCGTAAATTACTGTTGCTAGTTTATATTTAACTCTTTTTAAATCGTCAACTGATAGGTATCTAGATTCTTTGATTCGTCCAGGATTTGCTAAATAGGTAGGTCGGAATGGGGAATTAGGAACGCTTACCCAGTTCGGACTGTGGATGGGTATCCCTCCGTACCTCGGAAAGCACGTTACGCCACTGGTCCCAGCTGTCATTTGTGGATCTTTGACATTAGTCACGAGTCAACGAAGCCCGAAAGTCTGACAACCAGTCATACCAAGGGGTATCGTATTACCCAGTTACTTACTGGGTCGTGGAGGTCAGATAGGCAGAGGCTCCATGTAAATGACTGGTATTCAGCTGCATACCGTTATACCTTCTGGAAGCCGACTCCAACATAGTTGGGAAAGGGCTAGGAAGATTCTGAAGAAGTTGTCTTCAGCGGACTACGGACCAAAATGACCCATAAGGATCTGTAGCCAACAATCGTAAATAGGATCCGGCAACTGGGACTCGAGGTGGCCTTACACAAGTTCGAGGCCATTTGGTTTCATGGTCCTCGGAATGCGCCACCGACGGGTTCCCAGATAACGGTGGGAGGGGTTCACATCGGCGTCGAGTCGACGATGAAGTACCTGGGACTCATCCTCGACAGCCGGTGGAACTTCGCGGAGCATTTCCGCCGTTTGGCTCCCAGAGTGGAGCGGGCCGGGGCTGCGTTGAAGCGGCTCCTGCCCAATCTAGGGGGGGCAAACGCCTCCTGCCAGAGGCGCTACGCGGGGATCGTGCGGTCCATGGCCTTATACGGGGCGCCGGTGTGGGCGGCTACATTGAGGCGCCAACCAGCTCGCCGGTTGAGGGCGTCCCATAGGGTCATGGCGATCAGGATGATCCGGGGATATCGCACGATCTCCGGCGAGGCGGCGGGCCTCCTTGCCGGATTACCGCCATGGGATCTGGAGGCAAAGGTCCTCGCGCAAATGTGGGAGTGGCTCGAGGAGGCCAAACGCCAGGGCGTAACTCCGCTGCCGCGGGAAATCGCGGCACAGCGGACAGAGCTCCGGCGAGATCTCATGGCGACATGGAGAGTGCGATTGTCGCAACCCAGTGCTGGGCACGCCACGATTACGGCGGTAAGTCCCCGCTTTGAGGAGTGGTTCGAGAGGCGGCATGGCGTCCTCACCTTCCACCTGACTCAGGTCCTCACCGGACACGGTTGTTTCGAGAGGTTCCTGTTACGGATAGGGCGGGAGGAAACGCCCGGGTGTTTCCACTGCGAAGATCGCCCTGAGGACACGGTGGAGCACACGGTGGCAGTCTGCCCGGCTTGGGTGGAGCACCGCCGTGCCCTCTCGGAGGCGATCGGCGGCGGCGATCTCTCGCGTCCGGCCCTGGTCCAGGTCCAGGCCATGGTACGGAGCGAGAGTGCATGGGTAGCCGTCACCTCCTTCAGTGATAGATAGATAAATCGTTTATTTGGTGCATATAAAAGACACAACACAACAAACAAAGCACAATGAGATTAAAATTAATTACATGAAAATAACAAGGTGCCAATACACTAAGAAAAAAGAAAACAGTTTGACATAAGTATAGTGATTACACAGTGATTTAAACTTTAACATTCAAATTAAATAACGTGCGGTGCAAAAGCGAGGTGTGTGTCACAAAGTTGCACCAAATGGGAGTCCAGCTCAGCACGTGTCAGGCAAATATACCTGACGCTGATATTCTGCTGGATCCCTGTAGTGACCTACGGACATCGAGCAGATGAAATTACTACGCGAGTTATTATTATTGGCGTTGTGAATACTGAAATTTGCGGAGTAAAATTATGTAAGTACCTAAGTACCCGCAATGTTAAGTAATTTATTATACAGTAAAGCTTAGCATTTGGAAGCATTCTTGTTGATGATTGTGTATTTGATTACTTGATTGTTTAAATATATAAATGAATAATTGTATAATATCGTACGTGTGAGTAAAATAATGTTTGCAATAAATAAATAAAAGTAGGTTGTTTACAGATTTGTGACGGTAAGTTGCACGAAGAAAACAGAACGAAACGAGAAGATTACGACAGCCAGTTATATTATGGACGTATTCGAAATTGTCATACCCAGTTTTTTCTGCGAGGCGATAAGAAACTGTCGCAGCCGAATTCTGAAGGTGCCAATAGATTTAAGATTCCTTATCGGCGGGGGAATATTGTTCCAGCATTTGGATGCGGCATATCTAAAACTTGAAAGTGAAGCAGTGATGCTCGCGAATAGGGAGGCGGCGCACGTGGGGGAGAGGCAGCATATGCGCCCTCGCGACCCTAGCCGCCGCAGGATACGGAGACGCCCTGGGCGTCGGGAATCCCAGGCCGATTTCCGGCCACCGTAGGCATGGGCTTGCGGACGGCGAGTATAATGGGTAGCTCGCTGTCCGGTAAGGACCAAGCCCAAGTCGACGGCGCGTTTTGATCCACGCGCGCCTCAAAGAGATGTCATCACAAAAAATGATGGGGCCCGCAAGGGCCGATGCCTGCCAGGGGTACGGGTTTCTTTGAAAGAGATACCACAGCCCGTGGCATACGGGCTACTGAAGGAACACGGGTGGGTTTTAGTCAGTAAAAGTCTGACACGCCCTCCTGCTCCACCCAGAGCGGGAGAAGTTATTTGATGATTTTCCACCCAAAAAAAAAGGATCTGTAGCCAAACAAAAAGTAGAACTGTTAAAGATTATTAAAACAGGAGAAAACAGAAAATGAGAATCTTAATGAAGGTCAGGCACAAAGCACACACAAAAACATCACAAGACTCAAAGCTTATTAAAATCCAAGTCCAACCAGACATTACTATTCCGGCCGCCTAGGCTGTGACATGGCTTTGACCCGTACGGATTTGGGTCAAGAGGAATCGATTTATAACAACCGAGTTTGCATCTATTCGACTGAACTGATGAATTATAAAGTGGCATCTAAGTGGAGCGGTATTTCGAGCTGCCGCCAGATTTAGGCACAACTTTAAATTATTCGGGAGGGATTGACGTAACCATTGCCAAGTTTAAAGTGGGTAGAGCTGCAAGCTCATTAAATTGCCACTGCCTATTTGTGTTGAGTTTGAATGTTTGAACACAGACTGGGTTCGAGAAAATTCAGAAATAAATCGATTATGAACAACCCAGAGTTTTTTGACGGAGAATTTTTAACAATGAACAGGATATTGTCGCCACGTTGGTAATGTGATCAGCATCGACTTTGCCGATTTTGGAAATAAATGAATAATTTACATAATTATCGCCTGCCTAGCTTTTTTTCAACTATGTTGGGGTACCTTCGGTCCTTGGGTACCTTGTGGGAGGCCTTCCCACTCTACGTCTTCCGATACGCGGTCGTCACTCCAAAACCTTTCGGCCATCTGTTCTGCGAGCAATGTGCCCTGCCCACTGCCACTTAAGTATGGCAATTCTTCGGGCTGTGTACGTTGCTTTGGTTCTCCTGCGGATCTCTTCATTCCTGATTCGATAACGTAGGGAAACTACAAGCCCTCTCCATTGCCCTTTGGGTGAGTTAACGCCCATTATGAGCGACCACGTTTCTGTGGCATAGATCATCACTGGCAACACACACTGGTCAAAGACTTTCGTCTTGACACACTGCGATATTCAGGACGAGAAGATATTGCAAAAAAATTGTGACATGACAAACTTACTTACAGAAATTAAATCATTCATCATTACAGCAAGAGCCACTATATCTATCTGACCTACACGACAGGCCTCAACCCAGTTACTAGGTAGTACGATAATCCTTGCTAAGACTGTCAGAACTGTCAGACTTTTGGGCTTCTGACGACTCATAACGACTGTCAAAGATCTACTAATGACTGCCGCAACCAATGGCTTAACGTACTTTCCGAGCCACAGGGTTCTTGATATGTAAAGATAGTCCCCTTCCCTATCCATGGACCAACCATTGAACCATGCAACCAATTGAATCATTAATAAATGACTAGCTGATGCCCGCAGCTTCGCCCGCGTGGATGTCGGTTATCGCGATCAAAAGTATATAATCATGAAATTTTGATCCCGTTCTCGCAACCCATGGGAACCTATTCCAGGGATAAGAAGTAGCCTATGTCTCATTCCGCCCATTTTTTAAAGTATTAAAATGGAAATAGCAAGACATGGGTATATGATACACAATTCCACCATAGATGATTTTGCTATATCTCAAAGGCTTTATTTAGGCAGCGTTTTCGTTGTAAGCTCCCAGACGGCTCTAATAATATCATTAAATATTAACCAATGTATACAAAAACTTGACAAATTATAAACTAAAACCTTCCTCGAGCAGAGCTGTTTCCTCGGAAACAGCATGAAAATCGGTGCAGTAGTTTTTGAATTTATCGCGAATAAACAGACAGACAGACGCAGCGGGGGCCTTTATTTTATTATAATATATGTAGTGATGATGAATCTTACACACATAAATAGACAGTGCTTGAATTATATTATGAGAGGATGCTCCTTCTATCTTTCTAGCAATAGGAGCAGTCTTGATATTCTCGACTTCTAAAAATAGGTATCTAGCAGGTAAATACGCCTTAGCTATGTGAGAGGTCAAGGTGTGTCATTTAATTTGATGAGTATACAACTTCAATATACAAATGATAGGCCAGAGCCATTATTTAAAACCTGTATTGACCTTGACAATAAGCACAAAAGGAAATAATTTGCGTAAATACTCTAATCTAAGGGTTATCGTGCTCGGAAACGAGATTTTCCATATTTTTTCCTTCTTTACTTCCATTTACCTAACTTCGTAATTATAAGGAAGGTGACTTTGTGGTTTATGATGGTACCCAATAACCCAAGTAGGTACCCCCGTATGACATTAAAAGTGAGGTGAGAAGATTGTTTTCTTTGAGATTGGCTATAACTTTACTTTGTGTTTAGGTAGTGAACGAGATTATTCTTGTGTGAGTACTTTCTATTTCAATCAAATCTCAGAACCGCTGGAGCTGGTACTCTTCCGATGGAGTAACGAAGAACAAAAAAGGTTGTTTTGAATTAATCAGTGCGTTAAAACTTTGTAACCCCCTAAGCGCTCTGGTTGTTTTTTTTTTTTTAAACTAAAAGTGTCAATCTGTATGTTGTGCTAGCTTCCGCCCGCGGCTTCGCCCGCGTGGAAGTCGGAAATTATCCCGCGGGAACGTACGCACGGCTACACATCAAGCTATACATTTCCAATATAAGCTGATCTCGCATTGAATAAGATTTCCGTACAAAGCGAGATCAGCGTAAACTGGAAATGTATAGCTTGATGTGTAGCCGTGTGTACTACCGGGATAAAAAGTATTCTATATGTTAATCTAGGTTATAATCTGTCTGTATGTCAAATTTCATCCAAATCCGTGTACCCGTTTTTGCGTGGTTGAGTAACAAACATCCAATCATCTTCACAAACTTTCACATTTCTAATATGACGGACTACCCTTTTTTACTTTTAGGGGTAGATTTTCGAGAAACCCTGATACACGTTATTCTTTATTTTTGGTGTAAGGTATAAATACTGAGTTTGGAGTTAATCAGACCGCGCGTTGAAATTCTTCCATACAAACTTTGACACCCCCCAATCCCCCTTTAGGGGGTAGTTTAAAAAAACAATAAATAGCCAACCTCATAATTTACTTAACTTAGTATTTGTGCCAAGTTTCAAGTTTATTAACTCAAGGAATAAGATTTTTCATTCAAACAAAATCCACCCTTTTCACCCCCTTAAAGGTCGAATTTCCAAAAACCCCTTCTTAGTGCTCCCCTGCTCCCCTACATTATAAAAGGAAGCCGTGTGCAAAATTTCACGTTCCTAGTCCTAGTAGTTTCGGCTGTGCGTTGATTGATCAGTCAGTCAGTTTCTCCTTTTATATATGTGTATAGAAGATAGATTTCTGAGGCAAATATTGCTAGGTTTCAAGTTTATTAACCGAAGGAACAAGATTTTTCACATAAACTGTATTCCCGTTTATCCCTCCCCCCTCCCCCACAGGTTTAGAATGTTAAAAATCGTTTGGGATGTCTCCATGATTTGACTCAAAGATCTTTGTTTTAGTCTTTTTAAATACTGAGCTTGGAGTTAATCGGACCGCGCATTAAACTCTTCCAAACTTATGACACCCCCAAATCTCCCTTTAGAACCCTCTAAATGGAGATTGGGATCCCCTTTTCACCCCTTTATAGGTTGAATTTCGGCCACCTCCTTTAATAAAAAAGGGCCCGTGTGCAAAATGTCACGTTCCTAGACTGACTGACAAATTAACGCACGGCCGAATCTGGGAATGTTTTGGCTATCCGTTGTTGATATGTCAGTCAGTCAGTCAATCTCTTCTTTTATACCTATAGATTTTATGCAGCTCATTAAATCCTCTCGGAAACAGGTGGTGGGAACAACATATTGTGCGTGGTGTTCCGCAATGGTTACACTGGATGTCGGAGTTGGCTTGGTCGATGATACCATTTTGCCTAACCAAACAGCGGCAGACTGTTAGCAATTAATGCTTTGAGTGGAAAAAAAAAACATTTTTCATGAGAGTACTTGTTTTAACAAGTACTCTCATGAAAAATTACTTTTTTACTTTACATTTATACTTGAAGAGCACTCTTTTTATTCAAACACCACAAAATCAATACGGTTATACCAAAGGGCTTTTAGCAGGGTAAGCCCATACTTAATCTCAGAAATCAAAACGACGCTGACGACTTTACCTCCACACATGTGACTATGGGAATTTGTATGCGTCATTTGAGTTTAATGACTCACTTGAAAGCTATCGACCTTACTTAACGACATTAGGTTCGGAGAAATAAATGTTTAATTGTTCGTCAGAATTAGGTATAGAAAGAGAAACTGTAATATTTTTACGTTTATATATGTAACAGACAAACACAGAGCGATGTACGATAATTATTCTTTGCAAAAAGAAAATAATCGTTTTTAATTAGGTCATGGTAGGACTGTACTCGATCTTTTGAAACGTATTTGAAAAGCCATAAAACGCGGTTCAGTAACATCAGATTAAAGCAATTACACAGATAGACACACTGGCAGATAATAAATTAGCGTTACTACATCGTCACGCTTCTTTGATATTCTCTCAGATCATAAAAAAACACTGTTAGGTTTATGATTAATTGAACTGTTGACAATGTGACGGAGACGTTTGTAGTACATACTTACTTAGGTACCTATGTATTATATTTTCACATGCCACGCTCCGGGTCAATCGTATCAGTTGAGTAATACTGTGACAATGCGATAATTGCCATTATCTGTTTACTCTGTAATTGTACGCTTAATATCTAAGTAAGTAGATATTATAGTAGGTACGTAGTAAATATTTACGTCAACTTGTTGTTGAACTTTCTGCTCTTGTTGTATGTACCTAACTTTGCTTACATTTGTATTTGTTTGCACCTACCTATATTTTTACAATAAAGAAGACTAACGAAATACCTAACAATGTTCAACATTATGGAGAAATTTCCCGTTTCTTGATTTTCCTCAACCTGGTAGGTATTTAATGTATGATTTTTATTAATAGGCGCTTAAATGTATTAGGTATCTATTGTGCATGAAACAATAATATTAAGAAGGTTAACTGTGAAACAAAGTAAACTTAAATGATAATTAGAACCTACCGAAATGAACGCAAGAATACAAGTTTGATATTTGATTGAAGACTGCAAAATATGTATAAGCGAATACGTGCGCGCACTGTTGCACGTTGTCGTGTCGATATCGCAAAAACTGCTTGCAACCGGTTTCGATACCAAACCTCGACAATCGGGTACCACCATGGAACACACGCAACCGTCAGAAACACCGTTCTGTATTAACTGTGTATGACCATCACTCTCCATTTTTGTTGTTATTAAATTTAAATTAAGTGTTTCAAAATGTACTCAACCTAGCTAAGCCATTCGACATGGTTGTTTCCAGTTTGGTCTAAAGCAGATTTTGGAAATATCCAATGTTGGGTATTTTCAAACACCAGACAAAAGAATAATTGTAGGTACTCGAAATAATAGGTCTTTACCTATGAAATTGCCGTTTTGTATGAAAAAATTTAAACGAATTTTTTTCATGAATTTTTTATTTGTATTAATCGAAGTAATCACCCATGCAATCAATGCATCTTTGCCATCGCAGTGGCAGTTTATTGATGCCCTTCTTAAAGAAATCAGCTGGACGGGAGGCAACAAATTCTTCAAAGGCATTTTGTACTGCCTCTCGGGTATTACATTTTTTTCCCGCCAAGAAGTTATCCAAATTCTGGAAAAAGTAGTAGTCTGTAGGCGCAAGGTCTGGTGAGTAGGGCGGATGACGGAGAGCTTCCAACCCCAGTTCTTGCAACTTGGAGACCGTCTGCTGTGCAGTATGAGGTCGCGCGTTGTCGTGCAGGAGCAGCGGAGACGAGCGATTGACCAATGCTGGTTGGAGATGCGCCAGCTTCTCCATCATTGTGTTCAGTTCTTCACAGTACACATCTGCAGTAATGCTCACCCCGTTTGGTAAGAAGCTGTGATGAATCACACCGGCGCTAGACCACCAAACAGTGACCATCACTTTTCTAGGGGTAAGTTTTCGTTTAGGGCATTGTTTAGGTGCTGAACCAGGATCCAACCAACTTGCTGAGCGCTTACGGTTATCAAACAGAATCCATTTTTCATCGCAGGTAACAATGCGGTTCAAAATTCCTTCATTTGTGTGTCTGTTGAGCAGTGCAAGGCACGTCTCGACGCGTACTTCGCGCTGGCGATCATTGAGTTCGTGGGGCACCTATTTGTCAAGCTTTTTTACCTTGCCAATTTGACGCAAATGGACCAATATTGTTTTGACGCTAACGTCGAAAGCTGCTGCTAATTCAGCCGTAGATTGTGTATCATCAGCTTCCACAATCGCCTTTAATTCGTCATTGTCGACCAAAGTCTTCGGACGACCGCGAGGTTCATTTTTCAGGTCGAAATTTCCAGAACGGAAGCGAGCAAACCAATAACAGGTGGTGCGTTGGTTTGTAGTGTTAGCTCCGTAAACGTCGTTGATGTTGCGTGCCGCTTGTGCCGCGTTGCTGCCACGACGGTACTCATATTCCATAATTACTCGAATTTTTAACGTATCCATGATGACGAAAAAGATTGAAATGCGATGAAAATGTAACACTAATCAATAAAGAAATGACTACTTTTAGAAAAAAAAATCCATGTTTTTAAAATAAAATTAATTTGAAATTAGAATTCTTAGCCAAACAAAAATTATTTTGATTTGAAATGGCCAGTACTGCAGAGCGGCAATTTCATAGGTAAAGACCTAATATTAAATAATCTACAATTATGTAACGACCTTATGAATACATAGTTTGGTGTTCCACAAGGTAACAATTTAGGACCAAATCTCTTTTTCTCTCTTTTTTTCTACTACCGACCTATGTACACAAAATAGATTTTTGTCTTTGTCTTATTATTGTGTTATTAACTTATTAGTGTTCAACATTGATCATACTGAGTTCTGACCCACTTTAAAATTAAATTAATGTAAAAAGATCCGACAATCCCATGGCTACACTAAGCTACAATTCGCATGTCGTGCTCGTGTCGTGATAGAGCCAATTGTACCTCAGAAAGAGTGGTTTACTAAGGCCCGCCCACGGCTCAGCCTCGCTCACTATATCGATTAACAAACACTATAATTACACGAACATTTATTATCGAGTTCTCCGGAAATTAACGGCGCGGCTGTTTGAGGAGCAGATCAATGAAATATAACTACGGGATAGCTCAAGAATAAGTAGTTAGGTACCTGCCTAAGGTGCTTCAGGTTACTTAGCTCATTAGTATTAATAATCGAAGTAATTGTGAAGTAAAAAATTCTTCTCGAATCCTAAGTCTAAGAAGAAACTGTATCAATTGGATTCGGAGAAAGAAATAGGTAGGTAAATTCGACACATTTTAAATCTTAGAAAATAAATACAAAAAATATAACCCATAAATATAATTTTATCGGGGCACCAAACACATTTTCTATTTCAATGGAACTTTGTCCATAAATGTAGCTGAGAGATAACGTTGTTTGTGAGACCAACGCTGTTTATTGACATGTGAACGATTTTCACTTGTTTATCTAAAACAACAACAAACTGGACGTCGTAGTCCACACGATCTATATAAACAAAACAACTTATCCAGTTGTTATCCCAGGATAAACAACAATGTCCGTCTCTACAATATTTTTGAGTGCAGAAGTTCGTAATCTCGATTCGTATATTTTTTTTGTTTTGGCAAAAGATAAATAGATTTCAAAGCTGACCTACCCACCGATAAACATTCGCAAGTGATTTAGTTCAAGTTACGATGTTGTTCGATCTCTATCTTGATTGAAAACCCTAGGAATCATTATCATTATTAATCTATTACACCATTTTAGAACAGCCTCTGACTGAATTGAGTGTCAGTTGATTGATATAAATCTTTAATCAAATCAGTTCGATAAATGAACAGTAAATTGTTCGATTGTCCTCATTGTGTAGGTCTGTATCGATAGTTCGTCACGTCATTATGACGAAGGTTGGACCGTTTGTATCGAGCGTTGAAACGAGATATCGATATGGAGGGTGGTCGTTTATCTCTGTCGTATTGTCGTCGTGGTCGCGGCTATCGGTCGGCACTCGGTATAGTGCTCGGTGGTAGAGTTGCGCAAGCGCAGGCGGTCAGGCGCGCGAGGCCGCCACTCGGCCTCATTCTCGTTAGGTACACAAATGTCAGGATCAAGGCCGCTGTATGAACATTCAAGAATTTATTCAATCTTATTCATGGTTAAATACATTTGACAAGCCTGATATAACACGAATGAAAAGTCATAAAATCAAACCAAAAACGACTTACTATTAAGTACCTTCTCAATACAACTTACAAATAGCGTGTATTTTCATTTTGTCTTCACAGGAACTCGCTAGCATTTATTTATTCCGACGACTCTGTCCGTGTGAAAGGTCAACCGTTAATCCAATTAAATAACCTATTGTATTGTTTTTCCTTTGAAAGCAACAGGAAGTTCTTTTCTGCACTGCTACATCCGAATATATCAAATTATTTCTTCAGTCTATTTGTCCGGCAGTTGCCATGTTGATTGTTGGTATTATTTTAAAATCAGGCAACATAAAGGAACGGCTTATGTAACATTACCGAAAAAGAAGATTTCTTAATACTTAGGTACAAAGATTTTAGTTTTTCTTGAAAATCCCATATTTTCTGTCAAGGGTCCGTGTGTTAGATTGATAAGTAGGTACATTAGATCTATAATCTTTTCACATTCCACACTTCACATTTAAGTCTATGATCAACAACAACATCAACATCTGTGTTTGCTATCATGTTATTTTTTAAATGTTATGTCATCTTTTATATGCACGTGTTTCTGTGACAGATAAAACAAATTTTCTTTCTTTATTTCTTCTTTTCAATTCCTAATAAAATAAACATGATCATACTACCTGCCTGGACTTTTGCTTTAGCCTATGTTAGGGTCGGCTTTCAGACTAACCGGATGCTGCTGAATGCAGTATTATAGATGAGGCGATTGCCAATCCATCTCCACTACCCAGAGTCCTAGATACATCCAGTAACTGGGTTGTGGAGATCACACAGGCGGTCACGCGATACCTCTTGGTAAGACTGCTTTTCAGACTTTCGGGCTTGTCAAAGATCATCAAATACAACAGCAGGGTCCAACTTCTTAACGTATTAGGTACTTTCCGAGGCACGCTGGGATATCGCTAAGTAATAAATGGTCACCCACCCATTCACGGACTCACCTGGCCAAGCGTTGCTTAACCTTTAAGATCGTGCCGTGATTATTATAAACATATTATTTTATTATGACTTATTCTTGGCAGTAGTCAAAGCGAGCAAGCAGGACGAGCCTCCTAATGATGTCCTTTATTGACCAATCAATATTGAATTATCATGAAGATACGATTTAAATTGAAAACGCTCCATGTTATAACTGGCAACATCTGTATTCTTTTCAATTTGCCGGAGACATACAAAGCTTTTATAGGTCGTAAAGCCTGTCATCGTTGCCTTTGTTCATATACCTTTGTAGTTTAAACAGAATAGGCGATAAATCCGTTGATAGAGCCACAGACAAAGTGGTGCCCAATTTAAATAAAGGATCGATATAAAAATGAATAAATACGTTGTCAAACTCATGTTAACAGAGCTATTATTGGGTGCGAGTGACGGAAATAAGAACAGTCAATAGTCACTTGATGTGAGATTAAAGAGCGTAACACAAAATGGCTTTAATGTTGACAGTTAAACAACATTCATTGCGTTATTGAGCAGACGGTTTTTTCGAACACATGAAGCAATGGATTAATAGCAATATCTTTCAAAATGATTCAGATTGTGATAAATGGTGTGCTACGTAATTAAGGTGCAGATTAAATTCAATGAGTTTTCAGAAACCGGCAAAATATAAGAATTCAGTGGCGGTTTCAGGATTGTTTTTTGGGAGGGGTTTTTTAAAACAAACCCTCAGTGGGGACTGAGGGTTTGTTTTAGCAAAATAAACACTAAAAAGCACACAACATTTTTACCTCTCTCTCTTCTGATTACTCGCGCTACGTAGTTATAACATTTTTTATTATCTTTGTCTGTCTGTTTGTTCCGGCTAATCTCCGAAACAGCTGCACCGATTTTGACGGGACTTTCACTAGCATATATATAGCTGATGTTATAAGGAGTAACCAAGCCTATTTTATTTTCATAGCCTATATTGTCTTCGTTGCACGTTCCTGTGGGATAATTTTCGCCATCGCCATCGCGAAAATTATCCTATGTAAAATTATGATCTACCTATGTTACCGAATCTTAATTTCATAAAGTTCCACAATGCTGGCCAAAAAAGTGAAAAAATCACGCTTTTGTAGTTTAGCCGAACTAAAAAATAGAAAGCGGGGGGGGGTGCTTGATATTAATTTCTATATATATAAATACCTTAAAAAGTACCCCATGTTTGATAATTGAATTAAATTATTTTCTACTTTTTTTAGTTTGGTTTTTAAAGCGTGTTTTTTAGTTTTTATTATTAGTTTTCGTATTATGCTTGCTAAAAAGTTTAATTAGAAACATATCACTTTCAGATTTGTCATGGAAGAACTCGGATGCTTATGAGGGGGCTTCAGGACCTTAGCCACTGTAAGGGTTACCACCACTTATCCGCACTGTAAGGATGCTAGGAAAATGGAAATAAATAAACTTTCTTAGGAAATAAAACTAGAACAAAATTATGTAGCAACGCTCTCATTTATTCGATCAATAGCAATTAGTGGTTTCTTAAATCCGGTACAATATCTTTCAAAGCTATTATTAATTGTTTAGACATAATATTGTATTCCTGTCAGAACTACCGGGTACCGGTGCGTATCGTTCACAAAATCGTAATAGCCCACTTCACACGTACCTACGCCATTTACCGTGATGGTAACAAGGGTTTTCCCGGAACAGTAATAAAACAGTGTAATACCATATCATACTTGAAAAATAATAAAAGCCGGCTAAGTGCGTGTCTGACCACGCACAATGAGTTTCTGTAGTTGGGATAAATTTTCACTCAAGAACAAAACTTATCTTCGTACTTGAAAAAAATAATCTATTCCATACATCGATATACGTCACAGTGAATTCTTCAACTGCAAATAATTAAACACAAAAAAAAAGATAGATAAAATGAAAGAAATGTGTTTGTAATCACAAAAGCATTCTTTTTTTATGTGATAAAACGAAATAAACGACTATCGGAGATTTTTCCTTTAATTGCTTGCTTCTCAACCTGCGTATTTCATATGAAATTTAACTTGCTGCCTCCACGCGTTTCTGAGAAAAAGGGTCTTGGCAGACTGACATATAGATAGTTAGACAGACAACGAAGTGATCCTATAAAGTATCCGTTTTTTTCCTATTGGGGTACGAAAAAGCAGAGAAAGCAGCAAAGAAAGTTAGCAAGGCACGGTAGCACTTACCAATTTTCCTCTCTAACCTGAGAAGCTTAACAAAATCCGAATAATTAGCATCTAGTGCTATTTCACGCCTATGTTCCGCTATCTCAAGAGTAATTAAAAAGTTTCCCTCGGTAAAAAGCGACGTGTGAAACAGGCTTCACAACCAAACTGTCGACTGACCCGAACTGCCGTAATACAAACAATTTCTTGCCGAAATAGCTGCAACGATCATCGAGCTTTAATTAATAGGTACAAAAAATACAAGGGTTTAATTAACATCTACTTGAGCTATTTATACAAGGTGGCAGGGAAATCGACGCGCAACCAGTTACCATGAAAATTTGCGTTTAGTCCTCTTTCGGCCCCTCGCCCCCAATAAATAATGTGTCCACTGGACCTCTGACTGTGGTTTATTCTCGACCCTTGGACGTCGAGTGGATTTTATTTTCCAGTCAAGTTTTTAGTTTCCTCTCGACCCCCAAAGTAATCTGTACCTTACTGTACCTACCAAAATAATAATTTTAGGTACTTACCGAACTAGGGGTCGAAAGTCGATGAGGTATACCTGTCCCTTGTATGAAAATTCAGTCTCACCCCCTGGGGATCGAGTGTGAACTATGTTTAGGGATTCAGAGGAAACAAATAAAGAAATCTTTTTTTAGTGGTCGAGGGGCCAAGAGTGGACAAAAATTTCAACGTAGTGGGAGTTAATTTTTTTGTTTAAGTTAAAAGAAAACTAGCTTAATCAATACATTTGACTGCGTTAAATTTCTACACAAAAGGGTCAGAATCATGTGTTGTCTTCATGGTTACAGTTTGCGTATCGCCGTCCCTGCCACCCTGTACAGTATTTTAATATTCAGACTTTAAATGCCATTATGAAAACGTGAAATATAAAGTCGTATGGATGGACTGCCGGCAGAGCGCTCCAGCGGGCAATAAAGTAAACTAACCTTTAATTAGTTCCAATTACCGCGGGCGTCTTGATGGCCGACGATTTTATTGCAGATATAGCGTCCATAATACTTTAAATAATAACGTACTCCCTCTCATGGAGAGGAGGCCTGTGTCCCAGCAGTGGGAACGTTATAGGCTGAGTATGTATGTATAATAATAACGTAAGCTTCTTCTTCAGTTTTCGAGTCTGTTGGTCGGGTGTTTACACAAAGAGAACTAGTTTTTGTTGCCAACTTCGACTTGATTGATTTAAGTTTATTTACACATCGTTATAGTTAGAAAACAATAGATAATTTAGTTTGATGAAAGTTGTAAACATATTAAATATAGGTATGTAGGTAGGTACATTGGTTTTCGTTCGTAAGCAATCATAATAAAGAAATTCTTTATTTTACACGTTTTAAATTCTGAAAATATGTAGGTCTTTCAGGGTGACATAGTTCCTGCAATTTGTATACTAGAATTCTAGATTTATCACGCATAAATACAGGTACCAGGCACCTAGTTCGGATGCAGATAGTCCCAATATTACAAACTTTAAGCCATACTTAATGTATATTGTTATTGTTCAATATTGTAATACGTGTTCTTATTTCGGTGAAAAAATATTATTTATTATAAATAGGATGATGATGGTCACTCGCAAAATCTTAAATAGGCAGGGATATCTATTTGAATGCCTGCATAAAAGCGCGCTGTTAGATTTTCAACGCTCGACTTAGTACCGAAAATTATAAATCTAATAGCGCACTTTAAGTTACATCAACTGTTACTGAAAACGGGAGAATCAGTATTTTTCTTACAAAATAATACTTACAAAGGTCTAGAAAAACAGTAGTTATAGAGACGCGTCGATCTTATTGATTACACTTTCTCAGACAGAAACCTAAGTCGCATCCAATTTTAAACAATTTTCATTTTTGTCTGTAAAACCTAAAAAAGACTAGTCGCTCCATACTCTGAACAGTAATTCCACACGCAAACACGAAGTAGGTACTAAACCGTACTCTACTCAATAAAAAATGTCAACAGCGGTCATTTTATGATAAATTTTAGTAAATACTTACTCATAACGTTATATAAAGTTACGACCTATAAAACACTAACAAAACTCTACATTCACTCATTCATTAATTCTTCGTAAAAACTTTATTGGCCTATTTCACCATCTCATGACAAAGTTTTATCTAGCAAATATCCTAACCTATTCATTTACATTTTGATACACTTTTTGGAGTCTAACCGGATAGCCACTGTCCGGTAACCAGACAGTAGCCACAGCAGCCAGTTACTGAGGGCCCCAGTAGCCCTCGACTTTACGCATCGACCGAGTTCGGCACTCTGATTGGCCCTGGATTGGTGAAGGGCCAATCAGAGCGCCGAACGCAGTCGATGCGTTAAGTCAAGATGATTAAAAGAAACTCAAACTAGGGCCACTGGTCTTACTAGACAGTGGCTATTCGGCCACTGTGAAACAGGCCCTATGATCGTATTTAATATATGAAATTCGTATGTTTTCGTATCAAAATAAGTGGTAATGTTTCATCCATCAATGACAGATACCTACGTGCGTTACCTACTTTCAATACGTGTCAAAGTTAAGTGCCGTGGGCTACTTCAAAATAAGTTGGGCGTTGTGTGGGCTAACTAACACCTACGCTCAATAACAGAATTAATTAATTATTTTGACATTCTCAAAAATGGTATCGTCGATTACGTTATCTTTTGGCTTTGTATAAAAAAGTGGAAACGCATAACTAAATTATATTCTACTTTCTTCAACATCGGATAAAGATGTGCTCATTGTTGAATGCAAAAAAGATTGCTGTCAAATAGTGTTACGTATCAAAAGGAGTCTACTTTATTTCCTGTGTCAGCTTGACACTCCTATAAATAAAGTACAACAAATCAGTAGGTCAGTGGGACTATGCCGGACTAATTGGACTTCGACCTCTATCTACAATAAAAAACCTCCCTACAATAAATCGATACTTTGAAAACCAAACGAGTTGTAACCTACACGTTTCGTTGCTTTAGAAATCTAATTTTCTTTCCCGAAGCGTAAAAAACTGGGAATTCAGGCATTTCATAAAATATTTATCGGATTTCATTAAAATACCGTCGACATTCACAAGCACATGATATTGGCATCCAAATTTTCAGTTGTCTCGCTAAAAATAAACACGTCAATATCAGGTTTCATGAAGGGTATTCAGGACTCACGATTGGGCGGAGCGTATGTATTTAGGACAAGAAAACTTGAACGTAATATTATTATACCTAGATCCTTTATTTTGTTTCCATATTAGCGAGGTTTTATATTGTTTATTAGGCATCTAGGTAAATCATCTTTCAGGTAAATAAATTATTTTTGAATTTCATACGCATAATTTCGATCGTGCTGTGTTCAGCAGAAGGCGCTGTGCTTCTGACTAAGAACACTTTCACAGCTAGAGAACGTCTTGCATTCACCTTCAATACATCTCGATCGTGTTGGTTAAAACTGAATCCTATAATGATGTGTACGTTTGTTATCTTTCGCGGACTCTGCTGACCGTCTCCTGGCAGCTGCATAGACCGCCAGCTTAGAGGGCGACGGCAGACTGGAGTCTCTAGGACGGACTAGGGATTCCCGGGATTCTGCAGCTGGAAGGGACGCAGATGTCGGGACGGATGGCAGCTTGCGAACCGTGTCGTATGGTAGAGGTGAGCTGCGTGACGCCGTTGACGCGATGGAGCCAGAGCCATCAGAATCCTGAAACAAATTGTCGTTTAATTTCTGAATTTTAATAAGAATTGATGAACCAGATATCTCCTTGGCTTGCTTTAAGCAGTCTGCTAGCTATGGAGTTAGATCACACCCAAGTTATACGTCGCGTCGTCGTTGTACACGTGGCTCTCGCAATCTCAAAAGATATCTTAGAGCGAGAGCTTGCCGAGAAAAGATCAAACAGATAAACCTAACAGGGTTGTGGATCACTTACTCTGCTTGTCGTCGTGAGACACGGATCCCCAGCCTAAAATGCAAGAACTAACTAGCATAGATACTTATAGCATTTCATCTAAGTAGGTAGGAACTCCAGCACGAAGAGAACTAGCACCATTTTAATTCAGTTTCTGAATACTGAACTCGTCGTATCTGGAGCAACGCACTAACAATACCTACTGCTAACATTATAAAGCGATAAATTATAATCATGTTACCATAACGCGGCCTTGGCTTAGCACAGGGCAATGACATCAATGTACGCAGCGAGCTTTAGCGAACTAAATTTAGTTTTACCATACTACAAAACTAGGAAGGATTTGTTAATTCCATTGAAGCTTTAAATAGAACTAATCTTTGTTTGTCACAATTTGTGGTTGAACTAAAAATAGAGCAGACGAGAGCGGCTGACGTCAGAACTATAAATAAAAATATTGATAGATGTGCGATAGCAAAATAAGTAGATACCTAGTTAGTGGTGGATTAAAATTGCACTCTAGTTCATAGAAGTCATTCATCATACGTAATTGAGTGAAGAAATTGACCCATCGTTCACATGTCGAGACTCGAGTGCATAGAGAGGTCAGGCGACACTCTCTCTAACCACCCACCTGGAAACTACGTGAACCTCGCTTCCACTTCAATAATGACTTTGTGACTAGGTAGACAACTAGCCAAGCCATTAGAGTCATTTCTTGGTATAGAAGTCGTCAATAAAGTGACAAAAAATAATGACGTATCCATCAATGTTGAAAATTGTGGCAATGCGGACTCATAATCACAATAAAACACTCAAGTCATTAAAAATAACCACCAGTCTCAATCAAAATCGTACCTACTTAACTTTACAGAAGTCAAGAACAAACGACGAAGAAATGAAAGAGAAACCATAACTGAATTGCAAAGTAGAGCAAATAAATTGTTCATTACACTGTATTACTTCGTCGAACCTCCAGATATAGCTCTAAGTTTACACCAGCCAATTATAGTGGTGTAGGACTGTATTTCTCCACAAACCAAATACTTTTTAGCTACCTAAATTATGTATTTATCATCCCCCATTTTATCATGTTGTATTCTCTTCGATCTCTTTGCGTGATCGTGGACCGTTCCTGTTCTTCTCCGAAGTTTGTAGCACAGTTTCATTTTTTTTACCAACTCTTCGACATATTATATAAAATGTTTTGAACTTTGAAAGAAAGAAAGAAAGAAAGAAAAAACGTTTATTTGCGGTAAACATGACGCAAAAAGAACAGGAATACAAAAATAAGAAAAGGTTGAGGGAAACATGCGTCACATCCACGCAAAACGGCTATCGCTCAGCATTATGCTGCGACCCTATGCAAGACAGAGCCCCAGCGCTGGTTTTCAGTGACAGCCGGCTTTGACGTATTGACGTCGCCCGGTGCCTCAAACAATTAATAGGACACTGAACTGGTACAGCGAACTTATAGAAAAAATAATATATTTAAATGTAAATATGATAGAACTAAACAGGAAAATAAAAAATTATAAAACAAAATAAAAAAAAAAAAGAAATAGACAAACATGCTACGAGAATATCATCCTCAATAAACTTTTACTCTTTATGTAGTGGCAACATTTCGAAGCGTCATCCATAGAGTTAATGTGCGTGTGCGTCATAAAATTGATGTAAGAAATTACAAAATGGCCAATTATGTGAATTATGTAATGTGTTTATGCAATAATAGTTGTGTGTCAGTGCCGTAGGTCAGTGTTTTAAGTGTATATGAGTGAATGTGATTGTGATAGATGAGATGAGATGGATCCAATAAAAGACGAAAACAAAACCTGGGAATCTGGAGGGTGACCCAACATGCCAAACACTTTAAAAGAGCTCCAAAAGCTTCAAAAACAGGAAGTTGCCATTGACGCGTGAGAGATCCGAGTTAGCGGGCCGCCGTATGGCAAACTGCTGCCAGGGGGCGAAACCCTGGTGCCAAAAACAGGAAGGTAAATAACAAAAATGGGGTGGAAGTCAAGAGTCATGAATAGAAATACAAAATAGAACAACATAACTTAATTAGATAATACGATTATTGGAATTAAATTTGAAATTAGATTGTAAATGGGCGATTATATGCATAAATATTTAGCGATAAACATGGATAAG
This sequence comes from Polymixis flavicincta, assembly GCA_949987655.1. Lineage (NCBI taxonomy): Eukaryota > Metazoa > Arthropoda > Insecta > Lepidoptera > Noctuidae > Polymixis > Polymixis flavicincta. The sequence goes on along the minus strand of OX465177.1, from coordinate 6,714,988 downwards.
TAATATGATCAAAATATATTTCAATAAATAGGTTGTCAACATAGAAAGAATGTGGACTGGGGAAACGCTACCAGCAGTCCCGGCATACAGGGGTCCGAATGCCATGTCGCAGTGCTGCTGGAGATCCAAAGCCAAGTACTGCAGGCCATGACCCATACGGTAAGCGAGGAATAAGACTTTTCATGAGAAATTACAAAGTTTATTGCTCAGAGAGCTGTTTATGTAACAATAACTTTTTAAGTTGGAATTTAAATGACTGTATTGTTTTTAGGCCTCGCATTGGTGGTGGAAGGTCGTTCCAGCAGCGAGTGGCCGCAAACCTAAAGCTACCTCTAAAAGCTGCAGTTTTATGTTGCTGCATGTTTAGGGGGCCAACTACAGAACGAAGACCATACTTGTAACGAGCTTGACGCCAGGTGAGCTTTTCATATAAATAGTGCGGCTTATGGGTTGTTACAATGCCAAACATTAAACTTGCTAAATGAAGTTTGAATCGCGGTCGCAACGTATAGGTACCTACCAGTACCAGGACGGTCGCTTTTTAGTAAATATTTCCTGCTTCGTGGTCAGCTTAAAGTCCCCATAACAAAATACGTTATCAACCAGACAAAATTATTAACTTGTTGTGACGGATATGGGGAAAACATGGATGTAGGTATAATCTGAAGTAGTTTTTCCGGCTGGCAACAATAAGGATAAACGTAAAATCTTCCCCTACCTACAAGGTCTATTTTGATAGCTTTAAGTTGTGTCTCTGTTTTACAGAATGGCAACAATAAGGATAATCGTAAAAACTTCCCCTCCCTAAAAGGTATATTTTGATAGCTTTGAGTTGTCTCCGTTTTACAGAAATACAATTCCTCATGCAGGTAAATTCAACCAATTCAATACTTTGAAACACCACATAAATTGTGTGGATTTTATAACGGGACCGAATTTCAAAATCCTCAAATACTCAATTGCTTTATTACCAGCCTACGCTGTCCCACTCCTGGGCAAAGACTTCCTTCCACTCCTTCCATATTCCGCTAGCCCGCGCGTCCTCCTTCCAGTTTTGACGGAGCCTATCCAGCTCGTCCCACCTTCCCCTACGTGGTCAGCCGCGACCCCGCCTGACTGCCTCAGGGCAACAGGTCTATGCTATTTAGGCCCACCTATATCCGGCATGCGGCAGACATGTCCTACCCAGTCTCATTTAAGTTGGGCAGACTTTTGAGCCACGTCTGCTATCTTTGTTTTTTGAAGGAAAGTCAGCAAGGTTTGGAGTTTTCGTAGGTAATAGTAGTAATTCTGCCTAAAACACAGTAGGCCTAAAACATAAAGCCTAGTACACAATAGGAGACCTTAGTCCACACGCAAGACAAATATAAAAAGTTATTATTGATATTTGTCATGCGCGTGGACTAAGGTCTCCTATGAGGTCTCAGCGAAAACCGACGACGGCCTACAGATACGAAGACAAATATCTTCTAGCAAGTAGTACATTTCAAAAGCCTTACCTGACGAGGATCCCCGTCTCTGTCCCTAACGTAGATAGAAGGAAGTCTACATTACGAATGCCTTACCTTACGAGCATCTCTATGTTCCAAGCGGTCGTATCTCGTATTCCTGGCAGAAGGTTTCCGGGGCGGGCGGGGCAGGGCGGAGGGCGGGGGTGGCAGGCTGGAGGAGCGCGTCTGCTGTGAGGCCCGGCCCTGGCGCTCCAACAACAAGGCCTCCTCGCCGCGCCCCCCACCGCCTCGCGCGCCCACTGTGCCCAGACCAGGGAAGCAGCATAACCCACGCTGTGGAGGTAAGACGCTTCTTATAATTTGTTTCACGGTCTTAATTCAACATTAAATTTGAGTGACGTAAAAACATTAGTACGTCATTGCAATGTAACTCTTTGGTGGCGATTTAGTCTGCATCCGGCAAGGGGATGATGTTTAACGTCATTCTAAACAACTTTCTATGTAAAACGAATTCTAGAACTGTAAACAATATAAAAACATACATGCATTGAAATAGTCTCTACTTTTGTCAATAGCTTTTTTTTCACGAACCGGGTATGTACCTAAGTTTCGTAGTGAAAGTTGTTTAAAATGACGGGTAGAATCACCCCTTAATGCAGGTGACTAAATCGCCACCTGTATTCTATGGTTGAATAGGTACAGGTTTCTTCTTTTTTGCTGACTTGCTTTGATTCTACGCATTGTATTTGTAATTTAACATAATGCCTATTTTAATTTAATTTAACACTGGTTCCAGTATTAGCTTCCTTTCTAAAAAATAAACTTATAAGTGTTTCGTTATTATTAATATTATTATACATATCGTATTTATAGGAAACTTAGACTTCTCTGAAGTTAACTATGACCTAAAAACTGAAACACCTACTAGAAGACCCAATTATTGTAGATTACACTACGTTTCATTAGCCTTGACATTTTATTGGATTTATTATGGCGCAGGCGAAGTTTTCGCAACCACGAAACATTATTTACTATACGTTATTATATAGCATTATTTCTATAGCCCAAAACTGGCAACCAGTATTACCAAGGGGTATCGTGTTACTCAGTAACGGGGTTGTGAAGGTCCGATAGTCAGTTCTCAGGAGCTCCATGTAACACTGGTATTCAGCTACCTACATCCGCTTAGACAGGACGCCGACCCCAAAATAGCTGAGAAAAGGCTAGATAGATTAGTTTGAGGTGACACTTTTACCTGAAGCAGTTTAGTATCTACGATACGAGCTTCGCACTGGAGAGGATACCAGCACCTAACTAATTACTTTAAAGAGCTATTTGGCATGGCAAACCATGGTAGATTTTAATATACAATACGCAAAAACCACGCCCCCTGATGACGCAACTAATGCATACGCTGTTCTGCTTACCTACATGTTTGCTAAGACTCAACTATTATGATAATATGACCGCTTAATGACGTCATTAAAATACTCTAAACATTCCTTGAATAAAAAAATCTTGTACTATTCCTTTCTAACCAAAAAGATGTTCTAAAAATAAATTGGGTTTAGGTGTGGTAACACTGTTATCGAGTTAATGAACTGGCACAATAGAACAATACATAGACAAATGCCAATAATTAGTGATTCTTACCTCATTGCGGAAGCGGCGCTGCCCGAAGAAAGTTATAACGTGACCACTCTAGTAAGACCACTCCAATTATAAATAGACAAGGTTTTATTCATACAAAGAAATAACTATGGAATCATTGATAATGTGAATCATCCATTAGCTGAAGAAAATGCTCTTTCTAAATCTTGTCCAAGTGTAATTTTATTTAAGTTTTGTGTAAGTAAATAGCCCACGATCACAGACGATAAAATATCGCGGTGGGATTTTATCGCTAACTCTGTTGAATTCTCAATGCTCGATTAAGAATCCAACAGAGTACAGAGGCCAGCACATCAAGCTACCCCAATCTGTCAAATTTCTTTGATAAATTTTCAACTTTATAACAAAGGAATAAGGTTCATATTCAATTGGGAAAATTTGAGTTTGGGATAGCTTGACCTGCTGGCGTCTGTACATACCAGCGTGTCAAAAAAGTTGGATTCCAATGCTCGATTGAGAATACAACAGCGTGCATACCAGCGTGTCGAAAAACTCTCGGCGCTAAGCACTGCATTCAAAATCAAGTGCGCGAAAAAATCTGAGCACGATATTTTTACGTCCGATGCGAACGTGGATATTTACACTGATTGAAAATACCCTACAGTCTGCAACAATGTTGCTCAGTAATTATGTGTGACCCGAAGTTATCAGACAAAAAACACTTGATAAAAATATTAAGTGAAAGGAATCTCAGTATTATGTCTGTGTATGTGTACATTAGGTACTTGTGTGAGATTGAAAGTGGCCTATTTAGAGCAGTCTTGTTATAACGACAGTGTCAGTAGGCTATCACTGCAACACTCCAAACAAAAGCGAATACATTAATGTTAATGTTACGAAGAGGCAAATTGTTCATTGTACATTTACGCCTAATTCAGGGCAAAATCTTAGATCCAGTTTCTAAAAGGTCTATAATGTTTCTGAATGATTAATCTAATATCAAATCTCATATCAAATGCTGAGATTAGCATAGAGATGGTATATTCAGCCTATAATGTTCCCAATATCGAGCCGTAAACCACGCGACCCCAGTGCGGGTTGGTAGATATCACATATCTTCGAATTTTAGTTCTAGGACATGCCGGTTTCCGCACGATGATTTCCATCACCGTTTTGAGATCTGTGATCGGTTACCATGAATAACAACAGCCAATTAAATCACTTTACATGATATTTGACAGCAGATTAAAATATTTGAACAACCTTTCAGATGGGGGTTAAACACTGCCAAGCCTCTACGTGTTAGGAGCAGCCATTAAAACATTAAAACCACAACAAACAAAACATTATATTTATTCTAAGACATGCTTCTAAAAATATGATTAATATTACATCGAATACATCTTACAAAAATATATCTGTATACAATTCCTTAGTACTTAAACAATAAAGCCTCGGGGACAACGGCGAATATAATATGGGTTAACAGTTTTCATTTTATGGCCTGCTGATAAATATGGTCAAATTAAATGAACTGGCGATACCTCACATACGTATTGAGTTTATGCTCTTTTTTTGTTTTGTTCAATTTTGGCGCTGCAACAAGGATACGGCGTGCGGACGAAAATACGACAGACGCTTCTGTCATAGCTTTTTTTTTTGGGAATGATATCGCGCAGGGCAACCTAGGAGGTTGGTGCCTGCTTAGCCGGATTAACCTTAATAAAAGGAAGGCCTACAAAGGGGCTTAAAAACTAAGCGACTACACGCTAAGGGCACCCCCTGTGGGTTACGGACCTCGGGTTAGGGCGTCGCTGGGAGAGGGCAGCATGGGACGGGCGGGATCGGAGTGATTCAGTCATAGCAACACCATAACGAGTAGATATGGATCGACTGCCGCGAAGTGCGCACATACACATAGTTTCATCGTATTTATTAGTGGTTGTAACGGTAAATTACATATTGAAGTCGCATTAGAAAAGTTAATATGGTCGTTAATTTTTCTCAAATGTTCTAATGTTACGCGCGACTTTCTTATTTTATTTTTTCATAAGAACCGTCTCCTGACAATAACAAACACAACAAAAAAGGAATTAGCAAAATTGGTCCAGCCGTTCATGTGTGATGCCGTGACCAAGGGAAATAAGTGTGGATTCATTTTTATTTTAGGAAGATTTATCTTTTACATAGGTATACAGATACTTTTATTTTGTGAATGTAAGAACGTTGTAGGCCTTGTAGACAGTGGACTATTTTCGATTGTATTAAGTATGGTAATGGTACTTGTTGCCAGATCAACACTAGTCCTCCCATAAATATTATCACTGTAACTTGATAACATTGTAAATGACAATTATTTTTGAATGAATAACCGTGGAGTTTCTTGGCGGCTCTTCTTCGTATTAATTAATTGAAACCGTGCACCTAGCTTGTGAAGTTTCATAATTGCCCATGTAGGTTTATGTGAAATGAAATACCTATTTTGATTCAGGATCGTGAACGACTCAACAGTCTTGATTCGGTATCGATACCCACCGCGTCTGTGAAGTAACGCCTGTTAATTTAATTGAACCATGTATATTTATACACTTTCTGACAATACAAAATGTGTTAATTTATCACTAACAATTATGTCTATTTTCGTTTATCGTCCGTTTTTACAATAATCTGTTCAAACTTTACGTCGTTTAAATAATGGTTCGATTCTTATGTTCAAAATTTTCTCAAACACCTGTTGCTCTATATTTATTGTTAACATTGGTAATTATAACACAATAGGCATTCATTATCTAAATAAATGAGATTTACAAAACGAAATAATTTTCCATAAACTACAGCTGCATGGGTTTTAGGGTCAGTTCAGAGTTCAGACAGAACAGCAAAATGCCCGAGAAATTTACTGGCTCCATTTGTCCAACCCCAATAACTAAGTTCGGAAGGCGGTGACATATAATTAAATACATATCCAAAGTCACCGACTTCCGAACTTAGTTATTGGGGTTGGACAAAGCTAGTTTATTTATTTTTTACTTTTCGGTTTTTCGGCGGTTCAATTTTTTTATTAAAATGTTTTTATTTTATATTTTTTTGTGGCTATAATCTACAAATTACTACATGCTTAATTTTTGATTTAATACACAACTCAGTATTAAAATCTGTGAGTAAACAATCAATCATCCCCTGTTTTCTTACCCTTAGGGTTGGAATTTTTCTTCGAAATTTATATGGGACCAACTTCGAGGTATACCAATAAAAAAAGAATTATCAAAATCGGACTACTCTGGAAAAAGTTATGCGTGGTCATACATAAAAAAAAAAAAAAAATACGCGTCGAATTGAGTAACCTCCTCCGTTTTTTCGTCGGTTCAAAAAAGAGCCGCGAGCATGCACGAGCCGACTGTGTCGATATTAATACAATTTTCTACTTTAAGCTATGGTAATACGATACTATTTTTAATGGAACCAATAAATTGCTCGGGCATTTTTCCGACACTGACCCTTAGCGTCACAACGAGCAGTGTATGTAGAAGTAAGATCGTCCTAATCAACGCTTTACAAATATAAAATAATGTTAGGATAATCTCTTATAATCACACGGCTGTTCTTATACCACACCGTCTTGAGGCAACTTAGAAGTGACGAGACTACAACTTGCTTATTTTCTAACGGTCTTATTCATAAAAGTTATCGAACATCTAAACAGTTGTTTAAAGTCTGATTTTCAATACGAAACCAAACTTAAGCAACTGTTTAGATGTTCGATAACTTTTTATAAATAAGACTGTAAACATACAATTAGACTTATCTTGTTCAATTATAGGAACAAAATCAGACCTATAATCAAAACAATTATAATTTCAAATCCCTTAGTGTGTTTTTTTTAATCCAAAATAAATACAAAAAATAACGTAATTTTTATCTCTATGTTCATTTTAAGGAGTACATTTCATAAATGGGCCGAAAATAATAATATAATAGGTACTAACTTTGGCATATTTTTGTGACCAATGCCTCTGTTTCTACTTCTATATAAACTCAAAATCACACGAATATCATAAGAAGTAATTATCATTAGTATGGATGCGCTAAAGTAATCCGCGAAATTCGGACTTTCTTTCGTTTTTTTTTTTTTTGCTATTTGCAGGTCAATGTGTGTGTGTGTGTGTGTGTGTTTGTGTCAGATTATGATTCGTGACTGTAACAAGTATGTATTTAATTATTACATATTCAGCCTATAATATTCGCACTGCTGGAACACCTGCCTCCTGTCTGTGAGAGGGAGTGGGTCGTAATCTACCACGCGGACCCAGTGCGGGTTGGTAGATGTCACATGTCTTCGAATTTTTGGTTCTAGGACATGTCGGTTTCCTCACGATGTTTTCCTTCACCGTTTTGAGAGCAGTGGTGATGAAATAATGTACACAAATTAAAGTGCCTGTCTGGGTCCGAACCCACAACCGAACAACTCATAAGTCGCGGCCGTTACTACTGGGCCACCATAGTCACTGCTCTAGTTAATGATCATAATTGTGTAAATATAGTCCGGTCAATCTAGACATAAAAATAGTGGTCAAATAAAAAAAGTTTTAAAAGTCTCCATTAATCCCATGTGCGCTACAAAAGTTATTCAGAGTCAAAGGATTTGAGGTTTTTTGAATTTTTTCCGAAGACGGTAAGTCTTATCGAAAAAATAACCTAGACCAAAGTTGTAGATCTTAAAATTATCTACAAAAATGGTCCTTATGATTATTTTTTCTAAGGGCCACCATTTCTGAGATATCGCGATTGTAACACGTATGGTTACAGTCGCGAATCATTTAAATTATCGATACGACCCTCTAACTTTATTGAATTCCCATTTAATTACTTTTTCGAAGTGGAGGAACCTGGGGGGAGGCCTATGTCCAGCAGTGGACGTCTTTCAGCAGAAATGATTGTGATGTTGAATTACTTTTTCACGAAATAGTCATCAGCGTACAACCTGACACTGACCTGCAAGCTTAGCATGACGCTTTCTGTTTCTACTCTACCGTAGAATAGAAATCGCTTGTCTACATTTCTCGGTTCAAAGCTGTTTACACGGAAACGTCATTTTTGTCTACTCTTCCGTCAACAAAACGCGTCTCTACCGTTCTCGTACTAAGACTGCTGCAAATTGTAAAACATATGAGAAAATTTGAATTTCGCGGCCTAACCGGCGCTCCCTCCTTAACTTTCACCTTGTACAATATTTATTACAAAAACCCTACATTTGAATAGAACATGTCACCACTGTGCTCAGTTTCTTGATTTCTGATGAGCGCATAAAATAAGGGCCGGATAAATAAGACCACAACATTATTTGTGGTCTTATTTTGCAATATAGTTTTTTCAACTTTATTGCTTAGAAATTATGTTTTATATTTCCATAAATAGTTTGGTACTTACTTAATTTAAAATGTTTACTTTTCAATCGAAGTATTGCAAACGATAATAAACTTTGTGTTTGCGTGTTAAGGTTTATAATCAAGCAATATGGAATAGCGACCACACGAGTGATGTGTTTTAGTGCTATTACTCATCGAAGCTTAGTTATTGAATAATTTTATTGTATGGGAACGTATAAAAAATCCGTTTTTGGCAAGTAAGCTTCTTTATCAAAGCTTCATCAGCAAATTATTTTTAACAGTACAATTCCACAATACCTCTTAGCAATTTGAATAAGAAACTAAGCATAGTGGTCGTTCTAGCTTCATTGTATAATTTTCTCTCGTCTCAGACTTACCAGTCATTTTTTCCAGAAAAAATATAAAATTCTAACCTTCTCACAAGTCAAAATTGAGTGTAATTTATTAATACAGAGTTTTCATTAAAATAACTTAAAATACCGACTTTACATTTATCCTTATAAGACTAGGTTCCTACTAGTGGAGTGTAAGAAAACAGTTGTAAATATACATTTACGGAGATTCTTATGAACTATGTGGCACCAACACACTCTTGGTTAAGACTAAGACACAGTTAAAGGCACATCAGTTAACTAATGTTCAGACTTCTATTGTCTTTGATCAGCACTCTTATTGCGTAACACGCTCCTAATGAAAATTTCTTTGATTTTCACAGTTCAACAACGTCCATTGGGTTGATTTTGTTACCGTGAATATGAACTTTAAAATATAAGGCGCAATGGTCATTGTTGAATGGAAAGGAATTGACATTAGTAGTGTGTTTAACAATTTTATTAGGCTGCAGGTTAGGGTTAGGTGAACACTTGGAATAAAATCACACGTAACACAAAAACGAAGCGTTGTTCGTGATTATTTGTACATCGCCGGAATGTTTGTGTGAGTAAGCGGAATCCTACTAGCTTAGGAATGTTTATAAAAAGTTGGATACTTGCAAGAACTTGCAACTTTATTAGAATTTGATTTAAAAAATGCGTAGTTCGAGAGATCTGTTGAACGATCGATTCGGTGATATTTTCGAGACTATTAATATCGTTCATTCAAAATAATCAAATATTTATTGGAAATAAAAACAGGTTTACAACTTTTTAGTGTTCGTTAACAGCAACTATAGTTTAAAAACTGTGTTGCAGCCTCTGAGAGAGGAATCGTTGGCGTTTTTTTTTTTTTTCTTTTAATTTTGTTTATAAAATCGGTTGTTTGTTTTCGAAAGTAATGATATAAATTGGCAATGCCCCTGAAACGGTAAGAAAAATGTTTTTTTTTTTTTAAAGTGGTTCAGCTCCCGCGTTGAGTTTTCATACTGTTGGACCGTGTGAATGCTCAAAGTTAGGGCAAGTGTGTTATGTAAGGCGAGTGTGTCAGTAGTAGTCGCGGGCGGCATGCGCGCGCTGCTCGGGCGCCATGTAACTCACGGCGGGCACGGCCGGCCGCTCCAGGCGGGACTCCAGCGCCGCCAGCTGCTCGTCCAGGCGGAGGGATGTGCTGTCGAAACCGCAACCTGGGACAAACAACTCATGTTACCATACGGACTAGAGATGGGCCGACTAGTCGGTTGCAAAATGGCCGACTAGTCGGCCAAGCCGATCATTCATTTCGGTTGAGTTCGGGTGGCATCGACATGTTCAAAATGGCAAACCTACTTATTGCCAATTGTTTGCTATAGAGTTTCTTCTTTTTCGTAAGAAGTATTTATTACGTAAGAAGTATTAATTAACTTTACTTTCGGTTTTTAATTTCTGGATCTAAGTCCAATTCATATTAATGGACCAAACTAACGGTTCCTATTCCTTACTATACTTATTTCCTGATTGCACTGAAAGTAAACTGTAAAACTGATTGTATAATAATAAAGAAAATATCAGTAAAGATTACAATTTCATTTCAATCACCGTCTTTTACATTTTTAAGCATATTAAATGTTTTCCCATTTTTGAAAAAGAAAACAAAGCATCTGCACGTGTTTTATTGAGGTTTTTAGATCCCTTGCTGAAGGCTAGTTTGAAAACAAAGGTATCGGTTCGGTTTTATTGAGCTTAAAATTTGAAAACAAAGGCATCGGTTCGGTTTTATTGAGCGTATAGGTTTCTAATCCCTGCACGTGTTTTATTGAGGCTTTTTAATCCTTCCCCTGCACGTGTTTAAAGTTTGAAAACAAAGGCATCGGTTCGTTTTTATTGAGCTTATAGGTTTCTAATCCCTTGCCGACGATTTCGACGACGACTGTTTATGTAACGGACGTAATTTTGTTTCAAATAACTTCGAGGTATAGGTACGCAATCAGTCTTATTTATGTAAAATAAACGTACAAAATAAATCTTTGTAGTTATTTCGATTGTTACATAAGTACTTATGTTACGAGTTTCAGGGTGGAATAATATTCGTTCGTGGTGAACCCACCACAACTCGCTTTCCGAGTCGTGTCTATACGTAGCTAATAGTAAGTTTTAAATATGTAATAGGACTTATAGGTTAGATAATTATTTATGGCAATAATAACTTCAAAGACCACTTAAATACTCATAATGAACACCTAAACTTTTTTATTTGTAGTTATAAAAACTATGAATACTTAGAGTAATCCTTCAAACTCCATAATATGTCCTATTTCACGCGCTAACGTATAAATTGAAAACTATGACATATCTTTTTACCATTAAATATCAGGCTATAGTAATTGAACCATACTGCCTAGTTTTACGTGAATTGTTATAATTGAAAATAATATCCATATCCTATGAATCTCAACGACGTGATTTAATAATAATAAAATAATATTGTATCAGTGGAGTAAAATTTTGAACAATGCTTTCATGTAAGTAGGTAGGTGTACTTTTTTCAACTGGCAGCTCTAGTTGTTTAGTTGTTTTTTTGAACTCAACTATTTTTTTCCGATGTAAAAATAAGAGTAGAATTTTCGAGAGACGTGAGTCTGGCACTCACGCAAAATTTCATAGAGTACTTCTTTCTTTTTTTAATGTATTAATTTGCCCTCTATGGGCAGGCTAAGTCATCGGACCTTACTGCCTAGTCTCACGAGTATTGTTTTATTTAGTTCAGGTTTAGTTTAGGAACCTACATAAATTAATTAGGTAGGTACTTAGTAATTTGTTAAAAATATGTAGACATCATGTAAGGTTCGTAAGTGTTATGATTTTTAAATACCAAGGAAATAAATGAAAATATATATGGAAAGAACAGTGTAGTTTATTTAATATTAGTAAAAATGGGCCGACTAGCCGGTACGTCACTAATACGGACTCCCACATCCTACTAATATTATAAATATTAAAGTTTGTGAAGATGTTTGTTACTCAATCACGCAAAAACGGCTGAACGGATTTGGATGAAATTTGGCACACAGATAGATTATAACCTAGATTAACACATAGGATACTTTTTATCCAGGTTCCCGTAGGATAATTTCCGATCTCCACGCGGGCGAAGCAGCGGGCAACAGCTAGTAGATAATATAACATACATAATATCACGCCTTGTATCCCCGTAGAGTTGAGCAGAGGTGTATTTATAGTACACCCACATTTCGCAAGTTTTGTTTAACATACATAACCTCACGCCTTTTTCCCATGGGGGTAGACAGAAACTACAAAACGCTACCTGCTACGATCCTTACACACTCCATTTTCCTCGTTTACGTTCACACATCTGTGGCCCTAGTGTCAATTTCATTTGACCATTTCGATCAAACGCATCGAGCGCGTTCGGCGCTCCGATTGGTCCTTCACCAATCCAGGGCCAATCGGAACGCCAAACGAGCTCGATGCGTTGGATCGTGATGGATAAATGACACTCACACTAAGGCCTCTGGTCATACACGCACGCCGGTTGCGAGTACTACGCACCTAGCCTTTCTGAAGAACCTCATCAATAAGGCCACTACACGGCCTCCTAGGGCGTCCCCTCCCAGCGTGCTAATAGGGGGCGAGCCTATTGCCATCATCCGGGCACGTATCTAGACTCCGGGCTGCTAATGAGAAATTCCAGATAGGAAAAACCCAATGACACTTTTTCCCGACCTGGGAATCGAACCCAGGAGCTCATGCTCAGCAGAAGCGCTTGCTAGATCAACGAGGCAGTCATAACTAAGTCAGACCACATAAAGATGCTTGAATAAGCCAACTAAGCATCTTAAGGGGTGACTGACCAAGTCATGGACTCTTATAGCAGTACATTATTTGACAAAAAATCAATCGTCATGTGAATTGTCAAGCGATTTTGAACCATGTGCCGTGCAACTATTACTGTCACCTTAAACTGCCCTGCAAACGGATATCGTACGGGCCCAGTTCGAGGTATGGTTTTATGTGTAGTAGTGTGTATGTGTGGTAGTATATAAGGTCGATATTACGTAATATTTAAAAAAACCCACAGTCACCTAGCGTCTGGGTGTGAACTGATCTAAACTCTCTGTTGCTATTACCACGGTTGCCTTAAAGATTGGTCCCTATACAACATGCTTAGAAGGGAGAACCCCATCGCTACTTACCGCTGGAGTTATCGTTATGCGGCGAGTAGTTCCTGCGCGCCAGGTGCCGGTACCGGCCCGACACGCTGCCGCCGCCCACGCCCTCCGCGCTCGAGAACGATGCGCCGGAGGATAGACCCACTGGAAAAGGCACAGCTCAAGTTAGAACAATATTTTTTTTAATGGTCACCAACATAGACAAGGTATAGGAATAGACAAGAGGCAACATCTTTGTACCCTTTTTTACGAAAATTCCGCGGACGGGGTAATATAAAATTTGGTACAGTTAAAGTTTATACGGAGATAGCACTCCATTTAGCAAATATTTATATAAAACAATGCATAAGAAATACATTACGTTTTAAAGGAATCATGGTCAAATTTCGACCACCGGGCTATCACTAGTTATAATAATGAGACAAGGACACACTTATTTGATTTGATGCAGTAATAAGAGTGAGCAAGACAGAAATATATTTTCTTTATCTCCTTCGCGTATGCAAACTTTTTGTTTCGTCCCTGTTGTTAACCTACAACTGGGGCCACGGTACAATTTTTCTTTGGAAAGTATTATTCGACTACATTAGAAAGTACCAGTTTACAAGATACTGTCAAAGACTATCGCTATTGGATGCTTCACCTATATTCTAATAAGGAGTTTGCGAGTCAAGACAAATGAGAACAGCACGTAATGTCACTTCATCGAGGATATAGTAACTTACCAAGTTCCTCGCGGCTGGAGTTATTCCTCAGTGAGGCGCCACTGTCGTACGCAGCGCTCGTGTGCTTCTGCAGCACTTTGATCATCGCGTCGCGCTCAGCGACTTTAGATTCTAGCTCCTTGACTCTGGAGAAATAAATATCAACTTTTATTGATCATGTTCTATGTGCCTACCCATAGGAAGAAGGCGTGAGTTGATATATGTACGGTCACCAAAAGAGATACGTAACCAAGGCCGTCGGATATAGTTGAACTCTGGTATGAAACAGATGGATGTATTCGAATAAAATTTCATTTAATTAACATAAAACAAACAGTTCATTTATCATATTAAATTTCTTTTGAAAGCATACATCGATTTCTTCCTAAACTTCATCCGACGACCCTGGTTAATCATGTTCTCATCATCATCATCATTTCAGCCGAAAGACATCCACTGCTGGACTTAAACCTCCCCCAAAAGGGGGGATTTGCCATATTCACCACGCTTGGCAGGCGGGTTGGCGATCGCAGTATGGTCGTGGTCAAATGCATAGAGAACGCTGCTGCCCATTCTCTAGTAAGTCCCTTAGTCGCCTTCTACGACACCGACGGGAAGAAATGGGATGGTGCTATTCTTTTACGTAGGGCACCACACGGAACGGTAGTAAAGGCCGCACAAAAAGCACAAATTGAGAAAGGAATGGCTTTAATTTAATAGTACAATTGGTTGTACAATCATGTATTTAACTGGGCCTGTTTTGGTATAACCTTGGCAGTGAAAATCCTAAAACCATATAGTAGTATAAGTATTTAGAAAATAAATACTTATACTATAGTGGGACTTACAAGAAAACTTTCATTGAAAGAAATTTCATGTTTGCGCACTTTTTAAGATATTCAATTTTTGGCTTTCTCACATTAAATTCGTTTTTTTCTTGTTCTGCAACATTTTTCATCCTATTTACATAATATGTAAAAACTAATTTTATGACCCACCTGCCCTCCAAATCAGCCAGTTTCTTCTGCGCAGAGTGCAGTTCGTCCATGTGCCGTATCTTCTCGTTGCGCGCCTCCGCCATGAGACGCTCAGACTCAGCCGACGTCTTCTCCAACGCCGCGATCTTGGCGTCCCTGAAAACGGAACTGTTTTGAGTTACAATGGTACTTCTTTTGAGACTAGAAGTGATGATATCGGGTTTATGCAATGATAATTTTAATAAAAAGAAGGTGGGACGCAAAAACTTGGCTAATTAGTCTAATGTTCTTCGTCTTATCTCTTTTTGCTTCCAATAATTACGACATGCCGTACTTCTTTCACGTGTCATCTAATAGTGTGACATTTGTTGTTTTTCAAGATCTGAAGTTGGGTTGGTTTACTGGGTTATTTACTTTAGTTGGGACAAGTATTGAAATATAAAGTACGCTTGACTCTTACTAAAGATTAGGGAAAATGTATGTCTTTCGGTACTTGTTGAAAGGAGAAATTATGGAATTCCGTTTTTATTTTAATTACTTATTGTTTTCGATAGGTTTTCGTTTGACCTTAATCTCACCTGAAAGTAAGCGATGATGTGGTCAAACATGGAGCATGCGTAGAAGTAACCTTACTCACATTTGTTGTTCATCGACATGGCGTTAATGAAATCACTTGGTAGGAGATTTGACCATGGTTAGGCTGGTCAAGCGCACAGTTATGGTTCACTTTTATCAGTTTTTTTACCTACTATAAACCATCCAATGCCAATTTCGGCTACAGTGACTACTTCTGTTTGTAACGACTATAGATAACGAGCATGTGCTCTGATGTGGCTCATTTAACCTATCTTGGCAGCAAAGGTACGGTCAACAAAAGAGATTAATAACCAGGGTCGACAGATATAGTTGAAGTTTTGTAAGAAACCGATGGATGTTTTCGAATAAAATTTAATTTGATGAATAGAAAACAAACAGGTCATTCCTAAAAGTAAATTTCATTTGAAAACACCCGCGAGTTTGAGTTTCTTACAAAATTTCAACTATATCCCTACCATCAAAATAAATAACTATATACTTATTTGTTTTGGTGACTGTACACGTACAGTACGTACGTGTCAGCACGGTGCACGCACCGTGCGGACACGTTACAATACCATTATGATAAGCGACCCTCCAACATATACGTATGGTATACCATACAAATGTACTAGCTACTGACTTGGGGATGGAGGCGGCGGATACCGCAGCCTGTCGCAGCGCGGCCTCCTCCAGGTAGCGCTGCTCCCACTTGGCACACTCTCCCTCCAGCGCCAACAGTCGCTCGTCTCTCTCTCTCACTTGTCTCCTTAACTCGGCTTCTCCTCCTCCCGGCCCGCCTGCAGCGCTTGCGCCGCCGCAGTTGCACTCGCGCTTCCTACATAGACAAAACGTTTGTCAGAAACTAACGTAGAGGCGAGCGTTCGGACTGAACGTCTAATGAGGCCCAGTAGTCGCGGCAGAGACTTGTAAAAACGTGGCCACTTCTGATACTGATTTTTATTTTAAATGTTTTATACCTCAGAAAAACAAGTGGCTGAAACCGACTACTTATAAATTATCTAGTGCCGATTAAATTAGCTGGAAATACTTTGTCCAGGTGTTTGGTATCGATATCAAAGACTAATGAAATAAAAAAAACATCAATCGCACTTTGTTTAAACTTTTAATGACACTATGACATTTACAGTCGCGGTCAGAAAATGTTTACCACCTTAAGGTTCATTATTGCCTGCACACATCTTTGTCACAAAGTCGATATGTGTGTTTTGACTAGGTATAGAGCATAGATTTTTATCAACAAGAAGATTGGTCTTTCAAGGAGGTGACTTACTAGATAGGATAGTTAAAAAAAAAAATTAAAGAAAACGAAAAGATAAATTATTTGGTATTATATTAATTATCATAGAGACGAGACAAAAAAGGATACGGACATTCGGACAAAGCATAGGCATAACGGTCGAACTTGAAATAATGACATAAAAAATGAAAAAAAAAAAAAAAAAACTTTAAAACCATCAACAATGTATTATTTTAACAACAGTGTAGCCTCCATTAGCAGCTATGACGGCATGTAGTCTATCTCGCATAGATGCGACAAGCCGCGCGGATCAATCAGTCCACCTGATATGAGATGATATGATTTATCCGCGCGGCTTTACCCGATAACAATGTGATGAGCTTGATTGAGTGTTTCTTTCATTCTGACAGTCCCAGCGTTGAACCGTTATGGCCCACAAATTAATCAGATTCAAATCAGCTGACCGAGCACGCCATTGAATGAGACGAATGTCACGGTGCAGGGGTTAGGTAAACCAAGCCATAGTAGTCCGGGCCGTGTGAATAGGTGCATTATCCTGGACATATTAAATTTGTAGAAATTCTGCTGCATTCTGTTGTGTACCCACAACGCGCAAAGTAGGTCGCATCGCCTCTTCCAAAAGCGACTCATAATTATTCGCAGCTACTTTCTAAAGACGTCAGACGTCGTCGTGGTTTATCCACCCCATAAGTTGACAGCTATGCGTCCAGATTCAGTGTGAGGCACGACATGAGCTTCATTATACCGAGTGTGATTATAACGACATAAAGTTAATCTTCCATCTTCCGATTTGACTCGATTTTAAAGTTTTTTAGTACATATAACATTCGACCAATCAAAATCAAGATGTTGTCGCGCGACATTAAGCCGAGCTGATTTGTGGTGAGGTATGAGTTCCACTTTAATAGCATGGTGTCTGTAGTGTAGCTCGGTACAAAGCTCGACGGATTGTCCGAAAGGCCACATCATAAAAGCAACAAAATGACTAGTTGGTATAAAGTCGTACTCTTTGTATTGTCGAACCATATCAGTTTTTCATTCTGAATGTCTTCTATGATCAGTTATTTGCCCATCTTCGCCATGACGCCGAATCCAAAATCTCACGGTGAATCGAATATTGAGTTTCAGTTCGTTGTTCCAAGGTTACTGGTTTCAAGGTTCCAAGCTTAAACTTGCCATTTTATTTAGGATGTAATTAATTTTCAAACCATACATTCTTGATAAATGATAAATTGATAAGACAAAATTCAAATACTAAAAATCTTGGTGGAAGTTTCAGGTATTTTATTGTACAGACTGAGATTTGAAACTTTCTTAAAAGTACGGAAATTGCCGTCCAGATTTTTTTTATGGGTACAAGAACGAATCGAACACGTTGTTTAAAATATAAGTCCCATTACCTGAGAGTCTGCAACTCCTTCTCCAGCTGCGCGCGCAGTTTCCTCTCCGTATGTTCTCGTCTGTCGGACGCTTGCTGTAGCGACGCCAGCGCACGTTGTAGACCCATCACACGCTCCACGTAACCACTGGCGTGACGACACTGCATTATAAAGATGGATGCTATCGTCAAGAAGGTTTGAGTCGAAATCATTTAACATCACGAGCGGTATGACCAGAACAGCATGTATTAGTATTTATGGGGTATTTATTCGAAAAAAATAGCCGCATTTCGACCACGTACGCAAGAAAGTAAAATATCGCGGCGGGATTTTATTGCCGACTGCATTTTCAACTCTCGGTATTGAACCTAGTGTTGAGTTTTAGTTGAAAATCGAAGTGTGTTTTTCAACTCAATGTTGAAAACACAAACTGTTCGATTTTCAACTAAAACTACTGTAATGTACCTACTACAATTCTTGTTAATCATTTCTTATTTCATTTCATTTCAACTCTTGGCGCTAGTGATTTGAAGATCCAGTACCCGAGAAAATTTCGTCGCGATATTTCTACGGCCGTGCGAACGTTGAGTTAAATTAATGAGGCTCTGATGTTGTTCGTAGCCTTAAATTTTTTGCACAGCTAAACACAAACGTTGTATCTCAAAACAAATTATATAGTAGCTTTAAAATATTTGATTACAGTAACTTCAATGTTGTCATCAAGCAAGGTACAATTTTTTTAAATTGTCTCTGCTTGGATACGAGGCTTTTGGCGCCTTTGTATGTATTCGTTTGTATTTGCGCTGTATATATTTTATTTGTTTGTGCAGAATATACATCTTTTCTTTCTTTCTTCGTTCTAGAAACAAACTCACATCTTCCTCCAATCGCACCACGTTGGCCTGCGCGTTGGTGAGCGCGGTGTCCAGTATGTCGATGTGCGTGCGCTGTTCCTGCAGCGTGGCGCGCTGGGCCGCCATCTCGATCTCTTGGCGCTCTTTGGCACATGCCAACTCTTTATCTGCACAAAACACGTTTTTGTTGTTTTTACAAATCAAAAACCCGACTACGAGCTACGGTACGGGGTATGCAGTTTGTACGATATATGCCTTAATTATATGAAATTATTACATCTCAATACGTATGTCTCTGGTTATACGAAAACCGAAAGAAGACATAGACTTAGTTTAGATTTTTGGAACTAAGTTGCGGTAGGAGTTAACTGGTAGAAACTGCAACGTAACAAAAAAT
Source organism: Polymixis flavicincta (assembly GCA_949987655.1). Classification (NCBI taxonomy): domain Eukaryota; kingdom Metazoa; phylum Arthropoda; class Insecta; order Lepidoptera; family Noctuidae; genus Polymixis; species Polymixis flavicincta. Next base: position 6,695,830 of record OX465177.1, on the reverse strand, counting down.
ATAATAGAGACGCACACTCACACTGTCTGTATGATATTAGAGATAGTGAGAGAGAGAGAAAGATACTTTTCGTACCAATAGTGACGTCAAATTAAAATCCCAGATGGCGATAAATTCTAAAAACTTGTACTAGATGACTCTGTATTAAATATTGCGTATTAAAGTCACACCTTATTTCACTCTCTGTCTCGTTCATTATATACGAGTGTGTGTGCGTGCGAGTTTCGCATAAGGAACTTCGTATCTGTCCCCCAACCGCACACGTTTTGTTTTTTAAATAAATATTTACAGTCCTACTCGCACGATTTATAATCGCGACCAAACCGAGCAGTAGAATATAGCACACACTCACAAGTTACCGTTACGATAATGATTTTGAAAAAGTAGGTAAGATCTTACTCTGTGTAATGAGTTGTGCGATGAGCATCTCCCTGTTCTGCAACTCTTTGCGCAGCGCCTCCGCGTTGCTCTCGTTTTCAGTGCGCACTCCTTGTGATACCAACTCCACCTAGTATGGAACATTTGGTTGTAAAATCTAAAACTGATCTCCGCTCTTTGAAGGGTGCATGCATAATCAGCCTATTATGTTCCCACTGCTGGGACACAGGTGTTCTCACGGTTTCCTCACGATATTTCCCTTCATCGTTTTGAGAATAGTGGTGATGAAATAATTTACATAAAGTAAATCGTCTGTCAGGGTTGGAACCTACGACCTGCAACTCGCAAGTCGCGGCCGTTATCACTACAATAAAGGCACTATTATTGTGATGCATTATCAGTTATAATTATGATGAATAGTTTATTTTCTTATTCGTAGAGTAATAGCAGATTGTATGACACGGGAAAAAAATAATATTTTTACGGCGAGGGCGCTATTTTGAATCCCGAGCAAAGTGAGGGATTCTAAAATGGAATCCTGAGCGTAGCGAGGGATTCAAAGTACATCGCTTGAGGGAAAAATATTTTTGCTCTCGAGTACATATACATATACTCTACTTTTCATCTCCTATGAGAAAATAAATAAGAGACACTTTTAAGTAATCTACTATATAAAAATAAGTCGGGTTTTCCTTCCTGATGCTATAACTCCAGAACGCACGAACCGATTTCCACGGTTTTGCATTCGTTGGAAAGGTCTCGGGCTCCGTGAGGTTTATAGCGTAGGTAGGGTAGGTGGGGTAGTAGGGTAGGTAGGGTAGGTAGGGTAGGTAGGGTAGGTAGGGTAGGTAGGGTAGGTAGGGTAGGTAGGGTAGGTTAGGTAGGGTAGGTAGGATAGGTAGCGTAGGTAGGGTAGGTAGCGTAGGTAGGGTAGGTAGGGTAGGGATTCTGTATGAATGACTATTGGACGGACAGGACAACGTCTGTCAGGTCAGCTAGTTAATGAATAAATGTAATAAAAAGAAATGGTATGAATGTAAAAAGGTCAATTACAAATTTATATGTATATTTACTTTATGATTTTGATTATGGCGTTATTCGCTTCTATTTTTATTGTTTCAGGAGTTAATGCACTATCACTTTCAGAACTTATTATTTTGCAAAATACAAAGAACAGGGAAGTTAATCGCGCGCTTGTTTTTTTTTATTACAGCTCCTCCCCGCACCGTACAGCCAACCCTTACAGCTAGTAATTTATACAATTTGCGTTCGATTTCAATGAACGATTCATGTTCCAAATTCAAATCTCATTACTGTCCGCTAAAGAGTCTAGTGGAGAAAAGAGCTGTTTTGCCTAAACAAGAACAAAACGACACTTTTCAAATAGAAGGGAAGAAAAACGTAATGCCTTATCTATGTGGCACAGGTTTTTGTTTTAACAAATAACAATCATGAAAAGAGCTTTGCTACGAGATACGTCTGGTCGTTATTGGTCAGTGGAGACATCCCATCGCATCATCCTTTACTTACGATTTTTGAAATTTGCAGATCAGGGTCAGGTTATTATATGTCGATTGAAATATGATTCGCGACCGTACAAAATACCCTGACACTTTCGCCTTAAGTTCCATGTTCACTGACTTTTGTCGGAATCTAGCGGGTCGTCGCGATACCTCAAATAAAACTCATTTTTCTATAGTAGGAAACATACATATCGTCGTTGAAGTTCTAACACCACGTAGGTAAGTCATTTTTTGGCTGTTTTGACATTTTGATGCCATTCGCTAGAGAAACGGAAAATTAAGCAGTTTTTTCTCTCTCCTGAAAAGTTGCTATTTTTGACTTACGTGGTGTTAGAACTTCAACGACGATATGTAGTATAATACACACACCTGTTGTTTCAGCGCCCGGTTGAGATCGTGCAGCCGGCGACAGTCCGCCTGCAGGCGCACGCGCGCCGCCCGCTCCAGGCGCTCCCGACGCTCGCACGAGCCCACCAGCTCTTCGTGAGCGGTGCGGACCTTCTCCACTTCTTCTTCGAGCTACGAAACAATCATATTTCGTATGATAAAGTTATATGGTCAGAAAACTGGCACAGGCTGGCTTTGTTAGCCAGAACCCCCACGCACAACGGACCAAATAAGAGACTAAGTGCGGAAAAGAGAGTCCCCATCATCATCATCATGGTCGAACAACACTTCACCCTACCATACCTGAATATTTGCAGAGAAATTGATAGGCAGGGCATGTCAAAATAGCAGATAGATAGGTAGGTTTTTTTTTTTTTTTTTTTTTTTTTGGGTGGGAAATCATCAAATGACTTCTCCTGCTGAGTAGAGCAGGAGGGCGTGTCAGACTTTTACTGACTAAAACCCACCCGTGTTCCCTCAGTAGCCCGTATGCCAGGGGCCGTGGTATCTCTTTCGAACAAACCCGCACCCCTGGCAGGCATCGGCCCTTGCGGACCCCACCAGTGGTTGCTGACATCTTTGACGGCGCGCGTGAGGAACACAACGCGCCGTCCCGTCTACCACTTTTCGGCCGCAGAGGATAGGGAGAGCGGCTGACGCTATAGCGACACTCCTCTTCCCCTGCGGCCCCACCGCGTCCGCCATCAAACGGTGGCGGCCCCGTCCAGGCCACGGAAGGGAAGAGCGCTGCTCAGAAGCACCGGCACTCCTCCTCTACCGCAGCCTGTAACCCTCAGCCGCGATGCCTCCCATTCGACATCGCGGCCCACCTCAGTTGCGGTGCACCTCACCGCAACCTACTTTTTGGCCGCTACGTCATTGGCTTGAAGGCAAAAGCCCTGACGAGCGGCCCCACCGTTGGGTTCCTCTTGGCTTCACCGTGGATGGGAGACCACGGTTACTAAGCCCCCCCGCAACGACAATGCGGGAACCCACTCGGGGGGGTAGATAGGTAGGTTAGGTGCATGTTGACGCGGGACGAACTTGACTCCTACCGAAGGGTCTCGCCAGTACTGGCAAAGGACAGAATTGTGTGGAAGAGGGAGAGGGAGGCCTTTGCCATGCAGTGGGACAATGGAGCCTAGTTAGATAGTGGTGGTAACATACATAACCATCATCAACCACATCAGCTTTAATTTTTTATTCGTCAGTAGTTGTCTTTACACTAATTGAAAATGAAATCTGCATGTAAATCTGTTTCGTACTTAAGAAGAACAACGCAGTCAAACGTTTTTTGCCATATAGCTAGGTAGGACCTTTCTATATTTAAAGATTTCTTATGTAATGTAGGTAATACGCAGATATTAGTATTTAATTTATTTTTCATTAATCACAAGAAAACACACATTCACACACATGTATGCCACATTTTATTTTATTTATTTACTTTTTTTAATATATTATTGCGGACACACACTTCACTTAATTATTCGAGCGTATGGTACTCGTGGGTTGCAACTGAAAAGCAGCATCAGGTGATGCATACTGTGTTGCCTTCTGACATTATGCTGAACTGAGAATCTTTTGGCATTGTTATCACTGTTTTCTGTTTTTTTTTTCCTTTCTTTTTAAATAATTTAGGGTTTGTTATTAATTATATAATGCCAATAAACGGATGTTTCTTTCTTTATTTCTTTCTATAACCGCATGGACAATTATTTTCATCTTATATTGACATACTCTTATGAGTATATGGTAATGCCCCAAGACTGTAAAAATGACACGCCAGCCTCGACCTTTATTATGTGAAGGCAACGACGAGAAAGAGAAAGGCATATTAACGCTATTTAACAGCAAAAAAATAAACTGTTTGCATAAAGTTGATTGAAGTGAGGCAGAAGATTTCTTTTTTAATAATTACTAGCTTTTGCACGCGGCTTCGGTCGCGTTTAAGTAGGAAATTATCCCTCAAGAATTTACCACCGAGATAAAAAGTATCCTATGACCTAGCCCATTACCCAGGTCTACGTGTGTGCCAAATTTCATCGAAATCTGTTCAGTCTTTAAAGGTTCATTTTCATTCATCGATAGGGGTATGTATATGCGGGGTGCAAGACATTTCTGTAACACATGCCATATACTCGGAGAACCGTTTTGATTAGCCGATAGGGAACGAAATATTACCGTGGTGCAAGTCTCCACACGCGTTTAACCGACCGATGAATTTCATTGGTCGCTGCGCCCGTTACGAGGATTCCCCGCAGACGGGGTACCGGCTGCGTTATCCACTTATAACTTTGGTCATTTAGTCATTCCCCGCAATGGAAGAATCCCCGCATGCTGTATATACAGCTTGCGGGGAATCCTCGCAGGTGAAGTTCAGACCGAGTTATCTACTAATGAAAATGAGCCATTTCTTAAATAGTATTGATTGTATGAGCGCTCGCACACACCGATATCGCTTAGTGTAAAGCCATGAATAATGTCTCCAAATCAGTCATCATCATCATCATCATATCAGCCGAAAGACGTCCACTGCTGGACATAAGCCTCCCCCAAGACGGGGGGATTTGCCATAATCGCCACGCTTAGCAGGCGGGTTGGCGATCGCAGTACGGTGGTAAAATGCATAGAGAACGCTGCTGCCCATTCTCTAGTTCCTTAGTCGCCTTATACAACACCCACGGGAAGAAATGGGATGGTGCTATTCTTTTACGCCCGGCACCACACGGGACAAATCCAAATCAGTGCTCACAAAAAATACCTGTTCAATTTCTTTGAAAGTCGTAGAGTTACACCGCATTGTCACTGTGTCATATTTATAAGTAGTTATTAAAACAGTTAATCGAAACAGAAATTGGCACTGGCAGATCCGTGGGCGACTACGACCCACGTCCTGTTATTTCGATCTTTATGATGTCAGTAATACGGTGTCAACTTAAAAGAAAAAAAAAACATTGAATCAATTTTGTATAGAAAATACGGTATAGGTTCACGAACGAGCTCAGCGCGGCGAAAGAAATGGGGTATCGCCGAGCCGAGTGGGAAGAGAGTCAAGTCGCAGAATTACGAACGCGTGGCAACTGTTTTAAAATTGCACAATGTGGGAAACCCGTTTTGCATAGTCATTTCATTCTGATGATGGACTACTAAACTAACCTAGAGATTGTCCATTCCACTGCTTGTTGCATACACATTTGAAATGTTTTTAAACAAATTTTGTGGGATGTGCAATTTTAAATTAAAAGATTACCTACCTATCGAGTTAGCTAATTAGTTATTTAAATATTTACACACGTATGCATGTTTTAATGACAACATTTTTAAATTTTGGAATCAGGCGTTTCATTGCGGAAATCCATGACGAAATATTTTCACCTTATTAGTCTTGGCAACTCGTTCACAGGCGTCAGCAAGTTGTCTCTTGAGCTGATGGTTCTCAGCAGCTAACGCATCAAGAACAGCCGTGAATGCGTCATCAGGTTCTTCTAGCTCTCCTTCACCGCCGCTGCACCAACCACTGGATTCTGAGCCACCTGGTACTGCGCGAACACCAACGCTATGCCCAGGAATTAGAAGTCAAATTAGATTGGAAATAATTATATTCTTTTTTGACAAACAATATTATAAGAACTCTAGGTCTATTTTCACACACTGCAGCTGTTTGGTGTGTATGAAGATAGATATGTAAGAAATGAATTAGGGAGTAATGCAGCCACGACTTTTAACCTGATACCATCCCACCTACTGCAGAAAATTACTGCCATAAATATAAGTCGAAAATACTTCACCGAAAATTGATGGATTGGGCTTCCAACCAGTTGTAACCATCACTTTATAAAGTTGCTGAACCACATTGATTGATCAATCCGTTGGAAAAACATTGCTATGATATGCATTACTGTTATTTAGGGCAGACCTGTAAACTTGGGAATACATTAGAAGAAACATAAGCCCTCTTAATAATAAACACAGAATAAAGTTATACCTGGGTGCTTACTCTGGAATATAATTCCGATAGATCGACATTGGAATTATCTGTTAAACGTCAGGGATTGGTCGGACTCACTGAGTTTAGCCAATCCCTGACGTTTGACTGACAATTCCAATGTCGATCTATCGGAATTATATTCGAGAGTAAGCACCCAGGAATACCCATACATTTTCATAGGTTTAAACTTGGAATAACTTTATTCTGTGTTTATTAGTAAGAGGGAATCTATTCTCAGCCTCACCTTGTAAGATCAGGCTGTGACCTCGATAAATTCAGTTTCTCCTTGCTAAGCTTAGCTTTGGAGCATTTCCCCTTGGCTTTCCTCGAGTCGTCTCGTGGCGGTGCGGGGGCGCGGGGCGATGAGGGGGGTGTAGGGCCGCGCGGCGTCGGCGACTGTGCTACTTCCTTAGCTAGGTGCTTTAACACTGATGACTGGTTCAGAAAGTCGTCAGGGATTTCTGTTATTTCCTGTTTCATAGAACATAATGTAGTAAGGTCTTCAGAAAAATAAATATGGCAAAATAACAATAATAACTGAATTTATGTAATACCTAAACAATAAAAAAATACTTCCTAGGTAGCGAAACTGGGTTTATTGTAAACCCAAAAACTTTAGGAGGCGCGTTTTTAACGAGTTCGGAGTGCGAGTTTCAGTTTTATTACAATTATAAGCCTATGTTGTCCCACTGCAGGGCAAAGACCTCCCTTTCGTCTTTTCCCAGTTTACTACTATTGTGCACCAATCCTTCAAAATTTTCCTTCCAATCACTTTTAAACTTCTTTTTCTTTTTCTATGACTATAATTTATATTGCTTCTCTTTTGCACTATATCAAACAGTATAGCTACCGTCAAAAGTAATAAAATTACCAGTGATTGTTACACTTAATGTTTCATACCTGAACACCATGGTCAGGTGGACTAGTATAAATCCTCTGGCCTCCTATATCAATGTAGTTGGCAGTCATAGTCACATTTTGTTCCTTATGCATCTTGGGTACAGGTATCCCACTAGGTTTCTTCAAGCCTTCGTTCTTTTTCAGGGTGTGGTATGGCGAAGACTGTGAGTTTGGGTGTTTTACTTCACTACTAGTTCGTTCGTGTTCTCTGTTGGAGATAATGTATTTGATGGTCATTGGTATGATTAGGATAACCACTGTTATTATGTGTAAGCAAAAACTGCATGGATATTCACAAAAAAAGGACCTTTTTTTTTCTTTTTTTCTTTTTTTGTGTATTCATTGCACTCTGGGTGTCTATGCCAGCCTCATAGGATCAAACATATCATAGCACAATTGTTCAGAATACATTTGAATTGAAAATTGTCGACTATTTTTCTACTTATTATTCCATGGCAAGGACTGCAGTTACAATGTGGAAGACTCAGAACTAAGCACAAAATGTGCCAGGCAGCAAACTAGAATTTGAGAACTTAACTGGTTAGTTAAATTCCTATAGACATTTGTTTAAGTCAAACAGGTCTTTAAATTAAAAAGTATATTGATTAATCACCACAACTGACTCAATATTAAATTAAGTTCTTACCTGATAGGCGTAGGTCTTGGAGGCCAGGAGTCGTCCTGGTTGTGTATGATGAGAGTGTTGTATGAAGATGAGGATACATCTAAGGAGCTTCGGTTGCTGTTGCCCCCACCAACTGAGTCTTTGAGTGAGTTTCGATTGCTCCCCGTAGCACTTTCCTACAATTACATTAGGTGTTAAATTTGACTAAGAACTTTTTAGCATTTTACTAGATTCTGCCAGCGGCTTCGCCTGCATAGAGTTCAGAAATTATCCCATGGTAACATACTACTGAGATAAAAAGAATCCTATGTGTTAATTCAGGTAATAAAATATGTGTGCCAAATTTCATCCAAATCAGTTTTTGCATGTTTGAGTAACAAACATCCAAACATACAAACTTTCACATCTATATATCTAGATATAAAAATGAATAGCCGAAATGTATGTATGCGCATAAGTTCCGAACGACTGCACCAAATTGGATGATTCTTTTTTTTTATGTGTTCCTTATTGTCAGGACAAGGTTTGTCTGAAAATTTATAAAAAATATCCTTAAGAAAATTGCAGTAATGTAACAGAGAGTAGCAAAATATGGTTTTTTTTTTTAGTCAGCTAGAAAACGCTTTATTCCTTCGAAGTACCAGGTTGTCATCACGCACAACGGACCGAATGGGAGTCTACGTGCGGAAAAGGGAGTCCCATCATCATCATCATCAGGTTGTCATAACTCGGTAAGAGCAAACCTAACATAGCTGTCAGCTAGAAAGCGTTATATGCCGTCGAAGTACCAGTTTGTCATACTCAGTAGGAACACACCTATTATAGGCAATTGTGTTAGCTAGAAATCGATTTATACAGTCGAAGTACTAGGCTGTCATAACACGGTAGGAGTAGGAGCACACTTTATGCCTTTCAAGTACCAGATTGTCATAACTCAATATGAGCATACCTAACATAGTTGTGTCAGCTAGAAAGCACTTTATGCCATTGAAGTACCAGGTTGGCATAACAAAGCTAACCACACTTTTTTTTTGGAAAGAGTTTTACAATACATTTTTTTAGTCAGCTTTTTAAATGCTTTATGCGTTCAAAGTATCATAGAGAGAGACAAGTGTCATAACTTGGTAAGAGCTTGCCTAACATAGTTGAACATAGTTTTGTCAGCTAGAGGCTGTCATAACTCGGTAGGAACACAACGAACATAGTAGGTAGCCGTGTCAGCTAGAAAACGCTTTAAGCCTTCGAAGTACCTGGTTGTCATAACTCGGTCGGAAATGACCTATCATAGTTTTGTCAGCTAGAAAGCGCTTAGATTTTAACATAATAATTTATATGTATTAACAAAATTAATACATCACGTAAAAAAAAAAACATTAAAAATCCTATTAGAACCATTTTCGAATTCTATGTTTTTAATATTAGTAGGATAGGATTAAACTGATATTCTACCTTGAGGGAATTCCGATTATTGTTGTTAGACTGAGCCTGGTTCTCTTGTCCCTGCGGCTCTACCCTGGCCGTGTGTCGCACAACATAGCGCTCTTCTCTTGACAGGTTCTCATTTGATGTTGATACATCTGTCTCACTACCTGATAAACTTTGTGGAAAACCGCTTGGCACTAGACAAGGATGTTTTAAAATAAGTTTAGATTGAGGATGAGGAAATAATGAAGAAAATATAATTTTTAGAATATTTACTGCTTCTAAGACAGTGTTTCTTCATAACTTTAGTAATAATATTTTTATGAAACTGTACTAACACTATTCATCTAAGTAGGTTTGAACTACACAGTTACAAAATTACAGCATAAAAATTACTAAAAGTTATTATGATGATGTATTTTACACCAACCAAATCTTAAAAGTGAATAATTATATTTGGAACGACAATGAACGACACGATTTTGACATACATAATCAGTAATAGTATTTGCAAAAACAAACAAGGACATATGAATCTATGATTCATAACTTAGGTATGTGATCAAGTTTATTTACAAGTTAAAGTTACTTATTTACCAGGTTGTTTCTGTGTCCTCTGGATATTGTTGGCGAACGATAGGAACCTTCCTGTCGGTCGCATGGACCCCATCTTTGCTAACGTAATGACCTGATAGATTTCAACATGAAAACATTTCACACCACTGACCAACTACACTCGCATACTCCTGTATGTTATGCGTATAGCATCTGGAAGGAAGATAAGTTACTCATGTTTATTGATACTGTCATACTGCTGTTCCGCATAGAAATAGAACACAATAAAAATCACAACGTATTGAGGATGAAAGTCTCGACATGAAGAGTCGTCGATAACATGAAAAAATATAGCTATAGCTTCGATTGATTATAACTAACACACAAACACTTACAACTTAGAAGGAGACGTAAATGACTAAAAATTAAAAATATTTTTGCACAAGCTTGAAAGCTTTTGATGGATGGGGTCAGCTGTCAAAATTGAGAGTGAGGAATTGAGGATACCATGTCAAAATTCAAAATGTAGATTTATTGCCACCTGGTAAAAAATTATTTTTGAATATTACATTTATTTTTATAACATTATTTAAAAAATATGCATCCAAAATATCGATGTGAGCAATCACAGCGCTATTTTTCTAACTCGGAAAAAAAAAGTTATACATGCAACATGCATAATTTTTATTTCAGTAGTAAATACATTCAAACAGGAAAAACAGTTTATACCGAAACCTGGCAAATGAACAATACAAAGTGAAACAAACGAAAATCGTACGACATGAGCCGCATTCCGAGTTATAAAAATAGCGCTGTGAGTGCTCACATCGATATTTTGCATTCCGAGTTAGATGCCACGATTCTGACAGCTAAGCTAAGCTAAGAACCGTCATTGCTCGTGATTGCGATAAGTGTTCACTCCGTTAAAACATATTTATGCATTATTTCAAATAAATCTAAGCCCAACTGTCATTTTTGACAGCGCTCACGGTTTTTACTGACTAACGGTGATATGGCCTTCTGGTCATATACGCACGCTGGTTGCGAGTATTACGTATCCGACCTTTCTGAAGAATATCACAATTAGAATAACGCATGCCCCACGTTCCGAGATGCAATAATATCGATTTGAGCGCCCTCACACCCGTTCCGAATTGGCGTGAGCGCGATAACGATGTTCCGCGAAACGTCATAGATGACGTCATGACATGCGCCATCTTGTGATAACGCTGACCATGCGTTAAACTAGTATCTCCGTGAGCGCTGTCAAAAATGACAGTTGTGCTGTTTTGTTTTGTTTCGTATCGTAGCTTTAGCTAATTTAGATTTATTTGAAGTAGTATTAGGTCTTTACCTATGAAATTGCCGTTCTGCAGTACTGGCCATTTCAAATCAAAATAATTTTTGTTTGGCTAAGAATTCTAATTTCAAATTAATTTTATTTTAAAAACATGGATTTTTTTTTCTAAAAGTAGTCATTTCTTTATTGATTAGTGTTACATTTTCATCGCATTTCAATCTTTTTCGTCATCATGGATACGTTAAAAATTCGAGTAATTATGGAATATGAGTACCGTCGTGGCAGCAACGCGGCACAAGCGGCACGCAACATCAACGACGTTTACGGAGCTAACACTACAAACCAACGCACCACCTGTTATTGGTTTGCTCGCTTCCGTTCTGGAAATTTCGACCTGAAAAATGAACCTCGCGGTCGTCCGAAGACTTTGGTCGACAATGACGAATTAAAGGCGATTGTGGAAGCTGATGATACACAATCTACGGCTGAATTAGCAGCAGCTTTCGACGTTAGCGTCAAAACAATATTGGTCCATTTGCGTCAAATTGGCAAGGTAAAAAAGCTTGACAAATGGGTGCCCCACGAACTCAATGATCGCCAGCGCGAAGTACGCGTCGAGACGTGCCTTGCACTGCTCAACAGACACACAAATGAAGGAATTTTGAACCGCATTGTTACCTGCGATGAAAAATGGATTCTGTTTGATAACCGTAAGCGCTCAGCAAGTTGGTTGGATCCTGGTTCAGCACCTAAACAATGCCCTAAACGAAAACTTACCCCTAGAAAAGTGATGGTCACTGTTTGGTGGTCTAGCGCCGGTGTGATTCATCACAGCTTCTTACCAAACGGGGTGAGCATTACTGCAGATGTGTACTGTGAAGAACTGAACACAATGATGGAGAAGCTGGCGCATCTCCAACCAGCATTGGTCAATCGCTCGTCTCCGCTGCTCCTGCACGACAACGCGCGACCTCATACTGCACAGCAGACGGTCTCCAAGTTGCAAGAACTGGGGTTGGAAGCTCTCCGTCATCCGCCCTACTCACCAGACCTTGCGCCTACAGACTACTACTTTTTCCAGAATTTGGATAACTTCTTGGCGGGAAAAAAATTTAATACCCGAGAGGCAGTACAAAATGCCTTTGAAGAATTTGTTGCCTCCCGTCCAGCTGATTTCTTTAAGAAGGGCATCAATAAACTGCCACTGCGATGGCAAAGATGCATTGATTGCATGGGTGATTACTTCGATTAATACAAATAAAAAATTCATGAAAAAAAATCGTTTAAATTTTTTCATACAAAACGGCAATTTCATAGGTAAAGACCTATTATTTGTACCTAATGTCGCGTTCCGAAATTCAACAAAAGTGATAATATCGCGAACCCGACCAAATTAAACAGTCAAAAAATGTAAGAGCTAGCAGATCATTAGTACTGATTTTTATTTTGGTTGCCTTCGCGATATTATCACTTTTGTTGAATTTCGGAATGCGACATTAGAAGAAGAAATGTGTGGTGTATACAAGTTTAATATGCCCTACGTTCCGAGATACGATAATATCGATTTGAGCGCGCTCACACCCGTTTGAACGCTGTCAGAAATGACAGTTGGGCTGTTTTGTTTTGATTCGCATCGTATCTTTAACTATCTTTGAAATAGTGCTTCTATCTAAGAAGAAGAAATGTGTGGTTGTTAGTAGTGGTACATTGGTCCCACTAGCAGAGTGCTTTTAATAATGTGGAATGCAGGAGATGATGAGAATTAGTAGATAAGAAAAATAGAAGTTAAGATAAAACTTATATTTTTGTTTTATTCTCGTTGACAACATCAAAGATTATTTTTGTCTGTCAGTTAATGGAATACTCGTATACAAAAGAATACCTAAGTAGAAGAATAAATTTACATAGAACAAAAAGGACCGATATGAAAATAATACATACTCTTTTTATTCTAATGAATAAAAAGTTAAATGAATTTAAGGAGGAGTGCCTCCTTAAATTCATTACTCTACTTTCACCCATCACTCAATCACACAACACCCATACCCAGCGTACACCAGTTGAACTTCCCTTTCAACAGAGGTTTCGTTAGAACATCCGCAACCATACGACTTGTCTCTACATACTCTAATTCAATATGGCCATGCTCAACTGCCTCTCTCACAAAATGGTGTCGCACGTCTATGTGCTTTGTGCGTTGATGGTGTACAGGGTTCTGCGCAATAGCAACAGCAGATTGACTGTCACTGAAGATCTTCATTGGCATCTCAACTTGACCAGTGACCTCCGAAATCAATCTCTTTAAGAATATTGCCTCTCTAGCAGCTTCTGATATAGCTACATACTCAGCCTCCGCTGTGGATAGAGCAATCGTCCTCTGTTTTCTGCTTTTCCAACATATTGCAGCTCCCATATGTACAGGGCCCGATCTAGCTATTTAGCCGCTCCGGGCAAAAATAATATTTGCCGCCCTTTACACTAACACCATAGTCATGAGCTTGCTGTTCCAAAGATGGGATGATATAGTTTACGTGATATTGTTTTTAATTGCAAAATATTCACATTCTTATTCTACTACAGCTTTTGAACATTCATGAGAGTATGATTGTACGTTTGCATGTTTGTTGGTTAGTATTTATGTACAGAGGCCAGCACATCAAGCTACCCCAATCTGTCAAATTTCTTTGATAGTTTTTCAACTTTATAACAAAGGAATAAGTTTTATGTTCAGTTGGGAAAATTTGACAGTTTGGGATAGCTTGTCTGCTGGCGACTGTACAGTCGCCAGCAGGTCAAGTTATCCCAAACTGTCAAATTTGTTCCCAAACTGACAGATTGGGGTAGCTTTATGTGCTGGCCTCTGTACATACTTAAAAACATGCAATCGGTGCAAAATTTCACGGGTGCTACTGCTATCATTCTGTATGTACAGACGCCAGCACATCAAGCTACCCCAATCTGTCAAATTTCTTTGATAGATTTTCAACTTTATTACATACGCATAAAGTTTATAATCAATTAGGAAAATTTGACAGTTTGGGGTAGGTTGACGTGCTGGCGTCTATACATGCAGGGTGATAGCACCCGTGAAATTGAACAACTTTCTTCAGGGAACATAGGTCGAAATATGAAATATTTAAATCGGACCTCCGATACAAAATCGATCAGCTGACAGTTGATTTTGCATGGAAGGTCCGATTCTTTTTTTCATATTTCGACCGACCGATAGATAATTTTAAGGAATTTTGCCGCCCCTTACTTTTGCCGCTCTGGGCATTTGCCCGGCTTGCCCTCCCTTAGATCGGGCCCTGCATATGTAGAAAAACCATACCCGAGTATGATCTCCTATCATGACAAATGGCATGACTGGCATCTGCATAGCCCTGTACCTTACGCATTCCTGTTCTCTTATACTGTAGCCCAAGTCATTTAGTACCCTTTAAATATCTGAGCACTCTTTTTGCGGCTATCCAATGCTCTTCAGCAAAGCAAGCGTTGAACTGGCTCAGATGATTGACTGCATGTGCAATATCTGGTCTCGTACAAACAGATATGTACATCAGCGAACCAATTAGATTTTGATATGGAATCCTCAGATCAGGTTTATGTTCTAGTCCAGGTTTCACAAGCTTTTGTCCTGAAACTAATGGGGTTGACGCAACTTTGCAATCAGCCATCCCAAAAACCTTCAAAACTTTTTCAACATACTTCTCTTGGTCAACTTTGATTCCAATATCGCTCTGTGTTATGTGCATTCCCAAAAAATACTCTGCCTTCCCAAGATCCTTCATATGAAATTTTGACATAAGGTCTCGCTTTACTTTACGCAGCTCCTCCGCGTCGTTCCAAAAAATCAGCATATCATCCACATACACTGCTAAAATGATGACCTTCTTACCCTGAGATCTCATATAATGCATGGCTCATTTTTGGATCGTTTGAAGGACAAGTGCAATAACTCATTGTTCAGTTTATTGTTCCAAGCTCTGGAGGATTGCTTTAAGCCGTAAAGCGAACGTTTAAGGAGACATACGTAATCTTCCTTTCCTTTTTCTTCGTAACCATCCGGCTGTTTCATGTAAACCGTCTCAGACAAGTCTCCATTCAGGAAAGCTGTTTTTACGTCCATTTGATCAACGTTTAGGCCACTCTTAGCTGCCAATGCCAGGAGGACTCTTAGGGAACTATGTCTCACCACTGGAGAGAATGTCTCGTCATAATCAATGCTCCATCTTTGGCTAAAACCTCTGGCAACAAGCCGAGCTTTGTATCTTCGCTTATTTCCCGCCTCTTCTTTAATTCGAAAAATCCATTTCGAATCTACAACATTGCTCGCTTGTCCAGGTTTTACCAAAGTCCAAGTTCCATTTTTCTTTAAAGCATCAAGCTCCTCCTGAATCGCTGCTTTCCATTCTCTACTGTCAGGCCTTGACAGTGCATCTTGAACCGTAGTAGGGTCATGTTCTGTTTCCACTGCATGGTATAGAACATGATCCGGGAACTCCTTGGGTTTCCTGTCTCTGAGTGGTCGATCCTCATTTATGTCCGACTCACAATCTTGAAACTCCACATCCTCTGGTTCATTAATGACTACTTCATTTTCAGCAAAACTCTCTTGTTCTTGTTCCACTCTAGGAACATCACCATCCTCTTGTTGAGGTTGCAAAACATCTGGTTCTACTGTATTCCTGACAATTGATTCATCTCGTAGAAGTATTATCTCTGGTTCCTCTTGCAATTTTTCTTGTAGCTCTTTGTATTTTTGATTCTCCAAAAACACAACATTTTTGGTCTTAAATATTTTTCCGGAAGTAGGATGCACAAGGCGATACGCTTTCGCATTGTCGTCGAAACCTGTGTGGATAAGCTCTCTGCTTTTTACATCCCACTTAGTCCTCTTTTGATCAGGAATGTGCATAAACGCTTTGCACCCAAAAGTTTTTAGCATGCTTAGGTCACATTTCTTGCCTGACCATTTCTCATCCGGAGTCATATTCTTCACCGCAATCGTTGGTGACTTATTCTTTAAGAACACGGCGTGGTGGACAGCTTCAGCCCAAAAACGCTTTTCTAATCCTGACTCATGTAGCATGGTTCTTGCTTTATCGCAGATGGTGCGATTGGCCCGTTCAGCTACGCCATTCTGCTCTGGTGTATACTCCACTGTCAGTTGATGCTGGATTCCGCAATTCTTCAGAAAGACATCCATTCGCTTATTGACGTACTCAGTTCCGTTATCAGTGCGCAGGATCTTCATTTTATTGCCGCATTGATTTTCAGCAAACGCCTTAAAATCTATAAATTTATCGAAAACTTCACTTTTTTGTTTCAAAAAATAAATAAAAGTTTTACGCGTGAAATCGTCAATAAACGTCAAAAAATATTATATACTCATAGGTCCACACACGTCTGAGTGCACTAAACCTAATGCTTCCGTAGCTCTCGTTGCATCTGTTTTACGAAACGGCTGTTTCGTTTGTTTTCCCATAATGCAAGATATACACTCCAGTTTAGAAGAAATATCAGGAAAACTTACTCCTGTTGCCATCTTATCTCTCAGTAGTTTAAGGTTATGCATACCAAGATGTCCCATCCTCCGATGCCATTACATCTGCTGGTCATGCTCAGTTGTTGATAGCGCAGAACCCTGTGAACAGCACTTAATTTTATAAATACCTCGTTCTTCCACACCTTTCACAACAGGCTTACCTCGCACCTCACACTCATTTCTCTTATAGATGTCACAACATTTATCTGTAAATACTACCACGTTACCCTTTTTCGCAATTGCATTCACACTCAATAAGTTAGAAGCTAACTTAGGCACATACGTAACGTTGCTGACTGTCAATCGTGACTTACATACTACCGTACCCACACCTGCACCGAACACCTCTTTACCATCCGCACAAGTCACTCTCAAAGACTTAGGAGTATCCTTTAAGTTCTTAAACTAAGATTTGCGATTCGTCATGTGTGTCGACGCTCCAGAATCGATGATCCAATCTTCTGCCTGTGGAACTGACATGCCGAACGCAAAGGCTTGAAGAGCTTCCCTCTTCCCTTTTGGGTTATCAGGACACTCACGTGCCTTATGTGGTCCGTCACAAATAAAGCACTTGATCTTTTGTTTGATCTTCTTCGGTGTACTCTTACCCTTATGCTTATTTGACATTAGTGCTGAAGTCGGTTGGCTTGCACTCATGCTTGCCGAATAGGTATCTTCCATTTGAAAAAGCTTCATCTTTACATAGTCGGTAGTAAGAACAACGTTACTATTTTCTATGGCTAGTCTCATTGGTTGGAACTCTATGGTAAGGCCTTGAAGAAGTAGAGCAGCCAACAGTTCATCGTCAACCTCCTTTCCTAGATGTGACATATTCCCTTACTGATGGGAATTGCTCCAGCTTCATGCTCACCAGCTTTGCAAGTAGCCGACATCGGTTATTCAGACCTTTGTCCTCGAACGCACTCATTAATGCTTCCCAAGCATCTTTCGCTGTTTTAGCTTTGCGTACATGGACCAAGCAATGAGGTCTAATCATCAAGCAAATTTTTGCTCTAGCTTTTTGGTCTTTTCTCATACCATGCACATCGGTCGTTTCAGGCGTGACTCTTGTAAACCCCCACAAGTCATCGTGAACAAGATGTAACTCCATCATAAACCTCCATGTCGCGTAATTGCTGTTACCATCTAATTTCTCTATAGAGGGCAACCCACTACTCCCTGAAGACTCCGTATTATGTGCCATTTTTGAGTTCACCTCTCTATGAGAACTCTTGTTGCCATTAGACATCCCCCTGCAAGTTGCTGCCCATAACCTGTTAGTAGTGGTACATTGGTCCCACTAGCAGAGTGCTTTTAATAATGTGGAATGCAGGAGATGATGAGAATTAGTAGATAAGTAAAATAGAAGTTAAGATAAAACGCATATTTTTGTTTTATTCTCGTTGACAACATCAAAGATTATTTTTGTCTGTCAGTTAATGGAATACTCGTATACAAAAGAATACCTAAGTAGAAGAATAAATTTACATAGAACAAAAAGGACCGATATGAAAATAATACATACTCTTTTTATTCTAACAGTGGTGTATACAAGTCTAATATCGAGAAAATATGTTTTAACGTTGAGTGAGCACTTTTATCGCGATCACGAGCGTTCCGTATTGTTGACAGTTTTAGCTGTCAGAATCATGTTATATAAATCGGAACGCAAAATATCGATGTGAGCGCTCACAGCGCTATTTTTATAATACGTTATCGCAAGATGGCGCATGTCATGACGTCATTTATGACGTTTCGCGGGACATCGTTATCGTGCTCACGCCAATTCGGAACGGGTGTGAGCACGCTCAAATCAATCGATATTATCGTATCTCGGAACGTGGCCATGGACAGGACGTAAGCCTATGTCACTGTCAGTTTTATTTCAATTTCATAAAATTTCGAGAGTCAAGTCAAATCTAAAAGTATAAAATCTGAAAAAAATCTTAAAAGTTAAATTTAATTTTGCGTTTAAGCTTTAAAAAGTTGCTATTTTAACCAAAAAAGTGTTTTTGAACTTAGAATATATTTTTTAAATTAATTTTTCACTAGGTAATCAATAAAGTTAGCAAAAAATGTTAGCACTGGCACGGGTAATCCGTCGGTTTCTGCCGTCGTCTTGTCAGACAATAAGGGCGGCGGGAACTACAAACTTAAGAAAATGTTTGAGAAGATTTAATATGCCCTGTAAGTACATGAGTAGAGAGGATAAACCCCCATTAACTAATACTTGTTCTCTAATAACTAAATTACTTAAATAATTTTTGCTCAATTAAATAACTTACATACAATTTAATTAAAAATGAAATTGATTAAATATGACATAATGATAGTAAGCACAGTACAACAAAAGTACCTATTCTTACACTTGAATGTATTATTTTCAGGTATTTTTAGATATGCTCCATCTTCACACTTGCCAAGTATCACCACAGTGCGTTCATATTCAGTACAAGTCAACTTTGAAGAGTTAACTGTAGATTATGACTATGTGAAACAGGCAACAGCAAACAGCAGTACTTTAATAATTGATGTTAGGGAACCTCACGAAATCCAAGAGTTTGGGAAGATTCCAAACAGCGTCAACATCCCATGTAAGTTACTACTTTCTTTCAAAGTGAATGTTTTCTTCAACAAGATACTGTTAACGCATAAAGCCTTCTTACTAATATCATCAATGCCTATAATAGAGAGTGGTTACCAAGGGTGTGCTAAAACAACTGATTGTGACGAAAAGTAAAAATACATTTAGCTGATTATAAATATTCTGTTTAAATAAGATTCCTTATTCATAATAAAATATTCACATCTTTCAACCTTTTGACCGCCACATCAAAAAGCAAAAACATGCCCTTGGTGCCACCCAGCTTCGTTTATGGATAAATAAATCTGTCATGTCGTTGTGACCGAGGCACATTTTGGTTCATCTATATATGACTGTGGCGGTCGAAAGGTTAATAGATACCTAATACAATTCACTTAAAAAAAACTAAGATAAAATTGATGATTTAAAGTTGTAAGTAGGTATCTGGTTTTATTTAATACCAATTAATTAGAAACTTATGTTAATTTTGCCAGCCCTGACCTGTGTCCCAGCAGCAAGAACATTATAAGCCGATTGTGCTTATGTTAAAAACTAGCTTCTGCCCGCGGCTCCGCCCACGTGGACGTCGGTTATCCCGTAAAAAAGTAGCCTATGTCCTTTTCAATATCCCAGGCCATATATCTGCCAAATTTCATGACGATAGGTTCAGTGGTTTAGGAGTGAAGGTGTAACAAACAGACAGATAGTCACTTTCGCAATTATAATATTAGTAGGGATTAACTGTTAATTTTTTTATTTACAGTGGGTAATGTGTCACCAGTGCTGAGTACAATGCCTGACACAGACTTTGAGAAGGCCTACAAAAGGCCCAAGCCTGTAGAAAATACTGAGATCATATTCTATTGTATGATTGGTAAGAGGTCTGGCATGGCACAACAAAATGCTATCAACTTAGGATTCAAGAAGTAAGTTACAAATTATAATGAGTAGTTTAATGTCTTTACATCAAACAGCTACTTAGATAAATGGGACAAGTTGTAAACTCTAATTATTTTACCCACTCTACTATCATTATTTGTAATAAGTATCAACAACTTACACACAATTAGATTGAGTGCAAAGTACAGTTGCTCATTCTGCTCAAATCTTTTCTTGTTGCTTTTAAATTTGAAGGTAAAAATTCAGATTCAAGGTGGGTATTCACTGACTTTGCTAAGTTTTATGTCATACAAATAAGGTCCATATTCAAATGTAAATGTTTTCATACGAATATGAACTTTGTAGTAATAGAAATAATGTTCATATTCGTATAAGACAAGCAAAGTCGAAATTGAGAATCTTGCCCATCTGGATTCATGAAAAAAATAAATAAAAGAATAGTCCTACCCTAAAATGCCATAGTTAGCTTGCATAGAGAAGATAGTAATGGGGTGTCAACTGTCAATATACCCCAGTTCAGTTCAATTGTTGTTGTGTTACTTACATAGTACTTCGGTATTTAAGTGATGATCAACTTAACCATTATTTTGTTTTATTGCAGCGCAAAGAACTATCTTGGCAGTTTTACTGACTGGGCCAACAAAACTCAATGAGAAGAACTGATAACTGCTTATCTCTTTGTTGGTAATAGTTGATTTAATTTTGTCCTTGACATTTTGCCGACTCTTGTCTTTGTACTGTAAAATTTTAAATGATGTCATTTTATTTATTTGAGGTAAACAATAAAAATGTATTTTATTTCTGAAATTGGTTTTGAGTCTACTCTATCACTGGCTGTGGAAGTTGCTGACCAGGTAATAAAAATTGTCACAAATCTTGTATTTTAAAGGATTCAAATGAATCTAAACGACCAAAGTATTTAATAAAATATATATTTTAAAATGCACATTTTACTACAATCTTAATATTAATATCAATGTTGGGAACTTCATTTGCGCCTGCTTGACCACTCTGACCAGCTTCCCATATAATTTTTCGAACTGAAAATAAAGAAATATAATAATGTAGTAAGGTTCACTCACTGTCTCAGTCTTTTGCCGAGATATTTCGTGCGTTACTAAGTTTCTTTTTTCTTTCAATTCGGTTGCGTTCATTTCACGTACAGGCAGGGACAGTAGCGGACTCTAACTGAAGTTAGCGCTAGATAGGGTCGAGAACTGACTCGCACTGTTTACATGCAGTCAGTCAGTAGACGACTACACCGTGAAGCAACCTAACCTAGTAGGTGTAGGTTCGCACGAAATTGAAGTTAGTGGGGAAAAATGACTTCTCTAAAACAGCAATTTGCCTGTTAAAAGATTTGACGTACAGTCGCCAGCAGGTCAAGCTATCCCAAACTGTCAAATTTTCCCAATTGAACATAAACCTTATTCCTTTGAAATAAAGTTGAAAAACTATCAAAGAAATTTGACTGATTGGGGTAGCTTGATGTGCTGGCCTCTGTACAGAGGCCATTTGGATAAGAAAATTTTGACGAAGTCGACGAACGACTTTGGATACAAATGATATAGGATAAAGTGCCTAGACGACAGTAATGAAACTGGTGCCTCTGCTTTGTTGTTAAAACAAGATTTGAAGAAGACAAACTGGCTTTGAGAACGACACCGTTTTTGTTTTTTGACGAATTGTTATCATTGTTATCAAGCTCTATTCAACGTCAAGATACATAAACGGGGGCCTTAGCACACCTCCGCCGCGAAAATAATGACGGGCCCTTGTCTAAGCGGCATTCGTTGCCGTTGCAACGAATGCCGCTGAGAAACAGGATGATCATGAGAGTCTGTTGAATAGTAGTCGAGCAAGATTACGTCGCTTTCGGCTTACATTTTTTGCATGATTTTTTTAAAAAGCCTTCGCTTTTTATTAGAGGCCAAAAAGTCACTCAAAGACCAATGGAGAGGGTTATGCTGGGAGTCTCCCTACGTGATTGAATAAGAAATGTAGAGACCCGTAGGAGAACCAATGTTACCGACGTAGCCCGAAGAATTGCCGAACTTAAGTGGCAGTGGGCAGGGCACATTGCTCGCAGAACAGATGGCTGATGGCGACAAAGGGTTCTGGAGTGGCAACCGCGTACCGGAAGACGTAGAGTTGGAATGACTCGCACAAGGTGAACCGATGACTTTGTGAAGGCCGCAGGAATCCACTGGACACGGGAACCACAGAACCGATCGAAGTGGCGGAGCTTGTGGGAGGGCTATGACCAGCAGCGAAAGTCTTTCGGCTGAAATTATGATGATGATGACGAAGCCCATAGCTAGTATCTGTGCCGCGGAACGACCAAGTCGTATATTTAGACCAAGAAGAGGTTTGTAGAGTTGGGGGCTTTAATCTACATTAGATCTGATAACTTTTTAACAATGCGGTACCTATTTATGTCTGGGCAGCCTACTTTTCATGAAATATTTTTTTGTGGGATTATTTATTACTTGGCATCATTTATGATCTCCATCTCCCCCCGGCTGCGCCCCCAAGAAAAAACCCCTAGCTACGCCCATGGTCAATGGCAGAGGCAGCTGCCGTTGACGCATGCAGCCCGTGTCTTTAAATACCGTACTCTTGTGCCATCAACGTGACGGCACCACTGGTTTTCGGTATGCGAGCGAGAGTTACATAGAAACTAGAAGCGGTGGGACGGTAAAAAAATCGGGGATTTTTAAGAAACTCTTCTGGTGACGTCGCCGATTATGGCGATGTGACGTCGAACTACTGTTATGATTTTCAGTCGTTAAATCAAACATAGTATTTAATGGTCGTAAAAATTGCGAGTTATAATTAAATAACAATAAGTGATAAATTCTAATTCAAAGTTAGTTTTCTATCTATATCGTTACTAATATTATTATGCGGAAGTTACTCTGTCTGTCTATCTGTCTGTTACACTTTCACGCCTAAACCGCTGAATCGAACGTCATAAAAATATACAGAGATATAACCTGGGATATGGAGAAGGACATTACACACAGGCTACTTTTTTACGCGATAACCGGCATCCACGCGAGTGGAGTTGCGGGCAAAAGCTAGTAATTAAATATGAAATGCTGTTTGTTGGGTATGGCTGGAAATCATGAAGTTCGCAATAGTCCGAGTTTAGTTTTTATGGAAAGAAAAGTATCCCGGATAAAATAATCGAAAAAAAAAACCGCACGTCCTATTTTTATGACATCATCATATGAACTATTGAAATTTAGACAGGACCACGTCTGTCGGATCAGCTAGTCCGTAGATCAAAGATGATGAAGAACTTTGGATTAGGCGCAAACAACTATTGTTTTTTTAAGGGGTGCTTAATGTTGGTTTTCCTAACAATGTGAAACACCTAGGTAATGTGAAAACGGGCACAAATAATTACTCTTTATGCTACCTACTTTTTGTATCCCAAATCTAGTGCCTCGTTTAGGGCTTTAGAAGCCCGTCTGCCGGACTGGCAATAGAAGATAAGATCATCATTCTTCGACGGCTTCTGTCGTTTAAACTTGCGCCTGAAGTCTTCATCAGACATGCACCCTAAAGTTTCGTGGACACTGGGCACTGTAACAAAGTTAGATGTGTTAAAGTACACGTTAACTTTATGGCGACTTTTAAGTCTACTCGCTGCGCAGTACCCCATCTCTCACCCCCGCTGACATGAATTTATTAGTCGACATTCACACGGACGTAATAAAATCGCGGCGGGATTTTTTCGCGCAGAACAAGATTTTCGACTCTCGTTGTTGAGCCGAGGTTAAGAATCCAACAGAGTGCAGCGCGAGTGAGTCTCAGCGCGTCGATAAAACACTGTTCGATTTCAACCTTGGGCGATAAGCTGTACATGGAAGATCTAGTACGCGAAAAAATCCCACCGTTATTTAATTACGCCCGCGTGAATGTCGACTTACTGAGCAGCTACGCGCCTCATGCTCCGATTGTAATCGGGCTGTAGGAAAGCGGAGAAAGTGGTTTTGGGATTCAACTTTTTTTTTTTACAAAATCTTGGCATAGTTTTTTTTTTTATATAGGTGTGGTCGCGCCATTTCAACGCACACCAGGACTTTAACTTGAATATCAGAAGGGCAATTCCCGTATTTTTAATAACGTGCGCATTTTAATTTAATCTCAGTCTCAATCTGTTAAAAATGACATGACATTGTCGAGCAGAAGTTGAGGCGGGATTGCGACTGGAATTTGATTTTATTTTTTGACTAGGTTATTATTTTCTAGATAAAAACTCACATTTGGCCCTATAAGAAGAATGATAAAAAAAGAAAAAAATTACATGGTATATTAATGCTGGATGGAATCTGGCCGGTGCCAGCCACCTCGTCGGGATCACGGACATCAATGACTACCTTCTTTGGCTCTTGGATCACCTTCAACATGTCTTCATAGCTCAACACTCTCTTAGGATCCACCATTTTTTTTGTTTCGTCTTGGTTGTGGGAATTTGAATTTGTTTTACCTACCATACAAATGTGCGATGGGTCTGTAATAAATTTTCAATGGATAAAACATAGGTAGTTGCTGCTGGGAATGCAATTAATTCAACTAAAGTGCCAATACGTAGTATGTAGTGTTAATGTAGTTACTACTCTTTACTTAAAGGAGATGCAGTTCATATAAATATCCCATTTAAAACATCTCAATTCAGTGAATTTCATAATATAAGTTATACTTAGTTCAATTTTTTATGTATTATTTTTTGTATTTATTTATAAATCACATTCTTTGTGTCACTTGAAAGTCACATTCAATGTTAAAAGAAATGTGTAACAAAATTACATCTTTTGAATGTGGGAGAGACAACACATACCTTTTAAAATCACACACCTAATGGCACAAAAAATTAGTTAATCTGTGCCAAAATATATTAAAACATTTGAGATTAACCACTGAGGATCACAACACAAAAACAATAATGAACACAACTTTCAAAGCTACCAGATTATGTCCTCTAATAATCTTTAAAACATTCGATCATTATTATTATTAATATTGATCGAAGTTTAAAACATTTGTGTAAGTATACACACCTACTGTGCAAATAGACTTGTAGTGAAGTAGTCAAGCATATAATGAATGATTATGGACACATGTAACATAAAACACTCCATAAGTTTACCAATTTATTGTAAGTCGTAAATCTATCGATGAAGCTTTATGCTTCAGTGCTATTCTAGAGAGCGCAACGTTTCTAATGTCAATGACGAATGAGGCATTGTTAATAGCTAAACTTGATGGTAAATCAATAGGACAAAGGCCATTCATGCATAATTATGGAGCTAGGAGCTAGGTAATCGTTTTAGTCACATGACATTCATATAATATTTACATAGCATAGTACCGATTCAACACAGATACGTACTTAAGTTCGCCTTAGCAAGAGCATTTCGAAAGTAAACTAGTGATGTAGGGAATGAAAACATCATGCAATCTGTAAATTCCTTCACCCACCGTCTAAAAACACGAAATCAGCAAATCAATTAGATGTTTAAAATGATGTACTAATTAATAATGAAAATGAAATAGCTTGCCTTTGCTAGTGTTTTGTGGAAATTTCTGACCACAACACAACATTTACATCTGTGATCTGACACTTGACAGTTATTAAACTTGACATTCACAACAAAGCTACGTTCCGAGATGTGATAATATCGATTTCAGCTCGCTCACTAGACGAGAGACAGAAGTATTGGATGTTGATTAGGTATTTTTTCGATACTAGTCCGTACCTAGTCCAAAGCGTCGAGGATAAGGTATGACACAAAATATTCGTACACAGTCTACACAGAAGATATTCCATTCCTTGGTTAAGTTTCAAGTTTATTTAGCACTGCCGCCAGCGTCATCTATTTAGAATACCACTGGACTAGATAGTGCTCTGCATAAAAAACGATATATCGGGATTAGGTATTTTTAAATACTAGTATTAGGTGGATAAGGTATCGTTTTTACCTAATCCAAACCATGTCTAGCGCTCACACCCGTTCCGAAAATATTTGCATTAGGCAGGCAAGCACCTACTGCCAATCATGGGTCGGTTTTTGTGCACAAATCAAAAAGGTTGCGATGCATATATTTTGAAATTCCGACTATATCCTAGAATAAAGATTTTAATTTTTACAGTCGCCAGCAGGTCAAGCTATCCCAAACTGTCAAATTTTCCCAATTGAACATAAACCTTACTCCTTTGTGATAAAGTTGAAAAACTATCAAAGAAATTTGACGGATTGGGGTAGCTTGATGTGCTGGCCTCTGTACACACGGCTACTTCAAGCATTTCCAGTTTACGCTGATCTCGCCTTGTACGGAAATCCTAAACAATGCGTGATTAGCTTAGCAATGTCAAAGGATGGATGTTGTCAGATTGCTCAGATGTCGTCATTCGTCAGTTTCGCAATTTCGTCAGTTGCAGTACTTTTTGGTTGCACATAGTCGCATCGGACTCGCTTACTTGCTCAGTCTCACTCAAATTAACATTAAAACACATTTATTACCTACGTTATACATTTGTTCCAACAGTATGGGTGCAAACATAAATATACAGGTTTTTCGGTCCCGATACGTCATTACGGGTAGGTACCGATCAAACCACATACAGAACCAAGTAAATCTGTTCTTAGTGATCATCATGTCTTCGAGTTCGTCAGTCAATGAGATTTTTCCCCTCGAAAGTTTTCATCATAAATGTTAAAAAAAACCCGACCCAAACAAAAACTAAAAAAAATAATATTTATAGGACCTATAAGTTGAAGGTAATATTTTGATCAAGGCATTGTCAAGTCGGGGGACGGCTAATGAAAATGTTAGGCCTCTGTTTGGCGTTTTCATTGACCATCCCCCGACTTGACAATGACATTACCCCGTCGTGTTTGCGTGCATCGGGGGTTAAAAAAGGATAGTCGGTGTTTCTAATATGAACCGTAAAAGAAAGAAATATTGACTATATGACTGATTAGGTACCTACGTATTTTATTAATTTCTTGTCACCGCCTTCCGAAATTAAAATATTTTTCACTTTGTAGTGTTTTGTTTTCCGGAAGTCGGTTGTTCTTTTTTTTTTCATTTTTTAGTTATAGTATCTACCTACCCCACACCAATTCGAAATTTCACCATCCTTGGGATCAAAACAATGCCTATCTATGCGATAGCAGAAATCGCGGTTGATTTGCTCAAATTTTTTTTAGAGTTCCTTAGTCTGTCTCCGAAACGCATCATCAGATCTCTTTGAAATTTAAATGGGACCATTTCGGAATAAACCCCTTTCGAACAAAAAAAAGATTTTTTTAAATCGGTCTACTTATGACGGAGTTATACCACAATAGTAGAGTTATACCTACCCAAACCTCCACCTAACTCCTAACCGTTAAAGGGTTTTACCTTCCTTCATCAGCTCAGTGTCATGAAATGATGATGACTATACTAGTGATGTAACGAATATTCGCATTCGCGACATTATTACGAATGTTTTTGGGCGTATAGTTTTTTAAAGTATGTACTAATAGTTGTTATAAAATCCAATAAAAAAATAAATAAGTTTTTTAATGCAATAAAAAGTAACTTATCCTCGTAATCACATTATCAGTCTTCTATTTATCATTTGGTATCTTTTATTTATTTAACTTTGGGCAAAATCAAACTTAAATTCACTTGTTGTGTTTACGAAAACACCGGCGCGTGCGGAATGACACTTGAATCAAATGCGTTCGTATTATACATAGATATTATTCTTGTAAAAAATTACAAAAGTTGTGGGACACACCACAGACATATAAACAGTAGGGGACACACACGAAATACGAATGTACACTTTTTGTGAAAATGACCCAGCTGTACCTTTAGATTTGCGCAACCAGATGGCAGACCCTTCGTCATGCACGTTTCCTATAGTAGCCGCCATGTTATTACGTCATACGTGTATTATTATTTTCGTAACAAAGTATTTTTTATTGAAGGGTGTATAATAATAATACATGTAATTAGGGTGAATACTTGAGTTAGATTTGTTTTTTATTTTTATTATATTATCTTATTTGTAGTGCCACTTATGTGTTGACAGTATTATACATTACTTAGTTCTTATGACATTGTATATTCTGACATTACATAGGTACTTACTATTGATTTGAATTTATGACATTGTATACGGTATTATTTTGAGTTAATGAAATTGTATAACGTATTAATGTGAATGTATTAAATGGTATAATTTAAATGGTATAATTTTAATACCCAATAATTTTGCATGCCTGAATTGGTGCAACACAGTGGACTGCGCATTCGCTTGACATCTAGAAATGTATGATTATGTACTGTGTTGAGCAATAAACATTTGAATTTCAAATAATATTTTGCATTCAGGAACAGCAAACCAACGATAAGTAGAATAAACTCATTTTTTTTTGTTATAAACAATTAGCATACAAAATAACAGCGCATTTGTTTGCATAGCAAACTGACGTCAAACCCACAGAACAATATGGCATCCACTGGGTCTAGTGTTTTCGTCAAATTACTCGCGAAACATAAAAATGAAAAATTTAAATTGAAAGCATTTTTATTGCACTAATAGATTAAATCTTTTTTTTATGCTGGGACCACACTAACGGTCAACGCCATAAACAACACGGTAAAGATTCCGATAGTTAAAGCGATCATTCAGTGACCACACTTGAAACGGTCAACGTTAATGCTCATTCGTGGAGGCGATCGGCGGCGGCGATCTCTCCCGTCCGGCCCTGGTCCAGGCCATGGTACGGAGCGAGAGTGCATGGGTAACCGTCACCTCCTTCAGCGAAGCAGTAATGCTCGCGAAGAGGGAGGCGGCGCACGTGAGGGAGAGGCAGTATATGCGCCCTCACGACCCTAACCGCCGCGAGGGGCCGCCCTGGGCGTCGGGAATCCCAGGCTGATTTCCAGCCACCGTAGGCATGAGCTTGCGGACGGGGAGTAATGGGTAGCTCGCTGTCCGGTAAGGACCAAGCCCAAGTCGACGGCGCGTTGTGTTCTAAACACGCCTCAAAGAGATGTCAGCACAAACCGATGGGGCCCGCAAGGGCCGATGCCTGCCAGGGGTGCGGGTTTGTTCGAAAGAGATACCGCAGCCCGTGGCATACAGGCTACTGAGGGAACACGGGTGGGTTTTAGTCAGTAAAAGACTGACACGCCCTCCTGCTTCACCCAGAGCGGGAGAAGTTATTTGATGATTTCCCACCCAAAAAAAAAAAAACGTTAATGCTCATCATTAGCGACAACATTGTCGCTTATATTCCTTCCTTCATTCTTATATAAGGCTCCAAGCATCATTTCGCGATGTACGATTCTTGAAGATTTTTTTACCTTGGATCCCACAAACATGGCTCTGTTTGCAGAATTTCCAGAAATTCAATGACGTTCTCATTAGTCCACTACATAATCGGCCCCGCTAAATAAATAGGTGCGATCCCGTCGCACTCATGGAGCACAATGACAAACGTAAGTGTGGCCGCTTTATCGCAATAATTCTCACATTTTGAATTTCTTTGATCCGCCAAAAAATAGCGCCACCTGAGTTAGGTATCGCCTAACGTCAAATGGCAATGTGAATGCCGTTGTCAAATTATCGCGATAAATTGTGGCTACACCTACGGTTAACGTCCATCATCGCGATAATCAACGGCGTTTCCCGTTGGTGTGGCCCCAGCATTAGTCGTTTATTAGCACTTTGGAATCTAATTATGACACTTTTCAAAAATGGGTGTAATACGCGATCTGTCTATACCTATATAAGGTGTTAAAAAAATAACTGCAAGAATTTCATCCACTTACTCGACATAGAAAAAGAACACATAAAAAAAACTTTTTTTGAGCATTTTTATATTTTCAAATAAATAAAACAATTTATAAAAAAAAAAAAGAACTGTACACAGGGCTGCGCTTGCGTCTTGGGCCGCCATTGTATGATTGTACCGATGTGATAGGAAAATTAGAATCAGCTGTTTACAAATTTGCGCCGTTGCCTGTCGTGTCACAGGGGTGAACAAATCACGCGTGCGCGGGCGGCTGCGGTGTCCTAGGCCACCGGCGCCGGCGCGCGTGCGGTGTGCAGTGCGCATATTCAATAATTTTGTTCGACACACACAGATAGATTTTAACCTAGATTAACACATAGAATATTTTTTATCCCGGTAGCACGTTTCCGCGGGATAATATCCGACTTCCACGCGGGCGAAGCCGCGGGCGGAAGCTAGTTACCTATCCCTATAATTTCCCAAACACGTTCACCTACCGTAACATATTAGGTAGTAATCTGTGCTACCGTATCGGAACATGTTATCATTTTGCCAAATGGCGCTTGATAACATCGTCTGACGATTTTGATAATCATTTGTGAAATAGAGAATAGATAGAAGTAAAATAGGACGACGACCATTGAGGTAATATGTACTTTAGTACATATTACCTCAATGACGACGACTATGGAGCGGTTTCATTCTTTACAAGAACACTGTACATTGTCTGCCAGTCCCTGATATTTTTGTAGGTACTTCTTGCACAATCACATGTAGAACCTACATGTGTGTTTTTTCCATGAGGTTTTTTAAATCCACAGCTCTTGGACAAAATTGACCAAATTATTCGCAGCACACTTTCATCCATTTTAAATGTGGCCTTGGACGACCGAGCGTGGCTTCAAGCCACTCTACCCATTCGTTTTGGTGGCCTCGGCGTCCGTAAAATTACTAGTATTAGCTTACCGGCTTTCCTGTCCTTTGTCCACAGCACTGAAAAGTTGGCTGGGAAAATTCTAGCCCCTTGCCTGGTTGACTCTGAAGTGCCGTGCTTGACCGATGCGGTGAATGCCTGGAAAATGGCTTGCCCGGACTCAGATTGGCCCGTGAACCCATCTTCCCAGAGACAGTGGGACGAGCCGCTCTGCCGGTTGGTCTAACGGAATAAACTTATTAATACGTCCACCAATGCTGCTGAGCGTGCTCGCCTTCTGGCCGTGGGTGAGTGGGAGTCGGGCCTCTGGCTGCAGGCACTACCGTCACCCAACATAGGCACCATGCTGTGTGACTCGACCTTCCGGCTCGCTACATGCCTTCGTCTTAGCGCTCCTTGCGTGGCTCTGCATCGCTGTCAATGCGGTGAAGGTGTCGACTGCCTCGGACACCATGGCTTATCCTGCAGTAGGAGCGCAGGCCGGATAGCACGGCACGCCAGCATCAATGACATCCGTCGTGCTCTTGTCACCGCCGGTGTGCCAGCTGTTCTAGAACCCAATGGCTTGGCACGCGACGATGGAAAGAGACCAGACGGAATGACCATAATGCCTTGAAAGTTAGGTCGGCCTTTGGTGTGGGATGCAACATGTGTCGATACCCTTGCGCCATCCCATCTTTCTTGTACGGCGGGTTGTGCTGGGGCGGCTGCTGCAGGTGCGGAAAACCTCAAACGGCGCAAATATTCCAATCTTATTGGAACATATATGTTCGAGCCGTTTGGGGTTGAAACTCTAGGGCCATGGGGTCCGAGTGCCCACTTAGTTTTCCGAGACATTTCCAAGCGGTTGGTCGACTCTTCACGTGACCAAAGGGCTGGCCTATTTTTCGGCCAAAGAATCAGCATTGCCATACAACGTGGCAATGCTGCCAGCCTTTTGGGCACTTTTCCCATTGATAACGATGCGGACGTATTTTTTGATGCTTTATGATTATTTTCTTTTTATATACCTAAGCTTACATAAAATAATAATTGTGTTTGTAAATAAAACTTAAAATAGCAAGATCATTTTCTATCAATTTATTAAGAAATTGTTTTTACTTAGATATTTAGGTTTTACAAAAATAATATATGTATATTCTATATCATCCATAGCCTACAATTTAAGTTATTACAAAGTTATTTTTAATCCTCATAATCAGTCTTGTAACTGTGACATTGAAATCATAATTGTGATGTGATGATTGATATAACAATAGACATAATAACTCTGTATTTGCATTGTAACTTTCATTATTTTTTTGTATAAAGTTTTATGTAGGTAATTCAGCTAAGTAGGTAAGAACCTAAAGTAATGATAACACAGATTATTAATTTCAATAACAATGTAATTAAATACAATTGTTCAGGAGTATTTTTTTTCTTTAATCATTTAGAATGACCTTAAATGACCTTGAATTTGAATATTTTCCATTAGATTGATAAAATATTATGTTAAACACAGTACTTACCTTCTTAGATTTAGTTCTGAGTAAGTTGTAAAGACTGAGTTTGAGCATACTGTAGATATAACTCTATATTATTGGCTAAACAAGAAAATTGTAAAACGAAGAGAAAAATAATAATAACAACAGTCAGTTAGGTCACTGGACAATTTGATAATCTCAGCTAATTTTAGAGTTGATTAGCGCTTTAAAAACTGTTTCCTAGATTAACAGTTTGGATAATGACATTAATAAAATACTTACCTTAGCTCTGAATTTGTGACAGTAGTATTATTATTCTAACTTAAGTTTAAAATCATAAAGAATGTACTGTGTCAAATTATGCTTGCAGTCTTATATCCTACAAAAAAATCTCAAACACACCTTTAATTCTTTGCGACTTTTTCAAAATATTTCTTCTTTTCATCTGGGTTTGGTATTATCTGTAAGTGATAAAAATTATAAAACATTAAAAACTTATCTGAACACAATTAAAAGTAGGTACTTATAGATTAAAAAATATAAATTAAATATTATCTAGCATTATCAATTAATTTGTTTGATACGCACCGTATCTTGACCTGGTTTCCAACCAGCAGGGCACACTTCGCCATGCTTATCTGTATACTGGAATGCTTGCACTAGCCTTAGAGTTTCATCAACTGATCGTCCTACAGGCAAATCATTCATTGTGATCTGCCTCAAAATGCCTTTTTCATCAATAATGAATAATCCTCTCAAAGTATGGCCAACATCTTCTAGATAAACGCCATAGTCTTTAGCAATGGAGTGAGTTAAATCACTCAATAGTGGAATATTAATTTTTCCTAAGCCACCTTCTTTGCGTGGGGTATTTATCCAGGCAAGATGTGTGAAATGAGAGTCAACCGAGCATGCCACCACTTCTGTGTTAATCTTCCTAAATTCTTCTGCTCTTTCAGAAAATGCCAAAATTTCTGTAGGGCAAACAAAGGTGCTGAAACAAACATAAAAAATAGTAACTTCACATTCCATTTTGTGATTTCTAAGTGATGTTCGTTTCGTGTCTTCTAAGTTAGTTATTTTAGGATTTTTTATTTCGTCAAAAATAATACTCGAGATTTACTTACAAATCCAATGGGTAGAAAAAGAATACCAAATATTTCCCTTTGAAGCTTGATAATGAAAGTTGAGTAATTTCTCCATTAACAACAGCAGTGGCTTCCCATTCTGGTGCCGGTTTTGAGACTGGAAATTGTGAGAAAAATACGAAAAGTTTAGCAGTTCTAAATCATGATTAGTTTACGGATGTCCTGATTTACGGTTTGGTAAAATAAATACTTACTCATCGCTTTAGTAAACTGTAATTTGTGATCAATCTTTCTTGCACCGCCGGGAAAAACATTACCGCTTCCAAATGAATAACAAGAATCACTTTCGAATATTGAAGATTCGCATGAAATGCTAAATGTCAAAACAAGTATTATTGAAATCAAAATATATTTCATGGTTTTAGATTTATTAATACCTTGTGTAAGTGCAGTGTTAAGTTTTAATGACTTTAACATAACTGACACGTTTCATATCGTAGTAGACACCCACCAACAAACAAGAAACAAGTCCACAAAAGTGTCAACCAACTCTGTCTGAACTTGTCAATGTGTGTGTACGTGTGTACACAATTTTGTTTGAGGTGCAGAAACGAACACATTCACATTTTCTTATCTCTTGAAAACAACATCACCAAAAAAAAAAAACCAATGAAAAGGCAATTACACGTAAGCAAAAGCAAGCATGCATTCCGTTCCATTTTACTAAAATAATTCATCAAAATCATTTATTCAATATCAAACATAGCATAACAGGATTACGAGCAAGCGAAAAACGTTAAGTATTCAAAAAAAAAACGAAAGAACAATAGCCATTTTGATCTATGAAAAAAACTTTTTAATAAAAAAATTAAACCGCCGAAAAACCGAAAAGTAGAAAATAATAAACTTGCTTTGTCCAACCCTAATAACTAAGTTCGGAAGGCGGTGACTTGTAATTAAATACATAACCAAAGTCACCGACTTCCGAACTTAGTTATTAGGGTTGGACAAAGCAAGTTTATTATTTTCTACTTTTCGGTTTTTCGGCGGTTTAATTTTTTTATTAAAAAGTTTTTTAAAAATGGCTATTGTTCTTTCGTTTTTTTTTTCGAATACTTAACGTTTTTATTTTATATTTTTTTGTGGCTTTAATGTACTAATTACTACATGCTTAATTTTTGCATTATACACAACTCAGTATTAAAATCTGTGAGTTAACAATCAATCATCCCCTGTATTCTTACCCACAAGGTTGAAATTTTTCTTCAAAATTTATATGGGACCAACTTCAGGGTATAAGTACCCTTTCCAACAAAAAAAGAATTATCAAAATCGGACTACTCTGGAAAAAGTTATGGGTGGTAATACATTAAAAAAAAAATATACGCGTCGAATTGAGTAACCTCCTCCATTTTTTCGTCGGTTAAAAACAGATTTTGTTACCAAAATGAAATTATTATCAATTTAGCGGCAATAATTGAATATCATTAGAAAATACTAAAACTAAAACGAAACTCTTGTTAATCTGAACGCAGGGTATTATAATAACTTCTAACTGAACGCGTTCGTAACTTTTACCTTACTAGTGATGTCCAAACTTTTTCTAATTGCGGAATTGATTTTTCTGAATCGAATTTAAATCGCAGTCACTGTTAACTGTGTAACCATGAAAATTATTTGATTATGTTAACAGAAATTGCTTAGTAAAGCTTATCTTATAATTAGAAACTTGATTTTACTATTAAAAACCTGTACTGACATAGTAAATAGATCTATCACGTTGTCTCCTTTTGACAAGAGTAAAAGGGAACATTGTTTTTTTTTGTAATTTTGCCATTTACCATGGATGGACTGTATGACATGGTTAGAAAGGAAGAGGGTATGACTACGGAGATGACTAATATAGAAGGGTGGAAGAATAAGATATGTTGCGCTGACCCCAAATAAATTGGGATAAAGGCAGGAGAATGATGACTTTGTGTTCTATGTGGTCTTGTGTTATTTCTCACTCTTTGTTATTTTATCTTTACATGGATAACAGGTTCTTCACTAAAAATCAAGTAGAGCATGAGCATCTACTTGATTATAAGTGAAAAACCTCTCCATTTAAAATGCCACAGATTAAAACTATACCACATAACTAAAAAAAACTTATTACGTAATACTTTAATGATACGATTTGCTTCATGATAGTTGATGATAGTCCGCTTAGTTGACTCGGTTCAACAATCAACACGGTTGTGGTAACATCACTATTACGTGCTTCGTTTCGTTCGCGTTCCGCGAGTCGTATAATTTTTCTGTTTTTGTGTTTTCAATGTAATTTTAAATAGAAAAATGATTTTATTACCGTCTTTAAGTTTTTTTTCCTAAATTTGACAAGTTTTGAGTCCATCGCAGCGTGTTGCGGTAAGTTTGGAAGTTTACTTTGCAATAACACTTGTCGTTCTCGTTCATTATGGCGGTCTCATTACTTCGATTCAATGCTAGTTGTAAATAATTTCGTCATAACCACAAAACATCAACATACAGGTAGTGGAGCGAGTGTATCGCGTCAGTAATTCTTTATTTCCCAATTTTAGATGGACGTACAGGACGATAGCGTTTTGGACGTTGATTTGTTAGCTGACGATGGGTCTGAAGAGGAAGGCGAAGCCCCGCCGTCGTCAGGTATGAATAGTTTTATCTTTAGTAATTTATTTGTAGTAAATGGTTCTAATTACCCATTGGTAACCAGAATATAAACAACAAAAATATTAATGCTATGCAAAAGTGTAACTTGCTGTATGTTTGTATAGCACACTGCCCTGTGGACCTTAGTCGTTGTTGTGTTTCTGTAAGATGCTCTTTGAAGCAATCATATTTAATTTTTAAATTGTCTACATTATTTGGTGATATGTTTATGTTGTTGAATATTTTTTTGTCACATACATATAGAAATAAGACAACAAATTTTATGTCAAATGTCAGCAAATGTTAGATTAAAATAAATTGATGTCTGACCAATTAGAGCCTGGAAATAATGTAGGAAAAACATTTTAGATTTCTATGCAGGACCTGGATCAACACCAACATCATGTGCATCATCACCGCGGGGCGAGGAACCAGCTTCACCACATGGTGGTGTGTCACAACCTGCTTTCTTCCATCACCAGAGCTATACACGGCCATTCTTTACATCAGGCCGTAGGGGGCCAGGTCGACCGAGGAAGGAAGGCCCTAAGTTGGTTCGAGAGGGCAAGATAGTTAGAAGGTAAATAAAAGAAATGGTATATTTTGGGTGAATACCTAGAAAAATAAAAATTGTCAAATAATACATTTTCAAGCCAAAAAGCAAACCTTGCAACTGAATCACTCTCACACAAATCTGGTTGAAGATTGTACTTATAGGTATTTTTAAAATGAATTAAATAACAAATTAAGTATTTTGCTAGTTCTCCTATACAGACTTGTAGGATACACATCAATTTTAATATATAATAATAAGCCATTTATTCAATAGTATGTAGTACAATTTCCTTAATATCTAAGTTATATAAAATCTAAGTTGAATGCAACTCGGCAAAGGCCTCCTCCAACCTATTCCACTCACTTCTGTCTTTGGCAAGGTCACACCTGCAAATTTGGCCAGGTCGTCCTCCCATCTTTGACGGATCTTCCCCTCTTTCTTATGCCATTCCTGGGGTACCACTCTGTGACCTTCTTGCTCCACTTCTCCTTCCCTCTACTCATATGCGCAGCCCATTTCCATTTGAGTTACCTGACATTTGTTGCTATGTCCCGAACTTTTGTGTTTTGCCTAATGTCTTCCAACCTAACTCAATCTTTTTTCTTGATTCCCGTCATGCTTCGCTCCATAGAGTGCTGGCATATGTTTAATTTCTTGCTGTTTAATTTAGTGGGGCTGGGACCCATGTTTGACTTCATCAATTTTAATAATATGTAACTATTTTTTTTTTGTAACTGTTCATTTAACAAAATCCTGCAGTTTTTTAACTTGGTGGGGTCCCTTTTTGTGAATCTATTATTTTCCGTTACTGTGGAGAAGAAGTGTGAATTTTTCCTTACAAATGACTATTTCTAAAATAAAAATAGAACAGATCGTTGAAACCTTTAGTATTTTATAAATCAGTCTACAACTCTCATATGGAGGCGCTCCCCAGTTATTGCTCTCAAAAATGTATCTAGAAAATTTGTTTATCAACATCCCAATAGAGGTTACGAAATATCTCCCCTCAGCATCTGTATAAGCTGAATGTCTTCTTAAGGGGAACCTAGTCGCGGGCTAGAACTCACTGGTGGGCCTGGCTGAAAAGCATGCTGTCTCACCAGGTTTCGTGTCAGTCAGAGGAAGTACCCGTGATGAGCAGTTAGACCCTAGTCTACACGCACACCATTATTGAGTGAGCTGCAGGATCAGTTATAGTAAAACAGGCGCGTAAAAAATTAAGAAAAGTCCTTCGGAAGATCGGGTTTTATGAAATAATCACTGCATAAATCAATGACCAATAAGGTTTATTGAAGATTTCGATAATTTAGCTTTGTCGGTACCTACTTAATTTTGGAGATTTCACACGTCTTTTATTACTTAAACACACCCAAAGTTAGATTAAATGACCAAGAAAAACGAATCTTTGTTGGCTCCTCACTTTTTAATGGTTTTTAATTTTAGTATTCTGTTTCCGTACAGACAATGGTGCCGATTCTGTTGTCACAAAATTCTCTAAACTAGACTAAAAATCACCAAAATTTAGTTTATTCCTGTCAAACGACGATTTCCTATTCTGAAATTGACTAAAGTGACACAACTTAACTATATTTTAGTTTGACAGCACTAAGATTGCACTGAATTATTAGTTTAGTGAAAATGATAATTTTGCTATTCTGTTGTTGTCAATTTCATTATTGTATTCAACCTAAAATTTTGGTTGTCTAACTAAATCTGACTATTTTTAATCGCGATTAAATAGGTGTGGAATAAAATTAGTTGTTAAGAACCAAAATTCACACCGACACCTCGACTTCTGGTGCAAAAATAGTACTGTATTTTTTCTGATATCTCGAAAACGGTGTGTCCTATCGCAAAAATAACGAAAATTTCGACCCCCTTTATAAAACCCCAAATACCTCCAAAATTAAAAAAATTATTATCCACATGTTGAGTAACATGTGGATAATAATTTTTCATATTTTCCATGAAAATACCATATAAATCACGTCGAGACTGCCAACCCGGGCGCGCTGCTGGCTCTAAAAAAAACACGGGGCAGGGCAAACAAGTACCACGTTGCGAAGCCAAAACATACCACGTGCGAGTCGCGATTGTCAAATTCGATTTTAGTTGTGTCAAAATAGTTTTTAAATTTAGAGATATTTTTTTGCAGAATAGCGTTTAGATTCTCATAGTAAAAAGTAAGGAATTTTAGTTATAGTTTAGTTAGTTTAGTTCGGTGTACAACAGAATCGGCACCAATATTAATAAAAAGACAAAACCATACCAAGTTTAATTTTCTATGTACATTGTCGAAAAGTGGAGTAATACACTCCGAAGTTTGTATGGGCAAAATGTGGACCAGATTCACCAAAGAAAACTTCAGTAGGGACATTCCAAGTTTTGAATTCAAACATATGCATATATTCATATGTATATCCATATATTCAGGCATATTTAATCAATGTGTTGACAGTGGTGCATTTCCTGATTTAATGAAACATAGTAAAGTAGTACCAATTTTCAAATCGGGTAGTAAGAGATCCCTCTAATTATAGACGCTCTATTATAGACACAGAAATACTGTGCTTCCAGCAATGAGCAATATTGATAAAAAAAAACATGCTAAACCAGATGATGTTACATTTCAACTCAAATGGGATTTTGCATAGTCGACAGTTAAGTTTCACGAAAGGTAGGTCGACGACTGACGACGACGGGGGAGTAAAACTCATCAGTCACATTTTGGAATCCCGGGAGAAGTCCCAGGATGCAATTGGCATTTTCTGTGAACTCTGAAAAGCGTTTGACTGCTTTGACCACAATACACTGATCTGTAAATTACACCACTACGGAATTCGTGGACAAGCTGCTGATCTTGTACTTTCCTATTTAACAAACATGCAGCAAAAAGTAAGCGTTAACGGGGCGACGTCCTCGTGGTCTCTACTTCTCTAGTTACGATGGGCGTGCCTCAAGGTTCAATTCTTGGCCTTTTTTTATTTCTAGTTTATTTTAATGACCTTCCTTACCTGATGGCTAACTTCTTGGATATAATTTTATTCGCTGATGACACTTCTCTTATTTTTAACAGACTTCAAAAAGAAGCAGGTTATCAATTCGTTGTTTGTTGTTTGATGATGCGTTTCGGAGACAGACAACTGAACTCTTCAAAAAATAACAGCAAATCAACCGCGATTGCTGCTATCGCATATACATATATGCATTGTTTTGACACCAAAGATGATGAAAATTCGAATTGGTGTAAATAAAAAATGTTTTTCAAATAAGAAAACAACCCACTTCCGGAAAAACACTACAAAGCGAAAAATTACTTAAATTTCGAAAGGCGATGACAAAAAAGTTAAATACAAAACCGAACGAGGCGAACGTTTACAAAAGAGGACAATCCGCGCAATCTGTAAAATTAGGCCTCGCGATTCGCTCAGAAACAAGTTCAACGAAATTGATATACTAATCTGCCTTCTCTTTATATCCTAGAAAATATCTTGTATGTTCGCAAAAAACATAGGTCTTTTCAAAAAAAGATACAATTTGTAAAACTAATTACACATAGTAAAGATGAAATTGTGATTCCAAAATCGGCATTCGTTTCTTGCACAAAATATTTTTTTCTTTGGATAAAATAAATCAAATTACAAAATGAGCCCTTAATCAAATTATTTGTTACAAATTACAAAACTGACATAAATACATAAATTTCGGGTGAAACCTAATGGTTTCGGCTGGAGATAGTGTTTCAGTTGGACACGAATAATAATAATATCATAATGTTTATCCTAAACTTTGGCTGAAGCCTTATTTATAAATAATGGAGCAGCCCAATGTATATGATTGTGCATTGGGCCATTTTTCACTCAACTGTTATGCAGAATAACACAAGTCCCTGAGACTTAAAGCTCTGCAAACTTTGTTAACAGGTACAGAGGAGGCAATGCGGGTTCTCTCAGAGGAGCTAAGAGGCACAGGGGTAGCCGCGATGATTCCCTGGAAGATATGATGGATGATGACGATTTTTCAATTCCACCCATACCAGAAGAACCACCTTACATGCCAGAGAAATGGTATGTTGAACCCAAGTTTACATTGATAGGTTATCAACTTTAAAAACCAATCATTAATGTTGACAGTTCAATGATTTGTTTTAATAACATGTCAATAAATTAGATAAAAACCATCTGTGCACCAAGACGCTATGTTAAATGAAGTTTCCAAATCTAGGCCAGGAAAACTATGCGCCCTCTGCAATCTAAGCGAGCGCAGTCAGCTGGGCCAGGGCGAGATGCGGCAGATAGGTTGCAAGCTCGGCGAAGGAGACGGCAGTTCCACCCCAGCGATCTCCAACTCCGGTGGGGCCACCCCCACCAACGCCACCACACCATCCAGCACCCCCAGCACGCCCGTGACCCCAGGCCTGGTGTCCCCGCCGCCTGAACTTCTGGACTCTAACCAACACCCCCTAGCGCTGCCTCTGAGCAGGCGTCAGAAGGCGTTCAACAAGTGCAAGTAAGTTATACTGTAACTGTTGATAAAAAAGAGCGTCCATGGAGTTTCGGGCCCGTTTTTTTTCTATAAACTACTATGCCTTGGAATAGGCAAATACTTTAATTTTTAACTGACAGACTCCTTGACAATTCAAAGGTCCTGATAATGACTTCTTCTTGTGTCGATAGCAATCTAAATACAGTCAGCCCAGAATTTTGCTACGAGCTTGGTTTCTTTCAGCAGCTTAAAAAAGAAAATGACTTAATTGAATTCGATGTTTGAGTTGAGTTTGAGAAGCTTATGGCTAAGTAATAACAGCTTTAAGGGTCTATCTATCGGGTTAAGCTCGCCGAGTTCCTTGCCGGTCGGTCCGTAGATGGGCGACCATCTTTACATATCGAGACGCCTCCGTACCTCGGAAAGCACGTCAAGCTGTTGGTCTTGGCTGTCATTCGTGGATATTTGACTGCCATTATGGATCGTCAGAATCCCAAAAGTCTACCAACCAGGCTTATCAAGGGGTATTGTGGTTAATAGGTTGTGGAGGTCAGATAAGCAGTCTAGTATTCAGCTGCATCTGTTTAGACTGGAAGCTGTCCCCAATTATATTTGGGAAAAGGCGAAGCAGATGATAATGACATTCTTTAAGTTTGGGTTGCTATGGCACGTATTTCCTTTCTTTACAATTGTCTTAGTCATCATCAAGATACGTTCTTTCAAGTAATACTAAATTGTATTGATAGTAAAAACCAAACCAGGAAGTAGGTAATGATAAGGTATTGAATCACTAAACAAACTCACCATTGACAATAGACTTAGACCTGAATGACGTCAATCTCAACCTTCACAAAACTTTGTTGAAAATTTAATTTATTTTTTCATTCACAGGACTCCTCTATACAACATGGAACACACAGATGAATTGTCCATCATTGGTTTTGGCGACGTATTGGAGTTATCAGGGGTAGTATCATCAGGAGCGCTGTATGTCCATCGCTGTTGCCTTGAGTTCAGCCCGCCATATCAAGATCATGTGTTTGCAGCCTCGAATTCTGATGAGGACAAAGACCAGTTGGAAGAGGCGAGGGTCAAAGGGATCGTGTCAGCCGCTCTGTCGAGGAAATGTGCCTTTTGTAGCAGACATGGTGCAAGCATACCTTGTAAAGTGAGTTTTTACTATGTTTAATTAAGGCCCATTTTTCAATCACATATAAAAAAAAAAGCAAATGGTGGTTTGAAATATTTGTCATAAATTAGCGATCTATCAGAATTTTTCATCATCGTCAGGTTGAAAAATCGGCCCTTATTCCATAAATAGTGTTTTTTTTTTAATCAATAGATTTTGTAAAATAATCTCAGAACCGCAAAAGAGGCAGACCGTTTAGAAGATGGGCAGACGAGATTAAAAAGGCAGTAGGCAACAGTAATTTATGGACAAGGACAGTAAAGGACCGTACTAGGTGGAGAGAGTTGGAGGAGGCCTTTGCCAAAAGGCAAACAGACAGTGAACCTGAAGAACAAATATAGATTAATATAAACTAAATTGTGTAACAGTATTGTCTGAATAAAAGGCTATTTTATTTATTTATTATAAAATAATCTCTAAAGATTCATAATATTGTTATAATATTTTTGTTACAGATGAGCTGCAGCAAATATTTTCATCTGCCATGTGTACTTGCTTCTGGCGGATTCATAGACTTCCAGATTAAATCTTCCTTTTGCAAGGACCATCTTTACCAAGTGCCTCTTATTTGTAAGTTTTTA
Organism: Polymixis flavicincta; assembly: GCA_949987655.1. Classification (NCBI taxonomy): domain Eukaryota; kingdom Metazoa; phylum Arthropoda; class Insecta; order Lepidoptera; family Noctuidae; genus Polymixis; species Polymixis flavicincta. Next base: position 6,652,939 of record OX465177.1, on the reverse strand, counting down.
ACAGTTTTTTGAAGCTTCCTAAATTTTAAATACAAAATTGCAATAAAATTGCATTCTAACCGAAAGCGATCTTCGCGCGAATATGAGATTTTGAGTCGGGTTTGTATGTCATATTTCATATAAACGACTAGTTTCCGCCCGCCACTTAAGTGTGAAGTCTCTTGTGCCTCCGACCCACCCCGTCGCATCGCATCGCCACCGGCGCTATCATTACGTTCTGTTTGCTTTGTTTTCTTTATGCTGTTACGACTTATAAACGACCGCGACGATCGCTAACTTACGCCAGTCGCTTTCGCAGGCGCCTGAACTTATAATAAAATGCCTATAACGTGGCAAACTTAAGTAGTCTTTTCAGCAACACAATACATTTTTCACACTACTTATTGATTATGATGAATCTAGAGACCATCTTATATCCATGAGTGGTTTCACAGGTACCGCAGATATAGACTGTAGGACGTGTAGAACTATCGGCGATATCGCCAACTTGATGACGTGCGTCACTTGCGGCGGCCACTACCACGGGACATGTGTTGGTCTCGCACAGCTACCAGGTATGTTGTATGAGAAAAATTATTTTAATCTGCAAAATTTAAGACACACATTTAAAAATAATACTACAATTTTCAGTTCTACTATCATTTGTACCTACTCCAAAAAGTTAAGCTCGGTTTTAATGATATTTTGTTGTCCAACAAAGTAGCGTCATCTGCAATTGTTTTCTAGGTATTTTTTCTATAGGGTGCTTATCATTATGAACAACATTTTGTATGGGCCAAACATTATTTTCGCATCATGACAGCCGAAAGAAGTCTGGACTGCTGGAAGTGGCGTCGCTTAGGGGAGATCTATATCACCCCAGAGCGACGCCACTTCCAGCAGATTCCTGCGGCCCTCATCAGGTCATCGGTTGTTGCTTTTTCCGCATAACTCGTCAAAATGCTGGGAGCAGTTGGTTGTTTCTGCGATTTCTGGTTTAGTCCCATATTAAAAGTTCAAAATTATGAGTCAAAAGTAATTTATTCAAATTAGGCTTAGAAACGACAAAATTACATAAGTTCGTCAAATGGGAAGAAGTGGCCCAACAAGATCGACTACAACGACTTCTTTGAGGTTTTAAAGTAATTTTATTTACACCTTGTTTATTTGCGTAGGAGTCCGCTCCGGTTGGTCGTGTCGGTCGTGCCGAACGTGCCAGGTGTGCCGCGGCGAGACGGGCGCGACCGGCCTGCCGCCCGTCGGGCACGACGCGCGCGCCGTCACGTGCGAGCACTGCGACAAGGTGTACCACGCCACCTGCCTTAGGCCTGTCATGGCCACCGTGCCTAAGTATGGCTGGAAGTGTAAGGTTAGTAGTTCAATCACATTGTGAATATGTAGCGCTTGTCGTGTGTTGTGTGGCTCGTGTCTCACTGTGGTTCCTCACAAGACTTTTTCAGACACCAATCTACATGATCTGACCAAGATTATATCTGGACTTTAAGAGACACTCTGAGTTTGTTTCGGCCTTTTTCACCAAGTAGTCAGATAGGAAAAGCCGACCTCATCTAGTTTTTAAAATATGACTGAGGTATGAAAGTGTTTGTACTTGATGCTGATAGAAATGGCTTCAAGATTACGTAAATCGCTCTTTATCCTGGAATACACTTCTTCAATTGGTTTGATCAATTAGATTGATACAGTAGCCATATTCTGTTGGTTGTTACTTTGTTAGACATTTTAGTACATTCAAAATATATATGATCCATATGATGGTTAGTAGGCAAAAAGCTAACTCTTCATTGCAGCCTCTCCAGCTCATCATCATCACTTCTCCAACAACAACAAGCTCCTCCACTTCGCCCGGTTCAGTGCCTCTCGCGTCCAGCGGATTCCTGCGGCTTTCACAAGGTCATCGGTCCACCCTGTGGGAGGCCTTCCAACTCTACGTCTTCCGGTACGCGGTCGCTACTCCAGAACCTTTCGGCCCCATCGGCCATCTGTTCTGCGAGCAATGTGCCCTGCCCACTGCCACTTAAGTTTGGCAATTCTTCGGGCTATGTCGGTTGTCTTGGTTCCTAACCAAAGATATTGGTACGACAGCCAGTATTCGCCTCCGTCCATCATCCTTTCCAGCTTAATCTCATGATCTTTCTCGATAAAGATAAATAACTTGTACAATATTTAATTTCCTGCCAGTGTTGTCGCGTCTGTTCTGACTGCGGGTCCCGTTCGCCGGGCGCGGGCCCATCGTCCCGCTGGCACGCGCACTACACAGTGTGCGACTCTTGCTATCAACAACGCAACAAGGGATCATGCTGCCCACTGTGCCGTAGAGCGTATCGAGCCGCGGCGTACAGGGATATGATACGATGTATTCTTTGTAAGAGGTCAGTAATCCATGCTTAATAATATAAAGGCGAAAGTAACTCGTGACTGTCTGATACATTTTCACACCTTCGAGGTTGAACGGATTTCGATGAAATTTGAGAGACAGGATCAAGACCTGCTTTAGGACATAGGATGCTTCGATGCATACATGACATGTATAATTTAAACATGAGTGATGTAAGCAATTTGACAGAACAATATTTTGATTTAAACGAGTGTCCATCCACTATCTTCCTGTTCTTCTCGATAAGTACCTTATTACGCTTTGGAATAGGCAATTAGCTTCATCCTTCTGACTGATCGACCTCTTGACAATCCAAAAGTGCCTGTAATTGGTTTATTTGAAATCAATGTTTTGAGTCTCAGAGTTCTTTAAACTAGTTTTTCAAATATGTTTTCCTATTGTCAAAATTTTTCAAGAGCTACAACTTTCGGTAACAAGAGCTACCAAAACAGCGAAATAATACAGTGTGAGGGCTTTGCTACTAGGAAGCTGTTATCACTGATCCTTTTGCCCGTATTCGGAGGAGTCGCTCACATACCAAAAAATAATATTATAAAATTGACCAAGGAAAATATTACCTGATGTAGCTTCTCATACAGTCTCAAAACGTGTAACTCATCATCTTTTGGTACAGATACGTACATGGAATGTGCGACCCTGATGCAGAACCTAACCAATACAGACAGAAGAAAGAACAGAATCCATCATATGAGTACAGTTGTCCAATATGTAAGGCGCAGATGCAGCTCACTGGCTCCAAATCTGGGTGTAAGTATCTTACACTTGTTGTATTTCGCGTCAATCATTGCAATTTAAACCCTATTTCAATGACAAAAGTCACATCACGGGATTTGCAACCACTAAAACTATGAAATTCCAAGAGAGGTTGTAGATGATGTACTGATTCTGTGACTTTTCTACAGCTTTCGATGAAGATACAGTTGCTTCAACTTCTCAAGACTCGTCGTTCGGCGATGAGAATTCGCAGCAAGAGCAGGATCCTCTTGCTATAGAAGCTAAGGTAATTTCTTTGTTTTAGTCACAATTTTTTTGATGCAATGGTTAAAAGGTATCCGCTGGATGTGAGAAACACAACCGGTCGAAGTGGCGGTGCTTGGAGCCTATGTCCAAAAGTGGACGTTTTTCGACTGAAATAATAATGATGATGGAAGGACTGTTTGCTCATTCGAAGAAACAAATTTTGGCCAAGTCAATAGTGACCGCCTGAAAGTGACGGTCGTTACGAGTCGATGTTCATAGCCATAGAGCATACAGTCGCCTAATAGTAAAGAAACCAAAAACATTAATAATTTCTTATTCCTCCCAGCCGGATGTCGGCCTCGGCAAGGGCAAGCCCTTCACAGTCTCAGCGAAAGTGGCGAAAAAGAAGATAGGTGGATACAAGCTAAAGGGCGGGTTCCCTCCGGCGGGCAAACTGGGTTTCCAGAAGCGACAGAGGTCTGTTCTAGACTTTGGGCGGAAGAGAGGATCTAAACCAAAGATGAGGGGAGTTTTTGGAGTACCAGGACTGGGGCTGCAAAGACCTCAGGCGCCGGATAATAAAGCACCTGAAGATGATCCGGGTAACAAAACTTTATTTGAAGACCTTGTTTGTACAGGCTCTTTATCTGCTTGAAATATTTTATGGGCTATTCAATCCATCATACTAATCAACTTTTCTTGTGAAACCACGAGGGGCTCTCTCTAAGTCCGTCAACGAAGAAACGGGCCCTTCCGAAAGTAGTCGCTTGGTCACAATAACTGTCCACCTAAATTTTTCAGAAAAGGGATAGTTGCTAAATTGTGGTGTCAGTAATAGGGTATTTTTTCGTAAGGAGCGTTTTAGCGGTAAATTCAAAACAACGAAAAATAAATTTGTTTTAATCGTTTTTAATGGAGAAAATGGACATAAATATTTTTTTTTTCTGTTGAATATATCGTCCCAATCTTCAAATTAAAATAGTTTTTATTAAATTGGAAAATACCCTATTCTTAGTTCGGGCCCCGATCAAATCATATGTCGGTAAGTGATAAGGTGTAGGAAATGCACGTAACTTCGGCCGAAATTACGGATTTAGTGCTTTGGGAGTAAACTCACCTATCCAAACCATGATAAAACACAATTTTTATTGAAATCATCATCGCGTCTTCGGAATTCCAAAGATATACGAGAATAGCCAGGGCCCATAACATAAGTCAGTGTATTGCATTTCGTTTAGTATGATGGGTAGAAATGTCCCCTTAAAGATTTCAGGTGCCTGAATCTTCTATAGGCTTTGTATTAATTTCATTTGCTGCAATTATGATTACCATTCTCTGTTTTAGGTGTGGAGAACAAATTAGTATTATGTTCAAGTAAAGACAAGTTCGTTCTAACGCAAGATCTGTGCGTGATGTGCGGCGCTATTGGAACCGACTCTGAAGGGTGCCTTATTGCGTGCGCGCAGTGCGGACAGACGTATCATCCTTATTGTGTTAATATTAAGGTGAGTTTTTGTTATGAATCAGTTAAAATGTAAGTACAGTTATAAGCTTTGAATTTTCATGACGTCTTTATTTTGGGCCAGCTTTTTATTTTTGTATGACAGTACTCGTAATTAAAGCATTCTCGGGCTTCAGTTACGTATTATTTGTAGGTAATCTACGCATAAAACTGGAAAAATTTCGCGAGTGTTTTACAAATGGTAGTGACTTTGAAAACGCCTGAATTCATGAGTTACTTTTTGCCACTTAAATCCCCGTTCATAGAAATCTTGGGCTGCGAAAGTATGTGAATATATTGAAACAAAATATTGCGTGTATCTTATTGCGTGAATCAAATAAAGGAGGAAGGCCACTGAATTGTGTGTTTCTGCTCTAAAGCCAAATTGCCATAAGATATACCAATGGAAAGAGCTTTTCAAGAAACACCTTTGCTATTAACACAACTTTAGCCAATTGTTAGTCATTTCAAAATTAATGACTCAAGTAGGTGACAACTTGACACCTAAGTTAAGGAATTCTTGGCGCCCAATAGTTATAACCAGTGATAGGTGTTAGCGGGTGGAGCAAATAAAAGTGGACTGTATATATATAGGCAATGGTTTACTGCCGTGCTTAATAACAATAGTTAACTTTCCCGGACAAACAATAAATAAATGAGGTTAGAGAGGTGATTCGTCCGTCGCGGTGGAGTCCATGGAAGCGAGTGCTCGTTGGGCCGAGCCATGTTGCCACCGCACCGCGCCTCGGCGTGCCGATGATGACGCGTCGGCCACGAAGACGCCTGCGCGTGTAGGTCGCGCGCAAGGTCGTGTGTTGGGTTCGATTCCCAACATGCTGCCCGGGTTGAAGCGTAGGCTTCAAAAATCTGGAAGGGGGCAAATATGAGTGGGTGCCCTCTTAATGATGGCCTGGTATCACCACAGTAGATCCCGTCACTGCCAGGGGAATCATTTAGAAATCCCTCGATTTAGTTTGCTGAGAGGTGCTTCATGCTTTTCACATTGCCATCAGAGACCTGTGAATGAGAGTAGAATTAAGTGGCCGTCCAATGGAAAGAGAAGGAGTGAAAGTGAAAGAGTTAAAGGGTTATATGGGAGGAGGAGTAAGAGGATAGGAGTTTAAACCAGCGTTTATTAGAGTGAGGCAGGTAGCCATTTCTCATAACTAGCAAATATTGATACATTGAATAATAGAATAAAGGAGAAGAAGTTAAGAAGCATATAAGTAGTGAATTCCGACAAATGATTAAAGAGCGGATAGGTTGATAAGCTTCACAAGATAGTACAGCAACGAGTTCGAAATGACAGGCTTGTGTCGAATTGGAGATTTAATTGCCATAAATGATGTAATAAAATTGAAATCTCTGCTTTTCCTGTCTGCTAGCATTACCGGCTCAGCGATAACGACGCTATAATACAAACCTGGATACTTTGTGTAACAAGTAAAGAGGTAATGACATAATGGATAAATGATTCAATTTACAAACTACACATAAGTTATTGTAAGTATTAAAGAACAAAAAATACATTAAAATATAAATTACTAATTGAAATGTTAGCTACGAAATGATAAGAACATTAAGAAAATAAGACCTACGGTTAACTACACTACATAAAGAATCTACTTATGAATTACTGTTAGTATGTAGGTACAACAGAACAAGAAACCAGTACTGGTAGATCGTGCTTCTCGTACGATTGGGCATTTTAGGTAAAGTAGAACAAGCCCACCACAAGGATGAACCACTGATGGAATCAGCCTTCAGCCCGCGGGAAACAAGATCCGCCGGTTTGTCTGTCGACGGTAGGTAGCTAGCTACACGCGTGATAGGTATAAATAACACTAATTAAAACTACCAAGAAGACAGCTAGGCGAAGACTTCCTATTTTTGTGCCTGTACTTGAAGACAGAACCTTCAGGAAATTGCTCATGTGACATGAACCGACACTTTGTGTTTTGAATTAAACCGCCAAAGACTGAAGGTTTTTCCTTCAGCGGCATGGTCACCACAAAGCGTCCGTCGTCATTACGAGTGGCGTATTTCTGAGAGCTCAGCTTAAAGTTACGCTTCTTAGGAGATAGGGAGTGCCTGGCTGCGATGGTATCTGATACACGGAATGAAGGTAAAAAGGGGTCGGCATCCACGTTTAAAAAATGACTAACGGGAGAAAAAGAAGGTGACTTACGACGGGCGACGTACCCTGACACTAGCCAACCCAGTTTTGTTTCATATAACTTGGGCTGATTTTTTCCCAAGTCAATAGAATTATTGCATAAGACGGACCAAAATACTTCGGCCCCAACTAAGATATCTATTGCTGACGGTATGTTAAAAGAAGGGTCAGCTAGACTTATTCCCATAGGAAGAGGAATATTATCTATGTTTACGAATGAAGACGGTAAAGCTTTAGTGATCTGTGGTAAAATATGGCAGTCTACAGTACGTGTATACTCGTCATTGTGGATGGACATTATAGTAAGACTGCAAGACTGTGTGCTACGAGAAGTGTTATTATTTATACCTGTCACGGTGGCGCTCGCACTACGTCGCGGCAAACCCAGCTTACCGCAAAATGACTCAGCAACGAAGTTACCCGTGCTACCGTTGTCGAGCAGTACTCGGGCAGTGAGCACGTCGCCCTTGCTGCCAACCACTCTCACGAGCGCTGTGGAAAGTAAAACATCCGGAGGAGTAGAAAACTGCTGAACATTAGTGGTACCAGCAAAGTTGTTGACGGGGGTAACTGGCTCAAGAGTAGGGGTTGTTTCTACCACATGTAAATGAAGTAGAGTATTGTGCTTTTTCTTGCAATATTTGCAAGGAACAAGATTGCACCTAGATTCTACGTGCCCTGGTCGAAGACAATTAAGACAGACCTTTGCTTCTTTGGCCTTTTGAAGACGATCTTCTACGGTCAGGGCTCTAAATGCTTCACAATTGAATAAGAAGTGAGGCTGATTGCACATAGGACATGTAAATTGTTTTTTATTAGCATTGTAATTTTTTTTATTTGAAGTGTTACTGTCATTTTTATTGTCATTAGATTTTGTTATTGTGAGTAGATTAGAATCGTGTTTTGAAATGTCTGATTTTGGCTTGTTACTTTTGTGTTCTTGTATAGTTTCTAATAAGTCGGCTCTGTTGCTAAGAAAATGTATGAAAATGTCTAAAGAAGGTGGATCAATAAGTGTGTTTCTGTGTTCTTCCCATACCCTACGTGTAACACTATCCAATTTTTCTGCCATCATATGAATTATGAGGGTATCCCAATATTCTGTTGATTGACCTAAAGTTTTTAATGCACGAAGGTTTTTGTTCGTGACGTCGATGAGGTTACGAATAGAAGAACAAGATTCAAATTGGATACGTTCAACGTTAAACAATGCATGAACATGGTTATTCACAAGCAATCTTTTGTTGTCGTACCTACTACACAACAAATTCCAAGCTGACTCATAATTCTGAGCTCTAAAATCTAAATTATCTATAACTAGTAGTGCACTATCTTTAAGAGATGCACGAAGGTAGTGCAACTTATTAATGTTGTCAATGTCCGACCGTGAATGAATAAGTGACATGTATGTGTCTCTAAATTCTAGCCAGTGTTGATAGTGACCGTGGAAAACAGGTAAATTGATTTTTGGCAACCGTACACAGTTAAATTTAGAGCCACCTGCCTGTACATCCTCGATACCCGTTACGGAACCATCTCGAAGGCTGCAAGACTGGGGGGGACGAGCACCGAGCAGACTCCGCGCCGTCGCCACCAGCTTATAGTACTGGTTCTCGAACTGCTCACGTTCCTCGCTCTCGTCATCTGGGTTGTCCAGCAACACCTCGATGTCGCACTGCAATTTGTCGAAATCAACATATAAGCTATCAAATTTATTAAATCTGGTCTCTAAGTCTAAAAGTTGTAAGCTGCTAAGTACGGTGCAACTTTGAAGCATGTTAAGGTAGTTGCAAAAAATTGTGAGCTTTGATTTCATACAGGCACGTTTTTTAATGAGTTTTGCAATCTTTTCGTCAGCCATAATGATAGAAATAACAGTAGCAAACTCACAAATGAACTAATGAGATAACAAACCAGTTTTTAAAGGAAAAGAAATATTAGGTCTTTACCTATGAAATTGCCGTTCTGCAGTACTGGCCATTTCAAATCAAAATAATTTTTGTTTGGCTAAGAATTCTAATTTCAAATTAATTTTATTTTAAAAACATGGATTTTTTTTTCTAAAAGTAGTCATTTCTTTATTGATTAGTGTTACATTTTCATCGCATTTCAATCTTTTTCGTCATCATGGATACGTTAAAAATTCGAGTAATTATGGAATATGAGTACCGTCGTGGCAGCAACGCGGCACAAGCGGCACGCAACATCAACGACGTTTACGGAGCTAACACTACAAACCAACGCACCACCTGTTATTGGTTTGCTCGCTTCCGTTCTGGAAATTTCGACCTGAAAAATGAACCTCGCGGTCGTCCGAAGACTTTGGTCGACAATGACGAATTAAAGGCGATTGTGGAAGCTGATGATACACAATCTACGGCTGAATTAGCAGCAGCTTTCGACGTTAGCGTCAAAACAATATTGGTCCATTTGCGTCAAATTGGCAAGGTAAAAAAGCTTGACAAATGGGTGCCCCACGAACTCAATGATCGCCAGCGCGAAGTACGCGTCGAGACGTGCCTTGCACTGCTCAACAGACACACAAATGAAGGAATTTTGAACCGCATTGTTACCTGCGATGAAAAATGGATTCTGTTTGATAACCGTAAGCGCTCAGCAAGTTGGTTGGATCCTGGTTCAGCACCTAAACAATGCCCTAAACGAAAACTTACCCCTAGAAAAGTGATGGTCACTGTTTGGTGGTCTAGCGCCGGTGTGATTCATCACAGCTTCTTACCAAACGGGGTGAGCATTACTGCAGATGTGTACTGTGAAGAACTGAACACAATGATGGAGAAGCTGGCGCATCTCCAACCAGCATTGGTCAATCGCTCGTCTCCGCTGCTCCTGCACGACAACGCGCGACCTCATACTGCACAGCAGACGGTCTCCAAGTTGCAAGAACTGGGGTTGGAAGCTCTCCGTCATCCGCCCTACTCACCAGACCTTGCGCCTACAGACTACTACTTTTTCCAGAATTTGGATAACTTCTTGGCGGGAAAAAAATTTAATACCCGAGAGGCAGTACAAAATGCCTTTGAAGAATTTGTTGCCTCCCGTCCAGCTGATTTCTTTAAGAAGGGCATCAATAAACTGCCACTGCGATGGCAAAGATGCATTGATTGCATGGGTGATTACTTCGATTAATACAAATAAAAAATTCATGACAAAAATTCGTTTAAATTTTTTCATACAAAACGGCAATTTCATAGGTAAAGACCTATTATATAACTAGCTAATGAGTTATGAACTTATGAATGGCTCGACGGTGCGAACAAAGGAACAGCTGATGCGACGGTAACAAGTAGGTACGTCGGCAAGCGATCAGCTGTTATAGATAAGAAGCGAAGGATTTGCGTAAACAGATGGGTAATATAACCGTTATATTTTAGCTTTATAAGCAGAAAAGTGATTAATGAGAAATGATAGGCTAAGAATTAGAATAATTGTCACTAAACGACTTAACTTGAAGATAAATGAAAGCACTCACTTAAATATGGCTATTTAAAACATGAAATAAGATAAAGAAAAGGAATAACTAAGGGAAAAATTGGAACGAACTCACAGAATGTCTAAACCATCCACAGGATAGACGATGATTTGCAAGTTTTCGTTCTCCTTTGTCCTTGACGATGACTCGAATGTTCGACGGGTCCGAAGTCCGACGCCGGTCGACCTCTTGATGATTTCGTCCTCTAGGCGTGTGCGGGTGCTGCGAAGTTTCTTCTACAGGACTTTGATGACTCCTGCAGGAACTGTTGCCGCTGATGACCACAACTGAAGAGCTTCGAGTTCGATGTTTTTTCTTCCGAGACCGTTACTTCTTGTATATAAGACGGCGAGATCCTTGAAGGACCAATGTTAGCGGGTGGAGCAAATAAAAGTGGACTGTATATATATAGGCAATGGTTTACTGCCGTGCTTAATAACAATAGTTAACTTTCCCGGACAAACAATAAATAAATGAGGTTAGAGAGGTGATTCGTCCGTCGCGGTGGAGTCCATGGAAGCGAGTGCTCGTTGGGCCGAGCCATGTTGCCACCGCACCGCGCCTCGGCGTGCCGATGATGACGCGTCGGCCACGAAGACGCCTGCGCGTGTAGGTCGCGCGCAAGGTCGTGTGTTGGGTTCGATTCCCAACAATAGGAATAGGTAGTGCCTATTTGCCTAAACTTCGAAGAACAGAGACAAGAAACGGAGACTTCCTTAGGACTAAATTTTTTTTCCCGGGATTTGGGATAAATCTTCAGTAAGTTCAAATTTGCGCACTGGATAAAATCTTATCCTGTATAAGATTTGTAAAAGCTATTTTTAACTTAAATATAGCTTTTACACATCTTAAATAAAGCTTATTTTCAACTTACTGAAGATTTTTCCCGAATCCCGGGGAAAAAAATGTAGTCCTAAGGAAGTCTCCGTTTCTTGTCTCTGTTCTTAGAAGTTTAGGTAAGGCAATGCCTATTCCTATCACTGGTTATAACATATACCACCCAGTTTTTATTATATGCGAAACCTGAAACAAGTGTCTAGCATTTTTATGTAAAGAATCTAGGTATGTACAAAATTCAAAACGGTATCATGAAAAATTCCAAAGTTATAAGCTATATAAACATAAACGCGCCACCACGCGCCGCCCGCGCGTCCATCGTCGTGCTCATCGATAAAAATTAAGCAGTAGGTACCTAACCGTACGGCGATTGTATTGTAATTAACTGGTGATAAGATTTTCCATCACTCTTGCAAACAATTTATTGGAAAGAATATGATATGGTTTAAAAATTATCGGAATCAATTCAGTTACTAAACAAACTGTATTCAGGTTTCGCATGTACTAAAAATAATGTTGTACATCTAAGGGCCGATCTTTCAATCCTCTGATAAAAGTACCAATAGCTACCGGAAGAATAAAGTTATTAGACTCTTTATTCGTCGGATAAATGGTTGTAAATTTTTCAAATAATTTGTATCCTAGGAATAACTATCCGACCGAATATCTCATCTGTGAAAACGCTAACTTCATGGAGATGAAACGAATATATAGAATAAACGAATGTTAGAACGGGACGGACTATTTCTTAGATTGTCGTCATTCATTCTGCCATCATTCAAATAGAATGATGGCAGCGTCATGTCACTTTTAATACGTTACGAGTTTGTAAGTTTGGCCGTGTCGTGTTTTTATTTGTTATTTTTATTGTTTGTAATAATGGAAAACAAAAAGAGGCCTGCAGCAAACTTTAATAATGCTGAGATTCAATTACTTGTGAGTTTAGTCGAGAAGCTATACCTAAGCAAATAATAGCAAATAAAAAGACTGACCCTGTTACAAACAAAGACAAAGAATCTGCATGGAACAAAATACGATTAATTATTTAAACATCAACGTCATTTATCAATGGAATAAGCGGTTATCTGGCCGTCAAAGGGCAAATAGATCCTGAGATAGGTTAATTTTTCGACGAATAAAGCCTATTTGACGATTGAACAACATATTTTTTTGCTATCTATCGAATAAACCCTATCTGTCTGTTTATCTGAGGATTGAAAAATCGACACTTAAAGCTATTGAGGTTCAGGGCAGAATCACCCTATGACCTTTATTTGTGTACACAGGTTATTACAGGCTGTTACAAATTGTAAGTAAGATTCTTGTATTCAGGTTTCTCAAGTAATAGTAACGCAAGGCTGGCGCTGCTTAGACTGCACGGTATGCGAGGGCTGTGGCGCGCGCGGGGACGAGACACTCCTACTGCTGTGTGACGACTGTGACACCACCTGGCACACGTACTGCGCGCGCCCGCCCCTGGCCGACGTGCCGCGCGGCCCGTGGCGTTGTGAGCGCTGTCGGCGGTGTCTGGTGTGTGGGACGAGGCATACGCTTGCTTGGTGTGACAACTATACAGGTACGCAGTTAGATTTAATAACTAGCTTAAAAGGTTACATCATAAAATAGTATTCTAAAAATCTTGTATGTATAAAAGTGAAAATTCAGTTCGTGCGTGTTGTCTAAGCCAATGTCAATAATAAATAGTAAAAATTACAAGTAAAAGCATAGAATTTATTCTCCGAATCTACATTTTCCAAAAGGTAGTTTCATATGGAGAAGAATGGGCAAGGAACGCCATAGTTGATTTATTCCACTTGTGGTTCTAAACCTGTAATCATTGTCGCGGGTACAGTCCCGACTGTTTGAATATCTGCTCTGAACGTGATCAAGATCGCGTCATTAACCAACAATATTGGGGCCTATGATACGCCCAAGTTGCACTGACAATAATTGTAATTTCGTTAACGTCGAAAACTGTCATTTCCCGAACGCCGCACTTGTCTGCAATTTGCGATGATTATCCGGCAGTGAAGCAAAATATTAACACAGACTAATCTTAGATAGTATCAAGCGGTTTACTGAACGAATAAAATATAATTTTGCTTAAAATTATATTACAATATTTACAGTAAGGTTTTTCCCATAGAATGTGCTCCTTGCGCGTCACTAGTGATGTGCTGCGTGTGCTCAGAGCCGTACTCGGACGGCGAGCTTATCATACAGTGCGAGGGCTGTCGGCGCTGGCTGCATGCGTCCTGCGATTCTATACGATGCGAGAACGATGCTGAAGTGTGCTGTCGTGCTGGGTAAGTTTTATATCAGTCATCTGCAAATATATATATTTTTTCTCTCTTTATGACGGCGAACGGAGCAATCATTAACAACGCGAAAATTAAGCAAGAGGTTAGCACAATTAAAATGGTGATGACATGATGGTTGCTTCAAGTTTTTGCCATGAAGGAAACGTTACGTCCGGCGCTGCATAGTTTTAAAGATCGTTCATGCGAGTCATCATTTGTCTAGTTTTTTCTCAATCTCGTTGGGGTTAGAGGGATTTCTGGTTTAATGATAACGTCCGCACGAATTGATCGATCAGGTTAAGTTATGCTTGTTGCGGTTGATCTGTGGATGGGTGACCATGAATTTCATTTTTAATCCAGACCATTAAACGTCTGTGGATGGGTGACCATTAAAGATGAAATTTATACCAAGACCCTTCTGTGCCTCGGAAAGCACGCCAAGCAGTTAGTCTCGATTGTTATTCGTAAATCTTTGACAGTCCTTGTGGGTAGTGAGAACGGGGTTGTGGAGGTCAGATAGGCTCGTGATAGTCATGGCTCATGATAGGTCAGATAGTCATTCCATCTTAAATAATAGTATTCAGCTGAATCTGGTTCGACTGGAAGCCGACTTCGACATAGTTGGAAGAAGGTTAGGTTGATGATGATGCGGTTGGTTTCCAGTCTTATCGTTTATACCTATCTGATTTCCACTACCCAGTTACTGTGATTCAGTTCAGGCACCGAGTATTCACTTCATGTTCATGAGCCCCCCCCAGATACAAATGCGTCCTGTGCCGCGGGCGCGAGCTGCCCCCGCCGCACGTGGCGCGCGCGGCCGCGCCCGGCGCCGGCGCCGCCAGCGCGCCCGCGCCCGCGCCGCGCCCCGCGCCGCGCCCCACGCCGCAGTCGCTGGGCCTGGCGGGAGAATACTACGTCGATGACGTGTGCCTCTCACAACGAGGCGCACATCACATGAAACAACTTGAAGCGGAAATGGGCATCACCCATACCAGGCGCAAAAGGCGATTCAAGAATGACAACACCGAAAAAGACGCAGGTGATTATGCATCAGTGTTGTTTGTGTCTTGTCCGTGTGTGCTTTGCATGTTTTATACAAGGTGTCACAGAATTAACGCAAGACCTCATACACTCCAATTTGAGTATTGAGTTAAAAGCATAATACAATGACTAAAACTTTTATTCTTAATCCATACGTTTAAAATTAAGTCGTATCGCCTTGAAATAGGATTGAATCTTCTATAACTCAATCGGCGGCACGTATGGCAAAATACATATTTTTTAAATAAAATACCCATATTATAGCCACCCATAGTAAAAATTACTGAAATCGTTTTAGTAATCAATTAGGAACAAAATGCTTCCAGGTCTCGCGTTATTTCTGTTACACCTAGTTATTTTTTAGTTTGATAAATTATGATATGCTTATTATAAAATCACTATGCTCTATTACACAATGCCAGCCAGTATTTTTGCTTAATACATAAACTGAGGGATAATACAACCTCTTCTCTATCTATATCTATGCATAATATTGCTGTATGTAAATATTATATATTTAATATTTATTTAGTACATGTAAGATGTGTATCTAACATGAGTTTTTGTATGTTCGACGCTGGCATTGTGGATTAGAAATAATGGCATCTATTGAAACAGTGGTACAGAATGCTGACGTCGAGATGGGCGACGACTCCAAGCCAGACAGCACGGCCGAAGTTAAGGAGGAACCTGGTGAGTCTCATCAGAACTTTTCCTATTATGAAGTTATTTTGAAGAGAATCCCATGGAGTAAGTTTGTAAGAGCTTTCAGTAGACTGCACGCAAAAAAGAAAAACTGGTTTTCAAAAGTTAGCTCTCCTCAAAATGGCTAAAGTTTATTAAATAGACGCGACGCGACAGCGACGCTTGTAGAACATTTTTATGAAGTTTGTCTAGAAATTGTTCTACGAGTATCTGTCCCGCCTGTATGAAGAAGGCTTAAACCATATTTCATGTTTGCTCGAAAGAGACATTAAGCAGCGTTTTCACCGAATACCATGATATGACCGAATTTTACGGGATAACGATGTTTCAACTCTCAGGCAACGAACACCGCGCACACAATGATAGTTATATTTTACTTCGAATAAAATTATTTAAATTCAGACTTACAATAGCTCAAAACTGATTCTTCCTACGTCAAATCGGTGAAAACGTAGCTTTACTATTCAACCTTTGGTCAAACAGGTGTACCCAACACGAATTTCAAGGAAGGCATTCTATGGAACGTCGCAAACGACGGCCCGCCTCCCGAAGGATTCACCATATACACAACAGATTCCGGCCTCACGGTACTGCGTAGAAAGAGACAGAGGAACTTGAACAAGCTTGGCATTGGCGGCTTCGTTGTTAGACAGAGACAGACGACGGCTAAGGCGCAGGCTGACGAAGAGAAAGAGGGAGATGGAACGCAGGCTTCTGGAGGTGAGATATCATATGAATATAATATATTTTGTATACGTTAAAAGTCTTGTTATCGTGAAATCAACACTATGCACATTATAACACATATTAATCCTATTGAAAGATTTATAAAATTATTATTATTATTGCAAGCCGGGCTTTCTGGTATGTGAGTTAGACTTCTATATGAACCAGAATGGTTTGTTATGGAGGTATACAATATTCGTAATCACCAACAAAACTTTTTTGTCCACTGGATCGCAAACTAATAAAATAAGAAAATAGAAGTTGCTTTGCCTATTGTCTACAAACTTGTATGTATTTATACAGAATCGCCGAGCAACAAACGCAAGCCGCGTAGAAAACCGCGCTCTAAGCTGATGGAGCAGTTCCCATCATACATGCAAGAAGCCTTCTTCGGTAAAGACCTACTAGAACCGACAAAAGCTGCTGTCACATCTACTGGTAAGAATACAGTACGCCTTTGTAAATTTTGTATGTCAATGTTTAAACTGCTCTAACGTAGCTCGCGAAATTGGAAACACATACGTTTTAAGGTCGCGAATCTTTTTTATTCAACATACAACCTGACACTGATCTACAAATTGAAAAAAACGTAAGAAAATTTCAATTACACGGGCTGCCTTGGTGCTTCCCACATAAGTGTTGCAATTTTGAAATCGCCATGGTATAGAAACACTATGTGTCATCCATATAAATTTCATTTTCTCCAGTCGCCTCCGACTCGAGAGTCGTGATTACGATGAACAATTCACTCCACATTCGATCTACAGGCAAAATTGAATCTTAGTTGCTATAAAACAGAGTCCTTATTTCACTTCCTTCCTCAGCTAACCCAGCAGAGAGTCCAGGTGGTACACTACGCCCCGCTACACCGGAGGGGTACAGAGAACTGCGCGACTTTAAGTGGGAGCTCGATAACTCTGACAGTGATGGAGAAGATGTGCTGGCTGCGTTAACTTCCTTCAATGATCATGATGCGTCTGTCATTATGACGCTTAATACGGTACGTTTACGTAAGCTGTAAGTAAGATAAATTGACTTTCAAAATTCTGTAATAATGAAAACGTTCTTCATGATAAAAATGGGTCGGGGCTGTTTCTCACACACGAATAGGCGTTATCAATCAGGAATTAAAAATGATAAAAAACATAATTCTTATGGCATGTATTTCATACACATAGATTCTGATTTTTTTTTCGGATCCGGAACTTATCCGAAGATGGTGAAACAGGCCGTAAAATTAAATAGCACTAAAGTGAAGCCCCAAAAGGCGAACCGCCTTCAACATGTAGGGCTGTTGTGTGAGTTCGAACTTCAAATCACATTTTAGGTTATCCCTGGCCTCTGCTTATTCAAATACTGGCACTTCAACGCTTGAAATAAGTTCGGTATCTGAAATAAACTTAAAATATACACACAAGAACTCAGCCTTCTTCCCATCCCATTCAACGCCAACTGCTACGACCCTTACATATTCCGTTTGCCTCGTTTACTTTCATACATCAGTAGCCCTAGTGTGAGTTTCCTTTAACCATCTCGATCGAACGCATTGAGCGCGTTCGGTGCTTCGATTGGCCCTGGATTGGTGAACGACCAATCGGAGGGCCGAACGCGTTCGATGCTTTAGATCGAGATGTTTAAAAGAAACTCACACTAGGGCCACTGGTCATACACGCACGCCGGTTGTGACCTGACCTTTCTGAAGAACATCACCAATAAGGTCACGGTTAAAATTTAGTATCGTTTGGCAGGAGGGGGGGAGTGGGTGAGGGAGATGGGGGCTGCCCCCCCATCTCCTTGGTACCACTCCCATGAGAAGGTAACTCACCGTCTCCGAGAAAAAATATTTTCTGTAACCTTACCTCAAAACACTTAAAAGTTGCCTAAAAATCGTAGTCGGAGGGGTCTAAAAAATAAAATAACCCTAAACTAACCTCGCTCTTGCATCCTAAGTATTCCTAGTAACAGTTGTAACTGCCTTTTATACACATACAATATGTAGGAGTGGAACTCATTGACGCAACTCTAGGAGAAACGGAATTACGGAATGATCGAAATCGGATGACAGTGACATTATTTTGACACAAATGGGCGTATTTAAAAAAAAAATCCGTTCCGTTTTAAGGATTTTGCACGAAATTTTACACAACAGACAATATGTTGTGTCAGATTTGGTTGTCAGTCACCCATTTTAACGTTCCGTTTTCGCTTTAATTTGATTTCAGGTTAGAAACTTATTTTGTAATCTTCTCGAAAAATATGCATTACCTTTTAATAAGAGTGGTAGCGTTATAATCGAGGACCCAAGCCCTACCAGTTTTAACCATTTTTACCCCCCCCAACTCCTGCCAAACTATACTAGACTCAAGCCAAGGTCAATGTCACTAAAAGTCAAATAATTTATTTCAAAGTGGCACATAAAAGCCACTTTTGAACATCAACATTTACGAAAAAATGGAATTGATTCTATTTGCCCTTCTAGTTTTTCTTCTAGTGGTAGGTCACTGTGTGTGTGTGTGTGTGTAGTAAATATAAGCTTTTGAAAGACACTACTGACATAATTCTCCAATTTCCTATACAGGACGAACTAGACATCCTCAACTCCCTAAAACCAAAAGATGATAAGGATTCTTCTACCAATTCTGATGGTACAGTGAAAATTAAGACGGAGATTGACGATGGTCAACTGAAACATACTGAGGACTCCACGGCGTTGAAGAACGCGATACTTGGCCCGCAACCGGCTGAGGCTGAACAACCACCTACTGTGGCTACTGAGAGTATACCCACTGTACATAGTACGAAGACTGAGCCGATTAGTGGTGAGTTTTAACTATGTTTTCAGAAAATGCCTATTTGATATCCAATAATTTAGACTTCAATTGTGTAAAAGCATTTTTTAGACAATAGAATTACGCAGTTTCTTTTTTTTTACGTTCTTGCATTTTGTTTTATTTGTCGCAATTTTAAGAAAAAGATTTTCGAATGTATTCTATTGCGTTCCCTCTTCAGGGCAAAAGCCTCACAAGAAGTTTAGTGTGGTCAAAATCAAGGTTCAGGAAGCTTATTACATTTACGATCGACGTCAAACCATTAAAATAATTCATTGCGATGTGACTCTTTTTCTTGGTAAGTTATGGTATAAATTAGAACGATTGCAAAGAGTTTTTCAATTTCACGGCAATCATTCTAATTTATACTTTATAACATTAAGATGAAAGTTATACCGCACTGACTTACTAGAGGTTTTACGTCATTCAAATGTGAATGTGCTACTTTGAACACGTGAATGTTCCGGAGTTCCCTCATCGTCTTGCTTCCGTTAACATCCTGAATATCTGATGATATTTATTAAATAGGTACATAATATATTTACAATATTTCCTTTCTAGAAACTTGTGGTTCATCTCAAGCATCAACAATATCTCCTAAAGACGACCTGTCCCTGTTAGGCGTGAACCTAGACGCGATGGTGCGCGACGGTCTTCCTGACATGGACAGCAATGACGTAGACGAAATATTCAAGGGAGTTCTCACTGATGATTCCCAGGTTTGTAGCATATCGTGACGTTTATATTCCTTTGGAATTGCCTTGAAATTCTTCGTAGGTCCACGCCATTCTAAATTTCCAGTCACCAAAGTGGCAATCCGGCTATCTGCCCAGGATGTTGTTTAGGCTAATTGAATGAAAAGAACTACACAGGGTACCGGATATCGACACGCAACCCATGACCATGATTCAGTGCATGAGTCTGAAAAATAAATGACGGATTTAGAATCATGTGCTGAATTTCATGGATACAGTTTGAGCGTTGGGACATCGACGCGCAAAGTGTAAACGATGCGTCGATGTCACCGTGTACTAACCATTGCATTGAAAAATTATTTGTACCATCAATTAAAGCCTTATCTATCGAATGCAGTTATTTATTAATTATGTATTTATTTGTATAATTAATTATCATGCAACACCGTTCCCAGAAATTTTGTGTTGTCCAGGAATCGCAAGAGTCGTCCGTATCGTATGTGAACTCAATGGGAAGCACGCCATACTCACAACAACGGCAACAACTTCAGAGCCCCATGGAGTATACTTCACCGTATCCGGAATTTGGTGGCAGCAGGTTAGTTCACGTTATTGTTAATTCGTTGATTTGTAAATATTTGATGTGGCTTGTGTATGCCTTTTTTTTTGTGTGGGAAATCATCAAATGACTTCTCCTGCTGAGTAGAGCAGGAGGGCGTGTCAGACTTTTAGTGACTAAAACCCACCCGTGTTCCCTCAGTAGCCCGTATGCCAGGGGCTGTGGTATCTCTTTCGAACAAACCCGCACCCCTGGCAGGCATCGGCCCCCACCGGTGGTTGCTGACATCTTTGACGCGCGCGTGTGGAATACAATGCGCCGTCCCGTCTACCACTTTTCGGCCGCAGGGGATAGGGAGAGCGGCTGACGCTATACCGACACTCCTCTTCCCCTGCGGCCCCACCGCGTCCGCCATCAAACGGTGGCGGCCCCGTCCAGGCCACGGAAGGGAAGAGCGCTGCTCAGAAGCACCGGCACTCCTCCTCTACCGAAGCCCGTAACCCTCAGCCGCGATGCCTCCCATTCGACATCGCGGCCCACCTCAGTTGCGGTGCACCTCACCGCAACCTACTTTTTGGCCGCTACGTCAATGGCTTGAAGGCAAAAGCCCTGACGAGCGGCCCCACCTTTGGGTTCCTCTTGGCTTCACCGTGGCCGGAATCCACGGTTACTGAGCCCCCCCGCAACGACAATGCGGTAACCCACTCGTTGGGGTGTATGCCTTACTTATCATTTCATTGGTACTATTGATTGATGGGCCCGTTAACAAACAGGCCGCGCCGGCGTTGTTACGCCTGTCGAGGACTGTTTTGGCCCGGGCCGAGCGTTATTGAAGCGCATAGCTACGTGTGCTGCCGCTGGGGTTCTATTCAGTGGTCAACATTCGATACCTTTACCTTTACCTTCCTAGGTTCCCACTTATATAATAAAATAAATCGGCTTGTAAAGTTGCTCTAGTTGAATGGCTCCATAATCTAGATTATAATGCAACTGAGGAATTACTAAATCATCCAAAATAGTCCGTCCCGCTAGCTTCTGAACACAAACATTTCACAGTTTTTGTTTTATTGTTTTTAATCTGTGAGTTGATTTCTATCATTGTTATTTTTTTTTTATCGTTTTTTAATTACTGGTGTTTATGTTATGCCCTTTTCCTTCACAGTTACTAAATAACTATTAATGTTTACATACCGTGTGGTGGGACCCTGGTGATCTGCGATACAGGTATTCCTAGTGCAGACACCAGTCTCTCACAAACTACTGTCACTTAGTTTTTAAGCTTTTATACCCTTGTTTGTGAAAGAAAATATAGTTATTTGAATTTGAATTTGATAAACAAAACTCGCACCTGCATCTCGCCTTTTTATGTTGACTGGGCGCCATCTAGCCTGTGAGAAAGAAAAAAATACCGCGATCTAGCCTGTGAAAAAAAAAAACCTCTTGGTTAACGTTTAAAAATAATCGTTTTGGGCTAATACCAGCTCACTCATCCCATGAGCAGTTTTGCGGTCAATTTCGGGGCTGTTTCTTGTTTGGTTAGGCTATTAAAGAAATACCACTTAAGCCGATCCCAACATTATTGGGAAAAGGCTAGGCACATGTTGATGATGATAGAAACAATACTTATATTCCAAATAAATCAGAAAAATTGGTTTGGCTACTCATTCTTACGAAAGTAGATTATAATTCCTGTTAACCGTTACTTGTTTTTTACATTCAACATTATATTCCCACTGTCCCTACAGCAGCAACAGCGCCATGAGCCCCCTGTTCTCCGAGAGCGGTAGCGGCAGCACGGCCTGGCCCGACACTGCGCAGGCGCCGCCGCCGTCCTACAACCAGCGCAGCGCTGACAAGATGCGGGCTGATGAGAGTACGTACTGTACTGGGTTTACTTTGGATCAGGCTATAGGCCTTCTGTATTGCATTTTACGTACAATATGGCCGATGAATGTTGGGGAAATGCGTTCCTTGCGAAGCATTTTTTTTTTTTCACTTCTCCCGCTCTGGGTGGAGCAGGAGTACGTGTCAGACTTTTACTGACTAAAACCCACCCGTGTTAGTGAACAGTGGGTCTTAGTCAGTAAAAGTCTACTGAGGGCAGTAGCCTGTGTGCCAGGGGCGCAGTATCTCTTTCGAACAATCCGCACCCCTGGCAGGCATCGGCCCTTGCGGGCCCTATCGGTTTGTGCTGACATCTCTTTGAGGCGCGCGTGGAATACAACGCGCCGTCGACCTGGGCTTGGTTCTTATTGCGAAGCATGTGTCGTGCGACTTAAAATGATATGCTGAGTAATGATGTGATAAGGCAATGGTGCAGTTTAAAAGATGTATTGACAAAAATTTAAAGGAGTATGCTTAGATGGTTTGGTCATGTTGAGAGGATGATTGAAGGGCGGCTAAAAAAAATTTTTTACAAGGCAGATGTGAGGGGATAGGCCGGAGGGGACGCCCTAGGGGACATATCGCACACCTAGATCTATACTGAGACAACTCAAAAAAGGTCATTTTTCAGGAGACGAAAAAAACGTATATTTGCATTTTTTGTTAGGGAAGCTATACAATTTAATTTGATTCTAGGTAATAAATAGCTTGTAAAATGTCACAGTATACAAGCTGGGGCTGAAATTCAATAGGTCAATTTACTATCAATTCATTACATGTTGATCCCTCAAAACAAAGTCAAATCAAAATAGTAACTAAATATTTACGTACCATTTCAAACAAAACTGGAACAAGTAAAAATATCCTTAAGTAATGTGGCAGAACAATTCACCATCACCGTAACGACTCTAATTAACTCACGTATACGTGTCATCAAAACTGTAACAATTTGAAATGTCCGCGTTTTCGTTCTTGTTAATACATGCACTCCTTATGGCAAGTGAAGATCAACTCAAAATAGACTTGTTCAGGTGGGAGCAGATGGCAGACGTTGATTCAACAAAAGAAAGTTAAGGCTACCTAGCGATTAATTTTATGAGCTTTTATTGAACCTGTCACGTTGAATAGTTGCGTATGAGCACCGAGCATTCGAATACAGGCATAACTCAAAATTGACGATTTTTGAGTTGTCTCAGTATAGATCTAGGTGTGCGATATAGTGACCTTATTGGTGATGTTCTTCAGAAAGGTCAGCGTAAGGTAGTACTCGCAACTGGCGTGCGAGCCTTCCATACTTCTTTGGCCTCGTTTACATTCATACATTGAGTGTATGAACGTAAATGAGGTAAAAGAAGGGTCGGCCGGATTGTACGGGTGGCAAAATCCAACATTTGTTTCACCCCAGCTTCCTAAGAAAGGTTAGCAGTCTTGGTGGTACTAACGATCTTATAGAAGGTAAACTAAGACTGTCATGCCGAGTAAATTGTCTGAAGCTCTGTATTTAAAAGTAGAAGGGAGAAAAAGTCTCACAACATTGTTTCAGCAACATGACAAAGTTACGTAATCACGGAAAAAACAAATAAGATGGAGACATAAAAAAACAAAATAGATTTATAGCTCTGTCGGCTATTGTCAAGTTAATTTATAATACAGCAAATCTGATGATCATATGATTGCCGATTTTGTGTCCCGCTGCTGGGCAGTGGTCTCTGCCCTTTTTCCTTCCAAATCTCCCTGTCTTATGTGTTCTCTAGCCATGTTGGCCCTGCAACCCTTATCAGATCGTTACACAACCTTCGCCGTGCTCTACCTCGACGGCGATGTCTTCCATTTTCAATGTACATCTTTGATTATCAATGTCCGTAAAAAAATATTGTTAATGTTCAAATAGCGTTATAAGATCTGTAAAATTCAACCACACACCCTATAGGTCTAGGTTCGGCAGCTACAATATCAGCCGTCCTATACGCGAACACCAACCACCCGGAATGGAAAACCGAGTTCCCCAACTGGGTGGACCGCTGCAAGCAGATACTGAAGAAATGGCGCGCCTTGCCGTCCGACCAAAAGGCGCCATACCTACAGCGCGCGCGGGACAACCGTAGCGCCATCCGCATGAAGAAGGCACAACAGGTATGTCCGCTTGTGTGTCACTAGATGTGGTGTGTGCTAACCCAACTCACTTGCCACTGTGTTTATACTGTGTGTCATTCACACTACGGGCTGCTAGCACGGCCATACTGAACCATCGTTCAGTATCGCCCTACTAGGACCATCAGTATTTCACTGTGCGTTGAAAAACGTATCATTGCTCTAGTATAATTGTCTAGTAAAGTGTCCGTATATGGTATGTCTCGCTCACGGTCGTCCTAGGAGATGTTATCTGTTGTTAATACCACGGTTGCTGTAGATTCTGTCGCCTGTGTCAACGCTAGCACAAGTGTACATATCGCGGCTGTAGGATACACGTAGCACACCATAGTTCTGTTTTGTATAAATAATGTGAATTGGTCACTATACTTAGCAGTTGAACAACGAAGTGAGAGGATCTACAGTACTTGCCACTATAGTCACCACTCCTTTTGGGCAAACGCCTTGTGTTAATATATTTGGGGTAGTTAATTTTATGGTCTCAACATTCTGAATACTTAATTCTTTTAGTGCTAGTACTTATATTGATACTTGTGTTCTATCATATACTTCATGGGATCAGTGGCCCTAGTGTGAGTTTTATTTAACCATCTCGATCAAACGCTTTGAGCGCGTTCGGCGCTCCGATTGGTCTGTCACCAATTCAGGGCCAATCGGAGCGCCAAACGCGCTCGATGTGTTTGATTGAGATGGTTAATTGAAACTCACACGAAGGCCTCTGCATACGGGTTCGATTAGCACTATTTTTATTCATTCATATATATTATAGTTTCGTACGAGCCAGGATTTTATCGTGCACGCATTAATAAATCACATTATAATATTGGCCGCGTCGGTTCAAGGTCTCCATCTTTTGTCACGATGATCATTGTTTACCGTTGCTAGTACACCTCAATATCATCACCATTTCACATATGAGGGTAGGATTAAAGATTCCCGAACCCACTGCGTAGTCAGATACACTATCGAATTCCTTCCAACAAATATACCAACCCTATCCATGAATCACGTCGACCGACGAGGTCCGCCTAAAGCCCGGGGAGCGACTCGACGGAAGCGACCACGAGATCTCGCCCGGGACACAGGAATTGTTACTAAGAAGTGAAATGGGGCGCGACAGAGCTCGAGCAGTGGCGCCAGCGAGACCGATAGCGGCGCAGCAGTGGGCGGCGCGGCCAGCCCCGCGCCCGCGCCCAGCGCGGCCAGCGCGCCCACGCCGGCGCCCAGCGCGGCCAGCGCGGGCGCGACGCCGCCGGCCGGGGTGCGCGCGCCCAACGTCACGGTCACGGCGCGCGGGCTCCTGGAGGCCGACGCGCACATCCGCGTGCTCACTCCCTCCGAGATCATGCGCACGCTGCCGCGCCTCCCGCGACACACGGTACCGCGACACGCGACACCTCGCATATACACTACACGCGCACACTACACATGCCATACACGAAGATTCCGCGTCACACATTACAATTAACTCTCAGCTTATTTGTTATTAACAGACAATAATGCTATACTCTTCCTGCGAAAGTGGAATCAACAACACACTCACTACATAACTTGACACACCAATTCATATCGTGTGGCGTGTACATGCGAGATACGTTTCGATTTGTTGGGTGATCGCGCGACGTCGCACCACGCGATCCTGAGCACTTCCTCCGATTTTATTTAAATTCAGTCATCACCCAACAATAATCTTGGCTGTTTAATGGCGTTGGACGCTGTGTGATTATTTTGTTAATTTACTTTTAGCTTTTTTTTATTCGAGACCATTACCCTCCCATCGATTCCCGAAAGCCTCCCGGACTCGTGTCCCCTGTTTCCGTAATGTTGATTTTATTATTTTCGCTTTGCCTTGGTAGTGTTGGCTTTAACATTGGACGCTGTTGGTGGCTGGTTGTGGTGTGCTAACAATTCTAACACAGTTCGATGTAGTTCACAGTTTATTTGCGTCGTTACGCTCTTGTAAAAAGCTTTGTGATGTAGTTTGTAAGTTCACAGGTATAGTTGTTAAGTTGTTTCTATCCAACTCTGTACTATGCAAATAATCTATTAGGATTAGGTTTTATTTTACAGATAAAGCTGTTATAATAGATTCTGTACAAATAATAGTTATTACTAGGTATCAGTATTTTATTTTTGGTATTGTGTATAGTAAAAATATTAACATGACGTAACATATCATTATGGGATCATCAATTAGTATCTATTAAGTTTACAAACTTACAAAAGTCTAAGTTATATTTGTATTATTTAAACTTAATGTATACTAACGATGCATCTCATAGTTCGGCATTATTTTAATTAACACATAAGCATGGATATTCCCTAATTTGAAGCATTACATACTAATAGACATGTTAAAAAAAGAGAAATAAATATATAATTACAATTTTAATTGATGTAGTCTTGATTTGAGTTGATTAAGTGAATAGTTATGTCAAAACTATTCACTGTAGCAGCTAATACCAGGCCAATGTTCATCAAAAGAAGTTTAAGTGCTAATATGAAGAGGCTTAATTATAGAAAATTTAGATTTATATAAAAGAAATAGCAGTAGTTGAAAAAAGGTCCATAATAATGTTTTAGTAATGTAAATAGAATATAAATAAATTAAAAACATTAACTTCATCTCTAAAACAATGTAAATTGTCATAGGATAGTTAGAGTTACAATAAAATTGCCTGCGTAGTTACAGCATGTTATATTAATAGACAACAAGTACACGGAACTGATTGTCATTGTATAGGTTGCAATTAATATTATACTTAGTGGTGCGGCGACTTAATATTGAAATATTTAAAATTAATATTTAGTATTATCTCTTAGGAGCTTCACGCACCGAGCGCAGTCTGGCGCGATGGTGCCATGCAGAAGGAATTGGATGATGCGTTTCATGTGGATTTGGACTGCGTGCGTTGTTTCAAATATATATAATAAACTTATCGCACTGAAAGACGCTCAATGTGCAGAACGCATAAACACATCTGTTCTATGATTTGTCTTTGGCTTGATTTATATCAATAAACAATTTCGCTGTTATGCGTCCTGTACGCGCGACGGAAATCGTTGTGCGTCCTGTACTTCGAAATTCGTTATTAATAAAAGTTACAGCTAGTTAGACAATTCTAAGATAATTTGCTTTATGTAAAAAAAAAAAAAAAAAAAAACTCGGGCGTTTACTTTGAATATGTCCGATTATTTTGTCCATATACAATGACAATTGATTGCCGTGTACTTACAAGTGGTGTCGTGTTAACTTGTGCCGTGTGACGTAGGAGCAAGAGCGGGCGTGCAATCAACAGCGCAGTGCTCGGGAGGCGGAGCAGGAGCGGCAGTGGAAGCATCTGCAGCAGCAGCGCCAGCAGCAGACGCAGCAGCAGCAGCAGATCATACACGATCAGAGGATGCAAGGTACCTACCACTACGATCCCGCCTTCAGATTCTGATTCCTAATCGAATAAATTCATCATACATTTTCCATGTCGCCAATACGGCCAGATTAGTTCCACAAAGAATAAGTAATTTATGCACAGTCGAGTTTTTTTTTTTTTGTATGTCTTAGTCAGCTTAAAAAAATATTTCGGTAGCTCACCGAGTATCAAAAGTTCCGCCTTGGGGTTTGCCAAAGAGCAATGGAAAGCAGCATTTTAGGCGTTAGACGAACTGACCGAATACGAAACACCACGCTGCGCTCCAAAACGGGAATCCTAGACGTAGGCAAAAAGGCAGCCAGGCTAAAATGGGAACGGGCGAGTCACACCAGCCGCATGCACAGTGACCGCTGAGCAATAGTCGCCACACAGTGGTTGCCTTAGGATGGACGGCGCCGCCGAGGCCGGCCCAGGAAAAGGTGGCGTGACGACCTAGACGTGTATTGTAAGGGCTGGTGGATTTTGAGGAGGCCTTTGAACAGTAGTGGGACAGTGTAGGCTAATTGAAAAAAATAAAAATAAGTTAGGACACAGTTATACCCTTTTAAGCTGTGGCACTGAGCAGATTATTGCATAGAAAATTATATTAAATTACTTGATAACAACAATCAAAATAGCACACACTTCCGACTCATGTCGAGTTAACATAAACCTGAAACCTTTTATTGGCTTGACCATTCATAATTTTTTTTATAAGTTTTCTGATCTTCTCATTTTTAATTCAGTATGAAATGTAAAGAAGATTACGAACGAACGAGAACGATTAAAGCAGATCCTATCGTGCAATTAGCAGACAAAAATAGTTCTTATGGTGACAAGCATATAATGGCTTCAAATAAAAACTATTTTATTTTGAAGGTTGGGACGATATATTTAACAGAAAAATAAAAATAAATTTGTTTATATACATTTTCTCAATTAAAAACCATTAAAATGAAATTTATTTTTCGTTGTTTTGAATTTACCGCCAAAACGCTCCTTACGATGACTTTTTATCACGTGACACGTGACGTCAACTTTGTGTCAACGCCACCGGTACAAATACTTAGTTTGGCCCAGTTTTAGGAGTATTTGTGCATAGAGGCACCGCACACCAGTAATATCACTTTATATCCTTTAAAATTTTTGTTAATTATAAACTCGACATTCACTTATTTACTTACTAACTACTTTAGTTTACACAAAGTTGACGTCACGTGATAAAAAGTCATCGTAAGGAGCGTTTTGGCGGTAAATTCAAAATAACGAAAAATACATTTGGTTTAAATCGTTTTTAATTGATAAAATGGATTTAATTCAATTTACTTTTATTTTTCTGTTACATATTTCGTCCCAATCTTCAAATTAGAATAGTTTTTAAAAATTGGAAAATACCCTATCCAGTTAGTCTGGAAGCCAACCCCGACATAGTTGGGAAAAGGACAAGCAGATGGTGATGAATTTACCTAATAAGGCCAATGAGAGTTCTTTTAAATTGGCGATGTCGTGAGTTTATTTATACAACATTTTATTTAGATGATGTAGTACATTTTTCTAGATTGTTTCATAGAACTGAATCGACATGAATTTGAAAATTAGGTGATTCAATAACGGTGTTAATTAGTGGATTATAGATGGCTGATTAGATTAGTTAACTTCAGACTGAATAGTCTGAAGTTATATTTGCCAAGTGTTGGGGACCTCTTGGAAATAACCTTTTTTTTTCCAATAAATTCGTTGTTATGAGATTTGAATATTCGTGATTGCTATTTCACGCACTAACCTACACGTATATCGACCCGAAAGCAGCCATGCAACGGTTACGCGCGCCCGACGGCAGTTCCCCACCGGGCGCGGGGACCGGCGGGCCCATGCCGGGGGCCGGCGGGCCCATGCCGGGGGCCGGCGGGCCCATACCGGGGGCCCCGCCGGCCCCGCCCGCGGCACCCGCCGAGGCCCCGCGCAGTGCCTTCCCTGCGCAACGCTTCCCGCTACACTACGGGAACAATGATGACATCAATAGGCAGCTTAGGGATCTGCTGCAAAGACATCCAGAGAAAATGTGGCCAGGACGTAAGTTATTTTCGTTGTTTGTTTTATGCCTGGCTTTCTATGAAAAATTATCGAAGAAAACTGTTTTACAAAGATGCTAGTGGCTGTTAACGTACAGCGAGCGAGCTTTTTATAAAAATGTGTTTGTTGAGATCTTTTAGAATTACAAAATGTCCTTATACGTGAAGCAAAAACATTGTACCCCTTTTACGTAAATTACGCGGACGGAGAAGTATTAAATCTGGCACAGTTAAAGTTTATGTGCAGAAGATTTGCTGTGCCCTACAGGGTCCATAATGATCTCAATTATATATTTACCACCTAAGTACACAATTACACATTATGGTAAAGCAATAAAGATATTGAGAATTGAAGGAGTGCAAAAAGCCAATATTTCTATAAAATAATGCTTGGAAAGAAATACATTAAATTAATAAAAAAAACATGGTTGAATTTTGACCACTAGTTTATTTAATTGTATGAATGTGATTTTCCATCAGCAAAAAGACATTGGATGAAAGAATGGGGATACATTTCCAAAGCCTACCTTTGTTGTATAAAGAACACGTATGCAAAATTTCCAACTTCTAGACCCAGCGGTTTAGGCTGTGCATTATCTGTCAGTGAATGTTCCATTATTACCCTTAAATCGTATTCTTTAACATAGAACATAGCGAGGCACCGGCCCCGCCGGCCGGCGCGGCAGAAGGCCAGCCCTTCCGCCAGCCGCTGCCCGTCACGCTGCGTGCGCGCGCGCCGCTCCTGCACGCCAACCGGCCTGATCACCACTGTAAGTACTACATTAATAAGAAAGGTCTGATAAACAAGCAAAACCAAAATGTACACTCAACATTACAATCACGGTCCGGGAAATAAATTGTTTATGAAATTGACATAAACAATTACTAAGCCAATTAACCGTGTTGGTTCATACAATTTTCAAAGAATGACAGTTATGATTTAAATAAACGAGTACGTATTTTAAGTTGTAGTCATTTTGACAAACAGTTAATTTCGTCTATTTATACTATACAATTGAGCAGTTGATATTGTTCCTTTTAGCTTTTAAAGTAGTACCTGAAAACTTTAGTTAAATCGGTGACAATTGTTGCAGTGATTATGCAACAGCGTTTAATTGCAGACAACAATCAACATCAGCAGAATGTCCAGAATACCGCCGCGCAACACATGGTTGACCAGAAACAAAATATGCAAAATAGTGGTAATAACATAAAACATATTTTATTTCTTATTTATATAATTTGTATCTCCACAAACGTTCTGCAGGTTGACTTAAGATCTAATCAACTTGTTTTAATGGTGGAGTACATTATTTGGTAATTTTGTATACTTGAAATCTTTGCCTGTAACATATAGTTAAGCTAAGTTGGCATTGATTTAAATGCATTATTACCTACACTTAAAAGTTTTTAAATTGACAGTAGGCTTTAGAAAGTAAAGATTTCTAATGATTATGAATACGTTTTACAGCTCCCAGTAATGAAAACAAGCAAGAGTCTAATCAAGAACAAGGTTCTGATGAGATGGATATGGGAGATATGGACAAGCTTGAGCAAGATGGCTCCAATATTGGAGAGGTAATGTATTTAAATATGACTTACTGCTTTATTGAGAAAGTTTCTAGCACATTTTGTGTTCGATAAAATAAGAAGAATAAAGATAAAGGATATGTTAAAACCGCATTGAGTACTTAAGAAAAACCTAGTCGCTGGCTCGAACTCACTGGTGAGCCTGGCTAAAAAGCACGCTGTCTCACCAGGCTTCGCGTCCGACAGAGGTGTAGCGGCACTACAAATAAAAATGCTTCGCAACAAAATCTGAGAAACGCAAAAAGAAAAGTGGCGCCATCTACAATGCAACAGGCGAACTATCATAGCAATTCTACATCGCGCAATCAGAGTTTACCACGCCACTCAGATAGATACAAAATCCCGACATCAACTGTTGGGCAGTTGCCCGCACCAGACACAATACCCGTCTTGTCGGGGTATCCTCCTTTTCAATAGAGGATGAGCGAACTTTACACCCTGTTCCTCATACCTCTATAGAGGTAGTATCAGTGATAAGCAGTTAGACGTTCTGCCCGCGGTTTCGTCCGCATGGCTGTCAGACATTATCCGTCGGGAACGTGCTACCCCTATCCTCCCCCAGGATGCCATCTATGTCCTTTCCAAAATTTATCGAAATTCGTTCAATTGTTTAGGGGTGAAAAGGGAACATACATAGTTACTTTCGATTTTATAATAATAGTATAGATTCTTGCCATTATGTCAAATGTTGGCATTGGGAATATGTGAATTGCTTTTGAATCTCTTATTAATTATAACATGTAATGTTTCTAAAGGTGGGAGATATCCTAACTGGACTAGGCGGCGAAGACGACGAAGTGTTATTCGAGACGTTAACCTCCGAGATAGGCGAACAGTTCAATATACTGGAGTACGCCGACCCAGAGCTGGCGGCGCTGAATGACGAACACATCCTGGACGGCTTGGACTTGGCTGACGACGGCCTGCCTGAGAGACATGCCAAGAGAGAGCCAGAGTGAGTCCCTATTAAGCCAAAATCAGACGTCTCAATCGCGTAAATGATCGCGTAGATGACACTCGAGTGAATATTCATTTTTGTTTAATTCCACGTTCAAACTATAATGAGAAAATTGTATAGGAATGAAAGTATTGCTTCTTTCATTTAATTTTTCGATCATCCAGTAGGCGAGTGACGAAATCCAATAATGTTGGAACAGTTCACTAGTTAATATTTTTATTTCACTTGATTCATCTGATAGTGAAGCGTCTGATATCAAGGCCTATTGAAAATTCTACTTTTACGTTTTACTATGTCTGTATATTTAAACAAAATACATAAAGAAAATGCACCTGGTGTTCTTGATGATTGAACCCCAATAATTTGCAATTATATAGAATCATCAGTACAGTACCCTATGATATGAATAAGACCTTTTTTTATTTGTCTATGTCGACCACTTGGAGAAGCAGAAGATTGAACAAGTTATTTTATTCTGCTCTTTTTTTTTCAGAGATGAACACGAACAGGCACAAGACAATAAAATGTATAATGACTTACAAAAGGCCGTTAAAAACATAGAATCTAAACCGGAAGTGAAGTCAGAGATCGAAGATATAAAGCCGGAAGTGAAGTTGGAAGCGCCGTCGACGCCCGCGCCCCAGCCCATGTACAGTGACCCCGTGCAAAGGGTTATGACACAGAACCAGCAGATGGCTAGTATTTATGTAAATGTCATTTTTTTTATTTTGTTGTTTTAATTATTTTTATTGTCTGCACACATGAACATGATAGTCTCGCGAGTTTCTCCAATGGCAGAAAATGCGGAATCCTTACATACTGTTTTAGTTCCTTTATTTTTTAACTCTATGTTTTTTTTAACAATTCTGTCTGAGGGTCGTTGTACAATTTCTATGTATAAGTCTTATTGAACCTGTTTTGAGTGTTAATAACGCAAGCGAATTTGCTTGTAAATTGAATAGAAAACCGATTCAGATAGACTTATGTTTATCCCATCTTATTTTAATAGACGACTACAGTTACATTTCAAAACGCTCCATGTTTTATGTTAAACTCTCAGAATACAGAAAGAACCAGAAGCCGCGTTTAACTGATATTGCAAGCTGCAGGCTGTGTCCAAAAACAAAACAAGTGACCCCCGCCCGCCTCACTTCCCACCCGTGTAATATTGCTAGCTCAGACATTATTTGCCCATTTTTGGGGTAAATGTTGAGAGTATTGGGGGTACGAAAATAATAAAATCAAAATGTTATTGTCCTTTTTTATACATGCAGTTTGCTTTGATATTTATTATATATACAGTAGTTTTATACATACTACAATGAATAAAAGCCCTCAGTAGGTAATAAGAAGAAGGGAAATCAAAACTCTTAAATTGGCAACACCTACAAGATGGACCCATTATTCACGATGACAATTACTAATTGAACAAATTATTCAATATTTAAATAAGACAATAACTGAATGCGCTATTTGTACATGAAATGTGATCCCATCCTGTTTTTTTTTTAACCCCGCTGAATTTTTAGAGGTAGAAACGACACAAGACGGCATAATTTAAATAAATTGGACACCGGTAAAACACGTCGCGCGATACGATCAAACTACTCTATTTAAGAGTAGTTTTTGTGGCTTCAGTATTAGGCGCTCTCACGGCTTCTGGTACTTTTTGTATTCTGAGGTTAAACTAGCTTTTGCCAGCGTCTTCGCCCGCGCGGAACTTTCATCCCCTATTTAACTCCCTTAGGGGTTGAATTTCGAAAAATCCTTCCTTATTCCTTGTCTACATTATAAAAGGAACCTCTGTGCAAAATTTCAGCTTTCTAGGTCCAAGGGTTCGGGCTGGGCGTTGATGAGTCAGTCAGTCAGTCAGGACTTTCCTTTTTATTTATATAGATGGTTTTTTATTCTTCCAAACAGAATGCAATGCAAGCCATCAAATCCGAAGTGAAACTAGAAAACGAAGAAAAACCACATCGTCCAGTGTTTACGCAAATGTTCACAAATGCACCACAGCGGCTGCAGTTACATCATCAGGTAAACTTATCGCCTTAGGAATTTGGTGTGTTAGTACCCACGCTTTACAATTTCATGTGACAGCAATTTTTAAAGACAAAGAATTATTTTAAAAAAATTGGGACACGCACAGGAAAACAAACAATAAAAAAGGATTATTTAAAAACATTACAAAATAATTCAGAGATAAGAATTAAAGATTTCAAAAACTTGAGCTGTCGAAAGCGACGAGTATGTGGTTTTTGTTGCGAAAACTACTTACAATAATAGGTGATAGATTTAATTCGCATCTGTATACAGCAGGGTTTCCCAAACTTATTTTATCTTCTGTCCACTTTGAGAATATATTATTTTTTAGTGCCCCCATTTTTCACCTCCTTAAATACCACTATAACTTCAAATTAAGTAAATGATTGTGCGCTATATTAGCGGAGATTAAGCGGAATTTAGCGGGTCTCTTATCAAATACAAAATTCAAATTTATTTATTTTGGGACAACGAGATCCAAAGATTAGTTTACAAAAAAGAAAAAACTTGAAAAACTATTGTTAGTACCTACTTAAATAAAATAATCGCCCTCTTTAGGCCTGCAGCGCCCACAAGGGGGCATTATCGCCCACTTTGGGAAAGGCTGGTATACAGGATAAGTTTTTAACCAGTGCGCAAACTGTAACCATACATTTAATCCATAGCTAAAATCATGTTTTCGCACTGGTTAAAAACTTATCCTGTATATGGCTCGATGAGTTATGGACTGTGTGAATGATGATATGATTAGAAAGGGGGTGACTACCGAGATGACGACTAATAAAAAATATGGAAGAAAAATACATGTAGCGCCTACTTCAAATAAGTAGGGCTAATGAAAGGAGAAGGATGACATATTTGGTGGCGCTTTAGCTAATAATTGTTCTGTTTTATAGCAACAGCGTCCACAACAGTTCCAACCTGGACAGCAAGTGATGAGCCAACAAGTGGTGCAGCGACCGCAAGTGCAGTTCACTGCAGCACAACACATGCATTACGCTCAGGTATGTAGGCGCTAGAATATCTTGTGCATTTTCGGGGCAAAACCTAGATATTATAGTATTCAGAGTCAGTCTATTATGGGAATGCGCTAAGATAATCCGCGTTAGAAAGTTGTGTTGATGATTCTAATTCCTGAATTATATTTTGATCAATATAAATCGTTTCGTGTGATGCCGGACGTAAAAGAATAGCACCATCCCATTTCTTCCCGCGGGTGTCGTAGAAGGCGACTAAGGGACTTACTAGAGAATGGGCAGCAGCATTCTCTATGCATTTTACCACCATACTGCGATCGCCAACCCGCCTGCCAAGAGTGGCGATTATGGCAAAACCCCCTTTTAGGGGAGGCCTATGTCCAGCAGTGCACGTCTTTTGGCTGAAATGATGATGAATATAAATCCGGATACTTGCCTACAATTTGCGAGGAAAAAAAAGACAAAAAAATTGCAAATTATCGTAGAGTTTTCGCTTAACTTTTGAATATAAATTATAAAAAAATAATTTGGTAGGTCTTTTGTAAAATTGTCTCCAGTCTCGTCTTTGAAGCTTGAGTAGTAACAACGAGCTCTCATGACAAAGGCACGGGAATGCATTGTGTTACAATATTGATGGTTTTATGAACAGGGCGGCAACGCGGGCGGCGCGGGCATCCCGGCCAGCGCGGCCAGCATCGTGTCGGCCATGACGGCGCAGGTGAACGCGGCGCTGGCGTCGGGCCGCAGCATCGCGGCCGGCACGCGCCTGGTGGCCGCCGACGGCTCCGTGGGCATCGTGCGCGCCGACCGCACCGTGGCGCTCGCGCATCTGCCTTATGCTGGTCAGTATTGCACGAATCATCAATATTTCAACCTGGAACCATCTGGTGCTGGGAATAGGCGTCCTGTACTTTAGTTTCTATCTGTTTCCCTGTCTATAGCGGGATGACGCTCAATTCCTATGAATACAGGTGGATAAAAGTTCTTTCTCCTGTCATCTTTAACCACACTTATTCAGCTGTAGCCAACAAAACACAAAGAAAAACTAATTTGTTAACTTCAGAACGTTAACACCATCAGCGAAAAAAAAAACATCAATTTTTTTTAACGGACTTCTTTTTACTGTCGAATTCATGACCTCTTCTCCTTTTCGAATTCGATTTTAATTAAACTACTAATAATTACATAAATATATAATATTAATAAAAAACTAAAAAGTATTAAGTTAATAAACTTATGAATAAAAAAAAAACAATAGTCAAAATTTATAAAATAAAAATGTACTGCATTGTTCTTACATTGAAAAAGCGGCCACTGCAATTTTCCGTATTGAGAAAAATAAATAAAGAAGTGAAGACAAATCAAAATCACATATTGCTTTATATAAACAAGAAAAACAAATCAATAAACTCTTTTACTTACCAAAAGTACGATATTCTATCCTTTCTTAACATTCTTGACGTAATATTTTTTAATCAACAATTTGGCGTTTTCAACCAGTGGCGTGCAGTCCATAGAGACAGGAAGACACTGCCTACCCTACCTAAATCAGTTAAATATTTAAAACGAATATTATTTCATCATTAAACAAAAAGTCTTTATTCATAAATCAGTTACATCTGTCGAGGTTCGGTCGTATCATTAGTATCATCGATGCAATACCTGTTCGTTCGTACAATTTAACGCAACTTCGCATTGCGATGCACTTGCATAGCGCCGCTGGGTGCCTCGGGAGAGACATAAGCTATTCGCGTCTTAATGTTTATATGTGTGCTTTCGTGGTCATGCAGATATATTAGGTGTGCGTTCCTATACATACGTGGCACCCAATGTAAGAAATAACGCACACACAGCCAAATGTTCAAGCCAAAGACGCAGTAGTGAAGTGTGAGGTTTCCCACAGCGACAGTAGCAGGCGGGCAGACGGGGCCGGCGGGGCAGCAGGCCGCGGGCCCGACGGCGCAGGGCGCCACGCGCGCGCCGCCGCCGCCGCCCTACCCGGGCACGCTGCGGCCGCCGCAGCCGCCGCCGCCCTACCCACAGGTAGGCCCACACTCGTGCGAGGGTCGCCGCCCGGCCTATTCTCTAACTATCGCACCGATTCTTACAGAATAGACCGACGGTTCTTGACGTGACAC
This sequence comes from Polymixis flavicincta, assembly GCA_949987655.1. Taxonomy (NCBI): domain Eukaryota; kingdom Metazoa; phylum Arthropoda; class Insecta; order Lepidoptera; family Noctuidae; genus Polymixis; species Polymixis flavicincta. The sequence continues at coordinate 6,615,506 of OX465177.1, read as the reverse complement.
TACAATAATTAACCATGCATAATAATCATTTTGAGACGAATATTGTCCACATATCCGAAGCAGCAGAGCTATTTTTACAGATTTGGATATACTGTTAATGAAATTAAGGTCAATTTACGGCAAACATAAAACTAAACGGTCTTCACAATTGCAGCATTTTTTAATTTTTGTTCAAGAATCTTATCAAATCTTTTCATCAATTTTATCATACGTGTCACGTCAAAAATCGCCTAATAATGTTTTACTTACCAGATCTAAGATACAATTAATAAAAACTTACAAAAATGAATGAAAACTTACGAATAAGTAATCTTACTAATATTAAGTATTTTGATAGTCTTGGAGGATTTTTGGATACATTGTCGTGCATGCAGTAATATTTTTTATCTACATGTTTTTTGTATGAATTTGCTTCGACACGGCGACGGTGGCGAAGTATATTCAATGGCTTTAAATGTATGCAGTAAGCTTGGGTTCACATTTACGAGTCACTGTCGATTGTCACTGGACTGTCTCACTAGAGTTGCAATAAATGTGAACTAGTAACAATATTCATCAGTCGCTTCGATATTCGATCGCATCGCAGACAATGTGAAGTTGAACGAGCGCAATCATATCCAAAGCAATATTAATTTGTCTATGCGTTGGTGGCGGATCCTTTCGACTGTAAATATACGCTGAAATGAAAGACGTCGCTTGTTTTATTCGTTACAAGCTTAGAAGACTAATATTGCATGGGTATGCCATCGCTTACAATTCATACGACCATGCCGGAGAACATTAGCGTTATGTTTCTTTCTAACTATATAAAAAAGTATTATTCAGTATTTTCTAACAAATATAAACCGGCATAATATTGCCCTTTATAACAATGTCTTCATTAGAAAAGGATAATCAAGAAATATTCAAAAGTAGTCGTCACTATAACATGGGTCGTATGAGTTGCGTGTCGTAGGCTGTATGACGGCGGAGTACAGGCGGTGTTTATTGCATGTCGGTGGTTGATGGTTGTTGGCGCGGGCAGCCCTATGAGGCGGCCGACTGGGGCGACTGGCTGCACCGCCGCCCGCTGCTGCTGCAGGTCAGGCCCTCACACACCGCACATAGGCAGCCCCACCGATATACCTCCTTCACTCCCTGATAGCACGACAAGCTAGGGCGAATTGTTAAGTCACGTGTGTTGGTAGAAACTGTACACATATACTTTTTATACGTACGATATAAATTTTAGTCTTTCTTATTATGACAAAGCCGATGTCCACCTACTATTTTGCTAATGTCTAAAGTAAATTAGAAAAGCAAGTGTGTAGGCCCTTAGTTCTTAGCGAACCTACCATTACGAAAGACTATTCACTGGCCTTATGACGCAATTTCCGTATATATCTTCGAGCTGAAATCACGGTGCCGAATGGAAAATATTTTGATGCCGAAGCTGAACAGAATTACTCAAAACAAAGATCTTGGCAAATAAGAATATGTAACCAGCAACTTGCTGATATTTACTGGTACTACATGCAATACGCGTGACTTAGCAGATATTCTCTATTCTTGTTCGTACCCAAACCACAGATTAAATACTATACAGAATTCTCAACTTCCTATGTTGGTCTTGTTCTTTATTGTTATCTAACACTCTTGTTTGTTTCCTTCGTTGACGAAAATTTTCAATCTTGAAAATTTCGCTCTCAGTTCCTAAAATAAGTTAAATGTAGAAACTATAAACCAATTATTAAATCTGTAAATGTATTCAAGTCTATAATCTCCTCTTCCCTTATGTCCTCAACTTAGATTTCCTTTCCTTAGTCTCTAGAGGGTCCGAGTCGGATTAGAGGGCCTTGTCACCGCTAACCACCTAGTTCGTGTCTGTTTTAACGCTTTTTACTTGGCTTGCTCGCGGCACGCATGCGTACTGACTACTAACCTTTGTACCTTTTCAGCATCCTTCCTAACACAAAAACACTAACGTTCTAAACAACACTAAAAATAAAGAAATTGTTTTATTAAATATCTTTTTTTTATTTCTTATAAAGACAGTGTCGACGTTAGGATTGGATTACCTGTCTCATCTTGTTTTAATGAAATAGTGGTGGTGGAAGTTCGATATCAATTGGTTGTGGGCCGTGAGCTTTGAGTAGTTAATCATGATGCTGTTACGGAAGGCAGGTAGACGCAATATAATTGGCAATGAAAGCATGAAAGTTTTGTAGATATCCGAGGTCCCAAGATGGAACAAAAGTATTGCGAGCATGAAAGCTCATAAATGCATGCTAAAGACAAATGTATGCGATATCCATGCAAGACTGTTATTATCATTGATCAACCATAGATCTCGGTCTATGCCGTGACACTATAGAATAAACAGTCGTAATATAGTTTGTTTGCGGCTGCAGATATTGCTAGTCGCAGTACGTTTGTACAGCGTGGCCCAGAATAACGTCGTCAAAAATAAAATTTTAAAAATTTAATATTTTCTGTTTTCTTTTGTGTTATTGTGTAAAAATGTACTCTATCTTCGGCGTCATTTTTGACATTGTTTGCTAAAAAGTTTTAAAAATTAGCATAGAGCAATATTTATTATGCTATGTCAGTGCAACGTGGAGCCATATTTTAATTGAATGAGCGTGGAAAAAGGCAGTGTGAGAGAGTAATCATTCTTGGTTGTTAGTCGTCAGTTCGTTTCTTCAGCGATTGAACATTCTTCAGCAACATAACGAACTCGGCAACATTGATACAACAAGCCCATAATCACCAAAGTTACAGGATCTGGCCACTCGTCCTGGAGCTGCTGCATTTGTTCCACATCGCCAAAACGCTTTCAGCGTTTTGGCGATGTTATGATTTTGGGTTGCGATTTGCGCCACTGGCAAAGCTACCAAGAAAACTGCCGACGAGACATTGTTGAAAATGTGCTTATTCCTTGGAGTCAGCAACACTTGGTAATGGTCCATGGATATTTCAAAAAGACTGCTCTAACGCACAGAGCCTAAGTGTTCAACACTGGTGCCAAAGATAATTTTCCTGGTTTCATCAGCTCCAAAGAATCGCCATCCTACTCTCCTAATCTGAATCCCATAGACTACGTATCATAGAAGTGTTGATGAGCTAAAGGCAACTCTTACACGGATGTGGGACAAAATATCTGTGGAGAAAGTGCGGAAAATTGTAGAACATTTTACCAAGGATTTGTATCTATTTTTCTGCGCTAAAGGAGATTATTTTGAAGACAAATAGGGATTCTTGTACAAAGTGTATTTTAAATTTACAATCTTATTTAATTCACGTATAAAATTGATAAAATATCTCGTAAAACTTCGTGTCAACGTTATTTTGGGCCACCTTGTATTAGTGCACAGAATGCTATTGTCATTCCTTATGCTTAAACTGTACAAAAATTATATTAATAATTAGTCAGGCCATACATATAAACATTCGTAGGCGTAGTTACAAATCAATAGGAACCATTAGAACAATATTTCACATTTAAAAACATTCATGTAAATTACACAGACACAAAACTTCTAGATGACTTTTAGTTTTGTTTAGTACATTTCTGTTAATTAGATTGATGCTATTATAAAAAGTACGATTTGTAAATGTACTTAGATTATTAGCACTGCGTTGTAATCTCACATTTGTTATTTTTGTCAACAGACTATCGATAGAGTATGCGCACTGAACTATTAGTTGAACTATCTCTTAGTCACATCTACTAGTTAAATATGTTATGAAGTTATTTTTCACTTCACGAGTAAACGTAGTTAATTTTTTCAAAATTTGCTAGTAATTCACTCGTCGAGCCGACTGAACTTTATATAGATTGTAATATTTGTAATCAAAGATCTCCAAGAAATTTTTATTGATTTCATAACTAGAATTTTTATTATTTTATAAGAATAACACATTTGCTTTTAATAACTGTTTCATTCGGCTCAACACTCAAGATGAGACGGGTAAAATTAAAACTTACAAACCGGCCACAAACCATTAATGTATGCATCGATATAAGTATTGATTGCCGCATCGTACGCACCGAGCTCGATTCACAAAACGTGACGCTAGGTGACAAAACTAGGAACCCTAGGAAACTAGCATCGCGACCGGTGACGAAGCTAACGGTGGCGGGCGACGGCGCAGGCCGGGCGTCAACAACAGGCTTACTTTAACCGTCAGAACGTAAACCAGGAGCAACCATTGCTTCTCGAGGAGCTCCTGGAGCAAGAGAAGCGCGAGCAGGAGCGCGAGGGCGGCGACTGGGCGGGCCCCGGCGCGGCCCCGGCGCCCGCGCCGCCGGCCCCCGCGGCGCCGCCCGCCGTGCCGCTCTACTGCGCCGCGGCGCCGCCCGCCGTGCCCGCGCCCGCCGAGCGCGACCCCGACCCGCACGCGCGCCTGCTGTACGAGCAGTGGCTCAAGCAGTACAACGCCTTCGCCGCCGACCAGCAGCGCTACTACGAGGTCGAGGTTCAGAAGCTGAGGAAGATCCGCAAGGTGAGCCGCAGTAGTGCGCTTTCGTGTTCGTGAGCTTTGTAGTGGCGAGCCGTCCTCCCGGCCGTCGTATAGAACTTTACAGGTGGCGACTCCGGGCTCGTGGTAACTGAACGAACCTGTCACTAACTCGGGGGTTTGACGCGGGGTATTGGCCCGATTTTACACTTGAGGCTTTTCGATTTGCAGTCGCTGAATAGCAAGCAGCGTCAGTTGCGCAAGTCGGGCAACGAGCTGTTACCGAACGACGCGGCCGAACTTCAGCGTGTGTCCACTGAGCAACAGGCGCTACAGAAGCATCTCGAGGCTGCACGCAAGCAAGCCCGGCAGCACAGCATGCTTATACAGGTATCCTACAAGGCCTTAAATTGTCTATAAGAAATATTGCAATTTTTTGATTGTTTATTAATTATTTGTTTATCTGCCTAGGAATACGAGACAAAACAACGTCAACAGAATCCGCAGTTGGCGCAACAATCTGTCATTAACCAGCAACAAATTACGTCGAATCAAACCGTATTTGCTCAGAATCAGAACATGAATCAGGGACAACAAGTGCAACAGCAGGCCACGATCAACAGGCCGATGCAGCTAGGTTTGCAAGGCGCTACTATACAGCAGCAACAAACACTTATTCGGACCCAACAGACAGTCATTGGAGCCGACGGTCAGCCAATATCTCAACAAAGGATAGGACTGGTGACGTCACCGCTAAACACTCAAGGAAGACTGCTCCAAGGTGGTCGTACCCTTGTTATAGAACAGTCTGGTCCACCACAACAACAGTTAGTTAGACAACTGTCAGGTGTTCAGGAAAGACCGCAGTCTGTAGGCGGTATGGTGCAGTTCGGGCAACAACAGATGGGTGGAGTTAGAACCTCTATGCAGCAAGGACCTCAAACGCCAAGAACGCCCGGAGCTCGCCCAGCCATGTCACCGTTACATGTGCAGTCACCACATTCGCAGTCTCCGTTACATTCGCTCGCGCCACAATCTCCGCTGCATCATCTGACGTCACCGATGCAGTCGCCACTGCATTCTCAACAGTCTCCTCTACATCATACGTCTCAATCTCCGTTGCATCCATCCACGCAGTCGCCTCACCATACGCAACAGTCACCGTTGCATTCACAACAGTCGCCAATGCATGTACAGCAGACGAACATGCCGCACCAGTCCCCGATGCATCAACAGTCGCCGATGCACCAATCCCCAATGCATCCACAGCAATCGCCTATGCATCCACAACAATCCCCTATGCATCAACAATCTCCTCTTCATCAACAAACGCAGATGTCCCAGCATTCCCCGATGCCCCAGCAGTCGCCCATGCACTCCCAGCAGTCACCCATGCATATGCAACAGTCGCCGATGCATACGCAACAGTCGCCTATGCAGACGTCGATGTCGCCGCAACACTTCTTGCAACAACTACAAGCTCAGAGGACCAGTCCTCAGTTGCCAACGCCTAGTCGAAGTCCTCAGGTAAAATGGACTATTTTGTAGAAAAATAACGTGGATTTGGACAAAATAAAATTGAAATTAATCTGGGGTATTTTATTTCAGATATACCAACAATCTCAAATTCAGAGTCCAGTAGCGTCACATTCACCGCAAATGCAAAATGTAAGAATGACTATTCACACATATTTTTTTTTGTAGTTTGGTTTTTTATGACTGCTTGCGCCAGAAATCGCTAAGTATGTTTATCGCTAAACGTGTTTAAAACATAGCTCTGTTTCTGTCTACCGTGGTGCAAGCGGGCCGTGTATGTGCTTCAATTATTGATATTTTAATGATTTTGTCACAGGTTGACTACGCAACGGGCAGATTTTCTCGGCCCGCGCCTGGTTGTTCTCCTCTACCAACACGATTCGCTAGACCGCCTCATCATCAACAGGGTACTGGAATTGAAATAATGAAATACCGTTTAATATTGGAAACGTCATGAATTTTTTGATGCTAAGGTTAACTTTTATCATCAGGAATGAGAGTAGGAGGTCCTTTCGGAGGTCGTCAACAGACTTCACCGCTCGGAAGCCCACAGCCTCTACCTTCACCAGGAAACCCTGCCAACGAGATGGCTGTAAGTATACCTACTCAGTGACAAACGTAGAAATTATTATTTAGTAGTCCGTCTTTGTTGACACAGTCTCACAATTCCCACACTCCTAAAAACTAGAATAATTTGGTGTAAGAGGCCTGCCCCTAGATTGGTTCAGCAGTTACTTGTCAGGTCGACTTAAGCTGTCAAAATTGGGGATAGCGTGAGCGGCAGTCTTCCGGTTGCATTCGGGGTACCTCAGGGAAGTATTTTGGGATCAACACTCTTTATCATGTACATAAACGACTTTCTGAGGCTTAATATTGCACAGTCGGATGTTATTTGCTACGTTGATGATACTGCTACTATTATCTTTAATGGTACTTCTTGGGAAGAGACTGGGTGCAGTTGAAAAAGGGATGAGCATAATAGCAACATGGCTCGAGCAAAATCTTTTAATACTGTACTTTCACGTCATTCGATCTAGTAAAACAAAAATTGACGCACTAAAAAAATAAAAACTTTTTTCAAAAAAATTACAACCGACTTCCAAAAAAACACTACAAAGTGCAAAATAACTTTAATTTCGGAAGCCGGTGACTTTGGATGTGTATTTTAATTATTTGCCACCGCCTTCCGAAATTAAAGTTATTTTGCACTTTGTAGTGTTTTTTGGAAGTCGGTTGTTATTTTTTTGAAAAAAGTTTTTATTTTTCACTCTTTAGTTACCTGCCCCACACCAATTCAAAATTTCATCATCCTTGGGGTCAAAACAATGCATACTTATGCGATAGCAACATTCGCGGTTGATTTGCTGTAATTTTTTGAAGAGTTCCGTTGTCTGTCTCCGAAACGCATCATCAGATCTATATGACATTTTAATGGGACCATTTTGGAGTAAACCCCTTTCGAACAAAAAAAAAAATAATTTTGCAAATCCGTCAATATACGACGGAGTTATGCCCGAACATACATTAAAAAAAAAAAAAAAACATTTCGAATTGATAACCTCCTTCTTTTTGAAGTCGGTTAAAAATACGCAACATCAAATGCAAGATCTTAACAGCAGCAGCCGTCTCCGCTGCAACGCCATTGTCAGAGTAGAAAACTAGAAACCACAATATATTTAGGTATCATATGCGATCTTCAGTCTTTTAAAGCACAAATTCGAACACTCGCTAAAAAGACTCGCAAGTTCATTGACATTGCGAAACTCTTACGAGTCAGTGCACCTAAGAGTATATGTTTACAGGTTTACACCTCCTTGTGCCAATCTGTCCTACAATACTGTATAAGTGTTTGGGGCAGTGCCGCTAAAATATGCATGCTGGAAGTGGAACGGGCCCAGCGGGCAGTCCAAAAGGTTCTTCTGGGAAAGCCGCGGCGTTTCTCAACGGACTAGGGGAGTGTGGTACAAAACGATCCCTCGGGGTAAAACGATTATCTACTGTTTTACCGACATTAGTAGCGTCATCTAGTTGTTTAAGTGAAAATAATCTTCGCCACAACGGTTTTAGCATTCTGTCAAAGTGTCATGGCGGTGTGAGCATTATGGGAGATTTTTTTGTCAAAAAATAAAAATAGTGTTGTTTAATGTAAGGTAAGCAATAATTCAATCTGATTTTGTTTGAGTTTAAGTAATTATAATGTAATAGGAGTGTTTATGTTAGTTTCCAATGTTAACTAACAATATAATCAGTAATTATCGTTGTTGTAAATGAATACCATGAGATTATTATTTGATGTTTTTATAGAGTTACGCATTTGGGGTAAAACGATCCTCTCGTAGGAGGGCAAAATGATCCCAGGGATCATTTTACCCACATTGTTATGTTTATTGTTTGTGGTTTAAAATGTAATATTTTTATAATGTTTTTATTGAACTGGTTAACAATAATTTAGTTAATTTCAATAACAACTATCAATCATACATATTGTGTTTTTATATGAAATTAGATTAGTAACTTATCTGATTAACTTGTATTTCAGGAACAATGCCGCGGAATTACGTCAGAAAAACTACGCGCCAAAATTGGAGTGAAAACTCGATGGTCAACGATCCTTGATCCCGACGATCCTGACGACTTCACGTGCGACTTTTGTGTGGAAGACCGTTTTCACACTGTTGAAAAACATTTAAGTCTTTAAAACTGTTTTTAGTAGCATTTAAAGTATTTTATTGCGTTAATTTTTACATTTTTTTTTATTTTCCAAATATTTTTAATTAATGTCAATGGTAAAATTAAGGTAAAGTTGTATTCAAATATAAGATGCTTAGATCTCACCAAAGCATAATTTATAAGACTTTTACTGTGATTTTAAATTTTAGAAGAGCTATAACTAAGTTTATAAAAGTAAGTTTTTGTTTTGTACTTAAGACTGAATTTGGACTGGTCGTTTCTGTTATTAAAAAGATTTAATTATTAGAAACATAGTTTAGTTTTTTTACTAAGTGTTTGTACTTTGTAAGCTTAAATTTTTGCTAAAATAAACCACTTTTACTTGAAATTTTATTTTTAGATTTACCTAACTTTAACAGCGGGGTTAAATGATCCCAGGGATCATATTACCCCAACCCCAGGGATCATTTTAGACATCCGGGTGTACAAAACGATCCTTTACTGTGCCTTGACAAAAATTTATAAGTTTTTAGATCTCGTCAATAGAAATGTATTCTACTCTTATTAAATTATAGGCTGATATACTAGCCTTACATAAAACTTATCAATTTCACAAAATTCATTGTATATGTACTTTTTTTATCTATTTTCCCTTAGGGGGATCATTTTGTACCACTCTCCCCTAACTGTATACGGAATCTGCGGTTTTACGCGTTCTCAACTTTTCATCCTTTAGTCAATTCTTTACCACATAAAAGTCAACACAAAACGCTTGAGATGCAGTAAGAGGGGTAGGAAAATAGCTGAAAGAATTCCCCTTCCAAAAACAAAAACCCTGTTTGCGACCCGGTTTTCGTAGTATTCACGAATACGGGTGTTTAGTGCTATAACCATAACCTTCGCTATACCGAACAACTACTCTGAGGCCAAAACTAAACTAAAAGTTCATGTGGAAACAGATAGTTTACTTTGCAGCAGATGATAATACACTCTGATATAACACATACCCTCACTCACACTTGCACCATACACTTACTCACTTTAACGGTCTTGTATCTATGTCATTTATTTTCTTTGTTCTCACATTATTGTAAATTTAAAAAAAAATCATTGGTATTTCTGAATTTGTAACAATCTTGCGCTAGCAGAATTATTAACTTTTAATAATTTTATTACTAACTGTCTGTGTCACCGAGATACAGGCTGTGCCTAGTTTGGGACCCGCTTCTGTTAGTGAAAATTTAAGAACCTTGTGTAAGCTGAATGAATGAATTTGAATTTGTTTAACTTTTATTTTTCTTTTGTATAGCGTCAACAAATGCTACAGCGGCAGCAGTACAGTCCCATGGGTGGCGCCCCCGCCTCTCCGTCAGTGTCTCGGTCCCCGCACGTGGCGCGCACCCCGACCCCGTCGGCGTCCCCGGCCGCGTCCCCGGCGCCGGGCGGCATGCACGAGCACGGCGGCGGCATGCACGGGGCGCACGGACCGGCGCTGGGCGGCATGCACGAGCACGGCGGCGGCATGCACGGGGCGCACGGGCCGGCACCGGGCGGCATGCACGAGCACGGCGGTGGTATGCACGGGCCGGCCCCGCTGCCGCCCGGGTACCGCTACTTCAAGCCCGGCCTGTTCGGCGGAGCGCCCGGCTGGCCGCCTAGAGACGACGACCGTCGCCGTCCCGCACACTTAACCAAAGTATCTATATTAAAAAGACGGACACCACCACGGCCACGTCTTCTAAACACACCTTCCCATCATGGTGAAATAAACGACGATCAGAATAACTCTCCCGGCGCATCCGACGCGCGCAGTTATGTTGTATACACACCCGAAGCGTTAGACTACGGCCAACGCAGCTCTCGAATAGACGACCCGCGCTCATCACTCGCGCGATCCGACGACGATGATGACGTAGAAGAACTAGTGGAGCATCTAGACGATGATGATATTGTGTTGGTTGAACCTGACGCGATATCTCCCGAAGAACGCATCGCTACTGAGGAAGATTTTGAAGAACTTATCGACAGTGGCAAACCTGATGACGAGATGGAAGATGAAGTAACTGAGCGCGTGCCTACACGTACTGAGACTACAACGAAAACTGTAGCAGTTATTAGTCTGTCAACAGGCAAACAGCCGGCTAGCGTACAGCAGTATAAAATCCTCAATCCTGGCGCCAATTCACGGGCACGCTTACCTCTCCTCAGCGCCACCATGCTATCTCCACACACCAACACAAAAATCCTTGACGAAGTATCACAAGCCACTGTCGCCTCTGTCTCGATAGCTAACCAAACTATATCAGTGCCGGTACTAAAGAATCTGTCTGTACCTATGGCAGGTCATGTAGGTGGAGTAGGGAAATCACAGATTAAAAAAGTCCCGCTGAACTTAACCAATCCACCTCTTACGATAAACATGTCGACACCGCCGTTGTCTAAACCAATCAGTTCGGTTATAAGCGTCATATCAGCGAATGTACCAAAAGTCGCAAATATAAACCCGCCCCGCGTACCCGTTTCAATATTGACACAAAACCAAGTAAAACAAAAGATACTTAAAACGATAGAGAAACCAATGATGCTAGCTTTATCTAACTCCAAACTGTCCAGTTTATCTGTAACGCATGACGCAACACTTCCAGCAAAGATATTTCAAGACGATGCTGCGTCGCCTGATAGTACAGTTTCCTCCGAAAATCAGGATAACCCTATGTCGTCCACGGCACAACAGTTATCAGCAATGAGCTGTCAGGTATCGTCCCAGATGGACCTAAGACCGGGATTGTTCAAGGAGCCAAATAAAGACATTGACATAGAAACCGAAATCAGTCAGCAGACGGAGCTGCCACACACACTGTGTCTCAGTGATCGCACGCCATTGCTCTTGGGAAAGGCTGATATAAAGAGTCCTGATCCCATTCCGGAGAAAATTCCTGATAATATAATGGAGGGAGATGATGAGGACAAACCGGAAGATAACATACCGAGTAACTTACTGCTGGCTTACAATAAGAGCATATCCGAACCGCCGCCACCGCCTCCTATGTCGGACAGCAAAACAGAAGAGAATGTAGTAAAAACTATAAAAGCCATAGCCAATCAAACCAAAGAAATGGTCATAGATTCCAACATGCAGATAACGTCAGATATGGCGCAGGATTCCGTTCAAATATCGATACCGTCTCCTACGCCATCACAGGAGCGATACTTGAACGACATTACTATGCAGGAACACCATGAGACAGCTGAAAACACGAAGCATGTAGAGACTTTTGAAGACATGCTCTGTATACTTGAAAACATTGGCGATGATGCGAAAACATACGGCATGAAACAACCGAACCCAAAACCGCCTAATCCAAACGTTCAGAATCCGAACGTAAATATTCCAAAACCGGATCCGAAAGAGACACAAGAACAGTCTGCTTTTGTGAAGCGGGAGCCGGATAGACTTGCATTACAGTCAGCAACTGTACCTCAACTATCACCGCTGTCACAGCCAGCGGAGCTGACGTCAAATATGGCGAATGTGTCACAACAATTACGAACTATCATGTCCTCCCTTAATCCGAACACTTCAAAAGTGGATACACCTGTTATGAGGAAAAACAGTGATGCCACAGCACCTACACAAGTGAACTTTGAGAATTTATTACCGTCTTCAAAAGTGGAAGTTGCAGTGGCAAGACCATCGCCTATACAGAGGATTGATAAGCCTCCTACAACTATACCGATTTCGGACGGCATGCCGATGAGTGTAGCCCAAGCGATCGGCTCAAGAGTCAACACTCTTTCATCCATTGGACAAATGAGAAAGTCTCCTACCGTATCTCCTATAAACTCTCCAGTAAGCTTACAAAACTCGTTAATGAAATCGCCCGCTCCTATGATCTCAAATCAGACATTCTCTCCTATGGATGATTCTGGGCCGACTTCAGTCGCTTCTCAACTAATTCAAATGCCAGCGCTTTCGAAAATACACAATTCGACCGTTCCTCCTACTATGATGCACTCGAACACGATAACTACAAGCATGAGTGGATTCCAGAAGAATCAGTCATTGCCTACTAGTATACTGGGTCATACGCTATTACAGCCTTCAAGACAAATAAGTGCTAGTAACTTACCATACAGCCCGCAAAGTATCAGTACTAGTCAGCCGCCGGCGCTAGTCATGACGTCCCGACCAATATTGGGGAATAAGGAACCGGCGCCGAATGTAACTGTACGCACACATAGCATAGTTAGTTCAGGAATCAATCAGATTCAAGCGAAACCCGCCCCTCCAGGCTCCATTAACTTTATCACATCATCGAAACTCCTACACACGCAATTGACGTCACCTCTTAAGAGGTCGAAGTCTACCGATGAGCCTAAGAGTGAAGTTATCGTTGGTCACATACAACCCACGAAAAGACACAGTGTGGAAGCGGTAGTTGTAAAGTCTGAACCTATGGAGACCGATGAGCCAAGTACATCGGCAAGTACCACTGACGCAAGCAATAAGCATAGTAATAATAATATGACGCAGACGACAGCCAACCAGAATAAAAACGACGAGTCCCAGAATGTGTTGTTGAAGCAACTGCTGCAGACTACAACTACGGCAGCTACAGTCGTGCCTCAACGGACTATGACTCTTCAGAGAACTGCGCCAGCATTAGGTACTATACCATCTCTAGAAGCTCAGCTAGCCAGACCTTCCATACCACCGCCGACTCTATCTTTGGCACAAGAAGTAGAAATACCAAAGAATTCGCCACGACATAACATTATGACTAGCAACGTAGTGAACTCGCCGTTCAACACACGACCCATACAAACGATCCCCACTTCCACGATATTATCTCCACTAACACAAACGTCGACACAGTCCTTGATGGATGTCCGCAAGCCGCCTATCAAGATGATGAATAAAGAGGACACCACTCCGATACCAGAAATTTCACCCACTATGAAATCGATGCAAATGTATCCAATGAGTATTGAAAATCAGCAGCTGCAACAAGCTATAAAGAAAGAAATTCTCCCTCCTCAGCAAAGTCCAGGACATGTACATAGACCGTTTACTCCTATGGATGTGAAGAAGGAATTACTCGATGAAAGTTCCCAACAGTCAGCAACGTCAGGTGTTTCGACCGCATCAGATCAGGGCAAACTGGACCAACCAATGAAGGAGGAATTCCCAGAGAGCGTCAACATGGACACCTCATCCGAAGCGAATGCTCCGGAAACTCCATCGGAAGCCAAGAAACGTAAGCGACGTGAATATCAGCAGAAAAAGCGAAAGCAGTTACAAATGAATATGAAAGCGGCCGCTGAAAATAATTTGAATGCAGCCAATGCTAAGAAGAGACCTCGCAAGGGTTCTCGGTACGAGGAGGATTACGATACTTTTATAGACAATCTCATGGCTCAGTTACGTCTACTTCCAGCCATGCAAATACAAGAACCCGCTTTAACTACAAACTTCGCAGTTTGTCCACTATTCGGCTCTGGTGACTTGACAAAATTAAAAAGTAAAGATTACGATGTATTAAAAGGCGACTTAGCTGGCGACTTCGGTAATGCAAAGATACCGAACGTTGGAGACTATTACAATACGAAACCATTCGGAGAAGAGGAACCTTTGCCTGAGAAACCACCTGCGTCGACTCAAAGAGGGTTCTATGACCAAGAATTCCAGCCTATCCTATTCGAGGATGATCCAGACGATAAGAAACATGACTTTATTTGTAAAGAGAGAGACACCGATACGCCTGACAGCATCGTTAGCTGCTCGAGTCCCGAGTGTCTCGAAATCGAACCTCCTAACCGGTTCCCTGGTCTCAAACTCATTGACGATGATGAAGAAGACGAGGATAGTGACTCAGCATCCGGCCGGATGTCACCGGTGATCCCCATCATAGCGCCCGTGCCGATCAGAGTAAAACCGGTTTCATTATACCAGACGAAGGACGATGAAGACAACCAGAAAGCATTGAAGACTTTAGACACAGACGCCGCTAAGGTTAAAGGTGGAGATTCACCCGGTAGTACAGAAACGAATGAAAACGTCACCGTCACGCTTACGCTCACATCTGGTGCTGCAGAAGATATTCTCGGCGTACTCAAGGAGCTCGCCGGGATCCTACACATTCCGCCACCGACATCGTATCAGATTATAGAGAGAACTGCAACTCCACCATCACACAAACTTGGCCTTTACAGGTCAAAAGGCAAAGATGGGAAAGAAGGAACGCCTATTGATATCCAAAGTATACTGAACGGAGCGGCGAAGTTCTGCCGTCATTGTGACGTTGTTATCTTAGATTCAGTAGTCAGAGCTAAAGCGTCCGAATTCCCATTACTCTCCGCCAACAAAGGCAACGCTGAAGAAATCCTCTGCGACAGTGACTCAGAACTATATTTCTGTAGCACACAATGTTACGAGAGCTTCGCGTGGCGCCCTACAAACATCATCCCCGATGGAAAGACAAAGACCACAGTCAAAGAAGCAGCCAAGTCAGATGTTGATACCAACTTGTCGAAAGAACGAGATGATTTCGACACCGCGTCTACTGAAAGTATGGAGACTGACGATTTAGATATAAAACCAGACATCAAAGATGAGAAAATGGACTTATCATTCATGGATTCCCTTGACAACGACGAATTGATGAAAGAAGTCGGTGATGACGTCAGTGCGCTTGATGAAGACCTAAAGAGTGAGCAAGACGACAAGAGCAACCAAAGTACTGCTGAGAGAGAGAAGTATAGAGGCATACGGTATAAGGCGTGGTCACCGGGCTGCATCGGACCACCAGTGAAGTACAAGCGACCTACTGACAGAGAACTAACTGAACTGGTATTCCGTACTGGCGTCGCTATAATGCCAGTAACAAATGAAGACTCAAGGAGATGTGAACTATGCGGTATACAAGGCGATGGTGTGGCTGACGGAGTATCAAGGCTATTAAACTGTGATGTAAATCGATGGGTGCACTTGAATTGTGCGCTATGGTCGGAAGGTGTGTACGAGACTGTGAGCGGAGCGCTGATGAACGTAGAAACGGCACTAGCGGCTGGTTCTAATGCCACGTGTGCCGTGTGCCGTCGTTTGGGTGCTACTGTTCGATGCTTCAAGGTGCGCTGTGGCAGTGTGTACCATCTGGGATGTGCTGTCAAGGATAGCTGCGTCTTCTATAAGAATAAGTCTGCGTTCTGCGCTTCTCATGCACCGAAGGTGAGTTACTATGTGGTATACAGCTTATATATTCATATTTGTTCTAAGCATAGGTTTCTGAAAGTATAATGGCATAATCAACCTATATCAGTTCCCACTGTTGGGACACAGACCTCTCCGTGAGAAGGAGACGGGCCCAGTGCGGGTTTTTAGATGTCACATGCCTTCGAATTTTTGGTCCGTTGATAGTTTCCTCGCGATGTTTTTCTTCACCGTTTTGTGAGCAGTGGAAATAACTTACATAAAATAGACAATCAACGCACTAATACATAATTATCTTCATCTCTAACAGAATGAAAAAGACAACGAACTAACTACTCTAAGCGTACAGCGCCGGGTGTACATATCTCGCGACGAGCAGCGACAAGTAGCTTCAGTCATGCTTCACTCTGACACCAATCATCTGATAAGAGTTGGAGGACTTATATTCCTGAGCCCTGGACATCTGCTGCCGCACCAGCTAGCTGCATTCCACACGCCGAACTATATCTACCCTATTGGCTATAAAATTGTAAGTACTGTGTTATCTATTTGTGAATTGAGCATACAATTTTTTTTAAGAACAAAATCACAATCAACAAGAATGCTATGATAAATATCAAACTAGCTGACCGGATAGACATAGTCCTGTATCCTAGTTCTCGATCGTAGCGCCACCTATCGAGTTCAATTCTGAATCTAAACCATCCAGGGCACTCAACACACATAAATCTGGGAGTTCAGTGACATACACACGTATAGAAGAATTATATACAGGAAAAGTTTTTATCCAGTGCGCAAACTTTAACCATGAATTCAGCATATCATTCTAGACCCCCTACCGCAGAAATTTTTCGCCGGTTATAAAAAAAAAAAATCTGCTGTTTCACAGAAAAGTGCAATACCTACGCGGTCAAAATGTATGGAATAATATCCTGTATAAAGATATGTCCCATGTAACAAAAAAAACACTAGGAATATACTAAATTCACTCTCGATTTATGAAACCAATTTTAAAATTTCAATCTTGATTTGATTGTCTGTTCAATAACTCTAAGCGCTGTTCCGCTACTCTGTCCTGTACAATATTTTACGGTAAACAGTTGGGATCACACGTCAACATCTTACTGCTCATACAGTGAATAAGACCTTACAGTATGGAACTGCTATGTTTTCGCGAAATTATACAGAAAAATATCGGATAATCAACGCCGTGTGAACGGGACTTCAGGCTGACCCAACAACGTCACCCTCAGGTATTCCAAAAAAGCCTCTTTGGCTTATATAGTCGAGGAGTGACCTCTCCCTGCATCGGATGGTTTTTCAGCATAGAAGCCTCATGCCAGTGTTGATGTTATTGGACTGTGTTATTATGATCAATCGATGCTCAAAGCCAACATGATATTGAGATTTACTGATAAATGAATAAATAAGTTTTCAAAAACTACGTTAATGGTTATCTTACTGGCATGTCAATTATTTCATGTATGGCCAAATCGAGTCAGTAACGTATGTCGTCTATGATGTATCGCCAGGTGCGCTTCTACTGGTCCATGTCCCGCGCCAACTGCCGCTGCCGCTACCTGTGCTGGATCACGGAGGAGGCGGGCCGGCCGCGCTTCCACGTGCGCGCGCAGGACGAGCCGCGCGACGAGTGCGCCGCGCCCACGCCGCGCGCCGCCTGGGCCAACGTACGTACGCTAGCTGGCAACGTCGCACTGTGGGACTTAGGGGAATTGAGCCTGGAGTGTGCTGTCATTACATCTATTCCTAGAGATTTACAATATTCACCACAACTTCAAGCTCATTTCACCTTAGTTTTTACGGTGAGATTTATACAGAACAGCACCCTAATTGCGTAACTCACTTAATCATAATCTGTTTCAATTTGACGGTTCAACAATATTCATTCCGTTATTTACGTTGTTGAGCAGACACATTTTTCGAACATGTGAAGCAATGGTTTAACAATCTATTTCAAAATGAAACAAATTATGATTAATCGTGAGTTACGCAATTAGGGTGCAGATCGGCTGTTTTATATCGTGACAACCATAGTTCTTAGTAAATCCAGCAAGCCCACCGTCACGCAAATATACTTTTATTGTGCGTGTCTGGCCACGCACAACAAAGGGTTCCGAATTTAGGACAAAAGCTAATTAGTAAAAGTCAACAGAGGGGCAATTTTTGGAACATTCACAGATCTGTCTCAATCTGTCAAAAATACTTGGAGTTTCCATAATTTTTTTACAAGATATTTGATATTTGATTGTCGCTGAGATGAGATTGAGATTTTGATCGTTTTAATTACGAGAATTGGACTTTAGATTTTTGTGAGAATGCCACTGGACACTCATTTTCACCAGATGTCAGTTTTATCGTGTTTAAAGGTTTGTTATGTATCTATATAAAACAAACATTTTAGCCCCGCGTGGGTCTAAAATGTTAACCAGTTGAATAATTTTGACTATATTACTTTTTACAGGTATTAGACGCTGTAGCTGCCTTACGTGAAGGACGGAGTGAAGACGGAGTTCTCAAGCTATGGCCCAACTACGTGACGGGAGAAGATCTGTTTGGTTTGACTGAGCCTGCTGTAGTTAGAGTACTTGAGAGTTTACCTGGTAAGTAAATTGTTTGACTGGTTGTGGTGCATTACAGATTGATTGAGACTGTCATTTGATATTATAACAAGTGAGGGTACAGTATAAGTTGAAGAAACCTACCAATTGAATAAGACATTATGGAATGCCAAGTTAAAGTAAGTATATAAGGTGTTAAAAAATTTACTGCAAAAATTTCGTCCACTTACTCGACATCGAAAAACAAACAAATAAGTAAAAATAAAAATTAAAATTGAGCATTTTTTTATTTTTACATAAATAAAACAATTTGTTAAAATATTTTATTTTCAAATAAATAAAACAATTTATTAAAAAAAAGGCACTGTACGCAGGGCCGCGCTTGCGTCACGGGCCGCCATTGTACCGATGTGATGGGAAAATTAGAATCAGCTGTTTACGAATTTGCGGCGTTGCCTGTCGTGTCGCAGGGGTGCACGAATCACGCGTGCGCCGGGGCGGCCGCGGTGTCCTAGGCCACCGGCGCCGGCGCCGGCGCGCGTGCTGTGTGCAGTGCGCATATTCAATAATTTTGTTCGAAGTGAAAATATTGCATATCTCGGAAACGGGTTGTTATTTTGAAATCTTTTATTCGCCAATATTTTTTTATTTATAATTCTAAACAAGTCCTTACTTTTCTTGCAGTTAATTTTGTAACACCTTATATAATTCTAAAATTGCGTTGTTTTTCGGAAGGAAATCGTCGCGGGTGCCAATCGGGAAATCCCTGTAATTTCCGCGCACTAACAACTAGTGTTTAATACTGGTGATTACGTTATTTTCACATTTGAGTTTTCTTCTCATGCTTTACTCGAAATACATTTACACCAGAAAAGGGATGCGCTTCGGAAATCTTAGTTTTTTCGAATTAGCATGGACGTTGCGTTACATGGTAACTCTTCAGAGGTAAAACTTTTGTATTGCCACTCCCTGTGGTAGTGCGCTGTGTATCGATTATAGTGCGTGTTTGTATGAAGTTTATTTTCTGTCGGGTTACCTATTCCGGTCTCAGATTGTCATTTGTTACTCAAATGTTTTGAAAAGTTATTAGTGTTTTTATTTCTGAACATAACGGAGGATTTCGGAAACGCGTAGTTCCCTCAGTATAGGATACCCGTGCACGGGCGATGCCGATGCAGTAACGTAGCCTGCCCGCAGGCGTGGAGACGCTGTCGGACTACCGCTTCAAGTTCGGGCGCTCGGCGCTGCTGGAGGGCGGGCTGGCCGTGAACCCGTCGGGCTGCGCGCGCTCGGAGCCGCGCGCGCGCGCCGCCTGGCGCCGCGCCTGCACGCGCTCGCTGCTGCCCGCCGCCGTGCCGCCGCCGCCCGCCGGCGACCACCCCGCCTGCCCCTACTCCAAGCAGTTCGTGCACACCAAGAGCTCGCAGTACAAGAAGATGAAGAGCGAGTGGCGCAACAACGTCTATCTGGCCAGGTACCACGCCCACCGCAGAAACCTTTCTAACTGAGAACCGTGTCTATCCTAACTAGGTATTCTCCCATTATCTAATCAAACTACAAAAAAATATAGGACATAATTACGCAGTATGGGTTTAAAAATTACAGTTAGAACTTGCGCATAAATAAATAGGACATTATAAAATGTAAATAAATTATAAATCAATCTCAGCCAGCAAGTTGAGCAGACACCACAGGCAGCACCCGTAGAACAGGATTCAAAGTCTAGCCGTCACCTCCGCCATATTAAAAGACAAGAGACGACGGAACCCGACAAATGACGTCAACACATGCAATATACGAAGCATAACGAATGTGCAGTACAAAATATTACAGTATTAATATCAATCCAATTCAAAACAATACGGTAAGAATGAGAAAAGAAATCAAACTTATTGTGTTCAATTAGGTTTAAAGCTTCTTGCAGTCAAACAAAGGAATTCTCGCTTGATTGTTGTATTAATTGAAAATTATGTGTGATATTGTAAAAAGTTAAGATGGACATGTGTGAAAAGTAGGTTTAGATAGTGATTGGTCGAACAAGAACAACATATTGGAAAGTAGGTTATGTGCTTGTTGTAGTGTTTTAGTACATAAACAAGCCTATATTTAGGGCTGAAAGGTCAAAGCATGTCATTGTCAATAAAAAATACCGATGATGTAAAAAACAGGCCAGGTGCGCGACCACGCACGTTGAAGGGTTCCGTAGATGGGATGATTTTATCCCCAGAGCAAAATTCTTAGTTTAAAAAAAAAAATCTCCCATATGTGGATATACGTCACAGTCAATTCTCCAATTGCGTTTTTTAGGTAGGTTTGCAATCGCTCAATCAGTAAAATATACTAACGATTTTCGGACTTTTTCCTTTATTTGTGCTATGAGACCTTGGTTCTTGCCAAACTTTATGATTTTAAATCATCGGGAAGTAAAATAAAAGTTTTGAATTCCTTTAAGTATTAAAATATGTCCAATAACTAATCGTAATTTATTTGTTATTGCGTTGACATAGAAGCTTGATTTTTTAGAGCTCCGAGGTGTCGTAAATCCAAGTGTTTGTTATTCATTACCACCTGATACCAACAGGCGTTCTTGAGAAAAAAGAACTAAACAGACAGACAGACCGAAGTAATCCTATAAGGGTTCCGTTTATTCCTTTTAAGGTACGGAACCCTAAAATACAATTTCAGTGGTTAATTTATGGATTGCATCTTTTTAAACTGTAAAGATAACAGCAACTTAACTGGGTAACACTGATAATTGTTTATAATTTAAAAAAGATTAGTTATTATTCTACTTATCGTTGGTTTGCTGTTTCTGAATGCTTTTTTTTAATAAAAATACTTTCGTTACGAAAATGATAAAAGTACGAAGTTGTTCAGTTGACATGCCGTATGACGTAATAACATGGCGGCTACTATTTCACGGTGTTCAAAAACAGATTAAAAAAACTGAAACCGTTGAATTCAATTTAAAAAAAATATTTTGTAATTTCATGAATAAAGTATTTTATATTTTCTTCATATAGAGTAAAATACCCTATTCTGAATCCACAAGTGAAGATAATTTACGTCGGTTATTTAAAAATAAATTGCTGTTCCATGCATTTTAACCGCGTAGGTATTGCAGTTTTCTATGAAACAGCAGATATTTTTTTTTTGATAATCGACGAACAATTTCTTCGCTAGTCTAGAATCATGTGCTGAATTCACAGTTTCAGCTTGCGCGTCGATTCCGGGATACCAACCTGTATAATAACCAATCACAATTATTTCTAGATCCAAAATCCAAGGTTTGGGTCTGTACGCAGCCAAAGATCTGGAAAAGCACACCATGGTCATAGAGTACATCGGAGAGATCATTCGTTCCGAACTGTCGGAGATACGGGAGAAACAGTATGAAGCTAAGGTAAGAAATATTGTATAGTGTCATTCTTACCAAAACTCCTACAACGTGTAGCAAATTGTCAATGAACTGTAAGGGAAGGCGCCTGTGTAACACAGTTTATACTAGCACAGACAGACGTTCACTCTGTCTCAAGTAATGCGTAACATTGTACAGAGGCTAGCAATCAAGTTACCTCAATCTATCAAATTTCTTTGATCGTTTTTCAACTTTATCACAAAAAAATAAGGTTCATATTCAATTCGGAAAATTTTACATTTTGGGATAGCTTGCTGTACTTCTTTTTATGCTTGATTCAGATGGAAAAATTGTATTGGGCTTTTTGATAGTAAATATTGTATTTATTTATTCGTTACTATCTGCACTTCTACTGTCAACCACCGAACATTTACGACGCTACCCATTTGTAAATTATCATGTAAGTGAACCAGGTGATCTGTAAACTCAGGACTTCCTTCCACAGACAGCCTTCTCTATTTAAGATGAAAGCACCAGGGTAGTCAGCGAAAGTCAAATTTTTATTATATTAGCATTATATTTCTCGGCGGGACCACGGGTAAAAAAAAATACCCGTGGCCAGCACATCAAGCTATCCCAAACTGTCAAATTTTCCCAATTGAACATGAACCTTACGCTTTTGTAATAAAGTTGAAAGTCTATCAAAGAAATTTGAGATTGGGGGGTAGCTTGATGTGCCACGGGTACCATATGAAAAATGGAGATCAGTGTCAAGCTTTCATTAAACTTTTTCTGACCTTGAGACTCATTCAATGGAGTTAAATGATCTAAGAGCCTTGTATTGATGATTTTAACTATTAAAATTTTGTAAAGCCATATATATTTATTGCGGTCGCGAATCATTTTGTTCAATATACATCCTAACACCGACCTGCAAATAGGAAAAAGTCACAAGAAAACTTGAATTTATTTAAAACATCATTCTTTCTCTGTCATCTCATACGATTGATAGTAACAGAACGATGTTTTGAAAACGTTTAGTGTAACGTCTGTGCTAACTAAACTTTCTATCTTTTGTTCTAACTCATTAATAATGGATGGTGTGATGACAGAACCGCGGCATCTACATGTTCCGCCTGGACGAGCGGCGCGTGGTGGACGCGACACTGTCGGGCGGCCTGGCGCGCTACATCAACCACTCGTGCCAGCCCAACTGTGTGGCAGAGACCGTCGAGGTGGACCGACACGTCAGGATCATCATCTTCGCCAAGCGACGCATCGCGCGCGGGGAGGAGGTAACGGTTCATCATCTGTATTAGCATAGTATCAGCTTATAAGGTTCCCACTGCTGGGACACAGGCCTCCACTCGGTGAGTGGGAGTGGGCCGTACTCCAACACACGGACGGTTTGGTCTGTATTAATAAATCAGTATTATGTATGAGATCAGCTTATACTGTAAATGTATAGCTTGATGTTTAGCCATGCGCACAAGCCGTGATGGGATTTCAAAAATGTCATAATTCCATGCAAACTTTCATTCGTTAATACATTTAGGGGATTAATTTTGAAAAATCCTCATTGGTCAATTTTGTTTTAAGGGACTATTACTAATACCTTTGTTAAGGACATAAAACACTGATCTTGTCTATTTTATTTACAGTTGGCATACGATTACAAATTCGACATTGAAGATGACGCCCATAAGATCATGTGCATGTGCGGCGCGCCCAACTGTCGAAAGTGGATGAACTGAACGCGACACTACAGGACTGGACTTGGCGACCTGCCACCCAAGACTGAACGACTACACGGACACCCCGTGGGCCATAATGGCACCTTCGTCAGTTGTATATTCATGTGTACAGGTCAATATTGTATCACATTCACCTCTGCACATGAATATACAACCATACCTGGCTTTGACTTTTAGCGTAGGAAAGGCTATGATAACTAGTTTTATGTACCAAAGTGATTGTACTACATGTAAGTAAATGAATCATATTAGACTTATTTATGATTTCACTCTGTTAAAGCTGACGTGTGATCATCTACTAATAAGACAATATCAAAAGTTTACCGGGAATCTTCAATTTTATAACTATATTTAACCGCCGCGGTAATCAATCGGAAGTTTTTTTGTAAATAATATTAAATTGATATAGAAGTTGTTATTGAATTTAAATGTTTTAGACGTGAACGTTTTACGAGAGTAGAGTGTAGACTAAGTATAATTTTATTATGTTAAATGTATTTTATGGATGTTTTGTGTCGCTGTTTTATGACTTTTTATGAATAAACATTTATTTCAGAAATATCGCACCTAAGTCGTCACAGTTAATAAATATTTGCGTATACCGAATGTGTACTTGAAAATCTCAGCAGTGACTAATTGTTAGGTTAAGTTACCAAATAGACGAGTCTGCATTTAGTATGCATAGAGCACAATTTATTTAGCGATGTAAATATCCTCTTTATTAGAAATTATGTAGGGCCCAATGTTAGGCGACACGTCTTTCGTGAGACAGGGTAGTAATATAATAATTTCTAATGGAGAAGCACGAGACGCCACGATGTGCCTGACCCGTTGTTGTGTATGTCGTAGCTTAGACCTACGGATACCACAGCGCGCCTTCCGACGGTGGACGAACGTGAATGTATACCTGTTGGCTGTTTGAATGTATGTGTGAATATCCGCGCGCGTACTTTTATTCACATGGTTTATTACATACACGTATTCAGCAGTAGAACTATTAGGAGAGAAAAGCATGATAAATATTTTCGAGAGAAGACATGACATTTAGTGATGAAATTATTTTACGAATATTTACTCAAAGTAATGGTTTATACATAGTTCCACAGTCTTAAATAAATGATGTGAATAAAACAACGTGCACATAGTAGTTAGTGTAATTATTTATGTAATAAATTTAATAAATAGTCCCAAATGTGATATTACCTCACATAATTTCGCGTGAACTTCACTATGTAGTAGCCATTATAACCTATTTACTAGGTTAGCTTATTGCGTTACCGCTACGCATATACGACGCGTTGTATATAATCAATGGAATGCGTTCAAGATGCTTGTAAGATCTGGTTATAGAGAAAATATTAAATAAATTATGTATGTAGCACAAGGAATTATTGTATCGCAAGTTGCCGTCTACCAATGTTATGAATTCATGCAATGTAATTTTAAGTGTTAAATGTGCAATATCATATCTTGAGTACAGATTGTAAATATGACAGAATCGCAGCGAATCAGTGATGAACAGTTTTAATGTAATCATGGAATAGGTATGTTTTATGCATTGTTTACTATCAGTTATACACCTCTCATTATATTTCCATCGATTTTATTTAAAGCATTCCCATACATTTTGCACTAAAGTTTAACTCAAATTTATTATTTTCATGAGAGAATATTTTGAAAGTTTAAAATTATGTACTTTAGTGATATTCTATACAATTAGTATTTTTATTGCATTATTTTCCGATAATTAAAGTTTAATTAGTATAAAACAGCCTTTTTTTAACTTAATTATTCTTTAAGTCACACGAAAGACATCTGTTTTACTCCGTCAAGATATTTATTGTTTTTGGAATACCTAAATGTCTGGGGAGAACGGTATGCTACATCAATCATGACATCAATCTTCTAAATTTCTAAAATATAAATAAAACAAAGTCAGGTGGGTTAGTTACACTGACACCCATTTTTAAGTCAAGAACGGTTGTGGGTTGGACCGATTTTTATCCTTGATTTGTCTCCGCCCCGAATAGCAGAATAACTATTAAACATGGGGAAAAAATATGATTATAATACTTTTTCTCATATATTTTGCGTATCAGCTTTTTAACCTGTGGCGTCCAACTATCGTAAAACGTCAAACTTCCGTCAAGCCCGGCGCCGATTTCTGACAGTGACAGCTGACATGTTTACAATTACGAATTTACGACCTCGCTCACAAAAAAAGGTCCACTCAAGTTTCTATTGCTTCTAGCTAAAAAAAATAAACAGTGTTGGGTTCTTGAATCACCAGGCCATTATATAAATTGTTTAGCGTACTCAAATTTTAACATCGTTTTTTATAAACCAATGTTGAAAACGGACAAGGGGTCGAAAGTGTTTGTTGCCGTAATAGGATGATTTCTGATAAAATTACAGTGTTGGTTTGCACGAAACTTTGCTTGTTTCTTTTTGAATAGACAAGTAATCTAACAGGAGTGTTTTTTTGAAAGTTGAACCTAACATCTTCATATTATTGAAACTCAAACTTCAGACTACGCGGAGCCATTTTTATGAGATCTTGTTTACAACGCATGACTTTGTAAACGCTCATCCGAGTTATTTTGAGTGTTTCAAATAAAAAAAATGGTACTAGAATACTATATAAACCTTTATCTACCGATGTTATACTGGCATATTGTAAAAATATGCCAGTATAATTGTAATATAAGATTTTCTGGAAGAGATAACTAATTGGACATGTTTTTTTTGTATTAGCTAATTTTACATGGTACTATAGGTTTCAAAATTTGAATAATTAGTCTAAGCCGCTTAAGAAGGAACTAGACTTTCTAATTAGTGTAAAAACTTACTCATTGTCATGAAAAAAAACAAAGATATCAAGCTCTGAAATTACCTATAAAAATGTAGAGTTCGAGAAAATCGTACAGACGTGACTCACTCACTCTACGAAAATATCGATAACTTTGGTTTAGGAATAGAAGTTCACTGTAGGAAATAATAACAAAATTCAAGTTACATGATTTTGATTTATTAAAAAATGTATTTTACTATAAATGTTTGTGTACTGTGTGTGTATGTCACTTAGGGAAGAAAAATAATAAACATTATTCTTGTAATCAGTTATTTTATTTGTACATAACATCCTAACCTGTTACACATAACATCAAGCTTGTATTCCCTGAAGGTGTAAGCAGTTGTGTATACACCCATATTGATTGTCTCCTCATCAGTAGGTACACAGAATATAGGTACTTATTGTAAGCTTATGCTTCAACATATTTGCAAAAATTGTGGCAGTAGAATGAACACTGTACCTACTAAATATAAGCTACTTATTTCAAATAAATGTTAATTTATTTTACATTCACATTTACAAACCTTGATAAAAAGGTAAGTACAAAAGTGTTGCTTATTTCTTAAAGTAATAACATTTTCATTTATTACACATTCACATTTATAAGTCTCACATCTCACAATTACACATTCCCATGTATCAAAATAGAAGGTGAAGTACAAAGATGCTGTGTATTGCTAACGCAAAACATTTGCAAACGGTGATAAAAATAGAATTGTGAAATACAGTGCTGCTTATGCCTAAAATTATAAAAAGTTAATCTTTTACACATTCAGATTCACACAATTTTACATCTCAGAATCACACATTCAGTTTTATAAATAAAAAAAATAACTGCCAGCAGAACAGCAAGAGGATTATACACACAGAGAAATATATGGAAATAGGCTACAAAAACAAAGTACAAAGGTGCAGCTTATTTCAAAAGTAATACAAGTTCATTCACATTATTTTATAAATGTTGATAACAATATAAAGAACAGCGGTGTTGGTTACTTAAAAAAAAACTGCCAACAAAAATAATGTGGACTCATGATACAATGCGTAACTTACAAAAACGCTACCCTAGCTTCTCTCATTCTGACAATATACATGATCTTCTCCCGAACATCCTCAGGCACATTGTCATCATCCACATGGACTTCTCCCGATCTCTCACCCATTGGGGGTCACCACTAGGCGTTCCGCCCCCTCGTTTGGCCACACTGAGCATTGCCACCGCGCCACACTGCACCACCGCACCGCGCTGCACTCGCCACGTCGTGGCCGACGCTGCGGCTGCGGCTGATGCCACGTCCTTGACCACTTCCTCTTGCTGGAACAGCAGGTACTTGTCAGCAAGAGAGAAGTGGTCCTGCTCCATCGTGATGTCGTCACCCACTGGGGCCATGATGACGACATGACATCTAAAATTAAAATAGTCAAAATAATTACGTGTAAATTACGAAGAAAAGATATAAGATAAATGAATATAAGTTTTAACACTTACGGCCTATGGACGCGCGGCGAGGCTGAACCAGCAGCAGCAGTGGAGGACCCCGGAACTGGCGATGAGGATATTGGTCTATCAAACAGAGATTTAATTTATTAAACAACTTTTTTTCGAACTTCGTTTGTTGTCTCTATAACTGTCAACGGTCCGAGGGTCACAGTCCGAAATCATTGAAATGTACAAAATATAGTATGAAATACACCAAGAACGACCAAACATATTGTTATTATTAGATTTAGAGTATCTCAAATCATACAGATACACTCAATTCATTGTAAAACAGACAAAATTCATCAAAGTTATGACGCCATGAACGTAACAGATTTTGACGTAAACATTTCTTTGGTCAAAAAAAGTATTTATGATGTTATTTTTAGTCCAAATATTATCTACACGATGTAATAACTACTAATAAATAAGTATTCATCCACTTACCGTTGCAAATCACCCAATAACTCACAAAATAAAAAAAATTGTCGACGGAGCGCGCACCACAATATTGTCGTGTTGAAGCGTCAGTAAGTCAGTAATGGCGCCGGTTTCAACTTTTTTTTTTCTGTTACCAGACAATGTTTTTGATAGAGAATTAGTGAGTCGACTGTGTGTGTATCTAGACAGAAAAATTACCACAGACGATATTGAAAATTATTCATAATAAAAATTAATTAATTATTTAATGTGAAGGGGGGGTAACCACGCGGTGGGCCAGCCGGACGTTACGGAAGTTTCGATAAGTGGCCCACGCGGTGGGCCACCTGGGCGCTACCGGTTAAACTCTACGCCGTCGAAGTACCAGGTTATCATAACTCGGTAGGAGCAAACCTACATAGTTGTGTCACCTAGAAAACGCTTTGTGCTTTCGAAGTACCAGGTTATCATAACTCGGTAGGAGCACACCTACATAGTTGTGTCACCTAGAAAACGCTTTGTGCTTTCGAAGTACTA
Organism: Polymixis flavicincta; assembly: GCA_949987655.1. Lineage (NCBI taxonomy): Eukaryota > Metazoa > Arthropoda > Insecta > Lepidoptera > Noctuidae > Polymixis > Polymixis flavicincta. The sequence continues at coordinate 6,586,668 of OX465177.1, read as the reverse complement.
GGTTGTCATAACTCGGTAGGAGCACACCGAAAATAGTTGTGTCAGCTAGAAAACGCTTTACGCCGTCGAAGTACCAGGTTGTCATAACTCGGTATGAGTACACCTAACATAGTTGTGTCAGCTACAAAACGCTTTACGCCGTCGAAGTACTAGGTTGTCATAAGTCGGTAGGAGTACTCCTAACATAGTTGTGTTAGCTAGAAAACGCTTTATGCCTTCGAAGTACCAGGTTGTCATAAGTCGCTAGGAGCACACCTAACATAAAGCTGAGTCATAGTAGTCATTGTACCGTTAACCGTAGTACGCTCATGGTTGCAATCTGACTTCGCCAGCACCTTTATTTCGTAGCACTAAGCCCCCACGTGGCGTTGGCACGGTCGTAAAAATATCGGGGCAGGATTTTATCGCGCATTGGATTTTCAACTCTCGGTGTTGAGCCGAGCGTTGAGAATCTTGTTAGATTCTATATAGATCTTGTTATAGTCTTGTGGGTTTTTTTTTTTTTTTTTGGTGGGAAATCATCGAATAACTTCTCCCGCTCTGGGTGGAGCAGGAGGGCGTGTCAGACTTTTACTGACTAAAACCCACCCGTGTTCCTTCAGTAGCCCTTAAGCCAGGGGCTGTGGTGTCTCTTTCGAACAAACCCGCACCCCTGGCGTCTTGTTGTGGGGTTGAGTGCATGCTATGCATATGCCATGCATTAGGCAATAATATGAAAAATATGAGAAAAAGCAGTCGCATCTAAATCTTGACCACAATTTAATGATGCTGCAGTTGTTACAATATTATGATCTTTTTTGAAGTTCATATATTGATGAAGCCTGAAAGGGCCAATAATATTAATGAACTCGACTGTTTGCACAGTAACACACACACATAAAATAAAACTACAAATTATTTCATATAAATTTTATTACAAACTTTTTTTTTACTTAAACTGCAAATAATATACCAAAGAACATTGTCTAAGTGAAGCTGGAGATCCAGCACACGTTGATCGCAACTAAGATATGATTGGAAACGGCTTGTCTAGCGAAGCCGCGGGCGACCTCGGGGCGCGGCGCCGCGCACGTTACAAGCTTGTTTTGAGTTTCACGTGGATCACTAACAACACAATATCTTACTGCTGTTATGCTGAACAAAATACGCGTCTGATAATGATCAAATTGATTGTGCTTGAAAACAAACTGAAATGATCAAATACTGTTATGCGTTCCATTTTACTGCACCGTCAATTAGTATTAATGGAAGATATTTGTATACTATAAACCTTAACTGAGTAAGTATTAAAATTCATTTCATGTCTCAGCTACCACTAACGAAGACTAGCCGTTTCTTTATAATTGTCTATTTAAAGTTAAACATTCCGAAAAATTCAAATGATTGAAATAATTTACAAAAATATAACATTCGTCACTTTAACACATACAACACAATGAGCTTTACTTGATAAATACATCGAGTCAAAATTATCACTCAAGTTGGAATGAGAATAAGAAAATAAATATTATAATTTGAATTAAAATTGTATCTTACACTCGACTCGAACCTGAGACGGAGACCGTCTGTACCGCTGTATAACTATATAAGAGGACATAAGAGATGACAAAGCTGCTTGTACAAATTAGTGCGACTTTGTCTCAAAGAGTTGAAGATATTTGGCGATGAACTCATACATAATACCAAAATTACCATGCTTTGCACCATAACCTTATTTATATAGACACAGATTTATATGGTTTCACAAACCAAAAGAACTTTGAAGAAACCCCTGACGCAATCGTAAGACTCACGTAAAATTATAAATTGATGTTTCAGTAGTTTACAGCCAAAAACAAAAATCACTGAACAATACAGCTAGCAGCTACTCGTAGCTGAGATATCGTAGAACCGCATTACTTGACACATCGCTGACTAGTAATGCTGGCGCGACCGGCTCGCCTGCACTTACATTTTGTACTTTAACACTAGTATTGCTAGCAACTAAGTACTCCAATATTTTGCATCCATAATGGAAGCGGCATTTAAAACCTCATTGTATAATAAACAGAGAATTAATCTCAAACTCAGGGTACTGCCGCCGAATCAGTTACTTAACCTAGGAAAAAGAGGCAGCATAACAATTTATTATTTTCTTGAAGTTGATCCTTAAAATAATAAAAGGATTCGTTTAGTAAACGTGTACTCTCGATATCGAGATGTTACAAACATTATTATAAAGCATTACTAGTGAGCGATAGTTAGGCTGCTTACAAACGGGCGCGTTTCGAGCATATATACATCTTGGAAACGTAGCCGCTAATTGCTCTCTAGCTATACAATCGCCTCATGACTATGAAACGAAATTGCCGTAACGTTACCGGCAGTTCAGAGACCAAAGTTTCGTCCTCAGTGCAACGCGAGAAGAAAATCATTAGTCATCAAAATATGTACAGAAGAATCAAGTCCAAGGTTCATCTTCAATTTGTTTAAAATACGTGTTAATTTAAAGTAGTTAAATGATAGACAGGCACAGTATATTATTGCGTTTGGGCGGCTACGTTTTGACATTTATATGAGAAGCATACGCGAGTGGAAGCGAGCCGAGCGGCGGCGTGCGACCGACCGCGCTGCTCAGTCGATGTACTGCGCCAGCCAACGGAAGCCCTCGCCGTAGCCCTGACGCTTCAGCACCGAGCACATGAACAGCTCCAGGGGCCGCCCGGGCAACTCTGATCTGGATACCTTGCCCTGGAACAACACAATATTATCACAAATTAGAAATTATTAACTGTCGTGGACTTCGGTCTAGCCAAAACAGTAAGTTTTCAAATGAACAATTATTTATTCCATCCTCAAGACATGACCCTTGGCGCAGTGAATTCGATTAGAAAGCATCATCAATTTGCCTTCGACGTTTCACATAGCGGCTTCTATAATGACTACAACGATATCTATATAATACTTGCTCTTGTCCCTATCTCAAGATGTTTAAATACAGCACTAGTTACTATCTCAAGTTCTGTAGGAAGTAAATAATGAAGTATGCCAATTTTATATCAAACTTAAAGGCATTTCACTAAAGAGCTTTTTTTGTATACACGTACCTACATATTATATTCGCGAGGCACTATGAGATAAATCCGACAGAAATCTATTTCAATTTCTATCGCTTCTCGACATATCCGGCAATAATTTAGTAGTTTATATACATTCACATAAATAAATAAACCTGGACAAGACTGCATTAGGTACCAACTAAACGGTACGTGGTAGATATTGCAATACGCTAATATAATTATACAAGTAGGCCCGACTTATAAACGCGATATCATCATGATGATGACTTATATTACTAACTAGTTACTAGGTGATGCTTATCATTTAAATCAACAATTAAAATAAATAAAAGGTGCATTGATTTTTATGACTATGATGCAGGCTTTTGAAACTACTTTATTTTTCAGATTATTTACGATTCTGACTGACTGACTGACTATACATATACGTGAAAAACTTTGTACCCCTTCTTACGAAAATTACGCGGATGGAGCAGTATGCACAGTTAGAATATAATATGGAATAGTAGTGCAAAAAGCTGTTTATATGTGAAGGGTGGGCGCGTTTTGGAGGACTGTCTTGGTATTTTGACGTTCGGAAAGTGCTGATTCGCAACCTAATTTGAATAAATGACAATAATTTTATATAATAATGTATCTATAGTTAAATGAAATATGTATGTTCGATTTTCGACCATGGGGTGGTCACTAGTATTCAAAACTAAATTTCATTATACATTGAAGTGCTTATCTCAATTACATTAGAAACGCAAATTAAAGCATAAAGAACTACTTATTTCGCAAGGAATAATTGCAACTCAACATGACTAATTAAAAATTTACGAGTTGATAAATAAATACGATCACGTTCGTGCATTAACAAGGAGATAAAGTTACTAATAAATAAATAATAGATAATACGTAGGGGACAAGGTCTACGGTATTACTATGTTATGGTAGGAGAGATTGTATCATTTCATTACTTGTGAAAACTGACTGATATGAATTCAGTTGTGTATCTGACTATCCTAAAATTAGAATTTTGCGGCATTAACATTTACTTCTTTACGACAAGATATTAACATCCTAAGGTAAGGCAGGCATTGCTGTTAATTTAAACTTAACAGAGCGGAACATTTGGCGTATGTCGCATAAAAACTCTAATGATAAGAATTTGGTTAATTGGGTCAGTTGGTCGCATTTAAATTTTATACAGTAACAGGATGATAGTGTGAAGCAAGGAATAAATTAACAAATGCTAAGTTTTAATGAAGGTTTTAAACATGATTAACGACATTGTGCTTGGGCCACTGTTTTATCCCATATTTATTATAACTCTTTTGTAAACTATCAGATAGTTTACGTATATTTCCATAAAGTACCTAAGTTTACGAATTCTAATGCCTGGTTTTAAAGTATATCGGCCGGAGTTTATCCAATCGTGCTATTGCTTTGTGGAATCAATAGCTTTTGAAAAATGAGAGTCTATCTGAAGCCCCTCACAACCATAACTGAATCTTTTTCTTCTTTTCGAGTTGATGGTACTTTTTAAATTACTTGTTGTAGGTGGTCACGTTAATAGCAGCATCAGTGGATTTATGATACTCAAAAGTTGCAAGTGGTACTTGGGACATTCTAGCAAGTGGGTCATATTTAGGACCACGGAGCAGTACTCACATAATTAATACCTAATAATAAATATTTATTTCTCAACACAGTTTAGAAGTATTTTTGGCATAATATTCAGAACAATACATATTAACTATGATTATAATGGGGGTGACTGGTGAAGAATGATATGTGTGGTACTAACCTTTCCAGTAGTCTGTTGGTAGAGGTTGAAGAACTGACGGAGCTCATCTTCACTGGCAGCACCGGGTTTGTCGATCTTGTTGCCGAGGATGAGCACTGGGCAGTTGCTGAGGGTCTCGTCAGTCAGGAGGGAGTCCAACTCAGCCTTGGATTCAGGAAGGCGCGCACGGTCGCAGGCGTCGACAAGAAACACGATGGCGTCTACTGCGGGGAAGTAGTCGCGCCATACGCGCCGCGCCTGCTGATGCCCGCCGAGATCGAACGTCGTGAAGCGCATACTGCCTATTGACAGCTCTTCCGACGCTGTGGAATTAAAACCATGCCAATGAGGATAATGCCTATATTTAAGCGTAAGTAAATAAGTTTCTACTTAATCTATTTTTGTCGAGTTGTGTGTTTTAATTTTAATGATTTTAAACGGTGTCAGTGGTGAAGGCTGTAATTGAGTAAACAAAAAAGTAATGCAGTTCGATGTTTGATATCAAAAGATTATACGTACCTACAGGGAATTTTTTTAACCAGTGCGCTAACTGGAACTATGAATTCAACATATCTGTCGTTCTACATCCCCCAGCGCAGAAATTTCTCGTCGGTTTTACAAAAAAAAAAATCTGCTTTTTCATAGAAAAGTCAAAATGGATGGAACTGCTGATTTCTTTTTTTATAACTGACGTAAAATTTATGGCGCTGGGGGGTATTTCTTATTGCTATACAATAGCAATATTTTATATTGTAGCATGTGAGCCACTTTCTTTACAATTTATTGTCACACTTGATTCTTATTCTTTATTTGAATTATGAATACTTGGCAAATATATAAATTACAAGTGAGTACCTATATTAATGAAGTACCAATAATTTTCCATGATAACAGATACACACAGACAATAAAATAGTATATTTGTTTATCAAGTAGGATGCAAATATGTGACATAATCAGGAAATCGATAAAAACAACAAAATACGTTACGAAAATTAAGGTTGCAGAGTTACTCCTGAGTGTACATAATAATGTAAATAAACTCTTACGATTTACGTAACACATATTTTTAACGTCGTCATAATTATGCCATTCAGCATGACTCTGCTCCACCTTTAATATACGTAAAAATAATTGATTCAAAACAGGAAATTAGACTGCTTAGAAACCTTGAAAGCCTTCATTATTAAAAGACCACTTTTCTGGCAGATTAAAACTTGTTTGTTATTTAAGATATAACTACAGACATTGTTATTTTAGCTGTGTAAATAGTATTTTTTGTGAAACAACTTAGCTAGAGTACATTTATGCAAATAATGTAAAATATACGGAAAACTGTAAATGCAACTTTTACGTATGAGTATTGTAAATTTATGTTCTGTTGATATTAGTATGGCCTCGTGTTATAGAGAGCAGTGGTGGCCACCTGGGCAACCTTCAAATCGTTGGTTCGAACACAGACATGCGCTTTACTTTGCGTAAATAATTTCATCACACTGCTCTCAAAACGATGAAGGAAAAAATCGTGAAGTAACCGGCACGTCCTAGAACCAGAAATTCGAAGACATGTGACATCTACCAACCCGCACTAGGCCCGCGTGATAAATTACGGGCTACTCCCTTTCCAAGAGAGGAGGCCCGTGATATGAAAAGCTTAAATCAAGCTTTTTTTTTCATTCATTACTTGTGAGTGCTATGAGGTTACAAAAAAAAGGCTTTAATACTTTTTACTATAAGTAATACAATTCCAAAGTAAATGAATCACAGCACATGTTTGAAGATAAAAGGAATGATCCTCACTTTAGAATTAATATTAATACACAGGTCCTCTAGGTTGTTGTATCTTGCTATTTAACTTCCTCATGTTGAAATAATTAGTTGTAAGTGAAACAGGCAGTTAAGGATTTGAGACTGCCATGCCAGATAAGCCTTTAAGATTAGAAAATTGACACCAGTCCGTATTACCCGACAGTAATATGTAACAATGGGCCCTAAATTTCAGTGCAGCAGTGAATGAATACTTACTGGGATGCAACGTTGGGACATGCTGTGCCAATCTGTCATCCTTCAGCATGTGCAGGAGTGTGGTCTTGCCAGCATTGTCTAAGCCCAAGAACAGCAACTTGCCTGATTTCTTCCATAAACCTGTTGGACAACCAATTTCATTAGTTACTTCATACTCATTACAAAAATTTTATTCATTGAATGACAAAAAATGGATTTCGCTTCACTCTAAATTGCAATATTTAGTTATTTTACATTATTGTTCTTTATGAAGTAAGTGTTACTTATTACAATTCCATTATGCAATATTTTATAGCCAACTCATGAATACTGATGCCATATAATATTTTGGTTGAGGAAGCAACATGTCAGCTTAAAAAGGCTAAGGATTATTTGTAGGTCAGCGTGTCAAGCTCACTACAAGCGACCTTCATGTTTTCACCACTGAGTAATAGTTGCTTTGTTTGTGCTTCAATTCTATTGTCTATGAATTATTTACAGTTGTTGCTAGTTCATCTGAGCTCAGCTGTAATTGGACTAAATATATGTATTTAAATAGATCATTTATTTAAAGAATGAATCCTCAGATGGTTATACAATAATTTGATTAGTCCAAGCTAGATAGTAATCAAATGTTAGTTTATGTATTATACTATGCAAAATAATGTGCTCCTGGTATTTTTAATATTTACTACTTAGTCAAATCTTTTAAAATTATAACTTTATCAAATCATTGACTGGGGAAATTAAAGTTACTTTTGTTTAATAATAACAATTATTCCCAAGACACAAACATTGAGTAAGTTTTGGCACTAGCATTATTTCTAACTTTGTTCAGTCTGATAACAGTTTCTTTACCAGTCTGCTATTTCATAAAGCTGTAATATTATGATTAATTGGACAGAATCCTGGTTTAGGACTATTTGGAGACATCACAAAAGTCTGATAAGAATAGTACTCACCAAGGAACCCAAGAACGCCAGTGAACCAATCCAAGATAAACATTTTGAATCTGGAACGTAGGAAATTATATTATTTCAGGACATCTCCACCTTCATCACAAAGAAGAACGTATCAACGTATGGGATGAGTAATGACTTGCAAATCTTTTTGTTATCAATTACGTTGTAAACGCCAGCAGTGGAATATCACTGAGCAATGTCACCGCACAGCACACATGCCATCAAACTTGTTGAGACATCGAAAACGTAGTAAGAATACAATATTGAATTGAGTTACATGAATGACAGAACGTCATACGCGTACTTGAAACTTCGAACTTGAATTACACAAAAACGCAAACGAAATACTCACTTTTTAAAATTGAACTAGTTTAACTAATGCTAAAAGGAAGTTTATCACAATATTTCACACTTATTAGCAATATGTTACGTCGCTAAAACCGACGATTTTTCTCAGCAACGAATATGCGATGAAATATGAATCTGTTGGCAATGACGTACGCTACTTCCGGATGTTGTCACATTGCTTTATGGGAGCGACCGTAATATTTTTTTTTTTTAGTTGCATTGAATGGTAATAAAAATACTTCCGAATGTTTTTTATAATATTTACAAAGAAAAACACACCTTGACCAACGGATCTGAACAATGTTAAAATTGTCCCACCCAGTTGATAGACTTACTCGGTCTATAAAGTGTGATTAATTCATAAAAGATGTTTAGGATAAATAACATATATATATATATAAATATATATAAATACCACATCAACTCACAGATTTTTGGATTTCTAATAATTTTGAACACATCAATAAGCGTGTTGCCAAGTGATTAGCGCAAAGTGGTAGGCGTGTGTAACTCTTTACGGAACCGACTCACTGATCCGGATCATTGAAGTGATTCAAAAGATTGGTTCAGTAACAACGTTTCAAACGGATCATTTGGATCTGAAACATTACTTTGCTCTGTGCTCTTTCCGCGCGACGCGTCGCTTGCGAGGCGACTGAGCATTGAGCGAGTGAGGCAAACTGAGACACACTGAGTTACTTTACTTACTACTGACTCGCGAGTCGCGACTTCGCGAGTGAGCGGTTGACAATAAGGACTAGCCGCCAGTCCTAAGCCTGGATAAAGTATGAAGGAAGATCGATTATTTTATTTATAATCTAACATATACAATAAAAACTTTCAGCATTGTTGCCACATAACATTTCTCTGAATCAGAAGTAAACGCCCGCGACGAACGTAATGTATACTTAACATAACATTCTATATTTTATATCCTTTGAGCCGATGATCCAAATGAGCCAAATGAAACATATCCGTGTTTCGGATCATTTCAGTGATCCAGATGCAAATGATCCAATCGCAAAAATGATACACTTTGCCCACCTCTACAAAGTGGTGAGGTAATGTTCCAATAGAAAAAAAACTAAGTGTTTTACTCAAAGAAAAAAAGAAAATGTAGGATCATTTCACTAGTAAAGAATCTGAAACAAGATCGCTGATTTTTCTTTTCATTGTGATGTCATTTTATTTCTTTCCTCGTTATAGTACAGTTTTTAAAGGATTATGCTGGCAACATTCACATCCGGATTTCTTTCTAGTTTTTGACAGCTTTCAAAGCTAAAGGTATCTTCAAGTTTTATTAAAAAATGCTTTAATTTAAACGATTTAGAGAGAAATAATCCCTGTTTCGAATAGTTAAAATCCCCATAGAACATCTAGTTCTCCGTACGCGGTAAACAGTGTGTGGATTACTTAGATATTGTAAGGTTACAAAAGTGGTTCTGAAGACAGTGTTGTTATTTTCAGGCTGAGCCATGGCACCGAGGAAAAACAAAGTAGCGAAAGAGGAGGTCCAGGTAACTCTGGGCCCGCAGCACTTGGTGGGCGAGACAGTGTTCGGTGTGGCTCACATTTTTGCCTCTTTCAATGACACATTCGTACACGTTACTGACTTGTCCGGTCGGGAAACCATCGCCCGTGTTACCGGTGGCATGAAGGTGAAGGCTGATCGTGATGAGGCGTCACCTTACGCCGCAATGTTGGCTGCTCAGGTTTGTTTACAATTCACACAATGATCTCGGCAATGATTTGTGACTTACATTTTGAGGTTATGTCAGTATTGTGATCGGGTGATTAGAATCGGTCAAAGATTCTTGATTTACTTTACTCGAATCCCTTGGATGCCAAAGATTAGTATAAAGGGAGCCTGGCTTTCGTTGTGCTAAGATTTAAAATTCACCATCGATCTACCTTTTTTTAAATTTTCCAATTGTGTTATGAATAAAAAAATACACAATTATAAAAAATACTATTTCATGTTTAGTTTGACAATGGTATTTGATTGCTACATTTCTAAATAATGGAAATGTAGAACTTTTGATTGGACATGATAAACTCCTGGTTTGGTGAACAAACATTTTCTAACAGGTACTGGTATTACCGAATTCATAATTAAATGTGTTTTCAGGATGTTGCTGAGAAGTGCAAGACTCTTGGCATCACTGCCCTGCACATCAAACTGCGTGCCACTGGTGGCAACAAGACCAAGACACCTGGACCTGGTGCTCAGTCAGCGCTCCGTGCTCTTGCTCGTTCCAGCATGAAGATTGGTCGCATTGAGGATGTTACCCCCGTGCCCTCAGACTCTACTCGCAGGAAGGGTGGCCGAAGAGGTCGCAGGTTGTAATCTGTTAGTTTAAGCATACTGTGGACTTTAAATAAAGGAGTTTGCAGTATTTCTGTGTTTTATTCTTTTTTATTTAGTGAAATTGCCAATGTAGCATTGCAGTACTCAATTGACTATAGATTTAATCTTCCTTGGCATGGTCTTCCCTACCAGGAATGATGTCCTTTCTTCTAAAACATTCATCCACCTTCCTAAACATGCTCACTATCAGCAGTTACCACTATCCAATTTTTGATTAAAAACATCAATGCTGAAACCCTGCTCTATAAACAAATGCCACCTATCACCACGATCACCACTGAAAACAATCCTATTAGGTACACACAACAAGTTGGTAATTATACATTCATAAAACTCACAACTGTTTCCCATGGGGGTAGGCAGATACGAAAGAACACCAGCAGGTTTAGCACGAGCACTGTAAACAAGCGTTTTGTCGTCGGAAGAGTAGACAAAAATGACATTTCCGTATAGAGTTTTTCACCGAGAAATGTAGAAAAGCGATTTCTATCCTACAGTAGAGTCTGCATAGAAAGCGTCATGTTAAGCCTGCTGTAACCATCTATCGTCGATAACTTGGTTTTCTTTGATTTGTGCCACAGTATGTCCAAGGCCTTGATAATGACATATGCGTTGCCGGCCAGTCGGCAGTTGTCGACTGTCTGTTGAAGTGATGCAGCGATCAAAGTACTTCAATATTGTCATTTTTGTTGAAGCCAACGACAGAGTTCGTCGCCAGATACATCACAAGCTCATGATTGGTAGGCACGATTTTCAGCACAACCGATTAGATATTTACGTTCGGGTAGAGCCGCTTGAATTGTGCCGGCCCGAACATGCGTGTAGCACCCTTGGCCTTGCGCTATAAAACTCGTGCGTACTCGCGTACCTTGAAGAAAGGTACGAGCAACACTAAGGCGTTTTTCAGAGTTTACTACGCGCCACGCTCCGGTGCGCGGGGCAGCGTTTTTATGTACTGCAAATAATGTACTTCTACTTCAGTTTGTACAGGCGCCAGCACATCTAGCAACAAGCTCATACAAAATCGTTGTTTTTAGTCATGTCTGTAGTCACACTCATTCACAATCATCATTCACACAGTCCATTTATCGTTTCTTTGGTCTCCATCTACTCTTATAGCCATCTACTTCATACGCTAAAGTACTCAGAAAAGCTATGATTTTAGCCCCCTAATTCCTGCCAGCGTCGCAGTTAGAGGCTGTCATACGAAAACCTAACTTATATCAATCAGGGCGCTAACATTTCTGAATTAGCTTCGCTCGCTCACACATAGGTACCTAATATGTTTTCTCGGTTCTCAAATTGTCAGCAAGTTTAGTCGCCTAAGTGACTATATTTCTGAATTAATGATCAAAAGACCTGGCGAAGGCCGCAGGGATCTGCTGCTACGATACACAGAACCGGTCGAAGTACTTGGGGGAGGCCTATGTCCAGTAGTGGATGTCTTTCGGCTGAAATGATGATGATGGTCCAAATACATGACGCATCCGAGATGGAGTCATAAAAACGATGCTATTTTCCGCCAAAACGACCTAAAAATGCTGTTTTCAAAATAGCATTCTCTTTTTATTAGTCTGTATTCTTTATTTATCCACTCTGAAACCAGAAGTAGGTACTTAGATTCTTCTTTAAAAAGTTGGCAACCCTAGTGAGTGGTTGGACTCTATATTTTTCATGCAGACTACGATGTGAGGACACGTCGCATCTCATGGCATGTACAGACGCCAGCAGGTCAACCTACCCCAAACTGTCAAATTTTCCCAATTGAACATGAACGTGCTTACGGTATAAAGTTGAAAATCTATGAAATAAATTTGACAGATTGGAGTAGCTTGATGTGCTGGCGTCTGTACAACTGTCTAATAGGAGCAGACAGCTTTGTTTGGCTTCTCTCTTTGGATTGAATAGAAAATACTCTAGTCTGTTCAGTTAATTTACCTCTGACAGCAGCAACTCAACAGCAACCCTATTGTAACGAGAATAAAGTTCACTGTGATACTGACAGACTTCTTAGCGGCAGCAACCCGAAACCAACCTTATTGTAACGAGAACATAGATCACTTTGATTTGTTTAACAGTGACGCAAAATCAAGAGGTAAAATAAATGTGAACAGTGGCCCTAGTGTGAGTTTTATTTAACCATCTCGAACAAACGCATCGAGCGCGTTTGGGCCAATCGGAGCGCCAAACGCGCTCGAAGCGAGTTCGAGTGCGAGTTTCATTTAACCATCTCGAACGTTTGTTCGAGATGGTTAAATGAAACTCGCACTAAAGCCTCTGATTGTCCATCCAAAACAGAACCACAACAGGGAAAAGTAATACACGAAAACAAATGATTGTGAGAACATTGTATGTTATTAACCATATATTAATATTTCAGATAAATAGTTACTGTTTTAAAATATACACACTACGCATTTCTACCGTAAACATTTTATAATACATGAGAACATATAATTTTGAAGTGTGTTACGTTTTTTAAAACACCTCCTGGTACATACCCATATTCCATATAAAATTATTGCACTTTGTTGTTGCGGACCAGCCTGCGGGCCCTATTCCGCCCCTAACACCATTCGTGTTGACATGTTAACGTGTTAATAATACATACATAATTCTAAAAACACTTTATAAATCAAGTAGCTGTTTTATATCACACAAACATTTTGCTTCTGTTGCTATTTCTGTTTCCGTTTTGCCGAATTTTTTTAAAACTTTTCTGAAACATGCCATGGACACAGAAATATTTGTGATTGAATAGATATGACCACTCTTTGAAACCAGCATTCTGCTAAATTTCGTAAATGAGATCAATAGTACATTATAGTTTATTAGCACATTGCTCCATGAGCATTCGACTCACCTACAGTTGGGATGATCTTTCTCTCTGACAAACAATACATTTTTGTCTTTATAAAATCTTACAGTATAAAATCAATTAGAGTAAAAATGTAGGATCGTAAAACGTTATACAGACCTCCAATTCAATTTTAAACGATAAAATTGACATAAAAACATTAAGCTATGGAACACAAAAAATTTGTTAATTCAGTCAACATAATTACGAGAACTTATAATCATTAGCTTTGAAAATTTAAGTTACAACAATAGCTCACATTAGTTTATATCTCATGCCATTAAAAATATTACTATCAATAATAAATTATAAAATAAAATATAATTGTTATACAACTGTCTAAACTCGTACCGGTGGCAAGTCGCAGTCGAGAACGATATTAACCTAAACATTAAAACGAGAAAATGTCCTAACTAGTTCAAGAGTAAGAGGAAGGGTTCACACATAATTTTAATGGCATAAGTTACGACTGGCGTCTGCTGCCCCACACACTGTTTTCGCCAACGTTCGAGATGTTTAGGTAACTAGCTGGCGGCGCCAGCGGTCTAGTAGCCGGACACGTCGGCCGCCTGCCACGATACAGAAAAACACATAAGGACAGGTGCCCGACCAATTTACACGAAAGTATCCGTCCTAAGCCTGAGTGCACACAGAATGGCCGTGCGTCAGTGGTGCAGGGCGCGCGCGCGCTACATGGCCGTCTTGAGGCGGATCTTCTTGAGGTGCGGCGGCGCCGGCGCCGCGAAGGAGCGGCGCTTGGCCGGCGCGCCCGGGCCGGCCGGCCCGCCCAGCGCCGTGCCGCCCGCCACGTCCTCCCACGTGCCGCCCAGCTGCTCGTCCGACGACGACGACGCCATGGCGCGGCAGCGGCCGGCGCGCGCGAAGCTGCGCTTGCTGAGCTTGGCGGTCACGACGGACGCGCGCGCGGTCTCCGCGTCGTCGGCGGAGCGCCGGCTCGTCTTCGCCTTGACCACGCCCCCCGCCACCTGCGTCTTACTGGAGTTCGGTTTCCGAATCGCTAGAATGTTCCTTCGTTTAGTCGATAACGTTTTGGGCTTGGGTTCGTTCTCGCTCAGGTACTTGGTGCGGGAGGCGGTCTTGACGGGCTCGTTCTTCTTGCTGAACTTCATGCTGAGGTGCATGATGTCGAGCCCGGAGCGCGGCGGCAGCACGGCCGGGCTTCGCTTGCGCTCCGTGTCCGTCTTGGCGCCGACGTAGGTGTTCTCCTTGCGCTCCTCCGTCACTTTCCCCTTGGAGCGCGCGTACAGCGGCACGCGCACGGGAGAAGACGTCTTGGGCCGCAGACGAGACATCGTCAACTAGAAAGAAACGCGAGCATTTACAGATAACGTGGCAATAATGATTCACAAATGGTTAATGATAACAAAGAATCTAATGCAACTATTAAATCCACTCCGTATCTTTAGTATTGCAATTATAGTGTATGTTAAATGATCATCGAACAGCACACTTCCACTCCCACAATTATATTCTTACCACGACTAGTACAAAACGCTTGTTGTGTTTAGTAGTTTAGCACTGAAAATTAAGAGTAAAAGTAGTGTTATCAACAGAAAAAAGTGTGTATTGAATGAAGCGTACACAGTAAGTTTGAAATGTTTAGCGTACAAGACATTTGTAGTATATAAGTGACAATGAGTGTGTTAGCTCAGTTCCTGATTGACCGTTACGGGCTCAGCACTGCTGCATCACATCCAAAGCATACCACTAATCGTTTTTCAACCCTAATGTTTTCTTGTGATGAAATATGGTCGATTTTCCTCATCAAACGCGACAAATCGTCAGCTGATCTGGGTCTCTCGAAGTTTTAATCTCTAAATCCAAAGTTTGTTACTGGCCTGCACTTATCTTTCAGAAACCGTCATTCATTAGCACGTTTTGTTCATGCCAGTTAGTACATACCTGTGGGCGCATGGTGCGCGTGTGCGCGCGCAGCCACTCCCGGACGGCGGACAGGTTGCGGTGCTCGGAGCACGGGATGCGCGAGTTGGGATGCTGCCCCGTAAGGTCTAGGATCGACGCGCCGAGAGACCGACCCACCTACACAGTAATGTTGCTGTATGTTATGCCGACCAAGTAAAATCTATTTTGAAAGTTTTGCTTAGTTAGTCTACCGGTTTTTGGAAGTTTGATCAAATCCCTGAAACTGTTGAATTATTTATTTGCCAGAAAAAGCAAACTCAATCCATTTATTTCTTTACCATCATTACCAATGATTACTAATGACATAACATCACGCCTTGTTTACCCCAAGAATTGTGCAGAGGTGTACCTATAGTACACCCACATTTCGCCAGTTATGTTTAAGTCTAAACATGATTATTTAATTTTCAATTAAATGCCTGTAATTGGCTAAACTAACAACCGTTGTAAAGTCAGTGCATTACATATTCACTATACTTTCATTTTGCTTCACCACTACGTATAATCGTGACCATTGGTCCTTCGAGCCGGATACTTGATATTGCAATCATAAAATAAGTTGTTTAATTTTAGTCCAACACTAATAAGATTAGAAACGGTATCAAAGAAAGGAGACAAAGATACTAGTTTGTTCATTGTGGGTAACTATTAGGTCTTTACCTATGAAATTGCCGTTCTGCAGTACTGGCCATTTCAAATCAAAATAATTTTTGTTTGGCTAAGAATTCTAATTTCAAATTAATTTTATTTTAAAAACATGGATTTTTTTTTCTAAAAGTAGTCATTTCTTTATTGATTAGTGTTACATTTTCATCGCATTTCAATCTTTTTCGTCATCATGGATACGTTAAAAATTCGAGTAATTATGGAATATGAGTACCGTCGTGGCAGCAACGCGGCACAAGCGGCACGCAACATCAACGACGTTTACGGAGCTAACACTACAAACCAACGCACCACCTGTTATTGGTTTGCTCGCTTCCGTTCTGGAAATTTCGACCTGAAAAATGAACCTCGCGGTCGTCCGAAGACTTTGGTCGACAATGACGAATTAAAGGCGATTGTGGAAGCTGATGATACACAATCTACGGCTGAATTAGCAGCAGCTTTCGACGTTAGCGTCAAAACAATATTGGTCCATTTGCGTCAAATTGGCAAGGTAAAAAAGCTTGACAAATGGGTGCCCCACGAACTCAATGATCGCCAGCGCGAAGTACGCGTCGAGACGTGCCTTGCACTGCTCAACAGACACACAAATGAAGGAATTTTGAACCGCATTGTTACCTGCGATGAAAAATGGATTCTGTTTGATAACCGTAAGCGCTCAGCAAGTTGGTTGGATCCTGGTTCAGCACCTAAACAATGCCCTAAACGAAAACTTACCCCTAGAAAAGTGATGGTCACTGTTTGGTGGTCTAGCGCCGGTGTGATTCATCACAGCTTCTTACCAAACGGGGTGAGCATTACTGCAGATGTTTACTGTGAAGAACTGAACACAATGATGGAGAAGCTGGCGCATCTCCAACCAGCATTGGTCAATCGCTCGTCTCCGCTGCTCCTGCACGACAACGCGCGACCTCATACTGCACAGCAGACGGTCTCCAAGTTGCAAGAACTGGGGTTGGAAGCTCTCCGTCATCCGCCCTACTCACCAGACCTTGCGCCTACAGACTACTACTTTTTCCAGAATTTGGATAACTTCTTGGCGGGAAAAAAATTTAATACCCGAGAGGCAGTACAAAATGCCTTTGAAGAATTTGTTGCCTCCCGTCCAGCTGATTTCTTTAAGAAGGGCATCAATAAACTGCCACTGCGATGGCAAAGATGCATTGATTGCATGGGTGATTACTTCGATTAATACAAATAAAAAATTCATGAAAAAAATTCGTTTAAATTTTTTCATACAAAACGGCAATTTCATAGGTAAAGACCTATTATTTACCTGATTTAAGTCAATCAGACAAATGAATCTACATAGTTCCAAATCCAAAGCAAATTTATAAGGATAAGAACGGGTTAGAAAACCGATCGACACTCTTTTAAATTAATCAAGCAATTTGATTTTGTATTTAGCAATGAGTAATTTGATTCAGCTTTTACTAACCGAGGGAATCTAGATTCATATATGTTTTAGTGTCTCGTATTCACAGGAGGTTCAAATAACCTTATACCTTCATACCTTTTTACTAATAAGGGCTAAATGAGTTATAATTAATTAAATACCATCATTCTTCGATATGTGTTAATTATTTGATTTACATTGTACAAGCATTGCCATTTCGGTATATTTACATAGGCAATAAATAATTTTAATACAGCTACAATTTATCAAACATTTACACTATCTGTTACTTACATAGTTTGTAGTAATGTCAGGCACCTTTGAATTAGTCTCAGGGTATTTTGACGGATTTAAATTAAGTGCTTTATTAAGCAGCAAGTGTTAATATTAATAATAAAATATCTGGAGATTTTTGAAGAGGTATATTTTACAAAGCATTTAAGTATATGTACTAAAGCAATGTTCAAACTACTTGACTTAAAGCTAATACTTATGGGCGAATATTATACTGTTTATGTTGATAACGGTGATGATTCTGTTGTGCACCAACTAAACTTAATTTAGGCATTTGCTAGCTTTTTCTTTGCAATGAAACGAGAATGAGACGGAAATAAATTAGAGCTGTAAATTAGTTGAACTAAAATTTTATTCGATGCGACTATGACGAACAGCATGCTTAAAATAACAGATTTTAAGCATGCTTCATCGATTGCCTTCAATCGAGACGTAATTTAGTTTGACAGATCTAAAGCGTCACTTGTCTTTTTCTTTCGCGGTCTATCTGAAATTGATATCAAAACTTTTTATTTTAGTTTAGGTGGTGAACAAATGAATCGGCACCAATATTGTACAAAAAAATATGTATACGTTAGCAAGGTTTAAGACAAACCTGTGCGGGGGCTATCTCTTCGAAAACCTCCAGATTCTTTGCACGACTGTGTCTTACCTGAAACGTGTTTACATTCTGAGGACCGTATTAATAAATCGTATTTAAAAGGGGAGCACCCAAATACTCCGAAATATTTTATTCCGAATTTCGAAGTTGCGATTTTCAAAAGTCCGAATTTCATAATACCTAAGAATTGTAATGTCTGTTATTAAAAATCACGAAAATTATTTTACTGAAAGTCGTAAATACGATTTGTTAGTTTTCCTATTTTCATACGTTCGAAGAATCAAATGCTTGAAGGGTTCTCGGTCCGAAAAACGACATTCCGATTTTCAATACTTCGAATAAACTAAAAGTCGACATGTTGTGCTACAAAATTTAGTGACAGAAACGAATCGCTGCAAAACCGACTTCACGCAGTCTTGTCTGCCCTACCCTAGAGTGTAATTTAAGCCCGCGTAGGCGCGGAGGGGTGGGGCGGCCCGCGAGCTGAGGAGCATGTGGTTTGCAGGCCCGCCGCCGCGGCTGAGGCTGGCCGGCGAAGCCGGCCATCAACCCGAAGCTGCGGTGGTGAGCGTTAAAACCATCTGCGACGATAAGCTCGCGTGGGGCCGCCTAAACCCCGCAGCGCGCGCCGGAGCCGTGACAGAAACAATGCTTGCAGTATGTTGCATGCCTGCTTACTTGCTGCTTGCTTGCTTGCTTGCATGTTGCATGCTTGCTTGCATACTGCATGCCTGCTGCATGCTCCTCATACTAAACATAATATAATACTTATTATAGCAATTATGTGTTTGTCTTTCTATTCAGTTTTACAAGGAGTTTTTATTTTGGAATTGTATTAATCGGTATTTTAATAATCGGTATTCGTATTTTTGATGTTTCGAATTATCATTATGTCGGACTTTTTGTTATTCGATCTATTGAAACTCGGTATTTTGAGAATAGTAATTATAAACGTTAGGAATATTCAAATGTAGGAATTATACAAATAGGAGTAATGATTAGTCGAAGTTGTAATATTCGAAATTTTGAACCATTCGGAATTATGAAAATCGGTATTTTGAAATTCGTATTTGTGACTGACGGAATAAAGTTTTTCGTATTTATGTAGTGTACCCATTTAAAAGACATTGTCTTTTTGGGTTTTGCCGCAGTCAGGTAAAAAGCAAGACGATTTGGACTGCTTTTAGGGGGTTCAAGGACTCATTATCGTAAACAGCTTTCACTGCGAAACCAACTAGTTGCTAAAATTAGCAGCTTTATTTTCTAATATTTCTAGGCAGCTCACATGATAATAGGTTCATTCGAACGGCCCAAGTCTTTTTCGACTGTGTCTTTCTAAAAATTAACTTACGGTGACACTATAAAAAATACAATTTATCGACACTGCGAGAGTGCCAAGTAAGTGAGGCAAAGTCAATAAAACATCCGCTGGACACTTGCGCCAGCGCTACGCACTTTTCATTGCGCAAAATATCGATATTAAGAGCATATTGCAAAGTCAAAATCCCTTCGTTAGTAACTTCGCCACTTAGATGCTTTCGGGGGCTAATATTTAAGTTCATTTATTTCGACTTGATTTCAACCAATGCAAATGATACAGTCTGTTGTGGTCATATAATTAAGAACGATTTGATGTGCCAGTTTTTTTATCTAAACCATGTCATGTGTAGTTATGTGTTCCTTCTTAGAAGTAACTAGTTAGGCTATTTCATAACATAACTAGTTACTTCTAGTAACTAGTTATGTTATGAAATAGCCAAATAATCAAATTAAAATAGTAATGAAGCTGGACAAATATTTAAGAACGATTAATTAAACTGCTCGAGAGTTGTTTTATATGAAAATTAGATTAAATACCTAAAACACTTTAATTTGAAGTGCGTAATGAAAAAAGCAAACTAAAATTAATAGTTAGTAGCATGGCATTAACTCTATCAATTTTTGACTTTTCGCAAGAGAGATAAGAGTTACATTCTTCCAACGTCGTAAGGCTCTAGTTTTATGCACTTAATTTCTTCTAATTTATTGCACCTACCACTGTTTGTCTCTGCATCACCCAAAGGTCGACTGGTAGAAAATGCCTATGGCATTAAGTCCGCCTCTGTACATGTGTGTGCATAAAGTATAAAATAAATAAATAAATACAGCTCTCTTAAATTGCCACACTGTAGATAAACCGCATGATTTTCACACAAAAATAGGAAAAAAAAACATTAAAATTTTGGGGGTTCCCCATACTTTGACTGAAACTCAAAAAAAAAACATTTCATCGAACCCATACGTGTACGGTACGTATGGATAGGTCTTCAAAAATGATATTGAGGTTTCTAATGTCATTTTTTTCTTAACTGAATAGTTTGCGCGAGAGACACTTCCAAAGTCGTCAAATGTGTCCCCCCGTTCTGTAACTTCTAAAATAAGAGAATAATAAAACTAAAAAAAATATGATGTACATTAAACTTCCACCGAAAATGTTTTGAACGAGATCTATTGGCAAGTAGTTTTTTTATACGTCATAAATCGTATTATGTTACTTGCTGCTACGGAACCCTGCGAGTCCGACTCGCACTTGGCCGCTTTTTGTGTACTTAGAGCCGATTTTTCAATCCTCAGATAAACAGAGAGATGGGGTTTATTCGATAAATACCAAAAAAAAAATTCAATCGTCATTTGGGCTTTATTCATCGGCTTTATTTCTCAGCTCATTAGACCCTATAAAAGGATTTTGTTTTGTCAAACGAACGATATTTCTATCATCTCGACGAGATGACTCTCTGTTTAGGTACACGCGAACATTTGAAGTAGTTTGTTAAGTGGAAAAATGCTTCACAGAATGGAAAACCATCGTTTTTGAACAATGCAGATGGTCGGCTATCTTTTTATACGACCAATTTTTCTCCCGAAGTTTTTTATTAATTCCCTTCTAGATTTATCACAACTTTTATTTTTCCCCATTGTTTACATATGAAGAAATCACCTTTAAGGGGCGATTTTTGAATCCTCAAATAAACAGACAGATAGGGTTTATTCGATAGATGGCAAAAAAATCGGTTGTTCAATAGTCCAATAGGCTTTATTCGTCGAATAATTTACTTATCTCTGGGGAATAAATCTATTTGCCTCTTTGACGGCCAGGTAACCGCTTATACCATTGATAAATGACGTTGATGTCACTAAATTTGAGGTTAGTCTTTGTGTTTTACAAGTTTAAATAATTAATAATTATATTTTCTTCCATGCAGATTCTTTGTCTTTGTTTGTAACAGCAGCGTCAGTCTTTTTATTTTCTATTATTTGCTTAGTTAGGTATACCTCTCTACTACTCTAAACTCACAAGTAATTGAACCTCAGTATTATAAAAGTTTGCTGAATGGTCCCTCTTTTTGTTATCCATAATTTCAATCAATTAAAAAATAATAAATAAACAAAAAGAAACACCACACGGCCAAACTTACAACCTCGTAACGTATTAAGTGTCATGACGCTGCCATCTGTTTGAAGGAGTTTGACAACAATCAAAGAAATAGTCCGTCACGTTCTAACATCCGTTTATTCTATATATTTGTTTCACCTCCCTGAAGTTAGCGTTTTAACAGATGAGATATTCGGTCGGATAGTTATTCCTAGGGTAAATATTGTTTGAAAAATAGACAACCACTTATCTGACGAGTAGCCTAATAATTTTTTTCTTCAGGTAGCTATTGGTACTTTTATCTGAGGATTGAAAAATCGGCCCTAAGACTTTTACAGCACTAAATGGAGCCAAAATTATACGAATAGTGACCTACAACCACAGAGTGTTTTCTATTTAAACTTGAATAAAAGTAAACTATTCAGCGTTCTTAATTAAGTGACCAGCCAGTAAGTAAGCAGTAATACTAGGTTTTGATCGAATATATGAAGTTTATCTATATATTTTTTAGCCAATCATGTGTCTCAAAGAATATACTGCTAGTATGGAAAAGTTTTGCGATACCGAGAAAAAAAAAACATGCAATTAGTTATACTCGTTTGTTCCCAGTTAAAAAAAACTTCCCTTTAAATAAGAGTTCTTAATTATATGACACCAATGTATATTTTTCGGCAGTATAAACAGTTTGCTGCTGTTCGCCAGGTGTGCGCTGGCCTTTACGCGAATATTGAGAAAAAGAACAACTATAACTACAGTGGAAACATTAAACAGAAATGTTTTATTTGCTTTTAGAAGAGTGCTGTTATAAATCTGGATTCAATCAAATGACTATACAAAAATTCGAGTTTTTGAATTGACGAATAAAGGGTCCTCTCGCAATGCCGACTCAAAACCAACGCTTCGCAACATCTACCTAGATGACGTGCGGCGCACAAACCTGGAAGGGGTTTACCTCTTCGAAGATGTGAGGTGTGTACTTGGGCGGTAGCGGGGCCGGCGGGGCCAGCGGGACGGCCCCCGGGCCCTCGCGCAATGTCGGCGGCAGCACGTTCACCAGGCGCCCAGTGTTGTAGTTACACTCCAGGGTGTACGAGCGGACTAGGCCGGTGGCTTTGAACACCGCGACCCGGCCTGAACCCTCCCTGGACATGCCGTCGCGGCGGTCCCTGATTTGATAGAGTGAAATATGATTAAATGTTGGTTGTTCACAAATAAAGGTTAATATTAGGTCTTTACCTATGAAATTGCCGTTCTGCAGTACTGGCCATTTCAAATCAAAATAATTTTTGTTTGGCTAAGAATTCTAATTTCAAATTAATTTTATTTTAAAAACATGGATTTTTTTTTCTAAAAGTAGTCATTTCTTTATTGATTAGTGTTACATTTTCATCGCATTTCAATCTTTTTCGTCATCATGGATACGTTAAAAATTCGAGTAATTATGGAATATGAGTACCGTCGTGGCAGCAACGCGGCACAAGCGGCACGCAACATCAACGACGTTTACGGAGCTAACACTACAAACCAACGCACCACCTGTTATTGGTTTGCTCGCTTCCGTTCTGGAAATTTCGACCTGAAAAATGAACCTCGCGGTCTTCCGAAGACTTTGGTCGACAATGACGAATTAAAGGCGATTGTGGAAGCTGATGATACACAATCTACGGCTGAATTAGCAGCAGCTTTCGACGTTAGCGTCAAAACAATATTGGTCCATTTGCGTCAAATTGGCAAGGTAAAAAAGCTTGACAAATGGGTGCCCCACGAACTCAATGATCACCAGCGCGAAGTACGCGTCGAGACGTGCCTTGCACTGCTCAACAGACACACAAATGAAGGAATTTTGAACCGCATTGTTACCTGCGATGAAAAATGGATTCTGTTTGATAACCGTAAGCGCTCAGCAAGTTGGTTGGATCCTGGTTCAGCACCTAAACAATGCCCTAAACGAAAACTTACCCCTAGAAAAGTGATGGTCACTGTTTGGTGGTCTAGCGCCGGTGTGATTCATCACAGCTTCTTACTAAACGGGGTGAGCATTACTGCAGATGTGTACTGTGAAGAATTGAACACAATGATGGAGAAGCTGGCGCATCTCCAACCAGCATTGGTCAATCGCTCGTCTCCGCTGCTCCTGCACGACAACGCGCGACCTCATACTGCACAGCAGACGGTCTCGAAGTTGCAAGAACTGGGGTTGGAAGCTCTCCGTCATCCGCCCTACTCACCAGACCTTGCGCCTACAGACTACTACTTTTTCCAGAATTTGGATAACTTCTTGGCGGGAAAAAAATTTAATACCCGAGAGGCAGTACAAAATGCCTTTGAAGAATTTGTTGCCTCCCGTCCAGCTGATTTCTTTAAGAAGGGCATCAATAAACTGCCACTGCGATGGCAAAGATGCATTGATTGCATGGGTGATTACTTCGATTAATACAAATAAAAAATTCATGAAAAAAATTCGTTTAAATTTTTTCATACAAAACGGCAATTTCATAGGTAAAGACCTATTATTAAAATAGTATCGCTATGACATACCTCTTGAGTGTACAATATTAGAAAAAAATAAATGCTAACATGGATAAACAGAATCTTAAACTATATTTTGTTAGTTTTTTTTTAACACATATTTTTATAAAATTAACAAAACCCAGCAGCTTACAGGCAACATACCTAGTGTTTTATTGGCAAAAAAAAACAGCACTAGCATCGCTTTAAAGAATATCGAGTCATTTTTGCCATCGTACAGCACTAGTGTAATGTGAAATGAAATCGATATTATATTTTAAACATGTTTTATCAGTTTAGAAGTGACCCAAAGTGACACTACGATGAGACTACCCAGGCTAAAATGAAGCCAGTTTTATCACATTAATACAGTAATATCTGGATGATTTTTTTGTCTGACGTTTTCTATAACTTAAACCTAGCTAGATCGATTTATCGCCCTTGAAACCCCTGCATACAAAATTTCATGAAAATCGTTGGAACCTTTTCCAAGATTCACATACATAGAAGAATTGCTCGTTTAAAGGTATTAGATATTACTCACTTGAGATACATATTCCGTTCAGTAAAATTGCAGGAAGAGAAGTGGAAGTGCAGGTTGTTCATGGACATGATGCGAGGCAGCAGCATGCATTCTACGCAGCTCTCCAAGTCTTCAAAGTGATTGCCGTACATAAATATACCTGGGGAAGAGTTGATGGCCAGTTTAGAGCATTTTAAAGCAATGGGAAAGAAAACTGTCAAATTAGTTTCACGTAGATGGCGCTGGAATGCTACAAGGATCTTTTGGCGCTCGAATGACGTGGACAGGGAACGCTGTTCGTAAACATTTGTACAATTGTTTGTGAAATGTCACTTGGAAATGTATTAAAAGATGGCAGCTCTAGTTCCAAATTAGGCCGCGCGCCAAAATAATCTTGTAGCGCTATAAGCGACGTTTGTTACTTTTATTTAATAGCGGAGTTCCTTGTTATAGCTTTGCTGAGAGATGGCAGTAAGTGGTTTGTGTTGTCACCAATGAGGGTGTTCTTGAATATTCAAGCCACCAGTTAGCGCCACTTTAATAAAAGGTCTTCTAGTTCGACAATGAACTTAAGATATTTGATGTCATTTGTTTCATTCATTCGTTCACCATTCAGTCCGTAGGCGCTTTGACACTTTTGACAGGTGTCCGGACCTGACGCCTCAGTGCTGCCACCTTGTGAACGTCATTTCAAAATTACCCTCATTGGTCGCTTTTTATTCAAGGTCACTTTGACAAGTGATAAACAGTCAGCGTTCTGTCTCGGTTAAGCTTCCAGCAAAGAACCCCATTGAGTTGGTTTTGATTCTTATAAAACCAGTCAGCTTTGAAGTTTCAGGGCACTACCTATTTTAAATATTAGAAGTCGGTGAAGAGTTTGCTATTATGGGTGTTGACCGACTGGCGTTCTGAGATTTACTTTAAAATATGATTATTATTTTGCCTTGCACATAAACACACAAGTAGAATCTAGAGAATTCGTCGAAAAATTTGCGTTTTAATGCATTTTCTATCAGCATCAGGTAGACATTGAAAAGTATTCCGTCAATCGAGATTAGATTAATACTATTTCAAGATCCAAAAACAAAAAAGGTTTTCTAAACCAAACTTCACAGTATTTTGATGTTTTTCTTACAAACAGCCGTGTTATATCCTTACCTTTCTTAGATGCATGTCCGTGTAAATCTATATACAAGTACAGGCCGGATTCCACCTCTTTAGGTGGGCTCAGAGCGGTTGAAACCTTTATTGGCGCGTTATTGTTGTTGGCACTGTTGCTAGGCACCGGCGGGCACTTCTTCTTGCTTTGCTTCGGAGGCGCAGACTTGGGTTTGTCTTCTTTCGGTGGTGGGTGGAAAGGCTGAAAACACTTCTGTTTAAGAGCAGTGCGCTAAAGTATTAAATTCACATTTTATCCATTTCATCAGGTTGAATGTTGATTAAAATTTGATTTTATTTAGTTTATTTCTTGGGTCATAAAAAGTGTTACAATATTGGAATGTGATACTGGATCCCGCACTAGGATACCCTGTGTAGCAGGATCCAGATCTCTTGCCATAGATTATATGAAATCAAGAAAGATAAGTATAAAAGAGGAACGGTTTAAATAATTTAGTAATTCTCTAAAACGAATACTAAATAATAATTCACTAAAACTAATAAGAGGTAACCAAAAGTATGTGTGCATGTGATGAGTGTATGTACGACATTGTGATGAGTGTTAGTGTGGATGTGTGTGTGTGTGTGATGAGTGTAAGTGTGTGTGTGATGAGTGTTAGTGAGTGTGACGAGTGTTAGTGTGTGTGTGTGTGACGAGTGTTAGTGTGTGTGTGTGTGTGATGAGTGTTAGCGTATGTATGACGTGAGTATGTGGATGAGATGAGTGTGTGATGATGAATTGTACGACATTGTGATGAGTGTAAGTGTGTGTGTGTGTGTGATGAGTGTTAGTGTGTGTGTGTGACGAGTGTTAGTGTGTGTGTGTGTGTGTGTGACGAGTGTTAGTGTGTGTGTGTGTGTGACGAGTGTTGGGGTGTGTGTGTGTGTGACGAGTGTTAGTGTGTGTGTGTGTGATGAGTGTTAGCGTATGTATGACGTGAGTATGTGGATGAGATGAGTGTGTGATGATGAATATTTTAACAGTTGAAAGATAGAAGGTTTTCCGTTTCAGTATAGTTAAGCCCAAGCAGCCAATCCTGAACCTGTTTTTTTTCACCCAAACTTCGTCAAGAAGTCTGTAGATGTTGAGCTTTTTGTTAACTTTTTCATACATGTATGGTTGCAGCACATGAGAAAGTCTTATTGCCAAACTTAAGCTTGTAGAAAGATCTGTTCCATTTCGGTTTTCTACGTGAGCGCTGATCCGTTACCACTGTGGCCATTGGAGCACCGTAAGTACTCTCGTTTCTCGATATAACATATCAGTTGTATCGGATTCCTAATCTATGAGAGACCTTAAGGATGGTTCTTAGTGCACGTTCAGCAGTAATTAGATAACTTATACAGGCGAAAACCCAAGATAATATACAGTAACCAAGCACAGACTGACATATAGCCAGGTCAGTCATCTTTACGAGTATCTTTGTCAGCGACAGAATGAAGTCTTTTAAATATGTACAAAAGCTTCCTTACGCGCGAAGCAACAGATTGAATTTACTTTGCCCATGTCAGGTGTTCGTCTATGCTAACACCGAGATATTTGATACTCTCAACTTGTTCAAAAACAGGGTAGCTGTAGCTATCCCTTAGAGGCCTAGACTATAATTACAATGGTGGGATTTGAGTACAAGTTGTTTAGGAGCAGTTGTTTTTTTGCTTACAGATACTCGTAAGTTTACCACCTTGATTTTTTTAATATTAAGGGTGTGCAGATTGTGTTGCAGCCAACTGGTAACGGTCTTCATTCCAGCCTCTGCGGCACTATAGGTTTCCTCCCAAGAGTTGCCATAGAAAATTAAAGCTGTGTCATCAGCGTAAGCAGATATTTGCGCATTGGCCAAATTCAGTGAGCAGAGTCCATTGACGTAAAGGAGAAACAAGGTGGGGCCAAGGACACTACCTTGGGGCATTACAAATGCCACGCTTGGAGAGGCATTCCGGAAACCACCCAGACAAACCTTCTGTTTACGTTCAGAGAGATAGAAGGCAAACCATTCCAAAGTAATACCCCTGATACCTAGGCATTGCATCTTATTAATCAGGTTGGGCCTCGATACGGTATCAAATACCTTGACGAGGTCACGAAAGACCGACACATTTTTTGCCCTTGTCAAGGCTGTTAATGACATGATCCACTAACTTAGAGACTGCGTCCTCCGTTGATCTGCCATTGCGAAAGCCGTACTGGTTAGCCAATAGGAGTTGCTTCTTTTCTACGTACGCCAATAATCTCTTGTTCACCAGCTTCTCCAAAATTTTGGATAGACATAAGAAGTGAAGTGAAATGGGCTGTAATTGGATGGGACTGATGCTTCTCCAGCTTTATAGGTCGGACAGATATTCGCTGTTTTCATCTGAACCGGAACCATTTCTCACGACATGCTCAGATTGCAAATGTATGAGATGGGTCAGGCTAGGCAATTTTGAGGTACTTTTAAAACATGATTCGGAATACCATCCCAGCCAGGAGCGGAAACGTTTTTGAGGTTTGCTATGATAGAACTAACTTCTGTTTCGTCGGTTGGGAGTCATGAAGAAGGACTTTGATAGAGAAGGGTCAGTGTTATCCAGCGTTAGTGCTGAGTTTGCTAATTCTAATTCTGTTTTTTGAGTTGAGTCAGGGACTGCTCGACGAGTTGTATTCCCACATCAGTAATAAAAGTATTGGCCATAATCAGTGAGACAACTGGATAAGGATTTGCGTTGAGTAAAGTTAAACTGTTCATTTTGTTTTTTGAGGTTACATATTGTTTTAATTGCTGTCTAAGTTTTTTTACTAGGTATCTGCCTTAGAGCAGTCCAGGAGGTAAAATCATAGGCATTTTTGAGTTTTTTTTATTTATTATTACAGTGGTTTCTGTAGTTTTTATATTTTATGTTTGATGATGATGATGATAGTTCTCTTTATTTTCGTGTTTTTTTGTTTCATAGTGAAGTGTGTCTCTTTTACGTATACATTTCAATAGATTTTGGGTGTGTAAATTTATGATGAACTGCAAATTATTATCTGTAAATATATTCATTGCTGTATTCAGGTCATCAGAGTTTAAAATAGGGTTCCAATCTGTATTTTCTATTTCGCGAACTATTTTTGGGTAATCCAACTTAAGTTTATATTTAGATTAGATTTCCCGGAGAAAGATATTTGACTCGATAATTCTTTACTTATTCCTAACAGCACTGTATCATGATCGTTGAGAGAAGAATGGCATACAATTTTTTGGAACAATTTGTTGGAGCTGAGGAGGGTATCTAGAGATTCGGAAAAATGATTAATGTTGTACACTGAGGGCGATCGGTAGATAGCAAAGATGGTAAATCCTGTGCCCACATTAATAACTAAGCAGTTTGCATCTGCCGCAGGAAACCGCGGCACAGCGGACAGAGCTCCGGCGGGATCTCATGGTCGCAACCCAGTGCTGGGCACGCCACGATTGCGGCGGTAAGTCCCCTCTTTGAGGAGTGGTTTGAGAGGCGGCATGGCGTCCTCACCTTCCGCCTGACGCAGGTCCTCACCGGACACGGTTGTTTCGGGAGGTTCCTGTTTCGGATAAGGCGGGAGGAAACGCCCGGGTGTTTCCACTGCGAAGATCGCCCTGAGGACACGGTGGCGGTCTGCCCTGCTTGGGCGGAGCACCGCCGTGTCCTCGTGGAGGCGATCGGCGGTTGCGATCTCTCGCGTCCGGCCCTGGTCCAGGCCAAGGTACGGAGCGACAGGGCATGTGGAGCCGTCACCTCCTTCAGCGAAGCAGTGATGCTCGCGAAGAGGGAGGCGGCGCACGTGAGGGAGAGGCAGCATATGCGCCCTCGCGACCCTAGCCGCCGCAGGATACGGAGACGCCCTGGGCGTCGGGAATCCCAGGCCGATTTCCGGCCACCGTAGGCATGGGCTTGCGGACGGCGAGTAATGGGTAGCTCGCTGTCCGGTAAGGACCAAGCCCAAGTCGACGGCGCGTTGTGTTCCACGCGCGCCTCAAAGAGATGTCAGCACAAAAAGTGATGGGGCCCGCAAGGGTCGATGCCTGCCAGGGATGCGGGTTTGTTCGAAAGAGACACCACAGCCCCTGGCATACGGGCTACTGACGGAACACGGGTGGGTTTTAGTCAGTAAAAGTCTGACACGCCCTCCTGCTCCACCCAGAGCGGGAGAAGTTATTTTCTGATGATTTCCCACCCCTCCCCAAAGTAATTCAATAGGCTAATTTGAAGAATGATTTCATTGATTATAATTCCGTAAATCTATAATTGTTATTGTCATGAATTATATTTTGATCAAAACCTAATACTGACCTACAATTTGCAAAAAATGTAAGAAAAAATTCATTTCGCGGGTTTCCTTGACGCTTCAAAGAAAGCATAAAGGTGCAACCAGACTGCGATGGATCGACGTCGACCACTCGATATTGAACGACTAAAAATTAAAATGACCCATCACAAAGTCATAATCTTTGAATTTCAGAACAGGAAACAAAAAAAGTTGTAACTTTGAACTTCAATATCTCCGTAACCAGGTATGGTTCGTGACAAAAAAGAAGATCAAGATGGTGGGAAGTCCGTGTCGCAGTGATGAGTGTGTATACTCACGATAAGCGGTAGAACATCCCCGGTGCTGGCAGCGGCCTGCGAGCTGGAGTCTGTGTCGCAGTGATGAGTGTGTATACTCACGAGGGGCGGCGGCAGTACATCCCCGGTGCTGGCAGCGGCCTGCGAGCTGGAGTCCGTGTCGCAGTGATGAGTGTGTATACTCACGAGGAGCGGCAGTACATCCCCGGTGCTGGCAGCGGCCTGCGAGCTGGAGTCCGTGTCGCAGCGCCGGTCGACACTGTCGCCCGCCGACACCGCCACGCTCTGCGTCGACACCACGGAGCATACCTTCTATATCATCAGACAAACACACGTATTGAAGAGGTCGTAGGATATATAAAAGCGAACATACTCATTGGCGTATGGGCGAATGGACTACATACAGAAATAAAACCATTTATCCATGAGCATTAAAGGGAGATGGAGCATTTATGTTCAAAATGTCTAAACTCAACGGACGGTTTGTGGCGGCATCTACAACGCGAACTACGCGTCAAAGACTTGACGTCACACAAGTCCTGCATCGCTCAATCAGTTTACCTCGCGACTCGTAAATATACAATATCCCGACATCAACCGTCGCCCACCAGACACAACACTAGTCTGGTCGGAGGATCCTTTCTTTTCTATAGACTATGAGTGAACTGTTCCACATACCTCAATTGATTTTATGTCCCATTTCAGGATCGCCCCTTAAAATGCCTAATAAATGAGTGTGCTCGCTTGACACGATCGCTTAACCCCCAATTCAGAAAATGTCTAAAGCGCTGGTTAGGTTAGAGCTTTATTTTGTAAAATCCTCGGCAAGCCAATTGGATCATTGATGTTGAAATATCCGTTATTGACATTCCTGATTTGAAAAGCGAAACATTGCAGTTTTATCTGGTCACTGGGAGTATGAGTAAAACTTACGATTTCCTCGTTGGATTCCGTGATCACGTATCTCTTGAAGCAGTTGGTACAGAAGTGGATGTTCTCATCTTTGGACAGAGAATCCACGTCCTGTGACTGTGGACAATTGTTTTGAACATTTTATTTAACTGTCCTTGACCATAAACAAGGATCTGAATAAATAATGTGGAGGCAATTTGAAGACATAGGATGTTATGACCTTGTATTTCGTAACTTTTTTACTCATTGAAAATGAATCACTAAAATTGTTTTCTAATAAAATGTGTCTTGCTTAGGGGTATTTTACGGTTTTGACCTTTAAAATCTATATATACAAGTATAATAAGAGTTGAAGAGTTTATTGGTTTGAACGCGGTAATCTTTGGTACTTCTTCAGTCGTATTTGATAAAATCTTTTTGCATTTGGAAAAAGTTAGAATTTTATAAAATTCCAAATAACTCTTAGACTTTTCATTACCTACTTCGTTTATAACTCGAGAAACTTTATTTATTATTATTTTGCAACGTGAGGTAACGGGGCTCACGCACATAGTAAAGAAAAGGTTTCAATAGTACCTTCTTGGATTGCTCGTCGACTTGTTGCCTCTGGTGTTCTCTGTACTCGTCTATGGAGGTGTGGTAGGATGACGTAGTGTCTTGACGGGTCTGGGTGGGAAAAGGAAGAAGGTTGGACAGGATGCGGGGTTTCCAAAGATGCTAATAATTAGTGTAATTGCATGTAAAATACTGCCTACCCAAGGTTTATTTATGGCTCATTTTCATTAGTCGATAACTCGGTCAATATAAAGTTGATACGACAGAGGGGCTTTCCTTTAAGCTGCATATACTAGGTACCATTTTCAAGCTCTGTGCCAAAAATCAATTAGATAGGAGCAGTAGTTTAGTCGCAAATGATTTTTTAAGTTTTTGCCCCGTTTGAACACGATGTATCTTTCCTAACAGCTGATCGCACAGGTCATGCACCTTAAAACGATAAATCTGAGTATAACCTACGATGCGTTGTTGCCGCTGTGACGCAAGTCACAAGTAGGTACAACCAAATATTTTCGCTAAAAAGATGGCAATGCAAACAAGGAAGCAATAAATACACACACTTGCACTTTCATTGCGAGAGTGACCATCGTAGCAAAAAATCCCGCGCGTAAAAGAAATAGAAATAGGTAGGTCACACTGCATCTTAAGATCCTTGCGATCGGTAAGTGGGGCGTCTAAAATACTTGTCTTTTTAGTTCGCCGACGCTATCCTTTGGGATCGGATTTACGTGACGTAACACGGAAGCTCCTGCGCAGATTTTCTTTTGACGAACTCGCGCGCTGACAATAATTGTGATTTTGTTTTGTTATTGTGATAGGACACTAAATCATTTTAAGACAGACAGTATTTCTTTTTTTTATTGTGACAGGACACGTAATTTGGGATTATTATTATTTAGTGTTAGTGTTTTTTTGTGATTGACTGCTTTTATTGTGATACGAAATTAAACTTTGGTTCTTGTGTGTGTGTGTGTGTAATTAGCGTTCAACAATGCCTCGTGTAACTTACACGGCGTCAGAATACACAGACATGATTTTAATTTACGGCGAATGCCGTGGAAACGCAGCTTTAGCTCTGCGAACATACCGAGAGAGGTATGGTGACAGGCGCAATTGCCCTAGAAACGCCCGCACCATACAATTGGCACTACAAAGAATACGGGACAATAAACGTATAGTGCCGCAACACGACGGAGTGCCACCGCGGCAAATACCAGCTGCTTGGGAAGAACGAATTTTAGACCATTTTTCCCGCAACCCGACAACGAGTCTCCACAGAGACGCCCGGCAGTTTAGGGTTTGTCATAGAACCATCCACAAGGTTCTAAAACGTAACAAACGCAAACCTTATAAATATCGGAAGGTGCAAGCTTTGTTATCGAGAGACTTGCCGGTCAGG
This sequence comes from Polymixis flavicincta, assembly GCA_949987655.1. NCBI lineage: Eukaryota > Metazoa > Arthropoda > Insecta > Lepidoptera > Noctuidae > Polymixis > Polymixis flavicincta. Next base: position 6,553,368 of record OX465177.1, on the reverse strand, counting down.
AACAGTTACTGCCAATGGCTATTAAATAAAACAACTGAAGACCGTGATTTCCTAAATAATGTCATATGGACCGAAGAGAGTACTTTTACTCGGAACGGCATCTGGAATCGGCAAAACCTCCGGTACTGGAGTTTGGAAAATCCACACATGTTTCGAGAATCTGAACACCAGTACAGATTTTCTCTCAATGTGTGGGCTGGTATTCATAATAATAATATTATCGGCCCAGTTTTTACTGACGGCACCCTTACAGCGGCGAAATTTTTAGAATTGTTAAGTGGTCCTGTGGCCGAGTAGGTAGGTACATTGACCAACTGCCTTTAGCCGTTCATCGCAAGTTGTGGTACCAGCTGGACGGAGCGCCTCCACATTCTGTGATGGCTTCCAGGGAGCGGCTCACAGAAATGTTTGGGCAGCAATGGATCGGTCGATTCGGACAGGGTGCTTACTCTGGAATATAATTCCGATAGATCGACATTGGAATTATCAGTTAAACGTCAGGGATTGGCTGGACTCACTGAGTCTAGCCAATCCCTGACGTTTGACTGACAATTCCAATGTCGATCTATCGGAATTATATTCGAGAGTAAGCACCCTGTTCGGTGGCCACCACGATCTCCAGACCTCACCCCCATGGATTTCTTTTTGTGGGGGTACATTAAGGGTGAAGTGTATGCCTCAGAGGTAAATACAATTGTTGAACTAAATACTAATGATTTTAGCATTTCACAAATTAAAGTGCTTAGCGACGGACAGTGATTTAATTAGAAAAATAAATATCAATATTCTCCGTCGGTATAACTTGTGCATTGATGTGAATGGAGGACACATCGAGAATTTAAAAATTTAGGTAGTGTTTTTGTTGTTATTGTTGTTGTGCGCGAATTTCAAAACCTTACCTAACATAAAAGCAAGCGCGAGCGAGGCCCGCGCCGCCCGCGCCTCCGCCGGCGGCCCGCTTTGACACACGCCGCGCTCTGGCGCGCGTGCGACGTTGCCGTTTTGTTAACTAGGTATCTACGGTCAGTTAAATTTATTTACAAAGGATGGTTGCGTTTTACTCTGATTTGTAAGCTATTTAGTTTGTTTGAAAAGAAAAAAAACTCGTTTTTGGTGCTTTTTCTTTTTATATCGTATCGAATTAATACTAAGCACGTATAGTATACGTAGTGTAATTTAATGCCCCTCTGTCATATCAACTCTGTATATATTGACAGATACACAGCATGCGGGGACTCCCCGCAGTCGTGGTAATTTTTTATCATCATCTGCCTAGCCTTAACCCACCTATTTATGATGGGGTCCGGCTTACAGTCTATCCTGGTGCAGGTGAATACCAGTATTTTACACGGAGCGACTAGCCTACCTCGACAACCCAGTTACTGGGTAACACGGTGCCCTAACCAGTCTTACCAAAAGATCGGTTGTCAGAGTTTCGGGCTTCTGACGACCCGTAACGGCTGCACACTAATGATAGCCGGGAAGAAAGGCTTTACGTGCTTTACGAGGCGCTGGTAAAATCTAAAGTCATTTATTCAAACTAGGCTGATGTCAGCACTTTTTGAACGTCAAAATTACATAAGACAGTCCCCCAACGCCCGTCCTTCACCACTTCCTAGTGCTCTAGCTAAGACTATAATCTTAAAAATACTTTGTGAAGTGAGGGGAAAAAAAATCGGATGCTTTGAAAAACCGATTCTTGAGACATATCGATTAAAAATAATTAGAGTTTGTAATCGACAGTTTTATTACACGCACGAGTTTGTAATATATAACAGTTATTACATAAATTCCTACGAAGTTTAAATTTGGGCGAGATTCAAAGCAAAACCAAGACATAAACTAAAACCCGACATACTGATTTCTTCCGGAAGGTTCATGTATATTTAATAATAATACATTGTATGTTATGCATCAGTGGCGTACCTAGACGCAAGATTAGGGCAAGCCACTGATATCATGTACCCGTGTGAAGCCTGGGCGGGTGGGTCGCTAGTCAAGAATACAATTAGAATAAATAAGTGTGGGGGGTTTTTTTTTTTTTTTTTTTTTTTTTTTGGGTGGGAAATCATCAAATGACTTCTCCTGCTGAGTAGAGCAGGAGGGCGTGTCAGACTTTTACTGACTAAAACCCACCCGTGTTCCCTCAGTAGCCCGTATGCCAGGGGCCGTGGTATCTCTTTCGAACAAACCCGCACCCCTGGCAGGCATCGGCCCTTGCGGACCCCACCAGTGGTTGCTGACATCTTTGACGGCGCGCGTGAGGAACACAACGCGCCGTCCCGTCCACCACTTTTCGGCCGCAGAGGATAGGGAGAGCGGCTGACGCTATACCGACACTCCTCTTCCCCTGCGGCCCCACCGCGTCCGCCATCAAACGGTGGCGGCCCCGTCCAGGCCACGGAAGGGAAGAGCGCTGCTCAGAAGCACCGGCACTCCTCCTCTACCGCAGCCTGTAACCCTCAGCCGCGATGCCTCCCATTCGACATCGCGGCCCACCTCAGTTGCGGTGCACCTCACCGCAACCTACTTTTTGGCCGCTACGTCAATGGCTTTGAGGCAAAAGCCCTGACGAGCGGCCCCACCGTTGGGTTCCTCTTGGCTTCACCGTGGGTGGGAGACCACGGTTACTAAGCCCCCCCGCAACGACAATGCGGGAACCCACTCGGGGGGGAAGTGTGGGGGGTCAGGTAAATAAATGAGTTCACTAAATTTTTAACATTTTTATTCACTTTCGTCACGTGATCCAGAAAACATATCATCACTTGAGCTGTCTTCGTCGGTTACTTTTATAATAAATTCATTTTGAGTGTTTGTAAACGATTTTTCAGAAAATCGATTTTATTCGGTCAAAAAACGGCTTTTAACGGTCACAACACTACGGCAACCAACCCAAAGACATGACAGTAACGTCCTGTCGAAACATTAATCTACGAATAATTCGTGTTTTTGAGTGCACTTTTTCAATATAAAGTTTAACTTGATTGCTTTGTGATAGTGTATGGGTAACATACTTAGTAATTAAATATGATTATGAATTTGACTTTTCTATTTCTTACATAGACGTTCATACAAAGTTGAAGAAACCTCAAATCAGACTTCTTAGATTGATAACACTTTAAATCGAATCCCCGTAGCAGGAGTAGCGACCAATGAAATTAATCGGTCGGTAAAAAGCGTGTCGAGACTCACACAAAGGCAATAAAATTGCTCATGCCAATGAGACTTCGGGCGCATTCCGTATTAGACAAATAGTGATAATATCGCGAAGCCAACCAAAATAAAAATCAGTACTAATGATCTGATAGCTCTTAAATTTTTTGACTATTCAATTTGGTCGGGTTCGCGATATTATCACTTTTGTTGCATTTCGGAACACGGCATTCAAAGCAACTGCCAAACGTATGGGTTTTCCATATCGACGAATGAAAACCGTTCCTCACATACTATTCTTATCGACCAAAGAAAATGAGCCTTTAAGGCTATGAGATGTAAACTTTTTATTGATTACAAAAACTTGTTGGTCCTATGCTTTCTTAAATTATTTTTTATCGCGTTGTGGCGAAGACGATAATGTTGATTGAGATAATGTTGAATGAAGGCTTTCATTCAACATTATCTTAGACTTACATGAAAAACTAGCCCCATAATATTGTGTTTTAAATAACTCTTTTAGCGGTCGGATAAAGCACGATACAAAGATCGAGTAACTAAAATAATTTGAACTTATTTTATACAATCAATCAAAATATTTTTATTTCATATAAACCTGCATGGGCACTTATGAAACGTCAGAAGCTAGGTGCACGGTTCCAAAATGTTGTTTCCTATGGAGAAGAGCCGGCAAGAAACTCCACGGTTACTCTTTTAAAATGATTGGCTTTAACAGTGTTTTCAGAGATAAAATGTATGGGAGGACAGTGCAGGCCTGTCAATAAGTACCAGGTACTTAGACGAAAACAGAATAGAAAATCGTCTACAAATCTACAGTCTGTAAGGCCTACAACGTTCTCCCATTCACAATATGTAAAAAATAATCTACATAAATAAAATGAACCTAATTAAACATAGTGACATGATTAACATGACAATCACTAAAAAATAGTTGATATTAAAATTGATGTCAAATAATGACGAGAATATGTCAGCATTGTAAAAATAAAAAGAACATTGAGAGCAGTTAATAGACTTTCACATAGTTATGATACTAAGAGCCGATTGCGATTTTCAGAAAACTTTTATCTGAAGATCAAAAATGGCTATTTGGCACATATTTTTTTAATACGCCTTTTAGTCTGTGCACGTATTTTTTTTCATATTTTCTATACAAAAGCTGGGAAACTGGTATTTGAAATCCACAGATAAAAATTATATGAAAATTTAAAGCGACCTTAAAGTAAATAGATGCAATACATACCAGAGACGCATTATATCCGGGCACCATGTTAGTGATGCCAGGCATGGTGACCTCTAACTTGGACACCGCCTGCCGGCACTCCTGACACCAGCCCATCTTCAAGTTGGACGTGCGAGAGTCCCTGCCGCATATTAAACTGTCACTGTGAACGGTTTTTAACGATTCATGTAAATATTTCGTTGATTAAATCATTATCGTGCTTGCTACAGCCTAGCACAAACACGATAATTATATAATCACGTCGGTGGTTACACGACGACTTTCGAGTTGATTTAGCGCAGTACCGAGTTTTTACCCGACTACAGCGACGCAAAACTGATGGCTATGCTAGATTTTGACCGGTATGTTGTATATGTATGCGTGTATGTTTATCTGTTATCTCAATACGGCGCCCTTTAGAAGGCAGAAAATGATGGCAGTAAGTTCGGAAGGCGGTGACATATAATTAAATACATATCCAAAGTCACCGACTTCCGAACTTAGTAATTGGGGTTGGACAAAGCTAGTTTATTATTTTTTACTTTTCGGTTTTTCGGCGGTTTAATTTTTTTATTAAAAAGTTTTTATTTTATAATTTTTTGTGGCTATAATCTACTAATTACTACATGCTTAATTTTTGATTTAATACACAACTCAGTATTAAAATCTGTGAGGAAACAATCAATCATCCCCTGTTTTCTTTCCCTTAGGGTTGGAATTTTTCTTCGAAATTTATATGGGACCAACTTCGAGGTATACTCTTTCCAATAAAAAAAGAATTATCAAAATCGGACTACTCTGGAAAAAGTTATGCGTGGTCATACATAAAAATAAAAAAAAATAAAAAATATACGCGTCGAATTGAGTAACCTCCTCCGTTTTTTCGTCGGTTCAATAAAAGGGCGTAGTTAGCACATTTAAAAAAAAATCGTGATTTAACCTCATTTTTTTATAAGTGTAAGTCAGATTATGTTCCGGCTGAACCGATTATGACGGTACTTTCATGCGCAAATACTGATGTTATAAAAGGGGGAACATAGCTTTTTGCCCCGGTAGTACATTCACGTGGAATAATTTACGGAATCCACGTACCGAAGGTGCGGACTAGCTGGTTTATCTTCTATACTCTATACTAATAATAAAGAGGAAAGATTTGATTGTTTGTTTGTTTGTTTGCATTGAATAGGCTCCGAAACTACTGAACCGATTTGAAAAATTCTTTCACTGTTGGGAAGTTAAACTATCCCCGGGTGACATAGGCTATATTTTATCTCCGTATTCCCACGGGAACGAGAACTACGCGGGTGAAACCGCGGAGCGCTGCTAGTTATATATATTAATGAAGGTTTACCAACAGCTTCTATCTAATTAGTTGTATTTTCTAAAAGGTTTGGGGAACCTGTCTTTTTGGGTTCTTTATAATAGACAGATTACAAAATGTTATATTATTATTATAAATCTAACAAAAAAATTGTACTAAAGCAGTTACATCTACGAAAAGTTGTTTAAGAATAAATGATAAAGTTTAACATACTATAATAAAAGGAGAAACTATCATGTGATCGAAAATAAATTTAATTTTGTTCTGATGTATTTTTAACAAGAAAGTGTCAACTATAAAAAACTCTTTTTACGATTTGTTTACCCTTTTTTAACTACCTAAACCTTTAGAGTATAGTTATCTTACTGACGTCATACCCACAAAGCAATATTTATGGCGTCCACAGCGTCCCGCGTTTTCGTCGAATTACGCACGAAATTTGAAAATGTAAAATTTTAATGCATTTTTACGACACTACTCGTTTAAATAAAAATGTTGTTTTTTTAGTGGTTTATTAGCCACTTTAGAATCTAATTAGGAAACTTTTCAAAAATTTGTGTAATTCCCTATTACCTATTAATATTCAAAATATAAGTATATTTACCCAGTAACAGTCGACGTCGACTCCATAAGCAGACTGATACTGTTCTTCAGCGTATCACGAAGCGGTCGCAGTGGATTGGGCATCTGGAAGTTGAGCTCATCACTCGTACTTAAATGAACCGTGGATCCCAAACAGGTCCGTAGCGTGTTGTCGTTCAGCACGGTGGAAGTCTCCTCATTCGAGTGCTTGGATGACGTTTCGCTCGTCTGTGATGGCTGCTCTTGGATTTTCAAATCGTACACCTGAGGGAAAAAACAAAATCAATCATCAATTTATTTGCGTAGGTAAATAAGGTTCAAAATGTCCTAAAATATAGACTCTTGTCATGCCTTAAATTTCGGTGTTCATACTCTACCAAATTATTTGTAAACTTAGTAGGTATTTAAAGACATTGGTGATGATTCTGTTGTACACCAACTTAATTTAGGCTATTGCTATCGTTTTCCTTACAATGAAACAAGAAAGAGACGGTAATAAATAAGACCTGTCAAATTTAGTTAAACTAAGTTTTTCTCCGACGCAACTACGATTAACTAAATTAATCATGCCGAATTCAAGGCAATCGATGCGTAATTTAGTTTGACAGTTCTAATGCGTCACTTGTCTTTTTCTTTCGCAGTCTGTCGGTATGTCGAGACAGCAAAAGTTTTATTTTAGTTTAGGTGGTGAACAAAAGAATCGGCACCATTAATTAATTATCTAGAGAGTAGAAGTTGGAGTCGAGCCACACACAGCATCTAGAAACCTTCATGGAGGAAGTTTTGGCCGAAAAGTGTGGCGTACCAACGTTTTCGCGGAAGGCTACGCTACACCACGCAGCCAACACGACGCCGACACAGTCATCACTTTGTGTATAATAGTTGTATTTCTATGTTATAAAAATATGTATGTTTAGGTTAAGATATTTATATATATAATTATATGCCCATGGCTCATTTTCGTTATATAAGGAACTCTTGAGCAAAACTTCATGTTTCTAGACCCAGTGGTTTGTGATCCAGGCTGTCCGATGACCGTAAGTGAATTAATTAATTTAAGGGGTTAGGCCTTATCTAGCCTTTATCTAATCTAATACCTTTATACGAGCAATTCTTGTATACATGTATATACATAATCTCAATATCAGAAACGGCTCCAACTATTTTCTTGAAATTTAGTATGTAGGGGGGTTTCGGGGGCGATAAATCGATCTAGCTAGGTTTCATTTTTAGAAAACGTAAAAATAAAACAAACATCCATATAATAACTCTTTAAAAATCGATTCTCCCTTCTTTCTTCCAGTCTTGAGTTCATGTAATAAAGGCATAATCACGGAGTTAAGAAAGAAGCGGAGATGCCTCAAAGCAAAATCTCTTTAAAAGGAAGCGTCGTCTAAATGCGGGTGAGAGAGGGACGGGGTACGGCGTACCTGCCCATTTTTTGTAAATCCATCTAGCGGTGAAAGGAATTATGACAACGTAACTGAACTAGCTGTTTGTCATTTTAGTTCGTCCACTGGCCACTATGGCGTTACAAAGCATGACGCTTTGTTCCAGAACATTCTATGTACTTTAATATGGCGGGACCTCATTATTTATTACCCAACTGAAACGGAAATGTTTTCCGTTTAAAATCGTTTTTTTTTAATAGTGTCATGTGGGATAATGAGTTCCTATTTAAGGTAGGGTAGGTAGCTTAATCAAAAAGTTTTTCAAATCATCATCATCATCATCTGCCTAGCCTTTTCCCAACTATGTTGGGGTCGGCTTCCAGTCTAACCGGATGCAGCTGAATACCAGTATTTTACATGGAGCGACTGCCTATCTGACCTATCCCTATCCCTATCCTACCCCTGTTTTTCAAATCATCAATCTTTATTAAAATCTGCAAACCTTTATTCGGACAATTTTTAATTATTGGCCACTAAACAACACAGTTTTATTTAAATGCTGCCTTTTGGACAATATTACGTTTTCGAGCTTACTGTAATAATTAAGTCTCGTATTACAATAGATATGGCTTATAGCCTTGGTTAACAACGTGACATGGTTGGAAATTGGATCTTGATCATGTGCATGTGCATTTAATGATATGAAGTAATTTTCTCCTATTAAACTTTTAAGTGTAGCATGAACAATATAATGAGGTTTAAAATGATAAACATTTAAACTTTCTTATGATATATCATAAGATAACAAAAAATAAGTAAGGATTAAAAACACAATAAATTACCTAAAGATAATAAATTCAATTAAATAGGGTCCTGCTGGCATTATGCACACATTTTTATTCATCACTTAGAACCAACTACTTACCGACAGATGGCGCATTTATCATATTTTAAATTCATATTGTTTCATGTATCAAGGTATGTAATTTATCTATTAAATAACTTATAGCGAGCAAAATAAACCTATGCAAGTTATTTGATTCGAAAATTGGTCATAATATGCATTGATAATGATAATAACACAAAATTGCTGAGAAATGGTTAGAATGCATCCCTTCTACGACAGATGTCACTAGCTACAATCTGGCGAACAAACGAAAAAATGTGATTTAAAGTGAAAATATTAATTTTAGGGACTTACACATGAAATTTTATGCCATCAATATGTTTCCGTTTTAATCCAGAACAATTTTTGCATCCAAAAACAGCGCACTTCATTATTAAAACAATTAAACAATTCAAATCTATCAAAATACAACAGACCATGACGCGATGACGATTCACTCGAAACTAAGGTTTTGGGCTCCGCCCACTGTAACGTCATAGCCGAATAGGGTATTTTCCAATTTTTCAAAAACTATTCTAATTTGAAGATTGGAACGAGAATTTATTTAACAGAAAAATAAAAATAAATTGATTTCTACCCATTTTCTCAATTAAAAACTATTTAAACCAAATGTATTTTTCGTAGTTTTGAATTTACCGCCAAAACGCTTCTTACGATGACTTTTTATCACGTGACGTCAACTTTGTGTAAACTAAAGTAGTTAGTAAGGAAATAAGTGAATGTCGAGATTATAATTAACAAGATTTTTGATGGATCGAAAGTGATATTACTGGTGTGCGGTGCCTCTATTCACAAATACTTCTAAAACTGCGCCAAACTAAGTATTTGTACCGGTGCCGTATAAACAGAGTTGACGTCACATATCACGTGATAAAAAGCGATCGTAAGGAGCGTTTTGGCGGTAAATTTAAAACAACGAAAAATAAATTAGATTTTAATCGTTTTTAATTGAGAAAATGTGTATTAATAAATTTATTTTTATTTTTCTGTTAAATATATCGTCCCAATCTTCAAATTAAAATAGTTTTTATCAAATCGGAAAATACCCTATTGAAGGCGCACGACCTAATTGCCTTGTGGCAACTCCGCTTCTTTCTTAACTCCGTGGGCATAATGCTTTGCAAACGATAGTATCAATCATTTATGAAAAAAAAACCCATTGATAATGTATGCTTTCGAATGGGTTAGTCATCAAGTATTATGATAATAGCAATATTTTCTCACAACTATTAATTCATAGTATATTGTAAACAGCTTGGTAGATGTAGATATAATGATGTTTGTCAATATGGCTTTTTGCTGTGAAAACATACAGTCAGCATATTAATAAAGTTAGCCAAAATGAAGACAGATCCTACTATCCTACTAATATTATAAATGTGAAAGTTTGTACGTTTGTTACTGAATCACGCAGCAACTATACTTTATCGCATCTACCTTAAGTAGAATCGCGGTTCACTACTGGATATTATTACGGATTTCATGTAAAATTAGGTTATGCATTTCTTACTTTGGATTATAGCCTTTACCTAATACTTACTAAACTATTTATAGTATTTTTGCTTAAACTCTTGCTCTCTGGCTCTTGAAAATTATAAGTTACAGGATAGGCGTGAAGAACCGGTTAAATAAGTAAATATTTAAATGATAAATGATTTTATTTCTGTAAGTAGGTTTGTACAAACACTTTTAGACGTCAATCATATTTTTTTTAAACTAGATGAGGTCGGCGTTTCCTATCTGACTACTTTGAGAAGAAAGGCCGAAAAGGCAGAAAGTTCACAGTCTCTTTTAAAGTCCAGACATAATCTTGGTCAGATCATGTGAAGACCATGTGGATTGGTGTCTGAAATGGTCTTTTGAGGAAAGGACCACACATAAGTCAATCGATTAAAAAGTAAATCTGTTCTAATTATATACATACTACGCCTTCTTACCATGGGTTTTTTTTTTGGGTGTGGGAAATCATCAAATAACTTCTCCAGCTCTGGGTGGAGCAGGAGGGCGTGTCAGGCTTTTACTGACTAAAACCCACCCATGTTCCTTCAGTAGCCCGTATGCCAGGGGCTGTGGTATCTCTTTCGAATAAGCCCGCACCCCTGGCAGGCATCGGCTCTTGCGGGCCCCATCATTTTTTGTGCTGACATCTCTTTGAAGCGCGCGTGGAACACATCGCGCCGTCGACTTGGGCTTGGTCCTTACCGGACAGCGAGCTACCCATTACTCGCCGTCCGCAAGCTCATGCCTACGGTGGCCGGAAATCGGCCTGGGATTCCCGACGCCCAGGGCGTCTCCGTATCCTGCGGCGGCTAGGGTCGCGAGGGCGCATATGCTGCCTCTCCCTCACGTGCGCCGCCTCCCTCTTCGCGAGCATCACTGTTTCGCTGAAGGAGGTGACGGCTCCCCATGCCCTCTCGCTCCGTACCATGGTCTGGACCAGGGCCGGACGCGAGAGATCGCCGCCGCCGATCGCCTCCACGAGGACACGGCGGTGCTCCACCCAAGCTGGGCAGACCGCCACCGTGTGCTCCACCGTGTCCTCAAGGCGATCTTCGCAGTGGAAACACCCGGGCGTTTCCTCCCGCCCTATCCGAAACAGGAACCTCCCGAAACAACCGTGTCCGGTGAGGACCTGCGTCAGGCGGAAGGTGAGGACGCCATGCCGCCTCTCAAACCACTCCTCAAAGAGGGGACTTACCGCCGCAATCGTGGCGTGCCCATTCTTACCATGGGTTAGGCATACACTACAAAACGCGACCTGCTACGATCCACACATACTTCTTTTGTTTTGTTTACGTTCATATATCTAGTCATACACGCACGCCGGTTGCGAGAACTACGCACCTGACCTTTCGCTCATCACCAGTAAGGTCACTATATTAAGTCCTTTTAGGGCATTGTCATCCCGACTTTTCCTTCACATCTGCCTTGTAAATACTTTTGTTAGTCGCCTTTCACTCATCCTTTCAACATGACCAAACTAGCTAAGCGAACTATTTTTTAAACAATTAATTTATTGTTTCACTGTAAGGGCGCGTACTAAAAGGTCATACATACGTCAAAAGGTTAATTAAGGTTTAGGTTTTAATTAAAAACGAGAAGATATGAAAGCTCTCAATATAATCCGCTTTAGCATCGCTTCGCTGATTTTATTCCAAATTGAGTCGATAAGCTTTACTATGTATTAATTCATGCACTTTTCACGGATCGGTTGACGCGAAATTAATTAGAGAGTAGGATTAAGTTAAATGTCAGAACATGCTAAAATTAATTATCGATAATCCTCATGTTTCTGATATATTTGTATGTACGTATGTCGTTTATGTCCAAACAATCTGGTTTCCATTTTGCTATCTTTGAGGGATGGAATTTCGGAAATTTGTCTTGGTGAAACTGGCAGATTTATTTCTTACATAATTCCTTGGATTTAGACATTATCTAACCTTTGGAACGCGTACGAGGGACCGAAGTCAACTAGAAGGTCCCCTTAGATAATATTTAATGTTGAGGCGAACCGACGATAATCCCTTTATGCACTATGCATGTGCACCCAAGGAAAACCCCCAGGATAATGCAGAACACGGAAACAAAATATATTGGGCTATGGGTTTGGTTGGCTATAGTGGACTGGTTACTTAGATCTATGGAAGTACTAATTTGATTATGTATATTTTAAGCAACTTGATGTAAAACATCGATTATGTTTATCTTAACCTATAATTCAAGAATACTCAAGTTAGTAAAAACGTTTGTCAAAAAAAAAACATCAACCGACTTCCAGAAAGACACTTACAAAGTGTAAAATAGCTTAATTTCGGAAGTCGGTGATTTTGGACATGTATTTTATTTTAATGAAACCTTGTTTTTCTCACCGCCTTCCGAAATTAAAGTAATTTTTCACTTTCTAGTGTTTTTCTGGAAGTCGGTTGAAGTTTAAAAAAAAAGAAATTTTAATTTTCCACTTTTTAGTTATCGTAAACACCAATTCGAAATTTTATCATTCTTGGGGTCAAAACAATGCATATTTATGCGATAGCAGCAATCGCGGTTAATTTGCTGTCATTTTTTTAACAGTTCCGTTGTCTGTCTCCGAAATTCATCATCAGATCTATATGAAATTTATATTCCATTTCGGAATAAACCCCTTTCGAACAAAAAAAGCATTTTGGAAATCCCTCTATATATGACGGAGTTATGCCTGAATATACACAAAAAAAAAAACATGTCGAATTGATTACCTCCTTCTTTTTGAAGTCGGTTAAAAAGATTGATACGTAAGCAAACTATTTAAACGAAGCGTTACCCGGCGAACCCTGCACCTAAATTACAATTTGAGATATTCTTTCATTATATTTGAATTGGTTTTGCAAATCACGAAATCACATTTCTTTAGCGAAATATTAGGCAGTCATTGTACTGTTTATTGCCAAACGCATTCAAAGTAGACTAAAAATATATTTCAGTTTTTTAAATGATCATTATGGGCGAGTGCCATTGTTATTCTGGGACTGCGAGAATACCGTAATTTTAAATACACAACTCTGTAGGCAATACAATTGTCGAAATAATTACGATTTGTTAGCTTTGCTCACGCGAGCCAAATATTCATTGGATTTTTACTCGAAACGCGAACTTAATCGGCAGATCTCGCGGCTTCCAATTCAGGTAGGCTCGCTAGCATTTTCTTTGGGCAAATAGTCTAACACCATTGTTCTAAATCGAAGATTTTCTTGAAGATCGTTTTACTCAAGCAAATAAACTATTACATTATTTGCAAAAGAGCGCGCATCATGTATCTTATGACCATAGTCATAAGATTAAAATTAAAATGATTAAAATGATACAGTTACGTTATCGCACTAACCTGTTCAGCCAAATGCGCAGCCTCGCCACTCAACGACTTGAACTCTTTCTTGGAGTTCTCCGAAGACGGTGCTTTGATGGTGGTAGATGACTTGTTACAGGTTATTGGTTTGACCGACTTGTCCCGTTTGTAGTAGTCGCCGCCTTTGCACGCTGCGTTGGCACCTTTCTTCTTTGATTTTACGTCTAGAAGCTGTGGGAAAGGGACAGAGATTTGAGTTTAGATGAAGTGAAAAAGAGAGAAAAAGAGTGTTACAGTATAGTTCGAAATGTTTAATTAGTTTAGTTTTTTGATACACTTGCGTGAGAACTATCTACTACTATTAAGCTACCATTTACTGGGTACAGTCACGAGCATTAATATGTATACACATTGCCAAATTCAAAAGCGATTTTCTCTTAAACAACGATTACAACCTTGAGATAACTTAGGTATTTCATTATAGTGTCGGTTCCAAAATATTATTGTCATAATAAGATAAAATTACAATCAGTGCAAGAGGAAAAAATCACTTTTCAAAGTTGGTTAGCGTGTACATATTAGTGCTCGTGACTGTACGTCTATCATTGACTTGAATTATGCCCTGGCTGCTCAGAGTATGTCAAGCTCACTCAAGAGTGCTGGTGGTTCCCTTCAAAATGGTTGAGCTGAATGGCAGCACCATTCGGCTCAACCATTTTGATGCGAACCAGGGAATCCATTCTTTTTATCTTTTTATTAAGGTCGCTTTTAACATGCACGTTAAAAGCGCTCAATCAAATCAAAATATTTTTATTTCATATAAACCTGCATGGGCACTTATGAAACGTCAGAAGCTAGGTGCACGGTTCCAAAATGGTGTTTCCTATGGAGAAGAGCCGGCAAGAAACTCCACGGTTACTCTTTTAAAAATGATTGGCTTTAACAATGTTTTCAGAGATAAAATGTATGGGAGGACAGTGCAGGCCTGTCAATAAGTACCAGGTACTCAGACGAATACAGAATAGAAAATCGTCTACAAATCTTGCCTACTACGCTTTGAAATGGGGAAATAGCTTCATCATTCTGACTGACCGACCCCTTGACACTGCAAAATTGCCTGTAATTTGTTTCGTTTTGTTTCTTTGAACGCGCTAATCTCTGAAATTAGAGGACCAAGTAGATACGTGTTTGAAATTGTCCTTATGAGAAAAGAACCACACAAAGGACGATGGGCTCTAGCATCCCCAAAATGAAAACTTAGTCAACAGACTTGCACCGTATCACATTTAAAAGGTCTTAAGTAGGGATGCCTCGATACGCCTTTTTGCCGATACGATACCGATACCGATGTTCATAAAAAATATCGGCGATACCGATTATTGAATTCAAAAATGAAGGTAAAAGTAAAATAATACACAAGTCAGGTTTTTTTTTAAGTACTTAACATAAAAATAACAAATAATAGGACAAACTAAATAAACCGTTTGAGATTCGTTAATAGTGTATTTTAGTATGGTTAGTTCGTGTCTCATTTGCAACGAAATAGACGAGACAACGCGCGTTTCCATTACATTTTTAAAACGCGATGTTTGAAAAGTATCGTTGAATCGGCCATAAAAATATCGCCGATGCGATATTTCGGCAAACTTCAAGTATCGCCGATATATCGGCATCGGTATCGGATGCATCCCTAGTCTTAAGCTCACAGTTCACTCTTTACTATTGCTACGACCAGGTACCGAAGTACGGGTTTTTCAGGAAAAATAAGAAAATGTAATGGTACGACTGTAATACAAAACATGTTTCTTTATTTAAAAAAAGTGAAAATCGTAATTGTTTTTAATTATGGTACCTACTTCATTACCGTGTATATTATGTTCACGCTTGTATACCCCTAATGCAACTGAGAGATTTCCACGAAACCCCATAGTCTTGAAACCAACGGTTTGTAAGATGTAGCCCGTAACGGAACATATGTGACAAAAAATAAAAAATCCCGTGAACACAATGACCGCTTCTGTTAACCGTCCCCTACCGCTTTCATTCTATAGGGGCCAAGCGCTGCAAGCAAAATTAGTCCTTACGGTGTATAGATATTGGGCACGCCACGATTGCGGCGGTAAGTCCCCTCTTTGAGGAGTGGTTTGAGAGGCGGCATGGCGTCCTCACCTTCCGCCTGACAGCCTGGCCACGGGGATCGGCGGTGCGTACGGCGGTGCGGCAGGCGGGGCGACAATTCGCGCGGCATCGTTTGCAGGCCACGGGGAGTCACGTTCGCCGCCGCGACCAGTAAGGAAGTCCGAGAGCGAAATGTTTTTAACAAAGTTATCTCGATATTGCTTAGAAAGTAATAGTTTTTTGGTTCAATAATAATATTTGGAAAAGATTGTGAAGTATTTAAGTTGAATAGGAATCGAGGTATAGATGGAGAATTCCACAAGAAGTACGAGAAAATCTAGAAATTTTATTTTAATTTCTTCCCACAATCATTTCACTATACGTTTATATTTATGCTGTGGGTGGCCAGACTTCCAAATAGGTGGCCTTGCTAGTATTTCAGCAATAAAAGTATCTGTGTTCATTATTCGCGGCGAAAACAACTAAACTCGTTTGATCGCTGCCCTAGTCGCCGCGACTGCCGCTTGACGCCGTGGCTCGCGCCGTACTGATTCATGTATTTGTTTCACTCGCCGGCCGCGCCGCCGGCCGCCCGTGCCATTCGCTTGGTACATTCCGCCGGTCGCCCCGCCGGTCGCCGCCCCGCGTGGCTTGATTAGTACATTTCTATGCGTTTGTTTCAGTCGCTAGACGCCTCGGCGGTCGCACCGCGCGTTTTTTCGCTATGGCGTATTTCCCGTGGCCAGGCCGTGACGCAGGTCCTCACCGGACACGGTTGTTTCGGGAGGTTCCTGTTTCGGATAGGGCGGGAGGAAACGCCCGGGTGTTTCCACTGCGAAGATCGCCCTGAGGACACGGTGGAGCACACGGTGGCGGTCTGCCCAGCTTGGGTGGAGCACTGCCGTATCCTCGTGGAGGCGATCGGCGGCGGCGATCTCTCGCGTCCGGCCCTGGTCCAGACCATGGTACGGAGCGAGAGGGCATGGGTAGCCGTCACCTCCTTCAGCGAAGCAGTGATGCTCGCGAAGAGGAAGGCGGCGCACGTGAGGGAGAGGCAGTGTATGCGCCCTCGCGATCCTAGCCGCCGCAGGATACGGAGACGCCCTGGGCGTCGGGAATCCCAGGCCGATTTCCGGCCACCGTAGGCATGAGCTTGCGGACGGCGAGTAATGGGTAGCTCGCTGTCCGGTAAGGACCAAGCCCAAGTCGACGGCGCGATGTGTTCCACGCGCGCCTCAAAGAGATGTCAGCACAAAAAATGATGGGGCCCGCAAGGGCCGATGCCTGCCAGGGGTGCGGGTTTGTTCGAAAGAGATACCACAGCCCCTGGCATACGGGCTACTGAAGGAACACGGGTGGGTTTTAGTCAGTAAAAGTCTGACACGCCCTCCTGCTCCACCCAGAGCGGGAGAAGTTATTTGATGATTTCCCACCCAAAAAAAAAAAAAAAGTGTGTAGATATGGATGTCCCTGACAGTACCTACCTCGGAACTCTCGCTAATGTTCTGGATGCTCCTCGATGTAAAACTCTTGCTGTCATCAGACAAGTCCTCCTTTTCACAGCCATAGTGGTAGTACCTACAGAAAAATGACATAAGTATGTACTTACTTATTTAATTGTTCGAAGATTGGTATCGAAAATATTATTTTTACCCGACTACAGCGAAGCAAAAGGGTAATGATTTTGACCGGTATGTATGTATGTTCATCTGTTCTGTCACTTCTAAACTACTTATCGTATTACAGCCGCGGCTTTCTGATGTTAATATTTTTTTAAAGTGATTTTCATTAGTCTGGTTTTAATCTTGAACTTACTTTTTTGAATACAGGAAAAGTTTTTATCCAGTGCGCAAATTGTAACCATGAATTCAGCATATCATTCTACACCCGCAGAAATTTTTCGCCGGATAGACAAAACAAAAATCAGCTGTTCCATACATTTTGACCGCGTAGGTATTGCACTTTTCTATGAAACAGCTGATTTTTTTTGGTACAACCGGCGAAAAATGTACTATTTGCACATCGTTTTTTTTGTTATTTTTACATTTATTAGTTACTTGTTACAAACTTACAGAGGAAGATATAACCTAGAATCGAACCAATCGAATCCTTGGTTATGTTATCTAAACTTCAATTAAAAAGGTCTTTGTTATGAAATAACTTACCTAATCAACGCCCTAGAAGCGTACACAGTAGGATGCAGATGTAACGTGGGGTTCAAATATACCCTGTTCAAATTAACCCCCCTCGTGTCGGTCCTATAGTGGCCCCTGGCAACTCCATCAGGGTTGAGGAAAGGAACCATCTTGAAGACGTAGAGCCTCCTTAGCTGAATCGCGATAGGATCATTCCGTGTTAACAAAAGGTTGAGGAACCCGTTGAAGACGAAGCTTGATGGTGTCTCCCCTGGATGTACTCGAGCCGATATGAAGATCACCTGGAGGAAAAAAATTAGGAGGTATAGCCTGACCGATACCGCTGTAACGTGTCTTATGTATGGGCGCGGCGTGACGGGAGAGCAGTGCAGGCCGCTGATTCATCAGTGCAGGCCGCTGATTTGTCAGTGGAGGCCGCTGATTCGTCAGTGCAGGCCTCTGATTCGTTAGTGCAGGCTTATGATTCGTCAGTGCAGGCCGCTGTTTCGTCACCAATCACAGCGTCCAGTCCCCCGCCTCGCCGCGCATACCTAAGGCGTAGTACAGCGGTATCGGTCAGGCTATAGTACTTTTTCTGTGTTTCGGCTAATCCATCGGTTTGACATCGAAACAAGTTTTTTAATGTCAGTTGAAACTGAACTCGCGTTATTAAGTAAATATCTATGCAATTGGAATAAACAGTTTGGATCACGAAACTCATAGCTGTATTAGACCTGAGACTGCTTACCGGGTGCTATAATATAATTATGACAATGGCGTCTCGTTTGATAATATCTTAGATGTCTTGTATCCAATAAAACGAACATAACATCACGCCTTCTTTCCCTGAATGGTTAAGCAGAGGTGTACCTAAAGTACACCCACATTTCGCCAGTTATGTTCAAGTCCCATGTAATAGGCGGCAAGCCTATTGCCATCATTACAATACATACATTATCAATGGATTTATATTCATAAATGATTGATACTATCGTTTGAAAGAAGAAATTAAAGAGTTATTTGCACCACCGAATTTGCGTAAGCCATTTTTCTTTTTTTTTTATGTTGCCCCACACTACGAATTTCTCCTGTATTGTGGGTGCATTGACAAACATTTAAACTCACATACACAAACAGCCAGACCCGGAACAACTACTTGTAGTTCATACCAATATTTGTTCCGTGCGGGAATCGAACCCGCGACACGCAGCGCAGCAGCCAATCGCTTAACCACTTCGCCAACCATGCCGTCGAAGTATAGCGTGCGATAGTTCACTCGCTTCAATTCATTGTTTACATTCAATAAGTCAAGTAAGTATATATTTTGATTCTCCATATATTAGTCTCATAATATAATGTGCAAAGAATATTTTAAGGCATTTCATTATTCATTTGAGGTCATTTTTATTTGATTTATTAGTCTGAGATGGACAGAAATGTTGGCATTGCCTATGTTCGCCGTTCGAGGGCAGTGGTGGCCTAGTGGTAACGGCCGCAACTTAGCGGGCTTCCATTAATTACGTGAGGCAATTTTGGAAAATTTTCAACCCCCACCCTCGCCCTGGTGAGGTGTCGTGAGATTTGGCTCTACCCTCCCCCCCCCATCATAATCACACGTGAGATATTACAAAATGCATATTAATTTTTAGTGTAAAAACGTTATCTGTGCTTATTTGCGTTGGATTTATTCATTGCGTTTGGCTGGCTCGGCTGGCCGGTGGCGGTATAACAATCGAGAAGCTACTGCGCTACTTTGTGACGTTCGCATAACTGGGATAAATGTTATTTTGTAGGATTTAGCCATATTAGAGGATAAATATGTGTTACTTAATTTACGCCAGTTTACTCGCAATTTTAAATTATTTTTAAGCGGAAAACAAATATAAATTACGTGATATTTAACGTGAGATTGGGTGAGACACAACTCGACTCCCCTCCCCCCCTATAGCCTCACTTAATTAATGAACGCCCCCTTACGAGTTGTAGGTTGTAGATTCAAAGCTAGACAGGCGCTTTACTTTGTGTAAATTATTTCATCATCACTGCACTCAAAACAGTGAAGAAAAAGATAGTGAGGAAATCGGCATGGCTTGAACAAAAAATTTGAAGACATGTGACATTCATTAACCCGCAGTGGGCCCGCGTGGTGGACAACGGACCATTCCCTCTCACAGAGAGGAGGCCCATGTCCCAGCAGGGGGAACATTATAGGCTGATTTAGCAACATTCAAGAGCAATCTTATATTTGAGATTGTATTAGGTAAACTTGTTATGGTAATTGGTATCTTATAATAACGTAGGAACGATTGGTTATTGCTTAACATAAATATCGATGATAGATGATCTGATATGAAACTGATATAAATATTAAAGGCAAAGGCTTACTTTTTTATTTAGAAACTTGAATGGTCTCTCCTGGTTGTCAGGGAACAGGTTCCTGAGCCTGTCCTCTCTCTCTGTGGTTATCCCGTGGTGTGATGTAATTGTCAACAGATCCACGCGCCTCCCTGAATGTTTGAAACAGAACAGCAATATCACTCCAAAGAGGCTGAAAATCGAGGTGGTGGTACTTGGCTGGAAAATCAATGACGAGTTTTGTTTTTATTTTTAGTTGGATTGATAAGTGTACATTTTAGGAGGTTCTCTAACTCTTTGAAATAAAAGACAAATGAAAGAAAATTTTACCTACTGTGAGTCGAAAGTCACGAAGACGTAATAAAATCGCGGCGGGATTTTTTGCGCACCGGATTTTTCACTCTCTGTGTTGGACCGAACATTGATAATCCAATTGAGTTCGCGAGTGAGTCTCAGCGCGTGAAAAAAACAGTGTTCGATTTTCAGCTTTCGGAGCTAACGCACTGCGCGTTGAAGTTCCTGTACGCACATAAAATCCCTACGCGATTTTATTACGTCCGTCTGAAGGAGGACTAAGCCCACAACGAAAATTAAACAACTGGACGGCATGTGGCTGCTTACCAGAGCTGTTTTCCTTTAGTACCGCTTCTGCATTAGGGCTTGTGGCTTTGTAATAATATAGCTAGCTGCACGGGTCGATCGATAAGATTAATCTACGCTTGCCGCGGTTGTTCAATGGAAAAGTGACCAATTTTACATACCAAGACCCCTCCGTGCCTCGGAATTTAAGCCATTGATCACAGCTGTCATTCGTGGATTTCTGCCAGTCGTTACGGGTCGTCAGAAGCCCGAAAGTCTGACAACCAGTCTTACCAAGGGATATCGTATTATCCAGTAACTGGGTTATGCAGTAGGTAGTCGGTCCATGATTCAATACTAATATACAGCTGCATCCGGTTAGACTGGAAGCCTACTCCAACTGCTACTTGAGAAAAGGCTAGGCAGATTGATTGAATCCCTACCCGATACTTACAGAAGACGACTAACAATTGACTACAAGCATGGCCGTCTTGTAATACAGTGAAGAGAGGTAACAAACAAAACTAAATCTTACCTTCAAGAGAATAAATAAGACATTCCCTATTATAGTAGATATCGTCCAGAGACTGCGGGGGAGGTAGCGGCAGCATCTTCAAGTCTATGGAATTGAGAGCGATCTGCAGCTCAGCGAACGAGAACGGGTAGGTGAACGCGAAGAATGTGGTCGCTTTTAGGTTCTCTGGCGTTCGGTACTTGAAGCTCAGTGTGAAGGTATTGTCGTCCGTCTAGAACAAAGTTGCGGTATACTTATACGGGTCGGATATACTTCGTTGAAGTAGATCCAACAGATACCAACAGTTCATTTATTAAATTAAATTATCTAGATGACCGAGCGTTGCTCGGTTTTTTTTTTGTTCGACGTTTTCTATAAATGAAACCTAGCTAGATCGATTTATCGCCCCCGAAATCCCCTGCATACTAAATTTCAAGAAAATCGTTGGAGCCGTTTCCGAGATTCAGATATTTGAATAGGATATTTTCCAATTTATTGAAAAGTATTCTAAATTGAAGATTGGGACGAAATATGTAACAGAAAAATAAAAGTAAATTGATTTGTATCCATTTTCTCAATTAAATACTATTTAAATTGATTTTTTTTTTTTAAACGTTGCCCCAAACTAGGAATTTCTCCTGTATTGTGGGTGCGTTTACAAACATTTAAAACTCACATACACAAACAGCCAGACCCGGAACAACTAATTGTAGGTCATACAAATACTTGTTCCGTGCGGGAATCGAACCCGTGACACGTAGCGAAGCAGTCAATCGCTTAACCACTACGCCAACCGTGCCGTCAATTTACTTATCGTTGTTTTGAATTTACCGCCAAAACGCTAGTTACGATGACTTTTTATCAACTTTGTGTAAACCAAAGTATTAGTAAGTAGACAAGTGTATGTCGAGTTAATAATTAACAAGATTTTTTAATGTATAGAAAGTGGAATTACTGGCGTACGGTGCCTCTGTGCACAAATACTTCTAAAACTGCGCCAAACTAAGTATTTGTACCGGTGCAGTTTACACAAAGCTGGCGTCACGATGTCACGTGATAAAAAGTTATCGTAAGGAGCGTTTTCGCGGTAAATTCAAAACAACGAAAACGAAATTTAATTTTAATCGTTTTTAATTACGAAAATGAATTTAAATACATTTATTTTTATTTTTCTGCTAAATAAATCGTTACAATCTTCAAATTAAAATATTTTGCCTATCTTTAAACAAAAAATGCCTCGTTTAAAGGTATTAGATTTCATCCGAATACATGCATTGGTATCTAACTATTTCATGTAAAAGTAATTCAATGGAATTAAATGAATTTAGATGGTTGTATTGATGTTTTTAATAATTATTATAATAATTCTGTAAGGCCATATTTGTAACGAACACGAATCATATTTTGTTCAAAATATTTGACTTGACATTGACCTGCAAATTGTAATAAACGTAAGAAAATTTAAATTTCGCTGGCTACCCTGGAGCTTTCAAGGGGAATCTAGTCACTGGCTCGAACTCACTGGTGGGCCTGGCTAAAAAGCACGCTGTCTCACCAGGCATCGTGTCCGACAGAGGTAGTATCAGTGATGAGCAGTTACACGAGATTTCACACTGCTTTTGTTACTTAAACACGCCCAAAGCTAGGTTAAATTAGCAAGAAAAACTAATCTTTGTTGGCTCCTAACTTTTTAATGGCTTTTTATTATTTTTGTATTCTGTCTGTGTTCAGACAATATAAATAATGAGACAAAATCAGAACATGTATAATTTTTGATGTAGATTGTCGAACAGTGGAGTAATATCCCGAATTTTGTATGGAAAAAACGTGGACAAGATCATCATTCACCTTAAGCGACAGTCATGTATTAGTTTCGCTAGCTGTTTTGCTTTTAGCGGTATGACCACCCATTGTAACGTTTATTTGTATTTCTTTTGGTTTACAATAATGAGCATTGCCATTGTCTAACCACACAGGTTGGCGGGAAAATCGGTACCCCCTGCGTTGAAGTATTTCGTCCGTTATTTTTTTTTATACTGTAAGTATCGTACTTTTCTATGAAACGCAGATAATTTACTAGATAACCGATGAAAAATGCCTATGCTAGGTATTTTAAAATTATGTGCTGCATTCCTGATGTCCCTGACACCCTGTATATTTTTGGATGGCGAATTTTCATATTCAACTTGATATCAAGTAAATATCAAGACTGCCGTCACGTGTGGTACCGGACGTAAAAGAATAGCAGCATCCCATTTCTTCCCGTGGGTGTCGTAGAAGGCCACTAAGGGACTTACTAGAGAATGGGCAGCAGCGTTGTCTATGCATATTACCACGATACTGCGATCGCCAACCCGCCTGCCAAACGTGGCGATTATGGCAAAACCCCCCTTTTGGGGAGGCCTATGTTCAGCAGTGGACGTCTTTCGGCTGAAATGATGATGATGATGATGAAATATCAAGAAGAACACACTAGTTTCCGATCAGAAAGAATCTGACGAGTGTGAATGAGCTTCATCAGTAAGCATGCTGAAATGCTAAACGTTCATATGCGTAGTTGTGTGGATGATAGAGGGATCACCTAGTGCGTGTCAGTTTTATCGGTATCAAGAAACGTTGACATAAGATTTTAGGGTTTCAGCTTAAGTTTTCTGCGCATTAAGGGGCTTCATTTCTGCTGCTATGTCGAGGCAGTATTTTACATCAACCTTGCTGACTGAATCATTTACCCATCAAAATTAGCTATTCACACATCTTTCAAATCAAATGATATTGGGATAATACATAATTATAACAAAAGTTACTTAACTTCCTATAATAACTGGTGTATTTGCACACTAACTACTATCTTTCAGAATAGAAAGTATTTGTTTTTACCTACCGAGTGTACAGGACGATCCCTGATCCTCTCCCACTGAGGCTTGCCGGGCAGCGTCCGCGTCACCGGCGCCATGCCTTGGTTGTACATCTTGCCTTGCTTGTTCAAGTTTATGAGATTCAACCGCACCTGTTTACAGAATTTGAAACTTAAGACCATACAAATAGGTGCTAAAATGGGAGATGAACATCAGTATTTAACTTTGAATATTGCTAGTTTTCAACATGTAAATATAGTAGCATATTGTTAAGATACTAGCCTTTAGATATGTAAAATCAAGGTTTATTGTTTAAAGAATGTGAAGTACTGTAATAACTATGATTCCATTGGCCTCTATGAGGACAATAAAATAAATCTTTTGTTTACTTCATTCATTGAAACATCACAATGAAGAAACATTTTCTGTATTTTCTTATAAATATAAATGATCACAACAGAAAATCAGCAGAACCAAAACTGAATATAACTGAACATAATACATATGTTCTGAGATTTCGGCTTGATGGCGTGTTTCTCCTAGTCTGCTCCGACTTTCGGTATCGCGATTCACTCGTGCAAAGCGATGGTAAGGTTGATCGGACGGTTAAGCAAAGAATTAACACTGGATGGATGAAATGGCGATAGTTCACGGGAACAATCTGCGGCTCCAACATCCCCTTAAACTTAAAGGGAAGATATACAAAACTGGTTAGAACTGCTGTCTTGTATGGGTCAGAATGTTGAGCCACAAAAGGTATGAATGAAAGGCAATTGTATGCAGCTGAGATCAGAATGTTAAGAGGGATGTGTAGTGTTACACGAATGGATAGAATAAGAAATGAGTACATAAGAGGAAGTCTGAAGGTGGCACCAATAACTGAAAAGTTGTGTGGAAATTGGTTAACTTTCCTCGCGATATTTTCCATTCCTCCATTGGAGGAATGGAAAATATCGCGAGGAAAGTTTTGAGTATGAATGTCGATGGCGATCAGAGTAGGGGGAGACCAGAGAAATAATGGATGGACTGTCTGAATGATGACATGGTTAGAAAGGGTGTGACTACAGATATGACGACTAATAGAGAAGTGTGGAAAAATGAATAGGAATAAGGGTAGGAGAATGATGATGAATGAGGATATGTCATTAAAACATTTATCTTTCAAAGTTGAGTAATAATTATGGCCTTCATAAAATAATTACAGAGTATTTTTTAATACTTTTGGTTTTTATGTTTAATACATAGTCTTTATAGAACAACTGAATGAATTAACAAATAGATTGAATGTTTAACACATTTTTTTTTCTTTTCAATAAATTATAAGAAAAATACTATCTTCGTTTTTTTACAGCAAAATTAATTTGAAGAGCATTATAATTGAAAAACTCACTTACCAGTACGCCAGATTCACTGGCCTGCACCCCGAAATAGAACCAGGTGCGGTTCCCATTCTCAAACTCTGTGCCAGCACAGTCAGGCCGAGTCCACAGGTTGAATTCATAGTCCGGAGTTTCTGATATATTTGTCTTCAGGTTCATAGACGGAGCTGAGATCGAAGATATCTTGTTAATAATTTAAGTGTTTGTTATTTATACTTGTGACAGAATCTACAAAGTTGCTGAAGAGAGTGGGTAATTAAATTTTGTGGGGTCAATCAGTACATTATTAATAAAAACGATCCTATGCCCTTCTACAAGTAATGGTCCAGCAATGTGCCAAATGTCATGCAAATCCGTTCATCAGTTTTAGCATGAGAGTGTAACAAATAAACTCTTGCATTTAAAATAATTACGATTATTAGAATAGTCTACTCTGCTAATGAGAATTAGTTCAAGATTCGAAAAAAGCTGTCCCATTGATATGTGAATTAAAAAACCTGTGTACTCACTTGGCTAAGAAGTTAGTGCTACAGTTTGGTTTTATTTTATGAATAAGTGAAAGGTGTTGAGCCATCTGTTAAGTATATTTTTTTTAAAATTATAATACTATTTGTGTTGTATTTATTTATAGTTATGTTGATTTATGAATGGAAGTATTTTGTAAATTACAAAAGACTGGCTTTGGGTTACTTAAGGAAAACTAATTAGCAAGTTTACTGGAAAATTCCATTTGTATAAATTAACTTTCTTTGCTGTGCTGTCAGTACATCATATCTGTGTCAAGTCAATATTGAATGAATCGGTGCACTAGGGCAATTGTAAATGTATTGAAATGTCCTCAAATCTATTTCGAGCACTCAACAATAACAAAAAGTCCGTCAAAAGGGCACCAAATTGGCAACTACTCCCTAAATTATTGCAGGTCTTTGTACTTTGCGTTTTTGCGTTGATTATTCAAATATGTGCTTACCTATTAGCTCCGTAGGTACCCGTTCTACATGTCCGAGATTTCCGGAGTCAAAATTGTGTATAAAATAAAATCCACCGCACTCAATAATATTGTTGTGATCCATAACTAAAATATTACCGCGGACTACATTATACAAAAAATCATAGTAGCCAAACTTGTTAGCCGCTGGGTACACATTACTTTATCAATTTGTCCACTGAAATATAGATCCAATCTTCATGTTTGATTATTTCAAAATGACACTAAAAAAGCGGAGGCTGCTCTGTTTTTCTAAACAAAATTATGTAATTTTGTTGACATCGATTGACGGATAACAGCTGATTTGTTTTATTGGTGATCTTTTTAATTTTTGAAGTGTTTAAAACCAGTTGGTACTATCAATTTTTAGTTTATAAATATGCAATTTTTTATGGTAAGTTTTAACTATTTCCTCGATTGCTATAATTGCTATCACTTGATATTTGGAAAGACACATGCCATAATGAAATTTGATTCAAGATGGCCGACTTTTCAACTAGCTGGCGCTGCTTGACTCGACTTGCGTACAAAGAAAACAAAAAATGCCAGTTTGAAAAAATATTTTTGCAAATAAACTTCTTTTTTGTACCTATTTGATTAGTTATATCTACAGGGTACCGAGACTGCGTTACATACGTGAAAGTAAAGTAATGTGACGTTTTCAGCTTTAAATACTTTCCCTTGCCGATCTTATTTTCCCAGTTCCAAACCAAACCAATAACGGCTATGAGCTTTTGTACACATTAGCACTAAGCTCGATTCTCTGCAACTCTAATTAAGAATTAATTAACCATTTCTGTTTCGCGATAACAGTTTCGTTGATAAAGAAAAAAATGAATGAATATGGCAACACCTAAAATTTTCTTTGTCATCCTTGGGCGTTTCCGTCCGGATTTTCTAAGTCAAAGTATATCTTCACGCTTTCAGCATCCGCAACGGTGTAAGGCGTGTAAGCAGGGTCATATTTAGTTTTAGGTAGCTTACCTCTGTAACAACTATCGTGCTATAGGTACTTACCTAAAATTTTTGCTAAGCATCTTCCGCCCATGGTGCGAAAGGATAAACCTACATAGTATTCGTTATTCTGCGTAGGTTTACGTTATAATACGTAGGAACGTGCATCCATCACAAGGTTATTGTCAAAATAACTAATCCTTACGAGATACCTGGCGAAGGGGCGCTAAGTTTTGAATTGAGCTTTATTCCAGGAAAAATATAGGTTTGATTTGATTTGATTTGATTTTTTTATTTTCTCACCACAATATATAGGTACATTATAGAGGCATCAATACAAAATACGTAACAGCTATAATTATACTGTGGGAGACTGGAGCCTAAACTAGACGTGAGGTCTGTATTTCAGGACACCAGGTCTCCTCCCTTTGGTAGTGCTTACATTTTAATGTTATGTATACAATGATAAGAGCGGTAAGAATTTACAATAAAAAAAAAAAAAATGGCTTGATATTAGAAATAAAAACGAAAATAATTTTAGTTATTGGTGCTTGGTGTTAGTATATTCAGTATATATATATATAATATATATATATGTATTTGCGTGTTTGTGTATTTGTGAGTAAGGTGTACGTGTGGGTGTATGTGTTGGGGGGGGGGGGGAGGGAATAGAATATAAATGTTAAATTGGCTATTTTGGGACAGCAAATAGTTTTTCCGTGTCTTCATAATTTAACTCCCGGAGCCAACTGCTTAGTTTAACTTTGCATTTGGCTTTGGGGAGGTTATAAATTGGGTGTATCCTGTTTATTTTATTATAGAGAAAGCAACCAAGGTAGCAAAAGAATCGATGTGAGGATGCTGTAGATAGCCGGTTATGGCGGACTATGGGGTCGAATCGTCTACTTCTGTGGGAGAGTGAGTGGTTGAAAGTAGTGAGGCCATGTTGTTTTATAACCGTTTGCAATATGAACAGCTGACGAACAGTTAACACCTTTGCTTCCCTATATAACACAACCGTTGGATATCGGAAAGGTCGGAACAGAGAAACTTTCAGAATGACTCTCTGCGCTCGTTCAAGCTCTAACATACAATTTTTAGCAGCACCACCCCAGGATGTTATGCAGTACGTTAGTAAGGACTGGGCGAGAGCCAAGTAAACCGATTTCCTTAGCTTTTCGTCTGCCACGTGCCTTAGGGTCTTGAAGACGTATATAAGTTTACGTAGCCTGCTGCCAAGAGTATTGATATGCTTTTTGAAGCTTAGGGTGTTATCTATTATTACGCCTAGGTACTTTGCACTGTCTGTTTTCTGAATGCGGGTAGTGCAGGTGCAATTATTTATATTTTGTTTGGAACAAGTGTGAGCCACTATAGAATACAGCGAGTTTATTTGTGTGGTTGACGCATTATTTTTCAGAAAGAATGGCATGTATACGGTTTTTTCCGCATTTAGAGTAAGAACGTTACTACGCAACCACTCCATCACAACATCGAAACCCGACTGAGCTTGCGTGTATACATCGTGCCATGTACTAGCGCTGAAGAGAAGAGCAGTATCGTCCGCGAAGGTTATAATTTTACCTTTGTGAAGAGTGAGCATACCCAGCTCATTAATATATATAAGGAAGAGTGTCGGGGCGATTACGCTGCCCTGTGGCACGCCGTAGGTAACAGTGCGTTCGTCGCTGATGGTATCCCCTATCTTAACGCACTGGGTACGCTCACTCAGGTAGTCCTCAAAGAGTTTGAGCTGAAAATCCCTGACTCCTATACTTTCCATCTTACGTAAGAGAGTAGGGACAGACACCGTGTCAAAGGCTTTGGCAAGGTCTAAGAAAATGCCTAATACTTTCTGTCCATCATCCAAGTTTGTGATGACATAATTGGTTAGATCATGAACTGCATCGGCCGTGGATTTGCCCGCCCTGAAACCATATTGTGAGGGTGAAAGGATGTTATACTTCTCCAAGTAATCCACGAGCCTATTGTTCATTATCCGCTCCAGTATTTTGGACAAAGTAGGAAGTACTGCTATAGGTCTATAGTTATTGACACGGCGTCTGTCCCCAGCCTTAAAGATTGGGTGTATTATGGCTTTTTTAAAAGATTTGGGAAATTGCCCAGATGAAAGTGCAAGGTTGCATATATACGTGAGGGGTGGTACAACAATGTCAATGTGTTTTTTTAGAAGATCGCTTGATATTCTGTCCCACCCCGCGGCAGTGCCGCTACGTAGGGACATTATCAGTTTGGCAACTTCTTTATCATCAGTGGGTAAAAGAACCATAGATTGTGCGACCTCTTGGTTGATGGCATTATGTGCGTTATTAGTTGACACATTGGTTATCTTTTCCGCGATATTTTTGCCTATTTCTGCAAAGAATTTATTGGCTATGTTAACCGACTCCCGAGGAGTAGCGTACAAATTTAATAATTCTGATGCGTTGTCCTTTTTTTTAATTCTACTTGTAATTGTGTTTATTGCTTCCCAGAGTTTTTTGGTGTTATTACCAGCATCACTTATTTCTTTCCTCTCATACTCTTTTTTGATCTTTTTCAAAAGCTTGTTACAGTAGTTTCTGTATCTAATAAAGGATATTTTTAAAGTTTCATTATCAGGTGCCTGTTTAATTTTTTTGTGTAGATTATCTCTATGTCGGACACATCGTAGAAGGCCCGGAGTGAGCCATGGTTTTATGATTTTTTTCCGGTTTGGTATTTTGACGGTTTTGGAACTTGTCTCAATTGCCTGTGTAATAAGATTGATCATACGCTCTGCTGCCTCGTGAGGATTTTGCGTACCATACACTTGATCAAAGTTAAGTTGCTTTAGCTCTGCGTCAAGCTGATCATGGTTAATACGGGTGGCTGTTTGTTTTATGACAGGTTTAGGGATTTTCTTCACTAAGAAAAACAGTACGGTTTCGTGATCGGTTAGTGCAGAGTGAGCCACATAAGTGAAGGCTGGCAGAGTGGATTTTAAAAAAAACATGGTCAAGGCAAGCTTGGAGACGCGTTGGCAGTGAATGGGCAGGCAGAAGCCCATGCATAAGGTAGGTAAATCCAGAGGTTTTTTTAATAAAGGAAGGTTTTTTTTAAATTTTTTTATTGAAGGTAGGTTTTAAGTTCGTTTTAATATTCTAATGTCAATGACTTGGTTCTTCTAAGGTCATCTGAGAAGTGAGTACGTACCTACCCATAATTATTTCGTGGGTAGGGTAGGCGGATGTACATCTAGATATATAGGTGTGTGCTCCGTTAGGAGTATATGTGTTCTGTGGGTGTGTGCGTAGTCGCAGCGGCAAAATGGCGAATTTCTTCATTTCAGTTTAGGAGATATTTAGTGTATGTCATCGTGTAATTGTACATGGTAAATACAAATTTGTGCATTCAACCATTGAGGAGCTATTCAACAAAAACTATTTCCGCTGAAACTACGTCATCCTAGCGGAACTTTTTTCTTCCTATGGACGTACAAGAAAAAAAAAACATTCAATAATTAGTGTGTGACGAGAGATAAATGTGAATGTTAAATGAAATTTGTGTGTCATTAAATTTCGGAGATAATCAAGTTTCCGCTGCACGTTGCTTTGATTTTTGTAAAAAGTGTGTAAAAACGGAATTTGGAAAAAATATAACCTTCAGAAGCATTGATTTAAATATTATGTCAATGTTCAGAAGATATACACGTTAAAGTAAAATAAGGTTACTAGGTCCAAGTACGTAAAATAGGAACTCTAGAGCCTAACTTATAACGTTTATTTGTATCTTGGAAGGGTCTACAATGTATTGCCAAGTTTCATTTATGTGCTCTTTGTAATTAATGAGCGATGGCATAATTTACTACGACTGGACCACTTTATTGTATGACATTCGATTGTAAGAATTTGTAATGGAAAAGAAGAATAAAACATATTCCGATATTTCGTTTATTAATGCAACTATACACATGTAAAATTTCAGCTCATTACACTAAATTATTCAAGAGATATAATAAAAATAGCAGAACAACCATAATACATGGATAAACCCACCAAGTTTGAGTGGCTACGAAAAGGCGGCCGTGCAGTACAGTAAGTAAAGCTAACGCTCTAAAATTTCCAGTAAAGTATCGTTATTGTGTTTATTTGTTTAAATTTTCACCAAATAGCCAAACGTCAGCGCAGCGGAAACTTGGTTATCTCCGCAGTTTAATGACACACAATTTCATTTAAACACACTAATTATTGAATGTATTTTTTCTTGTACGTCCATAGGAAGAAAAAAGTGCCGCTAGGATGACGTAGTTCCAGCGGAAACAGTTTTTGTTGAACAGCTCCCCAATAGTTGGATGCACAAATTTGTATTTACCATACACAATTACACGACGTCATACCTTAAATTAAGAAATTCGAAATTTTTCCGCTGCGACTACGCACACTAAATAGATAACTAATTCTGAGACGACAAACCCTATTATATCTTACCTTATTACATATTAAATATCGGAGCCTAAATATCATGTAGGTAGTGTACCTACCTACATGATATTTAGGCTCCGATATTAAGGTGATATGTTTTTTAATAGGGATTCCTCTCTTTTTCTATACTTACACGTTTCTAATTTACGGAAAGGGTCCAGAACATCGCGTAGTGTAATAAGGGTTTTAAGGAGTTGTTTAATAAAAATCAACGTGTTCAAATGATAATATATTTAAAGGGATTTAAAAATAATTGAATAAAATTTCAAATAAAAGGACTCGCTTCTAACTCAAGTTTGTATTTTCAGTTTTTCTTCCTTACATTTATAACAATATTAAATAAGCTTATTTTAAGTATACAATACATTCATATAATAGATTATTTAGGCGTGGCACTTACCTACGGATTATAAAAAAATTACATTCCATATAATTTCGAATAACTTGGCCAATAAATGCCTTCATCACAAAACTTATAACTTGTTATAGTACCAACGTACCAATAGTTACTAAATTATACGTGAACTACCTATTAACTTTTACCTACATCCTTGATTCCTATACATTTGTCTTTTCTGAGCACAATTAATTAATTTAGTGTGAAAACAAACTATCTTATGAGACATGGATGCGACGAACTTTATTTGGCATCTTCCTTTTGGCTCATACACCAAAACAATGATTTATGATTCAACAAAATAGGGAGGTAAGTGTATAATTGTTATTGTAGGTATACAAAATGATTTCAAATGAAAATGATCATGATAATCGTAGAAAACTCTTAGAAACTCATAATTCTTTTCTACGTTTCTTTTGCTTTCTGCGGCCGCAACCACAGTTGCGTTTACATTTACATCCTGATTTGCATACAGGTCAAACGAATGACAAAATTAAAAAAAAAATATCACAATCGGAACTATATCTAGGGCACGTGTTTTGTATGTACTCTTACATAATATACTTACACTAATATTAGATACGTGTAAACGAATGTAATGGACAATTTCCTACAAATATTATTTTATAAGGAACCGTAATCCTACCTACTGAGCCAATACATTTCTTCTACCGCGTACTTATACAAGAGTAAGGTATATTAATTACACCAACAAAATATAAGATAGAACGATACGACTAGAATGCCGACACAATGAGCATTGGGATAATCATTACACTGCCTTATTTACGTGATACTTTAGACTTTACACCGTGAGAAGATAGGTTAAATTAGGTAGGTACATTTTGTCCACGTAAATGTCTCTTGTAATACATATGTTTAAAAAATCGGTGTAATTGATAAAGCACGTAGGTCTGCTATCGGAGTAATTCCTCTTTTGTCTTTGGTCACAAAGACACTTGTATTGTAATAATTTATTGAACAGTCGACTTATCGTTGATCCATTTTGGGTTTTCTTCCCAAATATCGTAGTATCACATAAATCAGGCTATTTTAAACCTAATATGCATAATGTGAAATGAACGAAATGCTCTGCTCAGAAGCAAAAAATAAAATAACATTTAAACACTCCACCATTTATAAACATTTCACATTGACATTCTTAATGCAATCTCTCTTTACACTTATGATATTTGGCGCAATATATTGCTAATAAATACAGATAGACTGTGATATTTATAATCTAGGGTAGGTACAATATCCAACTCATAGTGTCTTATTTGACTGAATATTTTGGAAAACATGGTCCTTTGCAAACTGTACCTACATACACGACCCAGAGTTGACCATCACACCCTATATTTGTGTTTTAACGGGTAATAACAGGTAATTGCATAAGTAAATGAAAATTCTGCACAAACGTAAATGCAACAAGTTTTTGTGTCAATTAAAAATGATAGTGATCAATTTCGAGGTGTCCCATCAAGTGAGCAGTAGCGGAAGACAAATCGTGATCGTTTGAGCAGACGAAAGTTATGAAGCAATAGTATTGTGGTCCTTAAAATAAAACAATTTATATGTACATCGATTTTTATCAGGGTGCGGCCACACTAGGCGTATCGTGGCTGTCCGAGGGCTCACGACTAACAACAATGAGCATAAAACTAGCATTACACACATACGCCCAATTTGGTCGTCGCCAACCTTACGCCAAATACTTATTCCGAATAGCGCATTCCGGCTCACTTTGAACAATATTATTTAAAAAATTGTCTAACCTAAAACGCATCGTTAACCTTTCCCCTCGTCGGGTATCGTTATAGAAACTGTATTGGGTCTCATGTGTTTGTTGTCCGCGCTATGTACACTGTGCTGTGGGACACTGCGGTGGATCTCCTCCGTCGTGGTGAGCTTACACTCCACCACGCGGTAGTTACACGTGGGTGAGCCACAATCGAAGTCTGGACGTATGATCACGGCGTTCGGTATTTCATCGAGACATCTCGGCTCCTCTTTGAATGGGGGACAACTGTAATTAGAAGAAGAATATTAGTTTACGATTTGTAAATGTCCAACTATCTAAATGCAACTTGGTTCTTTGTCGGTCCCAACCAGAGACCTCAACAAAATCTATGGGCTTTTATTCATGGCATAGTCATGGTAATATCGCATCTTCTGACCTGGTAATCGTACATCAATCAACTCATTTTATTGCATTCTATTGCTGGACATAGGCATCTCCCGAGCTGCGCCACAACACTCTGCCCTTTGCCTTCCGTATCCAGTCTGTTCTAGTCACCTTCTTAAGGCATTCGGCCTATCTAGCTGGGGGCGTCCTACAAAGTTGTACATGACTTTCGTCTTGTCCAAATTACTGATGGCGGCTGATTGTACTCCTCGGTCTTCTGTACAATTTGCCGAACAGTATGCATGTGGTCTATGGTACTGGAACCTTATCGAAAACCGGTTTGTTTTGGTGGCTGGAACTCGTTAAGTCAGCTGGCGAGATAACCCTCGTGAACAGCGTATACAAAAACGTGGCTCAGAAGTGAGATGGGTCTATAGTTCTTCAGCAAGGTTTTGTCGTCATTTTTGAAGATGATCAGATATCATATTGATCGTATACGCAAATGGAAGACCAAATATTGGCTGTTATAACATATTTACCTCAGTGGTGGTGGTGTCGGCGAGCGTGATAGAGGGAAGCTGGCGACCTCCCTAGATATCGCGAGGGATTTGATGGAGCCGAAAGTCTGTTCAGGACTGAGAGGAGCTCCAAGCACTGACGCCATGCCTCTGTAATAGCGAACAACATTATTTTATTAGAAGTCTTAAAGAGGGAGAAATGGGTACAAGTAGAAGCACATTAACCAGAAAAGTTTCTGCACATACCCTTTCTGCGTTCAAAATAAGGTAGTTCTTTTAGAACTTGGGGAAAGGCAAGAAGTCCAGATGTTGGGATGTTAACCAATTACCGGCTCGTAGTATTCATATTCACGTTTACACATGATTAAGCAACGTAAAAATGAAGACTTCGCACCGGCAGTTGGTGGCAGCTTGGCAGATTGGGCGATGCTAGAAAAGACGTTCAGTATTCCTTCTTCTTCGTCGTGGAAAGCTTGTGCAATGTGGTTAGTGATAGTGAATGATGATGCTAGTAAAGTTACTTACACAACAGAATCCGAGGGCACCAAGAAAGGTAAGGGAGGAGGACACGGTGCATCAGCACGCGCTGGCGAGGCGGGCTCGGCCGAGCGCGGGCAGCGCGCCAACTCGCCTTCCTCCATCAGCCCCAACCAGCTGCGCATCCAGCGCCACAAGCCCGACGGAGTGCCTGCAACACCCATCACTACTCCTTAGCATACACAAATACATAATCGAAAATCGTTTATTTAGGTAAGGCTCAGAATGGGTAGGTACTTTAAGAACGTCAAAAATTATAAAAGATTGTCCCCAAAATAATTCGTAGTGCTTTATCTCGGAAGAAGTGGCAATGCCAGGAGACTCCAAACTCTTCATTGGAGTAGAGATGAAGCGACCTATAACCCCAGCACGGTGTATCACAAAATATCCCAACATGTTAAATTAATTCAAAAGTGTCTCAAATCTAAAACAAAGTTCAAACATGGTATCACATAATCGAAGTTAGCATAAGTACTTACGAGAATATTTTCTGCTATTCTGGGGGCTAAGTGGATAGAAGTCACCGTGAATGGGACAGTGGAAAGCCAGCCTTCGTTGCCGACGTTGGGCCGCGCGCATTAGCATGCATAACACGATACCTGGAATAGACAATACATTCCTTTTATTTAACTGTTGTATTAGCGAGAATTAAGGCGTCAATACGTAGGGAGGTCAAATGTGGCTTGTTTAATGTACTGCCGTTGGCTGAGGAGAGGTCTTTGTCCAGCTATGTCTTACGGCAGTTATCGATGACATTTGACATTAAATTAAGAGGCCAGGCAGTACTTAAAAACTACCAGGACAGTAAACAACCCTGCTGACTGATGTTGTGCAGCATGTTCTTTTTTATAATGACCTCGTGCCGCCGCGCAGATACGCTAGGAGAAGACTTTTTGGCCTTATTTTTATATTATGTGTACTAAGATTGATCCAATATCATTAGGGTAATCCGCGTGAAATCCTGCTTGAAAGTCAGGTCATGCTCCAACACCCTAATTACAATTACTAATGTATGTAAACATTGACAGAATGTTAGCACATGGCTTTAAAGCATTTACACATGTTAATCATGGCCTTAATTATAATAATGTGTTTGTGAATCAGTAATGAATGCTAATCAACGTCTAAGCTCAAACAGAGCTAAATGCGATCAATATCTGATGTGTGACCCTTTACGTTCATTGTGACCTCGTCTTTGAGAGCACTTTACTCGTGATCGCCACGGCCCTTGGTGAAAAAATAAAGGTTACTGTGTTAAAGACTTAAGGTGAACCTAGTCGCGGGCTCGAACTCACTGGTGGGCCTGGCTGAAAAGCACGCTGTCTCACCGGGCTTCGTGTCCGACAGAGGTACTACGGGTACTACGTGATGAGCAGTTAGACGCTAGTCTACACGCACAAAATTACTGAGTGAGCTGCAGGATCAGTTACAGTAAAACGGGCGCGTAAAAAATTTAGAAAAGCCTTTGGGAAATATCGGGTTTTCGGAAAAAAAAAATTTAAGACAGAAACCAACATAATCAATGACCAATAAAGTTTATAGAACTTTTCGATAATTCAGATTTGTCGGTACCGACTTGGCTTTGGAGATTTTACACTGCTTTTGTTACTTAAACACGCCCAAAACTAGGTTAAATTGGCAAGAAAAACGAATCTTTGTGGGCTCCTAACTTTTTAATGGTTTTTAACTTTAGTATTTTGTTTCCGTACAGACAATATTTATCTATACAGGGTAAGTTTTTATCCAGTGCGCAAATTGTAACCATGAATTCAGCATATCATTCTAGAACCCCTAGCGTAGACATTTTTCACCGATTGTACAAAAAAAATCTGCTGTTTCATAGAAAAGTACAATACCTACGCGGTCAAAATGTATGGAACAGCTGATTTTATTTTGTGTATTCGGCGAATAATTTCTGCGCTAGGGGGTCTAGAATGATAAGCTGAATTCATGCTTACAATTTGCGCACTGGATAAAATTTAAAACTTTTCCTGTATAAATAAAAAGAAAAGTCCTGACTGACTGACTGACTCATCAACGCCCAGCCCAAACCCTTGGACCTAGAAAGCTGAAATTTTGCACAGACGTTCCCTTTATAATGTAGACAAGGAATAAGGAAGGATTTTTCGAAATTGAACTCCTAAGGGAGTTAAATAGGGGATGAAAGCTCCGCGCGGGCGAAGCTACTGGCAAAAGCTAGATAATAATAAGACAAAAAGATACCATGTTTAATTTTTTATGTTTATTGTCAAACAGTGGAGTAATACACTCCCGAAGTTTGTATGGGAAAAATGTGGACCAGATTCACTTTAAGAAAGAAATATTTTTGGTTAAGTTTGGAAAGATGCCCACAGTTTTTGGCTGTAGGCCTGTTCCCTATCACGAAAGTGGGACCTAAATGTAGTTCTCATTAAACCACTGCTGAGCAAGCATTATCAGACTAAACTGTTTCCACTGCTGGGATACAGGCCTCCTCTTGATGAGAGGGAGTGGGCCGAAATCCACCACGCGAGCCCAGTGCAGGTTTTTAAAAGTCGCGTCTTCGAATTTTAGGTTCTAGGACATGCATGTTTCCTCACGATGTTTTCCTTCACCGTTTTGAAAGGAGTGTTGATGAAATAATTTACACAAAGTAATGTGCCTGTCTGGGTACGAACCGACGACGTCCTACAAATCGTAAATCATGGCCGCTACCATCTGGGCCATCAGTCCATCACTGCTCTTCTGTTAATTTGACTATAGGGTTATTCGAAAAACACCAACAACCTCTTAAGAGGTCATTGTACTCCTCATAATGAACAACTTTTACTATGGGACGAAACGCGATTTCAGGTTTGGTACCTGTTCCGTCACCGTAAAAACCAAACGTAATTTATTCTAATAACCGATGTTCAACGCTCCATCAGTTTGCGACAGCAAAACGCAGACCTAATATAGTCTGTGGTGCATACCGTGACTCGTAAAAAGTTGGAGCGAAAGACACTTCCGAAAAGCCCGTGTGTGTGTGAACATCTCTTTTCGCGCTCAACGTTCTCTTGTCCCAATACTGGACAAACCATCGTTTTCTCTCTTCTACGCGCGTGAATCTCATACTCGCGTCCCGGAGTTCCTGTATTCCTGCCCTTGGAACCATCGGAGGTGGAAGGCTCAGCGTGTGTCGTAGCAGTCCAAGGTACGTGTATGCACTGTATTTGCTATTGACATTCTGTGGAGTTTTTGAACATCGTGCTTTAATCGTAATCGTTGTGTTCCCTAGTAGCAAAAGGCCACCCCTGCTATTTCGGCTTTGGTGCGCATGCTACATGTTTTGGTGCCGAAACCCGGGACCTTCCATCTAATCGTATTACGTTTATGGTATTTTCTGGTTAGAGACGTCATATAACTTGGTCTACAGAACAAATCTAGTACAACAAAACGTTTACCGGCTGCATTCCGAGCTATATCTTAACATTTCTTATCGAAATAACCGTTTATACCTACGTAAAATCACAATCGTTCCAAGAGGTACCCCCATCGAACAGGAATTATCTATTGTCACACACTTTCATCGTAATTATTGTAGGATCTAATTAGGCAATCACTTTTCTATCGGTGCTTAATTCCATCGGCTTACGATAATTACTTACCACACGTATTAAATTAACCTATCCGTATACATTTCCATTTCATTCTATACTATTTCAATTACAAAATTCTTATAAAGTTAGTTTTTTCACTTTTTTATATTGTGGGTAACTTAACATTATACGCAACGGTCGAGCATTCGTAATCGGCGTCGATTTCTTGGTAATGGCCGACCGTGTACACCGCTCCACATAAGTTTCGGATCGTATATGTATGGTGCGTCATAGCACATTCACACAAAACTTGTGCGGTTAGCTGTACCTATTCATTCCAGTGAGTCTTTATCTTTGTTGTTTACGTGTTAAAGCATTTTTTTATTTTACGTTTCACATAATGTCGCTGCTTAGCAAACGTTCTACTAGGAAGTTAAAGAAATCTAAATCGAAGTCTATCGATGTTATGGAATATACCGCACAGGATTTGCCATCATTACGTCGAAAGCGTACTATGTCTTACAACCGGCTAGCTAAAGCTTTGGACATTGGCACGTTAGCATTGAGTGACTCATCTAAGCACAACTTGTTTTTATCGTATTATCAAGACATAAAGGACATTGCAAACAATTTCGAACAAGCACATTTAATCATTTTGGATATTTTAGACGACCCGGAAGATGATGATAACGAGATGCAAGAACGTTTTGATGATTTGTACTATCAAGTTGGATCAATTCATCGCAGTTTAACAAAATCCCTTCCATCATCATCTCAATCGCAAAATGTAAATTCGTCTTCTAATATTCGATTACCAAAAATAGTACTTCCTAGTTTCTCAGGTAACATCAAACAATGGCCCGAGTACTATGACACTTTTAACGCTTTAGTACATAATTCTCCTACACTTACGGACACTGAAAAGTTTCACTATTTGGTTTCTTCTCTTAGTGGTGAAGCATTAAATGTAGTGAAAACGTTTCCTAAGACCCAAGACCATTATCACGATGCATATCAAACATTAGTTAATCGCTACAAGTCTAAACGCAACTTATCCTTTACTTGTTGGCGTGAGGTTTTAAACATAGATTTCAAACATAATGATGCGAATAAATTCCAAACTTCACTAGATCTTTTAGAAGAGAATTTATGTATTTTAAAGACACTCGATTTCCCGGTCCAACATTGGGACTTTGTTTTGGTTTACCATATGTTATCTAAACTAGACTCAGATGTCCGCCAAGGTCTTGAAGAGAAATATTCCGATGTAGAAATACCATCGTTTGATCAAATAAAATCATTTTTGCGTGCCAAGTCAGAAGCTCTTATACGTAGTACACACTTTACCGCTACTTCTAAACTTAAATCAAACCAGACAACGCCCGCGGTTGTGTCGCCTCAATCTCGACGCCCCCCTGCTTCTACAGCACTTGTTGCTTCTGGTGATGCTAAACAAATTACACAGCCAAGTAAATGTGCTTATTGTAATGAATCACATTCAATAATGTCTTGTCCCACGTTTCTTCAAAAATCAGTTGACGAACGTATGAACGTAGCTAACGAGAAAAGATGGTGTTATAATTGTTTAAAGTCGTCCCACCAACTTAAAGATTGCAAATCGATATTTACATGCCGTGCATGTAAACGCAAACACCACACGTTACTTCACCGCGAGAAACCTCAGCCGCAGGAACCGAGTCCAACAGTCTCATCTTTGGTCTCAAGGTCTCAGTCAAATACTACTGTGTTGCTGGCTACTGCTATCGTTCAGGTTAGGGATGCTTCAGGCAATATGCAATCTTTTCGTGCATTGTTCGACACCGGGAGTCAGAGCAATTTTATTACCGAATCTGCTGTTAAGCGCTTAGGGCTCACTCCAGCTAAAGCTGATACCAAGGTCAGTGGACTCGGGGAAGCTGTGGCACCTATTGCTGGTGATGTCACTTGTTCAGTCGGCACGAGTACGCGTATTCATTACAAATTAAACATGCACGTGATCAAGAAAATATGTGGCGACCAACCTATCGCTCAGTTAAACACATCGGGGTGGTCACATATCAAATCATTGCCGCTAGCCGATCCAGGATTCGACATTCCTGGACCCATCGACCTACTATTAGCTGCAGATGTCTTCGTTGAATCTGTTCTTAACCAACGCATTAAAGGAGGTCACAATCAACCTACCGCGTTTAATTCAATTTATGGGTGGCTTCTTCTAGGTAAAACGTCTTTGTCATCTACTTCTTTACTTCAACGATCTGCTATACCTAGTAGCGATAACGATCTAAATTCAATAGTTCAACGTTTTTGGGAGATTGATTCGTTACCGAATTCGTCCTCATTGAGTCCAGATGAGTCGCTCTGTGAACAAATCTTTACTCTCACTCACTCACGTGATCAAACAGGGCGTTATATTGTTAGAATTCCTTTCAACAACGATACGGAACCTACTTTTGAAGGCACTCGTGAAGTAGCTTTACGCCGATTTTACGCTATCGAGCGTAGATTATCTCGCGATCCTGACTTACGTAGTCAGTATTCTGAATTTATGTCAGATTATCTCGAATCCGGTCATATGTCACTTGTACCGTCCCAGGCCGTAGGTCAGGGAAAATACTACATTCCCCATCATTGCGTCTTACGTCCTCATTCCGTTAGCACACGTCTACGCGTCGTATTTGACGCATCAGCTAAAGATCTTCATTCGCGTTCCTTGAATGATACACAACTTATCGGTCCAAAATTACAACCAAATATTTTGGAACTACTTTTACGATTCAGGGAACCTAACATCGTTTTTATGGCAGATGCCCGTCAAATGTATCGCCAAATTGTTTTGTCTTCAGACCAACGCGACTATCAACGCATTTTCTGGCGGACCTCGCCTAGCGAGCCCCTACAAGAATACCGCTTAAATACGGTCACGTATGGTTTAGCGTCATCTCCATATCTCGCGTGTCGAACTGTGAGACAGCTCGCAGAAGACGAAGGACACTCTTATCCCCTGGCAAAACAAGTTATTCTAACTCAAGTATATATTGATGACGTGGCTACTGGATTTTCAACATTAGAAACTGCTCAGGAGGCCAAATCGCAAATTATCGCTTTATTCAAACGTGGTCAATTTCATTTACGAAAGTGGGTTAGTAATAATCCTCAACTTCTATCGGATCTTCCTAGTGAAGATTGCTTGGCTGGTGCAGTGTCTTTCGACACCACGGAAACGTCAACCCTGAAAGTGTTAGGTCTTCAGTGGGATCCATCCTCAGATACTTTTAATTTCGCAATAGAATCTTCTGACCGGCCTTGTACGAAACGCTCGATTTTAAGCGAAACAGCTCGGATCTTCGATCCATTAGGTTTTCTTTCACCAATCACCATCCAAGCGAAATGTCTGATACAAAAACTATGGGTTCTTGGCATAGGCTGGGATCAAACTCCACCTGATGATGTCATTCGAACGTGGAACACTTACCGTGACCAACTACCGAAGCTAGCTCAATTCAAAATTCCACGTAGATTGACCTGCACAGATGCTAAGTCATACGAAATCCACGGCTTCTGTGACAGCTCTGAGATCGCATACGGAGCAGTAGTGTATCTGCGAGTAGTCCAGGCTGATCAAGTAAACGTTTCCCTTGTATGCTCTAAAGCTCGCGTGGTTCCATTAAAACGCATCTCACTGCCACGACTTGAATTGTGTGCTGCAGTTCTCCTTTCCGACTTATATAAATTCGTATGTGACATCTATTCTTCTCAAATTAAAATCGATAACGTTTTTCTCTGGTCTGACTCAACCATCGTTCTATCATGGCTACGTTCGCCCTCCTCGCGCTGGGCTACATTTGTCGCTAATCGCGTCAGTCATATCCAGGATCTAACACCCATGGAATGCTGGCATCATGTGTCCTCCGGCGATAATCCCGCAGATATCTGCTCGCGCGGTCAATTTCCGAGTGAAATTCTGGTTAACTCATTATGGTGGGCGGGCCCCTGGTGGCTATCGAATGATAAAACTAAGTGGCCGACCAATTCCACTAGTAGTCTAGCACAGTTGACTAGCGATGATGAGTCACTCGTGCAAGTCGAGGCTCGGAAAATGGTGACCTTAACTACTTGCGCAAATAATGAGTCTCAGACCGAATCAATTATAGAATCTTTAATAAACCGGTTCTCATCTTTACAAAAGATAGTAAACATACTTACGTTTGTTCGTCGCTTCATTACAAATTGCCGTTATCCGGCTTCAGCAAATCGTTGCGAATTCTTAAATAACGTTGAGCGACATAAATCGGTAATGCATTTAGTCAAACACGTACAACAGACAACATTTTCCGAAGTCATCTTAAACTTGAACTCTAAGAAACCTATACCTAAACCTTTTCGTAAACTAAATCCATTTATCGACAGTCGAGGAATACTCAGGGTGGGCGGTAGAATATCACGAGCAGGCTTAGAATACGAGCAAAAGCATCCAGCCTTTTTACCGTCGGACCATCCATTATCGTTCTTAATTATAGATTTTATACATCGTAATTATCTACATCCAGGTATAAATACGACACATTTTTTACTATTACAACAATTTTGGATTCTCTCTGCTAAGCGTGTTGTACGTCA
This sequence comes from Polymixis flavicincta, assembly GCA_949987655.1. Classification (NCBI taxonomy): domain Eukaryota; kingdom Metazoa; phylum Arthropoda; class Insecta; order Lepidoptera; family Noctuidae; genus Polymixis; species Polymixis flavicincta. Next base: position 6,509,849 of record OX465177.1, on the reverse strand, counting down.
ATGCCTCTCTAAATGCATTCAGTGCTACCGTACTAATCCGCAACCGCTTCAACCGTTCATGAGCGATCTGCCCGCGTATCGCGTAAATGAAGTCAAACCGTTCTCCATCGTGGGCGTCGATTACGGTGGCCCGTTTCGTATAAAGCTGGGTCCACACCGTGGCGCCAAGATAGACAAGGCATACCTATGCTTGTTTGTCTGTCTTGCTACCAAAGCAGTGCACCTTGAAGTGGTTTCCACTTTAAGTTTAGACGGTTTTATCGCAGCATTACGACGTTTTGTGGCGCGACGAGGCCGCTGTAATGAAATACACGCGGATTGTGGGACTAATTTTGTGGGTGCTAGCAATCAATTAGCGACTCTAATGGAACATGCATCTAGTGCAGAGAAAATAACTTTTAAATTCAACCCTCCTTCGGCTCCACACTTCGGCGGAGTGTGGGAAATTCAAATTAAGGCGGCTAAATCTCATCTGTTCCGTATCATTGGTGATCAAGTCCTTACTTTTGAAGAACTCGCAACTCTTTTCACTCAAATCGAAGCCGTTATGAATTCTCGACCGTTGTACCCTATTAGCTCAGATCCTAACGATCTAACAGCTTTGACCCCAGGTCATTTCCTCACATTAGAACCTTTAACTGCTGTCCCCGACGAAGATCTATCACAAGTCAATACTAATCGGCTTCACCGGTGGCAGCTGTTACAATCGTTTCATCAGAACTTTTGGTCCAGATGGAAAACCGAATATCTGAACTCTTTAACGCAACGTGCCAAATGGACCAAAGATTCCAAACCACTACAAGTAGGTTCGATGGTGATAATCAAGGACGACAATCGTGCGCCATTACATTGGCCTCTTGCTCGTGTGGTAGATCTCCTACCTGGACCTGATGGGGTAGTTCGGATCGCAGTCGTTAAAACCGCAACTAATCATATAATACAACGACCGTTGGTTAAGCTATGTCCATTGCCCATAGCTTAAATCGTTTAACTCAATTCTCAACGTAATTTTAACTTCTCGTTCAATTTTAGTTTAAGTTAATTTATCGTTATTATTAGTCTATGTTGTCATGTTATCGCTCTTTAACCAGAAAATGCCATAGCCATTTTGGTGGGCGGGATGTTCCGTCACCGTAAAAACCAAACGTAATTTATTCTAATAACCGATGTTCAACGCTCCATCAGTTTGCGACAGCAAAACGCAGACCTAATATAGTCTGTGGTGCATACCGTGACTCGTAAAAAGTTGGAGCGAAAGACACTTCCGAAAAGCCCGTGTGTGTGTGAACATCTCTTTTCGCGCTCAACGTTCTCTTGTCCCAATACTGGACAAACCATCGTTTTCTCTCTTCTACGCGCGTGAATCTCATACTCGCGTCCCGGAGTTCCTGTATTCCTGCCCTTGGAACCATCGGAGGTGGAAGGCTCAGCGTGTGTCGTAGCAGTCCAAGGTACGTGTATGCACTGTATTTGCTATTGACATTCTGTGGAGTTTTTGAACATCGTGCTTTAATCGTAATCGTTGTGTTCCCTAGTAGCAAAAGGCCACCCCTGCTATTTCGGCTTTGGTGCGCATGCTACAGTACCATAGTAAAAGTTGTTCATAATGAGGAGTACAACGACCTCTTAAGAGGTTGTTGGTGTTTTTCCAATAACCCTATAGTCAAATTAACAGAAGAGCAGTGATGGACTGATGGCTAACAACCCTGGGTAACGATTTATTTCTAATACCTACTTAATTAAGTAATAGTTCGGGCTATTATTGGAAAATGAAGTAAGTATGACGCAAGCACAGTCCGTAACATTTTCAGTATATTATTCAGTCTATCTGAAACCGTTTGACGTCACGTATGACGTTATAGTGTAACGTCGACGGCTGTAGCGTATAATCAAGACAACTCTATCATCCATGATTGCCATAATAACTAGCTTCCGTTAATTAAGTTATACAAGTCAAGCTGTAAGTGGTTCCTGCGTGAATCTCTAATTTAATTTCACTCTTGTTGGTCATTTTTAGTTAAGCTGTTGCCCGCGACTTCGTCTGCGGAGGATGAAAGCCTACTTATGTTCTTACACAGGTCATGATATATCTGTGTGGCAAATTTTATCAAAATCCTTCCAGCCGTTTTATCGTGAAAGCATAACAAACAAACAAACAAAATCCTTACTTTTGCATTTATAATTATATAATAGGCTTTTGTTATTCGACAGTCGTTTCTCAGTGTTATTCGAGGATACTAGTCATCAGGCGCGGTCCGATCGGGGGGGGGGGGGAGGGCAAAGCCGTAAACGTAAACCTTATAACATATTAATTTTTCGAAAATATAAGAAATGTTCTTATTAATATGTAGTCTTTGTCTGTGACCCCCCAAAGTCTTTGGCTGCGGCCGCGCTTGCTAGTCACTTCAGTAGCTAATAACATTACCCAGCCTTTTCATAACGATGTTGGGGTTGGCCTCCAGTCTACCTGGATGCAGCAGATCAGTATCTAAGCTACCTATTATCAGTAAACAATTGCTTCCTAACATATCAAATCAACATCCACGCAGTGAAATCACGGTTTTGATTAGAGCCACTAAATTCAATCTATGGACACCCTTGACTCAATAATAAACCAGAATATAAACGAATACATACCAGCAATAGTCATTAAAGCACCAGCGACGATGCACACAGGGCCCAGCACTCGAGAGTTGCCTGTGAAAGCGATGCGGGCCGCGTAGTGGTCGGGCTCTTCGTTCTCACCGCAACCGCGATACGATGCCGCTGTAATAAAATAGTTATATTGTTAAATTATGTGCTATTTAACGGGAAAGTTTTAATTAAACACCTTAGCCTGTCGCAAGTAATTCACTGCTTGAAATAGGCCTTACAGAATACTCAGTTCTACGTCATCAGCATGTAGTCTGTTAAAAATGTTCATGTCAGTTAAAGTACCTATATTGGCAACACCGAGTGAAGCTACTTCGAGCGTTGGCAGTGACGTTTTTGAAGTAAGGAACTTCTCGCCATTATTTCTCTGAAGGCGCAAAACGCGTTTGATTTTGTGTTTTTGTTATTTACATATGTATAAATAGCTAATACACGTTTAAACACCTTCCGTATATGAATTGTCAACACTATAGACATCTAAGAGTCCTCTAAAAGGCATTGGGAACATCTAATCAATGTAAAGGTCTTTTGAACATAGCAGTCAAGAGAACGACTGCCAACACGTCATACTTGACACTCTCATCGTTCGTCGTCACGGCGCGAAAACATAATATTCTGCAGATCATGTGGATCGTTTTTGTGACGAACACTGGTTACGCTGATGTGCTTGGACATTATGTAATTTTGAGTGTGAAATGTAACAAAGATGCTCGAGGCTAATATTATGTTAATAATATAGTTCCTAAGAAATAAATAACAGTTGTACGCAGCTATATCCGTGAGGATACCTACTAGGCAGCGCAAAAAATATACGGGAAACGTTAGTGTTTGTGCGCCTACGATTACCATTCTGATACTGTATTGATTTAAAACACGTCATGTGTGCCACGACACGACACGATTCAACGCAATTTTGTAGCGAACATTTCGGAAAAGACCTGAAATACCTACCGAGAAGTTATGTAAATTATGATGTAGGTACTATATAGCTTTGGGAGCGAAAACTGAGGATTCTGGCAGTCCCCGTCTCTACCTTTATTGATTCATTATTTGTATAGATGCTTTTGTATGATACCTACCGAACTGGGATGGGCGTGGGAGCCGGGTCAGAGTACCTACATTATGGACATCTATTTTCGGTTTAACGTTTTCTACTACGTTAGGTACTGTATTTACAGTCTGATGGATTCAAATAAGCGTAGGCGAAGCTGCAATTCCCAATAAAATTTCTTGAAGCATTCAAACAAAAGTTTCTTTTTGGTTTTGAACTTGCGCTTTTATCCGTAACGTGACGGTATTATCATGACAACAAAGGGAAGTAAAATTTATGGAAATATATGAAGACCCTTTTAAATTTCCGTCCGCGATAGCAGATTTACAGGGTCAAATTAAATTAGCTGGCAACACTTCCAGACGTGATCGTATCATATCCAAATACGACGGAATAAAAATTAAAAAGATTTGATTTGTTTTTCGGGTGCACAACGGCCGCTGGTAGTTTTTAACCGACTTCAAAAAGAAGGAGGTTATCAATTCGACATGTTTATATATTTTTTTTTTTGTGTATGTATGTTCGGGCATAACTCCGTCGTATATAGACGGATTTGCAAAATTCTTTTTTTGTTCGAAAGGGGTTTACTTCGAAATGGTCCCATTGAAATTTCATATAGATCTGATGATGCGTTTCGGAGACAGACAACGGAACTCTTCAAAAAATTACAGCAAATCAACCGCGAATGTTGCTATCGCATAAATGTGTATTGTTTTGACCCCAAGGATGATGAAATTTCGAATTGGTGTGGGGTAGATAACTAAAAAGTGAAAAATAACAACTTTTTTCAAAAAAATAACAACCGACTTCCAAAGAACCACTACAAAGCGCAAAATAACTTTAATTTCGGAAGGCGGTGACAAATAATTAAAATACACATCCAAAGTCACCGACTTCCCAAATTAAAGTTATTTTGCGCTTTGTAGTGGTTCTTTGGAAGTCGGTTGTTATTTTTTTGAAAAAAGTTGTTATGTTACTTACAGTATGAGTTGAAGAAATCTATTTCTTCTTGTCTTATCGTGTGTTAGATATCGATACAATCTCGAGTTTGTGAAGTTTACACAAAAAGAAGACGATTTTTAGCTGATGTTTCAATTTTCTATGCTAATTGCGGTCAGTGACCCCAGAAAAACGTATTTTTCATGTCTCTTATATTTAAAAAGAAAAGGGACGCCTTTGCCCTGCAGTGGGACAATACAGGCTGATTTTTTATTTATTTAAGAAAGTATTTATTTATTTTCTCACCACAATAAACATTGCAGACATTATTACACTTACAGTACATCATAAATGGTTAGGTTTACTGTGGGAGACTGGTGCATAAGCTAGGCTTTAAGGGCCTGTGTTTCAGGTTACCAGGTCTCCACCCTCTAGCAGTTTGATACAATTCAAAATTTTATATTTAGGTTTTGGTTTGCGGGGTTTTTCTATCTGATTAAATTTGGGCCTGTATAATATCGTCTCGTTAGAAACTATAAAAGCGCTCATTTAGTCTAGCCATGACCCTGAAGAAACGGAAATCGGAAAATTTATAATATTGGGTTTGGAAGTAATTTTGTTTACGTATCTGTTCACTGTCTACGTAAAGAATATGAAGTAATTTCCTCGTATTTCTAATGGATAGTCGAGGTGCGTTACTTTATTGGATTATTCAAGTTCAGGTTCATAATTAATTACGACATAATAATAAAACGTATTACATATTTATACCTACAGAATACTTCCAGAAACAAGAAAAATTGCTTCCTAAAAATGTATCTTTGATGCGAAGCAGTTAAGATACATTTTTAGGAAACAATTTTCCTAACCAACTTTCCTAACTAGGAAAGTTTCGTTTTAGTCTTCAGCTGAAACGGTCTATGGTTGAAAATATAGTTCTACTTTTGGCAACAGCTACTTTCGGCTATTTCTGAATTGGATGATGGAGAAAGAATAATTTGTCTTATGATGCTTGAAGGCAGGTTTTGCAGTTGCTAATGTATGGTGTAATGATATCTGTGATTTTCAAAATTATGGAATAGAGCTGCCCTTTCTTTAACACCATCAAACCTATTTCTGCCACCAAGCAGTGTTCCTCATAGTTGTGTCCCGGTTTGAACACATCTGCGATGCCTTTCCACGTCTCCGGCAGTGAAAATCTCTTAATAATTTACCCAAGAACATAACTTACCAGTTAACACACATCCGACGAGCATAAATAGGAATCCAAATATAGGCAGTACTATTTGGCAGTTGGCTGCGACGACGACGCCAGCGACCGCCAGCCCACCTTCCACCTTCTCAACGCGGAGACGAGATATGGCTGGCGGACATCGTGGCTTGCCCACCGGGGCCCGCACCAAGGGCTCCCCGGGAGGTGACGTAGTCCTGTCAACAAAGAAAAAAAAACATTAGAGACACGTTCGGTTTTCGAAAATGAGTGCTATTGTGCCCGTCTATTGATGCCATGACAAAACACAAACAAAAAAAAAACAATGTACCGGAACGAGAAGTTTAATGCATAAGTGCTTTTAATTGAATTGCTTTCTATTTTCATAAATCTAGAAACAATAATGTATTTGTTACGAAAATTATTATTTCAATTCAACACTCACATTTAATTCTGAACAGTTTAAGCCCGGCCATAATTAATTATCAATATAAACGAGTTCCTTGTTCTATTTATCTACCGAAAACAAAAGAGACGACCACATTTCGCCGCCAGTAATTATTATTTAGCAAAAGCAAATATTTCGTTGGAGATGTTAAGAGTATCTAATATAATCTTGGCTCAACCTTGAAGGTTCAACGTAGACCAGGGACCATGCTATTTGTGTTACCGATATACCTACCGTCTCGTGATAATTGCCACTTTCATTGCTCATTATAGTTTCGGCTGTTTTGTTTTGACCATCGTTATATTACTTTATGCTTTAGGGATTTCCTGTAAGATCATTTCATGACTGTTAAAATAATTTTCCTACGAAATAAATGTCATGAGCTAGTGATTTTACCGAGCTTGTCGTCACTGTTCGTCAGACGCCCGAAAGTCTGACAATCTTACAAAGGGGTATCGTATTGCCTAACTGGGTTGTGGAGGTCAGATACCTAGCTAGTCGCTCCATGTTAAAATACAAGCTATACATTCAGCTGCATCCGGTTTGACTGACTGGAAGCCGACCCAACATGTTCGGAAAAGGCTAGACAGACGATGAATGTTAGTTTACCGAATAGGTAAAGTTTCCATACGAGAGTGCTTTTCATTGGGGCTTTCAAATAAATATTTACCTACGCTCTGCTGTTAGGTGTAATAGGCAGATTCAAGAGGAATTAAAGTCGAAATTCAAAATCAAAATCGTCAAAAAAAAAAAAAAAAAAAACTAACATTAAAACGCCAGTAAAAAGGTTTTGTTGCATTTTGTAATAACTTAATGAAAAAAATACACAATTTTCCGGAGATTACTCAGTTCAATGCTATTTAATGACATAAAACGTCAAAACAAAAAGAAGTAACGGTATTTTAAAAACGACAAAAAACAGTTAAACCGCTAATCTATCAACGTTCGGATTTTACGAGGCTGAGCGAATCGTAAACCATGGCCAGATGCAATGAAGACGTTAATAAAAAAAACTTGTTAAAACTCATTAAAGTCGAAACAACAGAAAGCAGCAGAGAATTGACCGGGTAATGAGCAACCGCTGAAGCGCTTTGCAGCACAAGTCATATCATCACCTACGCAAAGTGACTTCTAACTGACTAACTGATAAGACTTGAGTATTATTTAGGCTACCTTGCGTCAGAATGCAGGCAGATTTTGGAATGATACGTAAGAATGGAACACGCTGTTGTATCATCATCATCATTTGACTGGTCTTTTCCCAACTATGTTGGGGTCGGCTTCCAGTCTAACCCGATGCAGTTGGATACCAGTATTTTACATGGAGCGAGTTCCTATCTGAACTCCAAAACCCAGTTACTGGGTAGTACGATACCCTTTTGTTGAGATTGGTTGTCAGACTTTCGGGCTTCTGACGACCTGTAACGACTGCCAAAGACCCACAAATGACAGCCGGGACCAACGGCTTAACGTGTTTTCCGAGGCACGGAAGGGTCTTGGTATGTAAAGCTGTTGTTACATAATAATGATTATTTTATTAAATTCTTCGTAGAGTCTTCTACGATATTTTGCATCTATAACGCCTCTATAAATCTTTCTATTGAAATGAGATTCTAATTTATTTAGACGACTATTAAAATTATGTAAACAGAATTACATAGACGAACTGGTTTCATTCAGTTTACCACAGCCTACGTAATCATTTTCACCAATATTAATTTCTCCTTGCCTAAAACCACCTAATCCAAGGATGGTCTCAGATTATTTATGTTGAGAAATGAGCGCAGTTTAGCTCGGGCCTAACCTCGGCGCCCGAAACATTAAGTTTTGAGGTTACCAACATGAAAACATTAATCATTCGGCTTTGCAGATAATTTTCTGCCAGATTTGGGCAAATATTTTGAAATGAATACATATCAGAGATGATTCTCGAGGTCAGCATATAATAGTATACAAGAACTTGGCTGAAATGAAATATGAATAAAACTAATGTTACAACTCTGGTATCTAGATTAAAGCTTGGTATTATGCGTGATATGTTTATATATATTGTTTGATTGATCGTTATGTAATATTCTAGGAATTAAATTATCTTATAAATTCTACCTACGTCCACCAATGCCTAAATACCTATTGTACAATTTAGTTCACTAACAGACAATCACTCCCACACAATCGTAGACTCGTAGGTTTAAAATTAGTAAAGTTAACTTCCAAGAATACTTCAACATTTACCGGACAGTTGGAGTCATAAACACTATTATCATCGGCTAAAGTAATGGTATTTTAAGTACCCTTTCCGTCTTTAAATTATGTATGGAAATAAACGTTTTAGAATTTGCTCTCAAAACTTGTTATAATGTTGTTTGGACATTGTTACGAGATGGATCATCGTATGCGTGGATGTTACCTTGGCTTGTTTGGTTTTGTTCTAATTCGATTGTTTCTCTTCCTATAAATCAATGTGTAATCCAACTACAAGTTTAGTTTATGAAAAAGTAAAAAGTCCACACTTAATTTATTGTTCTAGCCTTGTCTTGGCGAACCAAACTAATCTATGGTGGGAACCATCTATTTTGGTCTACAGAGCCGTTAGTCTACGTGTCGTAAGGTTCATGCAGAAAGCAATTTGGACTTGATGATTTTGAATCCGATGTGAAACTTATTGACGTAATTTACTATATTCTATGTGAGTAACCAACAAGATTTTATCCTCTGTTTGTGTAAACGTATATTCATCCGCTGTCGCTTGAATACAGTGCTGTGATGCAAAAAAACCAGCTCGTAAATACAACTGGACCGAGTTTTATTCAAGTAGACAGCCATAACGCCCCCAAAGCCTTCTCCATTTTCAATATTTCCGTTAGTTATGAAAACATTCGCGCGGACGTAAAAATATAGAGACTGAATTTTTTTGCGCACTCTTTTGATTTCTCTATGATCGGTTGAACACCGAAAGTTGAATATTCAGTAAGCGATAAAATACCGCCAAGATATTTTTACGTCCTTGCCAACGTAGTCTTTGTTGCGATTTTTCCCGTTTCCTATCAACGGTTTTTTATTATGTCTATCGGTAGCTGCTACTTCAGCCAGACACATTTGATCTCCATCAACAAGTGATAAATCATACACTTTTAGCATAAAAAGTGCCCCATTAATTCTGGACACACGTGTCTCACGTCGAGTAATTTAGTGACGTTAGTTTGGCACTGAACTCGTGTCATATAACTCGTATAATACGACTATTGCCCAATATAACGGTCCGTGGGTCACTGTTTAAGAGTTTATTGGCGTTTTCTGAGGAATTGTGTTTACTGAAGTAATTATGTAAAGTGCAAACGATAATTTTGGTTTATTTAGGTATTTTTACATTTCGACAAGCGACATCACTTCACGTCATCAAACGTGTTTGATTCATTGATTTTTGCGTGAATAACCAATAATGGACGCCGAGTTTGAGTAATATATGGAGTTCTAAATTGATAGTTCACATTATGTATTTCATATTTAAGCACTTCGCTTTGATTCTACATTCATTTTACCTAGCGATTTCATAGGCACATAAAATTAATTAAAATTTTGGGAATATTTTTGATAAAATTTTCCAATACGCAAGTAATTTTACTTCTCAAATACTCTGTGTACTATTTCTGTATATTTCAAAACAAAGCGACGACGCTCAATTACCTTTGAAACAACGTGTTTTATATACGATACATATTCACGTGGGTTTATTACAGTTAATTGGAGTTGAAAATGTTGTTAATATTTTTGATGTTTTATCTACAATTCTCTTATTCTTTGTCTAATTGGTGTTAAAAGTAGGAATAATTTTATTCAAGGTTTGGGACAAGACAAGTACCTGTATGTAATCAATACCTAATATGCTCATTTCCATACTAAAATTATCTGAGTAGGTACTCGATTAACATTAAGATTAATTATTACTTTCTAAATGGATGTAGACGCCAATAATTGAATACCATTGAATGCCTGTTTTGCATACAATAGTTCAATAGGCTATATGAAGCGGTCAAGTTATATTTATACACACTTACCTATATGCTACCTACTATGTGTCTAGATTTTAATATTATGGTTTGATGCTATAGGTACACATTTGAATGAAATGATGAAAAAGTTAATTTTGTACGATGGAAAATGAACAGGTGTCCTTATCCAACAGCAGATCTACTACTCAACCAATAAGCGGGGGAAGCTTTTATTTTGACAGTTCAACAACATTCATTGCGTTGTTTATGTTGATGAGCAGACAAATTCGAACATATTATAATTTATTATGAAGCAATGTGCATGATAATGCAATATCCTTCGAAATGATTCAGATTCTGATTGATCGTGTGATTAGGGTTCTTAGAACGACACTGAAACTTCGATTTAGGGTGTGGTCGCCTGAAAGAGAATTGCCAGAAGAAATAATACAAAAACCACAGACACAGTCTACGTCAGCAACGGGGCGCAGAGACATAAATAATTGTCCCCTTTGTACATTCTTTGTCGTCTGTAGCAATTATTAGATTGTAGCCTTGGTACATATAGGTACCTTCTTTCCCTACCAATTTGGAGAACAATACTCGTGTAGGTCGCTAAATTATGTTATACCCACTGAGCGTCACTTCCGTCCCCAGTCAAATTAAAATGCGACTCATATTCTAAAATAAACGAATAAATAAATATTAATACGTTTTGAATGATGTGTCTGGTCCTCTGCCATTGACTGGAACTCGCTATTTTCAGTTCTTGACGCAGTTATCTTGTGAGACGTCCAATTTTTCCACAGCGACCTTTTGACTTTGGGACCCTAATACATAAAGCTGTCCTAATATCTGGGAGCACGTCCCTAACCTTAATATACACACACAATAAATTGTGATTTACTGTTGACACGACTAAAAGGATTTGGGGAGCAAATGGGGATGTTATTTCCCTACTTTGTTGGTATTTGGTGTCTTTGACTTTGTTATTTGGTTTGTGTTCGGTTGTGACCGACGTTGGAATTACTTAGGCGAATAAATTAATTTTGTACTAAAGCATTCGGTTACAGTTTAATCGTAGCATAATCTTCTTTAACGATTTCATTGTCAAGTACCTAGTTAGTTTGTTATTATTCTCGCGTTCTTTGTTTTATTCAATTAAGAAGATAATTTTCTTAATTTGTTACTTTATTGATGAGGTTGGATGATGTATCGACATTTCCTTTATGATGAATGACTATAAAAAATTAACGAAACCGGATATTTTTTTAAACAGATTTTTTTCAAAGCAGCTATTGACAATCAATATCTTTGCCTAACTAAAGTTGTCAAGAGACAAGTTTCCGCTGCAATTTCCAGATTCCAGCGTTCCTTTTACAAATCAATTGGCGGCCATGATGGTAACATGACAAGAGAATAATGGCGGGAACTTAACGGTGGTTCCGGTTCGGCTGCGTCAATTAGCCGTGGTTTCCGATCCACTGGCCGTGGACAAAGTTACTGTTTTCTATTATAATGGATTGTGTACATGTTCGGCGATATTACCTGTAGCTGTAGCTATAGCGGAATTTGAATATTTTCTATTTTTATTACATCGTTTAGCACCGTACCTAAAAGGGATTTGTTAAAGGTTATTTTTACATTCTTTGAAGTTACTTTTAATGATAAATTATTTTAGAACTGAGCAATGTTTTAAGCTTATTAAAATTGGCATAAAAAATCATCTCTTGTCATAAATAGTCCGACATGTGGTATGCGATACGATCGACATATTCCGCCAAAAATAGAAATCCCAATCAACAGTTTCAGAGGCTATTCCTAGATTATTTCGATTAAGATTAAATAAAGATAATTTTAATGGTAAACCAACTGTCTACAACCTCGTGGGGTTACACGCAACGTTCGTTTATTTCAGTTGGTTTATTCTGGTAGACGTAGGGGGCAATTTGCCGTCATTAGCTGTAGCAGTCTGTTCAAAAATAGTCGCCGTCCCCCCCACATAATCAAGCAATGGAGGACGTGACGGACGAACGTATCCTGTAGGTATACGACCTATAAACACCAATGAGAAAGAAGTTGTTTCGTTAAAAAACTTTTTGGCATTTATGCTTGAGGTAGGTAGACGTCCCGATTTGAATCTAGAATATCTACGTCAATCTTTGAAGTGTGTTAGATCGTAGATCGTAATAATAAGAAGGAAATAAAGCGATAGAATGGAGTTTATGAATAGGACCATTTTTATCTGCCTATTGTGATAGTTGACGACCAAGAAATAGATACTCGTACCTAGCGACATAAACACAATACATAATTAAGTTTTTATAAGAGGACATAACAGTCACTATGGTCTTTGACTGCTTTGCGTGCACAATTTCTGAAACTATACATAAGATATTTCAAAAAAATACAATGATTTGTGGTTTTCCAAAATTGGACACAGCGTCATAGCTGTCCTTTTTGCGGAAAATATCCATGTCTAAAGATAATCACTTTGGTAAAAATCGTTGCGAGTGGCGTCGTGACGCACTTGGCTCGTACAAATCTCCTAGAGTTCTAATGAATATTTGACTATAGTTAGTTCATGTTTATTTACACCTACATACGCACACGTACCTAACGATGGGTTTAAAAGTGTCTTCTGTGAAACAATTTTCCTTGAATAAAACTTTACGATCTACATCCGACTTTTTTTATTATGGAAACAAATCTCGTAGTAAAACTCAAACGAGTGATTTGGGATTGCACAAAACCACGTAATAAATTATAGACTTTACCGAAGTTCTAAATATTTGTTTATTAAAAAAAATAAACTAATGAATATTACATCACGAGGATTTCATTGCGTTTACTGAGGGTAACATTTATAAGCTGAAATGGTATCAGCAGGTATGTTTTATTGCTATTTTAAAGGCAGTCTTATTGGAGTGTCTTGTTTCTCTAACAGCCATGTGTTTTGTATTATCTAAACAAATGGCCATGATATTATTTTTTAAGGGCCAATATTTGTGAGTGTTTACTCCCGAATCCTACTGTGCTTGTAATACAGTCTCGTAGCACATTTGGACTTTTATTTCCTCACCGTCTGGTTATAGCGATAAGGTTTCATCAACTACAAGTCCAGTCTTGCGGACGAATCGTACAGAACTGCCTCAAGACTCGGATGATTGGGTGTACTGTTTATTTGATGTTTCCGATCTACTCGACACGCGGGGATTAAATCAAGTTAATAGAGACGCAATTCCGTAGCCAGGCGAGTTGATTGACAAAGGGCTGTCATGTCTAAACGCTGAAACCAAAACTCTAAGTAGAACAAAGGAATTTTCGGAAGGAAATAAGGAAGTTCCTGTTCCACGAAGTCTTAAAGTCGTTTTATATTAAAGCGACACCTCAAGGCTGTTGCTAAGGATAATAGGAAAAACATATAAAATAAAATACATTTTCTGGAACAAAATGAAGAACAACAAAGAGGTCGGCTAGGGCTTAAGTTAGAAGATTACGGTTTAAGGCTAAGTTCGTCTTGCTCCAATCCTGAAGCTTATATAGAAAGAACTGCGGCCTTAAATACACAATGGACTTGGACTCACACGAGACGGCTGGAAGCTAAAATTAGATTAGAAAAGGCATTCCAATTGGTGCGGGAATAGAATAATAATGCAGGAACAATATTATGGTAAGTTGTGTTGTATGTGGAACAATCTGATCCCACGTCAGGGACAGTTCATGGCTTTGATCCCTCAAATCCTTTATTGGGATAACTCGGAACTTCAGAACACTTTGAAGATTCTTTGGTTGTTGCTGAGCATGACTATGCAGATAACATGCTTCTGATTGGTTAAATAGTTTGTCACGTTTTCACTAACTTTGTAAGCACTTGAGCAGTTTCAAGCGATGCCTAGTAGAAGAACACAAACATTATTTCTGTGCAATCTGCTCGCCGTTTCATAGCTAGAAGTAATTATATCAACAAACGATAGCATAGCTGATATTGTGATATTTCTTACGTATTTCCCTTGCATTACGTAAATATAAGATATAGACAGGTTTGTTGTGTATAATGTTTTTGTATCAGACGAGCTAAACTAACGAGCAGATTGCCCCCACTAAAAAGAGTAAAAGAAACTGGGAATGGCGGCACAAACTAAGCTTTTACTAGTTGCACCAGACAGAAAAGAAGGATTAAAGTACGGGAGGCATTTGCCCAGACGGGGAGTGCTCGAGATAATTCGAAGCTCATACAATCTGTGTTAGCAAATTGTAAGAGTTATAGTTAGGTTTTCGTTTAAAACAGGTACCTACTAGTATCAACTTTCTAGTTTTTATATAAAGCTGAACTTAATAACTATTGATGGATGAGATGTTATGATGTTGTAAAAGTTGGCAATAAAACTAAACTGTTACTGGTTTCTAAGAATCTGGAGAAAATGGCTATTAATAACAGATTAATTATCTGTCTCTTAGCAAGTGGTTTTTATCAGTTAAAATGGCGGTCGAGGACTGGGTTTCGAATCCCAAGGTTGGAAAATGAAATAGGTTTTATTCGGGTTCCTAATGCTCTTAAAATTTTGTCCCAAATTCAACGACAGGCTTCATGAAAATTGCATGAGATGATGAGACCTACAAATTCTGTCATCAACTACTTAAATGTAGCCGAAAAAATACAGTCCTGATTATAAAACAGAATAAAACTAATAACAAAAGGAATCTATAAACGGAACAACTTCAAAGTTCAACTAACGGTCTTCCTCCAACCAGCCAGAAGCGATGAGGAAGCGGAGAGGCAATTAAACAATTCACTTGAAACGGAACACACAATAGAATTGTACTACAGAGTACAGATTTCCTTTCTGAGCGGAACTTTCTGCGTTATCTGAATACTAATGAGAGGGAGCACCGCCCACCGATCGATGGATCTAGGTAAAGGCGCGGTTAGACGAACAAAACAAGAACATAATTTTTCTTCTTAATATTTTCGGGGATGAAATTTTTTCTGAGGATAAAGAACTTTTAATAAAGGATGAGCTTTGAAAAAAATCTGCTGTTTTATGCAAAAAATTAACACAAGAGCCAGGGAAAATGTATGAAACAGGTGATGACAGGTCTACACTGTTCTCATTGACACTGTAATTTGATAAAAAGTGGAACCGTTGGTTTCCTTGCTGACTCTTCTGTATAGGAGACAATCAACTGGAACCGTGCACCTAGCTTCTGACGTTTAATACGTGCTCATGTAGGTATATGTGAAATGAAACATTTTGATGTCTTTTTCGTTTATTTAAATTGATCCAAAAGTAAAAAACCGAAAGTCAGCCCAACGATAGTGCAGCTGCAAGCCAAACAATTACCTCCATCGTTGTGAGATTGCTCTGGTGAGAATAGATATAAATGTTCTAAGAACGTGAGCGAGTGTTTAGTCTGAGTGCGTGATTAGTGATTATTCTCCGGATGCGGTTGCTATTCGGCTTCTTCAAAGGTTTCTTCGTTTTTGATATGCGGTAAATATTTAAAGACCGAGAGCATGAACAGGATGGGGCACCCATTTACGTGATGCTGATGTCCATTAGGTTAATGTATTTTTGGTCTGAGTTGGAAATGTGCTTAGTTTCTCTGTTGTAATTCTACTTGTTTCGTCTGCATTTGCCTTTAGATTGAGACTGAACCGTGATGGGCTTTATCATAAAACAGCTGTTAAAATAAATTCAAAAGCGCTTAAACTGTTGCTTTTTCATGAACTTTAAAGCACTAAGTTTTGATAACTCGTTTGGAGGACGTTCAACGGAATTGCAATTTTGTTACTTGGAAATATTATATCGTAATATTATCTGGAGTTTACTAACTATAACTTTTACAGTCCTCTGGAAATGTACCGGAAAGTTTTAATACGTTATTAAAGTTACGCAACGTCCATTACACGTTTTCGTAGGAACACTATTAAATAACGGGTCGCGTGAAAGTCGTATCGTAGATTATGTTCAGTTATCTTCTAATAACACGATTTTATCTTATCCGAGATATTATCTAATAACAATAGACGGATTATTTTGGTAGATTAGCTAACTTTAAACTTGTTTAACCTTAACTATCTTATCTGTTGTTAGGATAGTGCCACTGGCTGGTTTATTATTTTAAGTTTCGAAGGCGGCCATCTTGGTATTTGTTTATGGTAGCAACTGGCAGCCAGACAGACGGCTTGGTACCTGCTGGTGTTAGGGTATGTCGACTAATGGATAAATTATCGAGCTGATACGTCATATTACAGGCAAAACTACAGTTACTAGGCAAGTACTGTAGGTCTATCTATACGATGAATTGAAATTTCATTTAAATGTGTAACTAATTGGCTTTTCATAACTGTGACACCAAACGTCTGAAACTACAGTTTCATTTGCATTAAAATGTAAGACGAATTCTATACATAAGAATTGCCTTTTATACAAAGGGTGTTGTAGCTGTAACGTGTAGGTATGTACATCAGTAGGTTCATGTATGAGTTACATAAAATATAGGTAAGTCTTTCTCTCTATTTAAATTCATTTACAGATACACAGGTGCAGAATTCCTATTAAACTTTTTACGGCTTCAACGAAGCCAGTGATGATATTTTTTCCAATGTCGCCTCATTAAAGTTCCATCAGGTGTGAATTACGTTCCGACAACTCGATATAACATGTAACATCGAGATGATTATAGATTGTGGCAGGTGAATAAATAGTGGCACCACTGCCAACGTGCGGAAGCGACGGAGTGGAAACCAGACTGGGTTCAACGTCCCTGGCGGTCCCATGCGGTGCCTGCGCTTGGTTACTGTGCAAACTTATAAATATAAATTATAATATGCACTTTAAACAGGATATGGAGTAAACAAAAGCTAGATGGTGCCGTCGGGACGGGACGGTGCCTGATGAAACTATTTTGAATATTCAAAAGTAAATATAAATTAGTTAAGCAAAGTTCAAAGACTGCAGATGTTTGCTTTTTAAATAAGCTAAAGGCTTTTTTGATGACATTCACGATTACCAACTAGTTTTATGAATGTAGTTAGTACTGAAAACAGGTTGCTTTCTTTGTATACCTTTTTGCCGGTTTGTATAACTTACTGTACAGTGTACAAGTGTCCTTGCAGATGATTTTTAACCTTGACAGGTCAGGAATGTCGCTGCAAATAGAAAAGACAGACTACAATAACCTATAAAATAATACTACCATCTTATTGACCGGCTACAGGGGAAAGACCACTTCTCATTCGGACCACGCTTACTCGGGATGGATCGGCTATTTCAGACTTTGAACTACATATTTACGTACATCCTGGTTTCATCGTGATGTTTTTCTTCGCCGATGCCAGTAATGTCCAAGAAAAACTCAAAAAGTACATTTGAATTGAAAAAATCTCATACGTACTTACACGGATTTGAACCCAGAACCTATCTTACCCAGAAATGAGAATAGCTACTGACACACATAACGCAGTGTAAAAATATTGTTTAGACCAAACAACACCTAAACATAAAACAATATTCTAATTATTATTTGACGTTGAGGTTAATTTATCGGCGCAATAAAAATGGCGCGTATTTGAATAACAGTTTTTTTTTATGTAAACGGGGTAAATTTATGAGTTCACGCGTATTGTAATGTCGGGCAAAATGAGAGGAATTTTTCATAAATGTTTCAAAATGAAGGGCTTAAAGGACAGTAGATATACCTACAGGTGGATGGAATATTCTTAATTGTGATATCTGTCAATGATTGCGCATCAGTAATTGGTAAAAGGGTCAAAATAAATGTAGAATGGTTTCAGAATCGATCTTAAAAGGGAATAGGTTCTGTTATTATGTTTTGTTTTGCTAAAATTAACTAAGTTTTCCATGGGGAAACGCATTTGGCAATCTACCCTTATCGTCAGTTAAGGGTAGATTGCCAAATGCGTTTCCCAAACGTTAAGGCATACCTGTATACCTTATCTGAAAATGTATTATCTATACAAATTTTATAAAGAGGAAAGATTTGATTGTTTGTTTGCATTGATTAGGCTCCGAAATTACTGAGCTGATTTGCAAAATTATTTCACTGTTGGGAAGCTACACTATCCCCGGGTGACATAGGCTATATTTTATTCCCGGATTCCCACGGGAGCGGGAACTATGCGGGTGAAACCGCAGAGCGCTGCTAGTAGTTTAAATAAATCTTTTAAGAATTAGTTCTGCCCATATATTCTGTAAAAAATAATAATCGCGAATACATAAGTGAAGTGACAGCTGCTGTCAATAGCAACAATTCCTGTCACTGTTCCAATCAGCAGATGAAATTACACCTAAGTTCTCAGGTTGAGATTAGTACAGAATACACCGGCTGTACTCTTTTCTAAAGCTGAATAAAAATCAATAGTTTTTCGAATTCTTAAATCTTCAGACCTACTGAAGAAAATATAAGAATTTGTTATTTTCGAATGTAAACACAATAAACAGTAATGTAATGTAACAATGTTAAATGTGTCTGCAGACCACAACTAGTGACGTCATAGCACATGCCTTACACATTATTTGCCAATAACCGTGTTCTTGATTGACACTGATGTTCCGATTCATGTGATTAAACCATTTTTCCGACCTAGAGATTGGCTGTTAGCCAATTAGCAATCTCATTGTACTGTTAACAAAATCAGAGTACCTATAGCTTGATCAGCCTATAACGTTCACATTCCGGGAACACAGGCCTCCTCTCTGTGACAGGGAGTCGGCCGTAATCCACCATTCTCGGTGCGGGTAGATGTCACATGTCTTCGAATTTTTGGTTGTAGGACGTTTAAGTTTTCCTTCACCGTTTTGAGAGCAGAATCAGAGTATGTATAGTTAGTATAATTAAAGCGAGTCACCTGCCCTATCGTTTGATGAGCTTATGACTGAGTCAGTGTGCGGAGTTCGCACAGCTAAGTTTTGAGCGTTTTGCCATCGATACGTTAAGAACATATCGAGTCGAAGTGCGTACTATCCACCTATACATATAGTTACACATATAACAGTTTAAGGTGAAACAAGTCCACATTTTTTCCATACAAACTTCGGGAGGGTTTTACTCCACTGTTTGACAATGTACATCAAAACTTAAACATGGTATGGTTTTGTCTCATTATTAATATTGTCGGTACGGAAACAGAATTCTAAAATAAAAAGGCATTAAAAAGTTATGAGCCAACAAAGATTCGTTTTTCTTGCTAATTTATCGTAACATTGGACATTTTTAAGTAATAAAAGAAATGTAAAATCTCCAAAACTAAGTCGGTACCGACAAAGGTCAACTATCTAAAATTTCAATAAACTTAATTGGTCATTGATTTATGCAGTGGTTTTTTCAGAAAACCCGATCTTCCGGAGGACTTTTCTTAATTTTTTACGTGCCTGTTTTACTATAACTGATCCTGCAGCTCACTCAATAATCTTGTGCGTGTAGACTAGCATCTAACTGCTCATCACTGATACTACCTCTGTCGGACACGAAGCCTGGTGAGACAGCGTGCTTTTTAGCCAGGCCCACCAGTGAGTTCGAGCCCGCGACTAGTGTACCCTTAATGAAAGCAAGTCATGTTAGAAATTAGCCTTTGTGCAACGATGCGACTAATAAGGTTTTAATTGGAGAGCTAATTTCCAGCCGCGTTTGGAATAGGTATTATCTGAAATTCACACTTGCAAAGTTTGGAGTAACGGGGCTTTTGAAGGATCTCACGAGAATATTGTGTTTGTCATAAAGATAAATATCTTGTGTGTTTTGCTAAGATTAAAGGTCTGGCGTAATATACAAGGATGAGATACATTATTATGCTGTATTTTGGAGCGGAAACAACTTTGAATTTAAGAAATGGGTAATGGTTTATTTTCACAACTACAAGATCAAAGAAAGCTCTATATAATAATATCTATTAATAACATAACTACTTTATTCATATAAAACTGGAAGAACCTTCGCACAATATGTAAAGGTCTTACTAATGTCTTAGGTGTTTTAGGGTTTAGTGTGGTTAGGTGGCTGTTTCTTTTATGAGAACTCTTTTTGATTAACAAAAGAAACAGCCACATTCGCCTGAATCGACGTACCTATATCTTTACATAATAGTCCCTTTTCCTGAACCTTGATTTCGATAGCTATTGTGAAAGAACTA
Organism: Polymixis flavicincta; assembly: GCA_949987655.1. NCBI lineage: Eukaryota > Metazoa > Arthropoda > Insecta > Lepidoptera > Noctuidae > Polymixis > Polymixis flavicincta. The sequence goes on along the minus strand of OX465177.1, from coordinate 6,489,401 downwards.
AATTAACAAAGAAACTTCAATAATAGAATAAAAAGATAAGAAAACGTTAGGGAGGAACCTAAAAAATATAAGAAAAACTGATGCCAATTAACGGAAAAATAGTATGTGTTATCTCTGTAGTACGAGTAAGTCTACGAAAACATTTTTAAGAACGTTGTTCAACATGCTGTATCTGATCATAATCAGATAAAATATCTGCATTATGTTTTTTTCTTAAACGGTTTTATTTAGTTTGTTACTAGCTAACCCTGCTTCGCACGGTTTTTGTGACTTGACAAAACACCGAGATTTTCTATTACTGTAAGTTATTAATCTATGAATAAATCTTCCGGAATAAATTCTATAAATTATGGTTAAAACTGCATCAAAATCCGTTGCGAAGCTAATAAGAATAACGCGGTCACACGCGAGCGCCTTGCATATAATTCTTATGAAAAATTAATATACCTCGCTAATAGCGTCAGTCCTTTTTGTGTAGCCGTGTGTAAGTCACTGTATCCCATAAAACATGCTGGCAATACAAGATTTTGAACATAGAACAAAAATAAAGAAGATGGCGTCCTCATCCGTTCCTTCAGAACAGGTAGGTATCCAACTGAGCTATGACGTTATAGGTACAACAGTTAAAGTTTTTCTCACGTTGTGGGATATGAAATATATTCGAGGGGCCACACAACTCGTTACTATATCTAGTGAGCAGCGAAACGGCAGGACCTTTCTACCTTTATTTCTTTTTTACACGAAAAGTAAACGTTCTAAAAGAAAACTGTTACATTTTTTGAAGAAAATTCTTTGTTAAAACGTTACGTCTTTAAGGCCACTGTGAGAAAAGAATTTGAAGTTAGTACAAGTATACTTACATCATAGTTTGGTAATATAAAGCTTACGAGTCCCAAAATCCATGTGTCTTGGATTACAAGGGTTTCAGCTGATAGATGGTCTCTGGGTTTCGATTGCTCGTAAATTAAACTGCTAGGGGCAAAGGTCATGCTTTGGTTAGCCTTCGGCCAGCTGAGTTGTGGGCATACACATTGCCAATACTTATAGCTTTGTAAAAAAGAAGAAATTGCCTATGAAAACCAGGATGAAAATCAGGTGACGCTATCGTCACCTTCAGGTTCTAAAAAGGTTTTAATGTAATATAATTGATTAATTGAGCTAATGTGGCCATGACGTAGAGGCGTTGATTAAGTACCTACATTAGAAGTAAAGTTTCTTTGATGTAAACCTTTGGATTGCAGCGTGAAACATGTGAACAGGTAGTGAATTACTGTTTAGCATTATTTAGCGTTCACTAGTAATAAATTGGTAAAATACACAATAACTAATTCTCTCTTGCATGTCATGTTATGATGTCAAACTTGAAGTTTTGTTTCACGTGTTAATGTAATTTTTAGCGTATGCAAATCAGTTTCTAGTGTCAGGCAGTTCTGGAGGTGGCTCGTATCTAATAATATTAGTTTAAGTAATCCAAAAATAAACTATAATAAATTGGACTCAATGCAAAACTCACGTATTCAGCATACGTGTTCACGTGTTTAGGGCATAATAATATCTACCGTATTTTGTCCACTAAATAGGTAATTCACGATCCCATTTTCGCCAGTAAATTGTGAAGTAAAATATTATGAGGCACGCCAAAATCGAATGATTCGATTAATTTCAATCACTCGAGATGATCGTATGGAATCGAATGCGAGATTTTATTGGAAAAATCTGATATGACTGGGTGGAGTGTGTGTCGTAAATTTTTTATAGGTTTAGTGGAATATATTGCGTGTGTTTATTTTCTTGCTTTTAGTGTTCCGCACTAAAAGGAATCATTTATGGCACGATTCGATTATCGGGAGGCTGTCGCACGCGATTACCTCGGAATGGGCTTCCTGACGGTTCTGTTTTTTTTCTAGTTTATCTTTGACAACAAAAAATAACGAACTTGGACATCTGTATAAATATAAAGAAAAGTCCTGACTGACTGACTCATCAACGCCCAGCCCAAACCCTTGAACCTAGAAAGCTGAAATTTTGCACAGAGGTTCCCTTTATAATGTGGACAAGGAATAAGAAAGAATTTTTCGAAATTCAACGCCGAAGGGAGAAAGTTCCGCGCGGGCGAAGTCGCTGGCAAAAGCTAGTCTATATTATTTATGAAGATTGCCTCAAGGCAAAACATTATGTAAATATTTTCAGAATAGTTTATTTTCATGTATTTTGTTATCAACATCTCCTGGAAGCAAAGGAATTACTGAGGTTAATAATATACCTAGTATTGTGGCCCAAACCTTGTAATGTAAACGGTAAATCAATCCGGGGCTAATATTTGCTAAGCTTTATAGGCGGTGCTGGTTGGATAGGATTTCAGGTCAATATAATACTGTGGCGCCGACTTTACCTATACTTAACTAGTCAAATAGTCGTGAAAAGAAAAACTTTAGGTGTTTTTTTAGATTCTGAGCTGAGTTACTTGTCGATTTGTCTAATGAATTTGTAAGGGGATTTATTTAGATAGCCCAGAGGGCTGGCATATTTTGAAGTCAAAGAATCAGCATTGCCATTCAACGTGGCAACGCTGCCAGCCTTTTGGGTACGTTTACGTATCGTCAATGGCCAATAAGCTGTCAATTATATAATATAGTTACCTACTGTTAGTAAAAAATGGATACCTTCTATTGTTAATTTGAAGAGGGTGGTTCAATGTCACCTGCTCTATTTATAGGTCAGCTGCATGTTCACGTGCCGACTATTCATAGACACCTACTCATACATCTTTTGTTACTGTCGTGAAGTCTTTGTGTAGGTGACACGATATAACAATATACATACTTGGGCAAGCCTTGGCAACACAAACTGGAAGTATTCTGAAGTTTGTTTACCGATTCAGGCCAATTGGCGAAAAGTTTGCCGTAAAAACAAACAACTTTATATTTGAGAGTTTTTATTGCGTATGAAATTGAAATGGAGCAAAGTTTTGCAGAACACTGAAAAATCTGTTATCTAAAAATGATTCCCATAGTTATAACGTTCGTATTTCTTTAAAAAAATGTTGCCAGCGTGACGCACTTCCGATCACAATCTAAATTATTTTGAGGGAAATCGCTAAACCATTATTTAACATTATTACTACTACATGTTCGAAATATTTGTCAGCTCACCGACGTAAATGACGCAATGAATGTTGTTGAACTGTCAAAATTAAAGCCATTAGAGTGCTAAGTGCGCAATAACCCCCAGGTGATGGAATTTATTATGTAGTATCGGAACCTAACCTACAAAATAAGTCACAAAATTTATCCATGATACCTGAACGTGGCGAAAGCACCATATAACACGATTCCTATCAGCTTCCCTTCGGGGATTCGCATCGGCAACTCTATCGCTATTAAAAAAATGGCAGGTCAGTAGTGGCTACTATTTATTTATTTATTTATCACACACATGTTCCCTTTGCTATTACAGATAATAACATTTAATGCGACAAAGAAACTTAAAATATACTTAACTGTACCTTACATTACCGTAGGCATGGGCTTGCGGACGGCGAGTAATGGGTAGCTCGCTGTCCGGTAAGGACCAAGCCCAAGTCGACGGCGCGTTGTGTTCCACGCGCGCCTCAAAGAGATGTCAGCACAAAAAATGATGGGGCCCGCAAGGGCTGATGCCTGCCAGGGGTGCGGGTTTGTTCGAAAGATACACCACAGCGCTTGGCTTAAGGGCTACTGAAGGAACACGGGTGGGTTTTAGTCAGTAAAAGTCTGACACGCCCTCCTGCTCTACCCAGAGCGGGAGAAGTTATTTGATGATTTCCCACGCAAAAAAAAAAAAAAAAAAAAACTGTACCTTACATGCTATACAGTACGTGGCCCTTGTGAACAAAATTAATACTGTCAAAAAATATAGTTACACTACGGGTAATTAATTCACCATAACATTCAAATAACAAAAACGGTGATTTTTAGCTATGTATTACAACAACAACAAAAAAGTTCTAAATAAACTCGGCGCCAAAACGTCACAATCGGGAAATAAAAATGTATACAACACCGATCCCGTAATGATGTCACTTTAAGTCACATGGCACCGCTTGATATTGACGAGAGTAAACCGCTGTACAACGGGTTATGACAGAGACAGATGTAGAAAAATGCGTGAGCGAGAATGAGATGGAGGAATATTGCACATTTTATTTGGTTTTCAGCTATTCAATTTTATTGAATTTAATTCTTTACATTCCTATATTAATTTTAGAATCAGTAAGTTAAAGCCGACTTCGCTTCGGCTTCTCTCTTATAGAAATTGACACCTCGCCGCTGATACCTGATCATCGTCAATTGTCAACCAAGAGCAAGGGCATGGAATATTCCATAAGTACTTGCGTAGATAATACTTAGTGTACCTACCTACCTACCTACCTACCTACCTACACATTTATCCAGTAATATAAAGTGCTCATCCCGCGCTAATCACACCTTCCGGTTCATTAAACGGTGGTCGAGTCAGATGATTCGCGCTGACGACCATGGTCAATTATTTGTAATGGCAACGTTATTACATACTGCGTTGTAAAGCAAAAAAAAGTTGGACGATGACTTTTTGAATTACGAATATTGAAATCCAGCTGCTGTTTTGATTTACTGTCTCAGTGAGATTGTTTAAAAATAATCTGTATTTAGATCATAAAAACGTGAGTTCAAAAACTAAAACCCGACTATTGAACAATCACACTCTAAAAAGTACGAAACCAGAAAATATTCTCATCTAAAAGCCGTGGTAGCCATCATTTAACGTCCCACAGCCAGCGGACGATCAAAAAGTCAGGGTGATGTAGCCGTGCAGTCTTTAATCGGTCGCATTCTTAATTTATTAAAACGAAACTAATGCACATTTGTAAAAAGTAACAAAATCAAATCATTTTCCTTTGTATTGCAAAGCAGTAGACATTTTTTTTTTAACTCGTTTGTTAAAGAATGAAGGAGTAAAATGGTTTCATCTCAACGATTTGGAGGAGATTTGGTGTTTTTTTTTTTCTTATTATTTGATAGCCATAGAAAAGTTATGCCTAAACCAAATGACGTATCATAATATGTAGATTACTAACTATTTTTTTTAAATGTAATTTCTTTGTAAATGCCGATGAAAAGTGGTTTCATCTGCATGCTGTTTTCAACCATTTTTTGAGAGGGCAGCCTTAAGAAGTTATGGGGGAACAGATGAAATACATACATACAAACATACCTACATAGCCGTCGAAATTATAACCATCGCCCTATTCGGGTAATGAAGCAGCAACTTATCAGCTTATTTTGTTAACTTGGTGCTAGCTTTGAGCGTCAGAAACATTAAAAAGAACATTAACAATCATTTAGTCGTTCACAACATTATGGCGATATTAATTGCATTTCTCAAGATGCATTTTACAATTCGGGATATCACTCAGACTAGTTTACACAAATCTAAGTAGGTATATACACTAAAATTGTATTGCGAACATGTCACCACATTCAAATGAGCCAGCAAATACGTCAATAGTAAATCCTCTTAGCTTGTTAAGCCTGTTCATGTATTGTGGTAGTTCATTATGTGGCTTATTGAAGCCCTGCAGGGTTACGGCCGAGGTCGCAGAGCGCCTTACGCGCGTGACCACATGATTAATGTTGCCAGTTAGAAAATATTGTTTCTGAGGTGGTTGTTAGTAAAGAGCATGTTAGTTGGCGCTTATAATTGGGTACATTACACATGGTCGTGTTTTTCTTAAGGCCAAGCTAATTTAATCCGAGATTTTTAGAATGACTACCCCAACATTTTAATGATCCTTTTGATAGTGAAAGATCCTGTTCAAATCATTTGCGAGATGGACTTTTAAATTTATATTTAATCGGTACAGTCAGTAGCAGTACCTATTGTCCAGTTTCTGAAAAAAATACCCTATGTCATTTGTTATCAGATCGGTTTGTGTAATTTGACTATGTTACAATGGCAACGGGCTGACCACCCGGGCCTCATGTTCCCACCGTCATACTTTTTAAGTCGGTCAGATCTCGGTTGGCAGAAGTGTGCATCACAATATTTGATTTACGATAACAACAGCGAAGATTGATTGTCTAACTAACGAAATGTACAAACAACTCGGGAAGGTACCTACTTATCTCTACTTGTAAATTTTTTAGAGGTATTTTTTTTTTGTTTCGGAGAAAATGATGTCGGCACCGTCTTTCCTGCTGATTTCTATAAACAGCGGAAAAAGACTTGCACTGCGTTATGTTGCGTATAAATATTGTTATCACTATCAGACATTACCCTGAAAAGTAGTCCATTGAACTGCTAGGGCAGATAAGAAAAGTACCTTCCTGTGTAAAATACTCTCCCGTCTTGCTGGGCCTGTACGTAATCATAATTCTCACAGCTCAAATTAACCGACAGTTGGCTCTCTTTAGGGCATTGATTTACTAAGTTAAGGGCTATATTCTATGCCAAGCATACAATACTTAGTTGATTTATAGGTAACTGATTTATGTATTTGTTTCTGACAATTGGTTTAAAAAAAACACTTTTACATGTGAAAGTTAAAGTATGTTTAAATGAGTTCGGTGTTCAAGAAATACCTCAGGAAAGAAAGAAATTTTGTGGTCATAGTCCAGACATAATCTTAATCAGGCTTTAAGAGGTCCATGCAGATTAATAAATAAATAAATAAAATCTTTTTAATTCAGGCATATTTGGCCCATACATATTGTTAGTAGAAAGACTTAAAACTATGTTAGTATTTAAAATAGCAATTTAATTTAAGTATTTGCCACCCTCTGGGGCCCCGGGCACACGCACTTGTGCTTGAACCCAGTGCCCCAGAAGGGGGCTGTCCAGCTTGTGGCTGAGCACGTTCAGGATGGTGTTGGCGCTCCCACGCGTGCGGAACATGAGCGACGCGATTCGGCGCCGCAGCACAGTGTGAAAGCCGTCTGTGTGCGCATGCGCAAACATTGCAGACGCACTACAGCAGCGTGGGAGCCCCACCAGCACCCTGAACGCGTTATTATACTGGATTCGGAGAGCGTTGATGGCCCGCTGCGTGTAGTTGACCCACAGATTGCAGGTGTAGAGAGTTTGGCAAAATGCTTTAAAGAGTGAAATCTTTACCTCTAAACTACACCTTGCAAATCTGCGTGCCAACATGATACAGCGGACCGCCATCGCTCTCCTCTCCCTTTCGATGTCCTCATCGTCTTTTAAATCCTCAGTAACCACATGGCCGAGGTATTTAAACTCTCTCACTCTTCGAAGAGCGACAGCGTTAAGCAGCACAGGTGCCACATCCCCCAGTTTACGACCCCTGGCTTGAAATATCATGAGCTCGCTTTTCTGTACATTGTACAGGAGACCATGTACCCTCGCATATTCCTCACACACGCCTATCAACTTTCTGAGCGCAGCTATTGATGGGCTGAGCAACACCATATCGTCTGCGTAACTGATACTGTTGATACAGTGACCATCGATCGAGCATCCTACTCCGACGTTGCTCAGCCCAACAATCAGCTCGTTCACGTACAAGTTGAAGAGTGAAGGAGATGTTAACCCCCCCTGTCTCACTCCACACTCCAACCTGTACTCGTCAGAAAGTTCGCCGAGCCATTTGACCTGGTTAGTTTGGTGGTCATACCAATATTTAAAAATATTAACTAACTCACCCGGCACCTCTGTATCCTTGAGTTTACGCCAGAGAATATCATACCTAACCAGGTCAAACGCCCTGGAGAGATCAAGAAAGGCTGCATACACAGGTGTGCTCCTATCCGTGTAATACCTGACGAATTAATGTCTGAGATGTTCTTCTGATAAAAAAATCATACAGATAAAATAATTAAATTAGGACCCTTTCCAATACCTTGCATCAGAGAAAGATGCAGCCAAGACGACAAATCACCACAGATGATAAACGACAGTCACACTGACACCAAAATATTAATATAACAGAGTGTCCTAATAAAATTATAAATAATTCTGGCATCTCTCAGGGCCGAAATGTAGGGCAGTCTATTTAAAATGAAAATGTAGGGCAAACCGCGAAAGTGCAGCCGTCGTTGGTCAGTATAAAACTGTTCGCTTTATGTAGAAACAGGTGACGTCAGTGTTATATAAATACATTATGCCAATGTTTGGATGCAGCTAAATGCAAATCTTGGCAAAATCGATAGACTTTGCAGTTGAACTTGCTACACTTGCGCTTCGTTAAACTTTGATAGCTTAAACTTATACGTATTTCAAAGAAGTAGCTAGTAGGTGTAGACTGTGGAGCTGTCTCTTCAAAACGTTTATCTACATACTAGATAATATTATAAAAACTTAGTAAGTTTGTCTGTAGGTGGTCATCTCTGGAAGTACTAGTCGAATTTGAAAGATCTGTATAAATAAAAATAAAAGTCCTGACTGACTCATCAACGCCCAGCCCAAGCCCTTGGACCTAAAGCTAAAATTTTGTACAGAGGTTCCCTTTATAATGTAGATAAGGAATAAAGAAGGATTTTTTGAAATTCTACCCCTAAGAGAGTAAATAGGAGATGGAAAGTTCCGCGCTGGCGAAGCCGCTGGCAAAAGCTAGTTCTTTAATATGATTAAAACAAGTAATTTCAATTGAACCAAGGCGCGAGCAGGAGCTAGTTTTATATACAAATATAAATGTTTAACTAACTAACCACACAGATAAATAGAAAGATACATAAGTGTATTCGTCCGTTCGTATCGCTGTCTTCCGGAAACGCCCAATATAATACTGTCTGAACGTTTTTTCTTTTAATAATGACTATCAAACGAATGGATGCAGTTATTCTTCTTTAATTGATTCAATCTCAGTTAAATTGAGCAAGTTATTTGGCAGATGTCCTGATAACCTAATTAACCTCCATATCCTTTCTTAGTACTCTTAGTAATACTAACGATTTTTATTGATGACTAATCTTTTAACGCAACCGACATTTGTCTTACGCAAAGAGAAGTTAAAAATATTAGTGAAAAACATATTTATGTCACTATAATGATTAACGCGTCCATAAACCTACTTATCATTTCACTAGCTAAGATTTATAATATCTAGACTGCTCCATTAATTCGCACATTCATAACTCTCCCACATAAATCAAACGGTAACTGATCAAAGAAAAGTAACAATTTAAAAAAGAAACGACAAAAATTTGCGGACAGAAAAAATAATCACGAAACATAACCAAAGCTATTTACATGTTACAGAAAAAATAATAAAAACTGTTACATTCATGAAAGAAAGAACATTGAAGCAGTCACAGACAGCAACAATAAATTGTTATTTATTCAAATCGTTACGATTCGTAAATATGTGATATTCTTAAGCTCTTACAGTAAAATTCTTTAGGTAAACAGTCGCCAGTTTTTGAGGTCAAAAAATCAAATAATAAAAAAAATAGCAATTTCATTCGATCATAATTGAAATGATCTTTCGTAAGGATATAAAACTATAGAAGTGGAGTATTATAACTGTGAAATCGCGTCTATAAAATCACGTAAATCAGCGAAATCGGGAAAATTTCGTTTACTGCATCTTAAACTGGTCCCTACTTGTCCCCTAACTGATAGATACGTGATTTGCATGTTTTGTTTTCGTAACTTTCAAGCTAGCCTATACTATCGTTTAGTTTGACAAAAACAAGTCTCATCATCATCATCATATCAGCCTTAAGACGTCCACTGCTGGACATAAGCCTCCCCCAAGACGGGGGATTTGCCATAATCGCCACGCTTGGCAGGCGGGTTGGCAATCGCAGTATGGTGGTAAAATGCATAGAGAACGCTGCTGCCCATTCTCTAGTAAGTCCCTTAGTCGCCTTCTGCGACACCCACGGTAAGAGATGGGAAAACAAGTCTAAGATGGCACAAAAACTTTTTTCAAAAAAATAACATCCGACTTCCAAAAAAACACTACAAAGCGCAAAATAACTTCAATTTCGGAAGTTGGTGACTTTGGATATGTATTTTAATTCTTTGTCACCGCCTTCCGAAATTGAAGTTATTTTGCGCTTTGTAGTGTTTTTTTGGAAGTCGGTTGTTATTTTTTCGAAAAAAGTTTTTATTTTTCACTTTTTAGTTACCTACCCCACACTAATTCGTAAATTCATCATCCTTGGGGTCAAAACAATGCATATTTATGCGATAGCAGCATTCGCGATTGATTTGCTGTAATTTTTTGAAGAGTTCCGTTGTCTGTCTCCGAAACGCATCATCAGATCTATATGAAATTTTAATGGGACCATTACGGAATCAACCCCTTTCGAACAGAAAAAGAATTTTGTAAATCCGCCCATATACGACGGAGTTACACCCGAACATACATAAAAACATACATAATAAACATGTCGAATTGATAACCTCCTTCTTTTTGAAGTCGGTTAAAAATGCACTTTAAATTCATCATGACATTACATTAACTAGAACATGATGTAGACGTGTTTTGAAACTTTGAATCGTTCTCCTGTAAAATTTGTCATTTGTAGCTAGGGTATTATACGTAGGGACCGTCGATATTATTATAAAGAAACCTAGATGTTTCGTCAGGTCGTAAAAACAATGCGGAACAGACGCGGGTCGCTAGTATTCCACAGAAAAACACAAAAAGCCTTCATTAGGTGAATCAGATAATAGTGACGAACACAAGATGATCATTTATCTTCCCGTCTAGAACCTGCTTTATCACGCTTCAGCAGACGATTAATAAATTAAGTAAGAAAGCTCCAAGCTTACGCGTTCTCTAATATCGCTCAGGGTCACGGCTTTCGTGATTACATCTTATTAGAACTTGCCGTAAAAATGACTAGGCAGTCGGTTACTACGAGTTTACGATAGTCGAAGGGAATTAAGAATCCTACGACCGAAGCTCGCAACTAGGATTCGGGCGGAGACAATGTTTCGTCTGAAAATTGCTATCGTTGCGCTAGTGTTAGTACCTGTCGAGGATACATACCTACAGTGAGCAGTACGATCACACACACATTGACAACGGCTTGACGCGATAGCGCTACTAGCTACTGACCATTTATGATGAATTTGGATGTGTTCCGTAATACCAAAAATGATGAATGAAAACTTATTGTATTTTAATATTTTTTTCGACATTTTACAACTTGATAATATGAGCTATGCTTCTGAGTCAACAATATTACGGAAATTGTTGGTTATAATACCAAAAAAACAGTGAGAAATCATGTCATTTACGCTGTAAAAATGTGCGAAATGCAATTCGCTTAAACTTCATTTCAGGAAAGTATTTTGGAAAAAAAAAACCCCTACGAGCCTAGATAAATACTGTCTGAATCCGAATATCATCATAATATGATGGAAATATGCTCAAGTTGCAAATGATTTAGGTATTACGTATGTATGAACAGTTCATTGGACGTAGGCCTCTTAAAATGTTTTCTTTTAAATACGCCATAAAAAGAAAACAGGGCCATGTGGTCCGAGAGCCCACTTAGTTTTACGAGACATCGCCAAACGCAGAGTCGACTCTTCATGTGATCTGCAAGCTTTGCATGACGTTTTCTATTTCTACTCTACCATAGAATACCAATCGCTTGCCTACATTTCTCGGTACAAAACTGTCAACTGTCTACACGGAAACGTCATTTTTGTCTGCTCTTGCGCTTGTTTACGTTTCTCGTGCTAAGCCTGCAGAGGGCTGACCTATTTTTGGGTTTAAAGAATCAGCATAGCCATTCAACGTGGCAATTCTACCTGCCTTTCGCCGTTTTTTTCGTTCCCTGTGATTCTTTACTTTTTATATACTTGTACATATTATTATTTAGAGACTTTGAAATATTATTATAATTGACCAAATTGACAATAATTGACTTCTAAGTAAATACGTCTACGAGTGTGCTACGGTGCTACGCCGCGCCGCGCCGTAGCAACGTGGTATTGTTGCCTTTTCAATCATTAATTTTTTCTTTTTTGTTGTTCTATGGTGATGATGATGATGATGGGACTCCCTTTTCCGCACGTAGACTCCCATTCGGTCCGTTGTGCGTGGGGATGCTGGCTAGCAGAGCCAGCCTAGCTCCGCCCAAAAGCACAGAAGCTTCCTGGGAGCTTCACAGGCTTCGCGGAGCGACCTCACTGTTCCGAGGATTTCTTCGCGTTGAGAAGCCACGGCCTCGCATTCCAGGATGACGTGGGCGGCTGATTCCTCGGCGTCAAGGCAGCCCCTGCAAAGCGGGCTGTCTGTGGCGCCTATGTTAAAAAGGTGTTTGTTAAGGGTGTTATGGCCCGTAATTGTTCCTATTATTATTCTAAGGTTATTTCTGCTCAGGCTGAGAAGTTTTTTGGTTAATCGCGGGTGTACAGTTGGTAAAGCCAATTTTGACTGTCTACAGTCTGTTGCCCGTGACCATCTGTTGTTATGGAGTTCGGTCGACCTTTGGCGAATCCACGCACGAAATTGTGAGAAAGGCAGGGGGAGAAGTGGGTACGGGCCTAGCACTTTCATATCAGAGCCTCTCTTCGCAAGTTCATCTGCGGCATCATTGCCTAAAGATCCACTGTGCCCTTTGATCCACTGGAGTGCAATACGATTGGACGTCGATAAACTCTCCAGGGCAAGATGGCACTCAAAAATTAGTTTGTTGTTAGTTTGTTTGTTTTCTAAAGCTTTGAGCACAGATAGGCTGTCGGATAGGAATTTAATGCCGTAGTTCCGGATGCCTAAGCGCTTTACTGCTGTAGCGGCTTGTGTTAAGGCAACACATTCACACTGAAAGATTGAACTGTGTGTGCCTAGCGGTATGTGAAAGTTGATGTTGAGGTCAAGGGAGTGTGCGCCAGCACCTGAACCGTTTTGTGTTTTTGAGCCATCTGTGTAGATGCGCACTTCATTGGCTCCCGACTGATCCCTTTCTTCCTCTACTGTTTGTATAATATAGTTTTTGTTGAACATAGGTTGGTTTGGTGTTCTATCACACGGGGCAGCGATGAGTGGCTGGTACTCAATCGCCCGGTCCAGGATTTTAGCGTGTGGGCTGGTTAAATTCTTGCCCCATATGCCCAGATGCATTAGCCTGATAGCAGCTAGTGCGGCCTCCTGCTGTATGTACAGGTCCAGGGGAGTTAATTGAAGGGCTATCTCCATGGCTGCTGTTGGGGTGGTTCTCATGCAGCCAGTGGTAGCTGAACAGGCTTTTTTTTTTGTTGTTCTATTGTTGACTCGAAATGAAAGAAGTTTTATTTATTCAAGTGTTTTGCGTGATAAGTGTCAGTAAGGTTAATTGAGTAGTATTTTAGAGTTGCTTTAGCTGTCGTAATGTTTGCAATAAACGTTATGAAAAAGTGTTTTACGCGACTAACACATGAACTACGTTTAAGAGCTGTCACTGTCAAAATAATGACACTGACAGCTCTTGAACGAGGTTTAGATATCATGTCAGTTTCAGGTGTGAAATTCGCACTTAGTATAAGTAAGTCTACAACAAGAAACTATTATTTTAGTTAAATTTTTCGTAACAAAAGTCTGAAAAGATCAAATAGCGAAAAGTGGAGCTGCTTATTTAGTAGATGCAATTACGTAAAATATACATTTTATTAGCACATTGCCTGAAAATGTAAACCAATAAAAGAACAAATAATTATCTTGCGTAAAAATAGGTTGACCGGTGCTTTAACCTGGTTACTGCGATTGTGTATTTTATTCGGGTGTCGAAAAGGCCAAATTTGCTCATCTGCTGAACGAAGTGTAAACATTTATCTTTGGACACACCAAACCAGCATCGAGTTCTCGTAGTAGAAGCACGCGATTTATTTCGTGTTTTGCAGACATAATACGGTAAATTGTGAAGTCGTGGCGTGCTAAAGGAACAGCTTTGAATGGTGGTTCTTCTGAAATTAGCAGTCTTGTGTGAAAGCCATGACCCTCGAGTGTTGAAGGTCGGTGTCGTGGCAGTCGGCGACGTAGCCTTTGCCTTAGTTATACAACTGAACACGGAGGCTTTGTGTCGACCTCTTTAACATACGCTTTAGATGTTCGTTTCATATTTATATTTATATTAAAATAACTTACTATGCAGCCGCATAGTTGTATAAGGTTCCACCTGGTTAAAAATATAAATGTATAGAGTTCAATCTTTGACATCGTTTTAGCTAGCTAGCACGTGACAAATTTTTTCAAGAATTTTCAAGAAAAACAAAGAAAATTCTTAAAACATCCCAATGATTTCAGAAATATGCGGGGAAAACTTAGAGCGAGCTGTTATTTCACCTAATGCTTGGGATTGACACCTTTATCCTGAGCTGAGGCACTTTTGGCATTATTATCATTGTTGCCTGATTTATTTACTGTTTTTTCTGTAATGTCCATCATACGCATTTTCATTTATTTTTTTCTCTTTGACAGCTCACTTCACCTTTGTTTTTACCGTAACATTAAAAAAAAGTGAATTAAATGCATCCATACCCAACACAGCAATGCTATCTGGGCTAAAAGCGAATGGTGTTAATGTTACAGTAAAATAAAATAGGCCGAACATAACGCTCAATGTTTCTGTTTTATTGCTTTTATTAGTAACGTTACTAAGATTGCAGGTTGTATTTGTATCAAGGAGAAATCTTTTACTGTGAGAGCATTGAAATTTTCCATAATAACCTGGAATCCCGCAGCCGGTCTGTTCTGTACAAATCTCATCGTGACAACTTAGGTGATGTGAACTTGAACTGAGCTGTCAATAGTGGCTTTTTAGTTGGTTCGCACGAATTTAGGTACAGACTCGCCCGAAACGGACAAATCGACAGTTTTAAATAATACATAATTTTTTTGGGGATTCGATAAAATTCAAAACGTGTCATTGCCTAATACAATACGCATTAGGCCATGCCACGTTTTGAATTTTATCTGGAGAAGTCGTTCGCTCTAAAAAACAAAAATAACTTCGTGCGTCGCCTACTGAAAATATTATATTATTTAAAAGTGTCGATTCACCCATTTTGGGCGAGTTAATTCGTGCGATTCGAATAATAAGCCCCAATAGTGTCAATCTCAAGCATTCGATGGAATGACAGCACACTTCAGCTAAGTTTCCACGGTGAGAATTGACAGAATAATCGGCTGATTTTAGTTGCTTTATATGTGCAGAAATTGACTATTATAACCCCATATAATGAATAAATCTGAAACGGAAACGGATGTTTATCAGTGAATAAACCTTTATTACTTTGATCATTGATGATTTCTGCGGTTTAATATCTTTGGCGGAAACGAACTGAGGCGTATAAATATTTGGAAGTTCAAACTTCAATTGAAATGTACTCTCTAGGAATTCGTGGTATGCATACGTATTATGGTGGAGGAAGACGTGCTTCTTGTACTTATACTTCATGATTATGTGGGTTTTTAACAGATATCTTTATCTTAAATCAAAGCTTATAATGGCAATGAACTTTTGTCTACCATCTGAAGATAAAGATTGGGACATTTTGGATAATGATAATTTAAGATATCATTCCAACAATATTGTAGCTGAAATTACGGTCCACGATAATAATAAAATAATATTACCAAACAAAGAGAAAGCCGCAATCACCATACCAGAAAAAGATCTCAAAGAAAATGGATATTAAAATCTGAAAGACATTCATTTGCATTTAATTAACATTTTTGTATTTTATGCAAATTGGATCTGTTGTAGTCTGAACTCGCCGCAATGCGATGCTTAACACTGCAAAGGGCAGATTTCGCCGCGGTCGGCTTAAACCGCTAACACGCGATTCTCGTTTAACGTTTTCCCGGCGATTTTCTCACACGCATGCTCTTAATCACCAAATTACGTAAGAAACAAAACACGTCAGATTTAAAATGATCGATGGAAGTGAAAACGTGTTTCAAGATCTTCGTAGAAGTCTCTAGAATAGAGTTTAAGGTTAAGCGTCCTGAAAATAACGTTGTTTTCATTTTGTTGTTTACAACTTTTACCTTCAACACTTGTGTTTTATTTCGATTTGTTTCAATATTTTATAACATCTGTAAACACATTCACTTCGCCGCCATTATTGGTATAGTGATTCATTGACGTTCCGGTTCAGCCTTCGCAGTTAGGAAAAGCTAGTTTCATCGTGCCTGTATTTCCATTTGTGGCTTGCTAACAGATATAATAAATCAAGTTCTAGATAAACAGTTTAGTTCTTTCATATCGTTCAATATATTCTCGGAGCACTGTTGTTTCAGGGCCAATGTGTCTCGTTAACTCTAACCATAGACTTCCGTAGGCAATACGTATGTAAACCTTTGTTAGCTTGTATTGCATATTTCATAATCCTACGTTTTCAAATCGAATAAATATTTAATTTGACAAAGCACATCTAACAAAGCAACGTCTATTTATAGTTGTCATTAATTAAACGAAGCGGTCTATTAAGTTCTGTCTAAATATAGCGTTTATCGGCCGTGGGGGACTCCACCCGAGAATAAGTCACGTTCAATTTGTACGAAACTTTAGCTTTAATAATACATTACAATACAACTAAACTTAGGTAATTTAGGCTATTGCTATTTTTTTACTTCTAATGAAACTAGAAAGAGACGGTTATACATAGGTATTAAACTAAGATTTCGGCTGGGCAATTTTTTTTTATTTGCTAGAATCTAGTAAGTCAAAATATGCAAAAACAACGATTATTTATTCTAGCAAGTCAAAATATACAAAAACACATTTTTTTTTAGAAATGTTAGTTGCTAGGTTTTAAAATTGCATAGCCGATTTTCTTCGACGCCAATACGACGAACTAAAATTCTTCACGCTTAAAATCACGCCAAATTCAAGGCACTCGAGACGCAATTTAGTTTGACAGTTCTAAAGCGTCATTTGCCTTTTTCTTTCGCGGTCAGTCAGACAGAGATAGCAATACTCTTATTTTAGAATAGGTGGTGAACAAAAGAATCGGTATCATAATCGTGTGAAATAGTTTATGGATTCGTATTAGTGAAGGAAAGAGAGGATAAGACAAGATGTTGTACTAGTTTAGTAGCAAAAACAAATCGAGTTGTTTTGATCGTTCAGATTCAGACGCGGGTTATAAGACCCAGCTTATTCCATCAAAACAATTTGTTTCCTTTCCTTAACTCGGCAATGGTTTATCAGCGGTAAAACTCAGACCCGCTTATTACAAAACAAGGTTTTTCTTTAGGTATGGTTTAAACCATCGAGCCTGTTTTTGAAATAAGAACTTGGAACTGATGTAGAATTACAGCTCCTTTTACAAAACTGACGATTTAGTACTGGACTAACTTGTCAGTTTTGTAAAAGGAGCTGTATTTCGATTTCAGTTAGGTACTTATTTTAAAAAACAGGCTCGATGGTTTAAACCATACCTAAAGAAAAACCTTGTTCTGTAATAAGGGGGAGAGAGTTTTTCTTATTACAGAACATTCAGGTAATATTATTATGTACTAATACATATTACCTCAATGTTATTAAAGAACCTAGGTTTTGTCTTTATTTCTCTATAAGACCACCTGCGAGCTGATCAGCACGTCGAATACTTAATCATTCATTCGATTAATGAGTGTGAATTTATGAAAACGGTGAAGGAAAACCAAAAATTCAACGACATGTGACATCTACCAACGCGCACTGGGCCTTGGCAGGTTACGGCCCACTCCCTCTCGAAGAGAGAGACTTGTCTCCTAGCAACAATGGGAATATTATTGGCTGATTATGGGACCCAATTCTGTATGGTTATAATGACTCCCCGCGGAATCTTAGTACGTTCAAACTACGTCAATATCGTGTTTTGTAGAAACCAATGTAACGGTAAGGAATCGAAATTTCAAATTCTGTATATTCCAAGAAAATTCGTCGTTATTTATTAGCAGATGTCGTGTGTGATCTAAGGAATTGACGTGGTTTCGAAGTAAGGAATCGTTAAGTCGTCATAGTAAATCAGGGCTATCTAGGTATATTAATTTGATAAGGTTTTCAGATAATATTTGTGTGCAATATGTCTTGTTAGCCGAGGTTGTGGTTTCAGATCCGGACAAAAACGAATGTAACTTTTTCAATTCATATTGTACGACTTCCAAGTTTATCTTGAACATTACTGATATTGATGGAAACTTGACAAACATTGAGAGGATGACCTGGAACCCGTCTTGAGCAAGCGTGGTGATAATGCTCGTGACTTCTCTGCATGAGAACAGGCCTTTGGCTGTATTATTATTGTAATAGATGTTTATGATATACGATATGATTTTATTCCTGTAATTAGGTTTGTGACCAACACTTTTACACCTCAATCATATTTTTAAATTTAGATGAGGTCGGCGTTTCCTATCTGACTACTCTGAGAAGAAAGGCTGTAACAAATTCAGAGGTCACAGTCTCTTTTAATGACCAGACATAATCTTGGTCAGATCATGAGAAGAACATGTGGATTGGTGTCTAAAATGTTCTTTTGATTAAATAACCTCACAGATTGAGTGGAGCCGACCAATCAGTGAACGCATTTATCAGATACTAGCACGCTCCGCGGTTTCACCCGCGTAGTTCCCGTTCCCGTGGGAATACGGGGATAAAATATAGCTTATGTCACCCGGGAATAGTGTAGCTTCCCAACAGTGAAATAATTTTTCAAATCGGTTCAGTAGTTTCGGAGCCTATTCAATGCAAACAAACAAACAATCAAATCTTTCCTCTTTATTATTAGTATAGATATATAGATATTGGATTGTGATGATAATTAGATAGAAGAAACTTGTTAGTCAGGAGTGATGGCGACAGTGGCGTGTCTGTCAGCAGTTCTTTGCTACCTAATACTGAGTAATCACTATTTCTCAAGCTTATTGTGGGCGAGTGCAAAGTTGCTTCACGCTTTATGTAATGCGCTTTATTACATTTGAACTGTACATTAATACAAGAGTAATGTTTGAAGAATTATTTTTATGTAGAGTTTGATCTACTTAGAGTAGAGTACCATTAAACGTACTCATTGTTTCATGTGATTTTTGATAGATATAACTGATTGATGATGATGATGGCATAGATACCAGCTTCATCATCATCTGCTTAGCCTTTTCCCAACTATGTTGAGGTCGACATCCAGTTAAACCAGATGCAACTGATTACCAGTATTTGCCTATCTCACCTCGACAACCTGAACCTTACTGAGTAATATCATAGATAAGTACACACGGCTACACATCAAGCTGTAGATTTCCAGTATAAGCTGATCTTGCATGTTATAGGATTTCCGTACAGTCCGAGATCAGCGTAAACTGGAAATGTATAGCTTGATGTGTAGCACCCTAATACCAGCCTATTATTGTCCCACTACATGACAAAGGCCCCTTATTATACAGAGTACGCACGAGCATTGATCACCAAGCTTGCTTAAGACTTGGCGATTACAGACTTATATATTATTCAGACTTTTTTTTTTACTGTATAATTGCAAATATTTTGCATTTATATTTATACTCTAAAAGTACGATCATTTTCACTGACTTGTATGATACTAATATACATATGTACACACGGCTACACATCATTCAAGCTATACATTTCCAATATTAGCTGATCTCGCGTTTTATAGGATTTCCGTACAGTGCGAGATCAGCGTTAACGGTAGGTAAATGTTTAGCTTGATTTGTAGCCGTGTGTACCTAACTTCCGCAAATCGAGTCCAATGAACTTAAATAAATAACTCTTAAAAAAGCTAATAACATTAAAACATTTTGAATAATTTATCTTCCAATTCTTTTAAGTGAAGCGAAAACAAAGTATCGTTTCTTTAATAGTATGAAGCTTTTGCCAAAAGAAAAATATAAAACGTGATTGGAGGCGGCAAAAAATAGTTCATTGACCTCAAGCGGTGGATGATAGTCTGACTCTGAAGTCTCATATGCAAGTTTGAATGCCTATTTTATTTAGTATTACCAGTTTTTTCGTCAAATTAATTTATATGTAGGTAGTTTATTGGAAGACTCTTTTTCTATAGTTTTTTTTAGCATAAAACATTTAGTTTTATGCTTACAAGTGACTTTGAAAACTTTTTAAACGAATACTAAATAAGTAAACATATTCATTTTAATCAAAGTTTTTATTACTCACGAGTTTTGTTGTTCAGTACAAAGTTCAATGTTCGAAAGTATTTGATATTAATTAATTAATTTGTAAGTAAAAACCATTTAAAATATGGATTACTTGTTTGATTTCAGATTTTTATTTATTTTGTTTCACATACTACGTTGAACATTGTTATGTAAATAAACAGCATGGGATGAATAAATTAAAAATCTACGAAAATAGATAATGTAAAATTTTGTACCAGTGTTAAATAAAAACGGGTTTTGTGTAACAGTTATTTATTATGAGTAGAGCGGCACGCGTCAACGGCAGGGGCTACTGCAGCCGCCGACATGTCTACGACTACCATCGACAACGCCGCTCTTATATTTGAGCACCTTACTCAAATACACAAGCGGCACGTTGCGATGGCAAGCATAGCAGCTGGCGACGCGTCAACGGCTGTCGTCGACGCGTGTCGACGACTGCAGTTGCCTCTGTCGTTGACGTGTACCGCCCGTGTTTATGAAGACTTAATAGAACTAGGAATGAATTAGGTAGGTACGTATCTAAAATAAAAGTTCGAAAACGTTCTATAGCAACTAGTACCAAATCTACTAGTACCAAAGAACTGTTATTTTAGTGAACCTGTTACGAAATAGGTACTCTGGCGTCAGAGACAGAAGCAGGTGTCCAAACAAATTGAATTTCCATTGGGTCTGTAAGTAATGTAGGGGTATGTCAGCAGGTGTTGTGCAAACATTTTTTATTTACTGCGGGTATCTTCAATTTGTATTGTTTTGTATTTATTGGACGAGCCGCATGCGGCCGTGAGAATACTTTATAACAAGGCACATCTGCAAACACGTTCCAATTATTTTCGCGTGAAATATTTACGGCTTCAGTTGGTTCCGGAGCGATCACAGACAAGTTGGTGAAACCGAAATGAAATATATTTTCGCAAATCAAATAGAGCTGAACTCAACAGCGTTGATTAAAACATTTCTTTAAATTTTTCAATCGTTAGTTAATTGGCCTGCCAGCTCAAATGCTTCATATTTCTCTAAATAAGAAGTAAAATGACCCAGAAATCTCAATCAGTGACTCGGTTTTTGGCTCAGTGCGATTTTTTTACACCTATAACGGTAACTCGGCTGAGGCAGAAGTTTCGTTCATAAACAACATTAACTATGGTATCACTAGCTGGCAAGAGAACTAGGGTTCGGCCGTTCGACCAAACAGATAGTAAATACGGTTTATGCACCATTACGGTTTCACATCGATATGAAAATCGATGATAGATTTGTAAACAGTAATGGACTTTAAATTGAAGCCTACCTGATTTTAACGTCTATGTGTATAGTTTAGTCTTCTGTCAGATGATTCATTGCGAGCAGAGACGTATACCGTTGTCTCGACAGGTAATTTAGCTTACCGACCTTTACTAATTTCTTTGTAAAATATTGTATGATTTTCATGTTACGTTAATTAGCACATGAGGAGAAACTCTTTGTTATGACTTTCGTTTTTTTCTAAGGCTTTGTTTTCTCCGTGTCATGTAGTCATTATTCACCTCCAATTATCGACAAATCGGCCTCAAATTGCGAATTCGACACTCGATAAATTTCGCACTTCCAATCAATAAATTCAGAGTCTGGTCAGTGTCAACAAACGTGAAGGAAATATCCATTATTTTGCTTTTCTAAAAACACATGACATTATTTGTGGCCGTGACCAACGCCCACGGCCTACATTCACCATGATACACTTTCGTTTCGATTTAAAAATTCAAATATTTGCGCGGGAAGGAAGTTGAAATTAACTCATTCGTTCATTATTTTCTCACGCTTGTGGGAAGTTTATTTCAATTAGAGACAGATTTGTCACTGTAGATAGGTTATAGGAACAACTTTTCATTACTCATTTCATAGTGCGTTGATCTTATTAGTCTAAAATTGTGTCTATTACTAAGGTTGGTTCACCGTCCTGCCTGTCCTACTCTAATTGGCGACTACTAGCCCCAGATTCCGTTAGTGCTGTTAGAAACCCAGTTCAATGGATCGTAATTACACTAATAATTCTTAGGGTCATAGAATACACGACGTACATTGTGCGTATGTAGTCTTAGGTAACGGTAAACCGATGAGAAACAACGGTAATATTAGTGAATAGGAAACAAAAAATAATGATAAATGATTTAGGGACGGGGCTGAAATGATGTAGTGTTAAAATAATTGCATGAGGATTAGGCAGTTCAAAAATCAATAAAAAGAAAAGTCCTTACTGACTGACTCATCAACGCCCAGCCCAAGCCCTTGGACCTAGAAACCTGAAATTTTGCACAGAGGTTCCCTTTATAATGTAGACAAGGAATAAGGAAGGATTTTTCGAAATTCAACCCCAAAGGGAGCTAAATAGGGGATGAAAATTCCGCGCGGGCGAAGCCGCTGGCTAAAGATAGTTCAAGATAAAATAATAAGGCTTTCTTTAAAAAAAGAGACTAAACGATCTTAACTAATAAAGTCCCTGTTTAGGTTCATTGTTGGGAATGGCAAATTACCTAAGTGAATAATAATACAGGATTATATAAATAATAATTAGCAGTAGGTATCTATTCTTTGGTTAATAGTAATTTTGTTATTGGTACCTATGTTAACTTAATTACCATGAAGTATACCTACGGACACACGTGATTATCTATTAATACGCACATATGGTAAATAAACAGATCCGTTCTACATAGGCACATCGGTTATTGTTACCATGTTATTCTGTAATCTGTTAGTAGTTTAAAAATACTCTCCTGGACTTTTTAAATCGAGCCCTTAAATTAATGCTGAGTCAAAGCAAAAGTTTTTATGCAGTTTCGAAGTTGACATACTGGCCATTTTGGTGTCATCATTATTCACGATCATTTAAAAAAGTTTTATACTTCTATATGAAAAAGTGCAGGGTGGCCCATTTTAAGAGTCCGGGAGTGTACTTTGTGATATATTTCAGTGAAGAATGAATGAATGAACTACAACGTGATATTTATGAACTGACCTTTGCTATGTGCAATGTGAATATAAATTGTTTGTTAAAATATTTGGTCAACAAACTCTGTGCTCCTAGCGCCTAGTAGGTAGTAGTATTGTTTACTTTTGACGCAAAGGGAGGCTAAAGGTGAAATCCTCTAGCATTGAAATTTAAATAAATATGTATTGTTAAAATCAGAATCTAGTATTTCAGAAGTTTAACCTTTTACAAAAGACTAAGCCCCAAACAAGAAGTAAAAATAAAATGGTATCGATCCCGCAGCGCGAAATTCGCTTACATTTCTTTTATTTTATGCAGCCTTAAAATTGATAAGCTCTTACAACAGACATACCTAACAACCTTCATGAAAATATCGATTTCTTTCATTTTGAAATCCAAACCGGGACCTTCTTGGAATAATAATCGTATTATATACATATTTACGATTTTGCGAATACTTCAGATATGGATCTCCAAAACGGTTTCTTCGATTTAAATGGCAAATCTTTTATGTTTTTTTTTTTGGATGGGAAATTATCAAATAACTTTTCCGCTCTGGGTGGAGCAGGAAGGCGTGTCAGACTTTTACTGACTAAAACCCACCCGTGTTCCATCAGTAGCCTGTATGCCAGGAGCTGCGGTATCTCTTTTGAACAAACCCGCACCTCTGGCAGGCATCGGCCCTTGCGGGCCCCATCGGTTTGTGCTGACATCTCTTTGAGGCGCGCGTAGAAGACAACGCGCCGTCGACCTGGGCTTGGTCCTTACCGGACAGCGAGCTACCCATTACTCGCAATCCGCAAGCTCACGCCTACGGTGGCCGGAAATCAGCCTGGGATTCCCGACGCTCAGGGCGTCTCCTGCGGCGGTTAGGGCCGTGATCGCTGCCGCCGATCGCCTCCACGAGGACACGGCGGTGTTCCGCCCAAGCCGGGCAGACCTCCACCGTGTGCTCCACCGTGTCTTCAGGGCGATCTTCGCAGTGGAAACACCCGGGCGTTTCCTCCCGCCTTATCCGAAACATCTTTTATGGGTTTAAGATTATTTTTATATCCAAGTCTTGGAACTCCAAAGAATAGGTTACACACTTTTAATAGAATATGTTTGAATATGTCCTTGTAAACTTACGATACTAATTCGATAGCGACAAAGCCTAGTACCTATATCTCTATTTATTATGTAGGTATTATTCTGGTAGTAGTGTAGTGATGTTTGTTCGTCCAAATGTTCTGATTTTCTCGTTCATTTCATTCGGTCTATGATCGTTCAACCGATTAATTGAATGTTTATTTTATGTTTCGATATAAAGTGGTGTACTTTTGATATTATTGTTTGGGATACAAGGTCATGTAGATTAGGTCATATACATTAAATCTATCTATAAACATTTTATTTGGAATAAATAGTTTTTTTTTTACAATATATGTATAAAGAATTAAAGAATGAAGTTATGTGTGGTACCTATTTATCAATCAAGATGTTCTTATTTCTCTTGGCTTCAAGAATGTTGTAGGTATTGCTCTTAAGATTAAGTGCATATCGTGTGCTCCACATACCGAAGTTTATTTGTGAAGAATTCTCATCGAAGTGGTGTTTAACATATATAATCAGTTACTGTTCTCAGCGCGCTATGGAGCGTGCTATGCTCGGAGTTTCTCTGAAGGATAAATCAGGAATACAATTGTCCAGAAAAGAACAAAGAGTTACCAACATAGCTTGCAGAGTAAGGAATCTGAAGTGGCTCAGCCATGTGAGTCGATGGACCTATGGCCGGTGGAGCAGACAAGTCCTGGAGTGGAGAACGCGTACCAGGTAGATAGACCGACGGAAAGGACTGGCTGCGTAAGGCGGATTACAGGGTGTTGTGTCGCAGCCTGAGAGAGCATGAATTGGACTGAATTGATTGATTGAACTGCTCTAGTAATAGGATGTTTACATTTTGTAATATATTGCGAAGAAAAAAGCACTTGGCACCCGAATTTAAGAAAAATACAATTTTAAAATTGGAAGTTTTCAGGACATCTTTGCTCTTCATGTTCCCTACTATAATCTTTTATATTTGAAACGTCGTTTTAACAGAAAGCACTCTAAAATATCGACGTTTTGATGCTACCTTTTGGAATAAGTACTTACTTTCTAAAAATAATGAGTTCATTAAACACAAAAATGTCTTCCCTTTACCATTACCCGAGAAAAACCTAATAAATCAGCTGCATTATACCGCCAGTAATTATTGAAATAGCGGTATACTATCAGGAATACTAGCAATATTAAAATTCCCCGGAAAATGGCCTACATGTACTAGTACAGTCGTATATGGCAATATATGTCAAGGGAGCCGGTCACGACACGACCTACTATCGTGACGTTGACCCCTAGTTTGAATTACAAACTTGAGGAGTTATAAATTGCTACCTAGGACTATTTATATCACTAATCGATGGCCAATTGTTTTTTATAATTCAGTAGATCAAGTACGAATTAGTTCAGGGTAAGAATTCCTAGTAGTTGCTTACTACTTAAGTTGACATGGTATGTGGTGATGGAAAGCTGACGGACGCGTCGTGAGGAAAGTTTCAAAAAGTATTTGTATATCAGAAACAGAGACAAAACCTAGTGGGTAAATTAGGTTTGATTTAAAATTACCTACAGTTCGTTCTTATGTTCTGTAGAAAACTTGGATAGTTTGCGCACGGAATTTGAATCCATAATTCATGATATTAACCTTTTTGAGTTAGAATTAAATCCGGCTCGAAGGACCAAAGAAAATGGTGGCGCGTGGGACTAATTTAGTGGACTGTATTTTACGATGCGGAATAAAACGATTGACATAAATGATGAATGGTGATTGATGGCCAGAAATGAGAGTGATAACAGAGATGTCAACTGATAGCTATAAGGAAGAAAAAGATAAGCTCTGCCAACCCCGAGCAAATAAGCATAAAGACAGGCGTATGTTAAATCGATTGAGTACGAATTAGTTCAGGGTTAGAATTTGTACTAGTTGCAAGATCAAACTAGTCAAGTTGACATACTTTAGTAAAATAGGTTGATACGAGAGAAATCAGCGTAATGACAGAGTGGGTTGGCTGTAATAATGGTACGTACTTACGCCTTGGCTTGTCATCATTTCTGATGAGGTTGATTGAAAAATTAGTAACTGTGCTAGGTGAAGCTGTTATTATAACGAGAGAACTCGAACAGTGCATAAACAATGCAACGATGAAATTAGATGTCTGACTTTTATAACTTAAGGCAAAAACAAGAAGTTACCGACAGATAAAAAAAAAATAGTTTAAAAAACTAAAAACACGCTTTAATAACCAAACTAAAAAAGTAGAGAATAATTAAATTCTATTAAAAAGCGTGGGGTGCTTTTTGAGATATTTTTATAATCAATTAATATCAAGCACCCCACGCTTTTCAATAGTTTTTTTTTTTAATTATTGAATTGTCATCGGTCCTCGATAAGTCTACAAAGTTTTAATAAAATCTGACCGTTCGAAGTGGGTCATAATCAAGTCCAAAAAAGGAATCGGTTACAAACAAACATACAGTTGAAGCTAATAAGATATAAAAAAAAAAAGTGTGTTTACAAAATGGCCGGTAGCACAGATTATATAGAGTAAATGCGGATTTCAAATTAGGTTGAACTGAACTGAAGAATTATCAGAACATGTCGTCTAAAATTAATGTAGTGAAGTTTTAGGTAATTTTCGCCTAAAACTTTTGACTATTTCGATATATCTTAAGTGTGATCACCTTTCACAAATGTAGGATAATTTATTCCTAGGTATTAGACATAGTGATTTCCTGATTTTTAGATTGCACACTAGAATTTAGAATCAGCCCCAATGTTAATATAAAAATTGCTATTGAATTCTTAGCTTAAAGACCCCCAAATGATCTTTATATTCCATGGTTCTTGTGTGACTATAGCATATTTATAGGCGATATGAAAATCTGCGTTTGTTTTTAGCACCACAACTCGGTCATTGCACCTTTCTTTGTTTCTTAAAAAAAACATGAAAAAAGGAGTATTCTTTTGTCGTTTCTAAAGAAGGTTTTATTGGTCATTTTGTCAGACTCGAGCCTTATCAAAGTGCCAGCTCGCCTCGGAGATTAAGTTTGGTTAACAATTTGATAAGACTCGAGCCGACCCAGCCCGAACTTTTAGAGTTCCGTCCCCAAAGGTTGCCAACGGAACCCTGTTACTAAGGCTCCGTTGTGTGTCTGTCCATCCATCATAGGGCTGTATCTTTTAACCGTAAAAGGTAGACACTTTAAATTTTCACAGAGTGTGTACTACTATGGCCGCTATAATAATAAAAAAAATAAGACGGGGTCTCAATACAACAAAAGAGTTTTCTTACTAAAGTATAAAAAGTTGTGTTAAATATCGTACAGTTTTACAGAACCCTTCGTGTGCGAGTCTAACACGCTCTTGGCCGCTTTTTAATCTCGTTTTCTGCCCCATAGCAACCATCAAAGGTTTCTATAAAGGTCACGACCTGAAGGAATTAGGGTACTTTCAGTGTTACAAAAGGTCGTTATGGTGGGAAATATTATTTGTACCTAAGATGTTCGTGGTTATTTCCTTGTTGGCAGGGAGAAATAGGGAAAAAATACGGGTTTATCCGCAAAGCCTTTTGAGGGTGGAGTCTTTAACGAGTCACGTTGTTTATTTTACCATCTTTTTTATTTCATTCGTGATATTTTTGTTACTTATGTGCGACAAACAAGATTTTGCTTTGTTTCATGCCCGAAACATCTTTAATTTAACTATACACTATTGGATTAACGATATTGCCTCTGTCTCCTTGCTTTTCCGTATGTTTCCATTTACTATCTGTTAAGGCTAGGTCAGACTCACTACACCTGTAGCATAGGCTACGAAATTTCAGTCAGCCTACGTCATCTCCAAATAAACCCCGCCGTCTATATTCTAAGTGCTAACACCGTTATATATAACTTTAAGTCAATTAAGCTCTCGACGCTGCAGCCTCCAGCTTCGCCATCTATAATACACTTACATAGTGACGGCTCCCGAGCCTCAGTAAACATCGTTAATATTTATAGCGATAGTTATTTGCATTTATATTCCGTTTTTGGTAACAAAGCCTTGTTGACAGCTCTGTGCGGCCTCAACTTTGGCCTTTGTGATGAATTGGTCATATATAACTGGCCTGGGCTTGTAGCACTGTTTGTTATTGAGATGGAGTTGTTATTGAGCTTAGGTGTTTGTAATTGTTGCATCGCTAGTTAGGGGTTATTTGTTGCTTTTTGTAGTTTAGGGAATGAAAATAACGATAGTCTTTGAGTCGAAAGTAACACTTACGGGTACATTTATACTAATGTTATAAAAATGTACGAGTTTATATTAATAAGAGGAGCTTTGGAACTATTAATACGATACCGTAAAAATAGCTATGACTAAAGGGAAAGTACAAAATCTAAATCAAAAGTCATTTATTCAAACTAGGCTGAGAGTCAGCACTTTTTAAGGTCTAAATTACATGAGACAGTCTCCCAAAAACGCCCGCCATTCACCACTTCCTAGTGCTTTAGCTAGGAACAAGAAGTGGCGCAACAAAGTCCCCAGCAGCGCAGCTGTTTGTTAAGTTAGAAGAACTTGATTATATACAATAATAAAAAATAAAATGATCTAATAAAATAAACAATTATGTAATGTATTATGAATGTAACTAATACAACCTGTCAGTAGGTAAGCTAATTCTGGTGAAAGAACACAAACATTGTCGTGACAGTATTGCTGAATGCCATAAGATATAATAATAATTACGTATATTTTATGCTTAAACTGAAGCTAATATCTGCATGATTATAGCCTCTACTAGGGGTACGAATTACAAAAACAAGGATCCAAGAACACTCTTAAACAGCAAAATACCTATGTGATGCTATTAAAATTATCCCAAAAACCTCCTTCAACTTACAACGCTTTAAATTGTCCATTGCGTAACAGTAGAATGTCACAACCATGATGTAGTGAACAATGGACAGTGTTCGTCGACAATTTTAATGAGACTGCTAAGAAAGGGTTCGCTACGACAATGCCCTTCCTGTATCATCTGATGATGACAAATAACAATTACGTTCACTCCAAAGGGAATTTAAAATTACATTCTATAACGGTAATGAATGAAGTTTGTCGTCCATTCAGAGGATCCAATTTGAAATTAGGAACGTTTTGTTTTTAAAATTAAAAATGTTAGTCTACACTGCCAGACAAATTAATACGGTACCTACATTCTTATCAACAAAAAATCTTTTTGTCTGCGAGCGTGGTAATCCAATTTGGGGTCCCTCCATGTTCCTATTTTATTCTTCTTTTGTAGTGTCCTTTATGACGCATAGGTTAACACACGGTTCACGGCCAAGTATCTCATGGATGCCATTCAAATCGGAAAGGAATGTCAATAAGGAATCGGATAACATGGGCCTTTGTTACTGGCCCAATAGGGATTAAAAAGGTTACATTAAAAGTATTAAACCCGATCCCCTTCCATTCCTTGCTATCTAAAATCAGGATCTGCGTGTTACAAAGTTTTAGGATAGGGAATCTTTTCGCGAATAAAGGGTATCTTACAGGATTCGGATAGCGATAACATGAAAAGCTTTTAGCGACATTGAAATGTGACAGAACTTTTTTCTTTTTCTTTTCGATATATTCAAAGACTACGTGCTGCCCCGGACTTCGGTCGCTTTGCATTAATACCTTTTGAATTTCTTTCTTTTTATAAAATAAAAGTAGCCTAAGTTACTCCTTATAATATCAGCTATCTGGCAGTGAAAGTCGCCGGTCAAAATCTGTTCACCCGTTTCGGAGGTTCGCCGGAATACACAATAATAAAAAAATGTTGTTATATTTACAGGGTACAGGTTTCAGTTAAGGTCATCTATGAGTTACAAAATATGCATGCAAGAACATTAGATAGTATACTACAAAATTGTTGAAGTTTTCATTCTATACCTTCATCGCCTGAACATTTTACTACACTATGCTAAGAAAGTTTTAATACAACTTTGACGTAGTTGAAACGAAAGTAAGAGATGTTGGCAAAAGTACAAGTTTAGTACAAACGGACTCACAAATGACCGACGAATTTATTTGTAACAACAGTAGAACAGCTGATAGCTAACGCTTCATTCTTGATAAATGCTGCGGTTTGCAGCGCTCGAGCGCTGTTACGTCAGCTTTCAAACAATGTTTTCACATAAAACTGCTTTTTAACTGGCTTTTAAGCAGTACGGGGACTGTTTTGTATCTACTTTTTAAATACTTTTCAATCTCAAGCTCAATCAGCACTTCCTTGAGGCACAGTCTTTACTTAATGTTCAATAAAAGACGTGTGACTATTGGACTGAAGAGGTCTTCCCAAAAAACACGTCATTTTGCCGACGCGACAGCGACTACATCCAAAAACCACATGTTATGAATGTTAAACAAGCATGACAACTAACAACACACTACCAAACATTTTCAAGGAAAACAATTATAAATAGATTGAACATAAACGAAATAATAGTAGGTATTAATAGTTTACACGCCACTTTACTTTCTCAAGATTTGCATCATATTGAAATATAGCAACTGTGGAATATCGTGCGTTTATTGTTTCAATTCAATTTCATTTGTGAAGGCAACGTGATAGCTGCCTATGTCACGTGACCCAGGTTGTGTAGATCTACCTGTGAGTCGTGACCACTTCACCACAAGTTCTAGATAGATCTGCAGACGGCACATGTTGGAGGCACGTGTTTGTCTAGGGCTCTGTTTACCTTTAGGATTGCGATTTCTTGGCGTGAGATTGAGAAACTTGTGCCCAGCTGTGTATTTACTGTGACACATGTCGATATGCTTGAATGATGGCGTAAAGGGTTCCCCAGGGATCTATTAATGGTTCGGACTTGATTCTACAATAGTTTTAAATTTGTCATGTAAACGATAACGTTTGTGGTCTGGGGGATACCAAGTAAATTTTGGGTTGTTATATAAATTGTCGTATTTATTTTTATAGCCTTGTACTAAAATATTACAATTTGTTTTACTCCAGAGCAAATTTTACAACACAATAAAACTGAGTCAAGCATTTCAAAACGTTACTATCGGGCTTCCGATACAATATTTCCCTCAATTCGACATGAAACTCAAGGGTCGCAATAAACAGGAGTGCATAGAACTGCTCGAGGAGAATATTGGAAGTGCAAAGCAATCAAAGGCTTGAGACGAGTCCATAGATTTCTTATAAAGTTTGAATGGGATCTTCCTAGAATAGGACCTTGCAAACGCTTTTAAATTACGATTGTTATAAAGTTCAATTAAACAAAGCAGGAATTTTGCTAAATATTCTGGTTTAACCATGTGCGTAATGAGTAAGTTAGTGTTTTGGTAATGTGGCAATCTAGAAACTCGCCTGAGAGATTGAGTTGTAGCACGAGAAGATGGACAATGACCTTACTCTACACTGCAATAATTGATTTCTTTCAATTTGTATGTGGTATTTCTGGCATGGTTTGTTTCTCTACGTAACAACAATGATGCAGCATTTTAGATATATTATAAACATTTAGTTTCTGCCAAAAAGGGGAAGGAAGAGCCAAAGAGCTGTCAGTTGTTATATACCTAGTTAGATTTCGTTCTTGAACTTTGAAGACAAATTATAATTGAATTACTTTGAGAAAATCCATATCAGTTAGATTTGTCCGCTTCAACGAAATTAAATCAGAGCCAATTTACATCGAGAGTTGTTTGGATGGATTTTTGACCAGCAGATTTAATCCTGTTCTTCAGAAAAATAGATAAGCAGCAAAATACCTAGATTCATGAATTCACTTCTGTAAGAATACAGTAGTGAATTAATGAAACTGTTTTGCTCCTTATCAATTTTTATATCGTGTAAAGCTTTATCTCGTGAATTTTCTACCAAATTACCCAGTTAATTAAAAACAAACACAAGGTAAGATATGGAAGTCATGTTCGTTAAAGTAAAGAAACATAATCCACAGAGTTACCTCTATTTAACAGGTAAACAATTTACAGTCATTTACTTCTCGTTACGAAGCAACCAACACAAGTGTGATAAATTTGATAACTTTTTTGAAATTATTGTAAACATAGTTAAACATATCTAATAACATTATCATTAGGGTAATTGAAAGCGAGGTAGATTTAGATGTGTGAAAAGATATTAACTGTAAATTAATTTATAACAAGCTGCACCAACTTTTGCATTCAAAAGTCATTTAAGCCGTAAGCAGGGGTGCGGAAACCATTAATTATGCCTAATGGACATCGCAAAATAATTTATAATGCCACATCAAATACGGATAATTTCAAACTAATCAAAGAGAGTGACCGTATAATTCGATTATACCCAACACCTCAAACGTTAAAACAAACGATGTTTTACAAGTACTTGAAGCGAAATATGACAAGAATATTATTCATCTCGTAAAATCAATTTTATAAAAGCGTCTTCTTTAAATTCTGGCGCTCGCCTTTGTAATCGTAATCGTATTCATTGTGTGTTTCATTGTTAAGCGCAAATTGTGTAGAGCCAATAATGAAACTCCCAACGTTTGACATGAACGTGTCTGCAATTATGTAATGTTGCTAAGAAATAAAAAGCTTCACTTATACGTTGCGTGACCAATAAGAAAGATGTGCCGAAATATACACACAGACAAAATCTTTAACGACGTGATCCACATACATAATGTTATGATGATACAGCTTCCTTATTCCCAAGATAAGCGAAAATAAACATAAAGCAATACTCAAACTGCGAACGATGGACAAGTATATAATGATCTAAGCTAACTAAGGGCTTTCTATTCTACATGAGTGTGGATCGGGAGGAGATCTCACCAAACCGGTTGGCCCTTCATGCCGGCAGTTGTCCGTTCGAGTGAGAGTAGAGCACGCAAGTGCATCACTCCTTTCAGCTACGCGCACAAATCAACGCATACCATTTTTGGCTGCAGCAAATTTCACCGGTCATCTTCTTTATCAAACACAGCACATGTTCCAAAAAACAGATCTCACACTAATATCGTCAATTTATATACGGAGCACCCGCGATCGCGAACACGGCCCGACCGCGCCGTGGCTTACGGACGACTAACCGAGGAGCCCGGCGAGTACCAGTACACCCATCTCGCTACGGAAAAATAAACGGGATTGTGCGCAGTGTGTGTACGGCTTAAATCGAAACAGAGCAAACTAATATGAACTCTATGTAGATGATGATAAAGATGATGAAGAAGATTTAACTAAAAAAACATGTGTTGTTATGACCGGCCAGAGAACTGATGATTGTAGCCCGCTAGTTGCAGTGGAAAGAAAGTAGGTGCATTTCCCCGAGTTGGATGCTGCAGGCTGCGAACCGAAATGCGGTCAGTTTCGTTGCTGTTTCATGATTTAATAATGTGACATAGAGTAAGCCGCCGCCCTCTTTGGTTTTGTTGGGGCCGCAAGCAAACGTGAAGTCAACACCTTTCATAAACTACATAACAGTTTTCCAGCACCGACTCCATTTTTCAAAGTGAACCACAAATCACCATGTTCCAGTATTTATGGTTGTTTTGACGTTCTAGTTACCAAATATCTGATGCTGGTGCAGGAACGCGGAATATTTACCTGTAAACAAAACAGAATAAAGATAAGTTGATTATTATAATGAATGCTTTGATTCTCAACGTGGAAGTAAATTCAAATAAAAAGGAAAGTTGATCTATTGGAACCATTGAACCGGTTCTAAGCGACTTGTCCGGTGGTGGTGGTACTACATGTTGACTGGTAGGTTGAACCGTTGCAGCTGTACAGCTGTTTCAACACTAATACCATGAGTATTCGACGGACCATTGGACTAACATTAAATATTGATCTTATTACAGACTTAACACAATTTACAGAATTTAAAATGATCCATTTTGAGATATTCTGACGTAAACATAATAAATGGATTAACGAAGTTGCTAATAAGGGGGCAGTTTTTGCACTACAGAAATGCTTCTTATTTTCGCTTTGTCTACAAATCTAAAACACGGGATGTCACCACTACAATGGTTCCGATTAGATGGTATCTTTAATTGCCTACCATTTTACATATTATATAATCATGCGAGATCATTTCGGTGATCGAATTGTATTTCAAAATCATTAAACTTTCCTTTCTCGTGAGATTTGTCATATTGGGCCTACCTACATAATGAATAAAATGGTACTTCATTCTTTAACACTTTTTACAACACCACCACAAAATTATTTTCCTAAAGATGTTGCCAAGAGAATCCCCGAATCATGAAAGATGGCAAAAAATCATTGAATTCCCAACATCAAACAAAGAAACGAATTCCTATCTTCAGGGTATTATATCCAATAACCACAAAACCAAACTGACCCTGTAACGTAAAAATAAATTACCCGTAGGTACCTGTATTCCTATACATAAATATCCTGTATATACCACAGTAATGTGCACTGTTTGTGGCAATACAATATGTTTGTCTTTCTCTTATGAGACGAAACGCAAAACATGAGGATGATAGTTTACAAAACTTACTCATGCGCCACAAGATGCCTCCAGTCACATTATGGCAGTGACTGAATGATTGAACACATCTCAAACATTTGCGTTATCACCATCTTTCAACAATTCTTTCAAGTATGTAAGTTGAATGGTAGTCTAAACATGCCCATTATTACATTTTGTAATATTCATCTTGTTAGTTTTTTCTCTATCGTGCGTCTTTAGACTCAGATACATTCATTTGAGTTCATTCAGTGTTGAATCTGTATGTCAGTATGGATTGAGGAGCTAAGTGATCTGACTGGACCCCCGAGAGATCCAGAATTTCGGTCTGATCCGTTTAAGTCCTATGCAGTTCTCAGATCTAACATAATTTTTGTCCTACTTAAATGACTTCGTAAGTATCCATGAATTATCAAGCCAGTTCATTAGCAGAACTTAACATAGCTATAACAGGTCATGGTATGGTTGTTGGCCTAGAAATGAAAGACAATCAATGCTAATAAACTCTATATTTTTTAATTCTGGGTTGTGTTAGCATTGGGATATAAATCAAACATAATGTTTGAGTGTATAGACTAATCCTCAAATAATCCTCAAATTCATAATATCGTCCTACCCAGTTTACTAAAAAAACATTGAATATTCTGTCTGTGTTAGTGTTTGCGTAATCAGCCTATAATGTTCCCACTGCTGGGACACAGGCCTCCTCGCTTGGATAGAGTGTGGGCTGTAATCTACTTCGCGGGCCCACTGCGAGTTGGTAGATGACACATGTCTTTGAATTTTAGTTCCAGGGCATGGTTTACGTTTCCTAAAGATATTTTCCTTCACCATTTTAAGAACCGCGGTGATGAAATTATTGACACATACTAAAGCGCCTGCCTTGGTTCGAACCCATGACAACTCGTATATTTGGGCCATTTCTACTGGGCTACTACTGTTGATTCCCGTTATTAATATAGGTACTCATAATATTAAATTTCATAACGAATTGATAAAATACTGCCGTTGAACTGAACATTGTGGATATATTAAGATGTATGAGTATGTTATTAATCCACGAGATTGGTGAGTGATTTATGTACGTCACTGTTTTATAAGTATGAATATAATTATAGCTTTACTTTTTGTTGGTTTGCGATTGTGGTTGCTAACACAAATTATTGTCTTTGAGTTGTACAAGCTATGGTACCTACATAAATATTTTCATTATGTTAGGATTCGATGGCTCTTGTTCCAGCACATCGTTTGACTGGTTCTTTTTGACGCATTTTGTCTTCTTTTTGCCCGCATTTTCCTCCTTTAGGATTAGAATTTGAAAAAAAAAAAAAAAAACTATATAATATTTTTGTTTTCTAGAGGTCAGTCCATCACCCATCTCTTTACCTGTGACAGCTGCCACATTCATACAACAAGGGCTATCTTCGATAGTGTAAGTGAGGTTAGTCTAACCGGGAGTTGGCACCTCAATATACTTGGAATATATTCATACAGTGGCTTGAGAGTTTAAGACTATGGAAAAGTAAGCTCGTTATTGTTGACATCATGCAACGTTTTTTTCTCCATGAACCTGATTTGCGTGCACAGATAAGCGCTTCATGGCACTTTTATTCACAGACAGGCACGGAAACAAAATGTACTATGCCAATAACCTAAGCTAATCGTCAAAAAAGAGGCCATGACGTAAAACAAACTTTGTCTCTGTCAACACTGTTAAGGAAGCGTAAAAAATGAATGCAGTAGCGTATCTTTATCTGTTTTTCTGTACCTCACGCGATGGTTTACAAAAACAGAAGAAAGAGAGGTCGTAACTTGTGACACGAGATACGAATGACAGGCTGTTGCCATATGTTCCTTTGTCTCTACTTATAAGTGTTTGTTGCACTGCGTGAGTGCTAACACATGTTCCTATTACTCCGCAACAAAATTTAATTCGGTTATCTCGTAAATTAGCCGTCTTTTGTGTATTATTTACTTTTTGTTTGGAACAAAACGATAAAAGAGCAATGTGTTGAGGCGTCATGCGCGGTGATCGATTGGTTTGTGGCTTGATGGGTTTTTTATGAGATTAAGGCATCATCGTTTTCTGCCATAAAATCTATGTTGTATTTGGGCCTTTGACTTTGTTGTTAATACAGACACATTCTAGTTACCTTCAGAACATTGTACTACTTGTTAGCCTACAGCCATTCTGTGTAAAAAGATTTCTTAGCTGTAAATCTGTTAAAGCAAATTTCAAACAAATCGGTGTTAGTAACTAGTTTACTAGTTAGCTTAATGGAAGCATAGCTCGTTTCCCGTGGTT
This sequence comes from Polymixis flavicincta, assembly GCA_949987655.1. NCBI lineage: Eukaryota > Metazoa > Arthropoda > Insecta > Lepidoptera > Noctuidae > Polymixis > Polymixis flavicincta. The sequence continues at coordinate 6,452,463 of OX465177.1, read as the reverse complement.
AACTCTAAAGATTCTGCGCAAAGATAGACAATGATAAATTGTGTTTTTATCGCTCATTATAATCGCCCCCACAGCTCCAGTGCTTAACAGGTCTAGAGGTCTATTTTTACTTCACAGGCTAATTTAAATGCCCTTGAAGGCGACAGACAGTATAGGCGATCTTGGAAAATGAGGGATGGTCTTCATTTTAGAAAGACATCTTTTACCCAATCTTAAGGGTGAAAGCTAATCTTTTATAATGGTGCAAAATCCGCAGAACTGATGGCCTGTTCAAAGATTTTTTCGAGGTTATACACTCAGTTTGTGTAAATAAGCAAAAGGTCTTCTTGGATTGTTAGCTTAGTTTTTTTTTTTGGTTGGGAAATCATCAAATGAGTTCTCCTACTGGGCAGAGCAGGAGGGCGTGTCAGACTTTTACTGACGACAACCCACCCGTGTTCCCTCAGTTGCCCGTGTGCTAGGGGTGGCGGTATGTCTTTCGAAAAACCCGCACCCTTGGCAGGCATCGGCCCTTGCGGACCCCTCGGTCACCCTGCGACGGGTCAACACAGTGGCCCCGCCGCCTACCACTTTTCGGCCGCAGGGGATAGGGAGAGCGGCCAACGCTATACCGGCACTCCTCTTCCCCTGCGGTCCCACCGCGTCCGCCATCAAATGGTGGCGGCCCCGTCCAGGCCACGGAAGGGAAGAGCGCTACTCAAATGTACCCGCACTCCTACTCCGCCGTAGCCCGTAACCCTCAGCCGCGATGCTTCCCATTCGACATCGCGGCCCTCTTCAGTTGCGGTGCACCTCACCGCAACCTACTTTTTGGCCGCTGCGTCGTCGGCTTTGAGGCAAAAGCCCTGACGAGCGGCCCCACCTTTGGGTTCCTCTTGGCTTCACCGTGTGTGGGACCACGGTTACTGAGCCCCCCCGCAACGACAATGCGGGTACCCAATCGGGGGAGATTGTTAGCTTAGTTCATTTCAAACACCATTCAAACACCAATCTACATTGTCTTCACATGATCTTTCTTCTGGACTTTAAAGAGACTGTGACCTCTTAGTTTGTTTCGGTCTTTCTTCTCAGAGTAGTCTCTTTTTAAAATATGATTGATATGTATGTACAAACCTACTTACATAATAAAGTTATTTATCAAGTAACTTTAACAAAAGAGACGAAAAATTTGGTCGTTTGCAGACAGTTCATTGATTAACAAAACCGACTCGTTCAATGTATCACAAATGAAATTTCACGTGGGTCGCTTTCAGTTTGCAAACAATGTTACTGTAACAATAGATACAAATACATGTGTGAGTGTGTGCATGTTCCATTTCGATATTGAGTTTACAAATTATTGATGATATGCCTACACAGTTATTGAATTACACAGTCAACATCATCCGATAACTTTAGTACATTTCAATTCCGAATGGAATCGATACCAACTCGCCTCCCTAAGCCTAAGGCAAGCAGACGCATGTTGTCTCAAATTATAAAGTAGGTATTCTGTTTGTAAATAACAGAAATTGTATTTGGTTAAATTAACTACGTAGATTTAAATCATTTTACGAAAAACAATAACTTCCCACGTAGACGAAGATTTACGTTTGAAACAAAAGAAATGCGAAATGCACAAAAACATTTTTTTTTCTGATAAAATGTGAATTAGTCACTTTTGTTTCTGAATATTGTGTGCGTCGTAATTGGAAATTTTTGCGAACTCTGCTGAGATTGATTTCCTACAGTACCGCTAATAATGCAACATACGAAATTTGAGCTCAGAAACCGGGTTCATAGAGTGTTAATTGATTAATGAAAACGGGTAACTTTACACCTGTGTTAAAATTGAAACTGTAGTAACCTCGTTATGAGAAATAGAGTAGATACAGTTAGTATGGAAAGTAACAATAAAAGTGATTTCATCTTCATTTAATTTGCTTCAAAATGTTTAAAAGCGCAGGATACTTGAGGATAGCCAAACCAGAAATGGACTTCGTATTAGTGGTTCAGCAGCTTCGATATCATCAGGATTGTGCCCGAATTAGCAGTTCATCGTGGACGTGGTACGATAGCGGCTCCACTGAAATCCTCTCTGTCGATGATGCACTACAGTGACAGTAATCAGCCAGTGTCAGGGCTCCTGCAGACCGGCGCGACGCAATCGCACGATGTGACTCTACTTGAACAATTTCTATGAAAACTTCATGGAGATTGATCTACTAGAGTCGTGTCACGTCGGGCTACGCGAGTCTTCACTCTTATTCGACCTTCTTGGTTATTCCAGTAAAATCGTAATAAAACGTAGATGGCGCAATTTGCTGCGCCACCATGGTTATTTCAACAACCGTCAGACAAAAAAATTTGGATGAAATGAATATCACGAATACATCTTAAAACTAAATGGATCAAAAACTAGACAGGCAAGACGTATTTTATTATAAAAACCGATTCATATTGTCGGTAACGGAAGTAGCGCTGTCAGAAACATCGCGATCCACAAAATGGCGGGATGAAGTTAACGAATTTGTCGCTTTTCCGAATGAAATAAAAAATATGAGGGTGTTTTAGAGCGTCGAGCAATTTCCTTTTTCGGCGACGCCTCAGGGTATCGACGGAAACATACATGTTGTTTCCGTCGCTAGCTACGAAAATGTATGAAAATCTGTGAAAATCCATTTGACGAATGTTTGGTGAACGCCCGCCGTCGGCAATGGACACGTATTGAGTTCCGATTTCGTGTGCGATATCCGAAAGTGGATTTTGATGTGATCGCATTCACGTCAGACGTGCTATATCGTTTTCGAATAGGAACGTTTTCAGCTTGAACATATTTCCTTTCATGATTGCTTTGAATTTTATTAGTTAGTCAGTTTAATGACACTTTTATTGATTGATATTTGATTTTCCCGAATTTTGAGCAATGTTATGTCGCCGGGTCGAACCACTGGTGGGCCTGGCTAAAAAGCACGCTATCTCACCAGGCCTTGTGTTCGACAGAGGTAGTACCCGTGATGAGCAGTTAGACGATAGTTTACACAAACAACGTTATTGAGTGAGATGCAGGATCATTTGTAGTAAAACAGGCGCGTAATAAATTAAGAAAAGTCCTTCGGAAGATCGGGTTTTGTGAAAAAAACCACAGCATAAATCAATGCCCAATAAATTTTATTGAACTTTTCGATATTTAAGCTTTGTTGGTACTGACTTGGTTTTGGAGATTTTACGCTTATTTTATTACTTGAACACGCCCAAAGTTAGCTTAAATTAGCAAGAAAAACGAATCTTTGTTGGCTCCTAACTTTTTAATGGCTTTTTATTTTAGTATTCTGTTTCCGCACAGATAATATTAATAATGAGACAAAACTACACCATGTTTAATTTTTGATGTACATTGTCGAACAGTTGAGTCATATACTCCCGAAGTTTGTATGGAAAAAATGTCGATTGTAGAAAATCATGCAACTGTTGAATTAGGTAGCGAATCGCCTAAAGCAATACAAATCCGATATGTTTCTGAACAGAAGAATAATATCTAGATGTTCTAGTCGAATAAATTCAAAGAAAACAGACTGAACACACAGGTTAAGGAACAATTTTCCTGTAACGATGGTTACTCGTAATTGACAAACTTTTATCACAAAACCTTGCCCTGTTTCGATGCCGAAAACAACTTAATAAGAAGATAACAAAGTGAGTATATTATTAATAATGTTTAGTTAGATTGTTACCGGGGGCAACGACTTTGGTAGTCGAAAAGCTCTATAGAAAATCTTTTAGGCGAATCTAATAAGCTATTAGAATTTGCCGTCAACAGGGAGATGTTCTTTTTAAATTGATTGAAAGTGTCGTTGACTGGTGTTTTTATCATAAAACTCAGCCACAAGTGGAGTTAGTCCTGAAATAGATTGCAGACTGACTAATATTAGCGTTGTCGTGCGGACTTAGAGTGTCGCAACGAGTTTAACGTTAAAATAAACTGTGACATTGATGTGATGTGGTTGGATTCATAGCCAAGAGATGTAACTGTTAGATATTGCATTCAGCTACCTATAGATAATTTTCTATTATGTTCTACTAATCACGTCTAAAACGTAAAGAATCTAGTTAGTCTGTAAGCTGAACAAAATATGATTCACGACAGTAAAAAGTATGTTTTTACAGAATCTTAATTTCAATTAAATCATTAAGATCGGTATTACAACCCTCAAATTTGATAAAATGCCATTGAATAACTATTTCATGATATAGTCATTCAATGGGATTATATGAACTAACGATAATACCTAAGCTTGAATTTCTCGAGCTACTTTAGCGCATGCCCTTGGTCATTTATTCACATTTTATAGACACTACATATAATATAAACCCTCCCCTAATATCCTGTTTTGCTTTCCCACAAATTGTGCCGCAACCACCCTCTAAATTATACGAATATAAGTGCGCCAGCTCGCATTCGAGCACGGACCTTACATATTACATAAGCGCTACGTTGCACAGACTATCATACTAAAGTATATTACCTTGTTATCCTATTTTATTTGGACAATGTGTTTAATTGCTCTCTAGAACTATGAATATGAACTTAATAATATGGTACATGAACTTTCAGGAATCAGCTTTGTGCTTTAATAGCTGAAGGATTTTGCTAAGCTATTCCTTCATATGTTAGAAAATTTGTCTGCTCAACAATGTAAATAGCGCAATGAATGTTGTTGAACTGCCAAAATGATAGCCATTCCTATTGTTACGCAATTACCACGTACTTTGAAAGTGTCTTTATTTACTCAATAAGTCATAAATACCTATTCCTTATGGAGTAAATAAAGAGACTTTTAAAGACTTACAGGGAGACGTACTAAGCATTCTTCATTCTCCTTTTTTTTTTGATGACTCCTTTTATCGCAAAGCTTATCCCCATTAAGATTTCACTCATCAACGAATTTTATAGACAGTTCGAAAGTGTTAAGATGTTGAAGATATCATCGATTTCTGAAGATACGGCGGTAAAGCCGAGTTTATCGTCAAGTGCCCGGACACAAGGAGCACTTACAATCTTGGAGACTCAAGAGCATTGCTCAGGAAGTTCCTACAGCACAGTGAATAGCTTTACAGGAGATATAACATCTATTTTGTATTCAAGTCATTGTTTCAAATTGATGTTATTTCCACTTTAACAAATATCAACTTTATAGAATATTTTTATTCGGTAGAAAACTATAGTAAAACCCACAATGTACGTACCTAAATAACAAATTTATATCCTAACTTAACTAAAACTGTTCACAAGATTATAATAAACTAAAAATTCGATGACATTTGTGACATCTACCAACACTCCCTCCCACTGAGAGGAGGCCTGTGTCCCTGAAGTGGACACATTATATGCTGATTATCCTGTCGACTGGTAATATACCCAAGAGACTGGCGGCATTACCACGTTGTATGGCAATGCTTAGTCACTGGCCAAGATAAAAGCCAGCCCTTGGGTCACGGGAATTGTCAACCAGCTGTTTCGAGATAGATTTTATAGTAGATAGTATTGACAAATTTGATTTCAGAATAACTATACTACTAGTTTTCAGAATAACTATACAGCTAGGTACTAGTTACCTACTGTGGGTGTCAAACACATATTTGTTTATATGTTTGGAAACTGAATTCCGAACGTACTATAATGTTATGTTACATTATCCGGAAATTGCACAATCAAAGTTCGTTTTACTGATTTAATCTAAAATGGTTTTAATTGGTTGTTTTTGACTGGCGTTTTCGAACATTTTGTGGTACTGACAGGTTGATATTGTCTGGTCTTCGTTAAAACTGCAACTCTTTGATATGTTCACGTGAATTGACACCTAGTCCAACACAGTACGCATTTGACGCCGGCAGCATACACATTGCATTTTGAAATGTGTATATGTGCCTTTTACCAATTTTTATCAGCTTTTTCTATTCCTTGTTTTGGATTTTGCTGTTATTGTGTATCTTTGATAATGAACCGCGCTAACAGTCCATGTGCCTGCACTTTAGAGCATCTAATGAACGCCTCTAATGCTGCTATTAATATATTCACCTACTGGCCCCGGGTAATCTAAATAGTACCATCGACTGGAATAAGAGGTAAAGAGCTTAAAGTGCTTTCCTTCCGAGGTACAGAAGAGGCTTGGTATGTACAGATGGGCACCCATCCACGGACTGACATTAGGTACTTCGCCACGAGACCCTGGAGGAATATTATATGGAATATGCTAAACAATTCTGGTGTTTTTCCCTGACATCCTAGACCAAATGACATTCCATCGGCGACAGCCAGACAATGGTCATGGGTCGAATATATTGGATTGAAAATGATAAAACTTATGTTAAATGAAACGCTTTGAAAGCAATTGCCACTAGATTTATCATTCTAGATTACTGAGTAGGAAACTTCTCACGAAGACTATGCTTTGGTCACAGCTCTAAAGATCTAAATCTCATAAACCCGGTAGAAATACATTAGCATTACGCAAGTTAGCAACAAGGGCCGAGTGTTCCGCCTTCGAATCGCTTACATGAAACCAGTGGGATCGTTTGGAGACGCGGGACGCGAATAAACTCACGTTTTCTCATATCACAGACCGCCATGTTTTTCATTATACTTTAGGTACACGTTTTAAGGGAAACGTGCTTATAATTTCTTATGAGAAGGGTTGGCTGTAAAATCAGTTAATTTGGTTGCTTATTTAGCACAAATTTTACCGTCTAGCAGGCTTGTAAAGGGCTACAATTACCTGTGTTTGTTATTCTGTCGGCCATTTCGTTTAATTTTAGATAATAATCTATACTTATAATAAAGACGAAAGTTCCCAATAATGTTGTTTGGGATTGTAAGAAACAATGGCAGATGATGACAGTAATCAGAGACAATTCTTTAAGGTTCAGAATTGATATTGCCTAAAAGGAAGTCACAATAGTTCACATTGTATACAAACGATTCTCAATTTGATGTGTGTATCTTTGTTAGATGATGCCTGTATGGATGTACCAAACTTAATTATTCTATTTTACTTCTTATTCGGAGATAGCATTAGCAATTTCAAAAATGGTACTTTTGTCTAAGGATATATATGGCATAATACAAGAAATAACTTAAGGATACGCTCCGCTTTAAATCTTATTATAACAAATGCCTGTCGGCCCGAAAACTAAACCGATATTTAAAAATTGGTACCTATTCTAAGAAATGAATCAGTTTATAAGATACAGCGTAGGATGACTTTGACTCAAGAACATTATAATTTCTCATAAAACGTTCAATACTAAACTAGCTGAATTTAGAATATTATTAAGTAGTGATTATCATTATTTAGATTAGATGATTCATTTGTGTTTATGCGTCATCGTTGGTGTGGTTTTAACTTAGGTGATCAACACTCGCCGTTTGATAGTATATTGAGATGTTCAATACGATATCTGCGAATTAGTATTTCTTATTGAAATCTGTGTTGAAAATTATTACTACCTGTCTTTACACTTTTAAGACTCTTTCCGTCTTATTACAACATGCGATCTAACTTTAGTTCTAGCCTAATGCTTAGAGCATTGCCAGCCAGGTTTTGTTTTTCCAACTTTATCTCCATTTATTAAAACAAAAATGACAACTTAGCACCAGACTCAGTTGTCAGTTTTGTAAAAAGAATTGTATGTCGATACCAATTGGGTTCTTTATTAAACCATACATATGGAAAAACCTTGTATAAGACCGTTTCAGTTTTTACTTGTACTGATCTGACCCCCCACGGTAGGTATTATTTACAACTCCATCAATTGTTCCTGATCCCTTTGTTTACCCCAATGCCGAAACGAAAGAATACAACCAGGAGGCCGAAAGTGGTTTTTCTTTGTTGTTTTTGTTTTAGTCATAATTATCTCTGCCTATTTTATGGAATTCTTTATTTAAGTTTGTTTTTAATTTATCATCAACTTGTTTTCATACAGCCAGCTTCTTTGGTCATAGAGGTTGCAATTTTCTTGGGTTGGATCTCCAGGTCACACAGTGTTCTTTTTTTTTTTGTTTATTTCTTCTTAAGCTTTGTCTCTCTAGATTTGTGACTGGTTGATTGAAATACTTCTCCGTTTTCTTTTTTTTTGTTATGTCTTTTCCATGATTCATACTTCAGAAACTACGTTCTAAAAATACAGGCACTTATCAAACAGTAGGTACTTTAGTTCAGATTCTGACAACATAGATTGTATCCCAACAAAAACATGTTTATATGCTGAAATCTATAATATTTTGGGTATCCATTCACATCCCAGAACATGCTGAAAAAAAAAGAAGAATACTAATTAAACAGGTATTAGGCGTTTTGTCAACATCAGTACAACAAACTAGCATAACTGCTGTTATTAGGACGTTCTTAATACCGGCCACCTATTGTTACGTATAGTTACGTGTAGGTGTAAGTGGGTCGTTATATCGGACACTCGTTGGCGTTCAGTTACTGATTGAATGGCCGGTAATTGGATGGGTGACCGTGTCATCTCGTCTTTCTGTTGTGTACTCGTAACTACTTGGAATTCGACTGCGATGGGATTGAGAATCGATGATTGAATTTCGTTCACTAACGGACCGCAATACAGAGTCTAATTGTGTTTTGCTTTCATAATTGAATACTCGATTTTAATTATGAGATACAGGGTTTCGGAAATATCGAAGATATTTTGTGTTAAACACATCAAATGGTAGGTTACAGAATTTTTGAAATTGTGTCCTTCATTGATTTCATTTCACTGATTTCCACCGTAAGCAGTATCCGTTCTACTTTGCTCGTGGCTAAGTAATAACATTTCTACCCGTTCCCATTTCTTCCAGTGGGTGTCGTAAAAGGCGACCAAGGGATTTACTAGAGAATGGGCAGCAGCGTTCGCTATGCGTTTAACCACCATACTGCGAACGCCAACACGCCTGCCAAGCGTGGCGATTATGGCATACTTCCTCCCTTTGGGGAGGCCGATGTCCAGCAGTGGACGTTTTTCGGCTAAAATGATGACGATGAAGTAATAACCGCCGCACGAGTCGATCCATCAGGTTCAGCAACACTTCCCGAGGTTGGACCGTAGACCCATGTGATCTGTGACCATCTTTACATATCGAGACTTCTCTGTGCGTCGGAAAGCATGTTAGTTTCAGCTGTCATTCATGGATCATTTACAGTAGTTGTTACGGTTCGTCAGAAGCTCGAAAGTCTCACAATCAGTATTACCAAGGGAACCACCTATTACCCAACCCAGTAACTGGGTTCTAAAATTTACCGCTATTCAGCTGCATCCGGTTAGACTGTAAGCCGACCTCAACATAATTGGGAAAACGGTAGGCAGATTGATAGATTTTCCCACAAAGAGCATAAACTCTAACGCTTTTACATACAAAAACTATAATACTTAACAACTGCATAAACGTACGATTTTTAAAGTTGAACGACCTCGAGATGTGTCGCAGGAACATTCTATTTTTAAACGAGAGGATACTGACAGTTTCATTTCGTGTTTCGTAACTCTAACGTGTACGGTGTTAAGTGTCAATGAAGAGTTATAAATAAACGAAAAGCGTTTTAAAATTAACCACCTCCTTTTTCTTCTTCATTCATAACATTGCTGTATTATGTCTCATCGTCTTACTAACACAGTGATGGAATTATTCATATCAGTGCGACTGCCATGACTGAACTAGTCATCCATTGCTGCATTTGTATTTTTAGCTCCTAAACTGTTGAAGATCATTCCTAAACAGGTAAAAAACTAAAAATTATTCTCCGGTAAAGGACACGATGTGAATGAGACATTCGTTTTCCTCGAAATTCTATCAAAAAAACAAACAGAACCGGGTGTTTTGATGCGATTGGAAAATCTAGAGACCTATTTCGAGTCGTAGTGGGCGCAATCAATCCTATTTTTATCCAGTATGGTGATACAGGATAAAAATAGATGTAAATTATCATTCCTTGAACATATTCGTAGGTACGGGCTAGGTATTAAAAGAAGAGATGCTAATATCACCATTTTAAACTCAACTAGTGTCGAGTTCTACACTGGTTTTATATTCACGTTTATGCAGGTTTATTAGTTTTTTGTTGAATAATATTTTTGTTTCGAAATTGTTAATAATTATTAATATTTTGAATTTTTACTTAAGTAATTGATCTCATATTGTTTATTTTTATTTTATTTTTCCTTGTGTGATCTCACGCTTATAGCAAGGTATAGGTACTTTAAGTGTTTTATTTTAATTGATTTTAGTTTAGTTTTTTTTTAGTAATTGTTTTTCTGTAATACTACTATGTACCTCACTAAGAAAATGTCGCAACTCCGACCCCCAAGATACAGGCAAATGCCTAGTTTGGGGGTCATCGCCCACTATTTTTGTACAATATTATTACTTACCAATAAATAGCTATATAAACAAAAATTGAATAAATAGAACAGCTTTTCAGAAAATATTCCACAGGTCCGAACTAACGGGATTAGACTACACTGTTATACGAGTATCTATCTATATAAATAAAAAGACAAGTCCTGACTGACTGACTGATTGAGTGACTCATCAACGCCCAGCCCAAACCATTGGACCTAGAAAGCTGAAATTTTGCACAGAGGTTCTCTTTATAACGTAGACAAGGAACAAGGAAGGATTTCTCGAAATTCAACCCCTAAGGGAGTTAAATAGGGGATGAAAGTTCCGCGCGGGCGAAGCCGCTGACAAAAGCTAGTTTATTCATATAATTGGTTGTATCAACATCATCATCATCATTTCAGCCGAAACACGTCCACTGGTGGACATTCCCCCAAGCACCGCCAATTCGACGGGTTCCGTGCTTCTCGGATCCAGCGGATTCCTGCGGCCTTCACCAATTGGTTGTATATAGTTGAATTCTATTCTAAGTAGGCACTGTTTATTTTATTTTGTACCAATAATTGTACCTTACGTACTTGGTTGCCGTAGGTAGGTACGTCTTTTTCGGGTTACCGTCGATAATCAGCGCTGTCCTGCTGGCTTAGCATAACGCTTTCTATTTCTACTCTACCGTAGAATAGGAATAGCTTGTCTACATTTCTCGATACAAAACTGTCAATTGTTTAGACGGAAACGTCATTTTTGTCTACTCTTCCGTCGACAAAACGCTTCTCTACGGTTCTCGTGTTAAGCCTGCTGTTGGTGCATAGCACAGCAACATGCTGGTGGAAGCCATTATTTGGTTATCTTTTTCTATGCACGCCCAAGCACCACATTAGCGAAGATTACATCCATAAACAAGCTATATAACAGCCAATGGCTCTTACGTAGCTGTACTAATGGATAAGACGATTCTTGGGGCTGTATGGGGGGTGATCTCTACTCTGTTAAACAGCACAGCTGACTAATGGCTGTACATTGGACAAAAAAACATCAAAATGCATTTTAGTAGAACTTGAAAGAACCATTGTCCAGCGTTTGGCTACGTATAATGCTACTAGTAGGTCAAGAAGACCGACGCTTGTAAACAGCTGGCTAACGAGATAAAGTAACACCCTTTCTAAGCTTTGAACTGTATTAGAGAATTTAATTATGCCTTTGGTATTCTTTTATGGTGTAAAATAATTCTATTATAATGCTTCCTCAATGAGCTTGACACTAGCTGGCTAAAAGCATTTAACGACTGCATGAGCTGTAAATTAGTGTAGTATTACTCCACTTTAATTTCAAAGCTTATAGTGTAAATATTAGCTATTTCACAGCCTCTAGAATTATTGAAGAGTAGACTTAGGTGAGTAGTGCTATGATAACGTCAATTTTGTCATAACCCCGTAACGCGAATTAATCACATAGATTTTGTTACCAATGATCATAGTTCCGTACAATTTAAGGATACGGTCAGTGACCTTTCTAAAACAATGATTGTAAGTAGAAGTGGTGGGGGTGTGAAAGTTTTGAATCAAACCAGACATGAGGGAGATAATATTATATTTTATAGGCAATAAACAGAAATATTGCTCAAGATGCACTGATGGAATTACTAATAATAGTGAATTAAAGATTTTTGAATGAATGAAATGAATCGTTCTCGGATCTTTTCGTACCAGATATTGTACAAAAAGATCCGAGAACGATTCTACATAGGTACAGGTAGAAAAATTACCATAAAATTAATCGAATCTGGTGGTGAATACTGGCACAATGTACTAATCAATCCGCTAACTATAGTTTTAAGTAAGTGCATTGGTGCCAATTCTGTTGTACACCGAACTAAACTAATTAAACTATAACTCAATTTCCTTACTTTTGACTGTGAGAATCTTAACTAAAAAAAAATATCTCCAAATTTAAAAACAATTTTGACACAACTAAAATCGAATTTGACAATCGCGACTCGCACGTGGTATGTTTTGGCTTCGCAACGTGGTACTCGTTTGCCCTACCCCGTGTTTTTTTTTAGAGCCAGCAGCGCGCCGGGGTCGGCAGCCTCGACGTGATTTATATGGAATTTTCATGGAAAAAATGAAAAATTATTACCCACATGTTGAGTTTTAGAGGTGTTTGGGGGTTTCCTAAAGGGGGTCGATATTTTCCTTATTTTTGCGATATGACACACCATTTTCGAGATATAAGCAAAAGAAAAGAAAAAAATACAGTACTATTTTTGCACCAGAAGTCGAGGTGTCGGTGTGAATTTTAGTTCTTGACTACTAATTTTATTCCACACCTATTTAATCGGCGATTAAATAGGTGTGGAGTATGAAGTTGGTTATTTAAGCAGAATACTGTTTAAATAACCAAATAATGAACCAAATATTAAAAAAAACACTTTTGAGTAACGTCATGAGATAACGTTATTAAATATGTAGGTACTAAATGTGTTGTGGTCAACGATTTCGTCTAATATATTTATTTCTCCAGACGTGTTACTATGGTTCAACATTTCAGTTAATACTTTTTATGCATTATTATAAGTTGCAATGGATGACCGTTTCATTATGCATTGCATTTTTTTTTCCAATCTGTATGAGGCTTTGAATATTCTAGTTTATTCAATTTCGAAGTGACGTTTTTAATAGGCCATCTCAATCCTTTTCCCAAGCACTTGGTATGATAATTTTTCTTTCCCTCTTTCTTTTTGAACGACATTTCTATTTTCTGAAAACAAAAATAATTAATTAGCATCTTTACCTACTACGTCATAAGTAAGAGATAATTAAGTATGCGAATTTAGTATTTGTGCCAATACGTAAAACGCTCTAAAGCGCCAAAGCATCTATTACAGGCACTATAACAAAAATATATACACTATTATTAATTGATTACAAAATGCCCGAAATGGTTTTCTATCAAGATTAGAGAACCCTAAGACGCTGCTTTCACCATTCGTTAGAATAACTGAAAACCATTGTGCAGCTAGCGTCCAGTTCTCAGCTGGTTAATAGAATTAAATATGGCCATTGCACGGCAAAGTGAAGTTGTAGAGAATTTAGTTAGAATTATAGCTGGATAGCAAATCGACGCCATTTTAATGTAAACAAAACGATTAAATATGAAAAACTGTTAAATTTTTATGATATTTCAGAGCTATTAAAGTAAAACACACTATTTCATAGCTACAAATAGATGATAATGCTCATAAGATGGTATTTTTTTGTAAAAATCCATAAATGATTCCACACCGTATTTATTTTGTATATTTATTTTAGTAAAACTGTATTATTTCGATGGCGCGTGTAATATTTGATAATATCACCTAATATATTAACAGTAAAATTGCACCCGCAGTACAATTTACCGATAGAGATGCAAATAAACGTGAAAAATTACTTACCTTAAATTGGAAATTAATTATATTTGCCTACAGATTATAGTTTGGCATAACAGTTGCGCTGTCCAAATAGACTTTTGTTGCTATTTCTTTGTAGATTCAACAATCGCCGTTAGTAAGCCATACAACATCTTTGGGCTGTCTAAGAGAATTAAAGGAGCTAGATAGTGGCATCTTGACAGCTGTCTAAGCTATTGTCCAGCCCATGTAATGCTCTTACAATGCTCTGGAATGCTATTAACAAGCTACTACAATGCTCAGGGCTGGTTAATTTGGGGCCAAATTTAGAATTATAGAAGCTGTGTAGCCGGATATAATGCCCTTGTACAAACGGCATAACAGCCATGAGTTTTCAAAAATTCTGTTGTCCGGTGGCTATACAGCTATGTGTGCTGCTTGGGCGTGTTTCTGTGACAAAGAAACCAATTTTTCTTTTTTGTTTTGTCTGTGTGTTAGTCCAAGTTATAAACTACCTGTGTGCCAAGTTTCAGCCAAATCTATTCAGCTTTTTTGCGCCAATCTGGAACATAGATCCAGACGAACTAAAAAAATATATTCTGTAGTGTTTATATAAATTTATACTCGTAGATATGTACCTATACATTCCGTCGCAGTAAACAGCGACACTAAAACGGGTGTCAATCTTTATTAAATACTGCGCATACCATGAGAGTGGTGTCTATTGCAGCTTTAGAATATTAAATATGTAGACACAATTGTAATTGCTATACTGAGTAAATGTAGGTAAATGAGTGTGTTAGGTTAAACGACGGACATGTTTTAACCGGTTGAATGCCGTAATTACAAAAACAATTGAAAAGTCATTGTGTCTCGCGTGGATCCACGTTACATACATACAAAGGGTTAAGGGAGTTTATAGTACTCATGAAAATGAACAACCTTAACTTTGGGATCAAATTAAAGTTCTCTAGACAATAGGTGCCTAACAGATGGACGACGCCGCCGCGGTCGGCCCAGAAAGCGGTGGCGAGACAACCTGGACGCGTACCGCGAGGGCTGGTACGAAGTGGCGCGAGATAAGAGTTCCTGAAAAAACTTGAGCTCCCCCAAGTCTTTGGCAGCAGTGGGACAGTATAGGCTAAGCAAAAAAAAACTTTGGGATCAACTCTGAAATCATCATCTGGCTAGCCTTTTCCCAACTATGTTGGGGTCGGCTTCCAGTCTAACCGGAAGCAGCTGAATACCAGTATTTTAGATGGAGCGACTGCCTATCTGACCTCCAGAACCCAGTTACTGGGTAATACGATACCACTTTGGTAGGTAAGACTGATTGTCAGACTTTCTGGCTTCTGACGAGTGACGACCCGTAACGACTGTCAAAGATCCACAAATGACAGCCGGGACCAACGGCTTAACGTGCTTTCCGAGGCACGGAGGGGTCTTGGTATGTAAAGATGGTCACCCATCCACGGACCAACCGCGGCAAGCGTAGCTTAACCTGAACGATCGACCCGTGCAGCTATTGTTACTTAGCCACAAGCCCCTCAACTTGTGATCAACTCTGAAACATAAGAAAAAATACAGTTCTCTACATTTTGTCAAGTTATGTGAACGTGGAGCAGCTGATACTATTCGCGAATTCAGGGTTTTAAAGGACCTCCCTTTGTAAAAGTTGTTCATTTCATGAGCATTTACTACACTCCTTTAAAGTATACGTGCTTTGTTTAACTTTACATCCTGTATGTCAGTGAGGTCCAGGTGCAATTATGATTTTGATCCCAGTAGTACGTTCCCGTGGGATGATTTCCCAATTCCCGACATCCACGCCGGTGAAGCCGTGGGTGAAAGCTAGTTCAAGATAAAGGTTAAACAACTAGAACATTCATGAAATGTACATAAACATTAAAAAACAGACTACGCAACTGTCAGGAAAAGCTTGAAATGGTGTTATTCCTAAATCATTTTCACTGTTTTAATATTCATTGTCAGTGAAAATGAATGGGTGAGTCAGATTCGTCATCAAATAGGATTTCTGGAATTCTGACGATGGCGACGCTGCACTAAAATAGCCCGTGACAAGAATTGTAACTGTTTGAGATTCCTTTCCAAAGAAATATATTAAGTGTTCTTTTCTCCAGAGTTTCGTCATCAAATATTCAAATCGCCCAAAACATTATTTATGCGCCTTCTTAGGTACCGCTTATGTCTTAGAGGTTTCCAGGAAAGTGACACAGCCCCTATCTCATCTGAAATAGATACCGTAAAAGCCACTTAAGCCATACGTTCATCATTCATCATTCATCATCAGCCTATAATGTTCCCACTGCTGGGACACAGGCCTCCTCTCGGTGAGAGGGATTGGGCCATAATCCACCACGCGGGCCCAGTGCGGGTTGGTAGATGTCACATGTCTTCGAATTTTTGGTTCTAGGACATGCCGGTTTCCTCACGATGTTTTCCTTCACCGTTTTGAGAGCAGTGGTGATGAAATAATTTTACACAAAGTAAAGCGCCTGGCTGGGTTCGAACTCACGACCTACAACTCGTAAGTCGCGGCCGTTACCACTTGGCCACCACTGCTCTCGAGCCATATGTGACTTCCTACAAATATTGTATAGGGCCTCACATTGTGGCTGTCTAGCCGAAACTGTCCGTTTAGCAGTTGTATTTTCCGGGTTGGTTACTGACCAAATTTCTCTAATAAACCATACTGTATCCTTGTATATCTATATGTAAACAAGTATCTCATTTTTGTCTCGCTTCTTTATCATAAACCCGGTAAATTCAGAGGTTTCTCTTGTGATACAGGAACTCCTAGTACAAGAACCAGGGCTACACTGATGTTAGTTACTGGAAGGGAAAAATAAATAAACTACCTATTATTAATTACATATTATACATCTATGTATGTACCAGCTAAATGCAAAAGCTTTGGTCGATCAAAACACTGCATACCTGTACCATGTATCACCATAATATCACGCACTTCTTCACTTCCAAACACAACAATAGGATAAAAACTACATAAAACGGCACCTCTTATGTAAATCAACCACTTCACATTCCATTTCAGCGACGTGTGTCGAATAAAACTGTCTAATCTCAACTTCTCCGAGTTCTCCCAACACTTGAAAACTTACAGGACGTAGTGCGGAATGCAGAATACGCTATTTGGATGTTCACGACTACTGATAGATACCTACTTGCAAGAGAAACTAAAGACAGGGAATGTGACAAGAGACAAGTTCTACGAAAGCAATGTTACTTCTCTACATAGTATAAAACAAAGTCGCTTTTCGAGTCTATAAGCTGAAATCTTTTAAACTACGCAAGGGTTTTTAATGCGTTTTTCATCAATAGTGATTCAAGATAAAGGTTTGTAGGTATAATACACCAATCTCCACGCGGGTGAAGCCGTTGGTAGAAGCTAGTATTACATAAGATTTGAAGGAAATATTTGAACAAAATAAAAGTCTCCCTTAGGGAAAATTACATTTTGAGAGCATAAGAGTCGTTGCTGCATCTAGTATATAGTGTGGTTGGGACATGTGACGCGCAAACAGTAGCCGTGAATTCAGCAAATGATTCTAGACCCCTAGCTAGTGTACTTATTTACATTTTTCGTCGGTGATCATAAAAGAAAACTGTTGTTTCCTAGTAAAGTGTATATGTCGCAGTCAACTGGTTAAATTAGCCAGCTAATTGGACGCCTCGGCCGTTTATCAAACGCCGGCATCAAATTGGTTGCCTAGCTAGGCCGATAGTTAATTGAATTATGAATATGATATTGTTATGACCAAGACTCAGCCAAGTTCTCCGAGAGCGTGAAATTCAAATTTAGTTCTGTTTTTTCCACTACGGCGCTCGGCGCATATTTGTTTTGTTGACTACTGTCAACAAAACAAATATGGTGTCAATAGCGCAAACCATGAATGTTATTATTCGTTCTCGTGTGCAATTTTATGTATAACGGTAAAGGGTTGCGCGTCGACGTCCCTGCCTTTGTATAGATCCTAGATTATATCAAATTAACAACAATGTATGCTTTCCTTCCTTTTAATATCTAAGTAGCGTCTTATCGTCACTTTTTCAGCACGTTAACCATTGGAAAATCTACCAAAATTAAATAACATTACCAAACAGATTCTCAAAAGTCAAAAGTAACCTTACTTAACAAAAAACTCACTTAATTCTAATTCTTTCTAATCTAATTTTCTACGTCATCCTCCATTGGATGGATTCATTACCTGGCGATCAGACAGCTTAGCTGTAACTTTAGAACCTATTAGTAGGTACAATTTACAAAAGTTTTCTCACTTAGTACAGAGGTCATGACAGTTTAAGGCCTTAGGATGACGATCGAGGATTCACTGAAAAGGTATTTTGTAAAGGTTTACGAACTCAGATACCTATTCAAGCAGAATTATCTGAAAAGGTTATTTTATTTAATTATTGGAATATGGTGGAAATATAATATTATCACATAAAAAGGTTGCATTTTCTTCAATGTATCTATTATGTAAGTAGCGGCATCTACACTGTTCTACACCGTCACATGCGAACTACTTACACATCACACTGACGTCATGCAAAATCCTGCATCGCACTTGACAAGCAGAGTTTAGCGTAACTGTGATATACAGGATAAGTTTTTAACCAGTGCGCAAACTGTAACCATGAATTCAGTATACAATTGACAGTCGTTATTACGTAATAAGAAGCCCAAAAAAGTCTCACAACCAGTCTTACCAAGGTGTGTCGTATAATCGTGTTACCCAGTAATTGGGGAAAAGTCGGGTTTTCAGCTGCATCTTATTAGACTGGAAGCCGACCCCAACATAGTGTGTAAAAGACTGATTGAGAGAAGAAGGAGAATCGGTTAATATATTATGTATAAGGTATAATGCCCATGTCCGGCAGTTATCTGCTAATATCGGCTGATATAATACTCGTACACAGTGACATTTTAAGTCGTCTTACAAAAGTGGTCCACTCAATGTATCCGACATAAAATACCTCAAGACGCGATTAAAAAATTGTTACTATTAAATAATAGGTACAAAGAATAATAAATAATGCTTTAGAATTATGTAACACCCTGTTAATAATGTTTACGTATCAAAGGGTAGGAGATACCTATACCATTACATTCCATCATTAATTTCATCTCCATATCAGGGTGTTTCAAACTACGTCATGTTATAGTGAATTATTTTTTAATTATTCATTCGTTAATTTTTTTATTTATTTGAATGTAGATATTGTAGTCATTGGATATATTTATGAACTGGGCTGCCGTTGTAAGACGACTAAAATATCACGGTGTATTTAGTATTGGTGAAAAGGTGTGAGTTTATGACTGTAGGTAAATAAATATGAATGTATCCTATGTATTGAGTGATGGTATCAAGCGAAGTGAGGTGCGAAATCAGTTCTGATAACTTTCGATTTCCAGAATATAAATACAATCTGTTTCCTATCTACTTCGATTTAATGGAAGAACGATTCGTAATCGTTAAAACCGATGTGTTTTCCTAGATAAAAACTTTCAACATAATATTAAAATTCACGATAAATGCTGCGAATTTCTTAATATACTCGTATGTATTAATTTCATATAAAAACATACACAAAATTATGTGTTCTTCCTATGGGGGTAGACAGAAGCGATAAAATGCCACCCGCTGCGATCCTCATAAATATAGATAGGTACTCATTTTGCTTCGTTCGTTTAATTTCGTTTATCTATTATTTTTGGACTATGTATTCAAAGTCAAAAGTCAAAGCATTTATTTCAAATAGGCACTTTAAAAGCACTTTTGAACGTCAACATTTACATTAAAAGATTTATTGTAATTGTCGCCCCTTCCATTATGTAGTTTCGTATGGAGAAGAATGGGCAAGAAACTCAACGGTTACTCTTTTAAAATGTTATAAGTACAATATTTAACATACATAAATTAAATTATTAATATTGTACGCACGCTTTGGCAGGCGTGTGTAAATTTGAGTTATTCACATTAAAATAAATGGAATGTGCCACGATCAAAGAGTTGTCATCGGTGCGGCAGGCGCCATCATTATAGGTACTTAGATGATAGTTGATGACGTTAGCTACGACACGCATAGATCAATTATACCTATAGATCTTCGGATCTTATAATAATTTTAATTTACATGTAGGTAAGGCATGTCTATTGGTATTCCGACCATGAGAATATGGAATACTATTACATAGCGAGATAATTACTATATCGATACTTCCTTCACCGACAAATGATAAGCCAACGGCTTATAAACACTTCAGATCATAAATTCTTGGGATTTATTTTATTCACAAAATGTGACTGATTGTTTACATAGCTCTATATGAAATGCCTGAAAGTCTACTTGACGTATCATTATGCCTCCCCGAACAGAACTGATAAGAGATTATCACAACTAAGCATTGATAAAAATTACTCATTTACGTAGGCGAAATCAAATGTATAACACGAACTAACGTTCAAATTCATTCTAAATCATTCAAACGTTCGTATAGTTTCATAACATTGCGCATAATATGAACAAAGAACATGATTAACATTTGAAAATCGCGTTCGACGACGCACACGCATCCTTGCAATGAGATTGAGAAGTGATTCAGAGTACGACTCTCGTCCACAGTTTTGGTTGAGAGCCAAGTAAAACGTGGTGATAGTGAGAAATGTATTAACTAACATTGCGATCGTTCTTAGAAAATTAGTCAATCGGGAAGATGTTAACGTTTTTATTTTAAAACGAAGCATAAAATTACCCTGTATTCCCGAAATGCGCCCTCACGGCCCTAGTCGCAGGAGACGCCCTGCGGATGGCGAATAATGGGTAGCTCGCTGTTGGTAAGGACCAAGCCCGCGTGGACGGCGCGTTGAGTTCCACACGCGCCTCAAAGAGATGTCAGCACCAACTGGTGGGGTCCGCAAGGGCCGATGCCTGCCAGGGGTGCGGGTTGTTCGAAAGAGATACCGTGGCCGCTAGCACACAGGCAACTGAAGCAACACGGATGGGTTTTAGTCAGAAAAATTCTGACACGCTCTCCTGCTCCTGCTCAAAAAAAAACCCTGTGTTCCCCCAATGGTAGGCAGAGGTGCACGTATAAGTACACTCACATTTTGCAAGTTATTTCAATTCCCATGTAACGGGGCGAGCCTATTCCTACAACAAGGGCAACTCTGGGTTGCTACTGAGAAAATCCAGATGGACGAAAACGCAAAAACGTTAAGTTAGTAGAAGAATCTAATAGACGATCATAAGGTTTAGGGCAAATTAAGTGGCGTACGACCACATCTGTTAGATGAAAATATTTTCTTGTTTTATACTAAAACGTATCTATATCTATATCTATACATATAATAAATCTGTAAAGGAACTTTTTCTGTACATTTAAAATATTTCGAAAATAATTGCTTGGGGTGGTAAGGGATAATCAACAGATGACATTTTAACCCTTATCAAAATTTTTGTCTGTAGCTCGGTTTTTCAGTTTCTATGTTGAATAGATCAAGTATCACGTCAAAAGAACGAAACTAATATGGTTATCTTTCATACTCAAATATTGTTTATAACTCAGAGTTTATATTAGTCTTTGTTTCATCGCAATCGCTTCGGTCAACCTATCTAAATAATTTAAAGTGTTCAAGAAGAATTTATTTACTTATGTTGAAACACTTAGCGACATCTATTGGCGTGAAACGGTACTAACGAATACTTAATATTAACACGTCATTCTCATTTAAGTTACTTACTGTGTCTGTGTTATTTCAAAAAGTAATGATACTGATTACTAAAATCGCTTTCCGTTGGTGGTTGATTCCCACGAATCAAAAAAGGTAAAAGAATTTCAAATAAAAAGTTGTGTTATTATTAACTGACGTGGTGTTCTGAGTCATATACCTAGAATGCAATGTTAGATAAATATTTATTAGTTTTATCAATCAAATTAATACAATTATAGGGGAAGAAATCTCATTTTTAATTGTGATAAAAGTCTTAGTAGCGCCATCTAGCATAATATAGCAAAATTAGAGCGGCTAGAGGAACATCTCCATAGAAATTCTTAATCTCTAGCGTCAGTAACGCCATCTAGGTTTGAATAGCAAACATGCAAAGACAACAACTTGATTTCGCGCGAAATTTGATAATGTTAAATTTAAATGCGTCTTTACAGCATTACTCGATTCAACTAATGGGAGTTTTGGGAGTAAAGAGTTGTAAATACTTATGTGCTAATTTTCGTGATGTTAGTTTTCGAGGTGGGGAGGGGTTCAAGCGAGGTCGGATGGTGAAAGTCAGGAAAAAAATCCAAAATTGCGACCATAACTACTGGTGGATTTGAGTAAATAGATAGGTTTTCACACGGGCAACTGTAGTTATGTCGATGCTCTTCCGAGCAACATCGCTTACAGAGAAGCATTTTCTTAGTTAAAACAAGTTTAAAAATGTATTTATTTATCCATTTGGCATCTCCAACAAAGGATACATTACCTACACAGGAACAATAGAAATCACAATAGTAAAATATTGACAATTTTAAAGTCGCTTCTTTAAATATAATTATTTATTGGTCTACAAATAAATGTATGGCTGAACAAAAGAAACACTGAAACATTTTTGATTACAATTTACAATAAAAAGGCATCACAACTGAGAGTCGCGGAGGATCGCTCTGTTACGTCCATTATCCTCGGGATCGGGCTCTCTCTCTTCCTGCTGCCTGCGTCAGCAGCGGGGAGAGAGGTGGGGGCGCGCGCGGTATGGCACTACGTAGCAACAACATCGTACTTACTATGTTCATAGGAAACCCGTGCTATACAATTAAATAGTTTTTTTTGCCTGGTTTGGTTTTTTTTTTCAACAGCGCTTTTAATGTGGATAATGACCGACGTTACGGGGCGTAGGTAATGTAACATTCGCAGCGAGCATGTCTTTACGCCGTGTGCTAAAATCAGTGTTGCTCGCTCGCATGTTTTGCCGTAGGTACTACTGACTGCACGAATACTTGCTTGGTAACATATTAGGTGCATTTTGACCCGTGACGCCGGTCAGTATCCACCTTTACAGCGTGATCTTTCTTCATCGTGATAACGCCATGGTCCCACGGGCCGTCAACTGACAGGTGGCGTCAGGTGTTACTGCACTGCTACCTGTCGAGGCCTATCGCAGTCCGTGCAGAGCATTCCCACTGCTGTGGTTTTATTCAGTGGTCAACGTTTGATAAACAAAGCTAAAAGACACGCGCCTGTACGGGCCGAGATAGGCGCCCGCCCCCGCGTGGAATAATGCTTCAGCACACTCAACCAGACGCGCAGTCGATTTATTGAGTAAGTACAGTAAAAGCTCCTTATTCGTGCTTCCTTCATTCGCGTTTTCACTATTCGCGGATTAAAAAAATGCGACCCAATTCCTATATCCGCGGCTAAAGATTTATTTATTTGCGGGTCTAATCGGTACATCGGTACATACATATTAACAAATAACAAAAAGGATTCCAATAGGTATCCAACCCAATATCCTTTGTAAACGCGTCGTCAGATGGACTATAAAAAAGTGAAATAGACCTTATTACAACTTCGCCTAAAGTACATTGTCAAATGATATCGCCGCTGTATTGGTTCGGCCTTT
The DNA here is from genome assembly GCA_949987655.1 of Polymixis flavicincta. Classification (NCBI taxonomy): domain Eukaryota; kingdom Metazoa; phylum Arthropoda; class Insecta; order Lepidoptera; family Noctuidae; genus Polymixis; species Polymixis flavicincta. The sequence continues at coordinate 6,429,034 of OX465177.1, read as the reverse complement.
GACATCTACAATAGCCGCCTTCGCCGCGGTCGATGTTTTTAACCGACTTCAAAAAGAAGGAGGTTATCAATTCGACATGTTTATATTTTTTATGTATGTTCAGGCATAACTCCGTCGTATATAGACGGATTTGCAAAATTCTTTTTTTTTTCGAAAGGGGTTTACTCCGAAATGGTCCCATTGAAATTTCATATAGACAGGGCCCGATCTAGCTATTTAGCCGCTCCGGGCAAAAATAACATTCGCCGCCCTTTGCACTAACACCATCAAAGATGGTATGACCATAATTATGTGATATTCTTTTAACTATATAATATTCACATACGTTAGTCTACTACGGCTTCTGAACAAGTATACAAAAATTCATGAGAGTATGTTTGTAAGTATACATTTTGCCGCCGCTCATTTTTGCCGCTCTGAGCATTTGCCCGGCTTGCCCCCCCTTAGATTGGGCCCTGCATATAGATCTGATGATGCGTTTCGGAAACAGACAACGGAACTCTTCAAAAAATTACAGCAAATCAACCGCGAATGTTGCTATCACATAAATAAGTATGCATTGTTTTGACCCAAAGGATGATGAAATTTCGAATTGGTGTATGGTAGGTAACAAAAAAGTGAAAAATAAAAACTTTTTTCAAAAAAGTAACAACCGACTTCCAAAAAACACTACAAAGTGCAAAATAACTTTAATTTCGGAAGGCGGTGACAAATAATTAAAATACACATCCAACGTCACCGACTTCCGAAATTAAAGTTATTTTGCACTTTGTAGTGTTTTTTGGAAGTCGGTTGGTATTTTTTTGAAAAAAGTTTTTTGAGAATGTAAACAAACATAATGAAACCAACCTCATCACCATAAAGTATATTTATATATCATCATCATCATCATTTCAGCTGAAAGACGTCCACTGCTGGACATAGGCCTCCCCCACTTTTATAAATGCTGCGACATAATAGACATTCCATCCTTTGGTACGAGCCGCTTTGCGTGTTTTACCTATTGTTTCATCTTTCCATTCATTGCAAAATTTAAAAAATTTTTTTTTTACTTAAAAACTATTTTCGACGCGAAAAAATCTGTTTAACGCATAGAAATGCTTGATCGTTTACGCCTTGGAGAGTCGCTTGCATCCATATCACGCTCATACAATTAATCATTATGGTCAAAAACTTCAATTAAATTGTTTTTTTTTTGTCACCTAGGAACGTATCCCCTATAATCCCATATAAATTACCATTCCATAGTCAATGTTTCTGTATTCGCGGTAGGTATTTTACGGAACGTATACCTCGCGAATAAAGAGCTTTTACTGTACCTACGGCAGGTGCACATTTATTATAAAATGAGCCTCGACCAGGCGCTTTGATCTATATTTATTCTTAAAAATCTGAGTGAGACTTCGTCGTAAAATCATTATAACCCCTAAAGACGCCTGCAGGCCTAGACAAAACACCTTTCTGTTAACGTTCACGCTAAACTCTATGCCAGAATATATGGGAATGACATTACCGTGTCCTTTCCGCAGGTAATGTCATTCCCATACATTTTGGCGTACCGTTTAGCGTGAACGCCAAGAGTAATGTGTTTTGTCTCTAGGCTCTGGACTGCATTCGAAAGCTGTGGTAGATTCCTACCAGGATAGATCGGAAGATCGGAGGAGTGGTACCTACACCGTCAAAGCGACACATTATTGTTTTCCGACATGCACGCGAACGAAGTCGCGGGCACAGCTAGTCTATAATAAATATATACAAATAAATATTCTCTCGACCGTGATTTTTCAGTAGTCGGGTTTCTAGTTTTTGAACTTTTTATTTTACAAGATTTCGATACCCATCTGGATAAAGTTTCACAAGTTCACGTTACGTGACAGTTCACGTTGAAGGATTCGACTCGGCTTTACTCACGCTCGTATTTCGGACTCAAGACTTTATTCATGAGCTCTTGAGTCGTTCAGTGAGGTCGAAAGTCGACCTCGGTTCAAGAGAAGCCACACACTCGTAAACTCCCTGGCTTTGCAGGAAAATCGCTGTTGGAAACTTCAGGGAAATCTCTACTAGGTACTTTATTACTATATAGATATACTGCTTTGCTATCATTTTTACGGACTTGTGTATACAGCGTGTTAGATTAAAACAACCGACTTCCGAAATTAAAATTATATTTCACTTTGTATTGTTTTTTGGAAGTCGTCGCTCTGTTCTGCTATTGTCCATTGGAAACAACGATTTTGTATGAGATGTGTACGCATGCATTCTGCCGCGGAAAGCTGAACGGACACTATACAAAGTTGTTGTTTTCTATGGACAAAAGCCGAACAGCTAAATAAGTGTGAGTAGTCCCTATTCGGGGAACATACATAAAAATATAAAAAGATTCCGACAAATTGAGGTTTTTTGATTGTGTCATCATCATCATCATTTCAGCCGAAAGACGTCCACTGCTGGACATAGGCCTCCCCCAGGCTCCTCCACTTCGACCGGTCTTGTGCTTCCCACATCCAGCGGATACCCTAGGCCTTCACAAGGTCATCGGTCCACCTTGTGGGAGGCCTTCCCACTCTACGTCTTTCGATTGATTATTGTGTGATTGATCTTAACTATTGATGTTATGTTTTGGTATAATTTTGTGAATTGACATTCAATTTACCACCCAATTTGGTATGCCTTGTGGCTCACATAGTATAGACAAACATAGTTTTGTGTAACATCTGTATAATTTTTACTCTGTGTTTACAAATAAATGAGTTTTGAATTTTTCGAATTTTGAACCCCTTTTTTTTGAAATCGTTTAAAAAGAGGGACACAGTGAAGTGAGATGTCTGGACGGATGAATGGAAGATCTTGTCAGTATGTCCGGACATTCTGACAAGACTGACATACTATAAATAATTTATATTAAGTACCAATAGGTGTATAAATTTCTTGTGTCATAAATGTGTGTTTAGGATGCAGTAAAAATTTTACGCTTCCTGCACCTTTGATCCCATCGGCATTACGATGTGCGACAAAGTATTAATAGATACATTATTTATTAAGTACTATGACTTACATAACCTCCTCACTGTATTCAACATCATCTGCCTAGCTTTTTCCCAACTATGTTGGGGTCGGCTTCCAGTCTAACCGGACGTAGCTGAATACCAGTATTTTATATGGAGTGATTGCCGATCTGACCTCTACAACCCAGTTACTGGGTAATAAGACTGGTTGTTAGACTTTCGGGTTTCTGACGACCCGTAAATCTATTAAGGATCCACAAATAACAACCAGGACCTAACGTGCTTTCCGAGGCACGGAGGGGTCTTGGTATTAAAGATGGTCACCCATCCACGAACCTATCGCGGCAAGTGTAGCTTACCCTGATAGATCTATTCGTGTGGCTGTTATTATTATCCACAATCCTCTCTCTAACTCACTATTTTTGAACGATTTGACTAACTAAATGTGAAAGTTTGTATGTTTAGATGTTTGTTACTCAATCACACAAAAACGGCTACAGGGATTTGGATGAAATTTGGCACACAGATAGTTTATATACTGGATTAACATATAGGATACTTTTCATGCCGGTAATACTGTAATTCCGACCATTACGCGGGCGAAGCCACTTGTAAAAGTTAGTCTCATATAAATAAGGTGTAAATTCACGAGTTAAGACTAATTTACAGGTTTTTCAGAAATGAGGTTACAGGAAAACGAGATTCAATTTTATTATGAAGTCGTGTTCATGAAATTCAGGAATCGTCAGTTCGATAAACCTTGTTTCCGGTAAAAATAAGATTTCCTTGAATTTGTTGAAAGAACTGTCGAGTGAGTCAGTATTATGTAGGTCGAATCTATCTGTTTATAGTATACTTGCTGATTTTTACATGAAATCAACACGGATTTTTACGTAGGTATAGTCGAGTTCATATTAATTGGCCCTTTCAGGCTTCAAAAATATATGAACGTCAAAAAAGTTCATAATATTGTGACAACTATACTATAAGCATGCTGCTTTTTCTCATAATTTTTCATATAATTGCCCAATGCACAGCATATATTATTGAACCGTTCACATGGACATATTTTTGATCTATAGGTTCTATGGAATTTATTGAACTATCCAACGCTCACAATATTTTGAATCCTTGACAGTGCCAATATATTAATGAACTCCAGTCGAGTTTTACTGGATTTTAGACTCTCGGTGCTGAACCAAGTATCGAGAACCCAGCATAGTACAGCGCGTCGAAAAAACAGTGTTCGATTTTCAACTATCGGCGCTAAAAAGTACGTCGAAATTCCAGTGCGTGAAAAAATCCCGCGGCGATTATATTACGTCCGTGGAAACGTGGGCTCCCTAGAGTTTTCAGAGTGTTTGATAAAGTTAGGTATCTAATTTGCTTGTTCATCGAGAAAAATAAATTGATTTATTTTTCGAATTTTTCGAAGATTCGTCTTTTGCGGAGTAGAGTATGATCAAGTGTGATGACATTTATGAAAACTTGATAGACGATTCTGCTAATTATTTGAGATTAAGGTTCCCGCAGACAGGCGCGCTACGCGACAGCGCGACACGGCTCTTGTAGAATAATTTATATCGAGTCACGTCGCGCTGTCGCCTTTATCCGATGACTTGGTCTTGCACAATATTGCATGAAGCCACGAATGGTAGGTATACAGATTCCTGGTTCCCTATTAATTGCATCATGAAACAAATCACAATATCAACAGCAGTAAAATTCAGTGCTTGGACGTCGATTTCGTTTTCAACCGTCAAAAAATTATTTTTTTGAATAATGTATGCAGCTATTAAGATAGGTAGTATCTACTGCTTATACTCTGTAGCCTATAGTTTTTCCCGTGTAAATAAAAATATAGTGTTTCAGAATATTTTCATCCTACATAGTTGTATGTTCCAGTTTTTTTGCGAAAAACCCATGTGAAATGAAATGATAAAGTTAGAATAACAACTCTTTGTGATACATCAATGAATTATGATCAATAAATGTTTTCAGATCACCATATAATCTATTTTAAAACAAAAGAGTTCGTACTTATTTCCAGTACATAAATATTTAAGTACATTCGGAGAAAATTCTCGAAGTAAGTAAATCGTTTGTAAGCGTTCTTAACAAAAGGTTATATTTGGACGTTTGAACTTCTATTTTTCTCAGTACACTTAACTTTAGCTGTTGTGGTAAGAATGGTACAAACAAACTCGCAAATAGCAGTACCTAACGAGGTTGTATATGAGTATACATATGCTTCGGGAGTAGACAGGATGCATGGACATCGATGGGCAACCGATTCAGTACACACGGCTACACATCAAGCTATATATTTCCAGTTTACGCTGATCTCACACGGAAATTCTATACAATGCGAGATCAGCTTATGCTGGAAATGTATAGCTTGATGTGTAGCTGTGTGTATATGATTCTACACGCCCTGCGTTGATAGGTTTGGTCGGTAAAAAAATATATTGCGGTTCCATACATTTTGATCACGTAGGTCCCTTTTCTATGAAACAGCAGATTTTATTTTTTATAACCTGCGAAAAATATCTAGTTTATAGTGTAGAATTATGTGCTGAATTCTTGGTTTCGGTTTGCGCGTCGACGTCTCTGTCACCTGTGTTTAGTTCCTATCTTGCTAATTATGTACGGATATAATTAGTGGGCAACTAATTATATCCATACATAATATAAATTGTATGGCTGCTTGCATGCGTATTATGTTAATTTAATAAGACTAAATAAATTTCCTTAGTTCTTCATGCTTAATGTTAAGGTATTAACAAATTGCAAGCATGAATGCAACTGTGACTAAGTTGCATTGAAACTGATTAAAGTTCAATGATTGACTGATTGTAGGAAATACATTACTCGAAAATTGGCTAGGTTTAAGCATTCGTTTCGGTAATACGACGTCTACATGTTTCTTTATTTTACCCTTCAACATCAAAATCCAAAGTCTTTTATTTATTTATTCAAATTAATGGTTGCCCAGTGGTCGAAATTCCACCTTTTTTTTTTTTTTCTAATGTATTATTATATAAAAACACTGGCTTTCTGCACTCCTTCTTCATATGAACTTCAACTGTTCCAAATTTCACTCCTCTGTCCGCGTAATTTTCGTAAAAAAGGGGGTAATTAATATTTATGACATTTATATTTAGTCCTTTAGAACGCCCGCCCTTCAATCGTCAATTTGATACAATGTTGTTATATTGTATGATTAGCTTTTGCCCGCGGATGCGCCCGCGTGGTTGTCGGTTATCGCGTAAAGAAGAAGCTTATTTCCTTCTCCATATCCCAGGCTATATCTCTGCCAAATTTCATGACGATAGGTTCAGCGGTTTAGGCGTGAAAGCGTAACAGACAAATAGACAGAGTTACTTTCGCATTTTTTTTATATTAATAGAGATTTTACATAACACAACAAAGGCAAAGGTGTACCTACGACGTTAAGTAGGTAAAACCCAAACTTATCCAGCTATGTTTAAATAATGAAATAGGGGCGAGCCTATTGCCGTCAACCGGGCACAAAGCAAGAACTTAGTACCTCATGCTCAGCAAGTACCTACATAACAAGTAAAATGTCTAGGATTGACGACAGAAACCTAGTTTTGTTTAAATAATATACTCCAAAATTGTGGAATAATTGTCTATACACTATGATTATCCCCTAATCAGGAGACCTACCAACCTACTTTCAGCGTTTTTAAAACAATACCCTTAAAATGAGACTTTGACTTGTAATTAAAACGTCGTGAGGTCACACTCTAGTTTGATTTGACGTCAACCCTACCAATATTATAAACTAGCTGACCCAACAGACGTTGTCCTGTCTTAGCTATGAATATTGAATTGGCATTAGCTGTACAAACCTTGTCCTGACAATAAGGAACGCATTAAAAAAAGAATAGTGCAATTTGGTGCAGTCGTTCGGAACTTATGCGCGTACATACATTTCGGAGATTCATTTTTATATATATGTATAGATGGGAAAGTTTGTATGTTAAGATGTTTGGGTATTTAGATGTTTGGATGTTTGTTACTCAATCACGATAAAATGGATTTACGGATTTGGTTGAAATTTGGCACCCTTTATTTATTAATGATTAGCGACTGGTTAACCATACATTTTTGAAGTTTAAACATCTCTTAACTTTAATCAACGTTTATGAATATTACCCTAATATAACATGGATTAACACATAGGGTACTTTTTATCCCGGTAGTCCCCACGGGATAATTTCGGACCTCAACACGGACGAAACCGCAGGCAAAACCTAGTTAATTATTTTTGAAATTATATTCAGTTTGTTATGTGGGTTGATAGGGATTATAATTGATTCGAAACTTATGATTAAATTGCCGAGGCGATACGTTATCGCTATACAGGGCGTTATACAGGGTGACAGGCATGGACCACGGATTCAGTATATGATTATGTAATCAGTCCCCTGCGTAAAAGTGTTTCGTCAGTTATTAAAAAAAATGATGTTCCATACATTTAACCGCTTATAGTATAGTATTTTTGTAGGAAACAACAGATTACCTATTTGCTTACAGTAGGGTTCTAGACTGTCCCTATCGCCCTGTAGTACCTAGCTATTTTTATTTTGGTAAATCAGCCAGAAATACCAATCGGTCACTCGATTAGGCGTAAAATCTACTGATTTGAATCTATAAACGTTTTAAAAACTCCTAAATCATGTATTTTCAGCCATTATCTTTGTTACCAAAACAGCGCAGCCATTTAAAATTAGAACATTCGATTTTCTTTTATTTTTGGTTGCATGACGTCACTTAGAACCACTAGGTATGGCTATAAACAAAACAATATCGAAATACCGAATCTGGTGCCCACAGAACCAATATCTAAGTGGTATTGCATTATTTAATAGCAGAGCAACGTCATGGTTTGGCTGCATATAACAGTGGTCACTGCCTCGCCGCCATTTGGCAAGCCACCAGATACGATACGTGTTGTAGAAAGGTCTCTTCACACTGCCGTGTAACTGAAAATTATGTGTGGGTCGGTGGTTAAAGGATTATCTCAGTTTGTTCAGCTGTAATAGCTTACTGCTGAACAAACGGAGATAATCCTCAAGCACAACTGTAGCCACTTGCTCTTGAGTTTGGAGACCGAAAACTTAGAGATAGCTAGGGATGATTGGTTTTCAAAGCGGAAAGGAAGGGTCTCCCCTTTTTGAGGTGCTTGTAACTGTCTGTGGCATTTCATAAAACTTTTTGTTAGTATTTTGAAAACTATACCGGATATAATCAGAAAATTCAGTTGTACAAACACCTCCATTTCCAACACACAAAAAAGCTGAAAACTGCGACGCAGCTGAAAAGCTCAGTGCAAACCCGTGTACGACCAATTAAGCAGAACAATAACTTTAATTCCGGCAGACTCAATATACCGCTAATTTGTTGCACCGCAGTGCGAACCAACTATAAAGGCTCCTGCAAACAGGTTCGACGTTATTCTAATAGATGATTCTGGTGGAACAATTTCTATAAAGTTATTATAAAATTATTCCACCAGAATCGCGTCGCACGGTCGTGTCGCAACTATCTGCGCGAGCCTTATTGTTATTACGCGGTTTAACGTAGTAAGTGTAACACGAGTAAACCGTGAGTACACATGACTGGACCACGTCGTGTTATGTAAGGACAGGTCGTACTTTGATCTATGGCATATTGTTTATTTTTAACTTCTGCCTGCGTCTTCATCCGTGTGAAATGTTTTAGCATAAAATATATCCTACTAGCAGTAACAACGAGACAGACAGACAAAAAAATTAAATATTGTGTTTTTTGCAATAAATACCGACGAAAAACCGACCGAATACCGATGATGACCGTATAAATAACAGTTTTTTACTAAATTCATATGAAAGTCATATTATTATGCATTTGGTAAAAAGCTGTTATTTTGACATTGCAAACAGCCATTTCAATTTTATTTATATGTCTAGCTTCCCATTAGCGCTAGAGCTGAAACTTATTTATTCAATGAGCGAATATAAAATCCAATCCTTAAAAATTGCAGAAAAAGAAGAAAAAACCCAATCTATGACCACCTGTATACCTAATCGTCTAGAGGATGAGGTCCATTGCAGTAAAAAAACATTCAAAATACTAGGTCTCTTGTCAGGCAAAGGTTTAAAAAACAGTTCGGATATCAGGCTATCTCCACTCGACACTTTTTATTGAGTAAAGAACTTTCCACAGAGGAAGATTTCCCAACAGGAAAATCCAACAATACTTTTTGTCCGACTTTTAAGACCAGCACGAGATTTATTCGAATGAGCACGAATACACACGATACACTCACATGCTCAGTGGTCTGAGATAACCACACTAAGTGGTTAGGCAGCACTCCAAACCACGTGCACTTTAACGTGGTAACCATAAAACGTAGGTAATGCATAAAATGTGGTGGTTTTATTAATAACTCATAATTATGTTAATACCACTATTGTATCTAATAAGATTTGCAAATTGATGCTTTTTGCTGTCGTTGTAACTAAGTGCCGTGGCAAAGATGTAAAATGTACGATAGAAATGAAGAAGGGTTTTTTCAATGCATTGAGGTACAGCTTGGTCATTCTGTAGAAAGTTCACCGTTAAAGCTTAGGTGAAGTGTGCTTAAAGTGAGCTGACATTGTATCAGCTTGGTTATTCTGTAAAAAGCTCACCGTAGGTTTGTTTTTTTTTTTTTTGGGTGGGAAATCATCAAATAAGTTATCCCGCTCTTCGCGGAGCAGGAGGGCGTGTCAGACTTTTACTGACTAAAACATACCCGTGTTCCCTCAGTAGCCCGTATGCCAGGGGCTGTGGTGGTATCTCTTTCGAACAAACCCGCACCCCTGGCAGGCATCGGCCCGTGCGGGCCCCATCATTTTGTGCTGACATCTCTTTGAGGCGCGCGTGGAACACAACGCGCCGTCGACTTGGGCTTGGTCCTTACCGGACAGCGAGCTACCCATTACTCGTCGTCCGCAAGCTCATGCCTACGGTGGCCGGAAATCGGCCTGGGATTCCCGACGCCCAGGGCGTCTCCGTATCCTGCGGCGGCTAGGGTCGCGAAGGCGCATAAACTGCCTCTCCCTCACGTGCGCCGCTTTCGTCTTCGCGAGCATCACTGCTTCGCTGAAGGAGGTGACGGCTCCCCATGCCCTCTCGCTCCGTACCATGGCCTGGACCAGGGCCGGACGCGAGAGATCGCCGCCGCCGATCGCCTCCACGAGGACACGGCGGTGCTCCACCCAAGCTGGGCAGACCGCCACCGTGTGCCCCACCGTGTCCTCAGGGCGATCTTCGCAGTGGAAACACCCGGGCGTTTCCTCCCGCCTTATCCGAAACAGGAACCTCCCGAAACAACCGTGTCCGGTGAGGACCTGCGTCAGGCAGAAGGTGAGGACGCCATGCCGCCTCTCAAACCACTCCTCAAAGAGGGGACTTACCGCCGCAATCGTGGCGTGCCCAGCACTGGGTTGCGACAATCGCACTCTCCATGTCGCCATGAGATCCCGCCGGAGATCTGTCCGCTGTGCCGCGATTTCCTGCGGCAGCGGAGTTACGCCCCGGCGTTTGGCCTCCTCGTGCCACTCCCACATTTGGGCGAGGATAGCTCACCGTAGGTGAAGTGTGCTTAGAGTGAGCTGTCATTCTATCAGAGATGCTAGAAATTGACACTAATGACAGCTCACTTCACCTTAGTTTTCATGGTGAGATTTTTGCAGAATAGCACTTCAGTTCAAATTCTAATTCAACATTTGAATTTGAGTAAAATGTGTTCTTAAGAATCCAAAAGTGCTATTGTTATCAAGAAAAGCCATATCTGACATTTAGTACAGATATTTTTAAGAGTTTTTTATACTTATTTTTGAAATCCATACTCGTCCTCACGAAAAATGGGCAGATTCTAGATTTCCTATAAACATGGAAGCTCCAATGCAACTAGTTTGTAAGAATTCGTTTAAGTTTTGCACTTGCAGAGAGATTTTTCCAAGTAAATTGTCTAAATGCTCTTTAGATCAGTATTTACGAGATAGGTACCAAACTAAAACTTTAACCATGTTGCCACCAAATTAATAGAGAAGCCGAGACTACAGTATGCAGTATAATGTTACTAGTTACTGCATCTAAGCTATTATAAAACAACATTACTTAGACTGGCTTAATGAAAATGAACTTTTATAATATTATAATATCCAGACAGTGGTTCTTAAAAGAAGAAAAGAAATGCCAGTCATCGGGTCACCTTATGTCTGAAGGTTACGTAAAGAAAAAGAGCGATTAGTGATTGATTACAGTGTGCACGTAGGTACGTAGTGATTTTAGAAATTAAATGAATCTCTGTGATGTAATTGGGGCAGCATCAAATGCCCTGAAATCGAACACATGTTGCGGTGCTTAAAAACATTAACAAAAGTGATTTAGTAGTGTATTGGCATGCGCAAACGAAATCGAAAAAACAACAGCAGACCACATGATCCATATAAAAACAGTTTAAAATGTTAAAAATATACAATTAAATGGCATACTTGTTTGTGTAATACATAATCTCACGCCTTTCTTCTCATTTACGCGGCTATTTCCAACCACCGCTTGTAGGTCTTGGTAGTGTACATCCCATCAGCAAGGTCCTTAACTATACTGTTTCTACACGTACTTTGGTACCCATTGCCTCATTCATGTCCAGGCAAACCTGGACATGAATGAGGCAATTCTGCTTCTCTGAATGGCGTTCGTGCCACTGCGGACATTCCAGAGGCACTTCAGTAACGCTTCAACCCCATAAGTCTGTAGATGTTGTTGAACTGCATACGTATGCCCAAGACTTCTTTGTATACTCAGTCCAGAGCTGGCACATATAGAAACTGTGACACTACGCTCTAAATAGGTGCACTTAAGTCTGTATTTCAGCCTTAGAAAAACTTCTAGCAAGCATTTTTCCCACAATCGATAGGGCAGGACATTGGCGATCGATATCCGCATCGTCTTTCATGTTCGATGTCAGTATGTGACTAAGGTAACTTCTCCTCAACATTCACCATCTGCCTCCCAATGCACATTGGCGAAATATTTTGAGGCCTCTTTCGAAACCTGAATATTGGCTGTTCAGTTTTTTTTGCATTGTTAACTAAGTCATGTTTTTTAGCATAATGATACACAAACAACTACACACCCACTTCACAAAAACACCAAACGTCACACACACTCACTCCCAAAAGCACCTAATCCTCTTGTCATAATCATAAGTTTCCAATCGTAAATTCCATTTTATTGTATTTTTTTTAAATATTGATTACTTCTACGAATAAATATAAATGTTTGCATTACTTGAGAAGAGACTGGACTACATAACACAGGCAATCCTAGCGTGGGGTCCGGGGCATTATACCTAAACATCTAGCACCTAAGGCTTGAACAGACTATAGTTTTTTACATATTTTAATTAACCAAAAGCTTTCTTAAGGTTTGAGGGGCTGAGCAGAACCATAACATCTGCATAAATGTGGTTGTTCACATAACGATCTCCTAATGTGACCCAAATCGTATCTAACCAGTTCATGAGAGTGCATAACTTTATACTTCTGCGGGGAAACTCGAACTGGAGCATTGCAAAAAACTTGTGCATGTGAAACACACGATATTTTTGTCTAGAAATAGATACCAAAATATATTAAGGCATTTAACACTTACTCATTATTTTTTTTATTACAAAACAGCTTGCAGTAAAAATAAACCTATATATTCCGTGTTCGGGATAAAATCCACCATCGTTTCGCTCATAAGCCCGCCCAAGTTAAATTATAATCTGTGGGCTATCGGCAGGATTACCATCAGAACTCCGTCCAATACTCTGGCCGGGTTATTACTATTCATATCATTTGCATAAGGTTATGTAACATCCAAGCATCCATTCATCTATCTGCAATAACGGCTGATATATACATTCTGATGAATATCTTATGCTTACAGCTTAATGGCCTGAAAGTTTTATAGAGGAGATATTTTTTGTTGATGTCTTTCTTGTTAATTGGGTTTGATACTAAATGAGCTTTTTATTGTACATGACGGCGTCAGCGATGGTTGAGCGATAGCGCAGTCATCATCTCGATGCGGTGGTACGGAATCCATGGTGCTGTTTTACAATAAAATACGATGAGACAGCAAATCAGTTAGTTTACTTTCAGAATAACAATATTAATAAGGTTCACAAACCGACAGCTTCGCGCAGGAGAACTACAAGTCTGCATTCGTTCGTTGTCTGCAGACTGCCTCGTCTTGCAGTCACTTCCCCAGTTCCCCTCACTCGACTCTACCCACGAGGTCCTTTTCTAGCGAGCGCGTTACGGGGCTTACCCTCACCTTGGTACTACGATAATCAATTGAGAGAATATTATTCCTTAACTTTTATTTTCTACGACGTATATAGCTAAGTTATACCAGCTTATTATTTCTATCCCAAGACAGAACAGAGGCCTCTTCTCATACAAAGAGGGCACGAGCATTGATCACCACACTTGCTCAAGACGATTTGGCGATTTCAGACTTCTACTAACTTCCAAGTCCAGGTTACCTCAAAATGTTTTCCTTCACCGATGTTGGCAATGTCCAATATAAACTCAGGACGTTCATATGAAATGAAAAAGTCTCATTGGCACTTGCATGGATTTGAACCCATAACCTCGTGCATGAGAGTGGAGGCCACTGTGTCAACACCACATCTAACGCATAACACATATGGCTAAAATAGTCAATGTTGGTAATACATAGGCCTGCGTTTGTGTCCGAAATAGAAATAGCATTGACCGCTTCATTGCATAAGGTCCTGAGTTTCATTCCTGCCGCCTAATTCAGACGCACCAGTTGATCGACGCTATGCTTGCCGCGGTCGTTCTATGGATGGTTGACCATCTTTACGTACCGAAACCTCTCTGTGACTGGAAAAGCACGTTAAGCCGTTCGTCCCGGCTGTCTTCTTGGATCTTTGACGTTACGGGTCGTCAGAAGCCAGAAAGTCTGACAAACAGTCTTACCAAGGGGTACAGTGTTACCCAGTAACTGGGTTGTGAAGATCAGATAGGCAGTCGCTCCATGTGAAATACTGGTATTCAGCTGTATCCGGTTAGACAGGGCGACTCCAACGTAGTTGGGAAAAGACTACGCAGATTGACTGTCAATGAGAATCTTTAACATTTTGAACGATATTGGCAATGCATTGCTTCATATGATCGGAAAATTTGTCTGTTCAACAACGTAAATAACGCAATGTGAACTGTCAAAAAGACAGCCATTCCTACTGTTAGTGTGTTACCCCATCAGGGCCTGAATTCGCGATTCCTTTCTCGAAACCACGACAATCACACACGAAATCTGCTAATATTGTATTCATAATATCGACAAATTGTCTTGGAATACCTATACAGAAAATTACATTTCGATTCCTTACCACGTTTACTTTCCACATTTTGTATTATGTATTAATAAATTGTACCCCGACCTAGTTGTAGACTTTTTTCTTGTTACATGTAACCAAATTTCGTTTATGTGACCGACTAAAGTGAACCTGTTTATGTAGGCAGGTACAGCTCCACTTATCCCTCGATCATAGACCTGACATGGCACATCGGTCTATTCTTAAATCTGAATGACATGACTCATTTATTGCATTTAGCATGTAAAATAGAACACTCTCTTATAAACTGCGAACAGTCACCAGAACTGGCATCTGTTGGTACGTTTTGTCCTTCCCTATATGCAGTCTAAAGTAGACCTAAACAGTTATGTAAATCATGTTTCGACAATTTATGACAGCTGGAAGCCGGGGTTTGACCCGAGCGACAGCGACCAGACGTTTAAAACTATTACTTATCATATACAGATCAACAGACCAGTAGCGCCATCTGTTACGACAAACACACACTACATGTTAGACAGTAGACATCTACCTACCAAATCACATCTGTCTTCAATTTCCATTTCTGTTTTCGCAGAGCTGTTCCATACAAAACAGCTGTTCTATACATTTTTACCGCGTAGGTATTGCACCTTTCTATGGAACAGCGGTTTTTTTTTTGTAAAACTGACGAATAATTTCTGCGCTGGGGTCTAGAATGATATGCTGAATTCATGGTTAAAGTTTGCGCACTGAATAAAAACTTTTGCTGTATAACCATACTCGTGTTCGGATAGATACTTTACCCATTATTTATAAACGTGGAAACCTCAAAAAGTATTGTTATTCTGAAGTGTTTACTTTGTTACTTTAACATAAAGGGAGAAAGTGTTTTGTGTACAGAGAATGCTGACTAAACAACAAAAGTATTTTTTTTTAACACTGATGTTTGTTATGTGCCAAGTAGGTAGCGGATATTATCTCAACAATTTGCCTCTACATAACAATATTTTTGTTTATTAACATACTAAACGTGTTATCAGTGACCAACGACGACCCCAAAGAGATAACGTTTCCATGTATAAATTATCTCAAAAGCTTTCGTTATTTTCTTCTTATCGCCGGCTCTACTAATGATCGTAATTTTCGTCTGTAAAATATATTTTTAACCGACTTCAAAAAGAAGGAGGTTATCAATTCGACATGTTTATATATATTTTTTTATGTATGTTCGGGCATAACTCCGTGGTATATAGACGGATTTGCAAAATTCTTTTTTTGTTCGAAAGGGGTTTATTCCGAAATGGTCCCATTAAAATTGCATATAGATCTGATGATGCGTTTCGGAGACAGACAACGGAACTCTTCAAAAAATTACAGCAAATTAACCGCGAATGCTGCTATCGCATAAATATGCATTGTTTTGACCCCAAGGATGATGAAATTTTGAATTGGTGTGGGGTAGGTAACTAAAAAGTCGATTGTTATTTTTTTGAAAAAAGTTTTTATTATTAAATACTTCATTTTACTGAGTAAGTCGGTACCTACAGCGACCTACATGAAAATGATAACAATTATTATGTAAAACCTTTGACAAGTTGTGGACAGTGAGTTACGTATGACCTACGGGACTACTCGTAGATGCAGTATTTTCTATAAGTTTACCTTGAGCTGTTGTTGATCACTTATTTATAGTTTACATCTTGGTAATTTTGTTGGTAAAGGTGAAACAGACTCGACACGACAGCTAGAATCTCCATTGCCTTAAAATCTCCTTTAATGTCCAACTTCTGGGCAAACGCCTGTATTTCCCTTTTAATCTCATTTTATACTTCATCTTTTGAATTTTCTACAAAGATGTAATGAACAAATCTTTAATCAAAACATGATCAAAGTAAGCCATTAATCTATAAACATCGAATTTAGATCTCTCACCCCTCCAGGGAATAAACATAAAGACACCTTACCGAAGAAACTAATCCATTAATTTATCCAAACAGGGGACGCCAACAGACATAGTTTAATTAATGGAGGACCATTCGCCACGTTTCTGTCATTTCCCTGGCCAACGTGCCGACCTAAATAACTATTAGGGACAGTTGACTGCACGATCATAGAACCATTTTGACCTTGATCAGGCCTAGCGTAGTACAGAGTTTCAAAGGAAAATCGGCCAGCTTATACTGGTTTGTCCCACTAGCGTGCGGCCTACTGTACCAGGGATAAGTTGCCAGGGTAAATGGGCCGAGTTCTACGTTCTATTCAATGCTTTTGCACGAATTCTGATCGTTTCTATCGTAACGAGGTCGCGCCAGGGGAATGATGATGTCAGGGCACTGATAACAGGATGGATGATCGATACTCATCTAAAATTCAAGGGAATGAGGGTCTATATGTTTAGGAGATCCAATTACTTGGTTCGAGTTGGTTTATACCGGCATGACCTTGAGATTGAGGGATTTGATGGTGATTATTTTTAAAACGTGCTCCTGAAAAAACAAACTAGTGAGGTCGGCGTTTCCTATCTGACAGATGTCACAGTCTTTTTTAAAGTCCAGACATAATCTTGGTCAGGTTTATGTTTTTTTTTTTTTGTATTTGTATTTCGACCTACGAAGGATTAAGTCGAATTGATAGGACGTGCAAATTTTCAGTTGTGATCTCACAGTTAGTCACCAATCGCAGAGTTAATTCTAAGCAAATAGAAAGCTAGCGAATCGCTGGCTCTTGGGCACAGTTCCAACCCTCAGGCTGCTACCAAGAAAACCAAGAATTAAAATCTAATTTACATCTTAACCAGTATTGGCAGTACCTAGAACCAATCTCGTTCCGTCTGACCTTTTTGGATACTAAAATAAAATTAATTAAGGCTGTAAATAGAACGTTACCGCAGCTTTACCATATACATTTAAATTTTAAAAGCCTAGTTTGAATATCGGGTGAGTGCAGCCCACTCATTAACAAGTTAAACCCGACCTACTTTGGAGCGAACATTCAGGTTGCTGTTGACACAACCCAGTTCTTGCTTTCTTGCACCAAGTCTCATTTCGAAGTTCAAAAGCTGTTTTAATGTGTGTTTATGACTTGATATGTATATAAATCCATTAATTTAAATTTTAACCTGGCGTTAAACGTGCATGCAAATAAATTCATTGGTTTTTGTTTTAACCTGCACCCTAATTGCATATCACACTATCAATAACAATCTGAATCATTTGAAGGATATTGCTAATTCATTGATTTATATGATCGAAAAGTTTGTCTGCACAAAAACAAAAAGTAAAATGTGTAGCGCCATCATTGAGGTAATACGTTAGTACATATTACCTCAATGAGCGCCATGAATATTGTTAATCTGTCAAAATGAAAGATGTTCCTGCTGGTAGGGTTTTACGCAATTACCCCTATTATGGCGTTTATTGTTATGCTAATAAATTTATTGGTTTTAACGTTAACTTGGCGGGAAACGTTTTTGCTGTTTAACTTTACGCCTGGATTCCCCGAACGTTGGGACAGAGATGTTTAGTAACACCCTCATTTCGCCTGTTTAGGTTTTACCCATGGCTACATGGGATATTCAGAAAGTATAGCGAAAAAAAAAATGTTTTAAGTATAGATAAATATATACGTATTTTTATTAAATCTTGTCAAAGTACTCTCCACTAGCTTAGAAACAAAGTTTCAGGCGTCTGAACCATTTTTCGAAACACTTTTTCCCGTCCGGCGCAGACTTCTCGTTTACAGCCTTTCTGAGTGGCCTGGTATTAGCCAGTGCACAAATCCTAAGCTCCGGGTTCAACTGAGAACGCCTGGACTAAATAGTAAATCATATTTGTACCTGTCTGCCGGTAAGTATATCCAAATATTCTCTTTGGGTAAATGTACCGGCTGGGGGACCTTGAGGCCTAGATTAATTACATTTAATTACATAGTCGGGACTAAATCGGACAAAAAGCGTAATTACGATTTTCCGTTTGATAAAACTTAAGTGATAGCCTGGGATTGGAATAACGTTTTATTAATTGAGATAGACGATACGAGAAACTGAAAAGAAAAGTTATTTTGACTGCTTAGAATACTGGGTTCTGCCCGCCATTTTGTCGGCGTGGAAGTCAACAACATAACCTGATTACTATTAGGATCTCAGTAATTGCGTAGTATTTTGTAAATAAAAGAGCTTTTGAAAACGGATCAGTACCTACTGCCCGGGATTTACCTTATACAAACTACTACTACGTGTCAGACTTTTACTGACCACCCGTGTTTCCTCAGTTGCCTGTGTGCCAGGGGCCACGGTATCTCTTTCGAACAACCCGCACCCTTGGCAGACGCAATTACCCCTCAGTTTGCTATTTACAAATATATTAATTTTGGTTTTACTTTTGAAGATTTATTTGGTACTTCAACGTTTTTCGGTCAAACCTGTTACTCGTATCAGACCATGTTAGAGTTACTGGTGACAATTTGACATATCAAATTGTTTGATGATCCTCATCCATTGTGTATAAGTACGGTGACGATTGCTGTATCCTGTGGCACAAGTAGAGTGGCCTTGGGCCCTCCAATCCGCTTGCTGTCGGGATTGAGGCCCCCTTGCGGACTTGTGAGTCATCTAAAGATATAAAGATGAATGTGGGTATTAGCTAGAGGAGATTTGTTGCTTTATTTTTCTGTGTCATTGAGTGTCAGGCGGTGGCAACCTTGAGTTTATAACGGCAGGAATGAAATTTTTATTACTGCTGTAAAAGATCTCTGTGTTGTGTGCTTCAAAGGATTGAGCGAGAAATTCTCTCTTTAACATGGTCTATGGGGTCAGCAGGCTTAGCACGAGCACCGATTTGTCGACGGAAGAATAGACATTACTATTAAATAAATTATGTACAACAGGATAAGATATCTATGTTTTTCTATTCATTATCACAGTCATGCGTTCTAAACGAATCATGATTTTGTAGATAATCGTATATACTTTGTGGCCGTCGAGTAGAAAGTTTTGTTGTCAGTGTGATTTTGACAGTTTTGGAAGAAATGTTCTTCTGAAATACTCTACATTTATAAGGACCTAGACAAATATCGTTAGAAACGAAAGACTAAATGACAGATTGTAGAAGGATATCTACGGTGCGATAACAAAAATGTAGGAACGAAATGTCACTCTGTATTGAAAAAGCACTGTCTATTTTTCGTAGAAATACAAAGCGTCATGCTAAGCCCGCAGTTCAAGAGAAGACTGAGCATTTTAATCTACGGCTAGCTTCTGCCCGCGTGACTTTTCTTGTACCCCCGACTCACCCCGTCATATCTCATCGTCTGCTCGCACTTTACTTCTATTTCACTTGGCGTTTTTCCCATTTTTTTTTCTTCTTGCTTGGCTGTTAAAGGGCCTAGCGTGATGTGAAGTAGAATATAGCTTTTTCCAAGATTTTTAAAATTTGGCGGGTAGTTTCAGAGTTTACCGCGTTGAAACAACTCTTCAGCTGTATGCTTAGTAGGTACGGATAGTTGATTACGTGATATCAAACCCATAGTTTTCATGAATGGAGAGCATTTCTTTATCTGCTAGACCTATTCTCGTTTATGTATTTCCATAATATTTTCCCTTTTCTAAAGGTGAATTGATGAGCTGGAAGGTTCTAGAGACCATTAACTGAGGTACAAGTCGTAAATCCAGTATTTTCTTGCCTAGGGAGACAGATATACGATACTAGCTTTTGCCAGCGGCTTCGCCCGCGCGGAACTTTCATCCCTTATTTAGAAGAAAGAAAGAAGAAAGAAAAAATTCAGCTTTCTAGGACCAAGGGTTTGGGCTGGGCGTTGATGAGTCAGTCAATCAGTCAGTCAGTTAGTCAGGACTTTTCTTTTTATTTATATAGAAGATTAGTAGGTATTGTGGTAATAGAATAGCTCGCGATGGTCTCATACGGTGAAGCAAGAAATTGCACAAGGTGCAATGAGCAAAAAAATTACATTGTACGTTGAGGAGTCCCTGTGAATGATAATTTTATTAGACTTTGTATACTAAAATTGACACAAAAGTTATATTCTCTTATAGTTTATGGAATAGTATAGTATTTCATTGATTTACTAGTTTTTGGTTTCATCTATACTAACTAGGTACTTTTAATAGTATAAATCTGAAACTCTATTTTTTTTCATGTAAATGTTGACGTTCAAAAGTGCCTTTTGGGTGCCCATTTGAAATATGAGTTCTGAGTTCTGAGTCAAAGCATTTTTTTTTTGAGTTTACTGCGTTCAAACGCGGTAATCTCAGGAATTACCTACTGTTTCGAATTGAACAATTCTTTTAGTGTTGGATTGCCCTTTTATTGAGAAAGGATATAGACCATTTAACATCACGCTACGACCCTTTAGGAATCTACCAACAAGAAATCTTTTTTTTTTTTTTTTTTTTTTTTTTTGATTACGGGGGGAAATCCTCATGGATGTCCTCCGCCCCGGGGAGGGCGGAGGGGTCTGTCAGACTCTTACTGACTAAAACCACCCCGGTGTTCCGTCTCTCACGTACACCGGGGATCACGGGAACTAGTAAGTCTTCCGCGATCCCCGACTAGTGCCGGCCCGCCTATGCGGGCCACCTCGCGATAGGGGGGGAGTGAGGTGTTAAACTCCCCCCCACAACAAAGAGAGGCGCGCGTGGAACACTACGCGCCGCCATCTCGGGTCCTAAGAAATAGGGGGCGACGGATTCCCCAGTCCGTCGCCACTGGACCCATTCAGGGGGGCTGGAAGAGGGCGTTGTCCGCCCTCCGCCGACGCCCGGTGCGTCTGCTGCGGATCGGGTTAGCAGAAGCAATCTCCCGCTCCCTCTCCGCAGCCTCCTTCTGCGAAATGACTGTATCGCAGAAGGACACCACCGCGTCCCAGGACTCCTCGTTGTCGACCATCAAGTCGACAACGGCCGGCAGCGACAGGTCACTGCCTACTCCTGAGATGAGGGCAAAGCGTGGCTCCGTCCAAGCGGCACACTCTGCCAGCGTGTGCCACGCCGTGTCCTCCCGACAGTCGACGCAGTGGTGACACCGAGCGTCCGGCACCAACAAGAAATCTAAGCTAAGTAATTGCAAGGGTGGGCGATGCGACGCATAGCGGTGGGTCCGGGGAGCAGGACATTACACCGATGCAGTCGTGGGCAGAAGCTTTAAGAAGGTAATACTATTCATTGCTTTTATTTATTATTACGTATGCAGGATAAGTTTTTAACCAGTGCGCAAACTGTAACCATGAATTCAGCATATCATTCTAGACCCCCTAGCGTAGTAATTTAACGTAGGTTATTAAAAAAAATCTGCTGTTTCATAGAAAAGTGCAATATCTATGCGGTCAAAATGTATGGAACAGCTGATTTTTGAGCTGATTTGATTGCTGTATTATATCCTGAAAGCTGTTTAGTATAAAGCTGAATTTAAAGAGATCAAGGGAACCTTTCATCTGACAATAACTTCATAGTACTTGTTGCATTAAAATGATCTTAATTAATATTAAGATCCTTTAAACATATTTATTTTAGTAGCTGTACAGACTGGGAGCACATCAAGCTACCCCAAGTCTGTCTAATTTCTTTGATAAATTTTCATCTTTATTACATTAACATTAGGTTCATGATTTTTTTTTTTTTTTTTTGGGCGGGAAATCATCAAATAACTTCTCCTGCTCTGGGTGGAGCAGGAGGGCGTGTCAGACTTTTACTGACTAAAACCCACCCGTGTTCCTTCAGTAGCCCTTAAGCCAGGGGTTGTGGTGTCTCTTTCGAACAAACCCGCACCCCTGGCAGATTAGGTTCATGATCAATTGGGAAAATTTGACAGTTAGGAGTAGCTTAATGTGCTGTGTCTGTACATCTTTTGAAGATACTTTTCAAGGATGTATTTGAGATTTTATTCGTTGTAAATGGCGTCGTATCAAGAAGTCTCTTTGAAGCTTTGAAGCTACGCTCGTATTCCCGGGAAAATGAAATACATGCTTTTAGAGGTACAAGCAAGTATACGTTGTTCATAATTAATGAGGTAGATACAAGCTTCAAGTACTTCCCGACTTGTCTTTGCGGAGTAATATCACTATTTTTGTTTTTACTGCCTCGCTTTTTTTCTGGGTGGGAAATCATCAAATAACTTCTCCCGCTCTGGGTGGAGAAGGAGGGCGTGTCAGACTTTTACTGACTAAAACCCACCGGTGTTCCCTCAGTAGCCTGTATGCCAGGGGCTGTGGTATCTCTTTCGAATAAACCCGCACCCCTGGCAGGCATCGGCCCTTGCGGGCCCTATTTTACTGCCTCGCTTTTTTTTTGGGTGGGAAATCATCAAATAACTTCTCCCGCTCTGGGTGGAGAAGGAGGGCGTGTCAGACTTTTACTGACTAAAACCCACCCGTGTTCCCTCAGTAGCCTGTATGCCAGGGGCTGTGGTATCTCTTTCGAATAAACCCGCACCCCTGGCAGGCATCGGCCCTTGCGGGCCCCATTTTACTGCCTCGCTTTTTTTTTTGGGTGGGAAATCATCAAATAACTTCTCCCGCTCTGGGTGGAGAAGGAGGGCGTGTCAGACTTTTACTGACTAAAACCCACCCGTGTTCCCTCAGTAGCCTGTATGCCAGGGGCTGCGGTATCTCTTTCGAACAAACCCGCACCCCTGGCAGGCATCGGCCCTTGCGGGCCCCATTTTACTGCCTCGTTGGTCGCAATTGAGCATTACTTCTGAGCATGACTTCCTGGTTACGATTTCCAGGTCGGGTTATTGGGTTTTTCCATCAGGAAGTCTTCAGTGGCAGCCCGGAGTCTAGATTCGTGTCCGGTTGTGGGCAACAGGGCTGCCAGGGGTGCGTGTTGTTCGAAAGAGATACCGTGACCCCTGCCTGCGCATACAGGCAACTGACGGAACACAGGTAATTTTTTATTAGTAAATTATTTGGTGATGACATTCAGTCAAAAAAAAAAAATTGTCAAAAGGCTCACTCTCTATTACATTGGCCTTAAGCATAACTGGCAAATTAAGGGTGTACCTACAAGGTGAAGAGGGGTCGTGTTAAGGATAATAAAACAATTGTACGGTCGCGGAAATGATTCGTTATAGCAGTGTACGAACTCCTCCGTCCGAACAGCAGGACACGACGTAACCTTTTCGCAGGTAAAGTCATTCCCATACATTTTGGCGTAGCGTTTAGAGTGAACGCTAACAGAAATGTGTTTTCTCTCTAGGCCCAGACCTCTGTGGCGGACTGTCACTGACGTGGCAGCCTGACAGATTGACACTAAAGACAGGAGCTTGTCAAGAGGCCCCGACATGGGCAGTATGGGCACGTCAAGCGTGGTAAAAATATAAAAGTACCTATATCCATCACTGGAAACCTTTCTATTAACCTAACACACCCCGTACATTTTCCGAGCCATTTTAAACAGCTGTCAAAGAATGATAGTTGTGAATAAACGAATAATTTAAGTTGTGATCAACTTGCAATTAATTTCCCCGACGTCACAGTATAGTCACCTGCCCTTGTCCTGTCTTACTGAGGTGCGACACAATGTGTCTGTCTCTACCAAGCTTTCGTTGTCCTTAGTCCTTACACTTTCAATGTGCTTGAAGAAGACAAATCACCGGGAACCACTGACGTAGAAAAGTACCTAAAGGTTATTTTAGTCTTCTTTCTTAACCTATATTCACATAATAAGATCAAGTGGAGTAATAAAAAGAGATTAATAAGATTTATACGGTTTTTTAGCAATATCAAAAGATATTTTTAATTAAGTTTACCCCGCGAAAATCTTAAAAAAGAATGAAAAAGTCATCCCGTTCAATAAATAACATCATAATACATACAGCTACCACATAATGTCTTAAATATACCTACCTACATATGTATAAGAAACCCTTCTCCATTGGTGCCATTTATTTAGCCAAACGTTGCTATATTTCCTAATCTCACAAGTAAACACGAATATTAAAATGACATAAAAATATCCACAACAACATCCCCACCATTTTCCTTCACGACTTTTCGACAGCAAAACAATAGTCATAACGAAGTATTGGCAAGCCGCCAGCTCCCTGAAATTTACAGCCCGGCCGCCGTTACACCGAAACGAGCGTGACTGACGAGCCTCCGTCACATCGTAGGTTCGCAGCGTTTCATTAAAATGGTAATGACGACGCGAAGGATTCCCTTGAGTGTAATTAAAGACAGAACTCCTTGCTCGCTAGATATTTTTGGTACGATTTATGTGTGTGATATTTGACCTTATTTTCTTACTCAGCGAGAGGAATTTTAACTACCATGGAAACAGTTTACGGGTTTGTGGCTAAACAACTGCAGCCATACAGCGACGCTTGCCGCAGTTGGTCCGTGGATGGGTGACCATTTTTACATGCCAAGAACACTCTGCGTCTTGGATAGCACGTTAAGCCGCTGGTTCCGGCTGTCATTCGTGCATCTTTGACAGTCATACGGGTCGTCAGAAATCCGAAAGTCTGACAACCAGTTTTACCAAGGGATATCGTGTTATCCAGTTAAAAGGTCTTGGGGGAAAAGGCTAGACAAGTTATGATAACCATAGACACCAACAATTTATGGAAATAAAATAAAACAGTTTGTACTAGTCGGTGACATTGTAGATATCGTTTTTGTTGGGTGTTGAGATCCTCGTTGAAGTGCCAAAGTATTACAGAATCCATTAAGTTGGTGTGGAGATTATCATTAGTAGTGACAGCTTATTAGATAACTTCCTGGTTTTTCTGACAACACAGAACGTGTGATAATTTTGTATTTTTTGTATTAATGTTACCGAGAATGTTGAGTTAATTGCCTTGGTAGTGAATAAAATCTATATATACAATAAATAAAATTGGATTGTCGGTTTATAATATTAAAATATCCGCTTTTTACTAAATGCATACGGATGTATACACGGTACATATACCAAAATAACATTTTTTTTTTAAAAATTGTGTCTGTTTGTTCCGGCTAATCTCTGAAATGGCTGGACCGATTTTGACGGGACTTTCACTGGCAGATAGTTGATGCAATAAGGAGTAACTTAGGCTACTTTTGTTTTAGAAATGTTATTTGTATAAATAATAAAAAAATACTATTCTGCGCGGACGAAGTCGCGGGCACAGCTAGTTGTGAATAAAAGGATCAATTTTCAACAGATATTGAAGTGCTAAGAAACTTCATATCTGTTCATCATCTGCTTAGCCTTTTTCCATTGATAAATGATAAATGATTTATTTCTGTAAGTAGGTTTGTACAAACACTTTTACACGTCAATCATATTTTTTTAAACTAGATGAGGTCGGCGTTTCCTATCTGACTACTCTGAGAAGAAAGGCCGAAACAAACTCAGAGGTCGCAGTCTCTTTTAAAGTCCAGACATAATCTTGGTCAGATCATGTGAAGACCATGTGGATTGGTGTCTGAAATGGTCTTTTGAGGAAAGCACCACACAGGTTGAGTGGACCTGTCCATTCAGTGCACGCATGTATCAGTAATCATACGGCTCAACTCAGAACTTGAGGAGCTCAACGATTTGACGAACAATACCAAAGAAAGGACATTTGGGTAAGCCGCATAAAGAACTCAAACTGCCAGATTAACTTTAAAAATGAACTGAGAAAGAGATGAAACACAAAAACAAAAATACCACATAGTCCTCGCATTCACAATAATTAAAGCAAAAATAATATTATACTTCTCAAAGTAAATATTCATGTCAAAGTGTATATAAAAATAATCAAATGTCAAAGTGTATATAATAATAATAGAATGTCAAAGAGCAAAACAAAAATAAAAACAAGATTCAGTATACAAAATTGGAGCAGGTCAATCCCAAGCTTTTTTGTCTTCAATATAATCTTTAACAGTATAAAAGGCTTTCAGGCACAACTTACGTTTAATGAATGATTTAAATTTATTGAGACTTAGATCTTGAACATGGCTTGGAAGTTTATTATAAAAGCGTATACATTGACATCTGAATGACCCACCTATTTTCTTGAGCCTTGTTGATGGTACAACAAATTTGTGTTTGTTCCTAGTATTTATACTATGGATATCACTGTATTTTTTAAACAATTTAATATTTTTATGGGCATATAAAAGATTTTCATAAATATACTGTGAAGGCACAGTCATTACATTAATCTCCTTAAATTTCTCTCTGAGAGAGTGTCTCGGACTTAATTTATAAATTGATCGCACAGCTCTTTTCTGCAAGACAAAAATAGTAAGAATGTCGGCAGCATTTCCCCACAATAGAATACCATACGACATTACACTATGAAAATAGCTAAAGTACACTAAGCGAGCTGTCTCTATATCAGTTAAATTACGAATTTTTCTAACAGCGTAGCATAAGAATACGATAATTATCGAAAAAGCTAAGCTCTGCAGCAGCAGAGCTTAGCTTTTTCGATAATTTGGATATATGTGGGCCCCACTGAAGCTTGGCATCCAAAGTTAAGCCCAAGAATACAGTACTATCTTCAGGATTCAATTCTTCGCCCTTTATCAACACATTAGTTTTCACCTGCTTAACGTGAGGTAGCGTAAACTTAATGCATTTGGTCTTTTTTTCATTAAGAAGTAAATTATTAACATTGAACCAGTGAACTACTTTTGAGGTTGCGCTATTTACATCGTCATTAACAAGTTGCTGACGTTTAAGTTTAAACAAAAGTGAAGTGTCATCCGCAAAAAACACTATATCATGATGATCTTTTATGAGGTAAGGCAAGTCATTAATATAAATAAGAAACAAGAAAGGGCCAAGAATCGAGCCCTGTGGGACTCCCATTGATACTACGGACCCGGGAGATCTTTTTCCGTTTACATCAACACACTGAATCCTATTACACAAGTATGAAATAAGAAGATCCAGAGCGGTGTTCCGGATCCCGTAGTGGCGAAGTTTCCTGATTAAAGTTTCATGAAGCACGCAATCGAATGCTTTAGATAAATCACAAAAAATGCCCAAGGCATCGTATTTATTTTCCCATGCATTGTAAATATGCCCTAAGAGTTCAACACCGGCATCGGTAGTTGAACGACCCCTTGTGAAACCGAACTGTTTGCTATGTAATAAATTATGTTTATTAAAAAATCTTTGCAATTGGTCTAAAATTAATTTCTCAAAAATTTTACTAAAGGTATTTAAACAAAAATTTTACTAAAGGCATTTTAACCGGATGCGGCTGAATACCAGTATTAGTCGTGGCAGCTATCAACGACCCATAAGTCGGCAATTGCAGCAACGTTACTTTTCGTTTTATTTTTCTTATATGTTACTAAATCACACTAACACAAAAAAAATTATGGACCAGTTTAAATCTAAGCTCGGTCTTTATAAAAATCTATTAGCGACTAAACTTTTTTGTCTAGTTTTTACCTTATATCGTTGTCAACTTAACCAAAGTTATGATATTTTTCGAGGATCGATATTTAATAGTTACAGTAATAAATAATTGTTTTTGTGTTTAAAACAGTGTGCATTTGTTCACATTTTTTGTGACATTAATCAATTATAATCTATTTTATAGTCCAAAGGTCAATTGAATTAAAATAACCATATTTTTATGAGTCGGTAATTCAATTTTTGTTTATACTTACATACTTTATTACCGACCCATGAGGGTCGGCAATAGCCACTATAAGAAGCTATTACCGATCGTATTTAGATTATTTAGTTTGTCACCTACTTTTATGACATAACAGGTACCTATTAATAAATGGCTTCTTGGCTAAAGCAACATAAAACATACAATTATATTTTTTTCCAGAAGTATGGAGCCACAAAAGCGGCGAAAAGCATACAGTGAAACACAACTCGCCGAAGCAAAAATGATTATGATCTCAATAGCATTAGGAAATATCCTATAGTTTGAAATCCTTATATTAAAATATATATGTGTATTAATAGTATTATGTTGATTAATTTAAAAGTTTATAATTATTTAGTTCATAGGTTGTTTTATTAAAAATAACGATAATAAAAAAATACGAATAAGTATTTGCATTTTTATGTTGTTTTATTTTATTAAGATCGGTAATCATCATCATCACTAGCTTATATACATTCCATTGCTGAAAAAAGGCCTCCTTTTATACACGATCGGGAATAGCTGCATGAAAATTGTTAATAGCTTCACAGCCGTTTTTATGGATCGGTAATTGCAACAATCGACTAAGTCACATTGTAAATTATTTTTTCCAAGATAATCCTTTAATTAAATGTATTTTATTCAGTAAATAAATTTTTTATACATAACACTAGCATATAAAATGAAACTATTAAGCTTTAGAGGAACCAGTATTCTAAAAAAATATGGTTGATTTTAAAATTGCCTTAGGGGGATCGTTAATACCTGCGTTTCCCTTACTTGTTTTTCTCCATACCACATTAAACATAATGAGCCTATAACGTGCCCACTGCTGGGGCACAGGCCTCCTCCCTTCGAAAGGGAGTGGGATGTAAGCTACCATGCTTATGCCCAGTGCGGTTTGATGATGTGATAAGTCTTTCAATTTTTGGTTTTAGGACCGGCCTGTCCTAAAAAAGAAATTGCCGTTTCCTTACAATGTTTTCCTTAACATTTGATAGCAGTAATGATGAAATTATTAACACAAAGTAAAGCTTACTCGTACAATTCTTAAGTCGGGGCCGATAACGCTAAGCCACGATTGGGCATAAATTCAATTCAACTCAAAACGTTTATTTCGGACATTAACAATCCATATTTTGTACACTAGGTATTTTACACTATGTTAGTACCAAAAAGACCAGCATACACAACTTTTCTACCATAACTGCAGCTTACAGCAAGCCATAAAATACCTCTGCGCCACTACGCTTTACACCCGACGCAGGATGATAGTAGGTACTTACAAAATCTCGTAAACAAGTCACTCACACCAGTGAGACAGATAAACAGCTGCACTAGGCTATTTTTAGAACTATGCTATCACTAAGGGTGAGTATTGTTGCGTTTGGAAAGTTGTTATTAGATCTAATAAATAAAGAGAAAAGTCCTGACTGACTCATCAACGCCCAGTCCAAACTCTTGGACCTAGAAAGCTGAAATTTTGCACAGATGTTCTCTATATAATGTAGGCAAGGAATAAGGAAGGATTTTTCGAAATTAAACCTAAGGGAGTTAAATAGGGGATGAAAGTTCCGCGCGGGCGAAGCCGCTGGCAAAAGCTAGTCTAATATATCTGTCCTCTCTCATATCATTCACTCTGTATGTGAAACGATTTGGATGAGACGAAAGTCATGTACGTCTTGCCGAGTCTACTCTAGTCTACATCAAATTCTCCCTTTTCGAAGTTAAGTGGCAGGGGGCTAGCCATGTCCGAAGGACCGATGCCCTGTGGAGCAGACGAGTCCTGGGGTAGAGACCGCGTATGAGCAAGAGTAGTGTGGGACAACCCCCAGTTAAATGGACGGACGACATCAAAAAGGTGGCTGGGACAGACTGGATGCGGAAGGCGGAGGACAAGGTGTTGTGGCGCAGCATGGTAGAGGCCTATGTCCATCAGCAGATAGCCTGAGTTAATGAATGTGAAAAGATTTCAACGTCATCAAGATTCTGGTCAATCATCACAGAACTATCGCGGTTATAATTAGCTTCAGTTAAATCCTGGAAGGTGTAGGTTGTCCATGATGGGCAGGCAAGGAGATGAAGCATTTCCTGTGACGGACATTGGAGTCAAATGGACTGAATTATGACATATTTTTACTATAGAGGTATAAGTAGCTTCGGAGCTTTCCATGAACTACGATTTTTCGTCTGTGTTGGCAATATTATGATGCCTGGTATTGTTGTTTGTTCCGACAAAGTAAATGAACCTGAAGACTACCTATACGCATTAGCATTGCTGAAAGTCAAAGGGTCGTTTCTTTAGTATTTTCTTAACGTTAAAGTATGTTTGCTCTTATAATAACAGGTTCTTGAACATTATAGAAAAGTTCATGAAACTGATAACGAATGAGATGGGAATGACGACAAATCATAAGAAAAATAAGTACCTTGTTCTCAAAAGGACTTAAAAATGCTCATTAATTGTTCATTTCAGACATTTTAAGCTCCTGGCCATGTTTTTCACTGAACAAAAGCTGCTGAAAGAGAAAAATGGCGGAAAATTAACATTTAACAACTTGAAACTGTTCGTCGAAATTATTAAGTTTTCACGGAAGTGAGTTTCCGTTCTTTCCTGTTTCTTTATGTGTTTTTCATTAGTACCTATGATTATTTGGTTTCCAGTTGATTCATTTACTATGTAGAATCTTTTTATGAAGTCGGTATTCCTGCATTCCTATAATATTTGTTCATATTTTGTGAAGGTGCCAAAAGCAGTATCGACAGAATCAGTTAGTATGGCACATCTCAAACACCTCTTCTTAGGAAGTTAGTACAAAAAATCATGAATATTTCAGCAAGAAATTCTATTGTTTATTGCGAAAACAATCACCGGATAAATGTAGAATGTTTAATGTAATTTCTGACTTCTGTTTCGAGGAAACGTCCATCGCTGTAACTCGTTTTTTTCATGTTTATGTAAATTTAAAGCTTCCTTTCAGCATCGATCAAGAAAAAAATATAGTAATGGAAGTTTCCGCTATAGTCTACATCTAACAAATCATAATATGTAATAAGAAATGTTTGTTGCAAATAAGTATATATGTTAAGTGTCATAACTCATTCATCATCATCATTATTATTTCAGCCGAAAGACGTCCACTGCTGGACATAGGCCTCCCCCAAAAGGGGCGTTATGCCATAATCTCCACGCTTGGCAGGCGGGTTGGCGATCGCAGTATGGTAGTAAAATGCATAGAGAACGCTGCTGCCCATTCTCTAGAGGAAATGGGATGGTGCTATTCGTTTACGTCCAGCACCACTGGTGCACTGGACACAGGCCTATGACAGGGAGTGGGCCGAAATCTACCACGCGAGCCCAGTGCGGGTTGGTAGATTGTGATCTACCAACCCGCACTGGGCTTCTTCGAGCTTCGAGCTTCGAGTTTCTGTCTTCGAGTTTTTGGTTCTAGGACATGCCGATTTCTTCATGCTGGTGTTCTTCACCGTTTTGAGCATTGTGATGAAATGAAATACATAAATTAAAGTGCCTGCCTAGTAACCTACCCATAAAATAGTACCTACTTATGAAGGGCTAGAATATTTTTGTCCAATCGACAGAAAAGGTCAGTAAAGGGACTACAGGAAGGGACAGGGGTACACGTCAAACTGTTTGACGTGTTCTGGTTTTGAATCCAGCCACAACTTGTTTTTTTGTAGGTAGGTATGGAGGGAACGCGTATAAACTTCAAAGCTCTGTAAAGCCGACGAATGGTCTGATTCGGAATTTGATTAAAGGTGGGTTTTTAAAATGTCTGGATTTCCTAGAATTTTTTTTTGGGTAAGTACGGACCGGATATGCTCATATAAACCATAGTACGAACTGTCAGGAAAATTACTATTCTGGCAAAAGGAGAAGACACTGTCGGTACAAACAAACACGAAGATATTTTATACAAGTTTATCGTTTAGATACCCGAGCCTGGCACTATTTTGGCCTAGTGGTAATCACACTATGTGATTGCGTGCGTGCCCCCAGAGTTTATCATAGTTTGTCTTTATTTAGCTCACAGACGCAATATACCGTGAAATACTTATCTCACTTACGTACGACGTTAGAATTATGATTTGGTAGCATAAACAACAGTTCTGCTAAACATTTCGACGATTGGTAAGATACGGCTGAATACATGTACTTCCCTTAACGAATGATAGATTTACACGTTATTTTCATAAAATATATTCATTATGACTTTTGCTTCGTGTCGCTGGTACGATAGTATTTAAAATGATATGGGCCACTTCGCCAGTTCCACAGCGTCTTCAGTGGCAGAGGTCATATTGACTACATGTTTTGGAACACAGAGGAGGATAGGAGACGGAGCACAGTTTGCGACACAGTTCCACATCCAGCACCTGCTACCGTTACGACGACTAAGCCCCACTTTAGCTTTACGAGGTTGGAGTTACATCTTCCCATTTGGGTTCTAGAGACAGTTCAGGGACTTCCAAGTAGACCACGAAAGATTAAATCCTGCAGGAGGATGCTCCTTTGGTGGTACATAGTGAGTAGTATGGGGAGGCGTATTCTGCCAGTTTGCAACGGGTGTCCAACGAGGTTTTCTGGTAGGGACGCTGTTGATTTTATTTGATCCTATGCTGGATAAAGAAAAGTGAAATTTAGGTACCTTGATAGCATCTCAGTTTGAATTTGACGCAGGAGTAAAGCTCCTGTAGGAGACGATGGAGACTTTTCTACTTCTTTTTTACTTTCTTTTTTCTTTTCTAGGTTACAGGCGCAACGCAATGAAACGAAGCTCACGTCCACTCGCCCCATTCGGACGTGAGCTTTATTTAATCATAATACAAAAAACAATTGCGTCACTTACGAAGTTACGAGCATACATAACACAAAACAAAACATCACGCCCTTAATCCCCGAAAGCTTCACAGGTTCACCTAAATCCGATTTTACAAATCATAAGAACCAATCCTGGATAAGAAAAGCTTAGGGAGATTTTTCTGCAAGTTGTGTAGGTATTAAGCAACTGGGAGTGAACTGCACTTATCCTCTATAGGAAAGACGGGACTCTCCGAGCGTCTGCTGGATCCTGCCCGACGATTGCAGAAGGGACGTTGTATAAATGCTAGCTGAGCTATTCATCAGAAGACAACCGTCACGCAACCATCGATCTGACCAAGAAGCTTAAAGTTAAAATTGGTGGCCACACTACAAATAAAAAATTGAAGACGACCTGTGGGCTAACGCTCTCTTTCTATATACACACATAAGAACGAAACAGTGATATGTGTTTTCTCTTTCTTATGTATGTATTTAGAAAGAGAGCGTTAGCCCACAGTAATCTTCACTTAGGTATTTAGAGTATTGCCTTCACTTTCATCTATAAGCCTCTTGGATGTGCCGCTTTGTTAAAGTGACAGTTTTCAGCCAGTGTCACTCTCCTCCGACCTCTTCGGGACCATTTGCTGCGCTGTTATATTTTTCTTGCTAGAAAATGTATCAAAACTGACAGGTCGGCCATTTCTTATACGACCGTACTTAAAATGCCGAACTGAGTTATGAAACATTTGACCGTAGGACACTACCGCCCCAAAATTGTTATGGACATAAAAAAACGTCTTTACGACATCTTAGGGAACATTTAAGTTGCGTACCGACTACATAAAGGCAGCTGGGTAACTAAGTAAGCTATTTCCCGATAGTATTGACGTATTAGGTAGGACCACTCATTTTTTCATCGTATTTCCTCTCTGCATTTTATTGCAAACAGCAATTCGACTTGTGCTGACCTCACAAAGCTCGCAATATGTATTGGAGTGCCCGCTGGCCCAGTCCCTGCGATCTGTGTGCTCAAACCTCTAAGTTGTAACCTACTTTCTCAGAATCAACTTTTATATACTTAGGTAGATAAGCAGATTTCTGTACAGTCCAGGTCTATAAGACGAGAAAGCCTTAGGAATTACCATAACTTTACATACAAGTTAAGCACAACATACCTAGGCAAAATTAAATGATAACAAAATAGGTAGGTACATGAATACTCTATGTATGTACCATACATCCCCATCTACTGTAGGAACCAGGTTTTACAACTTAACTTAATCTAGAAAGTTTTTGTAGTAGAAGGTTTATGTTCTATGGATGAAACATGGCCGAATGGCGTTTAGAGGCGCTGAGTTTTACGAGACAGTTGCGATGAACACTTGCTGAGCCGACTTGAACGATTTATTTTATGAGATAAAAAAAGATTTGTGTTTCATCTTATCCCTGGATCCTATCCAATCATTACATCTGGTTAGGACTCGTGAATCTTTGTAAGTAGGTAATTAAGCATTACATAAAAAGCAAAGAATAGCGTAGCATAGTTAAAGAATTTCGCAGAATGATGTGGCATAGCAAGCTATACGATGCTTTAGTAATTGACCATTATGATCACTAGTTCCATCGCTACACATATTTTCAAGTACACAAAAGAACGGTTCATTTAATGAACCAAACAAAAATGAACTTGAGGGTTAAGAATTGATGATTTCAATAACATATTATAATTCTGTAATTACATAAATGTTTTACGGTTGCGAATCATATTTGAATCAACATACAAACTGGCACTGCCGTGTTAAATTGCAAAAAATGTAAGAAAATTTGGATTCCGCGGACTACCCTGCAGCTTCCACCGTAAGATGAATCTATTCGACATTTTTTGTGTGGTGTATTACAGTGGAGTGTATTACTCCACTGTTCGACAATGTACATCAAAAATTAAACACGGTATGGTTTTGTCCCATTATTAATATTGTCTGTGCGAAAACAGAAAACTATAATAAAAAGTCAATTAAAAGTTAGGCGCCAACAAAGATTCGTTTTTCTTGCTAATTTAACCTAAGTTTTGGTGTGTTTAAGTGATAAAAGAAGTGTAAAATATCCAAAACCAAGTCGGTATCGACAAAGCTCAAATATCGAGAAGTTCAATGAACATTATTGGTGATTCATTTATGAAGTAGTTTTTCATAAAACCCGATCTTACGAAGGACTTTTCTTAATTTTTTACGCGCCTGTTTCACTATAAATGATCCTGCACCTCACTCAATAATGTTGTGAGTGTAGACAAGCGTAAAACTGCTCATCACTGATACTAGCTCTGTCGGATACGATGCCTGGTGAGACAGCGTGCTTTTTAGCTAGGCCCACCAGTGAGATCGAGCTCGCGATTACATTCCCCTTAAGACCACAAAACACTACGTTCGGTAATAAAAACCATCAGTTTTTAATAACAGGAACCGAGTTTAGGTACTGAACGTAATTTTTACCTCAAATTACGCAAGCTTTTCCGAAGAAAAGAGGTTAATGGCGCTCATAAACACGTGTTTGTTGTAAAGTTTTCCAACACGTTGTTGTGGTTTAC
Source organism: Polymixis flavicincta (assembly GCA_949987655.1). Classification (NCBI taxonomy): domain Eukaryota; kingdom Metazoa; phylum Arthropoda; class Insecta; order Lepidoptera; family Noctuidae; genus Polymixis; species Polymixis flavicincta. The sequence continues at coordinate 6,393,606 of OX465177.1, read as the reverse complement.
TGGTATCGTATTATGGTGTTACCATTCCATGCTGAATTTAGTTTTATGAGGATCATAGAACGATGGTTTTGATTAAGTAGTAGGTATACAGCGTGACACGGGACATCGACGCGCAAACAGTAACGTTGAATTCAACACATGTTTCTAGACCCCCGTAGCGTACACAAATACTTTTTTCGTCGATTATTTAAAAAAAAATTACTGCTCCATAGAAAAGTAAAGTAGGTAAAGCAATAGTAGGTAATACTTGTTGGGGTCGAGATGGAACTGAATACCAGTAGTTTACTCGGAGCGACTGCCTGTCTGTCCTTCAAAAGCCTACTAGGTAACAAGTGCAATATCTACGCGGTCAAAATGGTTGGGAAAGCATTTTTTTTATAACCGACGATAAATTTAAATCTGGATTTAGCATATGATTCTGAACCACTTCAACGTCAACAGGTTATGCGTCGATATCTCTGCCATCCTATCGAACGGAAACCCTATTGTCGTATACAGTTGATACTACATGGCTCATGTGGAATATATTGATTAACGCCCGGATAAAGGGTGAAATCTTGTTCGATTTGATTGGATTTGGGTACAACTGTGCCCTCGGATTTGGTACCAGTTGTTCATTCTTCAATTAATTTATTTCAGAATCCCTGTAAACAACGGCATAGAATCTTAGCGGTTAATTATTCTTAAGCCTTTGTTAAATGGTTAATAATCATTTGCTGTAAAAATATAATCTATACTAATACTACAGGATACAATTTTAACCAGTGCGCAAACTGTAACCATAAATTCAGCATATCATTCTAGACCCCTAGCGTAGAAATTTTGAGTCGGTTATAAAAAAAAAAATTGCTGTTCCATACATTTTGACCGCGTAGGTATTGCACTTTTCTATGAAACAGCTGTTTTTTTTTGTTGTAAGTTTGTAGTAAAAATTTCTACGAAAAGGGGTCTAGAATGATATGCTGAATTTATGGTTATATGGTTTATGGTTATATTATGGCTATATCTACTATATGCTATACCTACTATAAAGAGGTAAATTTGTTTGTTTGTAAGTTTGTATATATGGGGTAATTTCCGAAGCTACACGTCATATTTGAAAAATCCTTTTGATAGCTCAATTCTCGACGAAAGTGGAAGGCATTTTAACATAACGCCAGGAGACAAGTAAAAAGAAAGAAAAGAAAAAGAAAAGGAGTGATGCGATGCTATCGGACGAAAGCCAGTAATAAAATAAATAGTTACCACGCTACGATAACAATCCATTTAGACTATGTTGTAATGAATTATGATAGTTCTTTTCATTCATTTATACATACGTAGTTCTATAAGTGAATTCTGTTTCAGAAGATATTATAGTATTGACGAATTTGGTAAGGATAAAAAAGTAAATATTGGTAAATGATTAAATAAAGAATGTGCCTATTGCAATACATTCATATAAATTGTTTTAACATGTAATAATAAAGAAAATTTGATATTTATGTACCTATTCTCGCTGTAGTGTTTTTTTTGGTTTGGTCGAGTGTAATCACTATAGTAATATTAAGTTCATGGTGTATTCCTATATTTCGACACAGATGTATTTTTGTTTATGAAATATATCATATGAGGTCATGCACACTTTGATACAGAACAGCTCTAGCTTGTCTCTCGCCGCCCTAATCTGGGTCGCGTGATAATCTCCCTGTCGACAGGGCTTAATTCTGGAATGAGGTGCGCGTATGATCAGATTGTGTCGTAACCTGGGGAATTTATCACCCTAAGAGGTGGATTGTATGTGTGATAAGTTTGTTTTATGCATTGATTTTGAAAAAAAGGCTTTTTTCAATATTTTCAGTGCCTAAAAGATCATATTTGAAACCATACCTAACCCCCAAATCGTGGTTCCTATGGTTTATTGATAAGAAAGTAGGTGATTCGTACACACAGACCATGGATTAAGTTTGACGGTGCAAAATAACTATCATTTTATCAAAATCAAATAATTATCGTGTTTATTGATTTAGCTTTTGCAATAAGTCTTTCTTATCTTGCACTTTGTCAATTATGTATTTGGTAAGATTGGGAAATACGCAGGTACTTTTAGGGCATTTTAATTGTGATTATAGGTAAACTAGATTGCGTCAAGTTACCTATTCAGAGCTCGACTGCATCTAAATAGCATTGTTACCTAAACCAAACTGCATTAAATAGGTAAGTTCTGTTTCGGAAATAATTCTGTGTTGTGTAAACTTCTAATTTTGTGGAATTTGAAATGCGTCACTAAATATGGGTACAGAAAACAAAAGTAGGTACCTATATGTACAACAGTCCACTCTCCGTGGTCCACTCACAGTTATTTTGCCTCTGACGGCAGCGACCTAACAGCAGCCTTATGGTAACGACAATAAAGCTCACTGTGATATTGACAGAATTGTTAGTTGCAGCAATCCAAAAGCAACCTTAAAGTAGCGAGAATAAATGTCACTTTGATTTTGACAGTGACGCAAAATCAGAGGTAAAATCTGGCCATAATACGTATAAAGATGACATATAACAAGAATCTCAAGCAACGCCTAGAATTACCTACTAACATTGCTTGTCAAGTCAAAGACCTATTATTCACTCATCCCTCGCACAGAAAATAGGGCAAACTCCTAACTTCTGAACAATTCAGGCCGATAAGATCGAACTAAGTTCTTTTACCCTCCTTTGTTCGTAACTTTGCAAGTACTTGGACGTAGGTACGTACCCAAAGTCATACAATTTATTGACCCGCCCTGAAAACAGAACTTTGGATGTCATTAGGGTCAACAGCTTTTGTCAAATGATTATTAGAGACTTAGGAGATTGTGGTAGTTACAGTCATGATTTGGGGCATCTTGATGATTTGTGGAAGCTTTTAAAACTAAAATGAAGTAAGTGTGTTCCCCTTTTTATTAAAATAAGCATATCATCATCTGGCTAGCCTTTTCCCAATTATGTTGGGGTCGGCTTCCAGTCTAACGGATGCAGCTGAATACCAGTATTTTACATGGAGCGACTGCTTCTCTGACCTCCACAACCTAGTTACTGGGTAATACGATACCCCTTGGTAAGACTGGTTGTCAGACTTTCGGGCTTCTGACGACCCGTAACGACTGTCAAAGATCCACTAATGCCAGCCGGGACCAACGGCTTAATGTGCTTTCCGAGGCACGGAGGGGTCTTGGTATGTAAAGATGGTCACCCATCCACGGATCAACCGCGGCAAGCGTAGCTTAACCTGGCCGATCGACCCGTGCAGCTGTTGTTATTTAGCCACAAGCCCCTCTATTAAAATAAGCATATATATCAGTCTATAATGCTCCCACTGTTGGGATACTCTTCGATTGTGAGAGGCCGGGCCCAGTGCGGGTTGGAAGGTCTAATTTGAATGTCTTCGATTTCTTGGTTCTAGAACGTTTTGAAATAAGGCTAATCTCATTTTAGTTTAGGGCAATAAGTTCGAAACTTGGAACTTTTAAGTAGGATGTAGCCCTAGTTAACTTTAGTTTTTATTGAGGTTCATTAAGAGTTCTAAACCCTAGGTTTGCCTATTTTAGGCATCATTTTGTAGAGCAAGAAAGCAGCATTGGTGAATAGTATTCCTTCTTCCTATACGATCTACATGGTCATCACGTACATGGTACGATTTTTTTTTTTTTTTTTTGGGTGGGAAATCATCAAATAACTTCTCCCGCTCTGGGTGGAGCAGGAGGGCGTGTCAGACTTTTACTGACTAAAACCCACCCGTGTTCCTTCAGTAGCCCTTAAGCCAGGGGCTGTGGTGTCTCTTTCGAACAAACCCGCACCCCTGGCAGGCATCGGCCCTTGCGGGCCCCATCATTTTTTGTGCTGACATCTCTTTGAGGCGCGCGTGGAACACAACGCGCCGTCGACTTGGGCTTGGTCCTTACCGGACAGCGAGCTACCCATTACTCGCCGTCCGCAAGCCCATGCCTACGGTGGCCGGAAATCGGCCTGGGATTCCCGACGCCCAGGGCGTCTCCGTATCCTGCGGCGGCTGGGGTCGCGAGGGCGCATATGCTGCCTCTCCCTCACGTGCGCCGCCTCCCTCTTCGCGAGCATCACTGCTTCGCTGAAGGAGGTGACGGCTCCCCATGCCCTCTCGCTCCGTACCATGGCCTGTACCAGGGCCGGACGCGAGAGATCGCCGCCGCCGATCGCCTCCACGAGGACACGGCGGTGCTCCGCCCAAGCAGGGCAGACCGCCACCGTGTGCTCCACCGTGTCCTCAGGGCGATCTTCGCAGTGGAAACACCCGGGCGTTTCCTCCCGCCCTATCCGAAACAGGAACCTCCCGAAACAACCGTGTCCGGTGAGGACCTGCGTCAGGCGGAAGGTGAGGACGCCATGCCGCCTCTCGAACCACTCCTCAAAGAGGGGACTTACCGCCGCAATCGTGGCGTGCCCATACATGGTACGATCAAGATTAATTAAAAGAGTCTGTGACCTCTCAGTTTGTGTCGGTGTTTTTTCTCAGATCACTCAGATCAGCAGGCTAGACAAAACACATTTCTGTTAGCGTTCACACCAAACGCTAAGCCAAAATGTATGGGAATGACATTACCTGCGGAAAGGTTACGTCATGTTCTTTCCGCAGCTAATGTCATTCCCATACATTTTGGCGTAGCGTTTGGCGTGAACGCTAACAGAAATGTATTTTGTCTCTAGGCCCCGATAGGAAACATCTAGTTTTTAAACATTATTGACATTTAAAAGTTTTTGTATAAACCTACTTACAGGAATAAACACAAACATAATTTATCATTTACTAGCGACCCGCCCCGACTTCGCACGATTTTTATGATTTTGAAAAACATCGAGATAGCTATATGGTGGAGGTAGAGGTAGGTGGGGCTTGTGTAATAACAGCCGGTTGATCGATCAGGTGATGCTACACCTGCCGCGGTTGATCCGTGGATGGGTGGCCATATTAACATACTAAGACCCCTTAGTGACTCGGAAAGCACTATAATTTGGTGGTTAGTAGATCTTTTTTAGTTCTTACGGGTCGCCAGAAGCTCGAAAGTCTGACAACCAGTCTTACCAAAGGCTATCGTATTATATTATCATCCAGTAACGGGGTTGTGAAGGTCAGATAGGCAGTCATTCCATGTAAAGTACTGGTATTCACTTGCATCCGGTTAGACTGGAAGCCGACCCTAACATAGGAGAGGTACTATAAGAGTAACATATGAACGGAAGATACAATCATAATTATTTAATTCTTAAAACTCACGTTTTCGGGAATATCTCACACGTGACCAAGTAAAGTAAACAGGTTCGTCATTGAAACGTGCCCAAAACTGTTATCATTGAGATAAGAATAGCTTATCTATTGATTATTGATAAAAGAACAGCACACAATGAAACGTATCAACTGATTATTTTCAGGTTATCAAGAGGTGCAATACTGTTATAAATAAGATCAAAAGAGCCTCAACAATTGAAGATACTCAGGTAGGTACCGATACGCCTTGTGCAGTTAGATATTGCTATCAATCATCGTTGCTGACTGGGTAATCTTTCTTCACGGCAATATTCGTGAAACTCATGCTTATTTGCATCTTATTTTATTTGCACTCTTAGATACAGGCACAGTATAAAATCATACAGTAGTTCGACGCTTTTGATCTTTGGTAAAATGCCTACATCGTCTAGACAGTAACGCATCGGCCAGGGTTGTCACAAGTAAACAATATTTATGAAATTATTTATTTATTGCAGATCAACATCGATAGCAGTATTGATGTTGATCTGCAATAAATTTATTTCGGAATTGACACCCATATCATATTATAAATACATTTAAAATGACGTCCGCCATCTTGGATTTCGAAAAAGGATGGCTTTTTCGTAACAAGCACCCCAATTAAACTAAAAATTGGTACCGATTCTCTTGTACAGAGGCCAGCACATCAAGCTACCCCAATCTGTGAAATTTCTTTGATAGTTTTTCAACTTTATCACAAAGGAATAAGGTTCATGTTCAATTGGGAAAATTTGACAGTTTAGGATAGGTTGACCTGCTGGCGTCAGTACACCGAACTAAACTATAACTAAAATTCCTTACTTCTGACTATGACAATCTTAACGCTTTCCTGCAAAAAATATCTCTAAGTTTTAAAACAATTTTGACACAACTAAAATCGAATTTAACAATCGCGACTCGCACGTGGTATGTTTTGGCTTCGCAACGTGGTTCTTGTTTGCCCTACCCCGTGATTTTTTTAGAGCCAGAGGCGCGCAGGGGCGGCAGCCTCGACGTGATTAATATGGAATTTCCACTTTTTGTATGGAAAATATGAAAAATTATTACCCAGATGTTGAGTTTTAGAGGTGTATGGGGCTTAGTAAAGGGGGTCGAAATTTCCATTATTTTTGCGATAGGTCACCATTTTCGAGATATCAGCAAAAGAAAAGAAAAAAAAAACACAGTACTATTTTTGCACCAGAACTCGAGGTGTCGGTGTGAATTTTAATTTTTGACAACTAATTTTATTCCACACCTACTTAATCGCGATTAAAAATAGTCAGATTTAGTTTGACAACCAAAATTTTAGGTTGAATAGAACAATGAAATTGACAACAACAGGTTAGCAAAATTGCCATTTTCACTAAACTAATAACTCAGTGCAATCTTAGTGCTGTCAAACTAAAATATAGTTAAGTTGTGTCACTTTAGTCAATTTCAGAATGGGAAATCGTCGTTTGTCAATTTGACACCCAAATCAAATTATAAAAAAACGACGTCCGCCATCTTGAATTTCAAAAAGGACGACTTTTTCGTAACAAGCACTCCAATTAAACTCAAAATTGACATCCATATCTTATTATAAAAAATAATGTCCACCATCTCGAAATTTACCCTTAGTAAATAATAAAAAAGTCCAACACTTTCACATTTATAATATTAGTAGGATTTCCAAACAGATTCCCTGTGCGATAACCTGTGCCTAACCTTTTGTTACCGTACGCCGGTCGGCCATTTTATTAGCGTTATCAACGTGGCACGACATTTATAATTATTTTTTTAAGTGCACTCTACGATAACAAAACAGATTTATTTACCTTTCTTCTGTACGTGGAAGCTGATGAAACTGCAGATCTTTATTTAAGAGATGAGGACTTGCAATCACTCACAGCACACGTCGTATGCACCATTTTAAATAAACAAATAAAAAACAAACACGCGTTAGCCCCGAATGTTAGAGCCCGAACTACTAACATCGTTTTGTTCGCAGTTCGGGCTCGGCTTACCCGCGTCTCGCCCCTCACACCCCGCACGTTTGCCCTGTCTCGGTGGCTTCGTCGGACGAATGTATGATTTATAGACTGTGGATACAGGTAAGCTATAAGATAAGCATATTTTCATTGAGGCTTTTATTCGATCACATACCTACTTCATAAATTGATTATTGAATAAACACAAAAAGTAATCAAATAAAAAACTGTTTTAAGGTGTTGGTGATATAAGGACACCACGTTCTGTAAACATATTACGAAATACCTTTTTCCAAATGTTCTGCTGCATTCTTCGTGATGAAATCTTTATCTAAATTGCTAACTTCAGAGCCCCCGGCGCCCATGTAGGGAGGAGACCCCTGGGGTCTCCTCCCTACATGGGCGCCGGGGCCAGGGTGCAAGACGGTGCAATTGCACCCCCCAGGGGTTCAAAATAAAATTATATTAAATAATTCACGATATGTGGTCAGGTTGTTTCTTCCTTCTGTAGCTCCATAGTATGTGCGAATGACGTTTTCGTTGATGAATCGTGTCCATCTCATGCACTGCGCACTTCCGCCGGGAGCTGGGCTATCAGAGGCTGTAATGTATGTACAAAAAACAGTCGGAAAAAAAAACGCCTAGTAGAATAATAGGAACCAATTCGAGGCGAGAACCTAAAAAATATCCTTAGTTAAAACCGAAGTTACGGGCGGTTCCTGTAGGTAACTTCGGAGAACCGTATCACCTATGTACATATAAAGAATAGTTCGGGGTCACAACTAAGAATGTATCACAACACGATTTGACAGTTTTCCTTACTGCCGACACAAATTTGCCCGCCCAAAACATTGAAATTGACACACGTTTTGACGACGAATCTACTTCTTTCGGACGAGTCTCCATCTTCGTTGACGGACTTGCAGGGTAGACCTACTGAACATTCATACCTACACTATCACTACTACTTCATTAACTACTAGCCTTTTCCAGTCCAGGTTTCCAGTCTAACTGGAAACAGTTGATTACCAGTATTTTACATGGGAAGTGGGTAACACGTTACTGGTTATCACTTAAGGCGCAGACAGCCGACTTTTAAGGACTTTTTATTGAAGATCACGTCTAAACGGCTTGTCTTATGTATTTGAAAAAATTATATGTGAAACTAGACAATTTTCTTCGTCATTTGATATGTGAATATTTTAAATAATATTTTTATAACATAATGTAATTAATTGGTAAAGTAATGTCTATCGCGGACATAAAAACGATAATCACGCAAAAACTATCGGGTGTATTTCCATGAAACTTTCACCATATAAAAGACAATTTAATCACCCAAAATTTAGTATACGGTTTTTCTTTGAATTGTGTTTGATAAATCAACATGGGTTGTTTTTCGAAAAACTTGATGCGCGTTGAGGCGGGGTCTCTTGCGAGCGACGGGCGGCAGTGCATCGCTGTAGGTAGCTGTCATATATCGTCGCCTTAACAGTTTTATCTCAGCCCATTTATCCACAGTACCTAAGTATCACTCGCTAGTTAGACACCATCGGCACATAATGAAACCGGGTCCAAACTCGGTGGGCTGGCGTCGTTTCGTTACAGAATTCCTATGGCCACCTTCCGGCTCCACCATCAGTTCAGCTCGATGGTATTAAAATATTGCATTGTCATCGACTTTACATACGTGTGCCAATTTTCAGCTCAATAGAACACCGGGAGGTGGGTCAAACATAACTTGCAAATTTTGTTGTAAGTTAAATAAAACCTTGTAAAAATTATGATGATAAAAGTGTAGATGCACCTAAAAATCAAAACAATTTCCTAAGTAGACATAACAAAAGTCTAGCTACTTCAGATAATATTTTGATACACAAGATAAAGTCTATAAATATTTATCTCACATACAAGAACATCCGCTGGTGCAAATGTTCCGGAGAGTTCTCTGGTATTGCAAAATGCAATTGTTTTATCTTATCATCTTATATAAAGAGATAATACATAGCAAATAATGAAAGGTAAATAGTTGGTAACTATTATTACTCTATTTGTGTGCTTCTGTATGTTTCCACTGAAGTCGTTAATTGATTTAGATAAGAGATATCTGTTTTTCGTGGGCTGAGTGTTAATAGTTTCATTTAATTTGTAGTTTACGATACGATTCGTTTTGTGCAAATTATATGGATCAATTTATTCACATGTACGAGACAGATAGTTTGCTATATCCTGATGTCGTATATTAGATACTCTACATAGTAGGGGAGCGACATAAGAGGAAATTCTAGTGGTCGTCTTTTATTGAAAACTACAGAAAGTTCTTGTTAAAAGTTTAGGTCTAGGTCCTATATTAAAATAATGCGAAAGTAAGTTTGTTTGTTTGTTACGCTTTCACGCTACGATTTGCCGAACGGATTTGGATGAAATTTGGCACACAGATAGACTGTGATCTGGATAAGGACATAGGTTATTTTCATCCTGTATTGCAGACGTAATCGCTGGCAACAGCTACTATTAAATAAAGCATACTTTGATTACAATATGTGCCATTGCCGTTGAGCTGGCTTATGAGGGAAAACACTGAAGTCTGCTTCTATTTAACCTGTTGCATCCACTGAAGGCGCCACAATCAATTCTAACACGTCATCATCACTTAAAGCAACACGTGGCAAACAACCTTTTTGACCTTAGGGAGTAGCTAGACAAGCGCCACCTAGCATTTTTATTTTGATCAAAGCGTAAATGCGTTGTAGGTATTTCATGTTCTACAGTGGAGCACACTAAAGGGGTGTAATTCATAAACGATGATTAAAGTTACGAGATGTAACGTCGCAAATGTCTAATCATTACTTAACTTTAAGCAGCGTTTAGAAATAAGGCGGTTAATGCATAACGAGTCCTCAAGAAGTAAGACTGTACCTAGACTTGAAAGAAAAATCCAGGCCAGGTAGGTGATTAGAAGAGTGACAGTACATCAGCCAGCTTTTACCATTCGAATATATAAGGTATTAGCTGTACCCGCGACTTCGCTTCGACTTCATTTATATAAATAACATCAACTGAAAGTCGCGTCAGTCGATCCAACCGTTTTATAACAAACAAACGCGTAGTTTTATTTTTTGTTTTATTCCTTTTTACTGCCTAAACTTTATATGCATTTAGTAAAAAGCTGTTATTTTGACATTGCAAACAGACACCTCAATTTTTTTTTAAAATTTTTGCACACAAAAAAGGCACAAAGGCGGACTTATAGCCTTGTAGCGATGTGCCGTTCCCGGGAATGTTCCCAAAGGAATCTTTCCAGTGCCCGGGAATATTCCCAATTGCTGGGAACGTGTCAGTGAAACCACATAGAATTATAATAAAAGTAAAAATATAATAATAACATACAAAGTTACTGGTAAGATTTAGTAAGTAAGTAGATTTGACATGTAATGAGTACTCATTTAGAATAACTTGTCATTCATTCTATTAATTTTAGAAAGAGGTAAATAAAAATTTCGAATGTAGGAGACCAGGAGGTTTGGAGGTTTAGAGATTTATCATCATCATCATCGTCATTTCAGCCGAAAGACGTACACTGCTGGACATAGGCCTCCCGCAAGCTCTGCTACTTCGACCGGTTCTGTGCTTTCCGCATCCAGCGGACTCCTGCGGCCCTCACAAGGTCATAGGTCCACCTTGTGGGAGGCCTTCCAACTTTACGTCTTCCGGTACGCGGTCGCCACTCCAGAACTTTTCAGCCCCATCGGCCATCTGTTTTGCGAGCAATGTGCCCTGCCCACTGCCACTTAAGTTTGGCAATTCTTCGGACTATGTCGGTTACCTTGGTTCTCCTGCGGATCTCTTCATTCCTGATTCGATCACGCAGGGAAACTCCAAGCATAGCCCTCTCCATCGCCCTTTGGGTGACTTTAAGCCTTTTATGAGGCCCATTGTGAGCGACCACGTTTCGGTTTCATATGTCATCACTGGCAACACGCACTGGTCAAAGAATTTCGTGTTGAGACATTGCGGTATGTGAGACGAGAAGATATTGCGAAGCTTCCCGAACGCTGCCCAGCCGAGTCGGATTCGACGATTGACCTCTTTCTCGAAGTTGGACCTACCTAACCGGACAGTTTATCCTAGGTAAACGTACTCGTCCACAACTTTCAGTGCAGCTCCTCCGACCGTTACGAGAGTGGGTGTTACATGGGTATTGGATATGACCTTTGTCTTGTCCATGTTCATCGTCCATGGTCTCAGCCAAGACAACTATATCATCGGGAAACCGAAGGTGAGTGATGTACTCGCCATTGATGTTGATGCCAGCCCCTTTTCAGTCCAGAACCTTGAAGACATCCTCCAGTGCAGCGGTGTAGAGTTTCGGAGAGATAACGTCTCCCTGTCTTACGCCTCGTTGCAGAAGGATAGGTTTCGAGGTCCGGTCCTGGAGTCGGACTGACATGGTGGCGTTTTCGTACAGACACTTCAACACCGCCATGTACCGATAGTCGATCTGGTACCGCTGGAGGGACTGCAGTACAGCCCACGTCGCGATCGAATCAAAGGCTTTTTAGTAGTCCACAAACTCTAAATAGAGAGGCAGATTATACTCTTCGGTCTTCTGTATAACCTGCCGCAGCGTATGTATGTTGTCTACGGTGCTAAAGCCTTTACGGAACCCGGCTTGTTCGGGAGGCTGGAAGTCGTCAAACCTGCGCGCTAGACGGTTTGTGATGACTTCGGAGAACAGCTTGTAGATATGGCATAGAAGTGAGATGGGCCTATAATTCTTATGAAAGGCATTGTCACCCTTCTTAAAGAAAAGTACCACCACACCTCTGTTCCATGCCTGTGGCGTTTTGCCCTCGAGTATGACGGAATCAAACAGCTTCTGGAGGGCCTTAAGAACGGGTTTCCCGCCGGCCTTTAGGAATTCAGCTGTGATTCTGTCATCACCCGGCGCCTTGTTGTTTTTAAAGCTGCTTCAGAGCCATCCTAATCTCGTACAAGCTGACGTCCGGGATGTCTTCAGTATACTGTCGGGTCAATCTAGCTCTTGGGTCGTTTGCCAGATTCGTAACGGGGTTTCTTGTTGACTTGTATAACTGTCCATAGAATCTCTCAATCTCTCTCAACACCGACCGATGAAGGCAGGATCGTATCCACCAAGCCTGAGCCTTGGTGGATACGATCCTGCCTTCATCGGTCTTCAGTTTCGTAAGCTGACTCTGCCCAATAGACAGATCCCTAGCAAAGACCTTGGAGCCTTTATTCCGTTCTATTGCGTCTTTAATACATTCTGTATTAAAGCGGCGGAAGTCGCTTTTCAAGGACTTAAAGATCCGTCTGTTAAACTGCCGGTACTCAAGCGCATCGTCTGAAGACTGCAGGACCATCTCGCGCCTCTCCTTCATGAGCTGCAAAGTAGGATCAGAGAGCCTCTTATTTTTATTGATACGATAGGCCTTGAAAACTTAGACCCGACCGTATGGACAGTTTCCACGAACCCATCGTTACCCGCAACCCGTCGTTCAGAGATTATGTACAATATTTTGAAACGTTATTTAAATAGACTGGTAGAATACATTATTCTTTTCTTTTTTTTTGTGTTTCATCTTGCAATCAGTTTTTAAAAACGATGAGCAAATGAGTTGTAGGAAGGTCTGGCAGGGAAGAGTTATTCCTCATCAGGAGCAACTTTCATATGAATAACGAAGCTCTCTCCAAGTTATCCAATTGTAGGATGTTGCGTCTTTTAAGTCTGCTGACACAAGCTGGTATTGTGAGTTGAGCGGCCAATTTGTTGGGATGTCTCTACAGTCTGGATTGTTTGTTACGCCGACCCGGTTAGTTGGAGCCATAAATCATGCACAAAGGATAAGTAAATAACATTTCTCAAAATTAGCATCACACCTGCACAGTTAAAAGGATAGTTTTTTTGTTATCAGTTTAACTCTCCAACTACATCAATTAACTGCCGAAAATTCTCAGTAACACATAATGGGTGTAAAAGACATGCATTTAATTTCTATCTTTTATTATTTTAAACATGCGATAAGAAACCTAATCTAAAAAGTTAAAAAAAGAAAAATCTTTAACTTTTGTGTTAGTGTTCCCACTAACTGGGAATGTTCCCGGGCACATGGGAACATTCCCGGGAACATTCCCGTTGGGAAGTTACTGGGAACGGGAATGTTCCCACGGCACATCACTGCCTTAGGGTATGGCTCTACCAGTCAACCAAGGGTGGCGAAGAAATTAGAAGACAGGTGCTTAATTTTATTTATTTGTATTTATGTAGTGTGTTTGTTTATAGTACCTATAGATTCAGCGCTTTTAGCAGAAATAGGTCGAATATCGGCAGCACTAGGATTACGTTCAATAGTCAGCTTGTTCAAATTCATCCGGACACGCTATGATGTAATGCGGCGGCAAATGGAAAGTTCAGTGAACAAGGCAAGCTGATCGAAAGCCGGGCTTCCGTTTTCTAAATATAGGCTTGTAAAGCATGTACTGCTTGCTGCCAAAACCACTACCTAGGCCAATATTGTTTGGAGAATTCAAGGAGAATTTATGATGTAGGTAATCTAGTAGCTTAGAGAGCAGTGGTGGCCAAGTGGTACCGGCCGCGACTTACGATTTGTAGGTCGTGAGTTCGAACCCAGCCAGGCGCTTTACTTTGTGTAAATTATTTAATAGCCACTGCTCTCAAAACGGTGAAGGAAAACATCGTGAGGAAACCGGCATGTCCTAGAACCAAAAATTCGAAGACATGTGACATCTACCAACCCGCACTGGGCCCGCGTGGTGGATTACGGCCCACTCCCTCTCACCGAGAGGAGGCCTGTGTCCCAGCAGTGGGAACATTATAGGCTGATGATGATGATGATGATGAATCTAGTAGCTTTAGTTTTTACAAATACAAAATACAAAAATATTTATTTCATCGTAAACATTGTGTCAAACATAAATTGAGGCAGCCCCAGTAAGTTACAAAAGTACTTGTGTCGGAGCTGTCTCGCTCTTCCTGTAAGTGGTAGCTAACAATGTTTTAGACGGTTAAAAGAAAATAAAAATAAAATAAGAATAAAACTTTAATTTAGCAGCTCTTGGTGTGTGTGTGTGTATGCGTGTGTGAGTGTGTGTAAGTGTGTGTTAGTGTGTGCAAGTGTGTGTTAGTGTGTAGGTTTTTTTTTTGTTTGTTAGCTTATCCTGGTCAGAATATTTTCTGCTTCATCGTACGTTAGGGATCTCAACCATTCAGTTATTCTTTTTTTACAGTCGTATAACAAAAGGGGATATATATCTAATTTACGGTTTAGCTTATTATAAATGTAGGTGGATTGTGTAACATATTGACGTCTAGCAAAGATAGTTCGAACCCCTGGGGAACTTGCCACTATATCCCCGCGCCTTCTGTTCTGAGATGCTGAGTCATAAGGAAGACACTTATGCCGGGTTAAGGACACGTACAGAAGATTTTAAATAGAGATAACTGGAATTTTGAAGTTTGCATAACAAAACCCAAGCAGGGTCCTCACTAGTTGAGCAAGCTGTCACTTGAAAGTGACAGGAGCGTGACTTCTCGCGCTTTCGTATTACCGGGCGATTTGGATATCAAAGTTGGAGTGTAATGAGTGCAGATATTTAAGTAATCGGTAATTAACAAACTTTTAATTAAGTACTACTTAAGCCATATCTACTGTATTTAGTTTGCATCTGAGTAATAAGAACTATTTGCCAATACCTGATATTGGCAATGCGATTTAGGAATTTATTTTGTAAAAGGTCAAAAGTAGCCAAAAGCACTAGGGATTTGGCTGAATAAACTACAAATAAGCTAAAAATATAACACTAAATCGGGGCTTTAGACTAAATAGCGTCAATAAAATACAAATCATTTATCAGGCTTCCTCAAATAAATCAAACTTAATTAATTCGCAGGTACGTAACCGATATTCAACTTACGTAAACTCGCACCGATCAATAGATAGTAGTTTTATTGAAGAGAAGCCAATAGAGTTGACTATTGTGTAACTTGTTGTGTAACTGTTCTGTCCATAAACATGACACGTTGGATTCAATAAGTGGAAAGCGCCAGGGTAACCCGTGAAATTCAGATTTCCTTACGTTTTTTTAGCAAATTGCTGGCCAGTGTCAAGGTGCAGCGGCGAAGTGTCAATTTAAAAACCGACGATAAATTTCTGCGCTGGAGGGTTTAGGATGATATGGTGAATTCATGGTTAAAGTTTGCGCACTGGATAAAAACTTTTCCTGTACAATACTGAGTCGAATACATAGACAGACCACTAAATACACCTACTAGAGTTTCCTACGAAACTCAAACACGGAACAGTTTTAGTATTAAGCGCTAAATGAGAAAATAATATTCTACAGCCGCTGGCCCAGGTCTGGACTAAAGTCAAATGTAAATTCATGCGTTCAACTTTACTTTAAAGCTCCAATATTTTCATGAAAAGACTTCATTAAAAATTTACGCTGAAGCTGAAACACTGGGACGCTGGTTTCAGATGAAAAATGCACTAATAACTTTAAAAATATTCAGTAGATTCGCGTTGATTACTCTGAGTTTTTTACTGCATACGCGTATTCTGCATTTTTGAGGGGAACGAGATTCAGCAGTGAATTTTGTTACTTTTAATGAAGACATCAAAGGTCCGACGTAATTTATTTGATTCGGCTATGAGGAAAATTTTGAGTATGATTGTGGAATGCTATATGAGTAGAGAAAGACTAAAGAAATAATGGATGGATTGTGTGAAAGAAAATATAATAACTACATCGACCACTTATTTATTAGGGTTACGATGAGCGGATGATAGTTAGAGGTTTTAATTTTTTTTGTTGTAAAACTACGAGTCGACATAAAAGCCTTGTTTCCAAATAAAAATTAAAAAAGTAAGAAGCATAGAGTATATTACTGTCTGCATTTAATCTATGTTAATGTAGGTACGTACAAACATATATGTAGATACCTACATAATGTGGACCATTTGTATGCACATGTTAATAATATTAATAGAACATGCACATACACACGAAGAGCGTAATTTATGATAGCATAATAGAAACGGCACATTTTAATTAAAATGTATTCAATTAAAACCTACTATGTTATAGCTGATGTATTCTCGGTGATGAAAATAAAGCATGTTACTTAAGTAGAACATATATCTATGTACATTTATATAACATCACGCCTGTAATTCTCCGAAGGATAAGGCAGAAATTTACCCTAGCATGTACCCACCCGCTTGCGACCATAGACCAACGAGGCATACCTGTTTGTGTATAGCATGCTAAACGTACGTCTATGTATAATTATACATTGTACAACACGTACACGTGGCGTACATATTACGTTGTAGATATGTATATTAAAACATGTGTCGGTTCAAATTGCGAATAACCTGATGACAATGGCTCATAGGATTTTATGCACAATTAGTCTTAAGTACTAGTCGAGTTAGGTTAACGTTTCTTGGATAGTGATGGGTATATGTAGGGTTATTGGAAAAACACCAACCATCTCATAAGAGGTTATGTACAATAACCTCTTATGAGATGGTTGGTGTTTTTCAACATTCATCATTATGAACAACTTTTACTACGGGAACAAATCTGAAATCGAAAAAACAAAATCTGCTGTTCCCTACATTCTGTTCTGTTGTTGTTCTTTTCGCACTGTTTAAAAATGTACCCCGTATTTTTTTTTATCACCATAGTTTTAAAAGCTGCCACTTACAGCCATTGTAATTTCTAAATTGCTTAGTTAGATAGATATTATCTAAGAGAAAACTCTTTCGACCTCTATTACGACCTATGAATACATAATCTCCCATACATTGTTTTCTATCAATTATCGATAAACTAATTAACTTGCTTGTTGTCTAAACGACTGCTAATTGTAACTGTCACGTTTGTACCAGCGTGTGAATGACAGCTAATCAAACCTGGGCCACCACTACACATGTACTAATTAACGATGCTGCGAAAGTGATGGCACTGATGAATTTAATGAGGCTTAGGGATTTGTAATCTCCCCCACCAACGAGACCATATGGCTCGTACTGTCAAAAAGTTATCAGCTTTCATGTAGAGCCAAGTTAGGGGTTTTAGAGTCTAACTCTACACGCCCTAATTATACAAGCCCTAACTTTTACAAATTCTACATCATAGTCAAAATAAGTCGTTTGGCCGTTTCGTTAACAAGAACTAATTGTTTAACAGAAAAGTAATGAGCAATGAATACATTTTCATCTTATGCCCATGTGACGGTAGCGAAACCCAGATATGTAAATGGTTTCTTGTTATAATCATCCCCATTATCGTTTCAGCCAAAATACGTCCACTGCTGGACATAGGCCTCCCCCAAATAGGCGTCCATGTCTGTTGATATAGTGGTAATCATCCCGTTTGAAGATAAAACAGGTTGAATAGAGATGCAGGGGTGAATCGGGACGAAATATTATAACTTTTCCAACAAAAAAAAAAAAAAAAAAAACAAAAAACAATCGACTTCCGGAAAAACACTACAAAGTGAAAAACAACTTTAATTTCGGGATAAGTATTCTAATGTTTGTCACCGCCTTCCGAAATTAAAGCTATTTTTCACTTTGTAGTGTTTTCCGGAAGTCGGTTGTTTTTTTTTTGGAGTTTTATTTGTCACTTTCATCATCAGTCATAGTAGGTACCTACCCCACAGAAATTCGAAATTTCATCACCCTTGGGGTCAAAACAATGCATATTTATGGGATAGCAGCAATCGGGGTTGATTCTGAATGATCTAGCTTCATTTTTCTAACTCACCGACCTTGACAATTCAAAAGTGCCTGTAATTAGTTTATTTGAAATAAACGCTTTCCCCTTATTACAAAACAAGGTTTTTCTTAGGTATGGTTTAAACCACCGACCCTGTTTTTGAAATAAGAACTTAGAACTGAAATAGAATTACAGCTCCTTTTCCAAAACTGACAATTTAGCACTGGACTAACTTGTCAGTTTTGTAAAAGGAGCTGTATTTCGATTTCAGTTAGGTTCTTATTTTAAAAACAGGCTCGACGGTTTAAACCATACCTAAAGAAAAACCTTGTTCTGTAATAAGGGGGTTTGAGTTTGAGTTTGATTTGCTTTAATTCTTTGACGAGTTCCGTTGTGTCTCCGAAACGCATCATCAGATCTATATGAAATTTAAATGAGACCATTTCGGAATAAACCCCTTGCAAATCCTTCTCAATATGGAGGAGTTATGCCCGAAAATACATAAAAAAAATGCTCCTTCTTTTTGAAGGCGGTTTAAAATGGATCTTAACTTATTAGTTTGGTGTAGGTAAGTACTATATTATAAGTGGTGTACTATAGAGCACCCATATTTCGCTAGTTAAGATTAAATACTGAGTAACATGGGGCGAGCCTATTGCCATCAACCGGGCACAAATCTAGACTGCTGGCTGCTATTGAAAAATTCCAAATGGAAAGACGCAATATCTATCACTATGCCCGGTTGTTATTCGAACTCAAGACCCTTGCGACGAGCCAGTGTCTTAGTTTTCTTTACCGAAAACCAACTAAGGCTAAATACACAATTTAGTCATACTAAAACATTGTGCCTATCTAATATTCTCATAAATAAAACCGTGCCCCGAGGATAAGTCGCGTTACTTTAATCCGTTTTCTCAGACTTTATTCTTGGAAAAATGTCTACTAAGCCACTTCTCGTTTTTACTTACATACTAGGCGACACCTAAATTAATGATAAAATACTGTTCAATTTTCAACGCCCGCCTGGGCATCGAACATTTAAAATCCAACAGCGCGCTTATAGGGCATTCTTAGTGTACGAAGGGAAGTTTATGAACGCTGGATAATTATAATGTGCTGAATATAACATAGGTACAAATATAATACAAGCAAAGATAGATTAATCATTTTTCTTTATAAGCAATCGTGATTTTTGTTTCATAGTGACAGTTGATTGTTGAAAGATTAGGTATTTATTGTTCAGGGTTTCCTATCTAATCGTAGCTTAACAATGTGCAAATAAAAGGTGTGACTGATTAAGAAATGGTTCCTCAATTTAAGTTTTTTTAATATTACATTCAATTAATTACACCATCATTTTCAATAATCACAAAAGGGCCCATTAATATTGAAAATTATGGCGAAATTCGTCAAAATATTCTGAAACTCATTTTATTAGTGTTATTGTACCTATGATTTCAGCAATTGAATTTGTTTTACTCTGCCTATGGTTATGTTAAGAGCTACAGACGAGCGTGACGCGATTCTGGTAGACCAAATTCCACGAAGTTTTTATAAAAAATGTTCTACTAATGTCGCCTTGGGCTGTCGTGTCGCGTCTGTTTGCCTTAAAGGTTTTGGTTTCCGCACTAAGTCCTTCAGGTCGACCATTGTGCGTGGGCCATGGCCGCCTTCGGTAGTTAATCCAATCATCCCATCGCCCTACAAAAGTTGATTAGATCTCCTGTTGAGAAAACAGTTTTACTATGCCTCTAACTTAGGTAGTATCAGTTGGAAATCTACGTACAGGCGCCAGCACATCAAGCTACCCCAAACTGTCAAATTTTCCCAATTGAACATTATGTACAGTAGCCCTCACTAATGGAGCCCCAATCTCAAAAAGCAATAGATTGACACTTCGCTTTAACTTACGACCTTCTTATAATAAGCAATTTCTATAGGCTATAATACTATATACACACACACTCTCATACGTTTACGAATGAATGTATTTCCTAAATTCAACCGTTAAAGCAAATGGCATGATAGCTGAGCGGTTACTGCACTTGATTATCGCGTTTGAGCGCAGCGTGTCGCGGTTTCGAATCCCACTCGCTGTGTGATAGTCTTTTTATTGTTTTAAAAATCACTTTTGAGTATAGTTTCTTGTTCTGTTCTTCTTATTCACTAAACTCGTAAAACTTTATCATTATACCCACAGAAACCTAAATAAATTTAAATGATTTACGACTCATTCACCGCGACTTATAGAACGGTGTTGGTTGATAATTGTGTGCTAGTGACGTGTGTTTCATCTATTAGCGTCCTTCTAATTCATTTTAAAATGTAAGCAAATTTAAATATAGAAATGAAAGCGAATATTATTGCGCTGCATAAAAGTGGACTTAATACCTATATCACAAATACCTATGTGATGAAACCGGACTGAGTGTGAGTAGTGAGTAAATCATAATTTAAATATAAATATTAAACATTTATTTAATTAAAGTGTAACTGCTGATCCTTGTAGTTATTTTTAAACGTTTTATAAATATCACAATGTCTAAATAGAATAAAAATATAAAATTTCAATGTAAATTTATTTCCTAGATTATAGAACGATGAAAATAACAATAAACTTAATATCTATGTGAAATTGCCCTTTTAAATAATTTTGTTTCTAAATAGTAGGTAATACATAAAGTGTGTATTTTGCTTAGTAGCTTATCAGTACCCCTTTTTTGTTTTAGTGAAATACTGTGAGTCGGTGGGTGAAAAGATATGAGGAAGGCGGTAGCCTTGCCCGTGGAAAGCAAAGTGGAAGACCCCAGCTCCTATAACAGGCACACGTTCAGCGAATATGAAACAAGTGGTTTCAAAACGACAAGACATTTTGCCGAATTATTCGACACATCTTTACGAACCGTGCGCCGTGCACTCCACGCAGAAGGTTCATGGCAAACAAGGCATCATGGAAAACCAGCTCGAGAATCAGCTTAAAAAACATAGTTAACGGAAAAAACATTAACATTAAGTTATAAATTACAAATATTTATTTATTTTAGTAATATTAAAATAATATTTTGTCTTATCCGTAATCTGGATTATTTTGAGGTTTAGTTTCAATCTTCTTTTCGGAATGAAAATGAACACTTAAGCTATAACCTCTTTAAGTCCTATTAAATACGATTTGTTAACTTTGAGGTTTGAGTTAAAACGAACTCACTCGCAGTAGAATAAAAGTAGTACTACTGAGTCATTTAATTGTATTGTGACAACTTGTCTGCATTTGTTACTTTTACGTGGGTAGATTTTTGTAGAATATTGTGATTTATTTAGAGTACCGACACACAGTAGTAATCAGCACAATATTATTATATTACTAAGATACAATAGCCTGATTATCATAGTTCACCAACTAGCTTATTTACTTCAATAAATTGTTCTTTAAGAGAAAATAAACTGTTTTAACAAGAAGTTATTATTAGTTATTTTTATACATTCTTCATGAAGTTATAACGAATAAACATTTTGTAATCATTTATTATTGTTAAACCTTTATTTAAATAACAATACGAGTAATAAAACAAATTTGTTACATTATTATTCTGGTATATTAATAAATCGAATAATAAAAGAACAGATGAAGATGATTGTTGAAAAGAAAAATTAAAGCTTCATCGCGAGATTTGAACCCAGACCTATGAGTTTCTTAATCCAAGACGATACGCTGCACGCTACCGGAACTCAAATTATAAAAGTAAATTTTAGCAATGGTATGAACCGACCAAGGTCATGTCTGTCGTCGCCGACGGTATGTATAAAATACAAAGAGTAACGCCAGTGTGTGAGTAGAGCGGTGAGTTTTGTGTTAATATAATACATCACTTATACACACAGCTGTAGGTACGGCCTGGACCGCCACTTCATAGCAATATAGCCCTTAGTATGCGACTGCATTAGTGAATCTTGATTGTACCTTAGTTGCAATAAAGTTGAAAATCTATCAAAGAAATTTGACAGATTGGGGTAGCTTGATGTGCTGGCGTCTGTACAACAGACTGATCGGTAAAACGACCAACTGAACGCAAGCGTCCCATCTTGTTTTATGTCCTATTTCGTTCACAATCTCTAGAGACGCATTGATGAGAGTTTGATGTCAATTTGATGAGTTTATTACGGTACTGGAGGCGGCACGGAACAAAATAAATATTTAAATATACAACCTTCGGGGACTATCAAGTACATGATTTTTTTTGTAACAAGAGGCCTTAGTTTGAGTTTCATTTAACCATCTCGATCAAACGCATCGAGTGCTTTTGCCGCTCCGAATTGCCCTGGATTGGTGGCGGACCAATCTGAGTGCCGAATGCGCTCGATGGGTTTGATCGAGAGAGTTAAATGAAACTCACACTAAGGCCAAAGGATCTACGGGGATATCAATTAATTAGAAATAGTACCTGTCATAAAATTATAATGCGATAGTTGTGTGAAGGGAAAATCTTCAGATGGCCTGATCCGAATTCGAAAATTCATTCACGAATGGGAGGCGACAGTATTTTCGTGTGTCATCGTGTCATGCAAACGAAGATAGACATGACAACGGAGTCATGGCCAAAAGCTAGTAAGTAATGTATGAAATGCTTGATGTGAGTGCACTTTGATTCCGATCGTTGACCGTCATCACCGATCTAACGTGCATTACTCACTTATCAAGTTACCTTCTGGTAAACACATCGTGACCAGAACTACCTGGTTCAATAGGTACTTAATGTATCATAGTGTAGTAAGGCGATACGCGTTTTATTATCCATGACGTCAGTCGTGCGTACTTCTACCGTCTTTTGTTCATTCTTTTTTGTCTTTAAAAGATGGCGTTTCTGACAGTTTGTCAATGAAACCGTTTTTAAATGGAAGCGTAGACGATTCGATACGTTTCAAACCAGTATCTGTTGTTTTTCTCATTTGAATGATAGACGTTTCCTGAATAATTCAAATAAGATTATTTGTTGTTTGTGACGTGAGATGATATGCGTGGTATTTGCTTGAATTGAAGTAGGTAATTAATGTTCAACTTTGGTACCAATGTTTTTAGTCTTCGGTAGGATAAATATTGTTTTTTATCACACGTAAAATGATCCAGCTTTGAAAATGATTGCATGCCTTTTTAAATCAAATCAAATCAAATCAAATCAAATCAAAAGTCATTTATTCAAACTAGGCTGAGAGTCAGCACTTTTCGAACGTCAAAAAAAAAAAAAAAAAAAAAAACATACGACAGTCCCCCCCAAAACGCCCACCCTTCGACACTTCCTAGTGCTTTAGCTGGGAAGAAGAAGTGGCGCAACAAACTCCCCAGCAGCACAGCTGTCTGTTCAGTTAGAAGAACTTGATAAACTCATACCGTTAAGTTGGTGTCCATGGAGTTTCTTGCCCGTTCTTTGGAATGGCCAAATAACTAGCTTCGTTAAAATGTCTGTAAATGGTTCAATTGAAATTAATGCTTTGAGTTTGAGTTAATTTCTTCAAAATTGATTATAGGTAGGTATTTAACTGTTGTTGCTGTGTGGTGCCGAAGTACCGTGTGGTGCCGGACGTAAAAGAATAGCATCATCCCATTTCTATCCGTGGGTGTCGTAGAAGGCTACTAAGTGACTTACTAGAGAATGGGCAGCAGCGTTCTCTATGCATTTAACCACCATACTGCGATCGCCAACCCGCCTGCCAAGCGTGGCAATTATGGCAGAACCCCCGTTTTGAGGGAGGCCTTTGTCCAGCAGTGGACAGCTTTCGGCTGAAATGATGATGATGATGATGATTTAACTGTTATGTAAATAGGTTTTATAAAAAAATCAAGCATTAAACCTGCATTTCAAGTGTTCAAAAGCAAGCCTGCAATCAAATAGTGGACCCCAAAAATGTCTTATTACCACTGTGCGCATATGAACTGACTAGCTTTTGCCTGCGGCTCCGCCCGCGTGCATATCGGATATCGCGTAAAAAAAGTAGCCTTGTTCCTTCTCTATATCCCAGGTTACATTTCTGCCAAATTTCATGACGATCGGTTCAGCGGTTTAGGCGTGAAAGCGAGATAGGCAGACGGAGTTAGTTTCACATTTATACAATATTAGTACCTACGTAAGTAGGAATTATTCAACAGGCCAATTTGTAGTGCCACTAACTTATCAATTACCTTTCGTTATTTTGTCACAAAGTTTTCCAATTCGTTTCCCTAAACTTTCTTCGTGTTCCAAGCTATTCTTTTCAGTTGCCATGCCAGCTTTATTACCAACAATAAGTTTTCTGTTTCTTTGCCAAGTAACCTTAAAAGTTCCTGAAGGTCACAAATATTTTCCCCGAAGGACCTGGCAAACAAGTCATCCCTCATTTAAATACAGATAAGACGAATCTAATAAAAATGTACTTAATGTGAAGGGAAGTATTTACTCGCCATTGACCCGCAGAGAAATGCGACGCGACTTTATTCGTCAATTTCTATGAAAACTTCATGGAAATTGTTCTAAAAGAGTTATGTCACGTTGTCGCGTCGAGCCTGTTTGCGAGAGCCTTTATTTTGCTTCAGTTTCATTAAGCAAGTAGGTAAATAACGAAGACTTTTTCCATTTCTGTCACAGATTAAGCCGATAAATGTAAATTCTATTGATTCCGTATTTACTCGTAATTTGATTATATCACTTCACTGGCTCACTACCACACCAAGTCGATGAAGTACCTGGGACTCGTCCTCGACAGCCGGTGGATCTTCGCGGAGCATTTCCGCCGTTTGGCTCCCAGACTGGAGCGGGCCGGGGCTGCGTTGAAACGGCTCTTGCCCAATCTAGGGGGGCCAAACGCCTCCTGCCGGAGGCTCTACGCGGGGATCGTGCGGTCCATGGCCCTATACGGGGCGCCGGTGTGGGCGCCTACATTGAGGCGCCAACCAGCTCGCAAGTTGAGGGCGTCCCATAGGGTCATGGCGATCAGAATGATCCGAGGATATCGCACGATCTCCGGCGAGGCGGCGGGCCTCCTTGCCGGATTACCGCCATGGGATCTGGAGGCAAAGGACCTCGCGCAAATATGGGAGTGGCGCGAGGAGGCCAAACGCCGGGGCGTAAGTCCGCTGCCGCATGAAATCGCGGCACAGCGGACAGAGCTCCGGCGGGATCTCATGGTGACATGGAGAGAGCGATTGTCGCAACCCAGTGCTGGGCACGCCACGATTGCGGCGGTAAGTCCCCTCTTTGAGGAGTGGTTTGAGAGGCGGCATGGCGTCCTCACCTTCCGCCTGACGCAGGTCCTCACCGGACACGGTTGTTTCGGGAGGTTCCTGTTTCGGATAGGGCGGGAGGAAACGCCCGAGTGTTTCCACTGCGAAGATCGCCCTGAGGACACGGTGGAGCACACGGTGGCGGTCTGCCCTGCTTGGGCGGAGCACCGCCGTGTCCTCGTGGAGGCGATCGGCGGCGGCGATCTCTCGCGTCCGGCCCTGGTCCAGGCCATGGTACGGAGCGAGAGGGCATGGGGAGCCGTCACCTCCTTTAGCGAAGCAGTGATGCTCGCGAAGAGAGAGGCGGCGCACGTGAGGGAGAGGCAGCATATGCGCCCTCGCGACCCCAGCCGCCGCAGGATACGGAGACGCCCTGGGCGTCGGGAATCCCAGGCCGATTTCCGGCCACCGTAGGCATGGGCTTGCGGACGGCGAGTAATGGGTAGCTCGCTGTCCGGTAAGGACCAAGCCCAAGTCGACGGCGCGTTGTGTTCCACGCGCGCCTCAAAGAGATGTCAGCACAAAAAGTGATGGGACCCGCAAGGGTCGATGCCTGCCAGGGGTGCGGGTTTGTTCGAAAGAGACACCACAGCCCCTGGCATACGGACTACTGAAGGAACACGGGTGGGTTTTAGTCAGTAAAAGTCTGACACGCCCTCCTGCTCCACCCAGAGCGGGAGAAGTTATTTGATGATATCCCACCCAAAAAAAAAAAAAACCACACCAAGTGCTAACGTGCTTCTCTTGTGACTTCACTGACAGATGTCATTAGTGACAGTAGCTCCCTCCTCTTGTGTGAATGAGACAGAGTCTACATATCTACCCAAAAAGGTCGCTGCAGATACAATTTGTCGAAGTGGTGGACTAAAAACCCATACAATACCCAGTGCGCGTGCGGTGCCTCTCATGCCACACCATGCTACTGCTGGAGTGCCCTAAGTGCTCGTCCACCTGCACCTTGGATGACCTAAAGAATGCTACTGATGCCGCAATCAACGTGGCAACCTACTGGGCTCAAACAATATACAACATCGAAGATGTGCACCATCAAACCGAAAAGAATAAGCTACGTCAAATATTATATATGAGAGACCGGCTTCAGAGATAAGTAAGTGTAATATGTCAAGAAAACAAGCTTTGTCTTCATAGAATTTCCAAAAGTTGATATTAATTTTCAAAGAATTCGATAATCCGGTGTTCCCGACTATCACTAATTGTGCCTACATCTTTGACAGTCGTTCCACGCGTAGTCAGAAGCCCGAAAGTCTGACAGCCCGTCTTACCATCGGGTATCTTATTGCGTTACCCAGTAACTAAGTTGTAGAGGTCAGATAGGCAGTCGCTCTATGTAAAATACTGGTATTCAACTGCATCCGTTTAGACTGGAAGCCGACTCCAACATAGATGAGAAAAAGCCATGTAAATTGATTGTATTTCAAAGAATATGAAACATTCCTTGCATGGAGGAAATTTGTATGCGTATCTAGACAATGATGTGACACGCAATTGACAAATGCAGAACATTTCTTTTGTTCGAAGATATAACAAAGAAATAGGGAAGTAAATAATGTCGAAGGTATTAGACGAAATATTTATAGGTAGGAGCGACTTGTAAACAAACAAATAAGATAAGATAGTTTACTACTTTTGTTACTAAATAGAAAATAAGTGACTGTAGAACATGTTTCTATCGTAATAATATATGGACCATTTAATAGTCAGAAATAAACACGGAGGAAACAAACGATTTTTTTTAAGTCCAATTTTACGTGGCACGTACGTAAAAATATCGCGGCGGTATTTTAACGTGCACTGGATTTTCAACTTTCTGTGAAGAACCAAGGTTTGAAAATCCAACAGAGTGCATCCTAGGCGTCGGAAAACTCAGTATTCGATTTTCAACTCTCGGCGCTGGACATAGTGTTGAAAATCCATAGTGCACAAAAAAATCCCGTCGCGTTGTTTTAACGTCCTTGTAAACGTGGACTAGTGTATAACCTGTTAATTATTTGTAAATAATGTAAGGACATGGATATTTTATTTAGTTTCCTCATACCTGTCAGTTGCGTCATATTTTCTTAGATCTGTAAATCGAACAATCTTCTAAGTACCGAGTCATAGTGATTATGAGTAATAGAATAATATCCTACGTATATAATATAATATTTAAAGTAACTTGAAGGATTTAAGCTTGTACCTATTCTTTGTTCTTAGCTCCTGTTACTTCCGTGGTTATCGCGTAACATACTAACGGGAATGGCTTTCAATTTAACAGTTCAACAATATTCATTGCGTTATTTACCTTCTTGAGCAGACAAATTTATCGAACACTAGCTTTTGTCAACGGCTTCGCCCGCGCGGAACTTTCATCCCCTGTTTAAGGGGACACTTTGCGCGGGCTCGAACTCACTGGTGGGCCTGGGTAAAAATCACGCTGTCTCACCAGGCTTCGTATCCGACAGAGATAGTATCAGTGGTGAGCAGTTAGACGCTAATCTACACACACAACGTTATTGAGTGAGATGCAGGAGCATTTTTGGCAAAAAAATCGCGAAAAAGTTAAGAAAAGTCTTTCAGAAGATCGGGTTTTATGAAAAAACCACTGCATAAATCAATGACCAATAAAGTTTATTGAACTTATTGTTAATTGAAATTTGTCGGTACCGTCTTGGTTTTCGAGATTTTACACTCCTTTTATTACTTAAACACGCTCAAAGTTAGGTTAAATTAGCAAGAAAAACGAATCTTTGTTGGCTCATAACTTTTTAATAGCTTTTTATTTTAGTATTCTGTTTCCGTACAGACAATAATAATAACGAGACAAAACCATACCATGTTTAATTTTTGATGTACATAGTCAAACAGTGGAGTAAAACCCTCCCGAAGTTTGTATGGAAAAAATGTGGACAAGTGTCACCTTAACTCCTTTAGGGGTTGAATTTCGAAAAATCCTTCCTTATTCCTTGTCTGCATTATAAAGGGAAACTCTGTGCAAAATTTCAGCTTTCTATATCTATAAGGGTTTGGGCTGGGCGTTGATGAGTCAGTCAGTCAGTCAGGACATTTTTTTAATTTATCGAACATATGAAGCAATGGATTGGATTTATTCTTCAACATTTCAGATTGTGATTGAGAGTGTGTTAATATGCAATTATTGTGCTGAGATTTTAAGCCTGATCCCCATACATACCTATGGGTAGGTTCCTACCTATCCCACCTATACAGGGATAGTAACTAAATAGGTTTGCTTGTATTTCCTTCAGTTTAATCTTTGAAGGGATATTAATGCAGGTTATCCATAAAACAAGTCCCATTAGATGACAATGCAGAGCACGATGCATGTAGCGACGTGTAGATACATGTTTTGTGAAAGAATTTCTTTGAAGAACTCTCTATATTATCAACATTGATTGGTAACTGATAATGGTAATTGGAAAGACTCTAGATCTACTTCAGTTCTGTCTTAAGAGTTCAAAAAAGGAGTGTCACCGTACACCACCAAGACGAATTTAGATGCCTGTGGAAGAACTATGGGACTAGAGTGTCAGTAGAGAGAGAATAAGGATCCAACCTGACTACAGAATATGAAATGCTTTTGCAGATTATGTCCACATTTCCACTTCAAATTTAAATATAAAAACTGTAAAAAAAAACAATGAAATAAGTACCCCTTAATTCGGCGTGCCTACCGGAAAAGAACCAACGATTTCCACTGATGTCTCTCTTGTTGACTGAACTTAATTAGTAGTGTGACATAAATAGTGGGTAAGTATTTCAATAGCCTAGCACAACAACTAGATAACTACTGATTAGAAATTAAAACATATTGTAGTTGTAATTCGTATATAATTAGGTATGTCTGTGCCTAGGGTAGCTCAATAATCCTGTTTAAGATTTAGTTCTCATATTGTCAGGTGAGCATAAGTGTCGGTACCTTAAATTATTGTCGTAAAATGGTGGACACATTCCTGGACAGTGAGCAGTCAGGCTCGAAAACCTGAAATGGGACTCGATGGAATGTCCCTACCATAATAATTTACATACCACACTGCGTAAAGGTAGGTATTCGACCATATTTAAATTCCGTGGAACAATAAATTAACGACCTACGTAATTAATTTGATTGAGTAAGAGTTCATTGATTTTATTTGTTTAAAAAAAAGTAGACTTAAAAAAAAGCAAATATTCATAAATAAAAACAATTAAATTACTTACCCAATATCTCTTGTATCCAAGGAGTTATTGGACGACCTGGGCACCAGGGGCCGGTAGCTGGACCGCGTCATGATGATCACCTGGTCAGCACCTCAGTTCACAACACATCACTAATCACGATACAGATAATTGAGCAATCGACGCGCCTGACGGATCGAGCACCATGCAACAGACTGATTTACACTCCCACTGTTTACTACGCCACCGGCTCTTGATAACTTATCTATACTTACATCGAGGACATATTCGTCATATCGACGATTCAACTGATAACAATAAACACGCCGAATACGGCTGTGTATTTACTGTTGCATTGGTACTCTGGCCAGCGATCAATAAAGTTTTAGCTAGGGTGAAAGCTCTTCGAACCACGCCTCGGGGGGCCGGTTTCGCAAGCTTTTGTACTGTTTCGTTTCGTGCCATCTATCGGTGGGCTCTTGAACTTCAATTTCATGGGGTGAACGCCTGAACGAGTCTATGTAATCTAGTGGAGTACTCCAGCCAAGTATTGATTGCGCAGCCAGCTGAGAGAGTTTAAAAATAGAACTTAGCACTGGTTTTTTTTTCTGTACTTATTTTTCTGTTATCTGCCACGAGGATTTTTGTCCTATCAAGGGTTTCGAAAATTTTGACACAAAGGCATTGGATTTTATAACTAACCATTGTCTTTCTATCATGACGCATAATTATTGTAAACAAATAATTACCTGCACTACGCTACCACGTAGCCTTTTTTGAAAATTATAATATTCGGCAGAAATCAATGCGTCATCTAGGTATGTGACACTTAAATTCAATTAGACTATAAATAGCTTACTGCAAATTACCTAAGAGACAAACAAGTTACTCACAGTGATGAGTAAGCAAGACAATCCTCTTTTTCTAAGGCAGCTGCAAGAACTGACCTACGGTTGACATTGAAAAACAAACAGTAGAACATGTGAACCGTGTTTATTTTATCCGTGAAATATCTCGTTTGTTGACTATTGGGGCATTGCATAATGTTGGTACATTGACTGAGGTACAAATGAATTGGACCTACCAATTGAAAAGTACCTAGGTATCTATATTAATACCTGCAAATACTTTGAAAATAGCTGACTCAATATACCTAGGTATAGGATGTAAGGGATATCGAAGAGCAAACTGTTACAATGAATTCAGCTCAAGATAATCTAACATTCTAAACTAATATTATAAAGAGAAAAGATGTGATTTTTTGTGTTTGTTTGTTACGCCTTTTAACTAAAACGGCTGAACGGATCTGACAAAGGATAGTTTTTATTCCTATATTCCCACGGGAACGGTTGAAACCACGGGGCCCAGCTAACCCGAAATTAAAGGTCAGTGAAAAATAAATCTGCCGTTTTATTCATTTTGACGTTGTATGAAACAGCTGATTGACTGAATTTCTACGCTGGGGGTTGATGATACATGAATTTATGGTAAAAGTTTACGCGTCGATGTAAGTATAATCTCTATACCTGTTGGAATGCCCCACGAGGGTTTCTTTCGCCACTGGAAAAGCCTTTTCCAGTTTTATTAATTCTAACAGTTTGTGTCGAAACTGATTTTCCGAAGTTTAGTTCTAAGTCTAATTCATACCATGACACGTTGGTGTTGGTGCGAAAACTGTATCCTAGATAACATTACTCGTTCTTCATTCTTCATTTATTTATTTGCTACGACGACTAAAATATCCGGCAATTTGGGTACAAATTCTAAGTAATACAATATAATGTATAGTGATGACCATATAATGTATGATGTTGTATGGAACTGAAACGTGGTTTCTCACAACGACGATGAGCCCCATAAGAAGGCTGAAAATCACACAAAGGACAATGGAGAAGAGATGCGTAGGAGAACCAAAGTTACCGGCAGGGCAGGATGCTCGCCGGACAGACGGCCGATGGGGCCGAAAGGTTCTGGAGTGGCAACCGCGTACTGAAAGACGTAGCGTTGAACGTAGCGCCAAGATGGCCTGATGATCTGGTGAATGCCGCAGGAATCACCTGGATGCGAGAAGCACAAAACCGGTCGAAGTGGCGAAGCTTGGGGGAAGGCCTATGTCCAGCAGTGGACGTCTTTCGGCTGAAGCTATGATGATGATGAAGAATACAATACAATAGTCTGGCCTATGTTAATTATGTTTACAATTAACGGGTCTGGATAGTCACTGAGCCGTGAAAATACTCATACAGACATTAATTATAATTAAATACCCGTCGACACACAGGAAGTGCACATGCTTCCCCCTGCATCGACCAAGTTCGGTGGAGTATAAACCGCAGCGCGAATCCAACCATGAACTGTGCTGAATGCAAATCTGCAGCCTGCATGACTGACTCCCAAATCAATTTGGAGATTGTGTTGTGTAAACAAATGCATAATATAGGTAGGTATTTACATGATTAAGTAGTCGTCAAAAGAGTTAGACTAGGGTCGTCGGATATAGTTTACGTTTAGAAAGAAATCGATTGATGTTTTCGAATGAAATTTAATTTGATAAATAAAGTATTCGTTTTCTATTAGCATAATGTTCCCACTGCTGGGACAAAGGCCTCCTATCTGTGGGAGTGCGAGTCGGTGTCAAATGTGTTCGGGTTCGAACCTACGACCTTTATTAGTAAGTCGCGGCTGTTGGATCACCATTGCTCTCTATTAATTTAACATCCATCGGTTCCCTATTAAACTTCAGCTATATCCTACGACCCTAGTTTGGTACTTTTCTCTTTTGGAGACCGTACACGTATTTTAGAGGCACAGCGGAAAATCAAGCATTTTTAATTTTCCTAGTCGTTGTGCATTTGTTTCTTGTGCTTGTTCGCAGTGAGTGGAAACAAAACCAATATAAGCTGCCTCGTGTTCTATTGAAACTCCACACCACTTTAGTACTGAAGGCCAGTTCAAGATCAAAGTATTACCACGTGATTATCATCGACGTGCGAAACTGCATATCCCTACTATATCCTTACTAATCCTTAGATTCCTTGCTCATATTATAAATGTGAAAGGAACTCTGTCCGTCTGTTACGCTTTCACGCCTAAACCGTTAAACCGATCGTCATGAAATTTGGCAGAGACGAAAGGAAAAGTAGGCTATGTTCTTCTCAAAAAATAGCCTAGTTGTCTACTTTTTTACGCGATAACCGACCTCCACGCGGGTGGAGCCGCGGGCAAAAGCTAGTTTGAAATAAATATTGGAATAAGTGTTTGGTACTCGTCTGTGAAGTTTCACTGGTTAGTAATTTGACATTGTAAGACCTTGCTAAGTACAGCCGCACGGGTTGATTTATCAGGTACACTTCACTTGTCGCGGTTGGTCCGTGGATGGGTGATCTTTACATAAGGCCCCTCCGTGCCTCGGAACGCACGTTAAGCCGTACGTCCCGGCTAACCCTTGTGGATCTTTGAGTCTTTAACAGTCGTTACGAAAGTCTGGCAACTAGTCTTACCTTACAGGGTATTGTAGTACCCAGTTCAGTTCCTGGGTACTACAATACCCAACCCAGAGGTCAGATAGGCAGCCGCCTTATGTATTAAAATACTGGTTTTCATCTGCATTCGGTTAGACTGGAAGGCAACCCCAACATAGTTGCGATAAGGCTAGGCAGGGTGATTGGTTCAAGATTTTCAAAATTAATATTACTGTCATCTGGCAGAGAGACCAGCGGTCCCTGTCCGTATGTTTAAAGATAGAGTGATTTTAGGTATGCATTCTTTCACTGGTTATGTATATGTCACCGTAAGATTGTACATAAATTGTAAACTGAGAGATTATACATAAATTGTAAACTGTACCATATCTACTGCTTACCGACCGAATAGGTTAGGTTAGAAGTTAGAACTGCGAACAACCGCGCGCGAGCCGAGCGAGCGAAGCGAGCGGTGCCTCGGAAGCGACCGGCGAGCGCTACTTCAAAGTTAGTGGCAGTTACTTGACTATTTAGTAATAGCGTAATAATATCCGTCTAGATACCAGTTCAATAGTGCATTAAATTGTAAATGGTTTTCGCAGTTCACAATTTATCGACAGTTTATAATCTCACGAGATAGATTATAAACTAACCCCCTTATTCATAAACGCTGGTTAAAGTTAAGTAATGAGTAGCGTCTGTTTAACCATACATTTTTGACGTTTAAACATCATTTAACTTTAATCATCGTTTATGAATATGGCCATAGTGTTAACATTGTTACGGTGACTTATACACTAGATATTTTTATTATTTGGCCGGTTTCTCTTTAGAAATATGAGTTTATTAAGTGTGACACATCTGCCTATTCTTTCGGTAAATACAGGTATCATGTAGCATAGTATAATCTACCTAGGTATAATGTCCCCACTGCTGGCACACAGGCCTCTCTTCTGTAAGAGGGATAGACCGTAATCCATCACGCGGGCCCAGTGCGTGTTGGTCTATGTCACATGTCTTCGAATTTTTGGTTCTAGCTTGATCCTGTTATCTCAGGATGTTTTCCTTCACCGTTTTGAGAGTAGTAGTGGTGATGAAATAATTAATTACCTACACAAAGTAAAAGTGCTTTCGTAGGTTGGAAACCATAACCTACAACTCGTAAGTCACGGCCATTACTGCTCTTACAGCGGTGTTAGATGTATTGTTTTGAACTCTTTCCTTAGGTGGGAGTTGCCGATCCACAAGTCAAGAAGATGGCACCCGTATACTCTCGTGTTTGTCAATAAGTGCGGTTGCACCACATATTCTACATCTGTCAAAGGTTGTGTTACAGTTAGGTACAGTTAGTTTTTAATCGCATTAGTCATCGTACCTATTAGGCATGGAAGAGTCAGGAAGTAATTAAAGGTTTATAGACTGACATGAAGCAATGATGACATTTAGAGGCATGATAACATTTTTACAACTTTTTAAAGGCAGCTCTTTACAGCATGCGAATGGAAAGAAAATTTGCGGATAGTTTATTTTATTCGTAATTTGTGACATCATAATTATCTTCTGTTTTGAATTACCTGATGTAAATAGTTTTTCACTTATTTAAAAAAAAAAAAAAATTTAGTAATCAAGTAGGTACACATCTTACATGGCTATTTGAACGGTGATCCCCAAACTAGACGTTAGTCTGTATCTTGGGGATCAGCGTTTTATATTTTCGTTATATCCAAAAGGACACGTTGATTATTGACAATATCAAACTAAAAGTTTGGAAAAACTCAAACGGCGCAAATATTCCAATCTTATTGGAACCTACGAGTATATTATGTTCGAGCCGTTTGGGGTTGAAACTCTAGGGCTATGGGACCCAAGCGGTTGGTCGACTCTTCACGTGACCAAAGGGCTGGGCTATTTTTGCCCAAAGAATCAGCATAGCCATACAACGTGGCAATGCTGCCAGCCTTTTGGGCACGTTTCCCATTGACAACGATGCGGACGTATTATTTGATGCCTTATGATTATTTTCTTTTTAAATACTCATATTATTATTTTAAGACCAGTATTTAAATTATAAATAAAAATACAACTAAAAGTTAAGTTTATTAATAAATGTATAAAGAAGTAAAATATAATAAAAGGCGAATGAAAAACATAAATAAAATGCAACTCATTGATGTAGATATTGTTATTATTGAATATTTATCGGGGGTTCTTTTGTTATACAAGGTATAATAGAATAAGCGCAAAACCTGAAAGTAGTTTGTTCATAATTGACTAATGAAACGATTTCAGTAACTTTTAACCTAGGTAGTTTTTCAAAAATCATTTTATTTTGCCATACCTACCTCTGTTTGAGCTAAAGAAAATTCATCTTATTTCAAGGCAATAAGACTCAATTTTAAATGCATAGGGTCAACACGTTTCTTACCAACAAAATTTTTGTTCTACTAACTTAACTAAGAAGGCATTGGTGCCGATTGTTTTGTTCACCAACTAAACTAAAATAAGAGTGTTGCTATTTCTTACTGACAAACCGCGAAAGAACAATAGGTACAAGTGACGCTTTAGAACTGTAAAACTAAATTACGTTACGATTGCCTTGAATTAGGTGTGATTATAAGCATGATGAATTTAATTCGTCGTAGTTGCGGCGAAGAAATTCTTAGTTCAATTGATTCTCTTGATGTCTCTTTCTTGTTTCATTAGAAGCAATGACAGAGCAATAGCCTTAATTAATTTTAGTTCGTGCACAACAGAATCATCACCATTGACTATCATTTTAAAGACAGTAGGTACCTATACT
The DNA here is from genome assembly GCA_949987655.1 of Polymixis flavicincta. Classification (NCBI taxonomy): domain Eukaryota; kingdom Metazoa; phylum Arthropoda; class Insecta; order Lepidoptera; family Noctuidae; genus Polymixis; species Polymixis flavicincta. The sequence continues at coordinate 6,357,902 of OX465177.1, read as the reverse complement.
TAGAAAAATATGAAATTCAACTCATCACAAGTTATCGATTTTACTCAGTAACCTTGAAAAGAAAACGTTAGTAGGTCCCTCCTCAGCGTCTATTGTTTTTTATTAAATATCTTTCTTGTCTTCATTAGCATCCGTTGCAGGTGGTGTTTCAGATCTTTCAGTTACAGCTTTGGTTTCGCCTGATTCATCTTTATCTGCCTTCAACTTTTCATCCATTTCTTTACTCCATTCTTCTAGTTCTTTTTCAGCGTTTTTTATGTCGTCTTCTGTTACGTTAAGGTCAGGGTACCGCCTCTGTGAATTAGTAATAAGTTTTTTTTTTCTAATTAAGTAGGTAAGTACCTGATATTCTCTGTTGTTAAGAAATATCATTTGAATACAACTGTGAAAAAAATAAATATAATTAAACTAAAGTTTTCTAATTTCAATTCAATTTTTCTAATAATTTAAATTATTAAAAATGAGCCGGTCAAAGTGGCGGAGCTTGGGGGAGACTTATGTCCACCAGTGGGCGTCTTTCGGCTGAAATGATAATTAAAAATAAGAAAATGAATGAAAAAAGAAAGAAATGAACGATTTAATAGATTATTACATAATAATATAGTTATGTTTATAGAACAATGAAAAGCGTATGTCTAGCTATGTATGGAGGAAGAATTACCTTTTGTATACTTTTGGTACGATATTAAGTTAAGTAAGATACCTATCTACCTATTCCCACCCATCTCTTCCTCAGTTGTCCTAAAGTGACTGCTTTATAGTCATTCAATGACATAACATAACATACCCTTGTTTCCCGAAGAGTTGGTCAAAGGTGTATCTATAGTTTACCTCTATAGCACTATAGAGGTAAACTATAGATACACCTTAAATATGTGATATACATCTAAGGTGCAGACGGTAACCACCGGGGTGGTTTTAGTGAGGTAAAAATCCCACACGCCTCAGTTTTATCCCGGCCTCCCAATAACAGCTCGGGTGCCTATTGAAGGTTTCCCCCGAAAACAAAAAAGATGACTAAATAATTAAACAAACGGCCCAAGAGGTGGCGAGATGACCTCGACGCGGATTGCAAGGGTTGGATCGCGGTGACCCTGGAAAAGGATACCTGGACGGATTTGGGGGAGGCCTTTGCTCAGAAGTGGGGCAGTGTAGGATAATTAAAAACAAAAAACAAAACTGAATAAACATAGGTAGATACTATTAGAACTTAGAACTGCGTTGATATTATCATGATAGTGGAGATGTGTTCAAATAATTTTTACACTGTCCAGTTTAAAATACGAATAAAAGTACAACAGAAAAGATAGAGAACACTCTGAAAGCCAGAGTAGCTTAAAAAATCTGTCGTATTACCGAAGACAGAACCACTACTTTATAACTTAGATGTGAGGGGTCCAATGAGTCACAAAAGTAAGGAAATAGGAGCACTAGGTCCCTATGTCAACTGGTGAAGAAAAAGGCTTCTTCCTAATTCTTTATTGACCATATTATAAGAATTTTCATATATTATTGTAGACTATTAAGCACTTATGCTAAATGTTTTGCATGCCTAATTTAAGGTAGAATGCATACGGATCTCTTAATTATAAAACCATCTGCATTTTTGTGTACTTACTTTCTATGCAAATAAATTATTATTCTATTCTATTCTGTTCTACAAGGAAAGCGAACCTCCTAATCATCACTCTAAACAACACAGATTAATCGTTGCAGAGTTATTCCTATATCTTCATGAACTTAAATCGTACTAACCTGAAACTCTTCCAAGGTAGCCTGTATATTCTCCTGCTGCGTCCTTAACCTCCTTGGCAACGAGAACACAGCATTGAACAGCCTCAGCATTATCCATCCCAGCACAGTTAAGACTCCATACATCACCATAGACTTTATCATTGCCCAGTAATCCACGCCTACTAACTGGTGCTTCATTTTTGAAAAGAAGATTGGTCCGAGCTGGCTAAAATCTGTAATTTTGACTTCTTTTCTTTTTCTAAATTCAAAATTTTCGCGCGTATTTCCAGGTGTAATTTGTATTTGGAACAGATTTTATATTCTTATTCAATGATGATGTGATTTATGTCGTAACGGTCTAATGGCCACTTGAGTAATGGTTTGTAAGAAACGGCTGTGTTTATGACAGTGACCCATTTGGCTATCGATTCTACGTGGTTGTAGCTTCACGAATAATTGATGCAGCCAGACGTGGTCAACTGTGTTATGAAGGTTTCAATAAAAAGTTTTTAATTAAGAAAAAATAACCTTTTTGTTTTTTTTTTTTAAATAGGTACCTACTGTAACTTTCAGCTGCAATGAAAATGTGTGTAGCTAAAATGCCGAAAATTTCGACTAGTCTCTACATACTTAGTATAAACAAAGTCGCTTTTCATTTCTGTAGCTGTACGCTTAGATCGTTTAAATTACGCAACGGATATTTAATGCGGTTATCATCATTAGACAGTGATGCAACAGGAAGGTTTATTTGTATACATACAGCGACCTCCACGTGGGCGAACCCGCTAGCAAAAGCTAGTTTTACAAATAAAATGAGTTAATTAAAATCAAAACCATTAATACATATTTTTGTTACGTATTACTAGATACAGGTAATCAGTATAGCCCTACCTACTAAGTCATCATCATCATCATCATTTCAGCCGAAAGACGTCCACTGCTGGACATAGCCTCCCCCAAAAGGGGGGGGGGGGGGTTTGTTATAATCGCCACGCTTGGCAGGCGGGTTGGCGATCGCAGTATGGTGGTAAAATGCATAGAGAACGCTGCTGCCCATTCTCTAGTAAGTCCCTTAGTCGCCTCCTAGGACACCCACTGGAAGAAATGGGATGGTGCTATTCTTTTACGCCCGGACACCACACGGGACCTACTAAGTACCTAGGTTTAATTTTTTGCCTAAAGTTTTATATTCATGTTTAAAACCATCGGAGCACCGTAAAGTTATGACCGCAATTCTAAGTACATACTTAAGTACCGAATCCTACCCTATCGTCTCCTCTCACCTATTTATTTTCTCATCCTTTTTGTAACAAAAATAACCGTAGATTAATTCTCCAAATAGCACTGCAGGCACTAATGTTTTTATGCTTTTGTAAAAGACGACTGCACCGTAAATTCTCATTTTGCTTTAGAACTTAACGAATATTTATAACTAGCTTTTTCCAGCGGCTTCGCCCACGCGGCACTTTCATCCCCTATTTAACTCCCTTAGGGATCGAATTTCGAAAAATCCTTCCTTATTCCTTGTCTAAATTATAAAGGGAACCTCTGTGCAAAATTTCAGCTTTCCAAGGTCCAAGGGTTTGGGCTGGGCGTTGATGAGTCAGTCAGTCAGTCAGGACTTTTCTTTTTATTTATATAGATAGAAGAATAGATAGATAATGGAATGGTATGGAAAAATTAAACAAAACGTTGAATACAAACGACTTATTTGATTAAAAAATATCTATGTATTGCGATTTTTTGTCCATTGGGGTAGACTGAAATGTACAGACGCCAGCAGGTCAACCTACCCCAAACTGTCAAATTTTCCCAATTGAACATGAACCTTAAACTTACGGTATAAAGTTGAAAATCTATAAAATAAATTTGACAGATTGGAGTGGCTTGATGTGCTGGCGTCTGTACTTTACTGTTTTGGCTATTTTGTCGCCACTTACACTTAAACTTATTGTCCACAGTTCTGAATTCCGGGCTATAGCTGAACTACTACTAAAAGGAATACATTTTTATGAAATAATTTCAGGACTAAGGGCCCAGCAGCAGGCAGCCCAGTCTGACAACCAGTCTTACCAATGGGTATTGTGTTACCCAGTAACTGGGTTGTGGAAGTCAGTCGTTTCATGTAAAATACTGGTATTCAGCTGCATCCGGTTAGACGTGAAGCTGATTCCATGATATTGGGATAAAGCTAGGCAGATGATGAAGATGATGACTACGACCCCAGTTTAAGATCGAACGCGAGTAGGTAAGTCCAAAAAGGAGGCTCTCCAAAATGTTATCAGTACAGTAGTTTTGCTCCGAAAACGAGTGTGAGCAGACAAAAAGACTCGACAAATTACTTTCGCAGAAGTATTTATAACAGAAGTGCTTATTATTTTATGACACAAAGCTGTTTACTGTCCTCTTTACAGTTGGTAAAGTCAGGACCTCTTAATTCGTCTGAACTGGAAGTCAGTTCGCGAGGGCAACGCCCGATAAGAGCTTTTGGTCTAATTCTGGCGTTCACAAAATCTAATAAAATTCTTAAAATAGAGGTAATTGCGAAAAAGATTATGGAGATAGGGTCCTGTTATTTTGTTACTATGCTTTATAAGACTTTTCGTGTCAAAAAATACATATTTTTTCAATAAAATTGTTTGTCCTGTAAATAGGGCTTCGGAGTCACGTTTACGTGTAATATAAAAAAAAATGAGCTCGATAGATACTCGATAACTCGATATAAGCTCGTCATCACCTATCTGACCCCTAAGCAGCCCCCCCAGTGGGTTCCCGCATTGTCGTTGCGGGGGGGCTCAGTAGCCGTGGTCTCCCAGCCACGGTGAAGTGAAGAGGAACCCCAAGGTGGGGCCGCTCGTCAGGGCTTTTGCCTCAAAGCCGACTACGTAGCGGCCAAAAAGTAGGTTGCGGTGAGGTGCACCGCAACTGAGGCGGGTCGCGATGTCGAATGGGAGGCATCGCGGCTGAGGGTTACAGGCTACGGTGGAGGAGGAGTGCCGGTACTTCTGAGTAGCGCTCTTCCCTTCCGTGGCCTGGACGGGGCTGCCACCGTTTGATGGCGGACGCGGTGGTATAGTGAGTGTTGGTATAGCGTTGGCCGCTCTCACTATCCCCTGCGACTGAAAAGTGGCAGGCGGCCAAAAAAAAAATGCCCGGTTCGACAGCGCGTTGAGTTCCACGCGTGCCGTCGGAGTTGTCAGCAACAACTGGTGGGTTCCGCAGGGCCGTCGCCTGCCAGGGGTGCGGGTTGTTCGAATGAGACACCGTCGCCCTGGCACACAGGAAACTGAGGGAACACGGGTGGGTTTTAGTCAGTAAAAGTCTGACACGCCCTCCTGCTACACCCAGAGCGGGAGAAGTTATTTGATGATTTCCCACCCTAAAAAAAACCCCCTAAGCAGAAATGTCGAAACAAGTTTAAAGGTCTATTTTTTAAGGATGATGCGCTAAGGTATCCTAAAGGGTTGTTGAAATAAATAAATAAATGATTGCACCCCATATAAAATTTAATATTTATTTGTGTGTGCATTTAAAAATTATTATGTGTACTGCTTTGTAAAAAAAAAAAATTTGCATGGAATAAAAGGCTTTTTTATTTTTTATTTATTTATTTTATTATGTGTGTGTATCAAGGCGTATTTCCGAATTTAATTCAGTATCGTAAAATTCTTCCACTTATAAAATCCGGGGACACTAAAACAGTAATAATTAGTTAAAGACCGTTTTGGTTTTGCCGATTTTCAGCAAGGTTTTATAAAAGTCGTGTCAAATCAAATTTTCATTCACTATGATCGTTATAACATCTTACTCGATCAACAGTACCTATAGTTTCATCAAAGTACGTTGTATAACCGACGCTGGTGTCATCATAAGAAAACACATTTTTATCGCATGGAAAGGGGCACAACATGCAATAGGCATTTGCTAGAGTTAATCACGAAACACTGCTCTTGAAACTTAATTGTGCATTACGGACTGGGTAAACTTGCATTTAGCTTAGTAAAATCATATTTGAATGATAGACTTTAGCAAGTTCAAATAAGTGGTGTGAATTAATTGGGCTTACAAGGAAAAATAGGTGTACCGCAGGGCTTAATATTGGGTCCGTACTTCTTTATTATTATTTATAAATTAATTGCCTGAAAAATAGATGAGAAATTGACTGAAAGTCCTTATCGATCGGAATACCTACCTACTATGGTGTGATGATCGTAAGTAGACCGAGTGTAAATTCAAATAGCTGGAGGTAGTTTAATTAATCTCCTCTCATGAGGATAGTAGTTATTATCTAGGTACAGAACTTAATATGCAATGCGTAATTAAACTACCTCTTAAGTTTATTTAACTAGCATATATACGTACAATATCGAGTAACCCGCTTTCTGGCAACGCCCATGGGATTAGGTTACACATTAATTACCCTACTGTTTAACTTTATTGTTGTGAAATGTTGAATAGCGATATCTAAGGTCCTAGGGACCCTACACAATTAAGAAATGTTTTGGTTAAGGTGGACTTTTCTCCATGTACATATTTAATCGAAATAACTAGATAGGCATTCGAGTTCATTGCTCTTTGACTAAATATACACTAAAGTATCCCAAGCATCTCAAGTGCGAAGTCAAATAGAATGAAAAACGACGCGAAATGAGATCGATCAAAGGTATTTCTAACGCAGTCTGATCCTATTAATACTTTCTCTTAGCAAGCAGCTTTAGACCGAGATTTTGAAATTATTTGCAAAAGCAACCTTTGAATTGTGGTGTCGGAGTGAATTACTTACAAAGCAATGCAACAGTCGGGTCTAGTCTACACTCGTTGGTCTAGTAGTCGCAAACGCTACTGCTGGGTTCGATTCCCAGGTCGGGCAAAGTGTCATTGGGTTTCTTCCATCAGAAAATTCTCAGTAGCATCCCGGAGTATTGTGTCCGGTTGACGGCAATAGGCTCGCCCCTATTACATGGAACTCGAACGTAACTGGCAAAATGTGGGAGTACTATAGGTAAACCTCTGCCTAATCCTTTGGGGATTATAGGCGTGATGTATAATAACATCACGCCTATAATCCCGAGATTTTGGCTAGCTATTGACTTCTTTCCACGTTGTGCAACACGAACCATCGTATTCTAAATATTAGATAGTTCTCCGTCCTGATTTGTTTTCCTACCTATTCGTTTTTGGGTCTCTTTGTCGAATTCTGTCTATTTGCGTCTACTTAAGTAGATAACACACCTAGCTTTGAGCTAGTCCCCTGTATAACGGCTGGCCCACTGAACCGGTACGTTTCAAAATCCTCCCACGTTGGTTCAGATTCACTCAACATCAAAGAAAACTAAAATAGCAAGCTTTAAGCTATGCTATAGGTATACGGTGAATGGAAGATGGATGGACTGTATGAAAAAACTAAAAAAAAAAAATTACAACCGACTTCCAAAAAAACACTACAAAGTGCAAAAGTCGGTGACTTTGGATGTGTATTTTAATTATTTGTCACCGCCTCCCGAAATTAAAGTTATTTTGCACTTTGTAGTGTTTTTTTGGAAGTCGGTTGTTATTTTTTGAAAAAAGTTTTTATTTTTCACTTTTGAGTTACCCACCTCACACCAATTCGAAATTTCATCATCCTTGGCGACAAAACAATGCATATTTATGCGATAGCAATATTCGCGGTTGATTTGCTGTAATTTTTTGAAGAATTCCGTTGTCTGTCTCCGAAACGCATCATCAGATCTATATAAAATTTCAATGGGACCATTTCGGAGTTAACCCCTTTCGAACAAAAAAAGAATTTTGCAAATCCGTCTTTATACGACGGAGTTATGCCCGAACATACATAAAAAATATAATTATAATTCATAGGTAAAGACCTAATATATATATATAAACATGTCGAATTGATAACCTCCTTCTTTTTGAAGTCGGTTAAAAAACGATATTATGGCTAGAAAAGAAAGGTGGTACCTACCGAGATGCTGACTAAAAGAGATGTATGCAACAAAAATACATGTTGAGGGACCACAAACAAATTGGGATGACCAGAATGATAATGAGGATACTATGCTTTGCACTAACAACATTCTAGAAACTGTTTGCGTATCTCTATCACAATAGAACAATGTCTGTTACACTATCTCGATATCTTCAAGTTTCACAATAGCTTCTGAGTAATACAATATCGTACAACGCTCTGTTCACCTTGCAAAGACAAATAGAGATGTATCTCCGTGTTGAAGATAAATAAAATTGTTACCACGTAACGATAGTATAATAGGGGCCATAGTTATGTTTATAAAATCCTTGAAATTATTACTAAATTGACTAGCTGTGCCCGCGACTTCGTTCGCGTGCATGTCGGAAAACAATAATGTGTCGCTTTGACGGTGTAGGTACCACTCCTCCGATCTTCCGATCTATCCTGGTAGGAATCTACCACAGCTTTCGAATGCAGTCCAGAGCCTAGAGACAAAACACATTACTCTTGGCGTTCACGCCAAACGGTACGCCAAAATGTATGGGAATGACATTACCTGCGGAAAGGACACGACGTGTCCTGTCCGCAGGTAATGTCATTCCCATATATTCTGGCGTAGAGTTTAGCGTGAACTTTAACAGAAAGGTGTTTTGTCTAGGCCTGCAGGCGTCTTTAGGGGTTATAATGATATTGCGACGAAGTCTCACTCAGATTTTTAAGAATAAATATAGATCAAAGCGCCTGGTCGAGGCTCATTTTATAATAAATGTGCACCTGCCGTAGGTACAGTAAAAGCTCTTTATTCGCGAGGTATACGTTCCGTAAAATACCTACCGCGAATACAGAAACCGTGACTATGGAATGGTAATTTATATGGGATTATAGGGGATACGTTCCTAAGGGACAAAAAAAAACAATTTAATTGAAGTTTTTGACCATATTGATTAATTGTATGAGCGTGATATGGATGCAAGCGACTCTCCAAGGCGTAAACGATCAAGCATTTCTATGCGTTAAACAGATTTTTTCGCGTCGAAAATCGTTTTTAAGTAAAAAAAAAAATTTCAACATTTTGCAATAAATGGAAAGATGAAACAATAGGTAAAACACGCAAAGCGGCTCGTACCAAAGGATGGAATGTCTATTAAGTCGCAGCATTTATAAATGTGGGGGAGGCCTATGTCCAGCAGTGGACGTCTTTCAGCTGAAATTATGATGATGATGATATATAAATATACTTTATGGTGATGAGGTTGGTTTCATTATGTTTGTTTACATTCTCAAAAAACTTTTTTCAAAAAAATACCAACCGACTTCCAAAAAACACTACAAAGTGCAAAATAACTTTAATTTCGGAAGTCGGTGACGTTGGATGTGTATTTTAATTATTTGTCACCGCCTTCCGAAATTAAAGTTATTTTGCACTTTGTAGTGTTTTTTGGAAGTCGGTTGTTATTTTTTTGAAAAAAGTTTTTATTTTTCACTTTTTTGTTACCTAGGTACCATACACCAATTCGAAATTTCATCATCCTTTGGGTCAAAACAATGCATACTTATTTATGTGATAGCAACATTCGCGGTTGATTTGCTGTAATTTTTTGAAGAGTTCCGTTGTCTGTTTCCGAAACGCATCATCAGATCTATATGCAGGGCCCAATCTAAGGGGGGGCAAGCCGGGCAAATGCTCAGAGCGGCAAAAATGAGCGGCGGCAAAATGTATACTTACAAACATACCTACTCTCATGAATTTTTGTATACTTGTTCAGAAGCCGTAGTAGACTAACGTATGTGAATATTATATAGTTAAAAGAATATCACATAATTATGGTCATACCATCTTTGGTAGAAGCTCATGACTTATAAGGTGTTAGTGCAAAGGGCGGCGAATGTTATTTTTGCCCGGAGCGGCTAAATAGCTAGATCGGGCCCTGTCTATATGAAATTTCAATGGGACCATTTCGGAGTAAACGCCTTTCGAAAAAAAAAAAGAATTTTGCAAATCCGTCTATATACGACGGAGTTATGCCTGAACATACATTAAAAATATAAACATGTCGAATTGATAACCTCCTTCTTTTTGAAGTCGGTTAAAAACACCGACCGCGGCGAAGGCGGCTATTGTAGATGTCAAAGGCCGAACCAATACAGCGGCGATATCATTTGACAATGTACTTTAGGCGAAGTTGTAATAAGGTCTATTTCACTTTTTTATAGTCCATCTGACGACGCGTTTACAAAGGATATTGGGTTGGATACCTATTGGAATCCTTTTTGTTATTTGTTAATATGTATGTACCGATGAACCGATTAGACTCGCAAATAAATAAATCTTTAGCCGCGGATATAGGAATTGGGTCGCATTTTTTTAATCCGCGAATAGTGAAAACGCGAATGAAGGAAGCACGAATAAGGAGCTTTTACTGTACTTACTCAATAAATCGACTGCGCGTCTGGTTGAGTGTGCTGAAGCATTATTCAACGCGGGGGCGGGCGCCTATCTCGGCCCGTACAGGCGCGTGTCTTTTAGCTTTGTTTATCAAACGTTGACCACTGAATAAAACCACAGCAGTGGGAATGCTCTGCACGGACTGCGATAGGCCTCGACAGGTAGCAGTGCAGTAACACCTGACGCCACCTGTCAGTTAACGGCCCGTGGGACCATGGCGTTATCACGATGAAGAAAGATCACGCTGTAAAGGTGGATACTGACCGGCGTCACGGGTCAAAATGCACCTAATACATATGTTACCAAGCAAGTATTCGTGCAGTCAGTAGTACCTACGGCAAAACATGCGAGCGAGCAACACTGATTTTAGCACACGGCGTAAAGACATGCTCGCTGCGAATGTTACATTACCTTACCGACGTTACGCCCCGTAACGTCGGTCATTATCCACATTAAAAGCGCTGTTGAAAAAAAAAACCAAACCAGGCAAAAAAAACTATTTAATTGTATAGCACGGGTTTTCTATGAACATAGTAAGTACGATGTTGTTGCTACGTAGTGCCATACCGCGCGCGCCCCCACCTCTCTCCCCGCTGCTGACGCAGGCAGCAGGAAGAGAGAGTGCCCGATCCCGAGGATAATGGACGTAACCGATGTAACAGAGCGATCCTCCGCGACTCTCAGTTGCGATGCCTTTTTATTGCAAATTGTAATCAAAAATGTTTCAGTGTTTCTTTTGTTCAGCCATACATTTATTTGTAGACCAATAATATTTCTAGAAGCGACTTTAAAATTGTCAATATTTTACTATTGTGATTTCTATTGTTCCTGTGTAGGTAATGTATCCTTTGTTGGAGATGCCAAATGGATAAATAAATACATTTTTAAACTTGTTTTAACTAAGAAAATGCTTCTCTGTAAGCGATGTTGCTCGGAAGAGCATCGACACATAACTACAGTTGCCCGTGTGAAAACCTGTCTATTTACTCAAATCCACCAGTAGTTATGGTCGCAATTTTGGATTTTTTTTCCTGACTTTCACCATCCGACCTCGCTTGAACCCCTCCCCACCTCGAAAACTAACATCACGAAAATTAGCACATAAGTATTTACAACTCTTTACTCCCAAAACTCCCATTATTTGAATCGAGTAATGCTGTAAACACGCATTTAAATTTAACATTATCAAATTTCGCGCGAAATCAAGTTGTTGTCTTTGCATGTTTGCTATTCAAACCTAGATGGCGTTACTGACGCTAGAGATTAAGAATTTCTATGAAGATGTTCCTCTAGCCGCTCTAATTTTGCTATATTATGCTAGATGGCGCTACTAAGACTTTTATCACAATTAAAAATGAGATTTCTTCCCCTCTATTTGTATTAATTTGATTGATAAAACTAATAAATATTTATCTAACATTGCATTCTAGGTATATGACTCAGAACACCACGTCAGTTAATATTATCACAACTTTTTATTTGAAATTCTTTAAGCTTTTTTGATTCGTGGGAATCAACCACCAACGGAAAGCGATTTTAGTAATCAGTATCATTACTTTTTGAAATAACACAGACACAGTAAGTAACTTAAATGAGAATGACGTGTGTTAATATTAAGTATTCGTTAGTACCGTTTCACGCCAATAGATGTCGCTAAGTGTTTCAACATTACGTAAATAAATTCTTCTTGAACACTTTAAATTATTTAGATAGGTTGACCGAAGCGATTGCGATGAAACAAAGACTAATATAAACTCTGAGTTATAAACAATATTTGAGTATGAAAGATAACCATATTAGTTTCGTTCTTTTGACGTGATACTTGATCTATTCAACATAGAAACTGAAAAACCGAGCTACAGACAAAAATTTTGATAAGGGTTAAAATGTCATCTGTTGATTGTCCCTTACCACCCCAAGCAATTATTTTCGAAATATTTTAAATGTACAGAAAAAGTTCCTTTACAGATTTATTATATGTATAGATAGATATAGATAAGTAATAATGTAGGTAGGTATTTGTACTTTGATCCAAGTGTGTCAAGGAATTTGATTATCCTAAAAACGGTTGTTAAAAGTTTATTTTTGACTAGCAGCGCTCCGCGGTTTCACCCGCGTAGTTTCCGTTCCCGTGGGAATTCGGGGATAAAATATAGCATATGTCACCCGGGGATAGTGTAGCTGCCCAACAGTGAAATAATTTTTCAAATCGGTTCAGTAGTTTCGGAGCCTATTCAACGCAAACAAACAAACAATCAAATCTTAGTCTAGTTATAGATATAGATTAGTATAGATTATCCAAAACAAGTTTGTAGGTAACTACCCTAATTAAGTACAATTATCTATTATCTATATTTTCACCTTTAAAGTTAGTAGTTACTTGCCTACCTACGGTTGTAACAATCTTGATAAGATGAGAGATGGTAGAGAGTCGAGATGATTAGTACTTTGTGTGAACAACTGCCCGACTGTTTCCGTTCATGGTATGGTATTACATGTTACTTTTTTATTAACTGTCATAATATCACGCTTTGTTTCCCCGAAAGGATGGACAGAGGCGTACCTATAGTAACATCCACATGGGGGCGAGCCAATTGCCATCAACCGGACACAAATCCAGACTGCTGGCTGCTACTGAAAAAATCCAGATGGAAAAACGCAATAACAGTTAATCGAACCAAAGACCAGCCTAGCATTAAGTCCCGCCTTTGTACCTTACCAACGGTGTGCGAGAAGTTCAAATAAATAAATAGGTAAGGGAATTTTATACCTCACTCATAATATTGCATTCTCTATACCTCCGAGCCAAACCTGGGCTACTGACTGAACACACCTCAGGTCATAGAAACACTCTGAGGAAAAAAACTAACCGTCAGTCGTCAATTGTAATATAAATTCAGCGTCATAGAATGCTTGACCGTGCAATGTTACTTACGCATGCCTGCGTTTTGCATGGCTGACGTGGCTGACGTTTAAGGAAAATCTAGAATTATTCAAATATTATCACAACACTCAGATCTAATTCGCGAATATGTAAGGTAAGAAACATTTTTATTCCCTCCCGTTTGGAACGAATCTATAATTTATAAGGTATAAGATATCTTCTTATTCCCTCCCGTTTGGAACGAATTTCACCGAGCCCGACCGAGAGTTTTTACATCTTGGTAAGTACCTACCCTCATTTGGTCTTGTTTTTGTAAGTACTTCTTCGCGTAATACTCCGATGTCGCAGATGGATAGTCGAAACCGCGGTTTTACATAACCACTAGCTGTTTTACAAAACTACTCCGTTCTGTAAAACAGCTGAACTGTCATTGCGTTCTACCCACATTTAGACGTACCTCTTCTCTACAGTCTCGGCTTCTCTACAGTCACAAGAAGAAGTCGGTAGCAGCCACAAAGCTATGCCAATTGGTTTAGGTTAGGTTAGAACCGTGACGAACGGCGCGCGAGCCGAGCGAGCGAAGCGAGCGGTGCCGCTGTAACGATCGGCTAGCGCTACTTTCAAGTTGGGCACAGTTATTTGGCATTTTAGTTTGTTCCTGCCAACCTGCCAAAATTGTCCTTAAAATCACGTTTTCACTTGAGTTAGGGTCGATTTCACTCGTACCAACTCGTTTTAGTTATTTCTGCTTTGGACGCCTTTACCTATTGTTGTTATTAAATGACATGACACAGAGTCACGACTTTCAAAAACGAGAATATTAGTTCTCAATTTTGAAGGTCGTGACTCTGTGTCATCTACAAACTGGCGTTTTATTTCATGCGTTTATACTTACCTGTAATCGTCGACACGCTGAATTGAGAATTGATAAATGCAAAACGTTTATGCCATTCTGCTTGTTATAAAAGTTCAGTAATTATGGAGAATCTAAACGTCGTTTAGCAGGCTGTACCTATTACATAACGGAACTGTTTCGTAAAACATCGAATTTAACAATACACCTGCGACATTGTCATCCACCCTGGCGCATGAAGGCCTTTCGAGATGGTTCCTAGATGCCAAGATGTATTGGTTCCGACCTGTCCATTTACCTACCCGATTGCTAAATTCATTGCATAATTCACGGTTTCAAATGCTACAGAGAGCATATCAATATGTATAATGCCACATTAAGCTCAAGCTGTTCGCAAAAGCTTAAGGGGCCCAGCAGATGAAACTACCTACCTATCAGTTTCCAGCACTTTGGCTGACCAAACCGTAGTTTTCACCTGAAAGGTAGGTATACCAGTGAAATACCTTTAATCAGGCGTAAAAATGTTACGAGCACATGGAATCGATAAAGCAATAAATAAAACATCGCTAGCGGGCAATTATCACGTGTGAACCGCCGGCCCGTACAACTGTGCCATATGTTAGAAATGTTCCAACAATACTTTCATATCACTACCGCATAATATTCATATTTTATCAGGGTTTTTCTTTGCCTTGTTTCGTGGGAATTTACTGCAAATTATAACGTGTATCGATCTGACTGTTAAAAGGAAATAAAATTGTTAGTTTTCTTCGTCCTTGGTAGATTGCTAGCAAGTTTTATGGTTCAAGTACGTTCGGAGGGCGAGTGTTTATACAGTTGAATCATGTTCTATAATCAGCAATTCAGCACCTCAATTGCGTAACGCATGAAATAAATTCCTAACTAATTCATTACTTCATATTATTGATATATGAAACAATAGGTTCTGAGCCCATTTTTTTTTTTGGGTGGGATTTCATCAAAAACTTCTTCCGCTCTGGGTGGAGCAGGAGGGCGTGTCAGACTTTTACTGACTAAAACCCACCCGTGTTCCCTCGGTTGCCTGTGTGCCAGGGGCCACGGTGTCTCTTTCGAACAACCCGCACCCCTGGCAGGCATTGGCCCTTGCGGACCCCACCAGTCGTTGCTCACATCTCTGCCGGCGCGCATGGAACACAACGCGCCGTCCCGCCTACCACTTTTCGGCCGCAGGGGATAGGGAGAGCGGCCAACGCTATACCGACACTCCTCTTCCCCTGCGGCCCCACCGCGTCCGCCATCAAACGGTGGCGGCCCCGTCCAGGTCAGAGAAGGGAAGAGCGCTGCTCAGAAGCACCGGCACTCCTCCTCTACCGCAGCCTGTAACCCTCAGCCGCGATGCCTCCCATTCGACATCGCGGCCCACCTCAGTTGCGGTGCACCTCACCGCAACCTACTTTTTGGCCGCTACGTCATCGACTTGAAGGCAAAAGCCCTGACGAGCGGCCCCACCTTTGAGTTCCTCTTCGCTTCATCGTGGCTGGGAGACTACGGTTACTGAGCCCCCCGCAACGACAATGCGGGAACCCACTCGGGGGGAGCCTCTAAGGTTAGGTACGGCATCTACAACGAATCTTAATCAGTTTCTTTAAACAAGATGCTTCATCTATTTATTCTATATGGATGTTGGTGTCTTTGGTTTTGTATTTTCCTTTTTTTATAGTATTTTTTTCAGTTTGTAGTGTTTTTATGGTAGTCCCTTGTTATATTTTTTGTAATAAAGCTTTAATTTTTACTTTTCATTTTGGTATCTATACTCCACAAAAAAACGTATACCTACCTTCACTAGCTAAGTAAAAAAGAAAAAGCTAGCAGTGACAGGGAGTTGTTATTATTATTATTAGAACATCATTAATTTACACGTGGAAAAAATACGCACTACTGAAGCTTTCTCAAAAACCATTTATCAGAACTTATTTATGTATGGGACCACTCTAAAAGCTTTAAAATAAAAGCAGTTTTTTTTCAAATCTTTTTATAAATGACGGAAGGAGTTTAAAATAAAATTCGAATTGAGAACCTCCCTTTTTTGAAAACGGGGTAAAAATAAAATGCTGTTCCGAATTGAGAATCTCCTTCTTTTTTTGAATTCGGTTAGATGAAATGCTGTTTCGAACTGAGATTCTCCTCCTTTTTTGAATTCGGTTAGATATAAATGAAATGCTGTTTCGAACTGAGAATCTTCTCCTTTTTTTGAACTCGGTTAAAAATGAAATGCTGTTTCGAACTGAGAATCTCCTCCTTTTTTGAACTCGGTTAAAATGAAATGCTGTTTGTTGGTAAGCGTATCACTTGAGAACGGCTGGGCCGATTTGGCTACTTTTTGTTTTAAAACGTTCGTTATGGTCCGAAAAAGCTTTCTAGGAAATAAAAAAAAAAATAGAAAAGTTTCCCGGAAAATGGGAAAATTGAAAGTCCTTTTTTCTATGGGAGTTTTGTATGAACTATTGTTTGGGCAAGACAACGACAATACAGTTTATAACAGAAACATAACATCACGCCTTATTTCCTCGAAGGGTTAGGCAGAGGTACTTAATAGTACATCCACATTTCGCCAGTTATGTTCAAGTCCCATGTAATAAGGGGCGAGCCTATTGCCATCAACCGGGCACAAATCTAGACTCGCGGTCTGGTACTAAGTAATTCCAGATACTACAGTTTGGAGCAATCTTCAAATCTACGGCGTTTGGCGGAACACAGATAATTTTATTATTCTTTGTTTTCAATTCAAATAGGTACTATCTACAACTGATTTCAATCAATGTTGTAATCATATTACGGTGCTTTCATTATCCGCTTATCATCAAAATTAAAGGGAGCAGGTGACTTTGGTAGACAGAAGATTTTAAAAGAATTAAAGACAGATATAAAAAAGTGTTGACGTTTATTAAAAACTGATTCATCGATACTTCAAAAAATAATTAACATAAATTAAACATAGTCAACATTGAATTATAATGTAGGTAGCTTTACAATATACATAGTGTTTTAATTTCCACGTCTGATTTGGTAAATAAACACGGTAAATAACGAGTTTTTGAATCAATTACCCAATAAAACTAATGTAAGTTTAACTAAAGTTACTTTCCGAGTTTATCTTGGATATAACAGACATCGGTAGAGGAAAAAATCGTGGGGAGACCTAGACACATCTTCAACCCGACTTGAGCAAGCGTGGAGATCAATGCTTGTGCCTTATCTGTATGAAAAGAGGCTTTTTTTCCTAGAGACAGTAATAGGCTTCTAATAAGAAGTAACATAGGCTTCTTCCAGGTTGCGCCACAACAACATGTACTCTTACGCATCCAGTCTATACAAGTCCATTTCTTAAGAACGTGGGTCCATGCAGCTAGATAAGAAACACATACGGTATGGATAACATCAATGACTGATACGAATTGTACCTTAAACACATTTTTCTTCTCATAATAGGAATCTCGTTACATCATATTTGTTTACCAAATTAACACTAGTAATGAAACTACACTATACGTTACATAAATTATTTCTGATTCCGTTTTACAATCACAGATGAGTATCAACATTTGAGTTAGACGACAATTTATAATTTACATTATAATGTGCAAATAAACGAATGTCCTGCGAAAAATATTTCAGAAATTGTTGAGTATGCGGATGCCACTGGTTTTGCGCAAAGCTAAAATTTTCGCATCTCAAAAACTATATCATATTTTGGTCTTAAAAAATATGTTTTCAAAACAATGGATGGTTTGTTTGTTTTACAATTAATCGGACTCCGAGTAATCCAGCTACCCTACATATTTGCTAGGACAATTTTTTGCTGGCAACATTATTAAAAAAAAAAAAATTGAAGTAAATAATATTACAATGGAAAAATCTTCAGTTAAATCAAATCAATAGATAAGCTATGCAGTTTTGTAGAAAGATACTTTTTATTTTAACAATCTTGTGACAATAACACACGTATCAGAGCTTTTTATTTTAGTTTATCAATTTACATTTTTAAGAACATTATACACCTTTGGTTATCAGAAGAATAAGTTAGATATGACTTTGTTTATTTTTTTTTTTACAAAATGGTCTATGAAATGCAAAAGGACGATTCTTCCGAGTAATTTGAAAAGGACTTGTTTACCTATATTTCTAGGGTTCCTCGGAAAACACGTTAAGCTGGTGGTTCACAAGCACGTCTTACCAAGGGGGGTACGTATAACAGTCAGGCGGTCGCTACAAGAAAAATACAGCTGCATGCGGTAAGACTGGAAGCCGACCCCAACATGGTTCAGAAAAGGGGTAATCAGATAATAATAACACAATACCATTTGGGATATTAAATTGCATTTGGGACAAGCATTATCGGTAGAAAGGGTCAAATGGAAATTGATAGCAATCATTATGAAATACGACTTTAGATTATTTAACGAGGTAATTGGGTGTCCTGACCAAGATACCCGATAATAAGGAATTGCGCATTTTCTTTTGCATTATCTGCAAAAAAAAAAATTATTTCCAACAACCCATATTTATTTTGTGGCAATCTTTGTCTTTGTTTCATGTAGACACCGGGACAGTATTTAATGAACTTAATATATTTTATTATTTAAAACGGTTATGTATATACATAGGGCCAGGTATATTATGTCTTTGACTAATACTTAGGTAAAAGGCATACTAAAAGGTTTTTGGAAACCGTTCCGAACTTTGGTATTTCGGCGCACACGAATCTCTCTTGCGCGAATGTCATTGGCCCCTAGACCTCAATATACCTTATTTGAACATTTAGGTGTTTAAATATAATGAGGAAACAATGATTGCGATCAGTAGAACCGACAAAAACTATGTACATAATATTTTTTACACAAATATTATACGTAATTATAATTATAATATTATACTGATATGGAATGGGTAGTAATGTTTGCTGAAACATATAAATTGGAATTATATCATACAATTTTAATATATTCACTGAAATCTCAAAAAAGAACTAAGTATACAAATTACAAAATGAAATAAAAATTTCGATGTAGGTAATAATAAAATAATTATGTGATTTGATTATAAATTATAATTGCAGTCACGATTTTACGACACGGAGTAAAAAAATACTATAGGAGCTCTTTTACACATCGTTTTTCCTTTCACAAATGAGTATAAACCACATAATTATCAAGAGATAAAAACATACAGAAGTCGTTCTTAAACTGAGTAAGTTTATAACTGACTTAATTCTCTTAAAAGCTGCCAGTGCCTTTCTAACTTTGCGTACCTACCATTGTATAAACAACTAAACAGACAGTTGTGCTGCTGGGGAGTTTGTTGCGCCACTTCTTCCCAGCTTAAGCACTAGGAAGTGGTGCAGGCCGGGCTGTCTTATGTAATTTTGACGTTCAAAAAGTGCTGATCCTCAGCCTAATTTGAATAAATGACTTTTGATTTTAATTACATGTGTAATTTATACTACAATTCCTAGTTTGCTTGGGTAAGGCCACCAAAATGAGGATTGCCAACTGCAGGTACTATGATATGGTAAGATTTTTATTGAATGTTGAAGTTACACATCAAAATAATTTGTCATATTGAATTCGAGGGCAGTCCTAGCCTCATTTTAATCGCACAGTTACTCCGCTGTGTTTGATCTCATAATCTCAGACAAATTATTAATTGCTACTCACACAACTATCTACTTTAAAGTTGTGTATTCTAAGTAAATTTTTGAGTGACCACTTTGAGGCCAAAAAATGTTTAGGAATGCAATGGAATTTGAACTTAGTCTTGACATAACATTGAGTTGGTATTCCAAACTTGATAATTATCTCAGATTCCGAATTCAAAAACAGGTTGTCTAGACAGCCAGTACATTCTTACTAAATTTTCGAACGACACACGTTCTACTTACAAAGTGAGATAGAAAAGTAGTAAGACTAACGTTACGTACAGGACATAGGTAGGTACATTTGGTATAAAAACTCCTTGGTGGGGCTTACGGCATGTTCTGAAGGCATTCCTTGATCTGCGTCCATGCTTGTAGGTTCTGGGAAGAAAAAGCTTTATTGAGAACATGTTTTTGTGTTTTATGTAATAATACCGATCAACCTAAGATAATAGAAAAAAAACATCGATAAATTTAAGAACCAAGATCGTGCACACAGAAGTTTGACAATAACAAGAGAAAATAGAAAATGAAAGTGTCCACACTTTAAACAACTGTTTGACCATTTCTTTAATATCTATTCGAATCTTCCATACCGTTTCTTTCTTATGTTTTTTGGGTACTTAATCCTGATATCTAAATCTTAAGGGTGCTAGCAACGCGCTTGTTTGGGTTGGCATGATTCGGCACAGGCCTGTATATTTTGACGCCCGGCTGTGTTTAATGTGTCGGATCATACCCACCCGAACAAATGTGTAGTACCTACGCCTTACATTTTAACACAAATACTAGTCCCAACTATTATTATAAATGTGAAAGTTTGTATTTTTAGATATTTAGATGTTTGTTACTCAAACACGCAAAAACGGCTGAACGGATTTGAATGAAATTCGGCACACAGATATTTTGTACCCGGAATAACACATAGGATATTTTTCGACCTCCACGCGGGCGAAACCGCGGGCTAAAGCTAGTTTTTTTATAAGTATTGTTTGTTAACTGACCTTTTTCGCTGCCTTCACCTGCAGAGTAATAAAGCTAACGAGTGACTCGTGGAGATCCTTGTCTTTTTGTTTTTGGAAAAATTCTATCTCTACTTGCGCCTTCTTGGTGAATTCTCTGTAAAGATGAAATTATCAAGTAAATTATGATAGATACACTACTGAACTTGCTATAAATTCTTAATCGACGACATTTTTGGCGCAGTGGTTAAGTGATTGACTGTTACGCTGCGTGTCGCGGGTTCGATTCCCGCACGGAACAAATATTTGTATGAACTACAAGTAGTTGTTCCGGTCTGGCTGTTTGTGTATGTGAGTTTAAATGTTTGTAAACGCACCCACAATACAGGAGAAATTCCTAGTGTGGCGTAAGGTTTAAAAAAAAATAATGGCCAAAATGAATCATGTATCTTTCCCTTCCAAATCTTGATCCTGGTCTTTCAAATACAGATATAGGTAGGTACTGCATAAAATTCGATTAAAGAGGGTAAACTCGACCATTGATGTTTTGTTAATTAAGATATCAAAAAGTGATCTATTACAACCAAGTGAACCTAGACAAAATTGGGTTTTCTTTGGGTTTGGTTTAAAGTTTAAACCATTTTTTTACAAAACTGACAACTTGCCTACTCCGAGGCTAAGTTGTCATTTTTAACGGGCAAAAAAAAGGATGAGGTTCTCAATAGGGCATTTTCTAATTTTTTTAAAACTATATTAATTTGAAGATTGGGACGCAATACATATGTAACAAAAAAAATATTGATTAATATCCATTTTCTCAATTAAAAACGATATAAATCAAACATATTTGTCGTTGTTTTCAATTTAGTGCCAAAACGCTCCTTATGATGAGTTTTTATCACGTGACCACATGTGACGTCAACTTTGTGTAAACTGAAGTAGTTGTAAACAAGTGAATGTCGAGTTTATAATTAACAAGATTTTTCATGGATAGAAAGTGGTATTACTGGTGTGAGGTACCTTTGTGCACATTTTTTTCTAAAACTGCGCCACAGAAAGTATTTTTACCGGTGCCGTTTACACTAATCCGACGTCACGTGTGGTCACGTGATAAAAAAAGTAATCGTAAGGAGCGTTTTGGCGGCAAATTCTGTTAAATATCTCGTCCCAATCTTCAATTTAAAATAGTCTATAATAAATTGGAAAATACCCTATTCGACGCGTTTTTTTATTAGGCTAGAACTTAAGTTAGATAGCGTCGTGTAATAAGATAGTGTTTTAGGTTGTTTTCATTAGTACTTACTCTAAATCCATCTTAGCTTTCTCAATGGCGTCCTTATCGGCGACTATCTTCCCGTCCAGCGCGCGCGTGGTCTGGTCGCGCACGATGTCGGGGTCCGTGGTGCCGAACAGGCGCGACATGATGCCGGACTTGCCGGCCGCCGCGCGGCTGCGCTCCGATACCCTGGGGAGACGACAAAATGGAAATTGGTGTTTTTGACTTGGCCATCCGTAAAACATATTCTTCACTCTTCTCTCAGGGGTATTTAATCAACTCAAGCTCAAAGCACTTATTTCAAATAAACCAATTACAGGCACTTTTGAACTTTCAAGGTGTCGGTCAGTTAGATAATGAGGCTAGTTGCCCATTCCAAAGCGTAGTAGGAAGGACCTATGGAGAAGACCGGGCAAGAAACTCCATGGACACTCTTTTAAATCAAAATAATGTTATAAAAATTGGTTAAATAATTCATGTGGAAATTATACATGTGAGTCTATTCCATTTTTTTATCTATAGAATTGCTTGTTTAAAGGTATTATATAGTGTACAGTTGTTTGACATAGTCAGGCGGCAAAATCGAATATACGAATCGTACCCAATTATGACGACCCTAACACGTTCGAACACGACTCAGCATATAAAAAAACTTTTTTCAAAAAAAAATAACAATCGACTTCCAAAAAAAACACTACAAAATGCAAAATAACTTTAATTTCGGAAATCGGTGACTTTGGATGTGTAGGTATTTTAATTCTTTGTCACCGCCTTCCGAAATTAAAGTTATTTTGCACTTTGTAGTGTTTTTTTGGAAGTCGGTTGTTATTTTTTTTGAAAAAAGTTTTTATTTTTAACTTTTTAGTTACCTACCCCATATCAGTTCGAAATTTCATCATCCTTGGGGTTATAACAATGCATATTTATGCGATAGCGGTTGATTTGCTGTGATTTTTTGAAGAGTTCCGTTGTCTGTCTTCGAAACGCATCATCAGATCTATATGAAATTTATATGGGACCATTTCGGAATAATCAACTTTCGAACAAAAAAAGAATTTTGCAAATCCGTCTATATACGGCGGAGTTATGCCCGAACATACATAAAAAAAAATATATAAACATGTCGAATTGATAACCTCCTTCTTTTTGAAGTCGGTTAAAAATAAATAAAAATCGATGCTTCAGAAGGTTTCGGATCAAAGAGCGAGACGTACTTTCAGACCCAGAGTGTACTAGAATCTTTTAGCACAAACAAGAAAATGTATGACTCATTACAAAGCCTTTATCCTATCTTATTATTGGATCTTACCTATTAGTGAGCGTGTCCTGTGCATTCTCTAACGTTCGCTGCAACGTTTCATGGTTGCTGCACAGTTGCTGCAACGCGCTCGCGTAGAAGAGGTACTCTTTTAATTGGTCTGCTAGCTGCTCTTCATCCTCTGCTACTGAGTCTATGCTGTCTGCTATTGAGTCTGTGAAGATAGTAAAACTCTCAGTTTTTATGTTGATTTTTGCCGCCATTCTTATGGCGGGTTGTTGGCTAGGTTCTTAAATATTTAAGGATTTCATCATCATCAGCCTATAATGTTCCCACTGCTGGGACACAGGCCTCCTCTTTGTGAGAGGGAGTGGGCCGTAATCCACCACGCGGGCCAGGTGCGGGTTGGTAGATGTCACATGTCTTCCGATTTTTTTTTGTTCTAGTATATGCCGGTTTCCTCACGATGTTTTCCTTCACCGTTTTGAGAGCAGTGGTGATGAAATAATTTACACAAAGTAAAGCGCCTGTCTGGGTTCGAACTCACGACCTACAAACTCGTAAGTCGCGGCCGTTACCACTTGGCCACCACTGCACATTTATAATATTAGTAGGATATTCTTCCATTTTGTGCGGTTCTCGGCTTCGCTCATTTCGAATTTGTTATTTATGAAGATTTATAATAATATAAAACTGTTCATGTCAGTGAAATGGGACTACATTACATTTTGGGCCATTTTAACTATTGAATTGAGCATTATGAATGTGGCGTTTATTACTTAATCGGCGCCTAAGGATATCCTACAACAACTGTTTTAGGTTTTGCGCCTAGAAAACGATTGTAAACGTATCAAACATCATCTGCCTAGCCTTTTCCCAACTACATATGTTGGGGTTAGCTTCCAGTCTAACCGGAAACAGCTGAATACCAGTATTTTACATGGGTCGACCTGCCTTTCTGACCTCCAGTTATTGGGTAACAGGATACCCCTTGCTAAGACTGATTTGTCATATTTTCGGGCTTCTGAAGACCGGTAACGACTATCAAAGATCCACGAATGACACCCGGGACCAACAGTTTAACGTGCTTTCCAAGGAAAGGAGAAATATGTAAAGATGGTCACCCATCCACGGACCAACCGCGACAAGCGTAACTTAACCGCGATCGACCTGTGCAGCTGTTATTACTTAATAACAAGCTAAGTAGTATCAAGCATAGAGAAATAATTTCAGGTAAGATAGTCACTAACATACCGAAGTAATGCCCTGCCTTCTGCAGCCCATCCCCCATCTCCTTCTCAATGACGCTCCACTCACTGAACAGCTTGCCGTAGTTTGCGTGCAGCTTGCATAGTGCGTAATTCTTTTCTATTATTTTTGATCTGGAACATTTAAACATACAATAGGGTATTTTCCAATTTATTGAAAAGTATTCTAAATTGAAGATTGGGACGAAATATTGTACTTAACAGAAAAATCCATTTTCTCAATTAAAAACGATTTAAATCAAATTTACTTTTCGTTGTTTTGAATTTACCGCCAAAACGCTCGTTACGATGACTTTTTATCACGTGATGTCAACTTTGTGTAAACTAAAGTAGTTAGTAAGTAAACAAGTGAGTGTCGTGTTTATAATTAACAAGATTTTTTATGGATAGAAAATGAAATCACTGGTGTGCGGTGCCTCTGTGCACAAATACTTCTAATTCTTCTAAAATTGCGCCAAACTTAAGTATTTGTACTGGCGCTGTTTACACAAAGCTGACGTCACGATGTCACGTGATAAAAAGTCATCGTAAGGAGCGTTTTGGCGGTAAATTCAAAACAATGAAAAATAAATTTGATATCGTTTTTAATGGAGAAAATGGTTTTTTTTTTCTGTTATAATTATATATCGGCCCAATCTTCAAATTAAAATGATTTTAATCAAATTGGAAAATACCCTATAGAACTAGTGGTCGCTCGGTACTCGAAATTCTACTAAGTTTCTTTTTATTAATTTAATGTATTTCTGATGCTAATATTTTTATATATTAATTTATTTAAAAATGTTAGCTTTCTGTTTCTGCTGTGCCAAAATTCATACTCCGTCCGCGTAATTTTCGTAAAAAGGGGTACAAAGTTTTTGCATCACGTATTAATATATAGATAACTATTTCATGAAAAAGCAATTCAATGAATTCTTAAATAGAACGCGGCTGCAGAGCTGCATAGCAACCAGTCGTGTCGTTGCGGTCTGTTATCTTAATTAGGCGGCGTTTCCGCTTCGGTTTCTTTCGGAAGAGCACCTTAAACAGGTATAGCATTCAAATAGGTTCCATTAAACTATTCAGGTAAACATAATTATGAAAACTGCTTCATGTTATAAATTTACTAGAATTATAATATTATTAGTCACAACTTCATACGAATTTAAATTAATCTGAACAATACAAATACAAAACTATCGTCATCAGACAAAGAAAATAAGTTTAATGAAAACGACTTTGAGGCATTGAATTTGTAAATTTTATGATAATTTGAATAATTTAATACATTTTTAAATACCAAACAGTCATACTGTGTTTGATGGCCATTTCATAAAAAAATATTCAGAATAATCGAAGCTAACGCAAAAACTACCTCAGTGAAGTTAATAAAATTTATATTGATGGACAACCCCTGAAACAAAGCATACCCTATCCATTCAAACAAGAATCGATTCACAATCACTGGAGATATCAAGTAACATACATAAAAACACAGACAAATTGAGAACCTCCTCCTTTTTGAAGTCGGCTAAAAAGAGATGCAATAAACATAGTACAACTCACCTAGTATAAAGAAAGTTTCCTAAATTAGTCTCTAATTGTTTCCCATAATTTTTAACACTTTCAATCTCTGGATCGGGCTTTTTTAGTCTGATGGAAACTGATAACGATTTAATCTTGTTTTCAGCCTGTAGTATGTACCCTGAAATCAATAACATACAATATTATTTACGCACACATAATTAGTTAATTTTTTTTTATTTTGCAGAGGTAGGAAAGAGATTGTTTAGCCAGGAAATAGTTTGACTTTTTTTACAGAATTACTCATGCCTGTTTGAAGGGCTTGAAATACCGGTATTTTCGGGAACCGGTACCATTCTTCCGGCGTTGGTGTGATACCGGTACCACACGTAGTACCTGTACTATTGGCGTTTCTAATCAGTATAGGAACTGTGCAGGTACCAAACTAATATTTCCGTAAGTTAGAGTGAGAAAACAGAATAGTAACTAATAAGGATAGAAAACAGGCATTATAAAAATACCTTCAAATACGAGATTTATGATACGCAGCTGGTATCCGAATTTCGTACTGGTACTTGTCAGGTGGAGTACTGGTACCTGTCTGGAACCAGTACCCAGGTCCCGCTATGGCTAAAACGGCTACGTAACTACACAGGACCTGTGGCTGTAGTGTGAGTTTAATTTAACTCTCTCGATCAAACGCATCGAGCGCGTTCGGAGCTCCGATTGGTCCGTTACCAATCCAGGGCCAACCAGCGCGCCAAACGCACTCGATGCGTTTGATCAACATGGTTAAATGAAACTCGCACTAAGGCCTCTGTACTTGTGGTACCGGTTCTAACCCCTGCCTGCACCTACGCAAGCACCTTGAAGCCTGATGAAAAAGCCCAATATAGTGTGTGTATTTCCTAAACATAACTTACCACTATCAGTAATAGTTTCCCGCCAACCATGCTCTTGTTGCAGGAAGTTGATGAACTGGTCATCGAAGCAGAGTCGAGGGTGCGACGCCACTCGCAGCAGGAAGTTCTCCAACCCAGCACGTCTTCTCTCCACAAACTCTGGGTCTGTGGTATCTGACTTCCTCCAAGCATATAGGACCTGGATAATGGGGTTATTTGTAAATATAAAGTTTGTACGAATACATGAAATATTTTAAGTGATCATACAGTCTAATCATACGGAAAATTGTTTAGTGTGACGAATGGAATCGCCCCCTAAAATATATCGTGCATGATATTATCTATCATCCACACACAGCTTTTTAGTATTCCTTCTCATAAATAATTATGTGTTTACTCAATGAATTTATCCCAATTGAACCATTTATGGGTTTTGAATTGTCAAGTAGTCAGTCAGTCGGTCAGAAACATATGCATGCAATTTTTCAGCCCATTTAGGAGGTCCAGGTTCCTATGGAGAAGAACGGACAAGGAACTCTGTGGACACTTACAAATAATCATATTTAAAAAGAACAACCAACAAATTGATTAATGCAGGCAGTATCTATAAATACCTATTTTAAAAGAAAATAAGTACCTCAAGAAATTGCATAATTTTTATCATTCAAAAATTATCTATATTAATTTATTTCTG
Source organism: Polymixis flavicincta (assembly GCA_949987655.1). Taxonomy (NCBI): domain Eukaryota; kingdom Metazoa; phylum Arthropoda; class Insecta; order Lepidoptera; family Noctuidae; genus Polymixis; species Polymixis flavicincta. Next base: position 6,330,477 of record OX465177.1, on the reverse strand, counting down.
TTAAGCAAAAATTACATCAACCTGATAAAACAGTAGTGTGATATTTTATCTATATTTACAAATACATTTTTTATAATTACGCAAACAATGTCATCATCATCAGCCTATAATGTTCCCACTACTGGGACACAGGCCTCCTTTCGGTGAGAGGGATTGGGCCGTAATCCACCACGCGGGCCCATTGCGGGTTGGTAGATGTCACATGTCTTGGAATTTTTGGTTCTAGGACATGCCGGTTTTCCTCACGATGTTTTCCTTCACCGTTTTTGAGAGCAGGTGATGAAATAATTTATACAAAGTAAAGCGCCTGGCTGGGTTCGAACTCACGACCTACAACTCGTAAGTCGCGGCCGTTACCACTTGGCCACCACCGCTCTCCCAAACAATGTGCAGGAATTGTATTATTGACCTAGGAGGAACATTATAAAGAAATCAGCTGTTCCCTACATTTATGTTCACATAACTCGTCAAAATGTAGGGAACAGATTTTTTTTTTTTTTTTCCCCTTGTTAGTAAGAACTAAAGTTCTTAGTAATTTATTACAATCTAGCCTAATAGACTAATAAGTAATTTAACTCTAACTTAATATTTTACGTGGTAGATTACGTTATAACTAAGAATAGTGTCATTTTGCACTTTTACACAATTCCGTTGCACTTTCTTAGAGTCTGATAACAAAAATAAAAAAACACTTTGTTCATGTGTTACATGTATAGCACATCACTGTCACTATTATACACTATTTATACACTACACTAATTCAAATGGTTTAGTTCTCTTTAGCCTACGCACTATGTCCGTGTTATCTAGCAGCTGAATTGCCTCAATGTTCACATGTCGGTGAAGTCTGCGTTCGTGGGCTTCAGCAAATTTTTTGATGATGTTGGTGACGAGTTCTATTTTAAGGTCGCGGTGGAGGTCGTCATTTCTAATATACCATGGTGCATTTACAGCATTTCTGAGTACTTTATTTTGGAATTGTTGAATTATTTTAACGTTACTTTTTTTGGTACAGCCCCAAAGTTGGATGCCATACGTCCAAATTGGCATAAGAATATGCTTGTATAATATAATTTTATTATGTACTGATAGGCAGGATTTCCTTCCGAATAACCAATACATACTTTTAAAACGTATGTCAAGTTCCTGTCTTTTCTTTTTGACGTGGGATTTCCAACGCAGCTTGGCGTCAAGAGTTATGCCAAGGTATTTGGCTGTATTAGCATAAGGCACTTGCATGCCGTTTATGTAGATTGGGTGGTAATCGCAGTGTTTATTAGTAAAGTCAATATGAACTGATTTTGACTCATTGAGTTTGATCTTCCATTTTTGTGTCCAGTCATACACTTTGTTCACAGCTTGTTGAACTTTCTCTACTGCTTCTTTGTGGCTTGATCCAGTAGCCATAATAGCAGTGTCATCTGCAAAGGTCGCAATGGTGTTGTTTTCCAGTTCTGGGATATCACATGTGTATAGCAAGTACATGATAGGGCCTAGCACACTTCCTTGTGGTACCCCAGCTTTTATAGTTTTCAGCTCGGAATATGCATCTTCTTGTCTTATTCTAAACATTCTATCACTTAAGTATGATTCTAGAATGTCGGCAAATTCTGGAGGTAGCATGCGTCTGAGTTTAAATACCAGACCCTCATGCCAAACTTTATCAAAAGCTTGCGCAACGTCTAAGAATACAGTGGCGCAGACTTGCTTATTTTCCAGTGACTTTTCAATAATGTTAGTTATTCTCTGTACCTGATCTATTGTAGAGTGTTTTTCCCTGAAGCCAAATTGATGGTTTGGTATGAGGTCTTTTTGTTCAATTATTGGTTTTAACCGTTTCAATAACAGTTTTTCAAATAGTTTAGATAATACCGGCAACAGGGAAATGGGTCTATATGATGATGCTTCATGGGGTGATTTCCCAGGCTTCGCAATCATAATAACTTCCGCAACTTTCCATGGTTCAGGTACATGTTTTAGGATAAGTGCAGCATTGATAAGTCTCGTCAGTTTTACTATAGCTTTACGTGGGAGATGTTTTAGAATTTCTCCTGTAATAAGGTCGTAACCTGGAGATTTTTTCGAGCTAATGTTGTTTTGAATTTCTCTCAAAACTTCTTTAGGGGTCACAAGCCGAATTCTTTGACTTTGCGATAAATTTTCAGTTTCCAGTATTTTTATAGAGCTATCATTGGGTTTAAAAGTATCTTCTAAGTATTGGGCAAATCTAAACGCTTTTTGCTCATTGCTTACGGCCCATTTTCCGTCGCTGTTTCTGATGGGCGGTATTTGACCTATCGGCCTTTTTAGCGTTCTTGTAGCTTTCCAAAGAGAGAAATCCGTTGATTCGTCGTTGGTTAGCTGCACAAGGTGAGTATTCAGACATTCATCCTCAAATTGTATAATTTTCCTCTTTAGTCTTTTAGTTAGTTTATTTAATAATGTTTTATCCCGCGGGCATCTTGTTTGTTGCCACCGCTTTCTTTGCTTTCTCTTCTCAGTTAGCAAATTTACGATTTCCTTGGGATAGATATGCCCCTTATATTTACGTTTTAACTGTGGCGTGTTGTTCCAAGCACATTGTTGGATATTAACAACATATTTATTTACTTCCGAGTCCAGCTGATCCCGATTATGTAACGGGGTTTTTAGGTCGATAATATTATCTAAATCAAGGGCAAAACTGTCCCAATCTGTAGACTTATTAACCAGGGTTAAATGGCTTTCTCTTAGTAGGATTTTTTGACTAAATGTTAGGATAATAGGGGAGTGGTCCGAATTCATGTTGAAACCTTCCTCCAAATTAAAGTAATTGGTGGATATATTTTTGCATATGAAAAAGTCTATAAGATCTGGTATTTTCTGGTGGTCAGTAGGCCAGTATGTTGGTTTGCCTGTGCTCATAACCTCACAATGTGTATCTTTAACTGCATTTAAGAGCTGCCTTCCCTTTGTTGTGGTAAGTCTCGATCCCCAGTATGTATTCTTGGCATTAAAATCACCACCTAGGATGAATCTCTGGCCTAGAAGCTCAAAAAGATGTAGAAATCGCTCTTTTCTTATCATGTGCCTTGGGGGGCAGTATACGGCAGCTATGGAAAGGTGACAAAATTTGGTTTTGACAGATACTGCCACAGCTTGAATGTCTGGTTCTTGAAATTTACTCTGCTCGTAATGATTGATGCTTTCTTTAATTATAACTGCACTTCCTCCTCTGGCAGAGTTGTCAGGGTGGAGCGAATTATATACCTTGTATCCTCTAAATTTGATGAAAGTTTGGTTAGTGAAGTGCGTTTCGGAGATCAAACACACGTCTATATTTTCTGTTTCCAGGACTGCCTGTAACTCGTTCTGATGTTTAAGGAGCCCATTGGAGTTCCATGCCATTATTTTTAATGTAGTACTCATTTTTGGTTATTAAAAATAGCTGTTTTGGTGCTGGATTCTAGCTTCTCTAATCTTTTGTCAAATGTAGTAATACACTTCAAGATTTGATTTATCTTATCTTCCAGATTCGAAGGTTGTGTTCCTTGTTTTGCAGCTTGTGCATAGGAACTACTTAATTGAACAGGTTTTGCAGTTGTCTGTAAAATTTCTTTCCGTGCCTTTTTGTCAGGATTTATGGAAGAAAACTGTTGGGCAGTTGGCGCAACAAGTTTCTTTTTGATGTTTTTGTTTTTCAGAATTTGCATCTCCTTGGCCACTTCACACCCTCTGTAGTTGGCTGGGTGGGGTAAACCGCAGTGGACGCATTTTGGTTTCTCTTGCGGAGATTTAGTACAGTTGGCTGTAAGAACAGATGATTTTTTTTCGCGATTTCGGGTTTGATCCCATAGTAAAAGTGGTTCATAAGTTCATAATGATGCGTACAATCATGTGTTTAAATGTCGGTCACTAAATACCAGTCACCCTATATATAGATTTGACTTTCCAAAAAATATTATTTAAGTAGTTTTCAGCTTTTTATTTCACTATTTATACAAGGTGTAACAGAATATACACAAAACCTAAAAGTAGTTTGTTCCTAATTGACTAGTGAATCGATTTCAGTAACTTTTATGTATTTTTTATACCTACCACTGATTGAGCCAAAGAAAATTGAATGTTATTTCAAAGCGATAAGATTTAATTTTAAATGCATAAAGCAATGCATGGGTCAACACGTTTTTCTTAATACTAACAGTTAGCTTTAAAAAATATATTTGGTCATTGTATTATGCTTTTAACTCGATACACTAATTGGGGTGTATGAGGTTTAGCGCATTTAACATTACACGTTGTATGCTCCTCAAATAGAATCAAAAATAAAAACACACTGTACTTGAATCTAGTCTTAAACTGAGATGTTTTGTTATACTTTGTACTTAAATGACCTTGCAAGGCTACTACTGAAACTGACTCACATCTTTTTCCTAGGAAAATACAAAATGCATTAATTTAACAGGAAATCTTTGATGACAAATGCATGACATTTTTAAAGAACAGTGATTCTCTTACTATTTTTTTAGCAAACAATATGGAAATAATAGCTAAATCTGCAGTTAAAATATTGGCCAGTCCATAAGATAGTTCAGTGTGTTTGTTTTAAAAGAAAATTAACTCACTCGTTTCTCAGGTAGCGGTGGTATGATAACATGTGGGTATGTAACAAGTAGGTAGTCATGAATCTGCTCAAACTCTGTGTACCGTCTCCATATTGTACTGATCTTTGACTGGACCAGCCTGTAGTCCGGATCCGTTACTCTGGAATAATTCATTAAATTAAAAATATTAGGAGCCATGTTTTGATGGACGCCGCTGAGAGGGCCAAGCTCGTAGCCAAATTCTGGGCTGACTGTAATAGAATGCTATTGACACGCTAAGTAAAAAGTAGATGTGATACATACATTGGCATATTTTAGTCAAAGAAGGCTTAACATACTGATTATCATATAAGTCTGGTGTAATAAACCAATTTAGATGATTACAATACAATCAAATGCATTTTTTGTATCAAACTTGGGTATGTGTTATCAACAGGTTTATCATGAAATCTGTATTAAAAATTGAGGGGATTTCTGTACTGAAGAGATAACATTTTAGGCAAATAAGTTTTACATGAGAATGAAAAAAATAACAACAAAAATAGAAAGCAAGTTAACATGTTTTTTGAAAAGGATATGACCTAATTAGCTTTGACATTTTAATCACAGCCTCTTGCTACGTTTTAAAGCGGTGTGGGCACGAGTAATGAGGCTAATTGGCGCATAATGGACGGCTAATTTGCTAAGAAAACAATAGAATAGAACAACTTACTTCAGATCGATTAGATATACGGTGTAATGATCACGGACGTGCAAGGTCCCATTAGCGCGCTTTTCTGATTCCACTATCGATATATCAACGTGTTTTAACAGCGTATCCTGGAAAAAACACAAGCATAAATACTATTTATGGCCTAAATAAAGAAAAGTAGGCGTAGTTTATGCACTATACCTGACTATCAAAGTCTTCCGCTGTTTCAATAACGCTTGGCGATCTTGACGCCTTGACCGGCGAATTTTGTGCTGACATTTTGGTTTTCAATGCGATGTAACGTTTAGGAAACTGAATGAGGTTTTTAATACAAAATTATTTAAAAATTTCCAGACAAGAAAACAGTGGCAAACTGACAAATGTTAATGACAACACAAATATCAAAATTCAAACAGATTATAAATTAATCGTAATGTGACAGCAGGATGGCTATATAATTTTTTCATTGGAATGAAAGAGTAAACAACATGCAGCGTGAGACGATACTTTAGTCGTGGAACAGGGTGTTTCAGCGTTCCATTATAATACCGGTACAAGATTTCATGCATTGGTTTCAACAGAAGGTATCAATGAATTTCCACGTTTCAAGGTCAGAGTGCTGGTGTGCTGGACGATGTAATACTGTGACTGTACCTACTACATAGCGGGTGTATACAATAGTAATTAGGTATACCTAGTACAGTGCGTCCCACAACTTTGCCACTCAGTCCGATCCAGTCTGTCCCTTGCTGCCCTCTTCCAGCAATGCCTAATCTACTAACCTAGCCTAAGCTGAGGTCCGTACCCCACAAGGGTCCGTGCCCTTAGCGAGCAGTGGCTATAGTTTTAACATATTTTAAGGTTATCACAGGCAAATCCGGTTAAACAGCCGACAACCTCATAGGTTGACCTGCGAGTTCAGCACCATTCAGTATTGTTAACCAACACACAATCCAGTACACTACACCGCTTTATTAGGAACGAAAGAAAACAATGAAAATGACAAGGGCAGACAACAGATAGGAGCTGTTTATTGAAGAAATGACGAGCCTTCTAACGGAGTTATTGTTGGCGCTTCTGGGTAGGGTAGGACTCTTAATAAGTACAGCATGAGCACAGTGTGTGTTAATTCAAATGTTTGCACTGCTCATTGCAAAAATTTCAAATATTCTTCCATGAAACGACTAAACTGACCACTTAGAATATTAGTTTGATCAATCAATTATGAAATTATCAAACCTAACAAGGTAACAACAAGGATTTATATGTATATGCAAACACCTTGTTATGTAGCGCAAAATGTTCTTAGAAATTACAGCTTAGGGTAAAATTATTTGGCAAAGTTATTGTGCCTGTCTGGCGGTTTCAAGACGTATTTGATTACGGAAAATTGGGTCTGTCTGGCAAACAGTTTGTTTACTTTTATAGGTCCTGTTTGGCAGTTCAACAGTTGGTAGTGAACTAAGGATCTAATTTACGACCTACCCTAGCCAGACTAACGTCCATTTATTACTTATCTGTGGTCAGTTTCGACATTAACGCAGCCTCTCTTCTTTGGTACCTAGAGTAGGTATAAATAATTAAACTAGAAAAGAAATACCTAGGTACTAAATAGGGAATTATGCAGTGTCTTGTAACTCGAATTTGGAGAGAAAATAATGAGTAGTTTCAGGCTTAATTTAGCCTCTTATAGCTATCGTTCTACTTGATTTATAAGGCTTTGCGTCTCACTTAGGTACGGCTGTTTTTCACTGGTTAGTTAACTTTTATCTGGGAAATAAATAAGGTAGTTTAACAAGTTTTTCTTTTTAGTAAATCAATGCTTTGCTTGTGCACACAATCAGACAATTTGTGTCGCTTACATTGAAGCTTTGTTTAACAATGTATTGCTTACCTGAGCAAGGATGTCTGTTGTTTCGGCCGAAAATACGTTTCCAACTCAGTGGCGTAGCTAGGAGGGAGCGGCGGGGGCGGTCCGCACCGGGTGTCTCCGGTTCCGGAGTGACACCCGACTGTTTAGACATTTTTAGCCTGTCCAAAAAAGTTAATTAACGGCTGTAGGATTCACTTCAAAGTTTCGGACTGGCCTGCATTTTTGCTGTCGGAGTTAGACATTAGGCCCCCTGGATTGCTTATTTACCTATTAGGTCAAGTCTAGTACTTACCTAGTTTCAATTTTAGAATACTGGTACAAGAAGTCCTCTGCTGCAATTAGTGATGTAGCAAGAGCCAAGATGGACCGTTTTGTCGTGATTTTCAGGATTTATAGAAGAGGATAGATATAGGTACAGAAGGGACTTGTAGCTAGGAAATAACAGCTGCACGAGTCGATTGCCGCGGTCGATTCCTGAATGGATGACAATCCATTACACATGGAGACAACTCTGTGTCTCTGAAAGCACGTTAAGTAAATTTGTTAGTCCCAGCTGTCATTCGTTGATATTTTACTGTTGTTACGGGTAGTCAGATAAGCCCAAATCTGACCACCAGTCTTACCAAGATGTATCATGTTACCCAGTAACTGGGTTGTGGAAGTGTGACTGAAAGCCGACCCTAATTAAGTTGGGAAAAGGCTAGGTAGACTGACTCACCTGCAGTTGTTGATCGACAGAGCGCTGTCGTTAATTTAGGTACGCTAAATTAACGCCATTAAGTATCTTCTTTCTTCTTTAAATTTTACCCATATCTTCTTTCTTGTACTTAGCAGATTGGAAGCTTTTATTTCTAAATATTAGATCCGGTAACAAGCATAGACTAGAGTGGCTTTATAAGCATTGTAAAGAAAAATATCTGAGGGAATCTTTACATGAGGATCTATTGTTCCGGAAATATTGTGGGAAAAAAATAGACATTGGGGTCGTTAGCACTCATTCCGCTTCGAAAATTTATGTATCGTGGAATTAGAGATGTGAAAATAAACTTTATTTTCGGTAAGTTCTAGCCCGAAATAAGGAATGAGTTATTTTACAAACTTTCAGAAGGGAATTCTTACGCGGCTCTCACAACCCAGCAGTGTAATTCGTAGTGATAATAAATATCTCACGGTGTCTCGGAGGCGTTTAATATTTTACAAAAGGGATATAAAACGTTGATACGATCTCGGGAGTGTGTGGAGTGTGCATTATGTGGGATTATTCGGTGGCCGGAGCTGCGCGAGGCGCACATGCTATAAAACTTTAAAGCACTTCACTTCACTCGATTGTTTTACCAGATTTAAAAGGGAACACAAGATAATAAATATTGCATGCGGGCTGTGACTTGCTTATATGTTTCCTTGAGGAATTTTTCTTCTTGGAATGCCTACCAATAAGTAGGTAGGTACTTACTTATGTCCATGTTTTTAAAAGCAGTCTTTGGTGATTTAACTGAGTAATGGAAAAATAAATATTTTAGGACGTAAATATATGATTCTGTGCAAGATGGTAAAAAGTAAGTAAAAGTACATTTAAAAAGTAGATTATGACCTACTTTATATAATTTTTATTAAAAAAAAATCTGTAACCTACTCACAATAAAAAACCTAAGTAGGTATCTGTACCATTTACATAAGTACCTAACTGATTCGAATCTCAGTTTTCATTAAATCATCTCTAATTAAAAGTTCATTATTTTAATATAAAGTTTTGATTAACGGGAAGAAGATACCTAATAGGTACGCGGATTACGTGTGTTAAATTATCCAGTTTCAACCGTCTGGTAGGCTGAATTAATTACCCCAATAATCTAAAAATGTGGTTAGCGCACTGACATGAAATAAGTTTTTAATGCATTTTCAATGGACTGGCGGTATAGAAAATTATTGAATAAAAAGGTTCGAATTTCAAAAACTCTTTCCACGCTAGCGGATAAAATGCATTTTCGCTCACAGATTTCGAATGATGAACAGAATTTTTCCGAGGTAGTGAAGTGCAAAGAATCCCAAACAGCACGCAAGCGTTTTCAACATCAATAAACCAGCCTATTTAGAACTTAGAGTTATTTTAGAGACTTACAAGAGTGTCAAAATATTATATAGTAGTTATAAGAAAGATTTATGAGATAATTTACAGGTCAAACTGTATAAAAGATTTATTAAGGGATCCGCGAACGCATAGGGTATTTAAACAGAATATTAAAAATCTAATATAAAACTTAAGGTATTTTTGACACTTTAATCTGGTTTTATCGTTAAAGCTGTATGCAAGCTGTATTTTGCATGTGATCACTTACTTATTACAGCTCTAAGTGTTATTACAGTATCATTTGATACTTGTTTCTGTACAATGGTATATGCAAACTCCATTGTAAAACTAAGTTTTATGGCGTAATTGGACACTCTTGTAAATACAGTGGTTTTATGATTTCTGTCGATGAGGGCGTTTTAAAACTAATAAAATAAATGACAGCTATAGTACAGCTTTATTTTGTATTCATGACACAGTCGCTCGATAAGACTTAACGGACAACCGCCAATTCCGTCGACGTCCAACGAAGAGGGTTCCGTAGCAAAAACATTAAACAGTGATATTAATGATCATAATAGTAATGTTAAATGAGCAGATTTATTTCAACCTTCGTAACCTTATGATGACGTTTCTTCTTGCAGCAGCGCAATTAGTTCAATTGATGATTTATTTGAACCATAAGATCTTGTTGTCTTACTATTTCGTCATATGACGATAATGATAGCCTTTTCACACAGCATTTTGAAGTGGGCCAATTATCTAAAGGCCGAGATGTTTCATCCTTTACTAATTTGTTGACGTTTAATCGCTTTCTTGGCCATCTTAACTCGCCTTTTGATTCCCACAAACTTGTACAATGCAAAGCCTGTTTTGCTCTTTCTCAATAGTTTTTATAATTTTAAACTGCATATTTTCCTAAAAATAAAGTAAAACAGATATAATATATGCAACACACTAATAATACTTTACAATAAGTTTACTTAGGTATAAAATAAACGGTAAAATTGAGAATCTCCTCCTTTTTTTTCGTCGGTTAAAAATTAAACAGCTAATTCTTTTGGTTTTACCATACATAGGTACTTATCATCATCTTGGGCTCAGGGTTTTTTATTTCTTTTAGGAAACTTTAAAGAGGATTATAAGCTATGTATTGAGAACTGATATACAGCCTAAGTAATAAAAATATTCTATTATAAAGCTGATTAACAGCAAAACGCTATACAATATAATCCATAACTTACTTAGTACAGCTACAAAGACTATTACACACTCCGAATAGCGTTTAGGCTGTTTAACAAATTGTCGCCATTTTCGTAATTTCGAATGTATGAAAACAAAATTTGAAATATAATTTGGAAAATTTTACAACAGTTACAACAATATCATGATTATCAGCTTGATATGAGGACGCATTGATCACACTGTGCCCTCATATCCATAATTTTAATATATTTTTTATTCTAAACTAAAAAAATAAACACTTACTTACCGTATTAACAGTATGTTTTCTTTATGTCAGCTCGATTATTTTGCTGGCGCTTGAATATTTTGCCAGATAACATAAACAGGTTCACAATAAATTTGAATCCGCACTTGCAGTTATCACCTTCAGACATCTAAGTCCATGATTTCTTATACTCACTAATAAATATTATAAATAACAATGACAAACACATTTTCAATGTAATAGAAACGTGAATGGCGTTCACGATTCTATTACATTGAAAATGTGTTTGTCGAAATTCTATAATTCTCTTCAAAAACCTATTTAGAACTCTTTTCTTTACAAGAGATTTATAAGATAATATCTGTAGTGTTATGGTTTCTTTGTACACCGATTAACAGCTCTAATAACGCATAACGCTGCATAAAATGTGCCCTTTGTTTACTTATAAGGGTTGTATAAGCGCTTATACAGCCTATATACAGCCTGCTATACATCTTATAGTATAAATAAGAACTTAAATACAGCCTGTATACAGCTTGCAATGCTGCTTGGGTATGTTACTTACATTCCTAAGGCTACTGGCCAGCAAGCTTAGCATGGCGCTTTCTATTTCTACTCTACCGTAGAATAGAAATCGCTTGTCTATATTTTTCGGTTCAAAACTGTCAACTGTCTACAACAAAACGTCATTTTTGTCTACTCTTTCGTCGGCAAAACGCTTCTCTAACTTTTTTTGTCGACGGAAGAATAGACATAATTATTAACTAAATGATGTACAACAGGAGAAGATAGCTATGTTTTTCTATTAATTATCACAGTTATACGTTCTAAACTAATCATGATTTTGTAGATAATCGTATTTACGAGTACTTTGTGGTCGTCGAGTAGAAAGTTTGTTGTCGGTGAGATATTTTCTTCTGAAATAGTCTACATTTATAAGGACCTGGACAAATATCGTTAGAAACGAAAGACTAAATTACAGATTGTAGAAAGATATCTACGGTGCGATATCAAAAATGTAGGAACGAAATGTCACTTTGTATTGAAAAAGCACTGTCTATTCTTCGTAGAAATACAAAACGTCATGCTAAGCCCGCTGGTGAAACGGATGCGAGCCATACAATACCAAAAAAGTTATTAAAAGTAAAACTCTAATGGCCTCACTTGTACTTTTTGTGAGCAAACGGCCACTGATTGTCGGATACGAAATTATGTGATACTAGCTTTTGCCAGCGACTCCGCCCGCTTGGATGTCGGTTATCGCGTAAAAAAGTAGCTTATGTCCTTCTCTTTGTTCCAGGCTATATCTCTGCCAAATTTCATGACGATCGGTTCAGCTGTTTAGGCGTGAAAGCGTGACAGACAGACAGACAGACCGACAGGAAGACAGAGTTACTTTCGCATTTATAATATTAGTAGGGAAGTAGGGATGATGACACAACGTTTTTGGATAAATAATATTAATTACAAGTACCTCAATGGGAAGTTTTTGGCGGGATCGCGTTGGAACATGTCGCACGAATTTTCATTTTCATGAAATTTTGTGAAATTGCGAATTAAGTTGTATAATTTAATTCCAATTTAGTTACGTGTGACTGCACAAGTGTAGTGAAGGTGAAAATAAGTGACTAACGTGGACTTTTCGTGTTCCCCCCAAAAACTCCTAACAGGTTGTTGTAAAGTTACTACCGCTTTACAATGACTTTGACTTGACTGACTTTAGACGACTATGACTTTTTTGTAACTTCATGCCTGATAACGGGCCATTTACTTGATCGAAAAGATTTTTTTTGAAGATTCATTACTTGACACTGGCTAAATGCACAAACCGTGCGAAGCCAAAACACAAATATAAAAAAAAAGTACCTCAATGAAACATGAACCTAATATAAAGTCGCGTCTGTAATCGCCGAAGGTTTAGCCAGAGGTATACCCACATTTTGTCAGTTATTTTTAAGTCCCATGTAATACTTAGGGCGAGCCCATTGCCATTAACCGGGTACTAATCCAGACTCCGGGCTGCTACTGACACACCCTGTATACATGGTTCGAAAGTTAAAAATTACGCACCAATACAACGGAACGTGCGGTAAAATAGGTACTCTCACCTAAGTACCTATTTTACCGCATAACCCGTTGTATGGAGGTATTCCGTGAAGCACACCCAGACGAAGCACACCTAAAGCATTCCACTTAGCACACCCGTAGGTGGGCTTCAAATAAAAATTTAAAATAATTAATTTCCTATTCCACGAAGCACACCTACGAATATCACTCGCATAGTGCGGGGACTAAGAAATAAAAATGTCGATAGAAGAAAATATTTATTATTTAAAAGACTAATTTCTAACATCATTCAGTTTCATTATAATAATGAGACACAATATTTGTCATTTTTGTAATCTTACTAATTAAAATCACAGATTGTTTCATAATTACAATAAAAACTTGGACAAATAACATAAAACTAGAGTATTTTTATTATTAGTTAAAAGGTAGCTTTATGAAAACATCAACGTAGATCTCTATGTAAAACAATATTTACAATGTTTTTGATATTTGTCCAAGTTTTTATTGTAATTATGAAACAATCTGTGATTTGGTATGTTAAAGTAGAGTATTTTTATTATTCACTAAACAGGTAGCTATAAGAAAGACAATAAAGACAGGTAGCTAAGTGGAATACTTTAGGTGTGCTTCGTCTGGGTGTGCATCGTTTGGGTGTGCTTCACGCAATACCTCGTTGTATGGCACCGTGCGTTTTCTTTACGATTATTTTTTTTATTTCCATAAAATATTATAAGAATTTCGTCCAAGGAGTTTCACATTACGAGAATAAATAAGCTGACTGATCGAACCTCCTTAGAAGCGCTTTTGCTCAATATGTTTGTCTCACTTTAATACTAAAGAGTAAATGAGACGAAAGATTTAGTTCTAATTTTCACCACGTGCATGTGGCGCCATTTGAAAATTCGCGCCATTTTCATATAAATACAGTGCCGCTACAGAAACGTCAAAGAATGTCGCGACTTTTCGACTGATATTTATAAACCTAATAATATGAGTTCAAGCGAGGAATCTGATATTAATATGGAATCTATTCCACCTGATATTTTGAAGGAGGTGCAAATTGCAGAAAACGGCCTCTTGCCGCCAAAATCGCGAGATCGCTATTTAATGATTTACAATAGTTTATAGCATGGAAGACTACTAATATATTGTACTGTTTTCTCGCAAATGTGTTGAAAACCATGACACACGTGCAGAAATTTGTTTTTACAAACTCGTGACGTGAAAAACCAACTTACCGCACTAGTATCATAAATAACTATGTATTTACCATGTTACCATTTAAGTAGGTACCTATATTCTGGCAAATAAATAAAATTTCATTTCATTTCAGGACCAACTCATGCTCAATGCTCAGCATAAGCGCGTGCGACCATCAGACCAGACACACAAGAAATTATTGTAGATATTTTCAGAGTTCCTAAAGAATATCGGAATAATGCATTTCTTCGTACCTATTTTACATTTGGTGGACGGACGGACGGGTGGTAGGTGGGCCTATGACCTTGTGAAGTCCGCGGGAATCCGCTGGTTGTGGGAAGCACAAGACCGGTTGAAGTGGCGGAGCCTGGCGAGGCCTATGTCCAGCAGTAGACATATTTCGGCTGAAATGATGATGATGATGATTTTACATTGAAATCCTTTTACCTACAATAGAAGTCTACACTTCAACTGCATAACATTATACTCAGAGTACCCAGTATCTACCTGCTAAGAGCAAAATGGTTAACAATATCTTTTCTATAACGTTTTACATACAACTCCTATATTTAGAAACGTTGAAAATATATTCAAAATTATTCTTCCCATAGACGCTCAAGCTCTATTAAATGGCAAAGGAGCTATATGCCGAGGTAATAAATCTATTTTCAAAAGTGTAGGTCGATAGTGGGCAGATTAAACCTATACTATCTACCTAATATAGGCAGGTATGGAATATTGCGAAACATATTCATAAAGCTGAGCGGTGCCAATGAAAGGCCAGAGCGGTGCGTAGGTGCAGAATAGGTAAGTACCTAGAATATAATAGAATACTCTCTATTATGAGCACCTGACGAATCTATACTTACAAATAATATAAAGAGGTACCTATAGGTAATTAGTTTATAAGTTTGTATGTAGGAGGTAATTAATGTCTGAGACTACCAATTGGAAAATTATTTTTGCATTTGATAGCCCAATTCTATTAACATTTGACATAACGCTACGACGACCCTTAGGAGCCGTAAAAAAAGGATAACAGTCAGAAAGAACGCCAAGTTAAAAAGAAAAGCGTGGTTGGGTGATGGGATGCGATGCGGTGGGTCCGGGCGACATATTACGCGGACGAAATCGCGGGCAGAAACTAGTTTTAAAATTTACTAGTTACAAATATGAATAGATATAAATGTACTAGTTACTAATATGAATAGATATAAATATACTAGTTACAAATATGAATAGATATAAATATACTAGTTACAAATATGAATAGATATAAATATACTAGTTACTAATATGAATAGATGTAAATATACTAGTTACAAATATACAGAGTCGCATCGCGCCGGTATGCCTATGGGAGAAGAGGCATACCGGCGCGACGCGGCTCTGCGAAAACAATTTCAATTAAGTTTTCATACTAAGGACAATGTCTAAAGTACAGATATAACAATTTTTTTTTTCCAAAAAAAAAAAACAACAGACTTCCAAAAAACACCAGAAAGTGAAAAATCACTTTAATTTCTGAAGTCGGTGACTTTTGATATGTATTTTATTAATTTCTGGTCACCGCCTTCCGAAATTAAAGTTATTTTTTACTTTCTAGTGTTTTTTGGAAGTCGGTTGTTTTTTTTTTGGAAAAAAGTTTCTATTTTTCACTTTTTAGTTATGATACCTACCCCACACCCATTGAAAATTTCATCATCCTTGGGGTCAAAACAATGCATATTTATGCGATAGCAGCAATCGCGGTTAATTTGTCGTCTTTTTTCGAAGAGTTCCGTTGTCTGTCTCCGAAACGCATCATCAGATCTATATGAAATTTAAATGGGACCATTTCGGAATAAACTCGTTCCTAAAAAAATAAAAAAATTGCAAATCGGTCTATATACGACGGAGTTATCCTCGAACCTCCACCTAACTCCTAACCGTTAAAGAGTTGTACCTTCCTTCATCAGCTCAGCGTTATGAGATGATGATGACCATACGCAAATGTCTCAATAGCTTTAGAAAACATATGAAAAACATTGTTAATACCTACAAATTTTGAGGGTTGCCCTCGATTACCCTGGGATTCCATCATCAGATCCTGATTTTGTGCCAATGGGACCACCTCAGGAGTATACTCTTTCAAATAAAAAAAAAAAATTGAGAATCGGTCCGCAAATGGGGGAGAAATCGGGGAACATCCATAAAAAAAAAACGTTCGGTGGAACATATAACCTCGTCCTTTTTTTGAAGTCGGTTAAAATCTAGTCAGACACAGATGTTCAAAATTTGTACATAATAGTTGCGTCGCGCCGGTGTGCAGCAAATTGTACATTATATTGCATAGTATGTAATTCAGGCTTTCGAATACCACGCCGCCGGTGCCGGCTATTTTCAATACCGTACATACTAAATACGGATATCGAAGGTAGGTATTCAAATTGAAAATCATACCAATGGTGAAGTAGACGATGTAGCGAATTGTTGTTCCTACTCATCATGAAAAAAATAGCCTTTTTCAGTTAAAATCCATCCATTTAAGAAATTACATAAGAAAGAGGGATATTCCAGCAGGTTTAGCACAACCGCCATAGACAAGCGTTTTGTCGTCGGAAGAGTAGACAAAAATTACGTTTCCTTATATACAATTGACATTTTTCCACTGAAAAATGTAGCCAAACGATTTCTATTCTACAGTAGAGTAGAAATAGAATGCGTCATGCTAAGCCTGTTGTCCAAGAATGGAGGGAAATAGGCGGAAATATCATCATCTCAGGTGAAAGACGTCCACAGTTGGACCTAGGCCTCCCCCAAGCATAATCACAATAACCGGGGTGTAACACATCGAGCATCAAATGGATTCCCGCGACCTTTCGGAAATATACATAACTTAAGTAACTTATAAATAACCAGGGACGTAGGCGGAAAGCTATGAAAATCCTTTTACTTTAGGATTAATTTGGATTAGGCATAACAAGTTAAAGCGAAATTAATGTAAATATTAACGGGTTAAATCTAGATACTCCAGTGACTTTGTTTGCAAATTATAGGTTAATTTCGTTCTAAATTCAAAAATAAAATACAGCGACAGGTTCAACAAAATCCGACCAAAATGTCGGATTTTGATTCAACTTACGTGCCGCGATCTGTAATTTATTTCCAAACTTCAGTACACGTTACATCAATGACTAGGCTAGCAGGTGACCTCATTCTTTTTCCTTGCGAAACAACGAGTGCACGCAATTTTGTTTGTTCTGCTTTTTTGGTTGAACTTACCTGCCGTGATCTATAAATGATTTTTTATCGATTGACGGCCAGCAAGTAAGACACCATCATCTGCCTAGACTTATCCCAACTGTGTTAGGGTCGGCTTCCAGTCAAACCAGAGGCAGCTGAATACCAGTATTATACATGGAGCAACTGCCTTTCTGACCTCCACAACCCAATTACTGGGTAATACGATACCCCTTTGTAAGACTGGTGGTCAGGCTTTTGACAACCCGTAACGACTGTCAATCATCGTCGAATGACAGCCGAGACCAACAGGTCAAAGTGCTTTCCGAGGTAAGGTAGTGTGTAAAGATAGTCCCATCCATAGACCAAGTGCAGGCAAGCGAGTGTCCCGTGTGGCTGTTGTTACTTAGCCACATGCCCCTCAGGAATTAAGAAACAAGAGCTGAATAAATTAAAACTGTCTTCTTCTACCCGCTTGAACTGCAACCTGGCTGTATATTAACATGCCTTTGACGCGAAAAGCCTTGTCAGGAATGTCGGAGTTATTATTACACAACAAACTGTATGCTAATGGCGGCTCTCGCGTCACTGGAAATATGGATACATTATTCGGTTTAAGTGGTTTTTGACACAGCCGCCTTACTTCACCAGCAGATGTTTAATAAACTGTATCTAGGGTATTAGTTAATTTAAACATGAGTGTACCTGACAGTTCTGACAAGTGAACTGATAAGGCTGTTTGTGAAGTTTCTAGTGCCTTGAAAGTGTTTTGTATTTCGAATTGATCTTGAGTTCGGTTAAATTGTCTACGAAGATGAATTTTCAATCTGATTTACCTGTTGAACTATTTTGGGGACTCTCGTTGGTTCAGTGGTCGCAAACGCTACATGAGTTTCTGAGATTGATTCCCAGGTTGGGCAAAGTGTTACATATTGAGTTTTTATATCTTGAATGCTTACTTCTCAGTAGCAGCTTGGTGTCTACATACTAATTTTTGTTAGTCTAGTGTCCTCCTCCCCCCCTGCCAGCTTAATCGTTTTTGGATATGTGAAAAAAATCACGGTAGCAGTATACCTAAATCTATTACAGCTAAGTAGGCTTTAGAAATTTAGATACTAGTAATAGTCGACCAACTTACATTTGCAGTTGAAATGTACGGGAGAATATGTTATTCCACTACAATTTTAAGTTTATTCTTGTGAGTATTTCATTCCAACTATGGAATTCTTCATTGTGCGTGGTCCGATACGCACTTGGCCGGTTTTATTTATACATTCTTTAACTAAAGATTCGGTATCATCAAATAAAGTTTTTCACGAAAGTTACGATCTTACAAACGAAGATAACCGAGTCTCTATTCAACAGTATCGGAATTCCTATTCCTGCTGAAACAAGATTTTCCCGTAGACAATGTCTTTTAGATCTCTTCCGTGGGCGTCAATTTACGCGCGCAAGGGAGCGAATAAGGTGCCTATCCCGTTGTTCAATAGCCATGTAAACAAGAAATGCGCAGTGTAACGTGAAATAATAACCCTAGCTGGTTATCTCAGTAGAACCGTTTGTTTGTGAAAAAAGGTGAATGTGCTGTTATTTTTAGTCTGTGGGAGCATATTTTGACGCGTGACGTAGGTTGTGATGTTTTTATGACGTAAGATACTGATGTTTTTGTCTTCTGTGGTTCATATAAATAATAGTGTAAATATTATCTATAGGTTCATAGGTACGCAGTTTACCTATTCTGCTTAACCTATGTTTCCTATGTGTAAGTACGTAAATAAAAAGAGTCCAAAACTTCGTCACTTTGAAAACTGAAATATACCTAGTGACAATACTTATGTCCAATTTTTTTCAAGTCTCCTCTTTGAAGTGGGTAAAAAAATTACAAAGCTTCATTCTCGTACTTAAATCTAAAAGAACGTGTAACTAACAGGCAGGTTGTTTTTTTGTATTGATAATAATGGTTAAATTGACTATCATCTAAAATCGTAGCTAAATAGAAACCGGATTACTTTCGCATAATACCTAATTATTATACATATAATAAACTCGTGGATGTAAGAAATTATCTCAAAAGAACATGCTATCGGGGCAACGGCCAATGTTACTCCTTAAAATATCAGCTATCTGTCAGTGAAAGCCCTGTGCAAATCCGTCCAGCCGTTTCGGAGATTAGCCGGAAGAAACAGACAGACAAACATTTTAAAAGTTATTTTTGTAATATTTAAGTAACGTATATACTTTTTTAAGCATTTAGTAAAAAGCTGTTATTTTGCTTAATTTTATTTACTTGTATGGACTTATACTCCGTTTGGAATAATATTAGACATTTAAGTAATCCTTTTTCACAGTCCGTTCAACTGATTTGGACTTCTATTGCGCTGGTAGCATGATAAATGGCATCTGCAGTAAACACTTGGTATTGTAACTACTTTTTTGCTTTTAATGGTATCCTTATGTCTACGGAATAGAAGTCAAAATCGGTTGAACGGACTGTAAAAAAGGTTTATTTAAATGTCTAATTTTATTTCAAATGGAGTATCTATAGACATATAGACAACAGCGTTGAAAAGTCCATAAGATCGTGGCGGGAACATGGAAAAGTTGTCGAACATAGTTAGAAAAACTTCCCCACCATATTCTGTTTGCGAATTTCACCCCACGCAGTACACCCACGCCGAAACTCGATCAGCTGATAGCGAATGTTTAGGCGAAGCCTCGGATTGTTATCGAGCAGGCACGGAATTTTAATGAACTGATGAATAGTTTGACGAAGTAATGAAATATTTGACTAAATTCTTTCGTGTTCTTATTAAATTATTTGAAATGTCGAGTGGCGAAGTACTCGTATGGTCTATTTGTGTGCATTTAGGGGAACATTGTTGGGTTTGTTTTTAAAAACACTTTCCCCCTTATTACAGAACAAGGTTTTTCTTTAGGTATGGTTGAAACCATCGAGTCTGTTTTTGAAATAAGAACTTAGAACTGAAATAGAATTACAGCTCCTTTTACAAAACTGACAATTTAGCACTGGACTAACTTGTCAGTTTTGTAAAAGGAGCTGTATTTGGATTTCAGTTAGGTTCTTATTTAATAAAGCAGGCTCGACAGTTTAAACCATACCTAAAGATAAACCTTGTTTTGTATTAAGGGGGTCTATGTCACAAAAATTACAATTTGGTTTAGCACCAATTTGGCTTAGGACTAAGTTGTCAGTTTTGTAAAAATAATTGCATCTCTATACGAATTTGGTTCTTCATTCTAAACTGGCTTG
Source organism: Polymixis flavicincta (assembly GCA_949987655.1). Lineage (NCBI taxonomy): Eukaryota > Metazoa > Arthropoda > Insecta > Lepidoptera > Noctuidae > Polymixis > Polymixis flavicincta. Next base: position 6,310,049 of record OX465177.1, on the reverse strand, counting down.
GTGGTTTAAACCTGACCTAAAGAAAAACCTTGCTTTGTATTATGGGGGTTTCAGTCGCCGAAAAGTGTTGAAAACTGTTTGGCTATGATATTTTAGAATTTAAAAGGAAACAAACGAAGTTTGGAGCGGTGGCGGACTATTGGTAACGGCCAAGATTTCTGATTTATAAGTCGTAGGTTTGAACGCAGATAGGCGCTTTTCTTTGAGTAAATAATTTCATCACCACTGCTCTCAAAACCGTGAAGGAAAACATCGTAAGGAAACCGGCATGTCCGAGAACCAAAAAATCGAAGACATGTGACATCTACTTGTACTAACCCGCACTAGGACCGCGTGGTGGATTATGGCCCACTCCCCCTAACTTATGGGTAGATTCAATCTCGGACCCTATACTTATGGCACTTTTTCCGATCCTGATGTAGGTATGTTTTCGTAAAAATCCTCTTAAAAGAATTTAATAACACTAACTATCGGACTCACAGACTCAAAGACGTCCACTGCTGGAAATAGGCCTACCCCTAGCTCCGCCATTAGTGTTTGTCATTGGTGGCGGAGGGCATTGCAATATTCGCCACACTTGGTAGGCAGGTTGGCGATCGCAGTATGGTGGTAAAATGCATAGAGAACGCTGCTGCCCATTCTCTAGTAAGTACCTTAGTCGCCTTCTACGACACCAACGGGAAGAAATCGGATGGTGCTGTTCTTTTACGTCTGGCACCACACGGATCTCTATTAGAACGAGAGAAGAGAGTCTATTAGAATAGCGAATGTTCACCAAAAATACAACGTCGACAAAACGCCTGCCACCACAGCTACACGATTCATAGTATGAAGCAGCGAATTTATGTATTTTCTTTCTTTCTTTCTATGATACTTCACTTCAATACCTTCATTCGAGGGTTTCTAAGCCGGGATTTAGCGCTGTCAATTATAGCTGTCGGGCATTTATATGGACAACATCCAAATCCTAACTTAGTACCTACTTAAATGCGAAACTGAGTTTGTTTGTGTTTTACGCTTTTACGCTGAAATGGTTGAACGGATTTGTATGAAATTTGGCACACAGATCGAGCGTGACTTGGTAAGGACATAGGCTTGTTATCCTATATAACAGATGAAGTTTCGGGCAACAGCAACAGCTAGCAATGAATAAATACAACCTGATATAATTAAAAGAATCTATAGGTACACACGGCTAAACATCAAGCTGTAATTTTCCAGTATAAGCTGATCTCTCACTGTATAAGATTTCCGTTCAGTGGGAGAACAGCGTAAACTGGAAAGGTGGCTTGATGTGAAGCCGTGTGTACCTACACTGTTTTTTTTTTTTCTAAAAATGGTTTATCTTGTACCGTGTGACTGTGTGAGTCACACTGTACAAGATAAGGTATTTTTTAAGGTAAGGGGAAGGTTTTTTTTAAGGTATTTTAATTCTTTACACACATAGTATGACTCATATCATGTCATCTATGTATAGATAATTGAAATAAGATACGGCCAATGACGGTTAGTAGATAATAATATGTTCTTTACCCCAAGCCACATTTTAAGGGAGCACGCTAATTGTGTAACACACTATCAATCACAATCTGAATCATTTTGAAAGATATTGCTGATCCATTGCTGCATGTGTTCGGAAAATTTGTCTGCTCAACAATGTAAATAACGCAATGAATATTGTTGAACTGTCAAAATTAAAGCCATTCCTATTGTTAGTGTGATAAACAATTACCGCGTAGATATCTTCATAAAATATTTAGACCAAAAAACAGCACTTTTATTTCAACATCTGCAGAGCTAGCCATAGATTATTAACGACTAAGGCTCGTATATCGACTAGTTTATTGCTTTGTGATTTTTCATCCAATGACACTAAAACAGTGACGAAGCGGTCGTTAGTGACAGAAAAAGATACATCCGCAGTGTCTGTGTCAACATCTGTTATGTTGACGCACACAAAAGATACAGCTGACTTAGATCCGAAATCCTGAAATATAAAATTGAATACTGTAATAACATCACGCTTTGTTACCCCGAAGGATTGGGCAAAGGTAAACTTTAAAAAAGTTATTTAAAGTAAAACTCCAATGGCCTCCCTTGTTTTTTTTTTTTTGAGCTAACGGCCAGTGACTGTCGAATAGGAAATTAAGAGTAATTATCACACAACCTTTTTGGATAAATGTTATTTGTATTACCTTTTTTTCTTTTGAAAGGTAAAAAAGGTTAGTAACATAAAATAAGGTTACGTACACTCCTATAACTGGCCAGTTTACTGGAAAAACGGATGCGAGCCATATACTACCAAAAAAAGTTATTAAAAGTAAAACTCTAATGGCCTCCCTGGTATTTTTTGTGAGCAAACGGCCAGTGACTGTCAATTATGATATGTATGAGTTATGATGACACAACCTTTTTGGCTAAATATTTTTTGTAAGTACCTCAATGAAACAAGAATATAATATAAAATCACGCCTCTAATCACCGAAGGGTTAGGAAATGTGGGTATACCCATAGTAAACCCACATTTCGCCAGTTATGTTTAAGACCCATGTAATCGGGGGCAACCCTATTGCCATCAACCGGACACAAATCCAGGCCCCGGGCTGCTATTGACAAATTCCAGAGATAAAAACCCAAAAACACTTCTTTCCCGGCCTGGGAATCGAAATTAGGACATCATGACTAGTGAGGCAGTGAGTACTGTATTCTTGGATTACCTACATTTTCTTACTGCTTAATTCCAAGAGAAACGAAATCCACCAACTCGCACTGGACCCGCGTGGTGGATTACGTCCCAGGGATCTCACAGCGAGATGACCTGTGTCCCAACAGTGGGAACGCTATAGACTGATTATGTTCTGTAAAAAGAGCTCAATTTTTTTTGTTACCGGTAGTGTAACGTTCAATCTCTTGGATCCTTTAACTAGCGTAGATTGCATATCATAGTATTGTCTGAAAGGAAGTATGTACCGACGACCTGAAAACCAAAGAAAAAAATGTAATAGACACTTCGCAAAAACCTACGAAGCTTGTCGTAAATGTCCACTACCTATTACTGGGAACTAAGAAAGTGAACAGGCAATATGACATAGTCTCTTAAGTAATATGAAAAAAAAAAAAAACATTGTTCGACCGAAGCTTCGATTTCGGCCAAAAAATCATGTTTCGGTCATATTTTAGTTTCCGGCCATAAACCAACCGAAGCTTCGGCCACGCCGAAAATTAGAGGTTTGTGACTTGTCGCGCATTATTCGGCCTACTTTGTAAAGTTCGGTAATATCAGGTGACGTTCGGCTAAGTTCGGGGTGAATCTAGTCCTCTCGACGTCTCGTGGTTTCGCTCAGCTGACATCGACGTGCGCGATTTTGTTCTGAGGTTGACAGGTTATGTTGTATTTTTTCTTCACGCGCATAGAGGCATACTGCATACGGTGGATTTTTAAAAAAAATGTTTAAACCATTTTCGTTTTCAGCCGAAAATAAGACTAAAGAGGAAACTTCTTTTTAACCGACTTCAAAGAAGAAGGAGGTTCTCAGTTCGTCGGAATGTTTTTTCAAAATGTATGTTCCCTGATTACTCAAACACGCCTGAACCGATTTGGAAAAATATTTTTTTTGTTTGAAAGTTTTATATTTTCCAGATGGCAATAGGATGATGGAACCCTGGAGATATCGAATAAATTCTTCATATGTTATAGGCAGATTTGTTAACATGGCAAGTAGTGGTTTTACGAATTAGTGTGGGCTAAGTACCATTATAAAAAAGTGAAATATCAACCGACTTCCGACACCGACCTGTGTCTTTGTATCTGTATTTTGGGTTTTTTGTCACCGACTTCTGAAATTGTAGTTATTTTTCACTTAGTAGTACTTTTTCTGGAAGTCGGTTGATTTTCCGTTTTCTTTTTCGGCCGATAAAATCCATACTTGACCGGACACTAAAAAAAATTGAGTTATTTACCGTACGCGTAGTCACAAGTAAAGTCCACGATGTCATCAGGACCAATATTCTTAGCAATTGTCATGCAAATTGTTACAGCTAGAAGTAGTGGGAATATGAAGTTCGCCATTTTTTAGTAACTTAATGCAACGCACGCGCACTCGTATTAGTACCGAAATGTTTTTGTATTATTTAGTTAATTATCAAATCTCATTAGTTTAATGTGAATAATCGATTCATTGTTACGAATTCGATTTTTATTATGCATTAGGTATATTATTATTCAAATTAGACAAGCCATATTAACTCTAAAGAGGAATTTTTTTAAACTAGTTTTTGCCAGGCTTCGCTCGCGTGCAGGTCTGAAATTATCTAGCGGGAACGTAATACCGGGATAAAAAGTATCCTATGTGCCCAGATTATAATCTATCTGTTTGTCAAACATCTCAATATGTTCGTCCGTTTGTGCGTGACTTTTCTGTAGACTTTTTGAAGATATACAATTCCGTATAATATTATTTTGTTTTATCTCGTAAGATTTAGCCAACGTTAGCAATATAAGCGCCCAAAAATATGTTTTTTTCGACATCATAAGAAGTCTTTCAAATTCTCGGCTTTTCTCTACTAACTATAATATGTATGTTTTATACAAAACCTTCCGGATTAAAATGTCTAAATGATAGTAAAATAATAATAAACCATTTATTTTCAGGTTACAAAGACCCATAGATAAATACCTTAACCTTTTACATTTTATAATAACAATTTGTGTTAGTATATAAAACTTAAAACCATGTTAGTATCACATAATTGCACTAAGTCTTTGTGCGTGCCGGTGGCACTTGTCTGTGAAAGCGGCTGAATATCACATCCTGTGGCCAAAAGCTTTCTTCCATCACCAGATGCAGGTAGCATGTTAGTATGTGCGCCACAATAAACGCCTTAAAGTTGACGTTGCGATGCGACTTCAGCAGCTGCACTCTCAGCGCGTAATTCAGCCATTGGAGCACGTACTTCCGCGTCGGTGGTGTAGTGCAGACGAGAAATATACACCGGGGTATTCGGCTTTGCAGCACGCAGTTTTTCGTTGAGCTTCGTAGGAGCCTTGCTGCAGCGGTTCTTACAGCTTCTCTGTCGGCGCTTCCTCCATTGCACCGTCACGAAGCTGTCATGCCGAAGTCTGTTGCGTGGTTTAGAAGAAGTAAACAGACAGAGAAACAGACAGACGAAATCAGCGACTTTACTATTTAGAGATAGAGATGAAAGTACCTACTGATCAATACTCGTTTCGTCACTGTGTAAGAAGAGGCCTTTGCTAGACAGTAAGAATTACATGCTAATAATATAATATCATCTGAAATAATCTCGTAAATTTTACAAATCATTCTTTTATTGTTCGGCGTTATGTTGACCACCTGCCGAGGGGCATTTTAATACCACTATTTTATACTGACTTAATAACACGTAAAAGTCTTGGTAGATCTAAGACCAGTTATACCTACACTACTACTTTTAGCAGCGATGCAAACTCGAGTGTGTGAAACGCACGATGGCATCGCGTCACTAACAATAAAGAAGGCGACCGTTCATTTCAGTCCGCTCCAGTCTGTCCCTTGCTACTCTCTGCCAGCGATGCCCTAAGCTGAGGTCCGTAGCCCACAGGAGATGCCCTTAGCCAGCAGTCGCTCTAGTTTTAAGTTTTGAAGCCCTGGCTGGTGGCCTTAATTTATTAAGTTTATCACAGGCAAGTCCGGTTAAGCATCCGACAACCTGAAAGGTTGACCTGCGAGATGCCATTAAAAAAGAAAAAAAATACCGCGCTGTTCAGTACGAGGATGACATCACAACAGCCATAAGGTTTTAAACAAATGCGGTATAAACTGCTGTATGTAGGCGTGATAACAAAACAAAATCACACACTAAAATATCGTACTACAGTTCAACGCAACGCATACAGAGTGGCAGGGGAATCGACGCGCAACTTGTTACGATGGATTTTGCACATATATCTTTTCTCTATTCTTAATAATTCTTTCTCCTTTTTACGTTAAATAGGCTCTTACAACCTATCCATCCGCCGAGCCTTTTCCCAACTTTGTTGAGGTCAGCTTCCAGCCTAACCGGCTGAATATCAGTATTTTATACAGAGCGATTGCGTATCTCACCTCCACAACCTATTTGTTGGGTAATACCATACCCTTGGTAAGATTGGTTGTCAAACTTATAGGCTTCTGACGACTCGTAACGACTGTCAAAAATCCACGAATGACAGCCGGGACCAACGGCTTAAGGGGCTTTACAAAGCGGGGGGGTCTCGTATGTGAAGATGGTCACCCATCTACGGATTAACCGCGGAAGCGTAGCTAAACGATCGATCGACCCGTGTAGCTTTTGCTAAGTAAGCCACGGTGCCCTAATAACCCATTAGTATTGAATAATAATTTAGATACAATTTCCTTTCTCTCCGTTTTTAATTTAAAGATATTAAGTCATTTATTCATTTGTAACATAGGTAGGTACAATAATGATGATATAAAGATAATATAGAGTGCGCTATGTTATGCCAGAGGGCGTAAAAATGTTTGTTAGTTATACAAATTAAAGTATCAAGCCAGCCAAGTTTCAATTACTAAATGAAATACAAAAGTTAGAATTATAAAGACTGGGTTATTAAGACTCACACATTTCATAATACAAAAAATTATTGTTGTGTCCTTCGGCCTCATTCGGGGTCATATAAACATAGTTTGAGTTTAGCATCTTCCGTTTTCGTGTCACATCTATAGGTATATGCAACTATCTTCTTCTTGGCAACACTATGATGACGTATTTCCGCTCTCGTTCACCAGGTGGCTGCAGCGCGCCAAGTCGTTCATTGGCGTCCTGTTTTTCGGACGGTTCACATCTACATAAAAATTTAAATTAACGTTGTTAGCGTTCTATTGTACATATTTATAATTTTAATTCGTTTATTTTTTGCTAACGCTGTTAGCGTTCGGTATATGCTTTAGAAAGTTTTAATTTAAAGGTTTTGAAAGTGAATAAATTGAAATAGTTTATTAAATATTAAATTTTCGTACGATGGCGGACAGAGTACAGGTGCGTAGTCGTAAAGAATCTGATTCGTCATCGGATTCGTCAAGTTCGTCAAGTTCCTCTGAATCATCCCCGTCGGATTTAGAGGTTGATCAGGTAGATAAATCCCGTAAGAGAAAAAAGGCGAGTAAGAAGAGGAAAAGTAAGAGGCATCGAGGACAAAGCAAGGTAATCAAAAAACTTGCAAAACAGGTCAGTGATTTGAAAGACTTATATTTCTACCCCCATAATATGTATTATGCAAATGAAAATTATGATTGTGATAATCCGTTAAACAATGAAGATAATTTCGAAATGGCACATGAACAACCTGTTACCGAAAGGTCGTCAGAACCCGTTTCGGATCCTGTACCAGTTCAATCATTTGATTTTGATTTGGCAACGCAATTAAAGGAGCCAGCTGTCACAGCAACTCCGTCTAATCAGTTAGATTTGCTCAATTCAATTCAATATTTTAACAATGAAAACTGGAATAATGTTCGCTATGTGGAATCACAAAAAGTTTATAATGCTCGTCCGGGATATGTTGACCTTGAAGTAAACGACGAGATCAAATCTTTAGAAAAAATTACCCATCTACCCTCTTCGGATAAATTTCTGGGAGCTGTGACTCGCGCACTGGTAATGCAAAGCGATGCTATGCAACAGGGTTTTCGACAGATAGTGGACTGGGCTAAGGATACGGGTAGCATGGACCCAGAACAACTAACATTAAAATTAAAAGAGATTTTTTCCGGTGATTATCAAAAGATTTCACGTGATTGTTTACAACTAGTTTGCGGCCGCAGGGCCGATATAATTGAACAAAGACGCGAAGTATTCATTAAGCAGTTAAGAGATAAATCATTTAAGCCATGTTTGAAGAAAATACCGCCGTCTAGTGATTTTTTGTTTGATAAAGTACCTTTTAGTGAATTTATTAAGAATAATGGCGGAATTAACAAGATTTTTTATGCAAATAAAGTTAACTTTTCTGGGCAAGAAAAGAAAACTCCCAGACCCCAGGCGGCGTACCCTGGATCTAGTGGATATCAATCGTCCAGTCGCGCTTCGGCACTGACGATGAACTATAGATTTCCTCCTCCTCAGAGTGCAGGAGCCTTTTATAATAACCATCCCGCAATGAACCCGTTTATTAATAATCCAAAATTTTTTCGTCCTCAACCGAGGGGACAACTGGGTGGACAACGGTTTTACCAGCCCCATAGTTTTCGGAAAAATGAATCGCAAAACAATGCACAACGGGGCAAGGGCTCGGCTAAATACAATAAAAAGTTCTGACTCGGATCTAGATTTTTGGGGGGGGGGTGCTTACAAAATCATGTTATGGATTGGAAGAGACTGGGGGCACCAGAACCATTAATAAAAGTAGTGAAGGGTTATCGTATTCCATTTCCAAAGAAACCGCCTCTGGTCCCGCCAAGGCAGGTGAAACGTTGCAATCTTACTTTACCATCGCCGGAGATGGACAGAGTCATTCAAAATTTGCTGAAACAGAAAATTTTAGAAAATGCTCCCCTGACACCGAGTTTCATATCAAATTTCTTTCTGATTCCCAAAAGCGACGGAACCTACCGTCCCATTTTCAATTTAAAAAGCTTAAACAAATACTTGAAAATAAGCAAATTTCGACTGATTTCGGTAAATCGAGTTCCCGAATTCATTCAGGAGCGGGATTGGATGGTCAAGATAGACCTCAGGCAAGCTTACAACCACGTAAATGTAGCACCCGCTCACCGTTGTTTTCTCCGTCTATTGTATCGAGATCGGTTACTGCAAATTACCTGTTTGCCATTTTGGCCTAGCGACAGCGCCCAAAGTATTTGTATCGTTGACCAACTGGACCGCCGAGATTTTCAGGAATCTAGGCATTCGAGTAGTGGTTTTTCTCGACGATTATCTCCTTGTAGCACAGGACAGACCGACACTCATAAAACACGTCGACGCTGTTCTTCAAATTCTCAGCCAGCTGGGTTGGCAGGTAAACATGGAGAAATCGATCCTTATGCCTCAGAAAGTAATAGAGTATTTGGGTTTGATGTGGAATCCATGGCAAAAATCAAAAATTTCTACCAGAAAACAAGATTCAGAACATGCAAATCGTTTTATCAAAGTTGCTCCGGCGGCGGAAGGCGTCTCTTCGAGAAATACAGAGTATTTTGGGCGTTCTGAATTTTGCTCGTCTAGTAGTTCCAATGGGTCGTTTGAATTTTCGGCACCTACTGGCTTATTGCAACCTAGTCCTAAAAATGCCATTTCAGTCAACTTATCCCTTGCCTGCCGAGGTGCTGGAAGAATTAAGTTGGTGGAAGGTTCACTGTGTAGAGAAATCCAGGCTTCATCCACCACAAGTAAAGAATTTTTTGACAACAGACGCAGCAGATACAGGTTGGGGGGCGGAGTTAAATGGTCTTCACCTATAGAGGTATGAGGAACAGGGTGTAAAGTTCGCTCATCCTCTATTGAAAAGGAGGATCCTCCGACCAGACGGGTATTGTGTCTGGTCCGGGCAACTGCCCGACAGTTGATGTCGGAATATTTTATCTATCTGAGTAGCGTGGTAAACTCTGATTGCGCGATGCAGAATTGCTCAGTTAGTTCGCCTGTGGCATTGTAGATGGCGCCACTTTTCTTTTTGTGTTTTTCGATTTTTGTTGCGATGCATTTTTATTTGTAGTGCCGCTACACACCTATCGGGCAAGTGGACAATAGAAGAAGAGCGGCTTCATTCGAATCACAAAGAGATGTTAACTATTTTAAAATGTTTGATAGATTTCGGTCCATCTCTGAGCCACACATCTCTGCTTCTGCAGTGCGACAACAAGGCGGTAGTAGCGTACTTGCGGAAGGAGGGGGGAAACAAGTCTCGAATCTTGATGGATTTAATATATCAAATTTTTCACATACTTCAGAAGTACGACATTCATGTAATGCCCCATCACATTCCGGGCAGGTACAACAGTGTCGCAGACCGTCTGTCGCGGCACTCAATTTTACAAGAATGGCATCTACTCCCCAAATTCACCAATATTGTCTTTGCAAAGTGGGGTGTTCCCCAGATAGATCTTTTTGCCTCCAGTACAGCCCACGCCTTACCTTGTTATGTAACTCTAGATCAAAGAGATCGGCGAGCATGGAGACACAACGCGTTCGCTTTCAAATGGGATTTCCATCTGGCTTGGGTCTTTCCTCCTCCAAGTTTGATACCCCGGGTCCTGATGCATCTAAACCAGGCTCGAGGTGTATTCCTGATAGTTGCACCGAGGTGGCCTCGAGCATTCTGGAGAGCAGACTTGAAGACCAGAGCGATCGCGCCTCCGTTCACAATTCACAGGTTATCGAAGGTACTAGTAGACACGAGGACCGGGCAGCCCCCTCCTCGTGTGAAGGAGCTGGTGTTAGAAGTATGGAGATGTGGGGGTGGTCTGAATCCTTAGGTGACTGGTCTGAAGAACAAAAGTGTCTGCTGACAAAAGGTTGGAGGTCGTCTACTTTAAATACATATCGGCCAGCATGGCAAAGATGGTTGAATTGGTGTTCCACGTCTGGTATAAATTTCTCAGACCCTTCAGGTAGTGAATTGGCTAGATATTTAGCGGATTTGCACCTAAAAGAAAAATTATCTTATCGTACTATTTTACTTCATAAATCAGTTGTGTCCACTTTATGTAATACAAAGAGTGAGGCCCGATTAAGTTCAAACATTTTGGTTAAACAAATGATTAAAGCTATAGCATTGCAACAGCCTAAAAAGTGTCCACCCCCTGTTTGGGATCCTCAGTCTCTAGAAGGTTGGTTGGGCAGTAGAATTCTTCAAAATCAAAGTCCATTCGAAATTTCAAGAGTTTGTGCAGTTTTACTGTTATTATGTTCAGGGCGTAGGATACATGATTTAACGTTACTTAGTGTTTCGCCAGACAGGTGTATTGTAAGTGAAGATAGCATAATGTTTTGGCCGCATTTTGGTTCGAAAACTGACTCTGAAACTCATGTGCAGTCAGGTTGGAAGTTGTTAGGCAATCTTGAAAATGAGGCGCTTGATCCGGTACTTTGGCTTAAAAAACTCATAGAAATTGGAAAACCGCGTCGTTTACTTTGTTCTAGCGACAGATTATTTATCACTATATGTGGAAAAGCAAAGCCAGCTACTAGAACTATCTTGGCAGGTTGGGTTAAGTCGATTTTAAGGGAAGCAGGAATTGAGGCTACTCCAGGTAGTTTTCGTTCTGCAGTTGCTTCACGAAGTTGGTTGGACAACGAACCTCTTGATGAGATAATGGCACGAGCTAATTGGAGATCTGCAAATACTTTTAAAAAACATTACAGGAAAGAAGTGATTCCAGTGCAAGGAAGTTCTTTAATTCATCTTTTCCAGCCAATTAATTAATTAGCTCTAATTAAATTGAATAAATTATTTTGTGAAGGATGATCCTACAAGGCGTTTTAATTATAACAATAAGTATCGACCAATAATAAAAAGATTTACATGATTATGGTAAGTTTACACAAAGCTTTTTCATGTTGAGGGATTCTCGAGGTACGTATGAGTGGTCTTTTTATTGTCATGAATGTACAATTTTTTGTCATTTACCTTAACTTTATAGCAATGAAATCGTAACTACATTGGAATTTATTTCTGTGCTTATTATTTTTAATAATTTAAGGATCTAATTTAATTTGTGCTTTTTACAACACATTGGCGTCCCGTTCACCAGGCGATAACAAACAAAGCCTCAAACTATGTTTATATGACCCCGAATGAGGCCGAAGGACACAATAGCAGCGTTTTACCTTCAACAAAACGCTTGTTGTGTCCGGAGACTCATTCGGGGTCATAATTTAAAAGACTGCCTGGTTTTATTGGTTTCTCAAGTTTTAGGTTTTTGAGGCCACAATGAACGACTTGGCGCGCTGCAGCCACCTGGTGAACGAGAGCGGAAATACGTCATCATAGTGTTGCCAAGAAGAAGATAGTTGCATATACCTATAGATGTGACACGAAAACGGAAGATGCTAAACTCAAACTATGTTTATATGACCCCGAATGAGTCTCCGGACACAACAAGCGTTTTGTTGAAGGTAAAACGCTGCTAATAAATGGCAATAGAAACGAATGTATTAATTTTAAACGTCGGTTTTAGCTGTCTGGTAAGCGACTGTATACCAACTGAATTGCTGCAGAGGTCCTGTAATAAGTCATCGTAAGTATCCGCCCTTATATACAAGTTATTGGACCGGCAGTCGGGCTAAAGTTATACAACACAGGACGTTGTGGTCGAATATATGGTTTTGGGACTTATTTTCCACATTTCCCATTGACACAGTCGCAGAGGGTTAAGGTTACGGTACCGTATAAAGGCAATAAGGGATGTAATACAAATTGTTTTGGAACTTATTTACATTTTTAATGCGTCCTATTTGAAAGGCCTCGAAGATCGTCATAAAACATGAACCAACTTAATAATAAACCCCCTTATTTATAAACGCTGCTTAAAGTTAAGTCATGATTAGCGACTGATTAACCATACATTTTTGAAGTTTAAACATCTTGTAACTTTAATCATCGTTTATGAAGACACCCCAAAACGTCCACCTCTACAAATTAATAACGTGTTCCTTTTTAGGGTTCCGTACCGAAAGGGTGCCAACGGAACACTATTACGCTGTCCGTCCGACCGTATGTCTAACAGCGGGCTATATCTCATGAACCGTAATAAGGGAACAGTTGAATTTTTCATAAATTGTGTACCTATTTCTATTGGCGTTATAGCAACAAACAATAAAAATCAAATAAAGTTAATTTACGGGGGTGTCGATACAAGACGAGTTTCTGTTTTGTATTTTTTGGTCTTGCGGTACGGAACGCTGCGTGATGTGAGAGTCCGAGAGTTTTGTAGGGAAATTATTTTATTGTGTAAATAAATCATCAAATTCCTGTCATCACCTTCCCCACTACCTCTGGATAAAAACATCCGGTTATTTCCTTAGGGGTTGAATTTCGCGAAATCCTTCCTTAATCCTTGTCTACGTTATAAAGGGAACCTCTGTGCAAAACAGCTTTCTAGGTCCAAAGGGTTTGGGCTGGGCGTAGATGAGTCAGTCAGTCAGACAGTCAGGACTTCTCTTTTTATTTCTACAAAGATTAATTATTTATTCAGACTAAGTACAATGCGTTCTACAGTGTTAGTAACAAAATAGCTTAGCCTAAGTTAGTACTTAATCACTAAAACAGATTGGGTCCCATGTATATTTTTAGTTCCATTTTTACCTGTCATGTAGAAAGTTCCTATTCTGGACAATTTGGAACAACCCTTAAGCTTAGGTACATCACAATATTCAAATCAAATCAAATCAAATCAAAATATTTTTATTTCATATAAACCTGCATGGGCACTTATGAAACGTCAGAAGCTAGGTGCACGGTTCCAAAATGTTGTTTCCTATGGAGAAGAGCCGGCAAGAAACTCCACGGTTACTCTTTTAAAAATGATTGGCTTTAACAATGTTTTCAGATAAAAAATGTATGGGAGGACAGTGCAGGCCTGTAAATAAGTACCAGGTACTTAGACGAATCCAAAATAGAAAATCGTCTACAAATCTACAGTCTGTAAGGCCTACAACGTTCTCCCATTCACAATATGTAAAATAATCTACATAAATAAAATGAACCTAATTAAACATAGTGACATGATTAACATGACAATCACTAAAAAATAGTTGATATTAAAATTGATGTATAATGTCAAATAATGACGAGAATATGTCAGCATTGTAAAAATAAAAAGAACATTGAGAGCAGTTAATAGACTTTCACATAGATATGCTGTTAATGAGGTACCAGGGAAGCCACATGTGCAGAAGGAATTAATGCCAAACTTCCCTGTCTTCAACGTAGTCTTTTATCTTATAATATGCTTTTTTGATAAGGATACGTTTGATGTGCGTTTTAAACTTTCCATCGCTAAGTTCTGTAACTGACTTTGGCAACTTGTTATAGAAGCGGATACTGTTTATTAGAAATGACTTGCTAGTTTTAGTCAATCTAAATTTTGGAATCACAATTTCATCTTTACTACGTGTATTCAGATTATGGAAATCACATCGTTTTTTGAAAAGGCCTAAGTTTTTGCGAACGTACAAGATATTTTCTAGGATATAAAGAGACGGCAGAGTTAGAATATCAATTTCGCTGAATTTGTTTCTAAGAGACTCGCGAGGCCCCATTTTATAGATTGCGCGGATTGCCCTCTTTTGTAAAATGAAAATTGAATCTACGTCAGCTGCCGATCCCCACAACAGAACGCCATAAGACATAATACTGTGAAAATAAGCAAAGTAAACTAACCTAGCTGTGGCTACATCCGTCAACTGCCTTATCTTTCTTACTGCGTAAGCAGCTGAGCTTAATCTACTTGAAAGAGGAAAAACAATTGAAGCCTATCTGTTTCAATAATATCGTTGCTATCAATCAACACATACACCTGATAACTGAAATCGAAGCTGCAATACCGACAAGAATCAATTCTATCACAATGGGGACTGATTGTGCGCAACACAATACCTAGGAACTTAGACATTTACGTCCGGTATATAACAGACTGCATACAGCCAACAGGAAAGTTTGGTCAGAAGTTATGTTTCAATTTTTAGATCAACTTTTAGCGACCCTCCTCTGATTTTGCAGGTTTTTTACTTTTTAGGACTTGACATTAAAACCGCGATTTCTTTATTATTTCACATTAAACACATCAGCATATAATGTTCCCACTGCTAGAACGCAGGCTTTCTCTCGGTAAGAAGGAGTAAGCCGTAATCCACCACGCAGACCCAGTGCAAGTTGATAGTTGATAGATGTCACATGACTTCGAAGTCATGTGACATCTATGAACTATCAACCCAACACCGGATTTTGATGCGGTTTACCTTTACAATAATTGAGAGTATTTATTTCAAAAGGTATACCTGTAATACGTTATATTTAAACTAACACATAGTAAACGGCACAGCTTGTGCTAGAACCAAAAATTCGGATTTTTGGTTCTAGCACAAGAGTAAATAAAAAATAAATACTCTAAATAATTGTACAGATAAACCACGTTAAAATACATTGGAAGTTTAGAAGAACAACGCGGTCACACAGGTAAAAATAAAATGAAACTTTAATTTAAATTATGTATCTATAGAAAAACAAGCTTCGGGTCTGATTCAATTTCCCAACAGCACAAATGGCGAATTTCTACAAAAAAAAAACATCCACTATTTACTACTGAAAAATCACGCTCTAAAAAGTTTAAAAACAGGAAAATATTTTCATCTGTCAGAAGTGGTCGTATGCCACTTTGCCTTAAAGCTTATGATTGCTTACTACTGTTACAATGTATTGTTTAGGTGGCATACGACCACGGCTTTCAGATGTGAGTAATTTCTTGTTTCGTACAATTTAGGGCGTCATTTTCCAGAAGTCGAGTTTTAGTTTTTGAACGTACTTTTTATTTAAATTATTTTGGGGCTAGCTCATACAATTTTTTTAAATGTGCCAATTAAGCCAATGGTGCCGATTCTATTGCCTCTAAACTAGACTAAAAATCAGCAAAATTTTGTATATTCCTGTCAAACGACGACTTACCATTCTGAAATTGACTAAAGTGACACAGCTTAACTATGTTTTAGTTTGACAGCAGTAAGACGGCACTGAGTTATAAATTTTGTGAAAATGGTAATTTTGCTGTACACAAACCTCTAAAACTCAACATGTAGATAATCATTTTTCATATTTTCCATACAAAAAGTGAAAAATTCCATAAACATGTCGAGGCTGTCCCCGTACGCGCCGCCGGCGGCGCTAAAAAAAATTATGGTGTAGGGCAAAACAAGTACCATGTTGCGAAGCCAAAATAAAAAATACTACGTAGTGTTACCAAAATCGAATTTGACAATCACAATTGTGATTGTCAAATTCGATTTTAGTTGTGTCAAAATTATAATTAAATTTGCAGATTTTTTTTACAGAATAGCTTTTAAGATTCTCATAGCCAAAAGTAACGAATTTTAGTGATAGTTTAGTTCGGTGTACAAGAGAATCGGCACCAATTAAGTATCATAAATAGACATGTCATACACGAACATAAGAGCACTCAAAAACAGCGTAAACCATGAATGTAGATATCTACTAGTACATACAATCATACAGTGCGCGAGGAACAGGAAAGACGCAAAACGTTACCTGTTGTTAGAAAGAGATAAACATATGTAATTGGTCATGTCACTAGCCTGTCACCACGTCACTGGATGGTACGTGACTAATAACACGACAGGCCTTGCTTTTATCTTGCCAATATTGGGCGCCGGCAAAGCATTTGATTCACAACATGGCATCATCATCATCATTTCAGCCGAAAGACGTCCACTGCTGGACATAGGCCTCCCCCAACTTCCGCCACTGCAACCGGTTC
This sequence comes from Polymixis flavicincta, assembly GCA_949987655.1. NCBI lineage: Eukaryota > Metazoa > Arthropoda > Insecta > Lepidoptera > Noctuidae > Polymixis > Polymixis flavicincta. The sequence continues at coordinate 6,293,562 of OX465177.1, read as the reverse complement.
TGTGCTTCCCGCATCCAGCGGACTCCTGTGGTCCTGACAAGGTCATCGGTCCACCTTGTGGGAGGTTTACTGGTGCGGAAACACTGCACTCGAAGTTGTGGACGAGTACGTTTACCTAGAACAAACTGTCCAGTTAGGTAGGCCTAACTTCGAGAAAGAGATCAATCGTCGAATCCGACTCGGCTGGGCAGCGTTCGGGAAGCTTCGATGTCTTCTCGTCCCATATACCGCAGTGTCTCAAGACGAAAATCTTTGACCAGTGCGTGTTTCCAGTGATGACATATGGAACCGAAACGTGGTCGCTCACAATGGGCCTCATAAGAAGGCTTAAAGTCACTCAGGGCTATGCTTGACTTTACTTGCGTGATCGAATCAGGAATGAAGAGATCCGCAGGAGAACCAAGGTAACCGACATAGCCCGAAGAATTGCCAAACTTAAGTGGCATGGGCAGGGCACATTGCTCGCAGAACAGATGGCCGATGGGCCGAAAAGTTCTGGAGTGGCGAACACGGCATCATTGAAAATAAAATGCTGTAATCCTTCTGTATGGCCTGTACCATGTAAACTTAAAGCTAGAGCTACAGATGATACCAATTTCACGCCAGTATTACTGAAAAATACTGAAGTAGTCTTCCTGGAAAGTATTGGGTCGGCGATTTGAAGTTCTCACATATTGTGCTCTATGTGACTTCCTTTTATCAAAGGCTATGAATTAGAGTTTATTCGATATGTCGGGATGTTCCTTGGACGTTGTTGAGTTTCCATTCGATTTTTTAGACAGGTGGACATGCCGTTAATGTGTGTTAATGTGCTATGTTACGGCGAAATAGCAACCCGCTCCGGATTCGCATAGTATTTATGGGCTTGACAAAACATTTTTGTTTAAAATGAAAAATTTAATGATGGTGAAAACTGCATCAAAAACCGTTGCGAAGTTTAGAAGAAAAACGCAGGCTTACAGATAGTCACGAAAAGCGACTTCAATTTATAAAACATACAGGGTAGTAGAGACACTGACGCGCAATCTGTAAACATATGAATTCAGCACATTAAAAAAAAAAAACCGACGAAACAATTTTACGCTACCCGTAGCGTAGAAATGTTTCGTCGGTTATTTAAAATTAAAAATACCCAGCCATAAATTTTTACCGCGTATGTACCTAGGTCTTTCCTATGAAACAGCTGTTCTTTTTAAATAACCACGCGGGGTTTCAGAATCATGAACTTTAAAAGAGACTGTGACCTCTGAGTCTGTTTCGGCCTTTCTTCACAGAGTAGTCAGATAGGAAACGCCGACCTCATCTAGTTTAAAAAAATATGATTGACGTGAAAAGTGTTTGTAAAAACCTACTTACTGAAATAATATCATTTATCATAACTGAAACCATGGTAACAGGATGTGTCGATGACTCTATCACTACGTATACCGTTTGTGATTTTGTAGATTCAGGATTGTATACTATTTGAAATAGTATACAATCCTGAATGTGATTTAGCTCCTTCCTGTCATTTAAACTCTGTAATAGTTTCTCTGTAAAAGTATTCTATGTGTTACTCTGGGTTACAATCTAGATAGATTTTAACCCAGATTAACACATAGGACACAGATGTGTCTTTCGTCCGAATCCGCTCAACCGTTGTTGCGTAATTGAGTAACGAACATCCAAACATCTTCACAGACTTTCATATTTATAATAATAGTAGGAAGTAGGATAAGTAGGATATTTATATAGTAGGATTTGTTACTAAAGTGTGTCGGTTAACGGAACCAGACCGATATTTGATTAGACTGGATTATTTTTATATAAAAGACTCGGTTTCCAGCGAAAAGCCAATAGAAAATTTAATTGAAATTGAAAGCACACGCAAGTAGCAAGTATTCTGTGCGACCACGTTAGTAAGAAAGACACAGTGTGTGAGTGGACACTCCTGGACATAGGCCTCCTCAAGGGAAGGCCTATGTCCAAGAGTGGATGTTTATCGGTTGATGGCGTTATATTGCTCGATTATGATGATCACATTTTTAAATCTTATGACAAACACTGCTAAACTGTAAACTTCCTATGAACAGCCAATCTATACCAGGCCACTCAGAAAGTATTGCGAAAAAAAGTTTTTATGTATGAGAGACTGGCCAGTTATAATCTATTTTGAAAATGTGATTATTTATAAGTAAAAATAGGTACGTTCCAATTTGAAAATTTCCCTCCACATTGTTTGCGAGCTAATTTAAAACTATCGTGTGTCATGAACAAATAGATCTGCGCCGGGAACATTTTCTTGCTGTGATTTTTTACGATTTCAAGTGGCGCCTGTAACCGGACGAATCGTACGATAGACTTCAAATGGCATTCATGGATGAAGGCCCTTCTAAGGCAACCATGAATCGTTGGTATAACGAATTCAAGCGCGGTCAACTAAATTTGGGGGATGAAGAAAGAAGTGGTCGCCCTTTGACGGCTGTGACGGAAGAAAACGAACTAGCAGTGAAAAATTAAATCCAAGAAAATAGGCGAGTTACGTATCAAGAGATTCAGCACATACTGCAGGTTGGATCGGGACGCCTTCACGAAATTCTACATGTGCATCTTCGCGTGAGAAGGATAGTTTCACGCTGAGTGTCGCACAACCTCGCCGATGCTCAGAAGCAGGCCCGGGTGGAATGGTGCCGTGATATGAAAAACAAAGAAGCAGGCTCGTCTTGACGTGTTTACGACATCATTACGGGTGATGAGTCTTGGTTTTATCAACACGATCCAGAAACGAAGCGCCAGTCGACGGTTTGGGTGTTTCAAAATGAATCAACGGCTACCAAAGTGAAGCGATCTAGAAGCGGGGGGAAGATTTTGTTCGCGAGATTTTTCAATTTGACTGACTACTTGGTGTCAATTCCTTATCAACGTTGAACGGTATACTACTAAATGCTTAGCAGAAGTTTTCTCTGTTGTGAGCAACAAGCGACCAAACACAGGACGCTGCGGGCTACTTCTCCACCACGACAACGCGCCTTGCACATCGCGCTCAAAACGAGGGACTTCCTGGACAGCACGCCGGTCATACTCCTGGGTCACCATTCACACAGCCCTGACCTAGCACCGTGTGACTTCTTTTTATTCCTGAAAATAAAAAATCAGCTCAAAGGAATACAATTTTCGTCCACCAGCGTGCGTATATGACCAGAAGGCCAATTCTCGTAACACAATCTAGTCGCAGTGTCATCTCGGTGACAAGCAAACCAATTTCAAAAACTTGTCAAAAATGTATGGAAACTCGAGGTATTTTTGACAGATTGCGACTGAGATCAGACTGTGAACGTTCTTAAAATTACCAGAATTGCCCCTCAGATGTTTGAACGTAAACGAGGCATAAGGTCAGAATCGTAGCAGGTGGCGTTCCGTGGTTTCTGCCTGGGGAAAAGGGGTGAAGTTATCTATGCATCATATAATTCGCTTTTTGAAAGCCATCATCAATTGGCTTATAAAAGTATTAGGTACCTACTACTTATACTTTTATATTAATTAAACAAAACTAGACTGGGATATTTATTTTTAAAATTTGTAAAATAATATGATTTGATTCAGGACGTAATAAGAATGAATGAGAAATAAATAAATTAATGAATTTAGTTTTGAAGGTTGTTATTTGCGATATTTATTTTGATAAAATAAAAAAATATAAAGAAAAAACAAGTAAAATATGTAGTCAGTCTTTCAGTGTTATTCAGCAAAAAATTGAAGCACCAAAATAGCTGAACTTAAAATTCATCCAATCAAAAATCTTGTCCATCTCAAACTTTAGTATAATTGAATTAATTAAACAATCTTTCATTAAGACTGTGACTTCAAAGAATCTTTTATTTCGTCCCTTTATCACCAATAAAGTCGGTGGAGACTGTATTTTGTGTTTGACGTTCATTGCGTACTTAATTTGTATTAACTGGACTTAAGTTCAGTTGTGTGCATTCATGGATATTGGGCATTTAGGTCATGGGGTCGTATCGGTGTCACATATTTTAGTATATTATTTTAGTTCGGTGGGTTCTAAATTTAGTTGTTGGGTATTTCATTGGACAAAATATTAGCGACAATCGTTTTTAAAATCAGCTTGGTAATTAATAAGTTAAATTAAATTCTTAAGTTGTCCTGTGAGAATAATACAGTGCTGTTGCTCGGGACTACGTCTGCGTGTATTTTTTTATTTCATAATTTGTGATACCATTATCCAGGTTGAGAAGTAGCCTAGGTCCTTTTCTAGGTCCCAGATTGCTTATCTCTCAAAAAGATTTCATAAAGATCGGTTCAGCTGTTTAGCGCTGAACAGGTAAAACACAGACACAGGTATTTTCGCATTTACATTATTACTAGCTAATAGCATGCGTTGCAATGCCTTTTATTTATTTCTTGTTAGATAGGTACATTCTCCGGCGCGCACACAACAACCGACCCAAGTTTCGCTACAATCGGTCAAGCCATTTTATAGTTTTTGCGAAACTAACGCACAGCAATACATTTTTATGTACAAGTTGGTAGGGACACTCGATCGACGCGCAAACTGTGGCCATGAATTACGCAAATGATTCTAGGTCACAAGCGCAGACATTTTTGATTCAAACAAAAAAAAATCGGCTGCTTCATAGAAAAGTGCAATACCTAAGCAGAACGGTCAATATGTGTGGAACAGCCAATCGTGAGGACACCGGCACGTCCGACGAAAAATTCGATCACATGTGACATCTATCAACTCGCACTAGTCCGCGTGGTGGATTACAGCCTACTCCCTGTCGAAGAGAGGAGGCCCGTGTCTCAACAGAGGGGACCTTATAGGATGATTATGCTTAGGTATGATCAGCTCTTATCAATACTTTTCGAGGGCAAGTGGTAATCGCTTTAATTATAATAATAAAACATTTATTTACAAGTATCCTGGTCTCATAATGTTAGAAATAATTTTCTTACAAGCTATGTTAGTAATATTTACAAAAAATGTGTCTAAACAAATATATTAGCAGGCACATGTAGCTGGCTTAAAAAGTGTAAAATAAGGCAAGTTGGAGCTGGCACTCACTCTGCGTAACAGAGAGATGCTGCACGCTTGCGTCTGATCGCAGCGAAGCCGTCAGTTTGCGCGTCCACAAAAATACCCGAAGCACTACAAAATCATGGCAGCCCCAACAGCATCCTGAAAGCATTATTGTACTGAACGAAGAGCAATAACAGCTTTTTGAGTGAAGCAATTCCATTAAACATTTTTATATTTCTACAAACACTTTCATCAGGATTGATATGCTTTTCGAAAGCTTATGTCAATTCAATTCACTTTTAACTTTTCCATTATCGTTATCGCTGATAGAGTCACTTTGTCTGGGCCTTCAGGACGTAAGGTACTGCCCAAAGACCGGTCAGTCCCAATATGAAACCAGTCCAAATTACAATCAATCAACAAACCAGGCGGAAAACGTGATAAATTTGCCAGCCATTTTGCAAGCTTCTCTTTAGTTTCACCTTTTTCTGTGTGAGCGTATGTCTGTCTGGAAACAAATCTTGTGTGAAAATGTGACCCACTTTCCGATTTTCGATTGTACTGAAATTTTGCATGCATAGGTATGTGACATAGAGCTGATGTAATATGGAATAGGCGTGACCGTCCTTCTTACACTTAAAGAAAAGCCTCAAACTTTTAAGGAAATATACAGGATAAGTTTTTAACCAGTGCGCAAACTGTAACCATGAATTCAGCATATCAATCTAGGACCCACCACAGACATTTTTCGCCGGTTATACAAAAAAAAAATTACTTCTCTGTTTACGTAAGTATGTTTTACGTACGTTTTTAAGTTAATTTTTGTATGTTTTTTAGTATTTAAGAGTATGTAAGGATCGTAGTAGGTGACATACTGTACTTTCTGCCTACCCGCATGGGAAGGACGCGTGAGTTTATGTATTTAGTTAGCAAAATAAAACTTGTTTTAAAAAAAATCATATTTTTTCCACTGTTTTTAATGAAACGCCGCCGTGAGAACACGCCCCAAAACGTAACAAACCAGGAGACAAACCAACGTGGTTGGTACCACGTTTTAAAGACGCATCAGAAAGCCAAAATTCGTTTACCTCCCTGCCGTGTGTACCCAGCCTTGTTTAATTATGTACGAACAAGCTTGTAAGGGCGGTTGCTCACACAATTATTTCTGCGTCGTCACACCGGAGCTTCTCTAATTAACTTGAAATCAGCGTATGCTTGAAAACGGGTGAATAATATAATATTGGAGTCTTTATGTCGTTAATTATATCATAGAGAGGCTGTTGATTAATTATTTATTAAACGTTAAATGGTTCCGAAAAGTTGATTATTTTATAATTGAATTTATTACCTACTTGTAACTAAATTAGTCTATGAATATTGTGATACTTTCCTTTTGTGATTTGTAACATTTATTTATGATTATCAAAATTGTAGTTAAATAGCACTAGCTAGGTACTAATATGGTAAATTCAATTCAAATTCATTGTGTAATAATAATTTCACTCAGCGGCGCCATTTCACATAATTATGTTACCAATTGAATAATGGTGAAATCGCTACGTTTTTTGCCTATTATGAATTTAAATGTGAGGGTTTGTGGCTATATGTAATAATAGCCGCACGGGTCGAGCGATCAGGTTAGGCTACGCTTGCCGAGGTTACTTTTTGGATGGGTTTGTACCTCGGAAAGCATGTTAAGCCGTCGGTCCCGGATATCATTCGTGGATCTTTGACAGTCGTTGCGAGTCGTTAGAAGCCCGAAAGTCTGACAACCAGTCATACCAAGGGGTATAGTGTTACCCAGTAACTGGGTGGTGGAATTCCGATAGGCAGTCGCTCAGTATAAAATACTGGTATTCAGCTGCATCCAGTTAGACTGGAAGCTGACCCCAACAAAGTTGGGAAAAGGCTATGCAGCGGCGAGCTGTCAATTTTTCTAAGAAAGGAGCCGAAGAGAAAACGGGTTTAACTTACTGACTTATCAATAACTAGCTTTTGCCAGCGGCTTCGCCCGCGTGGAGTTCGGTGTATTAAACCTACCTATTAAATCACTCTGTCTATTGATGAAAACCGCATTCAAATCCGTTGCGTAGTTGAAATCTTAAAAGCGACTTTGTTTTATTCTATGCAAGGAAGAACACTTAATAGCATTCCATAACTAATATAGAAATGCCGATGCGAATCCGCGAAGGGAAGCATGTAGAAATCGTGTTATATAGTGCTTTCGCCACTGCTAACCAGTATGGTGTTATAAGAAAAATACTCTCGAAATGATAATAATTTTAATCGTGTAAGCCATTGAGCGCTTACAACGGCTTCAAATAAGCAATTGTTTGACGGGTTAATATATCTGAATTCTAAAGAAAGTTTTCTACCTTGAGGCAATCCTAATATCTTCTATCTAGCCTCCCTACAATGTTAGGGTCGAATTCTATCCTAACCCAAAATGGCTGAATATTCATATCTGTCCTCAGAAATCCAATTAATGGGAAAATACCGATATCGAAATAACTCTATTTCAGGCAGTCAAAACTGCCTCTGACTATTATTGTCTTTGTTACTATAACCGACTATCGTACGTTAACCTCGGGCATTTTTGTGGGCCTAATGAAAAACTGTGTGTTTTTGTGATGCCGGACGTAAAAGAATAGCATCATCCCATTTCTTCCAGTGGGTGTCGTAGAAGGCGACTTAGGGACTTACTAGAGAATGGGCAGCAGCGTTCTCTATGCATTTTACCACCATACTGCGAACGCCAACCCGCCTGCCAAGCGTGGCGATTATGGCAAAACCCCCTTTTGGGGAGGCCTATGTTCAGCAGTGGACGTCTTTCGGCTGAAATGATGATGAAACGAAAAACTGGAATAGGATATCAATGTACTAAACGAAAAGACGTTTTATTTTCAAAAATGGTCACCCATCCAGGTACTGGCCGCGGTAAGTGTTGCTTTACCTAACAGACTGATCGATCCGCTTGACTACTTCTAACTAAAAATGACGATAAATCCTTTTTCTTTATCTTTGGAGGCAGTCGACTGTAACATTGCGTTTCTGTACGTATTGGTCCCTTGACTTCTGACGAATGGAGGGTATTTGGACCCTTTTTAGTTGCTGTACATAAATGGGCCTTCATTTAGGTTTCAATTTGTAACAAATCCGTACCTAGCTAAATGTTTATCGTGTTTAAACATCAGAAACGCGTCAAGTAAACGTATAACATAAACCATTTTTTTTTGTTGTCAATACTTGTTTCACACAATAGGGTATTACACCCATTTTTGAAAAGTGTTTTAATTAGATTCTAATATGTTACTAAACCGTTTAGTGCAATTAAAATGCATTTACATTAAATGTTATAATTTACGTTTTCATATATCGCGCGTATTTTTGACGAAAATGCTGGACGCAATGCACGGCAAATTGGTCTGTGGGTATGACGTCAGTTTGCTAAGTAAACAAATGCGCTGATATTTTGTACGATAATTGTTTGTAATTGAAAACATGAGTTATTATTCTACTTATTGTGGGTTTGCTGTTCCTGAATGTAAGATATTATTTCAATAAAAATTACATTGTTTAAGAAAATAATGAAAGTACAATATTGTTCAGTTGATTAGTTTATTCAGCGGTATGACGTAATAACATGGCGGCTACTATTTTATGGTGATCAAAAACAGATAAAAAAAAAAGAAAACTGAAATCTTTGAGTTTATTTTTTAAATGTATTTTGTTTTGCCTCAGCTATCTCAATAATATAATTTTAGATTTTTCTCATATAGAGTAAAATACCCTAATTTACTTAATTTTAAAACCTCATTCATATCTATGGGTGAAAATAATAGTATTTGCCGCATTTTAAACCAAAAAGCTGGACAGTTGCATTTTTTCATTGAAAATCGTTCGAATTTACGTCACGCATTCGAGCTAAATCTGGGGCCTAAGAGTTAATTTATTATGACGTGTACGTTTATAAAGTTCAATAGCTGTTTTCTATAGATTAGCTGAAGGTGACTTTGCATTAGTGTCAACTACATATTTATAGCAATTTCCGCCATTACCGGTGCTCCATTTACATTGTGCTACTTTTATCGCCTGACACACGTAGCACGGTTACGGCGTAGCTCGGTTCTTGCTACGCCGTAGCGAACGTTCTACGATGTGCTCGTGCTTCGCATAATTTTGCTACAATATTTTGGGATTTTTTAACCGACTTCAAAAAAGGAGGAGTTTCTCCATCAATTGCGCAAGGATTTAGAAATTATTTTTTTCAATGGTAAGGGTATATTGCTTCTATAACTACAGAAGCAAATTTAATAAAATGTATATGGGTCCACCCGTATAAATTTTGTTAACTTTGCTTCTGTAGTTTTTGCGTTAGCCTCAATAATACGTTTTTAATCTACTTTATGTACCTCGATGATATGCTGCTACTTCCTGTCACTGTTGTTTACGTGGCAAGTAGTGGTACACGAATTGGTGTGGGGTATGTACCATAGAGTGAAAAATAATAGCTTTATCTGAAAAAAAAAAGTTATTTTTAACTTTGTAGTGTTTTTTCGAAAGTCGGTTGTTTTTTTTTTAAGAATTTTTTCGGTAGAAAAATCTTACAACTCAATTCTACATGTTTAAAAAAATATGTCTTACTGGGTAGCAAATAAAGAACATTATTTCTAATCCCTTTGCTGTAAGAACGTCATTATTTATTAAAACACTCCGAGGAACATTTACACGCCTCATTCATTTCATTAAAGAAACATGATGTTTTCTTATCACTAGAAAACCACTATAAATACACGAGTATCTTAAATAGGCTTAGGGGTGATAGTGTGAGGTCGGGGCGTTTTAATTTCCTATGGGACCGTTTTGCTGCCACTCCATGTCCGAAGCGTTCATTGATCAATATCCCACTTTTTGGTAAAACTAGTTTGTTTGTGAAAACTAGATAAAAAGAAACATTTATCATTCCTTCCGTAATCTCCACTATCCCTAATCTATAGTAATATTATAAAGCTGAAAAGTTTTTTTGTTTGTTTGCTTGAACGCGCTAATCTCAGGAACTACTGGTCCGATTTGAAAGATTCTTTCAGTGTTAGATAGCTCATTTATCGTGGAAGGCTATATATAGGCTATATAACATCACATAAATGTAAATAATTGAATGCCTAAAACTAAAAGTTCTGTAAATTATCATTGTGGTATTATAATCTGTATTAATGCTTAAGGAAAATAAATAATTGGAAAAATTAAAAGATTGAATAGAATATTTAAAAAAATGTTTAACTGTGACTGGTATTTAATGTATAAATGTAAAAGTTAAAAATCATTGAAATAAAAATAATAATAATTGTACCTACAATATTTGCACGCCATGAAAAATGGCCGACATGTCGTGAGTCACTCTTTATTTTTAAGATCTTGCATGCATGTATTATTTTAATTCTGTGTGGTACACATGTTCAAGCAAATAAAATTTCTTTCTTTCTAACATATATCATACTTTTTGTTCCAGTGCTACGTTCCCATGGGATTACTTTCGACCTCCACACGGGCGAAACCGCTGTAAAAAGCTAGTAAATAATAATAATGTGGGCACTCCATAAGTTCAATACTTTGGTTTTGATTTTTAGATATAAACTTTATGTCTAAAAATTAAAACTTTTTAATACAGACAAACGAAACCACAAATTATTACTTGCAAACGTTGTAAATAATTTAACGATTTTTCAAGTATCTAATAGTGTATTTTCAGTGGAGTTATCCCGTCTATGTATATCGACAATGTAGTATCATGAAGTATACGACCTTAGGTAATAAAAATAAGTTGACCGATGACGTGTTTTATACTAACATTGTAAGGCTCATTTTATTCTACACTAGCAGCACTCCGCGGATTCACCCGCGTAGTTCCCGTTCCCATAGGAATACGGGGATAAAATATAGCCTACGTCACCCGGGCATAGTGTAGCTTCCCAACAGTGAAATAATTTTTCAAATCGGTTCAGTAGTTTCGGAGCCTATTCAATGAAAACAAACAATCAAATCTTTCCTCTTTATAATATTAGTAGATATAATATTCTTAGAAACCAGAAGCTAAATTTATTTAAAAAAGACAAATCACAAAATAACCTAAAAAGTTGTGTTTCTTACAAATTAAGTGCGTAAGAATTATATAAGATCTCATAATCAGACTTTATCTTCCCTAGAATACGTCCATTGCATCCGGAAACCAAGCTGAAAGTAGACCATTGACAGCGCGCTATGCTTTTTTATACACTGCCACTCAGACCAAGTAGGTTGGAAGGAGGAATATCTACTGGGCCTACCACACACTCAAGCTTCACCACAGTTTGGCCTGCGCAGGCCGGTTTGTACACGGAACACCATGCGTGTGGTTGGTAAAACTCGCCGATTTGTACATGGTGTTCCGTTTACAAACAAACCGGCCTGCGCAGGCAAAACTATGGTGAAGCTTGAGTGTGTGGTAGGCCGATTAAGGAATATTATATTAGTATAGACAAGCTTCTGTTCGCGATTTCGTGCGTATCGTATTTTAGCCCCGATCCACCGCGTCGCATCCTGTCGCGACCCTATTACTTTGTTTTCTCAGCTCAGCTCGAAAGGGCCGCAGCGTTATATTAAATAACCTGTAAACTTCCTCAAGAATTGGGCTATTAAAAGCAAAAACATTTTTCAATCCCGACTAGTAGTTCCAGAGATTAGCGCGTGCAAACAAACAAACTTTTCAGCTTTATTATTTGTATAGATTAGCAATTTTCGATATCCAGTGTTAGTATAGAAAGTTATTACAATGTTGCTTTTTACAGTGTTTGCGTTATTTATGATATAAAAAAAGAGTTATGTGATATTTTGTGGAAGTGAAATGGAGATAGTAAAAACATTTTGTTCTGATATTTTATTCGTTCATCATATCAGACAAAAGACGTCCACTGCTGGACATAAGCCTCCCTCAAAAGGGGGATTTGCCATAATCGCCACGCTTGGCAGGCGGGTTAGCGATTGCAGTATGGTGGTCAAATGCATAGAGAACGCTGCTGCCCATTCTCTAGTAAGTCCAAAAAAAAAAAAAAACGACACCTACCTAACACACGGAACGGAACGGAATTACGAGTATATTAGTTGTGCAAAACTAATAATCTTAACTAATAAAATAAAAATAAAAATAAAACAGTTTTGGATGTTAGTGCTTTCAAGATAAAGCGGCTGAACAGGTTTGGATTAAATTTGGCACATGGGTACATCATGACCTGGGTTAGGGCATAGGATTTATATACTATTTGTCTCGATATTCCCACGGCTTCGAGAATTATGTAAGTGCAACCGCGGGGTGCAGCTTATTAATCCATAATAACAAACCGTGTGCACGATGGATTTTTCCATCAGAAGAATTGATGAACCTCCATACAGTTTATGACACATATTAGAGACATGAATTTACAAAAAAATAATCTTATATAAAATAACCCTTGAGCGAAATTTCATGCTTCTAAACCACGCACTAACAAACAACACAGAAATGAATGAATAGGGTGATGTGTAATTAGAGAACAAAATAATAGTATGCTGAATTATTTGGTTTGCAGCGACACAGCTAAATATCCTACAAAGCAGACAATAACTGTAAGTCCTACTAGAGCGTCAGTATCGAGTCTTTCAGTCAACCTTTTATGGATAAAAAAAAGAGGGAGGCGGCGCACGTGAGGGAAATGCAGTATCCATGGCCCTAATTGCCGCAGGAGATGCCCTGGGTGTCGGGAATCCCAGGCTAATTCACGGCCACCATAGGCACGGGCTCGCGGATGGCTATCCGGTAAGGACCAAGCCCGGGTCGACGGCGCGTTGCGTTCCACGCGCACCTCATAGAGATGTCAGCATCAACGGGTGGGGTCCGCAAGGGCCCATGCCTGGCAGGGTTGTGGGTGTTCGAAAGAGATACCGTGGCCCCTGGCACACTGAAGGAACACGGGTGGGTTTTAGTCAGTAAAAGTCTGACATGCCTTTCCCTTGATGATTTCCCACCCTCAAAAAAGAAACCCTTCATGGCGTGTATCGAAATAGATGACGAGTTCTTTACCTAGAATAAAATTAGGAAAATGGTTAGGAGAGTGACGACGGTATTTCGTTGCACAACATTACATTCATGGGCTCAGCAGTTCTTCTGAAGGTTCCTCGGAAAAAAAAGTATCACCGACTCCATTAAACTCCCTAGCTAATGAGTTATCAGAATCTCCCGCTTAATTACTGCTTATCATAAATATTCTGCTCATCCTTTTAAGAACAATTATGTTAATAGCACATCTAATACAATGCCTTCTCTACACATTCATTGCGGCAAGATCAACGTTCTGCCTGACACATTTAGGAACCATTGCGTACCAATACAACTATTAATTATGGATTCACAAACACAGTAGTCAGTTTGCGGTAAGCGGGATTGGTTTAGGTACGCCGAGCACAGTGAGCACGGTGAGCACGTTGAATTACTTGCATGCAAATTAGTGATAGACCGAGAACGCTCGTAAATTGGTATTAATCTATTCACTCGGTATAAGCTCATAGACGCTCTATTTGGATGAGATACTTACCTAATGAAAGTGTATGATGGCCTGATTGATATTTCTACACCATTAGCTTTGGCTTTTCTAAGTATTTGAGTTATATAAAGAGACGGAAATACGTTCGGTATTGGGAATTACGCAAGTGATAAATCATTAGAATCTGAGAAAAACTAAAGAGATTTAAAGATTTTTCTAAAGATATTTTTCCCTAGATCACTACCTAAACAAAACTTCTACATTGTCGTTCATTTCTCAATTCACCTTAATTCTCTTGTAACACAAGATGGCAGGTATGCAGTAACCGTATATTGTTAACTTGCGCGGTACAAGACGCTGTCGAGCTATGCCAACATTCATGACGAGCTCCTCTCGAGCGAAACATTATAATAAGCGATACACCGTGCTACATGCACGAGAATGCATGCTTACAAAGCCTGGATAAATATGTGGAAGATAATAGGCAATAAAATTGTAGAAAGAAGCATAAAATTTACCTATTTGTAGCATTATGCCTCGTTTGTTTAAGGTTAGCAGAAATTAGGGCGAGCGGAGTATTTTTTTAACAATGTCGTGAGTTCAATTGTTTTTTCCCATCTCAAAAAACGCTCAACGCGCCTAAAGAAGTTTTCACTTCGAAAATCCTTCATCACGTACACGCATACATAAACTGACGCCTTCTTACCATAGGGGTAGGCAGAAGCTACAGAATGCCACCAGCTACTATCCTCATTTACTCACCCTTGTTGCCTCGTATGCATTTATCAACAAACACACGAACACGAGAGACGTAAGAGTAGTGGTGGCTTAGTGGTATGCTGACGCGACTTACGAGATTTTATTACGGCCGTAGGTTCGTACCCAGACAGGCATTTTACTTTGTGTAAATTATTTCATCACCACTGCTTTCAAAACGGTGAAGGAAAACATCGTGACGAAACCGGCATGTCCTAGACTTAAAAATTCGAAGATATGTGACATCTACCAACGAACACACGCGTGGTGGATTACGGCCCTCTCCCTCTCACCGCGAGGAGGCCTGTGTCCCAGCAAAACCGTTTATGTGTACTAAATTAACGGCACGCTGTATACATCTCTGTCAATCCCATCTTGAAATACAAGCGTGATGACGTGACTGACTTGTAGGGCATGACGTGATTGAATTTGATTGATGCTAGACCGTTGAACTCGAGACATTAGCATAGATATTAAAACGATAAGCCACAGTACGAATGAACATGCCAGACCCTTAATTAGTAACACTTGAATATGCATACATACATAAACTCTCGCCCTGAGGACACGGTGGAGCACACGGTGGAGCTCTGCCCGGCTTGGGCGGAACACCGCCGTGTCCTCGTGGAGGCGATCGGCGGCAGCGATCTCTCGCGTCCAGCCCTGGTCCAGGCCATGGTACGGAGCGAGAGTGCATGGGTAGCCGTCACCTCCTTCAGTGAAGCAGTAATGCTCGCGAAGAGGGAGGCGGCGCACGTGAGGGAGAGGCAGTAAACCGGCCTCACGGCCCTAACCGCCGCAGAAGATGCCCTGGGCGTCGGGAATCCTAGGCTGATTTCCGGCCACCGTAGGCGTGAGCTTGCGGACGGCGAGTAATGGGTAGCTCGCTGTCCGGTAAGGACCAAGCCCAGGTCGACGGCGCGTTGTGTTCCACGCGCGCCGTCAGAGATGTCAGCACAAACCGATGGGGCCCGCCAGGGCCGATGCCTGCCAGGGGTGCGGGTTGTTCTAAAGAGATACCGTCGCCCCTGGTACACAGGCAACTGAGGGAACACGGGTGGGTTTTTAGTC
Source organism: Polymixis flavicincta (assembly GCA_949987655.1). Taxonomy (NCBI): domain Eukaryota; kingdom Metazoa; phylum Arthropoda; class Insecta; order Lepidoptera; family Noctuidae; genus Polymixis; species Polymixis flavicincta. Next base: position 6,278,163 of record OX465177.1, on the reverse strand, counting down.
AGTAAAAGTTTGCTTCACCTAGAGCGGGATAAGTCATTTGATAATTTTCCACCCTCCAAAAACAAAAAAAGTCTGCATACATACATAGAATAGAATAGAATAGAATAATTATTTATTTGCATAGAAAGTAGGTACAAAAAAAAAATGCAGATGGTTTTATAATTAAGAGATCCGTGTACATTCTACCTTAAATTAGGCATGCAAAACATTTAGCACAAGTGCTTAATAGTCTACAATAATATATGAAAATTCTTATAATATGGTCAATAAATTAAAATAAAGAATTAAAGATGTCAGGATTAATTAGGTAACTACTTATAAAGTTTTATCATTTAAAAATTCACTTATGGAGTAATAACATTTATCAATTAATAAGACTGACAATTTCTTTTTAAACAGTGGAATGGACTCGTTTTTTATTCCATCGGGTATTTTGTTAAAGATAATCTGGCACATACATAAAACACTTTTTCTTAATAATGCAGTGTTATGTCCACTAACGCAAAGCATGTTTGTATACTGCCTTCTAATTGGTCGTGTTCTATTGTCAGACGATTTAATAAAAAGATGCATATTTGATTTCACAAAAACAGCTATTTCGAAAATGTATAGTGATGGGAAAGTTAGCAAATTTAGGGACTTGAATACAGGTACGCAACTATCTGTTACTTTCATGTTACATATTGCCCTAATGCATCGTTTTTGAGCTTTGAATACCTGTTCTCTCAAACTCACGCCCTATCCCCGTTTTTTTACGATGCACTGACAAAACCCAAAAACTGAAAAATCATGCTCTAAAAATATGAATTCACTATGACCACTTAACGATTTCTTACTCGTAACCACGTCAATCACACACGAAATCTGCTAATATCGTATTAATAATATCGACAAATTATCTTGGAATATACAGAATATGACATTTCGATGCCTTACCGTTACATTGGTTTCTAAAAAACACGACATTGACGTAGTTTGAACGCAGTAAGATTCCGCGGGGAATCCCGGGTATGCCACTTTTCTCATGATTGTTATTACGACTGTTGGAATGAATGGTGTGTTAGGGTGAATGGCAAACGACCACGGCTTTCAGTTATGAATATTTTATTGGTTCATGTTTTTTAATGCGTGATTTTTCAGTAAACGGGTTTTAGTTTTTAAACTTGCTTTTTTTCCCAGGTTAGCTATCAATATATACATAGGTATTGTACGGGAGAACGTAATAAAAGTCACTCTGCTGCTTACAATTATAATATCCGTACACAACACAATTAAACAATATTCATATAGAAGGAGTAAAGACAGGAGACACGATTTAGCCACGACACGATACCATTTTTATATCTTAAGTCAAATTCACACAGAATGAATATTCAAAGTCTTGACTCACGGTCGGACGGTGTAGGTCTGTATCCCACATATATATTTGAAATGTGCTAATTTACCCCTTTCACTTGCTACCCAACACACCAACATATAAAAAGAATCGTTTTTAGTTTTTGACTTTATTGTCTCTGGTGGGCGCCATTTTCACATAATGTGATGTCACATAGCATGTAACCAGCGGACAATGAAGACGCTTCCAATCCAACGACACTTCATTTGTCATATACGGAGCTTAGAAGTTATGAGGGAACGATGAACATACATACATGTGTATGTATGTATGTTCATCGTACCGTCATAGCGATTTTGACCAGTATGTGTGTATATTGGTCAAAATCGTAACCAAATATTTTGCTTCGCTGTTTTCGGGTAATTACTGTTTCTATTCTGAACATGTGAAATAAATCAATACACATTAAAATACAAACCCATTAGTAATAATGGCACTACCAAACTATTCACCACTCAGCAATGATACATCAAACAAGTGACGACAATGGGAAATCCGAGGGTAGGGTGACAATTGACGTTCAAGGGGAATGTGATTAATCAACGTGTATTGTGACCTCGAAAAAATTATAAGGTCAGACACATTAGCCAGCTAATTGGTGTGTGTATATGTCACCGTAACAATATGAACATAGTCGGTTTATAATATAATTCGGGAGATTACAAAGTATCGAAATATTGTGAACTGCAGACGGATAGTACCATATAGTACCTTGCGCTATTACTAAATAGCCAAGTAACTGCCACTAACTTGCGATCGCACTAAGTAGCGCTCGCCAGCCGCTACTGCCGCCGCTCGCAGTTCTAACCTAACCTAACTTATTTATATTGTAAGCAGTATGGTGCAGTTCACAATTTATCGACAGTTTATAATCCTAGATGGATAGATTATAAACTAACAGTGTTCACAATCTTACGGTGACAATTATACATAAAAAATTGTAGAAATAAAGTTTTGTATCACTTAGGTAGGTACAGATTTACTTCTAGCCATTACTTCGTCCGCGTAAAATTTATCTCTATCTCTTCCTCCTCCGATCCGGCCCGTCGCATTGCATCGCCTGCCCTTGACTCTTCGTTTTTTTTAGTGTTCGTTCTGACTTTTTAGGGTTCCGTACCTCTAAAGGAAAAAACGGAACCCTTATAAGATCACTTTGTTGTCCGTCCGTCCGTCCGTCCGTCTGTCAAGACCGTTTTTCTCAGGAACGCGTGGAGGTATCAAACTGAAATTTCTATATGATACTTAGTTCTACTGTCCCTGGAAGCTGTAGAAAAATCAACCTTCTAAGTCAACGCAATCAAAAGATACAGCCATTTAGGCCGAAAAATTCCGCAAATTTTCGAAACTCGCACGGGAATCAAAACCTACAGGGTACTTCCCGTGAACTTAGAATCTTGAAATTTTGTATGAAGTCACGTCTTATAGTACAGATATGGAAAAATTACGAAAACCGAAAATTTTTAGTTTCGTCATATAAAAAAATATTTTTGACAATTTTGAACTTTTACTTATATACCCACAGGTTTGTACGGAACCCTCGGTGCGCGAGTCCAACTCGCACTTGACCGGTTTTTTTTTTCTTATTGCTCAGCTATTAAGGGTGATGGGAAATAGCCTCCTTCGAAAATTGGGCAATCAAAACTAGTTTTTTTTTTCAAATTCGACCGGTTGTTACAGATATAAGCGCGTTCAAACAAACAAAAAGCGGTTGATTTGCTATCATTTTTTGAAGATTTCCGTTGTCTGTCTCCGAAACTCATCACTAAAGATTAAAGATTATTTATTTCGTAATCAACAGGTTTCACAAATTAGTTGTAGAGACCTTCTTTTAAGTATGGAAATACCTGTAACAGAAGACCTCAGAAGATCATCAGATCTATATGAAATTTAAATGAGAGCATTTCGGAATAAACACTATTTGAACAAAAACATCTCTATATATGACGTTTTATGCCCGAAGATACATAAAAAATATATTTAAACATGGAATTGATAACCTCCTTCTTTTTGAGCAAACGTTTTAGCTTTTATTATTAAATTTGGAGATAAGATTTACGGAAATATTAGGTGTTGGCGGTTCAGCAAAATCTCATGTAAAAAGCGCAGTACGTGTAATTATATGTGCTGAGAAATTCATTCTGTTGTCTTGTTGTTTGTTTTATGTGTTGTTGTTTATTGTTCCGTAAACGTTTAGGGATTTTGATCCCTATAAGTTTTTACTTTGAGTTACTTTTTAAAATAAAGTCGATTGGCAGCAAGTGGGTGGGCGCTCGAACGAAGTATTAACGTACGAAGTATTAACGTACACAAATATTGTAATGCATTTTTTGTTCCAATAAATATTTGTATTTGTAAGTTGGCAGAGCCAACCAGGCAATCCTGGTTGGCTCTTGCTGCCAACCGAACTCTACGAATGTTTCATAGGTTGAAATGGCATGGTTTCGAGATACAAACTATTCCAAATGTAGAAGAATAGAAAAACAGAAGAGGCCAGCTTTAAGAGCTGACAGCTAGCAACATTTTTAAACAAAATGAACACTTTTAACGGAAAAAAAGAAGCTGTAAAAAAACGTTCATGCACGATTCCAGGAAAGACGAAGGTTCCTCGAGTATGGAAGATTAAATAAATGAAAAACATCGTAATAAAAAGGCAATTTAAAAATTAAAAACGTTACAAAAGATGAAGACAAGAACATTTTATTTTAAGAGGTAAAACTGAATGTACCCTTATGCATCTCATGCAATTGCCATAGGGGCATTTATCTTTATTGTTTTTAAGACGATGCCTCCGACTGCATGAGATTGCTTGTATTGGCCTCTGGTTGTCACCATATTGAATTTTGATTACTGTCTGACTAATCGATTGACGTAGGAATCATTAAAATCGGCCCACACGTTTGGTCTCTAGAGTACCACCAAGGAACAAACATACATACAAAAGCTGATGAACACATTACCTTCTTTGCGTCGCGCAGTCGGATAATAAATTGTTAAATTGTTTTCCCCAGAGATCCTAATCTTTAGATTATTATTTTAATTAATGTAAAAGATAACAAAGTTGTGCATTCAATTAACTTTATTTACATACCTAGATATAATTTTGGGGTTGTCTTTTTATTGAAAAGATGCCACATAAAACTATTATCTATACCAATATTATAAAGAGGAAAGATTTGATTGTTTGTTTGCTCCGAAACTACTGAACCGATTTGAAACATTCTTTCACTGTTTGGAAGCTACACTATCCCCGTGTAACATATACTATATTTTATCCCCGTATTCCCATGGGAATGGGAACGCCGCGCGTGAAACCGCGGAGCGCTGCTTGTAGTAAATAAAAACGTCATCCATTCTTCTATAAAAATAAAGTTTTGACTTTATTTTTGTTTGAATTTTGCATAAAGTCGAGGACTTTAAGAAAAAGGCCTTTTTCTTTACGAAGTTATCTTTAATGAAGTGAAGATGAAGTTATTATTAATTATAGATAACCTCGTTTGCTAACGGCACTTAAGTTTACAGTTTTGAATATTGTAACATTTTATGTAAAAAAATGTAAGACATTAAAATTATCTTAGTTCTTTAAGCTAGAAAATTTTTCTTGCCTAAGTAATCTACATAATTAAAGAAGACAAACGTTGAACAAACATCTTTAAGTACCTTTATTTTCGCATCTAATCAATTTTGTAGCACTTTACACAAAAAAACACTGTTCCATACATTTTGATAAACAACGCAGAAGGATTCACAATCATGTACTAAATCAATGGTTAAAGTTTGCACGTCGACGTCCCTGCCACCCTGTGTTTAAAATATACATAATTTACGAAATAGTTCACGTTCAAAGTTCCTTATAATAAACGCAAATAAACTACCTTAAGCCAACAACTCGCCTATCTCACACCACGACACCGACTCCAACCCTTAACCCATATCATCGAAGTATCAACAGAGACGGTTATACGCTACCCTACCCGCTACTTGCACCCCCCTATTGTTTACGCTACGTATAAAAAGATACAATTTTCCTCCGACATCACTTTATCCAACCAAGTGTTAAAGGAAAAGCCTCAGGAAGAGATATATTCGACGTTTCCGATTGTGTGAAACTCACACATGGGTACGGCCAACTATTCATCTATTAAGCACTTTGTGTAGTAGAATTTTAGGTTTAATTTAGGTTAGAAGAAATGCGCCGGGTAAGAATGATTGACACCTTCTAGTACGAAATATATTATGTTTGAAAGGTTTTTAATAACAATGGGTTTTGTGGTGATGTAGGGATCAAAGGTTTTGAGCAATATTTGTGTCATGGATGTGTATCTTTTGGAAACGTATTTAAGACCCGGAAGTACTCCATGAAATTAAGGTCTCAACTAGAAACGAGTTTTTTTTAGAAAATTAAAGATATTATGTAAGTAAGTAAGTAAGTAATAATTTATTTGCATGAAACATGGTATACATGGTGTTACAATAATTTACAATAAAGATCTTACATGTTTTGTCAGAATTGTACTTAGCATGCATACCTATGTTCACTTAATACTAACATGATAATTTGTTATCCATAAATTCTTTAAGACTATAGACATTTTTCAAGTTTAACCAATCAAACAATTTTCCCTTAAATAATCTGGAGTTTAAGTTTTTTATGCTACTCGGTATGTTATTATATATACTAACACAATTATATAAGCAGCTTTTATTATATTTAGCAAGCTTGGGAGAGTATGAGATAAGTGATCTCTTTTCTATCTCAAATATTGGAAGAAAGCGACTTGAAATCATCATGGATAAAGGCAACCAGCAACCGGCACCAACGCGCACTGGGCCCGCGTGGTGGATTATGGCCCACTCCTTATCACAGAGAGCAAGCCTGTGTACCAGCAGTGGGAACATTTAAAGCTGATTATGTACGGATTAAGGTAATAGGGCAAGTAGGTTACTTGAATGTGAAACCTATTTTTCATACTATGTGTGTCCTAAATGTTCCGCGTGGTGACGGACGGTTCCGTGTGGTGCCGGATGTAAAAGAATAGCACCATCCCATTTCTTCCCGTGGGTGTCGTAGAAAGTGACTAAGGGACTTACTAGAGAATGGGCAGCAGCGTTCTCTATGCATTTTACCACCTTACTGAAATCGCCAATCTTCCTGCCAAGCGTGGCGATTATGGCAAAACCCCCTTTTGGGGGAGGCCTATGTCCAACAGTGGACGTCTTTTGGCTGAAATGATGATGATGATGACCTTTTTCGGTCTTTGTACAAGTTAATTTGAAGACATTGAGGTTTTCATGACCAACACTTTAATTTACATTAGTATCTACCTCAGTTCAAAATCTTTTTTCGTCCTAGACGTGACTTGCGAGTTAATTATTTTTTTAAGGTCCCAGATATCTGTTCCATTCACGTCGCGTCGCCCCATCAAACTGTGCAATGGTACAGAAAGTAAATAAATTTTGTCTTTCCTTCGTAGAACGACGAAATTTTTTTTTTTTTGCAAAAATGTTAAAATTGCTCATTATTCCAAGCAAGTTGCGACACTGAACGTCTCCACTATGTCATGAATTTGGCTGTGAACAAAAAAGTTTGTTATAAGTAAGTAAGTAAGTTTGCTATGGGATTTATGGTATGACTAGCTTTTGACAGCGGCTTCACCCGCGTAATACTCGAATTAAGAGGAGGTATAAAGCAAAATTTCCTATCTTCAATTTAATTTTTCATGAAATTGATGAGACTTAGGTGTAAAATAAAAATAATACGAGTAACTACATTATATTTTCAAACTTTTTGCGGAATAGAAACACAAAGTAAAGCACCTGTCTTAAGCGGCAGTGGGTACGGCATATTGCTCGCAAAACAGATAGCCGATGGGGCCGAAAAGTTCTGGAGTGGCGACCGCGCACCCGAAGACGTAAAGTTGGAAGGCCTCCCACAAGGTGGACCGATGACCTTGTGAGGGCCGCAGGAGGCCGATGGATGCGGGAAGCATAGAACCGGTCGAAGTGGTGGAGCTTGGGGGAGGCCTATGTCCAACATTGGATGTCTTTCGGCTGAAATGATGAAGCACCTGTCTGGGTTCGAACCTACGACTTTACGACTCGTAAGTCGCGGCACTACTGGGGCACCACTGCACACTGCTCTCGATCTCTCTCATATAATGGTTATTATTCTGTAAAAACAGAATAATGGACATCATATTTTGATCAAGTTACAATCTAATTATGAGTTACAAACGACAAGAAAAGTAAAAATAAAAGGAATTTCTCGGGCTTCGTCAGCACATTCACCTTAAAATAAAAATACTACCAGCAAAGGTACAGTCTACTTTGAAGCGAGTGTACAAAATTACTAAGGAAAGTGAAGTACTAATGGATTTTTCTCCGTGTAGTTGGCGGTTCATATATTTTTCTCATGAGTAGCAATTTTTAGTAGAGTTATGTAAAGTTAAGAGCATGAATATGGTTTCTGAGGAGGTACAAAAGGTATGTTAAATCTTTGTTTTCTATTACTTACAAATTGTAATGATTGTCTGAGAGGGTAAGTATCTTTTTTTTTTGGTTTTCTTTTTGTCTCATTTAGTTTTAATCGTGGTCTGGCAGTTTGAATAATTTATGCGGCCTACCCAAATGTTACTGTCTGTGGTATTGTTCGTCGAATCGTTAAACTCCTTCCCCCTTATTACAAAACAAGGTTTTTCTTTAGGTATGGTTTAAACCATCGAGCCCGTTTTTGAAATTAGTACTTAGAACTGAAATAGAATTAAAGCTCCTTTTACAAAACTGACAATTTAGCACAGGACTAACTTGTCAGTTTTGTAAAAGGAGCTGTATTTCGATTTCAGTTAGGTTCTTATTTAAAAAACAGGCTCGAAGGTTTAAACTATACCTAAAGAAAAACCTTGTTCTGTAATAAGGGGTCTTAAGTTCTGAGTTCAGCTGCATGATTACTGATAAATGCGTTCACTGACTATACAGGTCCACTCAATCTGTGTGTTTCTTTCCTCAAAAGACCATTTCTGGCAGCAATCTGCATGGTCTTCACATGATCTGACCAAGATTATGCATGAACTTTAAAAGAGTGACCTCGTGACCTCTGAGTTTGTGTCGGCCTTTATTCTCAGAATAATCAGATAGAAAACGCCAACCTCATCTAGTTTAAAAAATAAGATTGACGTGTAAAAGTGTTTGTACAAACCTACTTACAGAAAATAAACAATTTGTTACTAAGAAATGGCGTGTCAGGAATTATATGAATACTAAAGCATTTTTGTAAAATTATTTAACACTAGCTATTGCCAGCGGCTTTGTTAGCGCGGAACTTTCATCCCCTGTTTAACTCCGTTAGGGGTTGAATTTTGAAAAATCCTTCCTTATTCCTTATCTACATTATAAAGGGAACCTCTGTGCACAATTTCTGCTTTCTAGATCCAAGGAATTGGGGTGGGCGTTGATGAGTCAGTCAATCAGTCAGTCAGGAGTTTTCATTTTATTTATCCCAGATAACATCATGCCTTTATTTCCCAAAGGGTTAGGCAGAGGTGTAATAACCCATAGTAGGTTAAAACGGGTAAAATAAGATGAACGGCCTATACTTTGTGCAAGCTGAAAATCTATCATCTGAAAATCTTATCATCATATAAAAGAGATGCTGAAATGAAGATGTGTTGATTTCTTTTGCAACGCATACCTACTTGAAAAAGAAATACGTAGGTACTATTCCTTTTTTTTTGATGACGGGGAGAAACCCTCATGGATATCCTACGCCCCGGGGAGGGCGGAGGGGACTGTCAGACTCTTACTGACTAAAACCAATCCGATGTTCCATCCCACACTTGCACCGAGGATCACGGGATCTAATGCGACTTCCGTGATTCTCAGCTAGTGCCGGCTCGCCTCTGCGGGCCACCTCGAATTAGGGGTTTTTTTTTTTTTTTTTGGGTGGGAAATCATCAAATAACTTCTCCCGCTCTGGGTGGAGCAGGAGGGCGTGTCAGACTTTTACTGACTAAAACCCACCCGTGTTCCTTCAGTAGCCCTTAAGCCAGGGGCTGTGGTGTCTCTTTCGAACAAACCTGCACCCCTGGCAGGCATCGACCCTTGCGGGTCCCATCACTTTTTGTGCTGACATCTCTTTGAGGCGCGCGTGGAACACAACGCGCCGTCGACTTGGGCTTGGTCCTTACCGGACAGCGAGCTACCCATTACTCGCCGTCCGCAAGCCCATGCCTACGGTGGCCGGAAATCGGCCTGGGATTCCCGACGCCCAGGGCGTCTCCGTATCCTGCGGCGGCTGGGGTCGCGAGGGCGCATTTGCTGCCTTTCCCTCACGTGCGCCGCCTCCCTCTTCGCGAGCATTACTGCTTCGCTGAAGGAGGTGACGGCTCCCCATGCCCTCTCGCTCCGTACCATGGCTTGGACCAGGGCCGGACGCGAGAGATCGCCGCCGCCGATCGCCTCAACGAGGACACGGCGGTGCTCCGCCCAAGCTGGGCAGACCGCCACCGTGTGCTCCACCGTGTCCTCAGGGCGATCTTCGCAGTGGAAACACCCGGGCGTTTCCTCCCGCCCTATCCGAAACAGGAACCTCCCGAAACAACCGTGTCCGGTGAGGACCTGCGTCAGGCGGAAGGTGAGGACGCCATGCCGCCTCTCAAACCACTCATATGCACACACACATATGCATAACATTAAATCACGCTTTGTTACCCCGAAGGGTATGGTAGAGTTGTACCTATGATACATTTACATTTTGCCAGTTATATTGAAGTCCCATAGGGGGCGAGCCTATTGCCATCAACCGGGCACAAATCCAGACTACGGGCTGCTATTGAGAAAGTCCAAAAAGTGACAATTTGCTCGATCTGAAAACCGAATCCAGGAAGGACCCCATGCTCAGAGCTAGCGCTGACGACCACTAGACTAACAACGCAGTTTCTGGATATTTCATCATCATCATCATCATCAGCATCATTTTAGCCGTAAGACGTCCACTGCTGGACATAGGCCTCCTCCAAGCTCCACCATTTCGACCCGGATATTTATGATAAACAAAATTTTAAAGTTTAATGTGGAATGATATCAAATGGGACTTTTAATTAAATTAATGGCTGTTTCACAGTACCACTCTGTTGGCGTCAAATCGAGATTCGGAAAGCATTAAAGTACTAATTAATTTTATTTGGTGCTTCGTTCACGGTTTTCACTTGCTTGTAATTATTTTGTTTACAGGTCTGATGTCGATCAATTACTGGTGGAATTTTACGGTTTTCATATAGACAAGAGTTGTTTACGTTTTCGAAAATCAATCGCAGTGGGATAATGTATGAAAGACATTTATTTTTATTAAAAAACAATGTCTATTATAAGTGTTTATAAAAATCGCTTCACGGTCGATATGGCATGGAATTATTGTTTTATGAAATCGTCATTCAGTCGAATTAAATGAACTGAGAGAGTGAAAAAAAGAGAAATAAGTTTATTTGTACCATAAACGCGTGCACACAAAAAGATACGATCCACAAATCAAAATCAAATACACATAAGCCATGATGCTCAGTATGATGGTTAGTGATGGGTAACTCATCAATTTTATGTGAGGATGAGGGAGCCCCTCAATTTGCTTCGTGAGGTCCTCACGAGGGACCCCTCATTTGAGGTGTAATCGCCTCACGACTCGCGAGCCCGAGCCGAACTCAATCGAAGCTCCAAGTGAGCGAGGCGGGCGGGTGCAACGACGACTCACGAGTACTCACGAGTCACGACTCTCCGATAATCCGATTATTCACGTCCTCACTCTCTCACACACATCATTTTCTTTCACTTATAAATTTTAGACCGCCAAAATAAACGAATCAATGACCCTTTATTACCAAACTAATGCTAATGCTTTTAGAGTTCATAATAATTAATCGTAGCTGAAATAATTTTAAATAATGTTTACTGTGCCACGGTGTTGTCCAAACTTCAAGATCACACCTCACCTCACTCATTCTCAATTCTCCATACAATTTTTGAGTCGGTTCATTCGCTCACTGAGCTCACTCAATTACTCAATCCTCATTCGCGAGTCACGAACTCGCTTGCCTCGATTTCCTATTGTCAATAATGTCAATGTCAATTTTTAAATGAGGGGTGATGAGGAATGAGGTGGTTCTATATTGAAATTCGAGTAACTCTTTCAATTTGCGATCACGAGTACCTCAAATGAGGGGCCTCATGAGTGAGGGACGCATCACTAATGATGGTAAAAACTGCATCAAAATTGTTGCCTTGTTTAGAAGAACAACACAGACAACCACGAACAGCAAACTTTCATTACCCGACTACGGCGAAGTAAAAAGGAGGGGGTTATTTCTTAGTATGTACAAAAAAAAATTGAGGGTGTCATCAAATTACTTCTCCCGCTCTGGGTGGGGCAGGAGGGCGTGTCAGACTTTTACTGGCAAAAACCCACCCGTGTTCCTTCATTTGCCTGTGTGCCAGGGGCCAGGGTATCTCTTTCGAACAACCCGCAAATCTGGCAGGATATAGGTATGTTTTAGATGAGGTCGATGTTTCCTTTCTGACTACTATGAAGAAAACAAAAACCAAAACAAACTCAATTTTGTTTCTTTTTTTGAGAATGAAATATAACAGGTCTTCCTAGGAAGTTGTCGGCTGCTTAATCGGACTTGCTGTGGCTTACTTAATTAATTAAGGCTTCCAGTCAGGGCTTAAAAACTTAAAACTAAGCGATTACACGCTAAGGGGACCTCTTGTGGGGTACGGAGCTCAGCTAAGAGCATCGCTGGAAGAGGCAGCAAGGGTTTTTTTTTGGGTGGGAAATCATCAAATAACTTCTCCCGCTCTGGGTGGAGCAGGAGGGCGTGTCAGACTTTTACTGACTAAAACCCACCCGTGTCCCCTCATTAGCCCGTATGCCAGGGGCTGTGGTATCTCTTTCGAACAAATCACCGCTGGCAGAGGCAGCAAGGGTTGGGCTTGATCGGAATGATTATATTCAAAAACTCTTTCACATACAGTTACAGTCTCTTTTTAAAGTCCAGAAATTGTCTTGGTCAGACCAAATAATAGCGGAAAATTTAACGTGTTATTGTTTTTTCCTGAAAGACGCATAGCGTTTCAAATCAAATCAACACAAATCAAAAATATTTATTTCCTAGAATATGCTATATAAGGTATAACAGTGAATTTGTTTCAGCATAACCTGCCATAAAATGGCGTGCAAATTTGTTCACAATCAGCAACTAATCTATTAATTAATCTAATTTACAAATTTAATTGATTTGTCTTCTAGTGGTATAATATCTTTTACATATGCAATAGTTTGAAAAATATTTTTAAACATTGTGAACGGTAAGTCTTGTAAACTACTTGGTAAATGATTGTAAATAATAATCGACGTGCAGTATACATATAATTATTTTTCTTATATAATTTCAGTTTTTTTGCTGGCAGTCAAAGTCTATCTTTATGCCGCGTTCGGCTATTTGGCCTATCAGTGCTAGCTTCAAATAAAATTGTAAATTTTATTAACAAAAATACATATTTTAATAATATATAAACATGGCAGAGGTAGAATTTAAAGTTTTTCGTCTTGCATAGTTAAGCATAGACGTTTGTCAAGATAATATAATCTAAATTATACGACGTACCTAAAATCTTCATTTATTTTGGATTAATTTTCCCAGACTCATGATAATAGAGTATTCGCGCGCTGTCGACAAATTGTGCTCATTACAGTAAGTCTGTATAATGTTGACGAAACGAGACAAACTGGAGTAAGATGTCAACAATGTTAAGGTCTTAGGAGTTTCTTTCATACATAGGTACTCATTAAAACAAACAACTTTGTTTGTCTGTCACTACTCGTTCTGACAGCTCTTCAACTTTTATACTACTGTACATGGAAGAAGTATTTATACATGGAGCGACATACAAAAAATATATTTCATCACCACTGCTCTAGAAAACGGTGTAGGAAAACATCGTGAGGAAACCGGCATGTCCTAGAACCAAAAAATCGAAGACATGTGACATATTCCAGTTTTCCCCCTCAACGGCACTTTCAGGGGGGATTTGTGGAATAAGTATTTTTTTCGATTCCAGTTTTCCCCCCTAAGGGGGATTATCAGGGGGGAATTCGACACTTTCTTTTTATAGATTCCACTTTTCCCCCTAAGGGGGGTTTTCAGGGGGGATTTGTGGAATAAGCCGAATAAGCCGACATCTACCAACCCGCAACCCGCGGGTCCACCGCGTGGTGGATTATGACCTACTCCCTCTCACACAGAGGGGGCCTGAGTCCCAGCAGTGGGAACATTATAGGCTAATTATGTTATGTGTGTGTGACTGACAATCTGACCTCCACACCCCAGTAACTGGGTAACATAATACCTTTTTGCTAGACTGGTTGGTCTGATGAATACGTACATTGATATTTCATTGAAATCGATTGATTGTTCTATACACTTACAAAATTGGTTGGGTATTGATGAAATGAAAACACTTAGTGAGTCGGACGCTTATATGCTACGCTACGCTAGGACGCGCTTTGTTTTCGTTTAATCTTTCTTAATATCTGGATGACCGAGCTTCGCTCGATTTTCTTTTCGTTTGATGTTTTCTAAAAATGAAACCTAGCTAGATCGATTTATCGCCCCCGAAAACCCCTGCATACAAAATTTCATGAAAATCGTTGGAGCAGTTTCCGAGATTCAAATTATATATATATCTAAGATATACAAGAACTGCTCGTTTAAAGGTATTAGATATCAGTGGTTATTTAGGACATGAACTAGGAACACCTCACTGATTGGCTAAGAGCTATTAACATGACATAAACTATTCTCATAATACAGAACACATTAGCACATGTACCTACCCAGTGGTCCAGTGGTAACGGCCCCGATTTACGAGTTGTATATCGTGGTTTCGGACCCGGGCAGGCGCTTTACTTTGGGTAAATTATTTCATCACCAAACTTTCCAAACGGTGAAGGAAAACGCCGCTAACATCGCTGCTGGGGAGTTTGTTGCGCCACTTCTTCTTCCCAGCTAAAGCACAAGGAAGTAGTGAAGGGTGAGCGTTTTTGTCTTATGTAATTTTTGACATTCAAAAAGTGCTGACAACAGCGTAGTTTGTTTGACAGAATATTATTTTTTTGGATTTTGGAACAAAACGAAAAAATCGAAAATACCAACCCGCCGCGTGGTGGATTACGGCGTAGTCCCCTATCACAGAACGGAGGTCCTTGTCCCAACAGTAGGGACATTAAGGCTGATTACGTAACGAGGAAGGCTGCGGAAACGCTGGGAAGATCTAATATGAACGCGCGCGAACCAAGCGAGCGCTACTTCCAAGTTAGTGGTAGTTACTTGACCATTTAGTAATAGCGCAAGGTACTATCCTTCTTGATACCAGTTCACAATTTGACGGACAGATTATAAACTATCAAAAATAGTGCGTTCAATTGTAAATGGTTTTTGCAGTTCACAATTTATCGACAGTTTATAATATCGCGAGAAATATTATAAACAAACAGTGTTAACAATGTTACGGTGACAAATACAAAAAACTGAGTTGAACGAAAAGCCACTAAATGTTACTTATAAATAATCAAGAAAATACAAGCACAAAACTAACAAACATCAAAAGATGCCCACACGGCGAAAAATCCCGTCTTTTGCGGAAGTAAGGAAGGAAGTATTGTCAAATTATCTTACTTCTTATCCTGTTTCTAGATACAAGTTTGTCTGGCATGCTTCCAAATCCGGGCTAAGCAGAAAATATAAGCAAACTTCAACATTTTGTCCAACACCTATATAAGTTGAAATCAGACTGTAAAAACTTTAGCAATGTACCCGATCAGGCGCTGTCCAATTTCCTGAGACAGGGACATTCAAATAGAAAAAAATAAATTTAAGAAACCATTTAATTTCCTTTTAATGGTTTATCGAAATGTAGGCTGCTACTATCGTTTGTATAGTTAAGCATTGAATTATCTGAGTTTGAAGCAGTTAATCCTACTGTTAATGAAAAAAGTTGCTGAATTATAAATATAAATAAACTGCTACGATCCTTAAATAATTTTATTTTATTTATTTTATTCTATTCGGGAAACTTACTTCTGACTTAAAAAAATGTTATTAAACAATATGAAACTGAAGGCCATTTAAAAGTATCCACTGATAAACACTTTACATGAAAATACCAAAAATAAGATCGGTACAAAATACCTATTACAGGAAATAAATAATACACGATCGACTAAGGGCTGATTTTTGAATAGTCCGATAACTTTTATATGAGGAATAAATACTCGTATGTTTGTGTATGGTTTGGCTTTTGTATAGAAAATATGCCTAACTGTCAGATCTATTCTTCAGATAAAAGTTATCTAACTATCGAAAAATCAGCTCTACAAATAGGAAATCATACAGACGCAAATACCGTGTGGTGCCAGACGTAAAGAATAGCATCATCCCATCTCTTCCCGTGGGTGTCGTAGGAGGCGACTAAAGGACTTACTAGAGAATGGGCAGCAGCGTTCTCTATGCATTTTACCACCATACTGCGATCGCGAACCCGGCTGCTAAGCGTGGCGATTATGGCAAGCCCACCAAAATTGGGGGAGGCCTATGTCCAGCAGTGGACGTCTTCCGGCTGAAATGATGATGATGATGATAGACGCCATCAATTACTTTTCTGTAACGAAACTTTACACCCACAAATGCCTCATTTACGATCTACGACTAGTACTAAGCACCTGACTTTTCTGAAGAACATGATCATCCCCACTAAAGTTAGTGTATGTTTTTGTATAAACACTTTGTAAGGGTCTTAAAATGGACTTTGAAATAAAAGCAGTGCACTGTATAAACTGTTAAGGTTTATCGAAAATTAATGTAAACTATCAGAAATAGAAGACGCTCGCGTGTCGTCGGTTGCTCTCGCTAATGAAGTGTGTTGGGCCTTCGCAGGGCTCCTTAACCCGCGCAGTCGTCCGTGCCGTCAGCCACGCAGCCACCTGATGCCTGACGAAGAACGCCGACGGCGCCCGAACACGCTTGAGATGGAATTTACCCGTATTTGGAACTAAGAAACCTTCAACAAAACATAAACATACTGCAGAAATTAAGAGCGGGACCAACCTGCACACTAATTGTGTAACATCCTTTCAATCACAATCTCAATCATTTTGAAGGATATTGCAAATTAATACATTGCTTCATCAGCTCGAATAATTTGTCTGTTAACGAGAGCTGGCTATTGCAAAATACACATCACACCATTTCAGCCGAAAGACGTCCACTGCTGGACATAGGCCTCCCCCAGGCTATTTCACTTCGACCGGTCTTGTGCTTCCCACATCCAGCGGATTCCCGCGGCCTTCACAAGGTCATCGGTCCACCTTGTGGGAGGCCTTCCCCTTCCCACTCTACGTCTCCCGGTACGCGGTTGCCAATCCAGAACCTTTCGGCCCCATCGGCCATCTGTTCTGCAAGCAATGTGCACTGCCCACTGCCACTTAACTTTGGAAATTCTTCGGACTGTGTCGGTTGCCTTGGTTGTCCTGTGTACGACGTGAAATAAGTTCGTGTTATATTCCAGAGCTACTGAGAATTTTTTGAAGGTAAAACCCAATAAAATTTTCCCAAATTAAGAGGGGGCTAAAAATAAAAGCTGCTTAATTATTAAAATTCGCACGGTGTAAATGATACGGTGCTGGCAGTATCTCGGTTTACCGCAGCTCTGCAGGATGACTGCGATACCGGAGGCTTTATAAATAATACCGAGTTTTAGTGAACACTGACAATTCCGTGTAATGATAAATAGGGAATTGTATGTGCAGCTGAATGAAATATTAGCAGTATTATTTAATTGTGTTTTCGGTATATTGGTGTTAGTTTTATGACTTGCATGTAATCAAATATTGCCTGTGCTCCATTGTGGAATGGGTCTAAAGCTTAACTTAGCTATAAGTTTGTATCGGAGTTTCATTGTATGCAACAGTTTCATAAAATATTATGAAACTGTTGATTATTAGCCACTCTCATGCATTGATATTGAACCTACTAAATAAAACATCAAAGTTAATCGAGTAAGAAATTGAATTGACACCTACTAACCCGCACTTGGCCCTCGTGACGTATTAGAGCCCGCTCCCGGAACTCACACTGAGCCCCGAGTCCTAGCAGTGGGAACATTATAAGCATTATATATTTTTACCAGTGATCGGAATAGGCTGACTATATTTGCGTAACTTTGGAGAATAGAGACAGAAAATGGAGACTTCCTTACGACTGTATACTTCCCGGAATTCGAGAAAAATATTCAGTAAGTTGAAAATAAGTTTTTTTCAAGATGTGTAAAGGCTATTTTTAACTAAACTTAGATATTACCAAATTTTCGGGATTTTCACGTAAAATCCCGAAATAAATAATCTAACTTTAATTCATGTATTCGAATTATATTTATGATCCAACTAACTGTTGTATCAAATCATTGAATACATTACGTTTTGTCAATTTCGGGATTTTACGTGAAAATCCCTAATATTTGATAATTGCAAGTTTAGTTAAATATAGCCTTTACACATCTTAAATAAAGTTTATTTTCAACTTACTGAAGATTTTCCCCGAATCCCGGGAAAAAAAATGTAGTCGTAAGGAAGTCTGCACTTTCTGTCTCTGTTCTCCGAAGTTTAGGCAAATATAGTCAGCCTATTCCGATCACTGATTATTACACAGGGTTCATAGTGAATCGTTATCCATTGATACGTTATTGAATACATAATTCAAGAAATAACAGACACAGTATGCATAATGTACCAATCCCTCTGACGGGCAAAATTTCTAACCCTTAAATATATCTCGACTTTGAGGAAGTATTTTCAGGACGATGATTAACATAAAATACATTACAGAAATGTATACTTACCTACGCCTAATGCCGCTTAATTTGGCAACCTGACAAGTGGCTATAAATCTGAGGATGCCATTCCTCGAGTCAAAGAAAGACGCCTATGACTACATCTATCTTAATTAGGTATGTGGTCGAGCAAACAGGAAAATTGTGATCAATTCATGTCTGTTAGGCTTAGCATGCACTGCGATTAAATGTAGGCGATTTTCCAATAAATGGAAAGGCAAAACCACGTACAAACACGCACTGCGTCTGGCATTTATTTGAATTCATAAAAAAAAATCTAAATATTTTGTTTCACATAAATAAACCTGCATGGGCAGTTATGAAACGTCAGAACGTCGGTTTTGGATGTCACATGACTTAAAAAAAAAAATGTTTTTAGGATATCGCGGTTTCCTTAAGATGTTTTCCTTCACCGCTTTGAGAGTGTAGTTAACCAAATAATTGGAATAATTACGTTAGCGGTCACTGAGATGCCTTTCTATTTTACTGAAAGTTTTGAAGACCTCTCAGTGGATCATCATCATTATCGTTTCAGCTGAAAGATGTCCACTGCTGGACATAGGCGTCCCCCAAGCACCAGCTAATGGAGGAGAGGCGTGAAATGATCTTGCAGTCTTCAGACGACGCGCTAAAGTACCGACGGATCTGTAAGTCCTTGAAAAGCGACCTTCGCCGATTTAATACGGACCGCATAAAGGACGGGATAAGGCGGAACAAGGGCTCTAAGGGCTTTGCAAGAGATCTGTCTATTGGGCAGAGTCAGCTAGCGAAACTGTTGACCGTTTCTATGTTTCTCGCATCCAGCGGATTACTGCGGCCTTCACCAGGTGATCGGTCCACCATGTGGGAGGCCTTCTAACGCTACGTGTTCCAGTACGTGGTCGCTACCTTAGAACCTTTCGGCTCCATTACCCTTCTGTTCTGCGAGCAATGTACCCTGCCCACTGCCACTTACGTTGGCAATTTTTTGGGTTATGTCGGTAACCTTAGTTCTCCTCCTCGGTGGATAGCTAAAATTTAATTCTTACAAAAAAACTTTTACCAACAGACTTACAGTAAAAGTCACAAAGAAAGTCACAGAGTTCATAATAACTGTGCTTATGTGATGTGATTACATATAATTGTATCAGCACTTACATTAACCTTATTTTCTTACAATTACGAGGCAGCTCCTACAAATGAGCTTTGCCTACAAATGCCTAGAATTCTGTCTGCTTGTTAGTCATTAACGCCAGATGCCTACTTAATTAGGTCGAGTCTTGTTGCTTTTATTCGGAGTTGGTAGGTTTTTTCTTACAAGGTGGCATCCCAGACCATTTTAGGCAAATATTTGCGTAAAAATTATTTTCATGGTTCACCATACTTCAACTATTGGAGCTCTCATAGTTATCTATATATATAAAAGGAGAAACTGACTGACTGATCAATTAACGCATAGCCGAAACTACTAGGACTAGGAACGTGTAATTTTGCACACGGCTTCCTTTTATAATGTAGGGGAGCACTAAGAAGGGGTTTTTGGAAATTCGACCTTTAAGGAGGTGAAAAGGGGGGATTTTGTTTGTATAAAAAATCTTATTACTTGAGTTAATAAGCTTGAAACTTGGCACAAATACTAAGTTAAGTAAATTATAAAGTTGATAATAAATTGTTTTTCTAAACTACCCCCTAAAGGGGGATTGGGGGGTGTCAAAGTTCGTGTCGAAGAATTTTAACGCGCGGTCTAATTAACTCGAAACTCAGTATTTATACCTAAAACGAAGAATAAAGTATACCGTGTATCAGGATTTTTCGAAAATCTAACCATAAAGGGGTAAAAAAGGGTAGTCCGTAATATTATAAATGTGAAAGTTTGTGAAGATGATTGGATCTTTGTTACTCAATCATAGAAAAACGGCTGAACCGATTTGGATGAAATTTCGCACACAGATAGATTATAACCTAGATTAACACAGGATACTTTTTATCTCGGTAGTACGTTCCCGCGGGATAATTTCCGACTTCCACGCGGGCGAAGTCGCCGGCAGAAGCTAGTGTAGTATAAACTACGAGTACTATATTATATTCTAAATGTTAAAAGTTTGGATATTTGAATGTTTAGTTGTTAGTTACTCATGCAATGGAAAATGCGGAATGCGGAATGTTTTCTCAATAAGAAGTGCACTTAGTTTCAATAGGCTTCCTATGGACCTTAATTAATGTTGACTTGTTCTGCACCAGTGTAGCGACCTTAAGACGACTTTTGGCACAGTTATTTGTTAATGGATAATTGACTTGTCTTATATTAACTACTTAATAATGTTTACTTGTATGTGCTTTTTTTATCGACTTTTATTATCTATATGTGAAGGCTTGTTATTGGCAATTTTTTAATATTACTTTCTTTATGTCATTGGTTTGTTAGTCTGTAAGCCTTCTTTAAAATACAATAAATAAATAATAATAACGGCTGAACGAATTTGGATAAGACACACAGTTTATAACCTGGTATAACATACAGGATACTTTACTTCTCGGTAGTACATTCCCGTAGGATAATTTCCGACCTCCGCGCGGGCGAAACTGCTAGTAAAAGCTAGTCAAAAAGTTAGCAAAAGTTTTTCCTTAATTTATAAAGTGGTGATAAAGGGTACAAATATCCTGAGCAAAACAAACCACAAGTACACCTGTGGTATCGCCTCAATTTACGAGTTGTAAGGTCCTCAGTTTAAACCCAAGCAGGCACATTACTTGGTTTATTTAATTTCATCACCACTGATCTCAAAACGGTGAAAGAAAACGTCGCACGCACGGCAAAATGATGGATTTACGACGACAAAAATAATTATGTTTAAAGTTTATCAGAATCATGCTTCATATAGCTATGCTAGCTATGCTTCATATTCATGAGTGGTTATTACCTCTCATATGTAGTGTTAGTACTCCTAAGTAGGTATCTATCTACCTATAAGTAGGTATTATGTACTTTTAAAATATTGATATAAAAATGTAAATGAAACAACGTTAATTAAATGAAAAGCCTTGTTTATAATATCAAAAAAAAACATAATAAATACGAAATAAAACATCATTTTCATCGTCAACTTCCTCATTTTGATTTTAAGCATTGCTGTCGAAGTATGTCACTCTACGAAACAGTTATATTTTCGGGATAGCAAGTTTGCTTCACTTGTGAGATTTTATTGTACGCAGGATATATATTAGCCCTTGTAGCTTTTGCTCCTCTTTGAACTTTTATGTAGTATTCTTTCGTCATACTCGTGTCAACAATTAGAGCTGCTTCAACGGGTGTGTATGATGAACAGGAGAGCGTGGGTTTTTTTGAATGCTGTATTCCTTTCAAACTTCTAGGTGATGAATCCAGGGCTAAGACTTTAGCAGCTTTGCGCTTTTCAGATCTAACTAAGCTGGATTCCGTTGCAAAATCGTTTTTCCGGAGAATAATGCTTTTTTCGTGTTTTTCTTTTCTAGCCTTTTGTTGATCTTGCTGTATGTTTGGAATCGTGGTGATTTTTATTCAGTCGGTCGTGGATGCGATGAAAATGTTTCCAGTTTCCAAATAGCTTTGCTACAAACACTTTGATTGTCAATTCGAACGACTTTTCAAAGTCTGCAGCACATTTTTCAATACTTAATTTGTTCATAATGTAGTTAAATAATCGGTCTATGCATTCAGATGAAGAAAACTTAAAAAAAAAACTGTCACTTTTTAGAACTGAACAAAGGTATATTCTTGTAATTGTTGGCAATTCCATGCGATCGTTTTGACTACCTGAAACAAAAAGAACAAATACTCAAAGATGTGCAGATATGTGCAATCAAAACCAGATTAATGCATAATTTAAAGTGGTACACGTTGGAACTTTTTTTTAAACCCTTGACGAATTATATTTTCAAACAAAAACACAATTATTTTGACTCTATCGACATATTTAGATATTTCTCCACTAAAAAGTGTTTATATAGGTCATGTTTAGGCTTAATAAAGTACTTACAACATGGTAAGGCATCCATAGTAAAAAAAAACGAGGTTTCACTTTGGGACGCGGCACATCGACACAACTTATTCGCACTAAGTTTACTACAATGCTGGCAGCTCGCCCGACAACAAACAGAAGGGTCGAACAAAAGGGGTCTTTGCAACGGGTATGAATGAAACTGGAGAAAGTTAAACCGGCATATCCTAGGACCAACAAATTCGAAGACATGTGACATCTCCTAAGCAGCACTGGGCCCGCGTGGTGTATTACGGCCCACTCCCTGTCACAGAGAGGAACCATTAAAGGCTGGTTACATATGAAGACGAATCATTAGAAGGTAATTCTGATTTTCAGTGTAGTTTAGCAGCCAATTCTGATTTACCTTCTGTGCTCATTTCGGCACGAGTTATACGATGCCGTCCACAAGCTATAATGCCGTTAACTCGCATTTGGTCGATTTTCGTTTTTTGATGCCACCATAATCAGTAAAAATTCTCTATATTTCTGTCTAAGCAATATTTTTCTACTATTTATGGATGCCGAGATAAAAAAAACCGTTACTACGCTCAAACGCACCTAAGCAACATGACTAAACTAAAAAGTGACTACGGGCTTATTTTGTGGGGTCCGCAAGGGCCGATGCCTGCTAGGGGTGTGGGTTGTTCGAAAGAGATACCACCGCCCCTGGCACACAGGCTACTGAGGGAACACGGGTGGGTTTTAGTCAGTAAAAGTCTGACACCCTCCTGCTCCACCCAGAGCGTCAGAAGTAAATTGATGATTTCTCACCCAAAAAAAAAACGGGCTTATTTTTAATTTTTACTAAAATTTTTACCATCCGTTGCATAACTAAATAGCATGCATTTCATATTTTTCTGCGCTTTTTTGTTCATAACTCGAAATATGATTTTGTTGATTAACGGTACCGTGTGGTGCCGGACGTAAAGAATAGCATCATCCCATCTCTTCCCGTGGGTGTCGTAGAAGGCGACTAAGGGACTTACTAGAGAATGGGCAGCAGCGTTCTCTATGCATTTTACCACCATACTGCGATCGCCAACCCGCCTGCCAAGCGTGGCGATTATGGCAAAACCCCCCTTTTTGGGGAGGCTTATGTCCAGCAGTGGACGTCTTCTGGCTGAAATAATGATGATGATGGTAAACAGCATAATAGCTTGTGGACAGCTGCAGTATGACTACTGTCTCAAGTTACAAAAAGACTAGCTTGGCCTATGTTAGTACATATTATCAGGATCTTCAGTCGCCTAATATCACCTAATATCATTACTTAGTTTAAAATAGGCATTTTTATGTACCTCTCGAGAATAGCAATCCTTCAGTTTCATGTAATACGCTTTTCACCATCTGGTAATACCATGGATTCCACGAGACAGGCTTGACCTAGTGTGGAGTTAATAAGCAAAATGATTCCTTGCGTCTTATTCTTGTTTTTTTTTTCTTTCTTCCTTGTTAACTTAGGCACTAATATAGACTTTAAGGAATTGTAAAGCACTGTTTTTGGTAAAATAAACATTATCTTATCTTATTCGCGGAAGCTCATAAATTGCACCTCAAATGTAAAATGTTATCAAAACAAAAGAGTTAATATCCATAAATAGCGTATAGCTTTCAGACTTACAGATTAGCGTGAAAACAATACACCGACGTAGCTTACCGCTGTAAAGTTGTTTCAAACAACAGAAATGCGGGTAATACACCCGCATTCACAACTAGTGTTTCTAGCAGTTTCAGACATATTTTCAGGATGTTATTGCACAGATTTATAAATGCTACATTTCTGGATGTATTATTGTTAAATCGTTCTGTGGTTTTTGTTTTAATTATTGAGGCAAACCAACTATGATTGAACGCTTTATTTTCTGTTTGAGAATTAAATGTACACTTGTACAGTATTACGGCCTGGCCACGGGACAACCGCCATGGTGAAAATTCGCGCGGTGCGACCGCCGAGGCGTCTAGCGACTGAAACAAACGCATAGAAATGTACTTATCAAGCGACGCGGGGCGGCGACCGGCGGGCGGGGCGACCGGCGGAATGTACCAAGCAAATGGCACGGGCGACCGGCGGCGCGGCCGGCGAGTGAAACAAATACATGAATCAGTACGGCGCGGCGGGCGCGAGCCACGGCGTCAAGCGGCAGTCGCGGCGACTAGGGCAGCGATCAAACGAGTTTAGTTGTTTTCGCCGCGAATAATGATCACCGAGACTTTTATTGCTGAAATACTAGCAAGGCCACCTATTTGGAAGTCTGGTCACCCAGAGCATAAATATAAACATTAGTGAAGTGATTGTGGGAAGAAATTAAAATAAAATTTCCAGATTTTCTCGTACTTCTTGTGGAATTCTCCATCTATACCTCGATTCCTATTCAACTTTATACTCCACAATCTCTTCAAAATATTATATATTGAACCAAAAAACTATTACTTTCTAAGCAATATCGAGATAACTTTGTTAAAAACATTTCGCTCTCGAACTTCCTTACTGGTCGCGGCGGCGACCGTGACTCCCCGTGGCCTGCAAACGATGGCGCGCGAATTGTCGCCCCGCCTGCCGCACCGCCGTACGCACCGCTGATCCCCGTGGCCAGGCCGTAAACAGGGATCTGCGGGCGCTTGACAATGACGGTTGTTGGTGGACATACACGCAAAATGTCCCAAATGCCTAATATTTATTTGTGGAGTGGTCGATTCGCCTACAGAAAATAATACATTTTTTAAAAGTGTTCATTCTCCCTTTTTGGGTGAGTAAATTCGTGCAAATCAAATAATATGCCGATGGCGGGATAGTTACGATTTGGGCTAGGAGCCAAATGATCCTTCTATGACTGTACTAGCTTTTGCAAAGGTCAGACTAGAAGCCGACCCCAACACAGTTGGGAAAAGGCTAGGCAGGGGATGATGATGAATTTATTTTTAATTCACGCGCTTAACTAATGTTCCTTATTAATGACTTAATGTTTTACATTACTAGTTACTATCTGCCTGTATGATCCCACTGCTGGGCAAAACTCTCCCCCATCCCCCAGCTATTTTCCACATTACGAGTAGGAATTTTATAGGATTTTTTCTGAGGGTTATATTTATCATTAAAGCTCGGCCTAAAAGCTGTGGGCGTGAGAATGTTCACCTCTATTGAACCCTTCAAAGATTGCGTGACTGGTTTCCAAGTGTTCATATTATGAACGTTGTAGGAACTTCGGCTGTTGACCCTTGATCGTCTTAACCCTACAATGTTTAAGAGAAAAACTTCGTTTTAGTAAAGCCCCTAACCGTTTTATGACACAGCCAGTTCTAACTTTGATGTAAGCTTCAAACGTCCTGTCAGTTTTTGTTTTAGAATCTTATTTCGAATGATTATCATATTATGTTTAAATAAAAGTACTTTTTATTTTCAGCCAAGCACTTGATCATTGGTACAAGTTTAGTATGCTATTTTGTTTTACAGTTACTTTGATTTTTAAGAGGTTAAAAATAATAACGAAAAACCACTATAAATGTGACGTTGCCACACTGAAAAACCGAATAGGTGTAATTCCATAATGTTGATTTCATGTAAGTTGCGTTAACCTAATATTATGTATAAACAACTATTATATGACATTTATTTCAACAAAACTACAACGTGTTGTTTTGCATCCTCGTCAAATTCAAGGAGGTAACTATGCTAATGATTCTCGACACGAATCAATAATAAAATAAGTGGGTATTTATTTTCATATTTTCGGAAATCGGCATTTGGCATTTTTTTTTTCGGACACGCATGTTAAAACGCGGCCCGTGTGATACCGCACTGTAACACACAGCGATATAGTCGTGCGACACTGCCTACCGCATACGGAACGAGGCGATTCTGTTCTTTGAAAGAGGTGTTTTCTGAAATACTGTTAAATTTAAATAACGAAAAAAACAAGTATGTATTCATTAGTGAGCAAGTATCGTAATTTTATTTGATTATTTATGTCTTTCATAACAGCCTCCTGAAATTTGACGAGGATGCAAATCAACACGTTGTATAATTGTTAAAAATTAATAGGTTAAACCGGTTGGTTTAACCTATTAATTTTTTTAGTGGTTACTAAAAATGGTTAAAACGACACAATATTAGAATCTAAGTAAGTCTAACTGATAATATAGTCAAGTCAACATATTAACGAAGTAGAGTCAACAAAATAACTAAGTTAAATATATATAATCAGTTTAAACCAATCTGAACACAGGTTAAATTTACCTTTATAGTTCAACTATTTTTATTTTGTTAATTCAACAAATCATGTCAGTAGATGCTATTTTAACCTAAAATAAAGGTTAAAAAAAGATTAAAACAACCTATTCGGTTTTTCAGTGCAGCCCGCGCGGGATGTACGCTCTTAACATTCTAAATACAAAAGTGCCAACTCATAGCCCGCATCCTAAATGAAATCAGAAGTCGCGCTCTTTTAAATGAATATGACGTATTGGCACGATCCATCTAGTCGCGTTTCTACGTCATCATTCACACAAACGACCGCGTCAAACGCATGTTTCTTTGATTCTCGTTTTCGGTACGGACACGGGATAAGAAAACTGTTTTCGTATTTAGAACTTAGCCGACATAAAGTTCGAGATTCAAAAAAGGCCCGTTGGTTTAAAACTTGTTCTATAGATAAAAACTATTTTCTAACAAGGCTGAAAATGTGTTAGCCAGCAAATAGCTTGTAGAAGGAAAGCATGCAGCGATGTTGAACTAAACATTTTAGATTACTGCAGAATTTATATACCTACTTAGCTGCGGTTTCGGTGCTCGAGGTTGGCTAAAAACCAATATAAGGTTTAAAGTGAATTTAACTTTACGAACGTGATTTGTTTCGTATTCATGTAGTGTTCCTACCCCTATATAAACATTATTCAGACAAGTTAGAGACTAACCGGCTAAGTTTCGAAGTTAAATTGTTAATTTTAGTTATTTATGTTATTACTAGCAGGCAGGCAGTCGTTCCATGTAAAATACTGGTATTCAGCTGCATCCGGTTAGACTGGAAGCCGACCTCAACGTCGTTGCGAAAAGGCAAGCAGATGCAATGATTTATTATACTAGGTTTTTCCTGGTTTGGTCCGCTTGCAGGTCGGAAATGTTCCGGGATAAATAGCAGCCTATATCCACCATCGTAGGTATAAAAAATTTGAAATGATTCGTTTCCTAACTTAACTAAAATGAACGAAGAAAATGAACGAACTAAAACTAACATTAATTAATTATAATTAATTATTAAAAGTTCCGTGTGGTGCCGGACGTAACAGAATAGCATCATCCCATTTCTTCCCGTGGGTGTCGTAGAAGGCGACTAAGGGACTTACTAGAGAATGGGCAGCAGCGTTCTCTATGCATTTTACCACCATACTGCGATCGCCAACCCGCCTGCCAAGCGTGGCGATTATGGCAAAACCCCCCCTTTTGGGGGAGGCATGTCCAGTAGTGGACGTCTATCGGCTGATATGATGATGATGATGATGAATAATTAAATTTGAATAAATGAACTTTTGATTTTGAGAATGAAAAGCATGGAAAAAGATTTTCTCACACATTTTCCTACAGTTACAATATCCCCACGAAAAGTCTGATCTCTTAAACCCCTTCGATTATACCTTAACAACAATACAATGAAACTAATATCGGCAATATACGGCCACTAATCATATTTAGCGTCCATAACGATAAATCGATCGGGATCGTGACCGGAATGTGACGAACTTAGTGTCCTTTATGAACGAACTTAGGAATGGATTGAGGAATATTGTTCCGGTCTATGCTTTTTATGTTTTTCTACTGAGCTGATTTTGATAAACATAATGATTTTAAATTGAATTAGAACGCGAATGATATGAAGTGTGTGTGTGAAATGATTCATCATCATCTGCCTAGCCTTCTCCCAATCATGTAAGGGTCGGCTTCTAGTCTAACCGGATGCAGCCGAATACCAGTATTTTACATGGAGCGACTGCGTATCTGGCCTCCACGATCCACCTACTGGGTAATACGATACCCCTTACTAATTGGAAATAAATATACATAAACCCCCATAATACAGAACAAGGTTTATCTTTAGGTATGGTTTAAACCTTCGAGCCTATTTTTTAAATAAGAACCTAACTCACATCGAAATACAGCTCCTTTTACAAAACTGACAAGTTAGTCCTGTGCTGAATTGTCAGTTTTGGAAAAGGAGCTGTAATTTTATTTCAGTTCTAAGTTCTTATTTCAAAAACAGGCTCGATGGTTTAAACCATACCTAAAGAAAAACCTTGTTTTGTAATAAGGGGGTTTGTGTCTAAAATGTTTTTTCCGCTTTCAAAAGGGCTGCAATAGTGCGTGGAAACCTAAACTGGTGGAACTCATCATCTGCCTAGCCATTTCCCAGCTATGTTGGGATCGGCTTCCAGTCTAACCGGATGCAGCTGAATACCAGTATTTTACATGGAGCGACAGCCTATCTGACCTCCACAACCCAGTTACTGGGTAAGACGATACCCCTTGGTAAGACTGGTTGTAAGAATTTCAGGCTTAAGACGACTGTCAAAGATCCACGAATGACAGCCGGAACCAACGGCTTAACGTGCTTTTCGAGGCATGGAGAGGTCTTGGTAAGTCAAGATGGTCACTCATCCACTTAACCTGATCGATCGACCTGTGCTGTTGTTATTACTTAGCCACAAGCCCCTCCCCCTGTGTGTGAAATGATTATTTGCTGAGAATGTGCATAGGTACCCAAAATTGACAATATTTTGTTACGCTGTCTACTTTTGATGGTGGGAAGTCATCAAATAACTTCTCCCGCTCTGGGTGGAGCAGGAGGGCGTGTCAGACTTTTATTGACTAAAACCCACCCGTGTTCCCTCAGTTGCCTGTGTGCCAGGGGCCACGGTATCTCTTTCGAACAACCCGCACCCCTGGCAGGCATCGGCCCTTGCGGGTCCCTTCAGTTGGTGCTGACATCTCTTTGAGGCGCGCGTGGAACACAACGCGCCGTCGACCCGGGCTTGGTCCTTATCCGACAGCAAGCTACCCATTACTCGCCTTCCGCAAGCTCGTGCCTACGGTGGCAATGAATCAGCCTGGGATTCCCGACGCCCAGGGCGTCTCCTGCGGAGGCTAGGGCCGTGAGGGCGCGTATTCTGCCTCTCCACGTACGCCGCCTCCCTCTTCGCGAGCATTACTCCTTCGTAGAAGAAGGTGAGGTACTTTTGAGGGTTCCGTACCCAAATGCAGCTTATGGAACCCTGTTACTAAGCCTTCGGTGTCAGTCCGTCCATTTGTCAGTGGTCTGTAATCGGCAGTCATGAATCGTGTTAAAAAAAACATTTATTCTGCACAAACAAATCGCACATTACAAACAAATAAAATAAACTAAGAAACAAAATGCACACATACAATGTGGACAAAAGCCCCGTATTCAAGTCGAAAATTTTCACAATAATATTGTCTATTGACTGTTGACTAAATATGTAGGTTGGTTGGTAGGTAGCTTTCACATACCAACAACCATGAACGTAGGACCATAGCGCTACTTTATTATTACGAAGTAGAATATAAAACAGATAAATTGTTAACAGGGTTGTGTATACCTACATTTTTCAGGAGAAACAAAAAAAAATGAAAAATGAAATGTACTTGAAATTAACATTCTTCTCCCTTATTTACAAACGCTTTATAATTGGGCAATAAAATAACACCATTTCAACAAATCTATGTCGTTTATTAATAAGGTTAGATCCGTCAAACTGCTGTGTAATTAAAAACCTATCAACTTAACGAGAATTTAATCCGAATTAAGGAATTGCTTGCCTAGCTTCGGCCTATTTATCCAGTTAACAGATTAAATTTCAATATCAGCCAAAATCGTTCAAAGCATTGATTGATCGCTATAGTTAACTTCAAATGATGGAGCGCTTTTTGAGATTACTAAATATTTAATCATTCGTATTTTCATTTTTGTAAACAACATCTAGGGAGGAATGTAGTTAAATATTTGCTTTTTATTTTTTCCTTTTGAACAAAACAATGAGCACCAAGTGTTATAAAAAAGGTAATGTTATAAGTTTATAACCGTCATTAAGTTTAAGTACTCGTAGGTAATAATAATTAAAATATTACAATATAACACACTAAACAACCAAAATAAAAATAATTATAATGCATGCATAAATTTTTTTATCACGCTATTTTTCGTGCGTTAATGGGATCCAAAAATAGTAGGTATTTTTCTATATCATTGAGGATAAATGATAAAATAACATACCTAAACATATAATACATACTAACCCAAGCTAAATACAGTAATATCTAATACCTTTAAACGAGCAATTCTTGAATACATGTATGTATGTTTAAAATCTGAATCTCGGAAACGGCTCCAACGATTTTCATGAAATTTATTATGCAGGGGGTTTCGGGAGCGATAAATCGATCTAGCTAGGTTTCATTTTTAGAAAACGTCAAACAAAAAAGAAAACAGATATTGTATCATTTAAATAAACATATCAAAAGATATCGTTCCATACATGACCTTTTTAAAAATATAATATAAAGTTAAATGTCGAATCAACAGACGGCAGAATGAGGAAGAGACTAAAAAAAAAGATTTAACAAAAGCTTTTTCCTCCATCCATCCAACCATCCTCCAAATTTTAATAGTACACTTTCTTCAAGTTCACTTTATCTGAATAATATACAGGTTTAAGGAAAAGTATGAGACAAACTCCAAACCGATCCAAGTAACCCGAAACAAGACGATTTTCCTTACTCTTACACAATCTCGACGCAGGCATACAATTCTCGAGACGGATCGCTCGGAAGTCCCAACGAGTAATTTATCAGTAAGAAGTGACAAATCCCTGCTTCTCACATTCCTACTAGAATGGATTTATTAAAGGAACCCCAGTACACTATAAAGGTGTAGGCACACAGACAGGAGCTATGCTTGTTGATTAGAGTTGCGTGTCATGCAGCATGCTGGGTGACATGCTCTAGCGATGCTATTGCGCATTTTTTGTCCATCCTACTGGGCAATACGACATCCTAGTGAAAGTTTGTATGTTTGGTTGTTTGTTACTCAATCCCGAACGGATTTGGATGAAATTTGGCCCACAGATATTTTATAATCTGGATGAAGTCATAGGTTACTTGTACCTTGGAAGTGCTTTCAAATGTGATAACTTTCGACCTACACGCGAGCGAAGTCACTGGCAAAAGCTAGAACCTATGTCATATTTTTTAATACAAATATCCAGGACTAAAACTGCGAATGGCTTACATTTTAGCAGTTTAGACAGACAAACTTTGAATGAATTGAATTAAAAAGAGAAGGAGAGAGAATACTTCAAGTAGTCCGTGGTGTAGTACTTTCTTCCCTAGCAGGAAATCGCCGTGCCAGCCGCGGCTAGCTCTAGCTCAGCAATCCACAACTGCACTGTTCGAACTACGCTACTCATCAAGCGAAGCTCCTAGCTGTGTGTCTTCGGCCTAAGAACTCCAGTACACTGTATGAAAGTAAAGGTTCGCTTGCCGGATTCATAAGGTGAGACAGGTGTCTTACGAAACGGAATAAGATCGCTTCGTGGCCTAAATAAAGAAAATAAAAGGTAGCTGTACCGATTGTAAGCCATGTGGTGCCGACTTTTGTGTACGGTTTGTATTTAAGTTTGTGGCTGATATCAGCAAAATGAGACTGCCCTTTATTTTTAAAATAATATTGTTTTAAGAGTATTCCAATCTGCATACATAACCTGAAAATAATAAAATAGCCAGATTCCTATGAAAAGAGCAAAACTTTTTCCACATAAATATATCTTTATTACAAACTAGCTGTGCCCGCGACTTCGTTCGCGTGCATGTCGGAAAACAATAATGTGTCGCTTTGACGGTGTAGGTACCACTCCTCCGATCTTCCGATCTATCCTGGTAGGAATCTACCACAGCTTTCGAATGCAGTCCAGAGCCTAGAGACAAAACACATTACTCTTGACATCACGCTAAACTCTACGCCAGAATATATGGGAATGACATTACCGTGTCCTTTCCGCAGGTAATGTCATTCCCATACATTTTGGCGTACCGTTTAGCGTGAACGTTAACAGAAAGGTGTTTTGTCTAGGCCTGCAGGCGTCTTTAGGGGTTATAATGATATTGCGACGAAGTCTCACTCAGATTTTTAAGAATAAATATAGATCAAAGCGCCTGGTCGAGGCTCATTTTATAATAAATGTGCACCTGCCGTAGGTACAGTAAAAGCTCTTTATTCGCGAGGTATACGTTCCGTAAAATACCTACCGCGAATACAGAAACCGTGACTATGGAATGGTAATTTATATGGGATTATAGGGGATACGTACCTAAGTGACAAAAAAAAAACAATTTAATTGAAGTTTTTGACCATATTGATTAATTGTATGAGCGTGATATGGATGCAAGCGACTCTCCAAGGCGTAAACGATCAAGCATTTCTATGCGTTAAACAGATTTTTTCGCGTCGAAAATCGTTTTTAAGTAAAAAAAAAAATCAACATTTTGCAATAAATGGAAAGATGAAACAATAGGTAAAACACGCAAAGCGGCTCGTACCAAAGGATGGAATGTCTATTAAGTCGCAGCATTTATAAATGTGGGGGAGGCCTATGTCCAGCAGTGGACGTCTTTCAGCTGAAATGATGATGATGATGATATATAAATATACTTTATGGTGATGAGGTTGGTTTCATTATGTTTGTTTACATTCTCAAAAAACTTAAAAAAAAAAAAAAACAACCGACTTCCAAAAAACACTACTAAGTGCAAAATAACTTTAATTTCGGAAGTCGGTGACGTTGGATGTGTATTTTAATTATTTGTCACCGCCTTCCGAAATTAAAGTTATTTTGCACTTTGTAGTGTTTTTTGGAAGTCGGTTGTTATTTTTTTGAAAAAAGTTTTTATTTTTCACTTTTTTGTTACCTACCATACACCAATTCGAAATTTCATTATCCTTTGGGTCAAAACAATGCATACTTATTTATGTGATAGCAACATTCGCGGTTGATTTGCTGTAATTTTTTGAAGAGTTCCGTTGTCTGTTTCCGAAACGCATCATCAGATCAGATCTATATGCAGGGCCCAATCTAAGGGGAGGCAAGCCGGGCAAATGCTCAGAGCGGCAAAAATGAGCGGCGGCAAAATGTATACTTACAAACATACCTACTCTCATGAATTTTTGTATACTTGTTCAGAAGCCGTAGTAGACTAACGTATGTGAATATTATATAGTTAAAAGAAAATCATATAATTATGGTCATACCATCTTTGATGGTGCAAAGGGCGGCGAATGTTATTTTTGCCCGGAGCGGCTAAATAGCTAGATCGGGCCCTGTTTATATGAAATTTCAATGGGACCATTTCGGAGTAAACCCTTTTCGAAAAAAAAAAAAGAATTTTGCAAATCCGTCTAAATACGACGGAGTTATGCCTGAACATACATTAAAAATATAAACATGTCGAATTGATAACCTCCTTCTTTTTGAAGTCGGTTAAAAACACCGACCGCGGCGAAGGCGGCTATTGTAGATGTCAAAGGCCGAACCAATACAGCGGCGATATCATTTGACAATGTACTTTAGGCGAAGTTGTAATAAGGTCTATTTCACTTTTTTATAGTCCATCTGACGACGCGTTTACAAAGGATATTGGGTTGGATACCTATTGGAATCCTTTTTGTTATTTGTTAATATGTATGTACCGATGTACCGATTAGACCCGCAAATAAATAAATCTTTAGCCGCGGATATAGGAATTGGGTCGCATTTTTTTAATCCGCGAGTAGTGAAAACGCGAATGAAGGAAGCACGAATAAGGAGCTTTTACTGTACTTACTCAATAAATCGACTGCGCGTCTGGTTGAGTGTGCTGAAGCATTATTCCACGCGGGGCGGGCGCCTATCTCGGCCCGTACAGGCGCGTGTCTTTTAGCTTTGTTTATCAAACGTTGACCACTGAATAAAACCACAGCAGTGGGAATGCTCTGCACGGACTGCGATAGGCCTCGACAGGTAGCAGTGCAGTAACACCTGACGCCACCTGTCAGTTAACGGCCCGTGGGACCATGGCGTTATCACGATGAAGAAAGATCACGCTGTAAAGGTGGAAACTGACCGGCGTCACGGGTCAAAATGCACCTAATATGTTACCAAGCAAGTATTCGTGCAGTCAGTAGTACCTACGGCAAAACATGCGAGCGAGCAACACTGATTTTAGCACACGGCGTAAAGACATGCTCGCTGCGAATGTTACCATTACCTACGCCCCGTAACGTCGGTCATTATCCACATTAAAAGCGCTGTTGAAAAAAAAACCAAACCAGGCAAAAAAAACTATTTAATTGTATAGCACGGGTTTTCTATGAACATAGTAAGTACGATGTTGTTGCTACGTAGTGCCATACCGCGCGCGCCCCCACCTCTCTCCCCGCTGCTGACGCAGGCAGCAGGAAGAGAGAGAGCCCGATCCCGAGGATAATGGACGTAACAGAGCGATCCTCCGCGACTCTCAGTTGCGATGCCTTTTTATTGTAAATTGTAATCAAAAATGTTTCAGTGTTTCTTTTGTTCAGCCATACATTTATTTGTGGACCAATAAATAATTATATTTAAAGAAGCGACTTTAAAATTGTCAATATTTTACTATTGTGATTTCTATTGTTCCTGTGTAGGTAATGTAACCTTTGTTGGAGATGCCAAATGGATAAATAAATACATTTTTAAACTTGTTTTAACTAAGAAAATGCTTCTCTGTAAGCGATGTTGCTCGGAAGAGCATCGACATAACTACAGTTGCCCGTGTGAAAACCTATCTATTTACTCAAATCCACCAGTAGTTATGGTCGCAATTTTGGATTTTTTTTCCTGACTTTCACCATCCGACCTCGCTTGAACCCCTCCCCACCTCGAAAACTAACATCACGAAAATTAGCACATAAGTATTTACAACTCTTTACTCCCAAAACTCCCATTATTTGAATCGAGTAATGCTGTAAACACGCATTTAAATTTAACATTATCAAATTTCGCGCGAAATCAAGTTGTTGTCTTTGCATGTTTGCTATTCAAACCTAGATGGCGTTACTGACGCTAGAGATTAAGAATTTGGAGATGTTCCTCTAGCCGCTCTAATTTTGCTACATTATGCTAGATGGCGCTACTAAGACTTTTATCACAATTAAAAATGAGATTTCTTCCCCTCTATTTGTATTAATTTGATTGATAAAACTAATAAATATTTATCTAACATTGCATTCTAGGTATATGACTCAGAACACCACGTCAGTTAATATTATCACAACTTTTTATTTGAAATTCTTTTAGCTTTTTTGATTCGTGGGAATCAACCACCAACGGAAAGCGATTTTAGTAATCAGTATCATTACTTTTTGAAATAACACAGACACAGTAAGTAACTTAAATGAGAATGACGTGTTAATATTAAGTATTCGTTAGTACCGTTTCACGCCAATAGATGTCGCTAAGTGTTCAACATTACGTAAATAAATTCTTCTTGAACACTTTAAATTATTTAGATAGGTTGACCGAAGCGATTGCGATGAAACAAAGACTAATATAAACTCTGAGTTATAAACAATATTTGAGTATGAAAGATAACCATATTAGTTTCGTTCTTTTGACGTGATACTTGATCTATTCAACATAGAAACTGAAAAACCGAGCTACAGACAAAAATTTTGATAAGGGTTAAAATGTCATCTGTTGATTATCCCTTACCACCCCAAGCAATTATTTTCGAAATATTTTAAATGTACAGAAAAAGTTCCTTTACAGATTTATTATATGTATAGAAGATAGATTGGACGTAGGACTCAATCCACATTTTAGCCAAAATTTAGTTAAGTATGCCATCGTAATCCTGAGGTTCGAATCTATAATCTAGTGAAAACCCTATTTTTTAAATGTACACGGAAACTAGTTTTTCTCGCTACCCCGACTCAACCCACAGTATGAAGACCACATAAAATGTCAAACTTCAAACGCCCATAACTCATAAGTGCCTTTGTGTGGATTGAGTCCTTTCTGCTTAACTACGTCCAATTCTGCACATTTGGTATATTTCTTTTACCTCCATATTATCTTCATATTTTGTAAAAGTGTTTTTGCAAAACCCACTTACAGAAATTAAAATCATTTATCTATAAACTAATAATAAAGAGGAAAGATTTGATTGTTTGTTTGTATGTTTCTTTATTTGCACTGAATAGGCTCCGAAACTACTGAACCGATTTGCAAAATTCTTTCACTGTTGGGAAGCTACACTATCCCCGGGTGACATAGGCTACATTTTATCCCCGTAATTCCACGGGAACGGGAATTACGCGGGTGAAACCGCGGAGCGCTGCTAGTAATTTACGAAACAGACTTGGTAAGTATGTAGCAAATATTTAACCAACTATTTAATTATGAAATGAATTGAAATGTTTATTCATGTAAGTGGATCTTATAAGATAGTTTTATTGGTCAATATTTTAAAAACTAGATGGCGCCGGCATTTCCTAGCTGACTGTTAAGAAAGACTGAGAAGAAAAGCCGAAACAAACTCAGAGGTCATGGGGTACTCAGCATAATAGATTTTTTAAAGAAACCTTTTAATTTTGGAGCTCGAACTAGCTCGACTTATAAATTAGGCGATGCTACAAACATAAATACTTCCCATCTGTTTCATTATAATCTTATTAATTTTTAGAAATCAAGACACATACAATACACATGGGGATAGAGAAAACTACAGGACAATTCTTTTCATCTACGTTCATACACATAAACATTTTAATACCTACCCTAAAATAATAGAATAGTTGAACAAGTACCTGCAACGCTTAATTAAAACACGACCCGCATTTCATTTTGCAAATACATTCACTTGGACAGTCGGAATGAACCTGCAGAGATGCGAAATTAAATGTCTCTTGCAATGCACTTAACATCAAAATAAGCCCTTTGAGAACCAAACTGTACTTTAAAAGCCTGTCTGCATACCTGCTTTTGCTTTTGTCATGTTTAATTACCAAGCCGAGAATCGCTTTCCATTAAATCTATACTTCTATACTAATATTATAAAGAGGTAAAGTTTGTGAGTTTGTGAGGTTGTAGGGGGTAATCTCTGGATCTACTGAACAGATTTTGAAAATTCTTTTACCAATAGAAAGCCACGTTATTTGTGACTG
Organism: Polymixis flavicincta; assembly: GCA_949987655.1. Classification (NCBI taxonomy): domain Eukaryota; kingdom Metazoa; phylum Arthropoda; class Insecta; order Lepidoptera; family Noctuidae; genus Polymixis; species Polymixis flavicincta. The sequence continues at coordinate 6,240,604 of OX465177.1, read as the reverse complement.
TCATAAGCTATATATTAACCCGATAAATGAATAGACTTTTTCATGGTAGTCGGATTTGCAAAGTAAGTCGGAAAAAAAACGGTCGAATTAAAACGTTTCTTACGAATGCTGCCTTAACGATGAGAGATATATGATTGAGTTGTGAAAAGTTGTAGAGCCTAATAATGCCTACAAAAAAGTCAGCAAAAATATACGTCTAACTTTTATATTAAAGTCACAGAAAGCACATTTTCATAAAAATAAATAAAAAAATCGGTCATGTTTATTGGTCATAATTATTATCAAGAATTATGATTTCTTATCAAAACAAGTAAATTTGTCGTCTCAAGTGTTTAAGACAAAAGACTTTTTCTTTTCACTGCATATAATTTGGACAAATGCGACATAGGTATGGGACCGCGACCGTGTCGTAATCTATTGAGTGATTTAAAAATGTTTACCGCCCAACGAAGTGGGCAGGGGTCAGCTAGTGAGTCATAAGTAAAGGCAAGGACACCATCGTCCTATTTTTCAAATGATAACAACTTTGAATGCATTCAATAAATGTTAAAATTTTGTAGAAAAAACAGGAACAACTCATTTTAAATACAGTTACTGGGTAGTGAAGATCAGATACACAGTCGCTCTATGTAAAATATTGGTATTCCAAGTGGCCAACCCGTACATAGTTGAGAAAAGGCTAGGCAGAAGATGATGGTGAAAGGTGAGATTTCAGAATAGACCGACAGTTGCATAATTACATCTAATAGGTATTGGACACTACAATACTACAAAAAAGGTATTTACAAGGCAGATGTGAGTGAAAATACCTAGGAGGACATATACATAGTAACCTTATTGGTGATGTTCTTCGGAAAGGTCAGGTGCATAGTACTCGCCTGGGGCCTTAGTCTGCTACTTTTATAAATTCGTCATTCCAACACTATCCCATCGTCATTTTGCTAAAAGTTCGTAATCTGCTAAATTCATAATAGTCGATCAGTGATAGGTGGCCAATGGTCTCGTAATAGAATTGTGTTATAATGGCATTGTCGTATTGCCATTATTATAAAACCCGTTCGTAGAAATGATTTTCGACAGCTAAATTTTAACATTTATTCATGCCACATTTCATTTCCAGTATATATTTTACATATTATTTTAGGAACTGTCAAAATAACAGATTAGTCATTATGTACGAGATTACCAATAAACGCCATTTCTTTCAATGGAGTGTCAGTGGCTGACCATTGGAAAGTCATAATGACGCCATTATATTAGTAGATTACCAAACTTGTCAAAATCAACTATTAAGAAATCAATGATAGACCATTCTGACACTATTGTAATAGCAGACTTGAGGCCCAGCGTGCGTGAATGACCAGTGGCCTTAGTGTGAGTTTTTTAACCACCTCGATCTTAATCATCGCGCGTGTTTGGCATTCGATTGGCCCTGAATTGGTGAAGGACAAATCGGAATGCCAAACGCGAGCAATGCGTTAGATCGAGATGGTTACTATAAACTCAAACTAGAGCCTCAGATGCTTGAACGTAAACGAGGCAAAAGTATTATATACGTGAATGTTTCTGTGTAGGTATGTATGAATATGGGGATCGTAGCTGGTGGCGTTCTGTTGTTGTGCTTACCCACATTGGAAATAAGTCTATGTATGAATATGTATGTGTGTTAAACTGCTGTTATAAAGGGAACAACAAAATCACATAGTTATCAGGATTACACCACAAACCAGCTGAAATTCAACGTGGCTATAGGTAAAAAAATAAGCAAATAATACCCATTGATGACTTCCAACAGTTCACACACACATTTCTCGCTTCCAGCAATTTTCACATCAAGTTATCAATAACGTGCCTAATACCGTGTGAGATCTAGTGTTCTAATTAATAAAGCTGCGTTTGGGCGTGACGTAATTAATTAGCCCATATCCGGCCATGGGCGCGTACTGGCGTGCCAGCCTGTCGTGTCCATAGTCAACACTAATCTGATTGGTTTTTCTTGTGTCATATTTTTAATTTTGAAGACACCAGTTAAATTTTAAGTTTTGCTACTGAAGTAATAGCCAAAACCTATTCTGTAGGTTTTAATTAGCAAAACGTGACATAATGATATTACAATGACAAGACAATATAAAACAAAATCAAAATAGAAGTATCTATGGTCACAGAAGAATAAAGTGGTAAAGGAGTTCACCACATTCACCCGGGCCAGATATAATCGAGTAGAAACTTCGGCGGGTTCCGTGATCTAGCCGACCTCCGGGGTGGCTCCGGA